>OZ010790.1:555386341-556851008 GCA_963932465.1 Maratus speciosus | reverse complement strand
TAAACATAGAGTGTGTTCCTGAACCCATGGGCCGAACTGTAAGGGTCGATAGCGGATACTGTAATAACCATTTATTGTATTGGAATATATAGCGCAAGTGAGGTGTTGAGGCACAAACACAAGAAAGACACATGAAAGGAATGTTTTTTGACAACGTCATTGGCAAGTGCTACGTTTAAAATAAGTGTTCAGAATTTCGCCAACCAACAGCAATACATGCCTGGCAGAGTAGATGGAGCATTTGGCGTTTGGCTTACAAATTCAAAGGTGTCAGGTATTTCACGCAAACGTGTAGCTGCAACGGTTATCCAAGCGATGAGATTGTCAATAGAGTCAACTGGAGTCGAATAAACATGACTCTTCAGACGCCCCCATAAGAAGTAATCGACGGTCGATAAATCGGGATATCAGACAAGCCAAGTAACGAATTCAGCAATCCAAGGCAGGAAGTTGATATCATATTTTTCTGGAAGAGCTTTTTACCAGAACCAATTCAAGATAATCCGATCGCCATTTGTAAGCGCCTGTGGTTTCAGCAAGAGGCGGTAGTTGCCCATTCCAGCACTGTTGTGCACAATTACCTAGATGCCGCTTTTGGAGTGCGATGAATTAGCGTTTATGTGACTCCAGGAGGATCTCGTCGCTCGAATATCTGTTGTATGGGCTCACATTATTCAGTGCCTAATGTCGGGTCACAGTTTTGGACATTATTGTCTTTAATATTAACTTATTATTGCTTTTTGTTGTCATTTTATGAATTTCGCTACAGTCACACTTATTAACATACTGTTTACATCACCCCGTCCTCTGGCGCGCGTACCGGCGGCTCAGCTTCGGCTGAATTTTGTATTTTTTAGGCCTCAATAAATTAGACCGGGAGGGATAGCTATGCTCTACAGACTTGATTCCTAGTTTGAGCAGTCCCTCTCGGACAATAAAAGTAAAAGCATAGCACTTATCAACGACGCTGTCAATAAACATTCCTTTCATGTCTCTTTCTTGTGTTTCTGCCTCTACCACTCGCTTGCGCCCATATATTCCTGTCCAATAAATGACTGTTATCTCTATCAACCCTTACATTTTAGATCATGAGTTCAGAGACATTCTGTATAATCTTCCGGCATTAGATTATTTTATTTATATAAGGTTAAAAAATAATTGTATGTTTATAACTAATGTGTTTACTCTTATGAAAACCGAAAACTGAAATTAAAAAATACTTTTTTTTGGTTTTAAGGCTGCACGTAACGGTTTTATTCATAATCCTTATTCAAAATTTTTTTTATTTATAATTATTAAATTCAACAAGAGGCGGTAGCTGCCCATTCCAGCATTGTTGTGCGCAATTACTCGGATACCGCTTTCAGAGGGCGATGAATTGGCGTTTATGTAACTCCAGGAGGATCTCGTCACTCGAATATCTGTTGCTGCTGCACGTGTGCGTGAAATGCTTGGCATTGTTGAATCTTTATGCCAATCGCTCTATTGACACGGCCAGGCATGTTTTACTGTTGGTTGTCGCAACGATTGGCTAACCAATATTTCACCGCGCTCGCAAAGCTTAAAAACATCTTTAAACTTTATATGAAATTTTTCTATTTTAATCCATCGCTGAGCCATGGGATCGGGTTCATATTATTCAGTGCCCAAAGTCGCGTCGCAGTTTTGCATATTGTTGTCTTTATTATTAACCTGGTGTAATTCGAGGACAGATCGCCAGAGATGGCCAGTCTAAATATTTCAAAAACTATGTCATAGATAGCAGCATAAACTTTGTTCGTAAGAAATAGTTCAACGTATTTATTCAATGCTACGTGCAGCTGTGTTTTTCGATTATAAAAAGAAAGTGTAATTATTATGTTTATTTAACTTAGTAGTTGGACATTTTTCTTGAGTTAGGTATCTGAACGTTTTACAGTACGTATGCTACATTTCTTTTTACTATAAGAACTTTAATCATAGCACGTATATAATCCATTCTTTGCTTCTAAATCTAAAACAAAGACGTACAATGGCGGAGTGTCGCTAATAAATTGAGTGGCAATATGTTCATCCATTTCAGCAGTGGCGCAGCCAGGGGGGGGGGGGGGGGGTTCAGTGACTAGATACAACTTTTTCCTTAAAGTTTTGTTTCGTATAAGTAATTCAAAAAAATTCTACAAGTAAATTTTACAAAGTTAACTGTATAAAAATAGTGGTATGTTGAGCTTGAAAACCCCCAGCCTGGCTGCGCCACTGATTTCAGGATAGATGGCCACTTCAGGAGAGATGGCGACTTATAATCAATATTTCAGAATTATACAGAGTGGGGTTTTTAATTAATATATAATTATTTTCAAAATAATTACATAATTTTTATTTTTATAATTATATTAATTGACATAATTATTTAAATTTTAACTAATACAAATATTTCGATAACGATAAATATGTAACAATATATTTTTGTTTAATAAAATATTCAAACACTTCGGAAACTTTCATCCCAGAAACAGATAAGGTTGATAAATAAATTTAAAACCGAGAAAATGTCTAAAATAAACGCGAGAAGAAAAAAACCAAGAACACGACATTTCCAGCAGAGAAGAAGATGAAATACATTTGAAGTTATTAGCTTCTACAGATTCCGAATGAATAGAATTTGACGAGGTGTAGATTGTGGACAAGAATATAATACCACAACCAAAAAGGATGACTGGATACAATGCATAAGCCAGAAGTCGTTCCATGAATCGTGTGCAAACTATCAAGATCTTTGCCGAAAATGTGGTAAAATTTTACGAAAAGTAAAGGATTGAAATTATACTTTTTTTATTCAAATTTTATTCACTGCTTTTCCGTGACATAATTGCATCTTTAAAAATTTCTACGTGTTTTTCATGATCAAATACATGAAATGTGTTATTTTTTGCTATTTTAACTTCATTTTTTTCTCTCTTGTATTCGATGGCCATCTCTCCTCGGCTTGAAGGCGAGGTGGCTATCTGCGATTTTAATTTCAATTTTGTTTCACACTTTTGTTCTCGATATTTAATTATTTTTTGTTCAAAATATGATGAGGATATGTATAAGAACTTCAAATATGGATAAATATTTCTTGTATTTGCATTTTAAGAATTTTTATTTCAATCTTTAAAAACTATGGCCATCTATCCAAGAGTTACCCTATTATTGCTTTTTATTGTCATTTCACGAATTTTGTTACTACTGTCACACTTATTAAAATACTGTTTACAACACCTCGCCCTCTGTCGCGCGTACCGGCGGCTCAGTTTCGGATGAATTTTGTATTTTTTAGACCTCAATAAAGGGACCGGGAGGGACATCTATGCCCTACAGACTTGATTATTAGTTTGAGCAGTCCCTTTTGGACAGTAAAAGTAAGAACATGGCACTCGTCAACCACGCTGTCAATAAACATTCCTTTCCTGTAATTTTCTTGTGTTTCTGCCTCTACCCCTCACTTTGCGCCCATATTCCTATACAATAAATCTGGCCTGTTCAACCTTTCAGTAAGCAGGGGTGCACTTCAGCTCTTGGCATTTAATGAAGGGAGCCATTACTCACATGACTGGAAACATGCGGCAACATTATCGCAAAGTATTAGTATACACGCACGTCTTAACATAATGTAAATGAAATTTACAGCGGTAGACAAAAGGCTCCTAGGGTTCTGGAGTTACATGTTTTAAATTTCAAATTATACATTTTTCTATGAGAGGTCTATCTCAAAAATGTTTGTAGGGTAAGGTACCAGAAACTTTAATCGCGCCTATAATAACAACAATCACAAAAAAAAATGGAAATCAGAGATATTGCTAGGTTTCTTCTTTTAGGATGTGAAAATAAGATTTGACTTATTTTGAAGGCGTGAATTTAAATTTATAAAAAGTACAAAAAAAAAAAAAAAAGACAGGCATGATAGTGATAGACAGGCATTAATCCATTTGGGTGGTTCCAAAGAGATAGTCTGGAAGTGCTATCATATATCGAAATCATTCGGCATACTTTTCTTAATTTTTCTAAGGAAATAATAATAATAAAAAAAAAAACCTTAAAATTTCAAAAGTCAAGAAGGAAAAATTAAGCCCCCTCGTATAAAACAGCCAATGGGTAATTGTGACAACATCAAAAAGAAAAAAGCTGAACTTTCATGCACACGTTCCTTCAAAGAAGCGATTGAAGGTGAAAAATGTTACTTTTTCCGTTATGTCTTAAGTATTAAAAGGAACTATTATCAAATTTAGCCATCATAATTACACTTTATAAACAATAACTACAAATCATGAAAATATGCATGATTAAATATTCAAGGTACGTTTCTGGTTTTTAATGCGTTGTCACAGGTTTTGAAAATATCTCTCTATAAAGGGCGCCACGTGGGACAGCCCTGCAATAAATGATTATTACAGTGCAATCTATCAACCCTTACAGTTTGGATCATGAGTTCAGGGACACTCTGCTTAATCTTCTGGCAATAAATTATTTTATTTATATAAGGTTAAGAAACAAGTGTATGCTTAAAACTAACGTGTTAACTCTTATGAAAAGCGAAAGCTGAAATTAAAAAGTACTTTTGTGATTTTAATGCTTGCTGCACGTAACAGTTTTAGTAAAATTTGCTTTTCCAAATGCATGTTAATTATTTCCAGTGTTTTTAATAAAATTTTTATTCATAAATCTGAAAATTAAAATGGAATACTTTATTCAGTCTATAAAGAATAAATTCTGAAAAGTTGGTTTTCATCGAATAAATTTGATACAAACAGGTGAAATATAGGTTTTAACCCGTTCGGACCGCATGGGTGCATATATGCACCCTCAAAAAGAATTTAAAACGCTTGAGTTTGATAACAGTATAAAAGAAATGTAAAATTGATTTTATTTAATTACGACATTTTTGCGATTTATAATGTTAATTCAAATAATTAACAGAAAGTGATGCCAAATGAATAAAATTCGTGTAAAAGATGCCGGTTCTGAACGGGTTAAATCATCAAATTTTAGAATTGTAAAGCTGATGATACCCTTTAAGTTTTCATGGAAATTATGAAACATCGTCCAAAGTTACGTTATTAAATTAAATAACTTCTCCTTTGCCATATTTTTGCAATTTTTTTCGGCAGAATTAGATTGTAGATTTTATATATTATAATAAACTTTAAAAATACTTACAATAAATGATATGGTCCTGATATATTGCCTTATCTCTTATATCAAAATAGATTATTCTAGTTTTCGACGAGAAGACCTGAAAAAAAAAAGAAAAACATAAATACATATTCCTCTCTCTCTTTTTATATGTAAATGTATATATTACTAAAATTAAAACTTTTTCTATCTTTTACGGTTACGACAGGGGAACTGAAGGGTTGCCAAGTTGGACCCTTTTTTCCTACAATTAGGAGGATATTTTTTTTCTACGAGAATTTTTAGGGGCTTAATTCTTCTAGGAGTTTTTATAGGTGGGTTAAATCTCGCTGTAACGTCCGATTTTTGCATTTATTTGTCTTTTATTACATCTTCTCTCAAAAAATCTTATTCCGATATTTGTCAGAATACATAAATATCATAAATATAGCAGGGCTCGCTTTTTAGGGTTTTGATCATCTGGCGAAACACTATTGCTCTGACTCCTCCGTCTGCCTACCAGAGTTCGTTCTCAAATTGCATAAGTACCCAGATAGCATGTACATTGGCAGCAAGTTTTTTTTTCTCCATATTATCTTGCCGTGACACATTTGATTTCACAAATTCGCAAAATCTTTCGCAAGGTAGATCAAAACCCACTTGCATGAGTAGTTTGTTGTGAAACTGATGCAAGACTGTCTTAATTCACGAAAGTGACAAATCCCTCTGTTGAGAGAATAGACAATCAGCACATGCGCAGAAATTGGGTGCTACTCAAAGGCAAGACACACAAATCATTGTTACTGTTATGGAATCTCATTTTCATCGATTGGTTAAGTTAAGGAACTCAGAAAAACAAATTTATTGTTTAACTCTTCAAATGTAGTTATTTTTTTAAAGTAACATTTTATCAATAATCTACAACATAGTTCATATAAAAATTCTTAAAAATTAAAAAGTTACGCTAATTTACTATGTTTATATCTTCGGCCATTTTAAATTTAAATTTAAATTTTTAATTTTTAAATGAATTTTTCTCAACATTACTGAATTTTTCTAAAATATCGTTTTAAATGATATTTATTTATTTATTCATTTTTGCCTTTAATCCCACTCAAGTCTATTATTTTTATCCCTTTTGGGACTGCATCCCTTACACAAATTTTATTCGGTTGGCACCGATTTTTTTAAACACTATACTTATCAAATACCAAAAAAGCCCCGACCTTTAAAAGTGCAAATATTACCTTTATTTGTTAATGGTGATAAAAACGATGCATGCGCCTTCGGACGGCTAGTATGCATCAATAGACCTGAAGGGGTTAAGCTTATATTAAATTTAACACCTTCAGGTCTGTTACACTATAGTGTAACAGTTGTAAACAGATAGTGTGGCATGACAAGATTACTACTTTGCAATAAATTTGCACTATTTTTGACAAGACAAAGCTAAATTTTCTGCTAGCTTGCAAAGAACTCGCAATGCTTTAGTCATGACGGAATAAGATTTTCTACTTGTTTGCCGTTAATTTGCAATAAATTTGATACAGCAAGAGTTTAATTTGCACGACAAGTTAGCTGCAAGTTCGAAGTGTGATGACTTCGGCGTTTGCGTTATCTTGCTGCAGTCTTGTTATAAACTTTCAGTCTTCTCATGCTGATCTTGCTACAACTTCGCAAGTTTACAAAGCAAGACTGCTACGAATTTTCTGCAAACTAAAATTGTTATGTTAGTAAGGGACTTGAAATCTTGCGTTCTTGTAGTTGAATACTTCCGATCACAGAAATTTTTTTTTAAAAAAATTGTATTATTTTAATTAAATGTATTAATTTAATGATATCCGACCATTTCTGAGATTTAGATTTTAAATCAAAACCTTTATTTCATTTTTTTTTTTTTTTGCGTGGGCTTGATGACTCCGTGGTAACGCATTTACCTGCTATGTAAAGAGTTCTTGGTTCAAAGCTCAGTATCTGTGTTTGAATTTTCTTTTTCCGGAACGGGTTTTGTTATCTAATAGCTTTAAGTTTACAGTTTCTTTTTTTTTTTTAACCATTTTAAACACAAAAGGTGTTAAAAAATATTTTAACAATTATTTTTTTAATTAAATTTTTTTTTGAGAAATTATGAAATTTTAATTTTTTTAACTTCCGCTAAACGTTTTAAATTTAAACTTTAGATTTCTTTTAAGAAAATTTGAAAATTCAAATTTTGCTTAACGCCCATTAAATTGTTGAGAAATTTCAGAATTATCAATCTTTAAACTTTTTTTTGTTTTATGAAATTTACAATTTTATTTAAACCTTCGCTAATTTTTTGAAATCTCGGAATTTTTATTTTTATTTAATTAATTTCACTTGAATATTTTTAATTTGATAAAAAAATAACTCATGCAATTATCTAAAATTAAATTTAATTATTCTGCCATCTACGAAAGGATTTAATAATTATACATTAATGATTTGAATATTTTAATTAAAAGATGAAGTGTTTTGAAAGGAATATTAACCCTTTCTCCTCCGACAGGACTTTTAATAACCATTAAAGGGAATGCAGTATAAAATTTATTTAATTCGTCTACAAATAAAAGTACAGTGAAACCTCCTTGAACGGCCACCTCTAAACGACGAAAACCTCCGAACACCGGCCACATGTTGATGGAACAAAACACGATCCATAGCATTAACATTAGCACGAACCTCTAAATAAGGAATTCTGAACAACGGCCACTCAAATGTCACGATTTTTTTTTTACAACTCCTGGTACAATTTCATTTTTATTTGTAAACCGAAATGTGAAGCAGATCAAACAAAATTTACTTCATATGTGAACAAACAGAAACAGAAGACCATTAATAATAATGGGGAAATTTTATATAATATTCTTAGAACGGCAGGCATAACTAACATAAAGGTCAACTTGTTTGTTTCACTAGTAAAAAAATTGGCAGTTATTACCACATTTGATTCCATACAGTAAATGGTGGAAGATAGAAAGAAAGAAGAGGAAATAGATAATAGAATCATCCAAAATTTCCAGTATTAACACACATACCGAAGGTATGAAGAACCCTCGTTTAATCCAAAATTCCTCATTAAATCATAATGATGATGAGTTGTATAGAAAATCAAGTCATATTTTCTTTCTTTGGAGAAAGATATTTCCAGCGAAAAAAAAAAGCAACTGCAAATCACTGATTTTCTTATTATATTAAAACAATGATGATTGATTAAAATGACTGTGTGTATTTCTATTTAAATTTACGTAATTTTGATTTTTTTTATGAAACCTCTGAATAACACCCACCTGTGATGAGCGGTCACTTTTAATCGGTCCCACGGGTAATCGTTATTCAGAGGTTACATTGTACATGGTACTTTTTATACAAAATACTCTGCTGCATCACATTCAGTAGGCACAGCGAAACTAAGTATTTTGTAATGGGGTTATTTTCTCAACCATTTACATAGATTAGCTTTTCTCCTATTAAAAAATATTTTACAAAAAATTTGAAACCGCAAAACACTTCTCAGTTACGGATAGAATCACAATACATTTATTTACATTGTTATTGTAAGAATTGTGAGGGTTCCATAACAGTATTTTTTGTTAATTAATCAAAGTATTCTTGTAAACATTTTACAAAAAAAAGAAAAAGAAACTCCAACTACTGAATGAAACGCATCTCATTGCTTATTGAACAGCATTCAATGCATGTCCATACCTATAAGGGGGATTACCACAAGGGAGGACCGTGTTCTGTCACCAAATGCCGCCATGTTTATCGCCATGTTTATTGCTTCAAATTCAGTATACCGGTTTATTCTGATAAGGCTCTTCCCTGATTAGATTTGTAAGTTTATTGGTTAAATATAAGGGGGATAACGGGGGGGGCTAATAACCTCTAAATTCAGATAAACGGGTTTTTCTATCCGATCTGCACCAAATTTCTTATACCGGTTTATTTTGGTAAGGGATTTGCTTTCCTGATGACATTTGGAGGCTCATTGGTTAAGTATATAGAGCGGAAACGGGGGAGGCTAACCCCCACTTTAATTTATTTTTCGAGGGACATTATTCCTTGAAATCTATATATATATATATATATATATCGCTATCGTACGCGGCACAGAAATCGCGATTATTTGTTAATTGTTTAATGGCAACGCCCGAATGAAACTCATCTCATTGGTTATTGAACAGCATTTAATGAATATCCATACCTATAAGGGGGGAGCGTGTTACCGTAGGGAGGGCCCTGTTATGGCGCCAAATGCCGCCAAATTTGTCGCCAACATGGCGATATATTGCCAAATTTGGCGATCCAATTTATGTCCATAAGGGACGCCAACTTGGCGATATCTCTAATATTACGCCAAATTCCCATAGACTTCCATTGTAAAACCAATAGGATGTACTTGCTTTCAGAAAATCAACAAATTGAGATATTTTAATGCAACAAAAACTAATATTAGCTTAAGGAATTATATTATTATATTTAAGGGAGTCCAAGTACAATAAATTATAAATAAAAGTAACATGGTACAATGCTTAGCATGCTTTCCCAAACATAAATTTTAAGGGAGACCAAACTGGAAGCAAAGGGTGGCAAGTTGTAATATAAAAATCAATTAATGAATACTATAGCATATGCGTCGTACTTCACAAACTCTCGCTTTCTTAAATAAAAGAAAACATACTTTGAAGCAGGAACTTTACTTAATGACTGAAATCAACTATATTTTAAATGACTAAACCATAAAAACTAAACCGACTTAATTAAATAAATTTTCTGGCTGAAAGTATTTTTTATTATTTTTTAGAAAGTAGGAATTTGGCAAGCGTGATATGCTATTCACTGCTAGCTGTATAAATTGTATGTTCTGCGATCCAATCAAAAATAAATGAAAAAAAAATGTTTACATAGTTCGTTTTTAAAAAGTTCAGTAAATAGAATGAAATCAATAAATAAAAACTACCAGGAAGCATATTAGGTAAAGAAAATTCAAAACATTTTTTTTACTTACGTCTACTTTATTTTTATAAATATAAAAAACCTTTCGTAAGTGAAAATTCACTAAAAATCAATTAAGGGATATAAAAATATATATAGTACGCAATATTGCGCACTTAAGTTACACTATATAAACTCTATGATGTCCAATATAATAGAATAAATGAAAGTAAAATGAATAAAATATTTATATATTTACTTTTTAAACAATATAATCCAAACAAAAACTGCCAATATTTACTTTAGTATGTTGCTTTCATAAATATGTTACTAAACAAAGTCAAAAAAAGGTCTTTTTCTTTAAAATATACTTTAAAAATGTTATAAAATCTTATTAAAATAAACGATCATGCATCCCTGTAAAACTCACTTTATTGATTGCATTTCCTTTCAGAATTTAAAATAGCAAAAATGTGTAATAAGTTTATAAAAACTAAATATTTTGTAGGACATGTTTACTTTTTATTTTTTGAAAAAATAAAACAGTAATTAAATGAGAATAAAATAATTCTTACTAAAGTATGTGCATTAATTAATGCTAACTATGTAAATTATATGGTCTAACTTACAGTTGCAAAGTTAAGTAAATAACTGTAAGTAGGTCCAATTACAAGGAATAAATTTAAAAAATAATATATTGTTTACGTACCTCATTATCAAGCAATACATTATAAAGAAATTTGGACAATGTTTATTTTTTAATGTTGCTTACCTAAGTATATATATATATATATATATATATATATATATATATATATATATATATATATATAAGAAATAGGCCTTATTCTATAAAATTCAAAGTTTTCCCCAAAATGTCAACGATTTTTAAAATAAACTTGCAGTAAAGTTTGTATAAAATTCTTATTAAAATAAACGATTATACTTTTTACGATATTCTACTAATCAATCTTCCATGCTTTCAGAATTTGAAATGACATATTTTTCATTTAAAACATGTAATACGTTAAAAAAACTAAATTTTTGTGAGAACATGTTTACATTTTTTTATTAGAGAACAAAACAATACTTAGATGAGAATCAATTAGTATTTCTAAAGCATATTTGTTAGTTCATGTTAACTGTATCAGTTATATGGTCTAAGTTACTGTTAGATAAAATCTTATTAAAATAAACGGTTATGCGTTCTTGTAAATCTCAACTGATTGATCAATCTTGCTTTTAGAATTTCAAATAGAAAAACATTAAGGAACTAAAATCTTGTAGGTCTACATTGTTGTTTTTTTATGAAAGTACAAAAAAATAATTAAATGAAAATCAATCAATTATTACTAAAACATATGTGTTAATTAATGGTAATAATAGAAGTTATATGGTACAGGTTACATTACAAAGTTAAGTAAATAAATTTGCGTAGATCCAATTACAAATACTAAATTTTTAAATAATATATTGTTTACGTACCTCATTTTCAAGCAATACATTATAAAGGAATTTCGGTAATGTTTACTTTTGCATGTTGCTTACATAAATATTTATTTAAAAAAAAATCTCAAATAATAATACGTCTTATTCTAATAAATTTCAAAATTTTTCTTCAAAATGTCAACGATTTTTAAAATAAACGCATAAAATTCATATTAAAATGTACTATTAAACTTTTTATGAAATTCAACTAATTGATGTTTTATGCTTTTCATAATTTAAATTGACATATTTTAAATTTCAGTCTGTTGCTTTTATAGAAATGCGTGTAATTTGTTTACTAAAATTTCAAATTCATTTACGCGACGTTCTAAAGCTGTCTACAGAACGTAGTCAAATAGAAACTTGAAGTACACTCAGAATCATGGCATTCAAAATGATTAACAAGCAACGCAGCTGTTCATACTCTCATTTGAGTTATCTTTATTGATTCAATTCACGATATGTGAAGCAGCTGGTTAAATCCTAAAAATATCGTTTCAATGCAATCGCATTATATCTCTTAGACTAAATAATTTCTAACGGATTCAAGACAAAAATTATAGAGCATTAAATATTGGGTATGTAAATTATAATAAATCAATTTGTTTTAATAGATTGCGATGCTTTTCCTTAGTTATGTTTAAAGAAACTTTTGACATATATTTTTCTATATATATAATTTATAAATTGCGTGTATGTTATTTATAAATATCTACAATTTTTTACAAATTTACATTTGACATGCAATTGTTTTAGAACCCAGCGAATAATACTGGGGTTTTCACATATTTCCCAAACCATCTTATACAATTTTTCTCAATTACCTACATAATTTATCTTTATATATGTAAATCCACAACTGCAATAAATTCCTTAACCCTTAAATGCCTGATTTTTCAAAAATCATTGTAATAATGTTTTTCGGCTTTCATTTTTTAAAATAAATCATGGGAAAAATACTTAAAAATATCATATTTTGTTTTAAGTATGGTTTATGGCTAAAAAACAGTTTGTTACTAATCGGAAATACTGGTCTTTAATTGAGAAAATAATTTTCCTTGATAAAATTCTGTAATATTAAACGTACAAGAATTTTAGGAGCTATAATAAGAAATAAATTTTACTTGCTCACTGCAGAACAAAATAGGGTATTTCCAAACAAAACCAAAAGGACAAGTAGCAACAATTGAAAAAATAAATCTATCTTTATTCTTAAACAGCACAAGTGTTGCCATCTACATGTTGAAAATTGATTTAATGATATTTTCAGAATGTATTTTATTGGCAACATTAGGCATTATAGCTTCAATATTATGCTAATAGTATTTTACAGCCTAAATTGGGTATGTCGCTGAAAACCGGCATTTAAGGGTTAAAATTATAAAATATTTTTGACATAGTATATTGTAAGTTTTTTACTTGATTTTTCTAAATATCGATTCAGGATATCTTTGTCTGTTTAATATATAGACAGTATTTTGAATACTTATAACGAAACTTAATATAAGTTATAACGAAGTAATAGATTTAAATAAATTGCATTACGTTAGGAAATTTCTCACTACGTTTGGAATAGTCTCATTTGAGTTATCTTTATTAATTCACTTCACGATATGTGAAGCAGCTTGTAAAATCCTAAAAATATCGTTTCAATGCATTCGCATTATGTCTCTTAGACTAAATAATTTTAAACGGATTTAAGATAAAATGATAGTGTATTTAATATTGGTATGTAAATTATAATAAGTCAATTTGTTTTAATAGATTACATTTTTTTTTTTTTTTTTTTTTTTTTTTTTTAGTTACGTTAAAAGAAACTTTTCGCATATATTTTTCTAAACAGGATGTTAGCGAATTCGACCGACAAATTCAGAAAATGAAAAATTAAAATGGAACATGGCTTTGCAAACCACTCATTTAATTAAAAATACAGTGTGTTCTACCCCATGGAGGAAAGAGATAGATGGAGATGCAGCATGCCGTAAAAACGGTTCGTAATATGATGCGCGTAATCGCTCAAATTTAAATGCTCACACTGGGCCCAAACAAAACAAGCACCTAGAACAGGGACGGAATTCTTTGACATCACACGTGCATTTTTTTTCTCTAAATGAAACTGATCTGCTTATTTTTAAGCATTAAGTATTATGATTTAAAAACTGTATTACTAAAAGTGTTCTTCTTTTTTTCGTGAAAGAACGTGCTTGTGTTTGAACCGAATGTAGCTGATTTTAGGGTTAGGGGCTATACTTATATAACGTTATCAACTTTTTGGTAATTTAAACACCCTACCCCCTTACGATATCATGCGTTATCATTCTAGAACCCCCCCCCCCCCCCCGCCCTAATGATATCGTTATCAATGTCTAGAGATTCTTTTGATTGTTGCAATTTTTTTTTTTTTTTTTTTTTTTTGTATGCAGTGATGTACATATATGGTTATACATTTCTTATTTGCATACTTTATTGATTCAAATGAAGAGAAGTCAATAAAATACCACTATTATATATGAAATAATTTTATATCAAAGAAAACTTAAAAAAGAAATACTAGTTACTATCTAAAAACCGCACGGGATGGGAGGGGGAGAGGGGAGGTGCAGGCAGAACTTTTTATCAACAAAACAGGTGCATAACATTCTTTCTCTTTTCTTTACTGGTAAACACAAGTATCATTTCAAACATACTTAGCACCAGGTTTCTCGAACAGCGGATTATATATGATACACATAAGACAAAATAGTGATGCCAAACGTTGAGCTATTCCATATTCTGCAATGAAATAATTTTATAATCATTTAATGATTTTAATAATAACTTTGTATTTTTAGAAAATAGATAACAGACTAAAAAAGATTGCATACTTTTTTCATGTAACAAACAAGTTACAAATAAAAAGAGAAAATTTTGATGTAAAGAACAAATTACAAATAAAAAGAGAAATTCTTGTTTGGATCAAAAATGATAACGATATCAAAAGAAAAATCCTCCCTTCCCCTAGAGTTATCTTACGATATCATGTTCCAGAACCCCCCCCCCCCCTAAAATGATAACGTTATATATGCACAGCCCCTTACTCGTTTGGCGTCACCCCCCAGCTACCTTACTGCATCTCCATCTATCTCTTTCCTCCATGGTTCTACCCTAACTCTTTTGGTTGACGGTAATAAATATTAGAAATCTTTTATTCTGATATTGGAACTTACATACTTTTAACAGATATGCTCACCTTTGTTTTAAATATGATAACACTTAAATAAAAAGGTACATGTTTTCATTATACGCGATAGCAGCATGCACTTGAAGCTCATATTTTGGATTGTGTTTATCAGTTCATATAGTATCATCAATCGCGTGAGTGCAATGATTTTCCAAAACTTTTGTGATGTTATAACATTTCATACAAAACAAGGTTACTATCGTTACATTTTTATTGCAATATTTTCATTTTTCGCAAAATTATCACCGTCAACCCGACTTCCGTTAGGGTGAAACGCCCTGTATTTGTGACGAAATAAGTGGTTTGCCACCACATGTTCTATAACAATTTTTCATCCTCTCAATACCTACTATCGACCCTCTGAATTTTTCGGTCAGATTCGTCAACACCCTGTATATCTATTTATAATTCAAAGATTGCGTGTGTGTTTTTTTATAAAAATTTGCATTTTGTGATCTATTTGCATTTGACATGCAATCCTTTTATAACCCTGCGAATAATAGGACTAATTCACATTTTCCTCAGACCATCCCATATTATCTTTTTTCAATGACCTGCCATAATTTATCTTTATATAAAACCATAACTGCAATAATTTCTTAAAATTATACTATACAATCTTTTTGACATACCATATTTGTTTCTAGATTTTTCTAAATATAAATTTAGTATATCTCTGTCTATTAAATATTTAGTTTGTGCTTATAATATTTGTATGTAAGTTATAACGAGGTAATAGATTTTAATAAATTGTTTTACGTTAAAAAATCCATTGTTCCAAACTTTACGCTAGAAAATCCTTTCTCATATTACACTGCGTTTTCTCCTAGATTTTAGATCGGTTTAAGACCTTACATAAATCTAAATACACTGGTGAAAACAATTAAAGGTACAAACGGTTTAAAAAAACAAAACAAAACAAAATAAGTTATCCGCATACGCAAATAAGGTATCAGATGATAGTTAAGCTCCTCGCGTACATTCCTGCCACGCAGTGTTCTGTGTCGTCATAAGGCAGTGGCGCTGTGATCGCGTTTGTGCAGAGGTACCTCATTTGACCGCCGAAGCTTATAGGTAAGACGTTTTGAAACATCGTAGCATAACCCGATCCTTGTTTTTTGAATTTCTTTGTTTACCCATTGTTAGTATGGCTAGTTGTCATCATCTAGATGATGCCACAAGATGGCGAATTGTTGGAAGACTCGAGGCCGGCCAATCACAGGCTACCTGTTGTAATGACCTCGATGTTTCGAGAAATAGTAGCGGATGGGGACAGCTTAATGCAACAATGTTAAAGAAGCGCCTGCGTTATATAAGAAGGGAGAAGGAATTCTCGTAGGGATTTTTCTAAACCTAGTTTGAAGCAAAGGAAAAAATAAGCTTTTGCATTACTACTGGCGCCACCTATCCAAAATATTTGAAATTATATTTAAAAAAATCTTTAGATAATAATCTTTCCAACATTGTACTAAGAAGTACATAAATAAGTAAACAGATATCTACAACTTTTACTGTTAAAATTTAAAAGCAGTTCATATTTTATGTCATAATAATGTTATTTAATATTTAACTCATTACATATAAATGAAGTGACAGGGATATGTATGTGGCGTTTTAACAGCTTTAAGGCTATAGCAAATTAGTCACCAAGGGATGTAATAAAATTATTATTTCTTATCTTAAGCTAAATCTTTTAACTTCGCTGCCAGCCAAGGCTTTAAAAAACAATAAATATGATTTAACTAACATATACGTCTATAATTAAAGTATACATAATTTTAAACTTTTTCCTTAAGTATAATTATGTATATGTAACGTACTATTATATACAGTACATTAATGTGGCTTATTTTATATATATATATAAGATTTAAAAGCTATAACAATTTGTTTTCTCTATATTCTTAACTTAAAATGTTTCTTTGTTTTATAATAAAAAAAAAAAATAAATCCCAATCGAGGGGGCGCAGTTATTTTTTTTTTAATTATTATTATTACATTGTACTAAACATATTTTAATTTTATGATTATTTCAGTTCCTATTTTATAGAAAATGTATAATGAGAGCATCTCATAATATTTTTAACATTAGAATATTAAGAATTATAATGCATTCTCTTCAAGTATTAACATCTTAATTTATAATAATAACTGTAATAGTAATAAAAGTGAGAGAAAAATAAAATATAAAACATATGGATAAGTACCAAGTACAAATTGAACATCAACACCAACAAAACAACGTGCCGAAGCCGGCTAGGGATTTTTTGATTTTTCCCCATAGCTTTACGCAGTGGAAGTTTTAACATTATTGCATTAAGCTGTCCCTATCCGCTACTTCGAGAAATGTGCTGTCCACTCTGTGGAAGCAGTTCAGTGAGACAGGTACAGTGGTCCGCCGACCTGGTCAAAGCCACAAAAGGGCAACAACGCCGGCTGAAGATCATTATTTGAGACTTCTAGCCAAAAGGGATAGGTCCGCGACAGCGACACAACTGTCTCGTCACCTGTATAATGCAACAGGAGCTTCAATTTCACGAATAATAGTCACCCAGAAACTTAATGCAGGTTGCCTGTATGCTAGTTGCCCTGTAGTCTGCATCCCTTTGACTGTGAACCACAAAAAACGCCGTCTAACATGGTGCCGAGAATACCTGTCCTGGACAGAGGATAGTTGGGAGCAGGTTTTCTTCAGTGATGAGTCGCTATTCAGTCTGGACAGTGAATCAGGACGTGTTCTCATCTGGAGAGAACCCGGGAGTCGATATCGGCCTTCTAAGAATGTCGAAAAGGATCACTATGGTACAGGTGGCCTGATGGTCTGGGTAGGTATCATAGCAGACGGGCATACCGACCTTCATGGGTTTGATATAGGTACTCTGACAGGTCAGTGGTACGGGGACGAGATCCTTGCACCCTATGTGAGACTTTTCCACGGGGCATATGAACCAAATTTCGTCTTTATGGACAATAACGCCCGTCCATATAGGGCTCAGTTGGTGACCGAATATCTCTAATCGGAGGATGTCCGACGAATGGAGTGGCCTGCGATGTCCAATGACCTTAATCCTATCAAACACGTATGGGACGCCCTTGGACGATCAATTGCAGCTCGAACACGAGCTCCAATGGATATCGATGAGCTCTATGGTGCCTTGGTGCAAGAGTGGGTGCAGTTGCAACAGGGTTTGATAAGGACCCTGGTAAACAGTATGAAACGCCGATGCGAGAGTTGCGTAGCTGTTACAGGTGATCATACACCCTATTAGACGTGTTTTTCTCTGACTGACAGGGTGTCGGTCAGCTACTGTGCTGGACACGTGACCAGTTTCCTTATTTAGGGTGCAGGTTGTGCCCATTTTTCTATTCCCATATATTGATCTTATATCGAATGATATTTTGGCCAAGTTTGGTTTTATTTGCTTTGTTAATTTTTTTTTAATTGCAAAAAGAACTTTATCCCTTTAATTGTTTTCACCAGTGTAACTTAGGCTATTGCAGCGAGGAGACTTTTATGTGACAGAGTTGCATATTTCTTTCAATTAGCACAAAATGCCATGTCGTTTACGCTAAAGGCTTCTGATCATACAAACGAGTGTGTGTTGTATATACAGTTATGTAAAAGTCCTTATTTACTCTCTCTTACTTTCAGTTATTCAAGAAGTAGTTCTTATATACAGGGTGTCTGCACTTATCGCTGTCCAAATATTAATTTCTAAACCGTCACCTTTAGAGGTATATAGTTCCATTGCAAAAACGTTTCAGATGCAGTCGTCCATCATAAGGTGATTTTTGTCAAAATAGACATGTTTGTAACGAAAACTTACGTAACGTAAGTTACAGTGTTGTCATTTGGGCTACTTTTTTTAATTGAAATTGCTCGACAACTATCGCCTTTTTAAATAAAAATTGTCCTTTTTAAATAAAAATGTCAAATTAATGGCAGATCAAATATAGTGAGTGATACAATTTCAAAAAAATTGGTATCAATCAAACAATCGGAATAAAAAAAAAACAGTCCATATGGCAACATTGGTAAGTTACGAAACATCAATTTTTATGTGACAAGCTTTACAACATGTATTTGGAAAACTGCTGTCCTGCGTTTTAAAAGGAATCCCATAAAAAAAAAGGAAAAAAAAAAGCTTGCTTTACGACCAAAACATACCGACTTAGCAAATTCTTTCAGACTGCGTTTTATTGCCTATCCTAGACGTTGGACAAAATATTTCTAAATATAAATTTTAGGAAAAGGGAGCCTATAAAAAAACTAAATTTATTTTTTATATGTATACAGTTCTTTGTAAACAGATCTTTATTTACCATAGCTAGTCACATTTGTAAGAGTTTGAAATAGAAAATGTGTTTTTAACATGTAGCATTTTAGGATGTAATCACCTTTACTATCATTCGACATTTCATGTGTAAACTAAAAAAAAAAATACAAATGTTTCTTAATCTAAGCAAACACAATAGTATAACCACGTACGGTAATGTAGGATAACATCTTCCGAGATATCCTCGAAACAAAAAGCGTTCGTTATTTTTAGAGGTCACAGAAAACAATATATTTTCGTAATTTAAAGAAGCATTAATAAAAAGTACGGTTTTCTTCTTGACACTGATTTTCCGAAAGGCTTCCAAGTAGTCTTACTTTCTTCTATCTTTACAAAAAGAAAGTATTGGATTCGTGAAAATTTTCGACTTTCGGTTTTCGATGGGTTTATACTTTTTTAGAAGGTCGTGCACACGATTTGATGATTTTTAGAAAATGTCTGTCTGTGAGACTGTCTGTCACTTTGTCACTCAGTCACTCTATAAGTCTCTACGTGACAAAAAGTTTGTGGGCGCTCTATCTCAAGAACTAATGCAATGAATTTTTAAAAACTTTAGATTCAATTAGACATTGGTGCTGATTACTTTTTGGTGTAAATCGCCGAACAGGTGCCGCTGCAATGCTGCATTTTTAACGATTTCAGTAATAGTTCTATCTCAAGAACTAATGCACGGATATTCATAAAACCTCAGATTCAGGTAGTCCTTGATACAATTTGGTGCTGATTACTTTTTGGTGAAAATCGCACAGCAGTTGGCGCTGCTATGCTGAATAATTCATGATTATCGCAATAGCTCTATCTCAAGAACTAATGCACGGATTTTAATCAACCTCGAGATTCAGATAGTCCCTGATATAAATTAGTGTTTTTTAGTTTTGGGTGTAAATCGTCCAACAGGTGGCGCTGCTATGCAGAATTCTTTACGATTTCCACAAAAGCTCTATCTCAAAAACTAATGCAAGGATTTTCATCAAACTTCAGATGCAGTTTGAAGTTGACATAAGTTGTTGATGACTAGATTTTGGTGTAAATAACCTAACCTGTGGCGCTAATATGTTGCATTTTTCAGGAAGTATTGGATAGAAGAAAGTTGTGGGTTTGCCACATCCGACTAGTTTATAGTGTATTAATCAGTTTTCTTAAAATTGAACATAGGTTTTTAGGACTCAGTTATTCTTAATTAAATATTTTCAACTGCGTAAACTTATTTTATACATGCAAGTGTAAAAAATATTAATTTTAATGTTAATGTTAACCCATTAAGGACCGCCCTTTCTTAAACTTGACATAAATGAAATAAAAATTTATTTTATATATATTAATGACTCATTAAAAGAAAAAAAAGTCGTATTACATTTTTTTTATGTGTGATACGATAATATTGCGAAAATGCAAAGTCAGTAAAAATCAACTACATTTTTTGCCATATGAAAGCTTTAAAGCATTTACTTTGTACGGTACATTACATTTACTACATATAATTACCTACAATATCCTTATCTTGAATTGCTGAATTTGTTTTCATTCTTTAAGGGTCCTCAGGACTTTTAAAGCTTCAAAATTTTCGAAATTTTTCTTTTTTTTACCTGTTAAACTCCTACCTTTTTTAACATTTTGATATACCTGTTTCCTTGAAATTTTCGTTTTAATACAAGTTATGATTTTTAGAATTATACCCGCTCAATACCATAAGCAGCGTTTCCGAAACTTTGAAGTCATTTTTCTCCAAAAACATGTTTTTCATGTTAGTCTGTATAAACAGAACATAAAATTTCCTTTTTATTGTAAAAAAATATATATATATATATATTTTTAGATGATTATACTGTTGAAATTTTCAAAGAATATTATTAGCTAAATACAACTTTGCATTAAAAGTGTAAAAAGTCTTTAAATACAAATATATTTAGGTTATTCATTATTACAATGTGAAGTATAATTAGGCATACAAATTTTCTTTCTTTTTGCAAAGTTTATTTTCTAATCCTGTGCGTAAGCTATGATACCAATTTTCTGCTCGTCAAATGTCTGACAATTTGGAGCCCCCTGTAACTACTAATTCTGGCTTTTGCAGTTTTTTAAATACATAAACTGAAAAAAAAAACTTATGTTTTTCACCTCAATAAAAATTGTGTTTTAAAATCATACACATTTTAAGGTACTAAATGTTGAAAATGGTCTTTTTTTTAAAATTTAAGAGTCCTGAAACTCCTTACATGCGACACAATCTGAAGTTTATCGATAACAAGTTGGAAATTGCTCGTCAAACGTGGCAATGCGTTCGTACTATACCTAGTTTTATGAATATTTTTTGCACCTCATATTGTACTCAACGTATATTTTAGTGCATTAAATAAGTGCCTATCAATTTCATTCTGTTCGTAAGTTTATAACATCATTAAAATGAACTTCAAATATTTTTTTTTCCCATTGGCAGTAATGGAACGGAAAACTTTTGACTGTCCCTGTAATTAAACTATACATCCGATTTTCATAAAATTTGGAACGACTTGACAAAATTTTTCAACAATTATATATTTAAAATTTCAGACCATTCGGAAGTCTGTAACATCATTAAAATGCACTTGCAATAATTTTTTTCCCATTGGCCGTAATGTAACGGAAAAATTTTGACTGTACCTGTCATTAACCTATGCATACGATTTATAAAATTTGAAATGACTCGACAAAATTGTGCAACAATTATATATTTTAAATTTCAAACGATTCGGTTGGGTAGTATTTGCTCTGTTATATGCGGACGGACAAACAGACAGACGGACTGAACGACGACTATAGGTGCTACGTATTAATATAATTACGAGCGTACCTAAAAATTCAAAGCATTCCGTACACTGTAAAAAACCACTGTAAATTTACCATAACAAACTTGATCACAGTGAATGTGCTGTATCTTTCTTTGGTTTCCTGACTATATTAACATAGAAAATACAGTAGTTGCGTAAAATTAACAGCACAATGTGATGGCAATTTGGACGCATTTTTTACAGCACAAACTGCTGTCGTCCAAATTGCCAGCACATTGTACTGTTAATTTTACGCAACTACTGTATTTTCCATGTTAATATTGTCAGGAAATCAAAGAAAGATACAGCACATTCACTGTAAACAGTACTTTGCACAGTAAAAATGTCGTTTTTTTTTTTTTTTTTTTTTTTTTTTTTTTTTTTTTTTTTTACAGTGTACTATACCATTCATATCTCTAATTTTTTACAACTCAAATCAACTAATTTTTTTTTTTTTTTTTTTTTTTTTTTTGAAAAGGAGAGTTATATATACAATATTTGATAATAAATTTGTTCAAAAAACCATTCACAATAAAATAAAACTAGCCGGATATGGCAATCCCAAATCCTTCTTCTATCATGTTAATATTTCCTGAAAAATAAAGCATATCAGCACCACAGGCTAGGTTATTTATACCAAAATCAAATCAGCAAAAACTTATTTAAAGTTGTAGCTGAATTTGAAGTTTCTTGAAAATCCGTGGATTAGTTGAGGTAGAACTATTGCAGAAATCATAAAAAAATCGACATAGCAGCGCTATCTGTTGGTCGATTTACTCCAAAAAACTAATCAGTACCAATTTCTATCAGGGACTAACTGAATCTGAATTTTGATGAAAATACATGCATTAGTCCTTGAGATATAGTTATTGCGGAAATCGTGATAAATGCAGCCTAGCAGCTCCACCTGCTGGACGATTTACACTAAAGACTAAACAGCTCTAATTTATATCAGGGACTAACTGAATCTGAAGTTTGGTGAAAATTCGTGCATTAGTTCTGGAGATAGAGCTATAGCGATAATCATGAATAATGCCACATAGCACCGCCACCTGTTGAGCGATTTACACTAAAAAGTAATCAGCACTAAATTATATCAAAGACTAACGGAATCTGAAGTTTTATAAAAAATTAGTGCATTAGTTCTTGCGATATAGCTATTGTGGAAATCGTGAAAAATGCAGCATAGCATTGTTACCTGTTGGGCGATTTACACCAAAAAGCAATTAGCACCAGTTTATATCACGAACTAACTGAATCTAAAGTTTTATTAAATTCCGTTCATTAGTTCTTGAGATAGAGCGCCCACAAAATTTGTGTCACACACTGACACACAGACAGACAGATAGACTTATAGACAGACATTTTGCAAAAACACGTTTTTCGGGTGCTCTTACCCCTAAAACGTGTAAATCCGTCAAAAACTGGAATTCGAAAATTTTCTTGAATACAATACTTTCTTCTTGTAAAGGTAGAAGAAAGCAAAAAAAAAAAACAACATAATATTGCGGAAAAACGCAACGTCAGTCTTTAATGTGTTGTTAACATCATAATGAACTAAGAACTTTCTTTTAGCCATAATTTCACTCCGTTGCCACGGAAATGACATGGCTTCGAAACTTTGTTGGGAAACAGAAATATTATTCTAAAACAGTTTTCAGGGTTGTCGGGGAAGTGAGTAAACAGAGAAGCTATTTCAGTCACAAAACAGTAAAACATTAGCTGGAAAGGTTCAAACTAAACTATTTTTAGTAGTTACATATTTATTAGGTAAAGTGCAACAAGAAAAGACCCAGATGTTGACAAATTCATTTTATAAAGTAATGTGTTTATCATAAATTTCCTGAAAAGTTTTATTTAGAAATGGGTACTTTTGTCTGAAAAACTTTGAATGTAAAAGTATACTCAGAATGTATATTTTGAATAAACATTTAATAAGATACATTATTTTTTCTTTTATAATTTAAATTTAAATTGTTATGGATGCCTTAATAATCTTCAGAATTATAACAAATAAAGAACAAACTGTAAATTATATACCGTATTTTTAATTTTTTTTTGTATGTACCAAGTGGATTTTTATCCCAAACTTTACATTAAAAATCAAGGCCTTCTTTCTTTATGACCATTACTGCCTTCTTTCTTTACGACAATTGATCGAAACATTAAATAAGCATATATCAATTTCATAATTAAACTTACGAAATCATGACGGTATATTTTGTAAATAAGCTGCAATTGTTGTGCTAGATGCTATGTTTTAACAGAATAAAATGTATTTGAAGTATTTCTATACCACATGTTAACAGGAATTTTTTTTCTTCTCCAAAATGAGTTATTAAAAATCCGAGTGAGTCTGTTAGACCCATGTCACATATGCCTGTTACACAGAAAATGTATAGAATTTTGTATATTACACCTAAAATATCATGCGTAATAAACTAGTTTAAGAAATTCAAAATTGCACATAAAATTACGTGTGTAATCGCTTATGCATCATACTAGAAAGTCGGTTACATCAGTTTTTTTTTTTTTTTTTTTTTTTTTTGTTATAAAATAACGTTTTTCTACTTCAAATTTTTACATATTATTATACAAAAATACTGTTTTGTAAAATATAGTATGAAGGATTTGAACAGATTTCAGTCCAATTAAATTGTGACACAATCTGATTTTATTTGCAAATATACTGATTTACAATTTTTTTTCGATCATAAACATGCTCTTTTTAAATGCAGAACACTGAATACCCACATTTAAATTTAAAAAAATGTAAAACCTTGTAAACCGAAAAATTTATATCAATCTTTATGAAAAACAAATGGAAATATTGAAATTTATTCCCATTTAATGGCATAGATATTTTCAGAATTTACTAGAAAAATTATCTAATTCTTTGATTTCTTTAAATTGAACATCGTACGTTTTTTTTTTTTTTTTTTTTTTGAGTAACAAGAAATAGTTCAAGTTTAAGCAGTAATTTTTTTTTTTTTATTTAAGTAAAAAATTCCTAAATTACGAGGAAAAGTAAATCTCGTTAAATCTCGCATTATCGCTGAGGGATTGCACTTTATTTTAATAGTTGCAATTTTCATATCATTTCTATCTCAGAAAATTTATCATGAAAGAAATGCATTCCCTTGGGGAAAGTTTGTTTCGGATTTTAAAATTTATTTTTTAACTAATGATAATTTCGAATTCATGATGGGATTGGGATTATTATTCCAATAAAATTTCTCTGGTTAAATAAAAATAAGAACATCTATATGCTCGTATATATATAACTAGAATTATTTAGTTTTGTGATGTTTTTTCATTTAAGATATTATCGTAAATATATTTTGTATAATGTTTACAAAAACTTTGTCTTTTTCAAAAACTGATCTTTTATTCATTCTTTAAAGAGAAAAATAAATATAATTTATGCATGTGAAATGCTTCACTTGTAATATAATTACAACTGTTGTCACAGGTATTTTTTCAGAAAATAAAAAAAGCGTATACATATAATAATGCATAAATTTCCTTATAAAAATTGGAAAAGATATGCAAAGGTTTAGGCAAAAACAATATATATAGAGAAATAAATATGTGTTATGCACACAAAAAGAACAGTGATTTTGTAATTACTATATAAGAAAAAATCAAATATATCACCAAATAGCAATGATAAAACTGATGAAAGTGAATAACTTCCTTTATATAAGAATAAAGCTGTAATTTGTACTACAAGTTAATAAAACAGAAAAGCGATTCTTATAAATTGCAACCGTAATATTTATTGTCAGTTTGATGTTTCTTTTTCTTTTCTTTTTTTAATCCTCTTAAGTCATTAATTTCTAACTATAAACAATAAAAAAGTAAAAAATTAAATTTAAAAAATCAAAAAACCCGACTGCGTGAAATGCGAACTAATTAATTACTTCTCATCAATGTGAAACTATTTTTTATATTAATTACCTATATATATATATATATATATTTGTAATGATGACTTTTAAGTTGTGTTTAATTGTCGGTTCCTATCTATAAACACTGTTTTGGTGAGATACATAGATGTCTATGAATGTTAGAGTTGCAATAAAGCTAAAGATCCTATCTACACAACTTCCAGGTTGTGTAATATTTAAACGGAACTTTTGACTGTAAAATAGTCAATCAAACATCATCTTCATTTTGAAAGACCTATCCAATAATATGCCACTCAATATGGTGCATAATTTTTTTTTCATATCTATTGTAATTTACGTCAGTCATTTTGAATTTATAAAAATAAATGCTAGCCTATAACCATCGGACGGTTAAGACTAAACGATAGAGATATCATTCATTAAAACCCATCCAGCCATTGGGATGTTTCGAGGTTATAAAGAAATCCACATACCCAGATACGCGTCAAACACATAACACTTCTTTGCAGTCGGGGAAAAAATGTTTTTTTTTTTTTTCAGAAACAAAGATATGAATGCGAATCTTATCAATATATTTTAACTATTATGCAGTTAATATCTATATGATGAGAGGATTTCATTATATGTATATACACACGGTGTTGCCGAATTCGAACGACAAATTCATAGGGGTGATAGTAGACATCAAGAGATTGAAGAAATACCATAGAATATGTGACCGCAAACCAAGTATTTAATTAAAAATGCATGATGTTCTACCTCAACTCAATTTGGATTGACAATAATAAATTAAAAAAAACTGAAGTATATTATAATAAAACGTTTAAAAGACATTCTCACCTTTGTCGCAAATGCTATAAAATCAAAAAAAAGTGCCAGGATTTTCCGTTATACGCGCCAGTAATATGCACTTGATGCTCCAGATTTTGGACTGGATTACCAGTTCATACGATATCATCGATTGCTTGCACACCCTGTTATTCCAGAACGTTTTGTGATGTCATAACATTTCATACAAAGCAAGGTACAAAGCATACTTTGCATTTTAATTACAGTTTTTTAATTTTTCTGAAAATTATTTCCGTCAACCCAACTATAATTAGGTGGAACACACTGTATTTGCGACTGAATAAGTGGTTTGCGACCCTGTGTTCTATGGCAGTTTTTATCTTCTTGATGGCTACTATCATCGCTTTGAATTTGCCAACGCCCTGTATATAGCGTGATTCCTTATGTCAGATATTTAACCGTTTATCTACTGACGGTACTTATAAGTACCATCAAAGTAACTTGTTATAAAATTCATTTAATACATCGATTAGAACTAATACAGTTTAGAATGAGTTATAGATACATTACTTTATCATGGTCCAAAATGATTATTGGTTACACAAAACAATATTTTTAAAAGGATGACTTCTTTTGCCTTTGCATCTTTTCAGCTTTCATGGCGTTGGGGGGGGGGGGGGGGGCGGAATTTTTCAATTCGAAAATATTTCTACATTTCTATTACAAGAACCTTATATTTGTACATTTCCTAATTATGCAAAATACTAAGAAAAAGATTTAAAATAAAAGATTTGAGTGAGGTTATAAATATTGCACAAAATCCCAATAAATTCAAATTTAATTAATTTTTCTAAATCCTTCAAACCTTCTAAAATTCTTCTAAAATTTCTTAAATGATAATAGCAAATCTTCTAATGTACTTTCAAAAATTCACGAAAAATGCTTTAAAAGATAAATTTTCATGAATTCCTAATTCAGTACATAAAGTGTTAAAAAATATTTCTTACATAGTTGACAACTTGTAAGATCGTACGGGGCCCAACTGTTTACCTAAAATCATCTATAAAATATTTTTTTATGAAATAGACAAAAGTAGTTCCCACTAGAAGAAAGGTTTGTCATTTAAAAGTTTGTATCAAAAGTGTGTATCATTGGTCTGCCTGTTTCTTTGTCAATTTGATAAGTGAAATGACTGAAACACTCTATAACAGGCCGGTTTGCCGAAAGGCGACTCCTTTTTTTTTTAATAATTTACAAACCATTATTTCCAAACAACACATTTCGTGATGAATTTCTAGCTGAAATCTATTACGAAGATCATTGTGTGAAAAATATTAGTACACAAAATAATAAAAAATAGTTGATAGGGCAATCTTCTACGGGTTACCTGTTAAACGATTTTTTTCTTCCTTTAACTAAATGAGCTTAATATATTTTGAGAAATATTAAAAAATCGCATTTGCTACATTGTTTGCTTCTTGTATAATGATATTATCCCTTTAAAATTAAAAAGAGATTAAAAATCAAAAATTTAGTGAAGTTTCAAAATTTTCGAAATCTTACTTTTTTTAGATGTTAAACTCCGATCATTTCTGAACATTTTGATATAATGGTTTCCTTGAAATTCCCATTAGAACAGCTTTTACAATTATAACCGTTCAATAGCTGACGCGACGTTTCAGAAATTTTTTAAACAATTTTTCTCCAAATGATGTTTTTAGGCATAACGCGCAAGATATCTGAAAAATTTCTGAATATGTTTTAAGGAAATTTTCAAAACACATGTTTCAGGTTAGTCTGTATAAACTGACCCTAAAATTTCCTTTTTATTGTTCAAAAAAATATTTTTTTAGGTGATTATACTGTTGAAATTTTCAAAATTTTGTATTAGCTAAAGACAGCTTTGAATTAAAAATATAAAAATGCTTTAAATACAAATTTATTTAGGTTCAGCGCAATTATTATAGTTTGATCTATAAGTAGGCAACAAAAGTTTCATTCTGGTTTCAAAATTTATTTTGCAATCCTGCGCGTAATCTATTATACCAGTTTTCAGCTCGTCAAATGTCTGACACTTTGGAGCCCCCAATAAATGTTCATTCTGAATCTTTCTATACTTAAATACATGAAATAAAAGAACATATTCAATTTTAATTAATTTTTCAACTACTTTTCAGCAGTGAAATTATGCTTGAAATTATTGAATATGAAAGACGTGAATTATCACATTGCTAAGTAAGCGTGAACCAACAGAGTGAAAAATGTCCAAGTCGGGAATCGAACCCGGACCTCTTGAATAACGCTCCAGTGCTCTACCATTAAGCTACGAGGACGATGCCCAGCTTTTTATAATTTCACTGCTGAAAAGTAGTTGAAAAATTAATTAAAATTGAATATATTCACCGATGCTGGGTTCATTTGCGTTTCATGTTACGCCGCAAGATTGTGTGATCATGAAGACTATCCCATCTAATAGCTGCGGTAGCAGACTTATCGACTTATGTGAGTGAGAGATGCTAAGCTGGGCATCGTCCTCGTGGCTTAATGGTAGAGCACTGGAGCGTAATTCCAGGGGTCCGGGTTCGATTCCCGGCTTGGACATTTTTCACTCTGTTGGTTTACGCTTTTTTAGCAATGTGATAATTCACGTCTTTCATATTGAAATAACATAGTTATATTTTTCATCTCAATAAAAATTATGTTTTAAAACCATACACATTTTATGACATTAAATGTTGAAAATGGTCTTTCATTTATCCTTTTTTCCAATTTTAAGAGTGCTGAGACCCCTTAAAACATATGGGTAAGTGTGATCACAGATCGCACAGAGGGTTACGTTTAAAATTCCTTTCAAAACACTTTATCCTTTTGCAAAATGTATTAGTTCCACATTTTGTAATCAGGAGGCGCACTCTATTCTAATAAAACCTCTATCTCAACGAAACACCGTTTTACAACCTATCCGCAGATATATTAGTCGAGGGGATCGGGCTCATAGCACCCGAGATAGTTGAGCGCCCCCTGGCGATAAAAAGTGGAACTAAAATACGCAAGGCCATGGTGCATAATATGAAAGAGAGGTCAAAGGGGTGTCGGCAAAACTTAGAAAAGTGCCCTCCCGGGTGAAAAGGGTGGAGGTTACAAAAATTCATTAAAATACACAAGTTAGAGACCGCAGGGGTAAATATAAGACTTTTTGAAATTTTTATGATTTGCCGTGTGATCACAAGTATTTAGCTATAATTATACAAAATTTCAAGTCTTCAACTTAAATACGGGTTTAGTTAGAAAAAAAAGTTTAAAATGCACAAGTTAGAACTCAGACGGGATAGGACTTTTTCAAAATTTTATGATTTGTTGTTTCATGTGAGGTGTTCAGCTATAAGTTCCAAAATTTCAAGTCTCCAACGTATATAGTTTCTGAGAACGGTCTCTGTGACAGACAGACAGACAGAGAAGTGAGACGAATAGGGTTTCGTCAGATGAACGAAACCCTAAAAACGGTACTTGTCGTCAGATCAATCTATCGATTAATCTCTCTATATATCTCTTATTATTATTTTATTATACGATTGTTATTGTTATCACCTGACTGCCAAGAAGGGTTATGTGTTTCACGAGTATCTGGGTATGTGAATTTCTTTATACCCTCGAAACATCCCAACGGCTGGATGGATTTTAATGAATGTGGTCTCTATTGATTCGTCTTAACCGTCCGATATTTATAGGCTAGCTTTTGTTTTTATAAATTCAAAATGAAGGTCGCAAAATACAAAATGGCTGTAGAGAAGAAAAATCTTTTTTAGGCACCCTACTGAGTGGCATATCATTGGATAGCTCTTTCAAAATGAAGACGATGTTTCATTGACTATTTTACAGTCAGAAGCTCCGTTTAAATATTACACAACCTACAAGTTGTGCAGGTAGGATTTCTAGCTGTACTACAACTCTAACCTTCATAGATATCTATAGACCTCATCAAAACAGTGTTTATATATAGGAACTAACAATTAAACACAACTTAAAAGTTACCAATAGAAGTAAATAAAAAAATAGGGGAGTGATATAAAAAAATAGTTTCACATTGAGGAGAAATAATTAATTCGTTCGTTTTTTACGCTGTCGGGTTTTTTTATTTTATAAATTTAATTTTTACTTGTTATTCTGTTTTTTTCAGGTAGGAGAAATTTTGATTTTTTCGCGTGTTATTTGAGTAGAGTCGTCAAGAGAAATAATCTATAAGAAGTGTAAATAAAATTCTATCTCTTTAAAGGAAATCGCATTGCATTTATTCTTTTTCTGTAGTCTTTTCTTCGAATTTATCTAATGCTCTCATTTTGTAGCTGAAGGAATGGCATTTGTCAGTCTGTATTTTTTTCTGCCGCGTCATGACTAAAATTCTGAAGTACTTTCATGCAACATAGCTATTGAACAAAATATTTCTCGTATTAAGTAAAAAAGCCAATATAAATTCTTTTAGGAAATAATACCTAATGGGAAGATTATAGAGATAATAAAAACATACTTGGTAAATTTTACAACGTTGTACATTATATGAGTAAGAATTTTGGGAAATAACATTGCACTTTATGTAAGAAGAAAAAAATTAATATAAATATATCTTTTTTATAAACTCAAGCGAACAATCCAAAGTAAGAGCAAAAAAGAAAATATTTTTTCCTAAAATAAGGAAAGAATTTTCATTATGTAAGCAAGACCTGTGGCTCAAGCAATAAAACAGTATTGGTCCAATATTCGACAAAATATGTTTCAATATTTTCCTGCTAAATCCCGAAGGCAAATATTCAATAGTTTAGCAATATTCCCGTTTCATTACAAATATTTTAAATGTAATTCGTGATATTATATTGTTAGTATATTCTCAAAATATTGCTGCCAATATAAGTGGTTTTGCTACAAGGTGTATTATTGATTTTATTATATATCTTCCTGTAGAATCATTTGATAATCCTAGAATTTTTGTTTAATAATTTAATAATGATAAAAAATCTTTAAAAAAATGTTTGGTCTAACAACACATCTAGAAATAAATTATTTATTTCGTCTAAATTCGTGTTTAAATATTAATTCTTTTTAATAATGGCTACAATCAGAATATATTTAATGAATTTCTCTTGAAATTCGTATTAAGAAATTACCAGATTTTATATTTGAAGTATATCTTTACAATTAATTCAATATTGAAACCAATCTAATTATCGTAAATACTATAGTTCTGTCACGTCGAAAATTAAAGTTACCTTAAGGCATTTTTTTTCTTTCGAAAAAACAAATGTTTTAATCTAGCAGTCGTAAACCTTATTTTTCCTTTAAACACGTACCTGTTCAATACAGGTGACAAAGCCATCTAACAATATATTTTATGACTATGTATTTCAATACCGTGATTAAGGCGGTCCGCTGGTCGAAATTCTGAAAAAATGCATTTTTTTTTTTTGTTTTTCTTGTTAATAAAATACTAAAAAGTTAAATAAAATAAATCAAACCGTGCATTTATACGATAATTACATCAGCAGATATAACATTTTTTGTGTTTTTCGGACACTTCTAAACTTCCCGTAACTGAAATAATGTCTGTTTATCTTAGAATGAATTTTGTCAAACATTTTCCTGTTTAAAATGATACATATATTAAAACTTTCTTGTAAGATAGACAAGGTGAGGCAGGCATTTGAGAACCTACATTATATGTGAAATACCACGCTGTATATCATAGTAACAAGTCCTTTTCTGTTAATCAGGTAAGAATCTAGGCTATACACCCATTCACTAACAGGGACGTATGACCTTCACACTCACCTTCGCCAATTGACATGAAAATCACAAATGATACCCCTTCTCATTTACCCCGCATTATCACAGAAACACAGTCTCAACTTGTAAAGGTCAGTGAAAGACAAGCGCCGCTGTTAGTGAAAGGGGGTATAACTAGGGAAACGAAGAAGCATGCTGACATGGTCTCAATGGCTGAAGAAAATTCCAATTCAGAGATCTCCGCATTCTTTATACTCGCTCGGTAATTCGACTTTAAAGTAAAGAGCTAACTACAAGCTGACAGGTTTGATGTGACAACCGTTTAATACACGAAACGACATTGTCAGCGATAGGACATTATCAATACTCCGGGACTCGTCAGTTGTGTCAATGAAATTCTTAACAATTCGATGAGTGCATTAGCTAGGGAGATACAGGTTGATGAGGCCACCATCCGATATCTGATTGATGAGGAGCATCGTCAAAAGTCGTATGTGTTGAGAATAGGACGGATCTTGTACGTTAGAGCCAGGAATAACCGTCTGACCAGAGCCAAGCACCTCCTTAACAAGTTGAAACATCAAGAGTAACCAGATATGATGTTGTTGTCTCCCGATGAGTAAAACTTTATCCATGTCCAGAAAGTGAACTACAAGAAGATCGGTGTCCATGTAAAAGTCTCGAAGAGGTTCCGACCATCATGCACAGGAAAATTCCAGGCTCACTGATGATTCGGAGGGGGGGAGTAGTGAGCAGCAAAGATGCCTTGATGCCTGTACATTTCTTTCTTCAAGGTGCCAGTGTCATCGCCGTTTCTCATACGGAGGTGTTAAAAGTCTAGATTATTTCTGTAATTCGTGGGAGGTCGTACATTTTTCAACAAGACCCTGTACTCTACCGTACAGCCATAAAAACCCATTAGTTGATAGCCAATTCCACGACCATGTCATCCTTATCTTCTTGCTCCCTCACTTCACCAGATATTAATCCGATGGACTATTATGGCGTGGTTGGGAGGAACTCCAATAGTCATCCACACAAAACTGTTCCGACTTTTAGGGTAGACATTGTGTATGCAGTGGCAAAACTTCTCAACACCCATCTAAATATGGACCTTATGCAGGTGACGTCAGACGCCAAAGCTGGCCGTATCTTGATCTGTTAGGCTAATGTCAGACGAACGTCTTTTTGAACGCTTTTTCCCTACACAATGCTAACGGCATTGTGTAGGGATGATGTGTAGGGAAAAAAGCGTGCAAAAAGACGTTCGCCTGACATTAGTCATATTCTAGTCACTGCACCGACAGAATGCCAGTATGCACAGGGGCAAACACCGCTAGCAGACGTCTTTAGTCTTGATCCAGGTTGAGTGCATACATTTTAACTGAAAATTTGCAAACTTAAAGAATTTTCTCGCATACAGAACAACATTTTGAATTTATATTACGAATATGTTAAGTATGTGCTACTACAACAAAGATTTTCTTGTGGTATTTTTAAGAAACAAGCATTAATAACTCACACTCCATAGACTGCTATGATAAACACTGCCAGTAAATACCGCCAGCAGACGATTTTTAGCCTCGACCTTAGGTCTTCGTGCATAAGATCCATTGCCTGCACTCAGTTTCGACAGCAAGTAGACGCGGCTATCGCGGATGGCAGTGGTTTCAATGAAAGATGTCCATTGTGTATCTGATCAACTATACAGAACGTTAAAATACCAAAAATGTTCTATCTCTAGTGTATGTTCCTGTTTGAAAGCAGGCGTTAGTTTGTCCTCAAGTACCTGTCGCACCCTGTATGTATGTAATTATGTACAGAGCTTTTATGTTATACTTTTAATACTTTTTCTACAGCATTTTGAATTCGTTCAAAAATTTTAATATATTCCTCGAAATAAAAATCACTCTTAAAATGTGCACTTTTTCTGACTTTTAAATTTATTAAAAATTTCGTGAGCAACATTTTTATAAATCCTGAAGACAAATTTACACGAAACGTTTTCTGCACACAATAGTGGCAATAAGTTATGAAATTGGCGATGTGATTCATGAGTTATCTAAAAAATTAAATAAGTTTCAAATTTTTAATTCAAACATTTTTTAATAGATTTTCAAAGTTTCCAAGAACATTGCTACTTGAAAAACAACATTTCAGGAAAAATAATCATTAAAAAAGCCTATAAATAATGATAATAAAATCTTGACACCCCTGAAATCCCTTAAGTATCTAGAAAACTCGGGATCCCGGATGATTTGTTATCCGGAAAATGCCGGGATTACTTTATGCTTACATTCAAGATTTTCGGAGACAGTAAATGTCCTACAGTATGTGGGGCATTTTCACAATATTTTGACTTTCGTGTCCCTGAATAATATTTTTTTATTTTTTGTGGTTTTTTTTGTGTTTTTTTTTTATTTCATATACTGGGAAACATCCCATTGCATGATTGCCCAGCAATAGTAACAAGATAAATAAGTTTTGGACGATGTTGGGGTCCAAACACCTGGAAAACTCCTATACTGTCACGTGTCCCTGATGCTGATTTTTAAGTTTGGCGCTGTCTGGATAAAATTGTTTCAATAAAAATAATTCGATGTAATTTTTTTCTGAAACTGAAACTATTGTTTTAGATAAATATGTAGCTAAAAATTAACCTGCACACATTTTTAGGGTTGTTATTATTTTTTAAACTCTGTCCCCGGGTTTTAGATTCCTTACCATCCCTCTCCTAAAATTATACAGAAAATCATTTCAGATGCAGCCACAGAAATTTTTTTAAGTTTTTCTTCATGCAGAAGTATGCTAGAAAAAGAATGTCTAAAATTCTTTGGCAGGAAATTACTGTAGAATTTAAATCAGCATTTAAATATCAATTTCAAGCATCGTGGCTTTATTGGTAGTCTCACCGTCCCCAAGGTTTATTCCTGCACTTTTCGAGGTAAATAATAATAAAAAAAAATTTAATCCAATATTATCAACTGTTTCTAAAAATCAATGAACATTGTGGCTATCAGTTAGTCTTAACATGATTTTCCTAAAAATAGGTGGTAATTTTCCTTACCGTTCCATCCTTATCGTCCCCTTTTTTACCATTTCGTCCCTTTTTTCCAATACCATCTCCTTTTTTACCTTACCGTCCCTCCTTTAACTCCCCTTTAAGACAATGTTATACAAAAATTCTGTATTAAAAGTACTACATTGTTATTATTTCTTATTTGAATGCCTGTGAGTACTATGCAAATACATTATAAGTAAAAATTTAGAAGAAAATAAAATGTTATAGTAGTAAAATGGTAAGGAAAATTAAACTCGCAAGTTTAACTTAAACCTCAGTTAAGTAAAGAATTTTTCGCTGCTGACCATTTTTTCTTTATTTTGAATCATTAAGGCATGATTCAAATCGGATTAAAATGGTATTTTATCAAGTTTAATTTTGTCAGATTTTTTCCCCCAAAATTCAAGAGATTGTGAGAATGCCCCGTGTACAAATCTACATTGGTCGAAAAATAGACTAAATACCTAATCCGTCAGCCGATTGTTTCGAAAATCTTTAAATTTCTTGCGACAGTGTTCTCCAACATATTCATTAAATGGGAGTTCAGTCGAAAGTATTTCTTTTAATTATCATGTTGTACCTCTCACACACATACAAAACATGATTACAATACTTTTCTTACAATACGCAATCGGGAAGTCAAAGAGATAAATCTTCTTTAATCTTGGAAGAAAGTTTACGAAAATATCGGTTCAGCCAAAAGTTCATTAAAACTTTAAAAACTCATAAAAAAGGAAGAAATTATGATAAAGGAGTGCGGTTTACAAGAAAAAAATCAAAAGGTAGTCGGTTTTTTTTGTTGTTTTTTTTGTTGTTTTTTTTTTTTTGTAGCAAAAAAAAAAAAAAAAAAAAAAAAAAAGTTAAAAAATCACATGTAGAGGGCGCTGACGACCCGAAACACAATGAACAGGGCAACAATACGCTCCATTCATTTGTTCTTCTAATAACAAATGTTCAACATGACCTCCAGAACATTCTACGACACAACTGTTGTCCTCTTCATTGTATTTCTGGCCATCAGCGCCCTCCACATGCGATTTTTTAACTTTTTTTTTTTTTTTTTTTTTGCTGCTAAGAGAAATCCGACTACTTTGTGAGTCCTTTCTTGCAAACCGCACTCCTTTACCATAATTCCTCCCTATTTTATGAGTTTTAGAAGTTTTAAGGAACTTTTGGCTCACCTGGTATATTATAACCTCTTCTGATTTAATAAATAATCGGACCACTACACCATCAAAACTTTACTGTGAACTTTTTTGTGAAAAACAAAACACAGCATTATTATATGGTGCGTACACTTTTTTAAAACTTATACAAACATAAAAAAATCTTAAAATCAACGTTTCAGTCGACGTGTACGACCATCCTCAGGATTATAAGGTTAGATTACTTTAAAGGGTTGCATACGTTCTCAGCTTTCAAAAAATAGATTTTTTATTTTTGATGGAAATTAAATTCTAGTATTAGTGTGTAGAATTATAGGTAAAAAGATTTAAAGCATTAAAGCGATATTATATATTATTAAGAAAGATATGATCAAAATTGTGAGCACGCGGACAGTGGGTGGTAAGACGTGTTGGCCAGATTTTTTTTATGTTCTGAATATGCTTCAATTGAAACAAAAACTATATATTTAAATATTAATGTAGGTATATGCGATTATTTTTATACAGACATACAAAGTTCATATTAGAGATATAATTACAGCTTACTTTTCCATAATTGTGTTGAAATATCGATTAATTTTCGTCACTTCGAGTTCGGTGTGTGATTGAATATATCGAGTTTGGGTCTTATTTCGGTTTGACTTTAAGCAGAATTTTCGGATCTGATTCAGGTTACAGTACTCTGAACTACATTCCAAAAAATCTCTAAATTACACCCATGCATTATTACACAAAGCTATTTTCTTCGTAAGAAGTTTACAAAAATCAAGTTATTGAACTGTGTTATAAGTTTAAAGCAGCGTTTACATACTACACTCTAATCCTGATTCAATCCACGCCGATACCATCATTGTATTTCTGAACCCGTTTCCAATGGAAAAGCCGGTTTGAAGATGAAATTAGCCTAGGTCATTTTCACCCCTGCTTGCTCCTAGGGCAGTAGTTCAGCATTTACCCATGATTCCTTTCGGGTAAACAAACAGCGCCAGTTCACCCGTTAGCGTGCTCTCTCCATCGTTTGAAAGTTTTATCAGTGCTTTTATTTTTGCGCTATTTATTGTTTTTTTTTTTTTTTTTTTTTTTTTTTTTTTTTACAACAATCAAAGTTTGCATTAACAAAAAACGGTCAGACATTTTAATTCTCAATAAAGCAAAAGAACGAAGATTATCATACGCGAAAAGGACTGTAGACGGTTTCTGTTTATGTTTACACCGGAAGTTTGTACTGCAGTTCCCTAATCAGCCAATCATAATTCAGAAGAAAAATTACGCAACTTCCGGTTTTTTGCAGGGGAGGGGGTTTATGCTTGCGTTTGTAAGTGGGTGCAAAATGAATGCAGGAACGATAGCGGCATATTAACACGTCCTGTAAATCCGGTTTGATACCAAGTGACATTGTAAACGCTGCTTAACTGTGGCACACGAGTAAAAATTGAATGACAAATTATTTTCTGTCATCATAGCTGCGAGAAAAGTCATAATACATCATAACAACTACTGTCACTTCATTTAGGTGCAAAAATATAATCATAACCAGGAACAGAAAATTAAGTAATAATATATTTCTTAAATAAATCAGACCAATGTAGCAATGTTGAGTTTATTTCGAATCAAAAATAAAAGATAATTAGTAGTTACTATCATATACGTTATTACAAATAACCTTTCCTTTCTAATAAAACATGAAACATCTTATAAGAACCATCCGTGACTGTATGGATTAATATATGTCAGGCCAAGTAACATGTAATAAAATTGATAGAATATAACAAAGAAGAAATGTGACAAATACTTTTTTATCATCATAGGTTCCAAGAAAGTCATCATAAATATCAAAAGGCTTTTTTATACAAGCTATATAAGGTACAGAATTAAAAAGTTGAAAAGTGAGCGCAGTCCTCATAAATCGCCTATTTGTAGATAAATTGCGCAACCAGTCACAGAGTACCTTTCTTCTTGCTTTTTACAATCCTCATTGTAGTTTTGCAGCGTTACCTACGTGCAGTAGACCTTTATTACGATTTTTCTGTTTTTTGAACTCATAAGTAATTTTTTGTTGCTTCATTCTTTTTCTAATTTCTAATACTTATCTATATTATAAAGGACAAACATATCTGTGCGTAACGCATACGTCATTTTGCGAATGGCAACATCTATATTATAAAGGACAAACATACCTGTGCGTAACGCATACGTCATTTTGCGAATGGCAACACTTTGAAATTTGAAATGAAATTTTGACTTTAAAATTTTCTCTACTGCAAAATTTTAAACTTCTAAACATCGCACATTTTAAATTTTTACACCGTCGTATAAGGGAAAAAATGTACTTTTTATTGCAATTTGTTTGAAAGCTGTATCTCAGTTTAATTTTGAGACATTAATTTTTTTGTAGTTTTTAATACATTTTTTGTAATTGTGGCAACTGAAGTACTCCATTTTTGTTGAAAGTCATTGAGGGTTGAAAGTAGAGGGAAAATAATCACGGAGGAAAGAAAATAATATATTACTCTACCTTTCGTTGCCATTTTCTCTTAAAAACTGAAAAAAAAAATTGAAATTATAATGTGTGTCAGCGATATAATGTCAGCGATTTTTTAAGTTTCCAAATATCGCACATTTTCAGTTTTTACACCGTTAAATAGAGAAAAAAATCTACTTTCAATTGCAATTTGTTTGAAAATTGTATCTTAATTAACTGAGTTATTATAATTTTTAAAATAACTAAGTTTGGTTTCCCTTAAATGTATGCTAGGCATTGTATCATGTTACTTTTATTCATAATTCAATTTACTTGCTCAATCCTTCGCCAAATCGGAAGATTCTGATAGAGAAATCACGAACTCGGTATTTTTATGTTAGTCGGGTACAGGTGATAAATTGCTAAACATTGTACCCGTTGCATTTTTTTTCATATTTCATTAATTTAGATTAAAATATAATCCTCTCACTCATTTTAAAATGGATAACTTTAATTTAAAACTGAAACTTTTCAAATTCATGAATTTCACTTTAAAAAAATTCCTTAAAAAAAGAAAAGAAAAGAATAAATACCATAAACAATTTAATTTCACCATCAAAGCATTGTTTTAATTTACCCCTCGAAAAATAAAAAATGCTATTGGTGAGAATTGCGCCCAGCTAACATAAAAGTACAAACTTTTTGCGATTATAGCAACTTTTATGCAGCTTTATTCGAAAAAAATATTTTGATGAAATAGGTTGCCAGAAAATAGGTTGCCAAATTTCTTTTCTCGCCAAGGACCTTTTCTCTATTTCGCCAAGTACCTATACTGGAAAAATACCTTTATTTATTTATTTATTGTATTTTAAATGATGAATAAAAGACGGCACAGATGTCATATACGCACCACGTTCGCGTGATGTTTTTCTGATGCCAATGTCATATACGCACCACGTTGGCGTGATGTTTTTCTGATGCCAATGTCATATACGCACCGAGGTACTTAACTGGCGCCAAAGTGCCGTTATTTTACTTGATATGGTAACCCGGATGTTGTTGTTTATTTTTTAATAAATTGTTTATTTACTTTTATTTTTTTTTTATTATATAAATTGTTTTGTTCTATATGTATTAATTATTTTTTTTAATTTATTGTTATTCCCTTTTTAAAAATATTGCACAATAACCAATGAGATGCGTTTCATTCAGGTGTTGCCATTAAACAATTAAGAAATAATAGCGATTTCTGTGCCACGTACGATAGCATAATATATATAAATTTTCAAGCATGAATTATTTTTAAATTTATCTATCACGTGTAGCTCGATTACGAAAGATTAATCCGTTTGCTCTTAAAACAATGTAAAAAGTTCAGCATTTGTTTCCGTCTAATGTTCCATAACAAAATTAAAACTTCCTCTATAGAAAAATAAATAAAATAATGTAAATAAGAAAAAAATTTAACAGACATGTTATTGAACCACGCGCTTAAAGAACTGAAATGATCGGAAAGACTGCCGTAAGTCGCAAAATTTTGGGCTAATAACTCCTGGCATGCGGTGGCATGTGAAAGTATCGCTTTTAATAAATTTTAAAACTTTATTTGATTGCATAATTGATATTTTTCAGATAAAAATTCTTTTTGATGTTAATGGACAATCTAAAATATATATTACATATAAAAAAAATAATTACAATTAAAAAGAAAAGAATGGCTTTCACCTATACTCTGTAACCCGAGGAGCTCGGGTTCGATCCCCTAGTATTAATAATTGCGATTTAACTTGTGCGATTTTTCTTAGTGTATGATTAACTGTACCTACCCCATTTGTGATTTACTTGAATTATTTATGTTTAGAAGGTTACGTGTCCCTTTTGTGAAGAAATTTATTATGGGGCTAGTAGACGCATTGAACACGGGGCAAGTTGGCTCGGTATCTGGTGTGTGCTGGTAGCTTGAAAAACAGCAAACGCCGAGAAAAGTGGTTGCAATGCAAGATTTTGGACACACGAGGCTTGCCCAAACGGAGACAGTCGAATTTTTATTTGTGACTACTGTAACTCTGATGATGATATCGAGTAGGATAGAAATTAGTCAATGTTAATGTTTTATTCATTATTTTTATGTCTGTATAATTTAGAATTTACATTGTACGGTGATAAAGCCTTTGTTTAAACTTACTGGTAATAATGAAATTGATTTCTCTCCACTGCGTGCCTTATTTGAGTTTTATTTAAATTTTTATAAAGCGTATGCCATTTTACCCAATCTGTATAGGCAACTTGCCCAGTGACGGGGTAGGTTGGCGCACAATTTTCCTTTTATTTTAGGCTTCCTCTAAACATAAACTACAAAACCTACATACTCAAAACTCCGGGTTATTTATAGCCAAATGCCTGTTCTTTAAAAGTGCAGTTAAAGTTTGTTAAAAAACTTAAATGAAAACTTAATAAAAATTAATAACTAAAAACTGCGCCTACTAGCCCCGGTCTCCCCTACTTCTATGATGTATTTCAAGTAATGTCTAAATTTAAGACATCCAGTATTATATGAGGACGCGAGTTTCAAAACTCGCCTTATCCAAAATAAGAAAATTCATGTTAACACTATCAATCTATTCTATTAGTATACTTGCACAGAAAAACACTACAATCTGTAAAAAAAAAACTAGTTTTAACCTGTATTTCTGACATTGTAAAATCTTGGTTTACAATGAAAAAAAAAAAAAAATGGACGTCGTTAGGTTTTTCTGGATTTCGCAAAATTAGATTTTTACGATAAGGCAAGTTTAGAAATTCCAGGTATCCATTATTATATGAGGACGCGAGTTTCAAAACTCGCCTTATCCAAAATAAGAAAATTCCTATTTTCTCCATCAATCTATTCTATTGGTATACCTGCACAGAAAAATACTACAATCTGCAATAAAACTAGTTTTAACCTGTATTTCTGACACTGTAAAACCTTGGTTTACAATGAAAAAAATGGGCGCAATTAGAGGTTTTTCTTGATTTCCCAAAATTAGATTTTATCGATAAGGCAAGTTTAGAAACTCTAGATATCCATTATTATAAGAGGACGTGAGTTTCAAAACTCGCCTTATCCAAAATAAGAAAATTCCTATTTTCTCCACCAATCTATTCTATTGATATACCTGCACAGAAAAATACTACAATGTGCAATAAAACTAGTTTTAACCTGTATTGGCACGGTAAAATCTTGGTTTACAATGAAAAAAAATGGGCGTAATTGGAGGTTTTTCTTGATTTCCCAAAATTAGATTTTATCGATAAGGCAAGTTTAGAAACCCTAGATATCCATTATTATAAGAGGACGTGAGTTTCAAAACTCGCCTTAACCAAAATAAGAAAATTCGTCTTTTCTCCATCAACCTGTTATATTGGTTCATTTTTATCTGCACACAAAAACAACAACAACAACAACAACAACAAAAAAAAAAAACACTACAGTCTTTAAAAAAAAAAAAATAAATAAATAAATAAAATAAAATAAATCTGACATTGTAAAATCTTGGTTTATAATGAAAACAAATGGACGTAGTTAGAGGTTTTTCGCGATTTCCCAAAATTGGACTTTTTTGGATAAGGCAAGTTTAGAAACTCACGTCTTCATGTCTATTATTATCTTGTCTATTATTTTCTATAAAATTGCAATGATCCTTTAAGGGATAACTGTGACTGTAAAGTAGTAAATTGCATGCCAATAAATGTCCATAGGAAAAATAAAAATTTAAGGAGAAATTTGTTTTTATCGTCACAGACAGAGAAAAGTTGTATTGTATTTAACCTCTATCACTCAACTAATATAACATACAAAATCAATCATTCTTAGAGATAAAGAATGGATTATTATCATATTTTAACAGATCATGCAAAGATGAAAATGATGAGTTTATTTCGACATTGCACAGAAAATATATTATTGATCTAATTCTATCCATTATTAGAAATAGCCGGTTTCTATGTAATAAAACAGCAAACATCCTCTCAGGTACATCTGTGATTGTACTGAATTAAATATAAGCTGTGGAAAGCGGGTAAAAGATAAATAAGAAAGTTACAATCTGAAATATAAGACCTTCGTTTTTATCATGGCATCTTCGAAAAAAGTCATGATTAATATTCGAAATCTTTTTTACACAAATTACATAAAGTATATAATTTTAATTACTTTTTCAATTAATTTTCAGCAGTGAAATTACGCTCGAAATTATTGAATATATAATACGTAATTTATCACATTGCTAACGAAGCGTAGAACCAACAACATGAAAAATGTCCAAGCCGGGAATCGACCCGGAACCCTTGGAATAGCGCCCCAAGTGCTCTACCATTTAAACTAAGAGGACGATGTCCAGCTTAACATTTCGCGCATATGTTGGCAAGGCTGCAGCTGCAGCACAAGACAATTTCGCCACAGGATTGTGTGCTCATGAAGACTATTCCACATTGGGCTGCAGTTGCAACATTGGCAACATATGTGGGAAATGCTAAGCTGAGCATCGTCAATCGTCATCGTAGCTTAAATGGGCCCCACCGGTGGCTGAGAGGTTCTGCTCTCGAAGCTGGTAGACGGGAGGTGCTGGGTTTCATCCCAATCGCGCCCGTCGGCCTAATCGTTCAGAGTTTCATGGTTTTCTTCGAGCCATGGATTTCCATGCGTAAATACGGGTTAGGTTCCCTTAGAAAGACACCCACGGAGGGCATTCCCAACTCGGGTCTATATCCCTAGTTCAGATAATCGGTCGTCAAAAATCAACCAACCGTAGCTTAAATGGTAGAGCACTTGGGGGTTCCGTGTTCGATTCCCGGCTTGGACATTTTTCATGTTGTTGGTTCTACGCTTCGTTAGCAATGTGATAAATAACGTATTACATATTAGATAAGGTATACACTAATTCATCTGCCAGAATAACGAATAGATAGAAATTAGTTTATAAAATAAATAGGAAAAAAGTAAAAATGCTAAATTTAATTCAATGTGACATTGCAAATCCTATAGATAACTATTACTTTAACGTATTAAACCCTCAAGCGTCGCGTCAGATAAGTATAGGCTACTTTTTAAAACATTCAAATTGTTTGATTGCCACTCCTTTTTGAAGTAGAAATATTCACCTTATTTAATGGCAGATAAAAGGATGCGCGAATAAAGTGAATTACACTATTATGAAAAACTGGTAGAAATCAAACAATCTGAATAAAATACCTTTACTAGCTGTGAAAGTCGAAGATGCGAGAAATATGGGGCTGAATTGATCCGTGGCAGGAGTGTAAAAATTCATTAAGAAAAGCAAACGCATTTACCCTTCATGCATTGAATTATGAATTCATGAAAGTTTTATCTTCTAAAGAATTTTTCGTGATTTGTTTAAACTACATTAGAAGATTTACATAATCATTTAATGAATTTTAGACGGTTTTGAAGGATTTAGATGGATTAATTAAATTTGAATTTAAAGGGATTTTGGGCAATATTTATAACCCAACTCAAATCTTTTATTTTAAATATTTTTCTTTGTATTTTGTAGAATTAAGAAATGTACAAATGCAATGTTATTACAATAGAAATACAGAAATATTTACGAATTGTAAAATCCGTTCCCCCTCCCTCAAATCCAAGAAAGCTGAAAAGATGCAAATCAAAAGAAATCATCCTTTAAAAAATATTTTTGTTTTGTGTAACCAATAATGCTTTTGGAACAAGATAAAGTAATGTATCTATAACTCATTCTAAACTGTATTACAACTAATAGATGTATTCAATGAATTTTATAACAAGTTATTTTAATGGTACTCCGTACCGTCAGTAGATAAAGCGTTAAAGTTTATCGCTATAATTTTAATAAGAGTTTCACGATGTATCATCACAACCTGTGTTACTTAACTTAAGTAAGTTAAAAAAAAGGAATCATATGCAGGTATTAAGCAGGAATTAATAGTATGTTTTAATGAATCTGGCAATGATAACGCATTATTTCGAATGTGCATTGAAATCTTTTATTAGTTACATTATTACAAATACCTATTTCCTCTGTAACAATAAAAGAAAACATCCAGTAAGAACTTCTATTATTCTACTGGATTAATCTGAGCAATGGCATGCGAGTAAAAGAAAAAAAATAATGAAAAAAAACTGAAAAAGGCAAAAGTATGACAAATACATTTTTATCAACATAACTTTCAAGAAAGTCATGATAAATTTTCGCAGCCTCTTTATACAACTTATACATAAGGTACAGAAGGCGGGAGTAACGAATGGATTGAAAATATTTTATAAAATAAATCAAAAACAGAAAAAAATACACAATTTATTTTGACAGTACATTGAAATATTGTTGAGACACATTTTGTTGACAAACATGTGATTGATCACTGTTGACTAAGGCTGCAAATATGAAGTAAAATATTTTCGATACACACTTAGATATTTAAATTGGTTTTCCATCAATCGACAGAAAAGTAATTTGGATACTAGATTTTGTATGGGCTGAACATATATCAGTATTCTTTTTACAAGAAAAATAAATGCAATTTCAAGGAGATAAATAAATAATAACAAGGGGCACATTCTTCTGAATTTCCAATCAGTATGGCACCAGTATCTTAGATTAGAAATCATTGACTAATATTTTTTTTCTTTTGATTATAAATCTGTCTGGGGTTGTCGCAAAATTTGTAATATTTCCTGAAATTTATCGCGCAAATCATTCAAAAATAATGTTTTTCTGCGATTGAAAAAGGCAAAAGATTCTATTTAAAAATTGTGGTAGAACCTGCATACCCTGTAATAATGATAGTAGTTTATAATGTAATATATAACATTGTTAAGTTTAATTTTTTGTCAGTTTTAAATTAATATATAGTAGGAAAATTCTACATATACGTGAATTTAAAATGTAGACGTTGCAGTCAGAATATCCTTCTGTAGATTTAATGTCTGATGTTTTTTGGTATGTTACAGCTAAGTGATAAGCAAATAACTGCAGATGAAGAATATACAGAAGTAAATTCCCTTCTCCAGATAGTGAAAAAAAAAAAAAAAAACATTACTATAGTTTAGAGGGCAATTAACTAGCAGCGCTTTTTATCTAGTGCCAAGTAGCAGAGTGTAGATGCCCAACAAGGAAACAAAATTCTGCAGAATATATGGGACATTCTCACAATCTTTTGACTTTTGAGAAAAAAAATCTGGCGAAATTAAACTTGCTAAAATAACATTTTAATCTGATGGACGAATGCCTTAATGATTCAAAATAAAGAAAAAATGGTCAGCAGCGAAAATTTTTTTATTTAACTGAGGTTTAGGTTAAACTTGCGAGTTTAATTTTCCTTACCATTTTACCCATATAACTTTTTATTTTCTTCTAGATTTTTACTTATAATGAATTTGCATAGTACCCACAGGACATTCAAATAAGAAATAATACAAATGTAGTACTTTTAATACAGAATTTTTGTATAACATTGTCTTAAAGGGGTGTTAAAGAAGGGACGGTAAGGTAAAAAAAAAAAAGGACGTAATGGTAAAAAAAGGGACGTAATGGTAAAAAAGGGACGAAATAGTAAAAAAGAGACGGTAAGGATGGAACGGTAAGGAAAATTACCACCTATTTTTAGGAAAATCTTGTTAAGACTAAGTGAGAGCCACAATGTTCATTGATTTTTCGAAACAATAGTTAACATTGGATTAAATTAATTTTTTATTTTTAGTTTACCTCGAAAAGTGCAGGAATAAACCTTGGGGACTGCAAGACTACCAATAAAGCCACGGTGCTTGAAATTGATATTTAAATGCTGATTTATATTCTGTAGTAAATTTCCTGTCAAAGAATTTTAGATATTATTTCTCTAGCATACTTCTGCATGAGCAAAAACTTGAAAAAAATTCTGTCGCTGCATCTGAAGTAATTTTCTGTATCATTTTAGAAGAGGGATGGTAAAAAATCTAAAACCCAGGGACATAGTTCAAAAAATAATATCAACCCTAAAAATGTGTGCCGGTTAATTTTTAGCTACATATTTATATAAAAAAATAGTTCCAGCTTCAGAAAAAAATTATATCGAATTATTTTTATTGAAGCAATTTTATCCAGACAGCTACAAACTTCAAAATCAGCATCAGGGACACGGGGCGGTAGATGAGTTTTCCATGTGTTTGGATCCCCAATATCGTCCAAAACTTATTTATCTCCTTAATATTGTTATGCAATCATGCAAATGGGATGTTCCGAAGTATATGAAATTTAAAAAAAAGTATATTAAATAAAAAATTATTATTCAGGGACATGAATGTTAAAAGATTGTGAGAATGCCCCATATCCTATTCTTGTTGAGTTAATTACTCTATATTTTTAGTACAATCAGTCCGAATATAAAATAAAAATAATATCATTAATCAATCACATTGTTTGAAATAAACACATAATTTCAATTATAGATATTATAAATTCATTTACACAAAATTTCAGTTATAACAAAAACTACTTGGATGTGCCAATCCCAAAACTTTCTTCTATCTCATATATTTTAATATTTCAAAATGTTGTTACAAATGACAATATTTCAATTTTATTAGTTCAATAGTATTTCAACTTTGTCTTTCATCTTAAATTTCGGCTTCAATCAATTAATCGAAGTAAAAACGAGTTAATCTCGATCATGCTAATTATTAAAATCAGTAGTTTTTGGTTATTCTGTTGTACATCAGCTGTTCGAGAATAATCGGCTTATCAAGATGGGAAGTTCCCGTTGATTCACGAGCCCCCTGTGTACAATATAACTACGAAAAATCAAGAAAATTACACAAAAACTGTTATTATAGTGCCCCCTTTCGGCGGAATATTTCTAAATTCAGGGAGGACCTCCTTGCCATGGCCAAAATATACACAAAAAGTTTGATTAAATTCTATGCATAACTTCATACACTTTTTGATGGTACAATATTCAAAATGGCACAAAATTGCATAAAAATCACTATTACAGCGCACCGTTCCGGCGAATTTTTCCCAACCTGGTTGTCATAGCCAAAATCTTAAAAATAAAATTTGGTTCAATTCTATGCATAACTTCATGCATTTTTTGATGGGGATAGACTTTGGACAGACAGACGTTTTCTATAAGCATGTTTTTTTGGGATCTTACCCCTAAAACGTGTAAATCCGTCAAAAAGCGGAAGTCGAAAAAAAATTCGATTACAATACTTTTCTCTATTAAAGATAGAAAAAAAGTAATAGACACATAATTTTAGTTATTAATGTTTCATGAATCAGTTTATTAAACTGAAGATATTGTCGTCTATCATAAAACCGCCATCTAGAAAGCACGTTTTTTTTAATTTCCCATTTGAGATAGAATAAATCTTTATTATTTTCTTTTTCTACCTTTTTATTAGAACTATATAATAATATAATAAAAACTTTTATAGAAATTACATAAAAAATTAAAATAATATCTCAGAAATTATTTGAAATTTCGAAATTTTGGGATAACATCCTTGAATTAATCGTAATAATCCTTGGTAATAACTGAACCACTGATAAAGAAAATGACCGAATTTTTAGTAATATGTGACGTTCGTAAATGGCGCGCAATTTGTTATATTCTTGCTGAAGTAGATATGAAATACACAAAGACAGATTTTAATATATAAAAATACGCAAATCTACTAATATGATCTACTAATATTAATAATTTTCCGAGTATACTATCAAACAGTTCAGCCAATTAAAAAAAAAAAATACTTTGCAACTTCAAATAAATATGTTTTATTTTTTACTATATACTATGATATATACTATGATATGTTTTAATACTTATTGATTTTTTATTATACATTATACTTTATGAAATAATCTGCGCTTTCTGATGACTGAATATATTTTTAAAACCAATGTATGACATTGTTACAATTTATAATTTATTAATTTTTAATCATTGTGTTTCACATATAAATTTTTAGCAACATACCTGTTCTTCACACGAAGAATGTGGAAGACATAATGCTCACTAATCCTAAACATAAAAATACGCAACGCTTCTATCGATGAAAATGACATTTGTAAAATTGTATTGGCAATTTCGCCCTACCTTATTAACAATGGTTGTCTAATGAAGATACACTTTCACTTATTTTCTCAGCCTCGACAAAGATTAAATTCCCACATCACAAAGATAAGTTGTTTTATTTTCTAAAGATAAACCAACCAGTAAAACTACTGATTGAGTTTTCTAAATTGCGTTTTAACGGACTGTAAAAAGTTAAGTTATAGAATGCAATAAAAGAGTCAAATGAATCGAAGAGTTAAACTTAAAATTGCGCTGTGTGCAAATTACTTAAAAGATAACAAAATATTTGAAAATGTGTTAAATTACTTTAATAATACTTGAACTATATACATAGCCATCGTCAGATAATACAAAAATACTGTTATTAGCGTCTTATTTTCAAATTTCACGTATTTGTTGTCGAAAGGAGTGACCAAAATTCGAAATGTCGGAAGGAGGAACCTACTATGTGAAATTTGAAAATAAGACGCTAATAATAGTATTTTTGTATTCTCTGACGAAGACAATGTATATAGTTGAAAGTACTAAGAAGTATGAAAGTAATTTAACACCTTTTTAAATATTTTATCATCTTTCAAGTAATTCGCACATAGTGTAATTTTAAGTTAAACTTTTTAAAGATGAATTTAGCATTCTATTTTTTTGCTGATTCGAAGAATCTCTAATAACAAAACAAACTGTTATATACAATATATACACTTACATAAGTTGCAAGCAGGACTGACACCATAGTCAGCAGCTAACTATATAGCTAATTTAATTGGTGGCCAATACCACTTGAAAAAAGACATTATAATTCTTAGATATTGCGAGATTATTATAGTCCAAGAGCTGTTAATCATTTTAGGGAAGGTATTTGGGGCACCCTGAAAATTTGTGCAACACTTCTTTTGTAATGGCTGAATACAAAATCGAATGTCTGGCTGAAGGATCGCGGCCCAAAAACTGTGCCAGACACGTGTCAAGTGCCATTTTTTGACTACCCAAAAAGGTATTTGAGGCACGCTGAGATTGAGACAGAATAATATTTATACTTAGAAAAAAATATTTTGAAAACGACAGACACTTTAGTCGGCCCAAAAACTGTGCCAGATACGTGTCAAGTGCCATTTTTTGACTATCCAAAAAAGGTATTTGAGGCACGCTGAGATTGAGACAGAATAATATTTATGCTTAGAAAAAAATATTTTGAAAATGACAGACACTTTAGTCGGCACAAAATCTGTGCCAGACACGTGTCAAGTGCCATTTTGCTAAAAATGTGCCATTTTTGGCACACGTGCCATTTTTGGCAAAATGGCACTTGACACGTGTCTGGCACAGATTTTGTGCCGACTAAAGTGTCTGTCATTTTCAAAATATTTTTTTCTAAGCATAAATATTATTCTGTCTCAATCTCAGCGTGCCTCAAATACCTTTTTTGGGTAGTCAAAAAATGGCACTTGACACGTGTCTGGCACAGTTTTTGGGCCGCAATCCTTCAGCCAGACATTCGATTTTGTATTCAGCCATTACAAAAGAAGTGTTGCACAAATTTTCAGGGTGCCTCAAATATCTTCCCTAAAATGTTCAACAGCTCTCCTACTATTACTAACAGTGATGACTCCATGTTCAGCTTTAGCTAACGAAATTGCAAACTAAATGCGGTTTATTCCATAACAAAATTCGACGTGCATTAACAAGAACAATGCGAAAGTGAGTGACTGTTGCCAAACGGTAAAACGAAATGTCTAATAGAATGCACCAAGGAGGTAATCCACTTACATCAGTTTCAAGGCAAGCCGTAGCACTATTAAAGGTGCTAAATGGCAAAATCCATCATTAACACTGAGTTATTTTTAATAGAAATACATGCATTTTCATTCATTAATTTGTAACGTTTTCCTTATTACACTCTAAATAAAAAGGAGTGACTAGTCACTCCAGAGAAGTGAATAGTCACTCTATCGCAGAGTCAAAATATGCCCAACCTCTTTAGAGTGACTATTCACTCTGAGCAAAAGTGAAATTTTTGACTCTCTGAAAGAGTGAATAGTCACTCCTGGCAAGTGAATATTCACTCTAAAAAGGGGTGGATAATCACTCTTTCGGAGGAGTGACTATTCACTCTTGCTAACGGAGTGCGGTTTTTCACCCCTGGTAGGAGTGAATAGTCACTCTTTCATAGACGTGAATGTTTATTTTTTGAGTCAATTCTTTTTTTATTTTGCTTTTATGGGTATATTAAAAGAATCACATCTTTTACAGCATGCAATGAAAATAGATACAAGCGTGGTAAAGACTGGAATAAAATACTTTATTAGCAATATTTATATAATTCATAGTTTCTAACACTAATTGAACTTTTAAGGAAAAAATCAGTTAAAGTTACATATGAATTTAATTTAGATTACTGACAGAAATAAACTAATATATTTTAATCCAATCTTATCCTTTGTGTTTGCTTTTATTGCATGCCTTATAAAAATATTACTTTTAAAGGTTTATAAATAACTTTTTAATAGGTGGATGTTATATGTTTAAAAATGTTTGATGTCATTTTAATTTTTGGTTTTAAATATAAATTCCTACCTTTTTACCGTACTTTTTCCGTAAATTATTGCTAATTTTGTAAAGTCCTATTGTTCTAAAATATTTTTCATTTTTTTTTACTTAAAAACAATGCTTATTATAAACTTACATATATTTTTTAAATAAGTTCTAAGTATGATTTAAATAGTAAGAATGTGTATTTTTTATCCGCGTTGATTTGCTTTTGTTTTATTTAATATAATCATGTAGTCTAAATTTTAAGTTCTCTGGAATATGTATATATATTTCTTTTAAACATATTCCTTAACTTAATCATTATTTCTAATTTTCGCCCATTATTGTTGAAAACAATACTTATTAATGAAACGACACGGTAGGCCATATTTAGTTTAACTTTTTTATTCCCATAGATATTGTATTTTGGGAATATGAGCAAAATAGATTTGATGTTTTATAGGAAAAGATTGACCTAAGAAATAGAAAAAATAAATATAAAAATAAACACATTACATTTATTTGTATCTGTATAAATTTTAATAAATATAAAGTAAATGACTGCATATGAAAAGTTCTTATTGTTTGAAAAACATTTTAATGTAAAAAAGTAGTTATTAATCTCTTCAAAAATATATTCAGTCCTAAATTATGTAAGAAAATATGAACTTTTTAAAAAAATATGCTAAAGCTGTCTTATCGATAAACTTCAAAACAGACATAAAAAAACATTTTATTTCAATGCTTAAATATCATGTTTTATTTTTTAGTGCCAAAAATTATGTGCATCAAAAACGTAGAAAATGCGTTTAAATTGAACGAAATTTAATAACGGATGCAGAATGTCTATAATTATTATTATTTTTTTATATTACCCAGTCTCGAAATTTTAAAATCATAAACCGCGGAAAAAGCTTACATACAGTTTAAAAAAATTAATGTACCAACTAGAGATCTGCACGGGCCGGCCCGAGGCCCGAGCCCAGGGACGATTTTCATTTACGGCACTTGGGCCGGGACTGGTCTCCACACTTTTCGGGCCGGGCGGGGCTATACTTTTTTCTGAAGGCTCGGACCGGGCCTAACTTATTTTTTTCTGTAAAGAGCCGGGACTGGTTTCATTCCTAGTTTTCACGGCCTAAAATTTTCAGTCCTAGTTTTGACACAGCACGTATGACAATTATTGTCTCAGCGTGGCCTGGTCCATTCAAAGGTCAGTTAATTTAGGCCTGGCCAACAATTTTTTCAAAAAATACATACATTTTTAAATCGCCATTAATCTACTCTTAAGCATTATTATTATTATTATTATTATTATTATTATTATTATTATTTAAGAATAGTAGTTTTCTACGCTTATTAAAATATAACTAAATTAAACTATAGTAAAACGTGTGAAAAGGAACCTGCCTATGACGGAACTCTGTTTTAAACTTAAAAACGTATTGATCCATGCAAAATTATTATACTAATACGTAAGAAAAGAATATATAATACATTTACACTTGCTAAGAAGGGAACTTGTCTATACTGCATTTCTTTTTTTTTTTCTATGCAACTCCGTCTTAGAAGATTTTATTGTATAGCATTTTTAAGATTTTTAACACTTCAATACATGGAATATGGATTAACAATATTAATGATAACTAAAGCATTTACATACAAGCAATAGAGATTCATTAAAAAAATAAATATCCCATCCTGCGGCACTTCTATAAAAATGAAGATTATAAACATGAAAAAATAAGTTAAGAAAAATATTTTGGGTCAGAACTCCTCGTACGAGACCAATTTTTAACAAAATCGATGTAAAAATCAATGTTTTCTAGAAATTCATTCGGGCAGGGCCGAGCTCGGGCCGAGCTTTTAAGTTTTTTACCGGGCCGGGCTCGGGCCAAACTTCTAATTTTTGTATCGGGCCGGGTCCGAGCCTGGAAATTTCGGTCCGTGCAGACCTCTAGTTCCAACCTTTTCGTAATATCATAATCATCAAACAGCATATTTAACTCCGAAACAATAATAATGATGATAAATACTCTAAATGTGTAAAATTTGAAATCAGTAATAAACAAACAACAACAAAAAATCTCACAGAACAGCAAATTTGTTTACATCGCATCTGCTAGGCATTGAAAAATAATCCAGATGTCTTCTTAGTCACACAGCTTTGCAAACGAAACAGATAAAACTTTTTTTTTTCGATCGTTGGCTAAAGTTCGAAAGGAATTGGGAAAATTAAATGGGGAGAATAAAACATTTTCATTCATTTATTTTTATTCACATTGGCCGAATTAATGAAGTTTTGATTATCTTTTGCTAAGCATTTGTGTGTATTTCAATTGTTAAAACAATTATATTATTACTCGTATCTTTCAAACCGCTACATGAAGAAACATAATAGACAATCTCTTCTAGAATCTAGAAATTTCAAATCTAGAAATCAGGAGAATATTCCTCTATCAATCTTTTTCTATACAACATACAACAATTCAGCGCATAATCTTAACATATCTACACGAACAAATGGTTAAAATTAAATAAAACCTTTATTTTATGTATTTCATGTAGAATAATTTTAATGATATCCTAATCTGTTAATCCTAAAATGGCGGACGAAAATGTGATCAATTTTCTTATCTTACGAGGGCGCTGTCGCCTTGCTGTTCTGATTGGCTAATACGCAAAGCACACGCAAGCCACTCTTTCGGGAGTGACAACTTCACTCTCGATAACGGAGTGAGATATTTCACTCCTTTCTAGAGAGTGGAAAATTCCACTCTTTAAGGAGTGTATTATTACAAAATTCACCCCCAAAAAGAGTGAAAAGGCCTGTCACTCTTTCAAAGAGTGGCCTTTTCGCCCCTCCCAGTTTTAGAGTGTACTGCGTAAAAATAAGTCATTTTCTAGTAAGTCTCAGAATTCCTACTATTATGCGAAAATTATAAGGATTTCTTTTAGACCGTCCTCTCTTACGCTTTAGGAAGAAACCTTCATCTCCACAGATACCTTCTTTACATTTACTAATTAAAAGCAAATACTTATTAATGAAATCAAAACATACAAACAAAAGAAATCAATACTAAAACCCCATTGGAAGAAACAATCCTGTTATGCATTTTTTATTATCTTCTAGCAAAATAAGGAGATATTGTAACACAATCCTAAAAAATATGTTTAAATTTCACGTTTCCCCCCCCCCCCCCCCCAAAATATAAAAAGCAAGATTAATGGATCCTTGAGAATTGTATGAATTCGAGAAAGCTTTGCGTTTCGTGAATAATAATGAATTACGTGCTATTCAGTTTCGTTGGAAAAAGGATATTTTTTCTTACTTATACTTTTGCTTTGTGACTCAAATATGCTCGCATTAAAACATCAATGTATTTTATAATGTTAACTATTATTAAAAAGTGTTAGAAATAACATAAGTTAATTACGGAATAAGGAAAAGATTTCTTTGTTCAACGTTTACTTTACTAGATGAATAAGATTATAATTTGTTTTATCATTAAATAAGAGTATTTTTTCCATTGAAAAAAAGAGCTATTATTATAAAAATGCTTATTAAATAAATCAGAACATACAAACAAAGGAAATCAACCCTGGAAATCCATTGGAAAAATCTGATGTTATGCATTTTTTATTAATGTAGGATATCAGTAGGATTAATAATGTAGGATATAGGATCAAAATAAGGAGATGATTTAAGATAACACTAAAAACAATGTTCAAATTTCACGTTATATATATATAAGATTAATTTATCCCTGAGAAATGTATGAATTCGAGAAAGCTTTGCGTTTTGTGAATAATAATGAATTACGTGCTATTCTGTTTCATTAGAACAAAATGAATATTTTTTCGTACTTATACTTTTGCTTTGTGACTCCAATATGCCAGCATTAAAACACAAATGTGTTTTATAATGTTTATTATTATTAAGGAGTGTTAGAAGTTACATAAATTAATTAAGGAAGGAAGAAAATATTACTTTGTTCGACATTTATTTTGCTAGATATATAAGATTATAATTTGTTTTATCATTAAACTAGAGTAAATAATTCGGCTTTTTGTTGAAAGGAAAAAGGCTATCATTAAAAATAATTCATTTTAAAGAGAGTTTTTTATTCATATTATTAGGAAGAAAGAAAGCGAATAAAAAATCTAATTTTTTAGATTTAATAATTTCGATATTTTATGTATTAAAATACGGAAAAAAGAAATTGGATAACATTAATCTTCTTCTTCTTTTTACATTTTATTGTATCTAGATACATTGCTACCAGTTTTCTAGATTTTGAAAAAGCATTCTTATGCAAAAGAGGAGTTTTAAATGCGCTTTAAATCATCATTAATTGAAATATATATATATATATATATATTAAAAAATATACAGTGCTCATATAGAAGACTCTCAACGCTGCCCAGTGGCTAATTCCTAAACCGTAAGTCACAGTTTCAATACAGAAACGTTTTAAATTGTTTTATTCAAATTTATTAAGTATTTATTCGGTATCCCGGACTTATAAGTGATATTTTGAAAAAAAAAAATTCCTATTACACTAACAACTAAGACAAAGAAATCCCATTCATCTAACACTAAAATTGACCAAGTTACGAAAGTTTTAATTGCATGACTTTCATCCTTTTTTGCATCTGAACACAGATGAGTTGGGCCTTGCTGCTTTTAGTTGCTTGGAGAGATTGTAAACAAACTGTTTGAAGTAGTAGAAGGAATTATTTCTGGTGTATTTGCACTTTAACTGATAGTTTTTACATCGTACAAGTATTACGATAGTGTTATTTTTATTAATTAAGTATTATATTATATAATATAATAATATATAATATATGTAATAATATATAATATGTAATAATATATATATATAAGCGTCATTTTAAAGTTTGAGAAAAATGTGATTTTAACCTATAATATTTTAAAAGAAACCAAACCTGATTAAAATAAATTTATATAATTGATTTTAATCATCTGATTAAAATTGTTGATAGGCAGTTATTTATTTCAATAAATTAAATAATAAATCTACTAGACTTTATTAGGTTAATGAAATATTTATAAGAAAATACTAAAATCGTTATAATTTAAAGAAAAGCAAACTCTGGAATAAAATATTTTTCATACCTTTCTTTTCCTTAACGTCGTTCTTTAAATTCCGATGTAATCCATGTGTAAGGAAGAACAAATTTTGCAAGTAGAAAATATGTCTAATAATAACTACAATAGCAATGATGGGAATCATTTTACACCACACCAAAGCTAGTGTAATTATCTCGAACTGATATTTTTGTCTAGAGTATTATCTTGGAGTGATTATTCCTATGAATTTTTTAGGTTAAATGTTTATATCTGAGAGACTGCATGTTCATAAAACTACCTATTGTCCAGCAAAAAACTCCCTCCGCCTGTTCGAAAGATTAAACGCAATATGTTGTATTAAATAGTTTTTATCGTCTGCGGTTTTTCGCGCTCTTTTGTTTATTAAGGCCCAAAACAGATTGCTTTTCTGTTCTTATACATTTTATGCATTTAACTTTATTTATGTGTTTCAAAATAGTTCAAGTTTTAAGTTTGTAAAGCTGCTTTTTTGTCAAATATGATAATCATTAAACTAATTCTGGGAGTATAACAAACTAAATAATGTTTAAATTTTTAGAGTATTTAAAATTCATTTTAATATGCAATAATGCAAGATCTTTTGAAAATAGAAAAGTAAAGTTTATATTATACGTAGTAAATGCAAGATATGTTCATAAAAAAGAAATAAAATAACTGGCGAAATAATGTTTTTAGTGGGGGAGTGTGTGTGAGTGTGTGTGGGGGGGGGGGGGGAGAATCAGGCAATTGTCGTTTTTTTTAATTTTCTTTAGAGTAAAACAGCTTGCAAAATAACACTATTTTTCAAAATAAATTTCTAGAAACGAAAAAAAAAAATATGAATAATTAATTACGCCATGCGTTTTACATGTATTTTGTATATTTTATTTTATATTCGGAAAAAGTTAAATTTATTTAAAAAGTGTGACACAAGTAGCCAAATTTAGTTTTTAAGAATTACTTAAAATAATTAAACACTAGCAGAAAAATTTATTACTGAAAATATGCAAGTGTTTTTATTTATTATGGTAAAGCATTTCTTTATTACAAAACTCCGCCCCTTCCCATGCCCACACACAAACAAATCTTTGCTTTCTCCACTTGTATGTTAATTATTCTGCCATTTCCGCTGAATAATTTATAAATAACCAATTTCCCGGATTATAGAATACAGGAGGAAAACATTTTCTTATTATTGAAATCTCTACAATTAATACATTTTTCTAGATTGACCACTAATAACACCAAAAAACATTTTTATATGAGAAATATAAATTATGTATTCAAATAAAGTTTTAAAATTCAATAGCGATACTTTCATATTAGCAACATTCCAAGAGTTAATAGTCGAAAAAATTGCCAAATATTTTACTACCTACAACAGTTTTTTAAAAATCAAATAGTTTTAGTAGTAGGCTAAGCGAGCAGTTCGATTACATGTCTATTAAATTTGTGTTTTATTTATGTAAATTTTTTGATGAAGTTTTTAATTTTGTTGTAAAATATTAGCCGGAAACAAACACTGAATTATTTTTATTGTTTGAAATGGAAAGTTTTAATCTTAACATATGTTTTGTCACACTGTAAGTTTACAATATGGTAGGTTTTTTTTGTCACGTAATGAGACGTACGTTACATGTAGTGACATAGCAGTGACGTCACAATTTTTTTTAATTACCAGAAAAATATTTTTTACAGTAAATAACATGTTTTGAAGAATGTTTGTAATTTTTTAAAGTTTTCTAAGAAGTTAACATATCAGTCACAATGTGACATCGCTGAATTATGACATTTTGGGTCAGAGTTGTGACGTGACAACAGTGACGTCACAATGACGTCACTGTGACCATGCATGCTATGAGGGAGAGGGGGTTACCATGGGGCGGGACCCTGTTCTGTCGCCAAATACCGCCAAGTTTACCGCCAACTTGGAGATATATCGCCATATTTGGCGATTGAAATGAGTCGCACAAAGTGATGCCAACTTAGCAATATCTCTAATATTTCGCCAAATTCCTATAGACATCCTTTGTAAAACAACAGGGTTTACTTGCTTATAGAAAATCAACAAATTGAGATATTTTAATGCAACAAAAACTAATATTAGCTTAAGGGATTATATTACATTTTCTTTGATGACCTAAGTAGGAATTGACTTAAAAATTATATTACTTTTTTTCACTAATATTTTCAGGGTAAGTTATATATTTTGCTTTAATATGATAACACATTTCAAATTTATATTGTTATGTTAATTTTACATTCAACTATTATTATTATTATTTTTTTATCTGACAATTATTTATATTCCTAGTAAATTTGTGAATGAACCCTATTTCATAGCAAAAAAGATGCTTCAACTTTAAACAGCTATTACTCAGTCAGTTTTAATCGTACAAGAATGTGATCTTTTTGTATGCTACTTCTTAGAGTAATAGTATATTTTTACTAAATATAACTTATAGGACCATAGGACCGTATAAAAAATTTAATTTCGTAAAATTTTAAGATATGTTTTTACTGACACTCAAAAATCGCTTTAAAAATACTTCTTTACTTCATTAAAAATATTTTTGTATTTGAAACTATATAACTATGTCTAATGGTTTTAGAATTAGCCACTAGGCAAGAGTAAACGCCCTGCATACATATACAAAGTTCAATACAGATCTTAACATATCGTTTTACAGACGGTAAAGTCCTTTGTTTTGTTAATAGACTAATAAAAATTTGAAGCCAAAGTTTTCTTCGTGTACTGAAATAATATGCAAATGATTAAAATATTTAATTAGAAGTGATTTGTCAGTTACTTTTGATATAATTTATTTTTTTTCATGATTTTTGAATATTTAGTACCTGTCTATTTGATGTCTTTACAGTTAAAAAAAAAGTCAGAAAATGTGTCAGAAAGATTTCGTTGTTGAGCACGGAATTTGAAAAACACTTTAAGTTATATTTCCAATATTCCGATAATTAAAGATAATCACTATTTAATCACTATTACAACTATTTAACAACTAAGTAACACTTTACAACACTTCCTGAATGCTTTAAAAAACTCCGTTAATTAGGTAAATAAGGTAAATAAGATAACTAAGCAAACATTTTAGAAAACACATCAAACATTTGAAAAATTGATTTCAGCAGTTACCGTCCATAGCCAATAGTACCTTTATTACACGCCACTATTTAGCTAAAATTTAAATTAAATTAAAACACTCTTAAAGCTACTCAAATCACATTTTCAGATATTATCATCCCAGACGGTTATGTATCCAATACTTTGCGTGACCCTGTATATCATTTTATCTGTATTCTACAAACATTTCTTACTAAATTAAATGCAGTTCTGCGTAAAAATGCGAAACTCCTTTAAAAACCACCTTTAAGCATTTTAAGCTCATATTTAGTAACCCTTACGAATTCTTTTGTGTAACCCTGTATATGAACTGTAGCATTTATACACACCGTATAGTATGCATAAATATAATGAAACATAAAAGTGCATATCATAATTAAAAATGTATTTCCAGCAATCATTGCTTATGTACAGTACTTCGGACACAATATAGTATCTGAAATATTTTGTGTGTCCCTGTAAATACTTCACTTCTTATAACGCTTGAAATGAGTTGTAGTAAACCGCAGCGACGTATATAAATTTCATTATATATGAAATAGTTTAACATGATTAAAATAGGCCACAAAGAATTCCCTCCATCCCTATATCATTATGTAGGGGAATTCTTTTATGTGGCCCTCTAAATGAATAATAAGTATTCTTTTCACCGCATATTCTCAAGAATGCTTTTTTTAGTGCACTTCATAAATGCATATCAATTATTTTATGCTTGAAAGCGTGCAACATCATTAAAAAGCATTTGAAATGATTTTTTCCTATTGGCCGTAATGTAACGGAATACTTTTGACTGTCTCTGTAAATGAACTAAACATGCTACAAACTTCATTTGAAAAAGGGATCGTGGTAGGGTGAACCTTAATAACATCCAAAATTTTCAGGGCAATCTGAATATATTTACGGTAGTTAGAGCGCAGATAGACGGACAGACAAACCGAAATCATAAACACTTTTCAACTTTGTTGGAAAGTGATAAAAACAAACAGCCTGCCCCACATATCCTAGGAACAATCATGTTCAGCTTCGTCCCAGATGGACTTTGTAGAGAAAAAATATAATTCTGATTCCGGCCCAGCCCGAATCTGTTGAAAAAATTAAGCCCGGGCTCAGACACAATTTAACCGTACGATGCCGATATCGACGCTAGATATGTTATATTTCTGTATTGATGTTGTCAAACTAGCATCGGCTTGTGCTGCACATTTATACTTAATATAGTGAGAGCCATATCCATTGAATATGGTTCATATTTTATCGGCTTCGTTTAAATTTTTATATCGGGCCGGTCGGCACGATTATTTTTTTTTATCTGCCCAACTAGCCCGTTTAATTAGTTCGTCGGCCCGACCCATTATATTTTGTTTATTGGCTAGTTCGGGTCCGTTTGGAAGTTTGCCTTCATTTTGCTGAGCCACATACGGGCCTCCTCCCGAAGTAAAAGGTGTTTATGTGTTCTAAAAAAAGAAAATGTCCAAAATGAGATGATTGATTTGAGATTTTGTTCCTAATCTCAACAATCAAGAATGACTGACCGATATAAAAGACTAAGTTTATAGTTTCATATGTTTAGATATATATATTTACATTCAAAGAAAACGGTAAAAAAATTCTCCAAACACAAAAAACTCCCAAGCAAAGAAAATGAATCAATGCTAATATTATTATTCATGAGAGAAATTATTACTTATGTCAGTAATGAAAAATCATTGACGTAAAAAGAAAGCTCACTTATTTCATTGCATTTTGCATGGTATGACAGATTTATTACAGGAAAAGGAAATATCAGCCAATATTGTTTTATTCGTGCTGGATTTTTTTTTCCTTTGTTAACGCTGACTATTTAATTCATTTCGCATAGGACGTCCACAAAGTTTCATTACAAATTTCAATACAAGCTTTTATTACAAACACAAATGAACCAATGCATGTACGAAAAAAACCACAATATTAAAAGTATACGTATATAGAAGATATTTTTGTATAAGTTAATAAACCTCTATATGCGCCACTGATTACACGAAGGGACCACAAAGTTTAAGACCATAATGGTTAGCGTTTTCCTCTGATAATTGTTTTCCTCAACTCTTTGCTTTGTCCAACATTGATCCGGTCACCATGAATTTACTGTGTTCACGTCCACACTGCAAATAGATGCGTCTTAAATTCAGACACATATGTGACTGAAAAAGAATTTCAGACACTTAAGTGTCTTAATCTGAGAATTATGACATTATAGATGTTTTAATTTAGGACACATAAGTGTCTTACTATGATCATAATATAAGTGAACTGAGAAAAAGCTGTGGAAATCAGCAAACGTCTTAATTCAAGACACTTTTTTGAAATATCTTAACTTTAACACACATTGTTTCTTCCGTAACGTAATAACCACCTGGGGCCACTCTCAATTGCGCATGCGTTTTAGATTTCTTTTGTTTGAACTTGACATTACGAATAATTCGAACTGAATCTTTTTATGTACGCGTGGATTTTAATTAAAAATTTGTTTTGACTCGATTGATTTTTTGCGGAATGTGAAGTTCTGGGATTTTATTTCGTATCTATTTCGTTTATTTATAGAACAAATACATCTGACTTGTGTGCTTGAAGCCAAATGCCGGCTTAAGGCGTCAGGTTTTTTATATAACGAAGAAGAAGAACGAATGCTTGAAGAAGAAATTTAAAAAGCTAGAATTTTATACATTTGCTTTCATAAATAGATTTTGTACTTAAAATTGCGGTTTTTATAACTTTATTTATAATCACTTATATGAAATATAAAACAATAACAATTAGATGTTAAGATGTATATTTAACCTCTTCAGTTCCGAAGCTAAAATAATAATACAAATGCTTATTCATTGGTTCTTTCCAAACAAAATGACATCGTAACTGATCCTTTAGGCGCTTAGTAATTTATGTTAAAAAATGCGGATTTAAAACTACAAAACCCTTAAAAACATCAATTTAATAACCAATAACCTAAATTAACGCAATCACAATTTTAAGAGCTTTAAACAAGTAAATAATCTACAAAGGCTCAAATTTTTTATTGAAGAAGATTTAAGTTAAATACTTATGGATATTTCTCACTTTCTTGGTCATACTGTCTTTTTTGGGCATTTTTAGGCATTTTGCAAACTCAGATGCAAATGACAACTATTTTATGTGGGAATCAGCTTAGATGATGCCATTTATTTGTTTGCTATGAACGCAAAAAACCTTCACGTATTAAAATGTGATGTGAAAATGTAAAAAAATTGGACATTTTAGTTTTTATAAGGAAAAGAACAGGGGTCCCCGTACGGGAACCCAGGGACCGAAGAGGTTAAGACAAAAGAAGTTTAGAAATTATAAGTAATTTTTTCTGTGTGTTATTAAAATATTATTTTTTTATTGTTAAATAAACAGCTGTTGTGATTATCATATGATGCATAAAAAATTGCCCAACGGGCAATATAAATTTAAAAGAAGAATTTCATTTTTAAATGATATGAATTTAATTTTAATTTTAATTTATTTATTTATTTATTTGCTGGGGGGGGGGCGATGTGTTTTTTGTGCATTTTTTTAATGCTGATATTTTAAATCTCTTACGACATTATTCCGTTTATAATGGATATTTTGAACTTTTAAAGTAGGAGAAAATCAGAAACAAAAAATATTATTTTTCCAAAATAATATTTTACTGAAATTTTATGAAATGAGTAAACTCTTTGAAATGAGTAAAAAGTATTTTAATGAAATGAGTAAACTCCCTGAATAGACTTCTCGACTCCGGAATTTCTTCGATAGTCGGAGTCTGCTTTTTTGCGGTAAAAATATACAAATATGTATACATTCTAGATTTTAAAAGACTTTCGCTAAATAGAGATGTGCGATATTAGGGAATGTCCATTAACTTCCATAACAGATACTCCCGAATACCGGACATTTCTATTTAGCAAACCAAAATGATGGCTTGGATTTTTTATAAGACTTGATTAAAGCATAGGCATACTGGGTAGTGTCCTCTTTCTTCCCCGTACAATTTTAGGGGCCCCAAATTAAATATGTATTTTTTCAAAAGCTTATATTCTAAATCTGTTTCGACATTGTAATGATTATAATCAATATTTTGAACTTTAAAGTAGAATAACATTAAAAAAAAATATCAATGCAGTAAAACTTTTGAATCGAAGGCTCCTCGGGAATACTGAATTTGTCTACTATTCGAAAGTGTTCGCTTTTCTGAGATAAAGGAATAAATATATGTTGAAAAAGGTGAGTGTTCGCTAAATAAAGTTGTCCGTATGAAGTTCTGTAGTAAACTCTCCATAACGGACACTCCAAAATAACAACCACTATTTGAGAAACACTTTTTTATTCATAACATGAACATTTTTTTTATATACTTTTACCTCAGAAAAGCAGTCATTTCCGAATAGCGGAAAAATTCCACGGTGGACAACTGCCCTCTTTTGAGAGGTTTTACTATATTTATATATATATTTTTTTGTTTTTAATCTTATTATACTCTGAAAGTTTCAAAATATTAATTACAATCAGTACAATGTCGAAAAAGATTTAAATTACCAGCTTTAGGAAAATTGCATACCAAATTTGGGAGTCCTTAAAATGAAGTTGTGTGGAGGGGGCAGAACCATGGCTTATGATGCCTATATTTTTCTGGGATTCAACATTATCAAATATGGCTACAAGCTTACAAAAAAATGGCTGCGAATAAGACGTTTGAAGTGTCTGAAATTCAGACGCAAAAAGTGTCTGAAAAAAATTAGATTCTTTAAAACGTTTGAAAATTGAACACTCCGTTTCAGACACTTAAGTGCCTGAATTTCAGACATTTCAATTTGCAGTGCATCAATTCGTAAATGAGATGATAAATTCATGAAGACCATCTAAATCAATGTCCAGTTATATGTATATAAATATAAATACTTCAATCGTGTAAAAAAAAATTAAAGGAAAGACATCGCTTGAAATTTTTTCTTAAAAACATTATTTGCAGACAGATTTTTTTTAGACACCAATGCAAAAAATTGAATCTTTTTAAATAGCACTGAACAATCTTGGAAATCTGACATATCTTGTTTTATTAAACAGTCAATTTCATTTTAAAACTATGAAGTATAATTTTTTTATCATACTCTATTAGTTCTTCATTAGTTATTTATTCGTAGTTGTGTACTGATAAATTTGAATGGACATTTTTCTATACAAAGACAAATAGGACAACAGCAAAAGGCTTTTTCTACCCAGTAGCTTTTAATGTTATCATTGGATCATAACTGTCACCATAAATCCTACAGAAAATAAGAAATATTAAAAAAAAAAAAAAAGAAAAAAGTCAGAGATGCGATCATTTATTTGAGAGATTGTCACAAGTCTCAGTAATCAAAAATGAGTGACGGACCATCTAATTTTATTGAGTTTCTTATTGTTTAATATATTTATCCTAAAGAATAGAAATTCATTCTAGGCTATAAGCTATACAGGATTTCATGTAAAAAAATAAAATTATATATGATGTTATTAATCTTTGTCGTGCTAATGCTATTTTACCATAACAATAAAACGGGACTTTAAAGAGTAAATTATTATACAGCTTAAAAATGCCTGTCGTTCTTATTGATATTTATTGACAAATATGATCACAAATAAACATAAATAGGGGAAAAAAACTAGTCCTACTCAGTGACTTTAATTCATACTTTTGATTCATGCTTATCACATAAATCATCAAAAACATAAGAAAGCTCTAAGCAAAGAAAACGAGACAGAAATGAGGTCATTTATGTGAGATATTACCCCTAATCTCAATAATCGCAAAGGCTTGACAAGAAAGAAGCCTCAATAATTTTGTAGTATTTCTTATGATGTAATATACAGGATGGGTATAAATTAGTTGGGAAAAAGGAACGGTTTATTTTGCGTAATTATATAGTCGGAAGTAGAGTCCTGCATCGGATCGGGTTACCCTCTTTCACCCGAACCTGACCCGACCCGCGATTCGGGTCGGATCGGTTTGGCGGTATATTTTCCCGTTGCGGGTCGGGTTGACTTTAATTTTTTTGGTGCGGGTCGGGTTCGAGTTGAGTTGGCTCTCATTGTTTCGGATTCGGGTCGGTTTCGGGTTGGCTTTTTAACTCTTGCGGGGCGGGTTCGGGTTGACCTGCTTTTTAAAAAGAATGTGGAAAATATTGTTTCTCGTTAAAAGCCTATATAAACCGCAGATCAAAGTTTCACAAAAGCAAAATGTGTGCCTGACTGTTTCGTCTTTAGTCATCCTTTCACATCAGCCTTCGAAATAACAAACTGCATTATATTTTTATCGTATTTCAAAAATACAATAAGCAGCAAAACGCTGAATGGTCCTTCCTGTCTAATGTATCAAGTGAATAATTTAATTGTGGTGATACGCGATGCACTATGTTAGACGGGAAAATCTTCAAAATAATAACTGCTGATAAACTAAAAGCTGATGGTCACTTGTGTAAAACAAGGTGTATCGTTATAAGTGGAACTTTTGAAACCGCAACTAATTTTAAAGCATATTTAAAGATTAGATTTTTTGTTTTATCCCATATAGTCCCGCATCATGTCGGGTCAGAGGTTTTACTATAGTTGAATATTAAAGAATATAGATTTGTTCATTCTTCAATGTCAAACATAAAAATGGTATTAGAGAAATAGAGGTCTGCACGGGCCGGAATTTCCAGGCCCGCTCGGCCCCGTCCCGTGTAAAACTTAAAGTTCGACCCTAGCCCGACACAGCCCGTTTACAATTTTATCGGCTTCGTCTAAATATTTATATCGTGCCGGTAGACCAGCTTAATTGTAGTTATCAGCCCGGCCTATTTTTTTGCCGGCCCGGCTCGTTTATTTTGTTTATCAGCCCGGCCAGTTGAAAAAACTGTCCTAATAAAGCGGCCTGGCCAGTTTGAAATTTTACCGCCCGAAGCGGCCCGCGGGCCGGACCGGTGCAGACCTCTATTAGTGATACAATTGTAGATTATTTTTCATAATGGTGTTAAATATGATTTGCTGTCCTTACATTGCGGGTACGGGTCGTGTTGCGGGTTGAAATATTACGAGTTCGAGTCGGGTGCGGGTTGCTATACTTCGGGGTAGGGTACTTCGGTATACTTCGGGTTCGGTGCCTGAAATTATTTTTGCGGGTTCCGGTCGGGTTGCGGGTTGAATTAAAATGGAAGTTGCGGGTTCGGGTCGTGTAGAACCCGACCGGTGCAGGACTCTAGTCGAAAGTGATAGCATCCATGTTTATAAGATACTGAAACATATAAAGTTTACTTGTTTTTAAAAATTCCAAGTAGTCGACCTTTAAAACTCTCAATGTATTTCATTGGTCAATTATTTTTTTCCATATATTTAGGAGCATGTTCACGTCGATACAACAAAGTGCGGTGTTGATTCATAATTATGATACAGGAAGGGATTTCGGATATAACGGACAGTAAACCTGATATTTAATAGAAACCATACATTGAAATCTAGGGTTGCCGCAAATTTAGGATAAGGTATTAATTAGTAATGTGTTATTGAACTGGTACCTTACATTTAATATTTTGCAAATTATTCAGTTACGAAATTGCCCAACTGTTTATTTGTATCCACCCTCTATTTATTATAAACAAATGCGTATCCCATCCACGCCGCGTCTATTTGTATCGTTCGTGAATAAGATGCACTACTGCAAATTAAAGAAACCAGTGTTGGATTCAGGGGTGACCCGGGGAGTACACTCGCCAAATAGCCATTGATCTAATACATAAAACATTAAATATATTTCTAATTCTACAGAATAGATATGGATCGTAATTAATCTTGACGCCTGCAACGTTAGTCGAACTAGTTAAGTTGGATCTCAAATTCCCTGCTCAGTCACGTGGCACTTTTTGACACATATTCTGACTCATTTTTAAACGTAAATGCATAAAACTGACAGGCCTGACTAGTGAAGTGAATTGGAATGGAATAGCATACTCCATTTTATTATAAATAAAAAAACTTATCGAGTTTTAAGCGATTCTTGTCACGTGACGATAAGTTTTTCCCTTTCCGCCGCTCTGAGTCAGCAGTTCTGTTTAAACCTCCAAATTTGACCGCATTTTCTGAAAGACTTTTTTTTTACCAAGAAAGGAAAACACCATCCGATTAGACATTTTCTGTAAAACAGCACCTGCCGATTTCAGTCGTTTCCCGATAAGAATAAATTCAACAATGTGACAGGAAATATCTCTTTTGAATTTAAGAACGGTGTTTAGGTGAACAATTAATGTTGAAATGAAAACAAGGGTATTACTGGTCAGTACTGGTCATTGTGGTCAGAAAATTACAGCCCGAGTATTCGAAATTATTTACATAGCAAGTTTTCGATTGCGTTCAGGTATCGAACGATACCTCGCATATGATCTTGTTACTTATCCATCATACGTAGCATAGGGTAAGTCTTATAATCGTTTTAAAAATCGAAAAATTTTTTTGACGGATTTACACGTTTCAGACACTGGATATTCCGAAAAACATATTTGTAGAAAAAAAATTTGCCGTCCGTCTGGGTGTGTGTGTGTCTGTAAACACGCTATCTCCCGAACAAATTGAGATAGAGACTTGAAATTTGGTGAGTACTTAGGAAGTTATAATAGGAAGAAGCCTATTGAATATCAGTAACCTCGATTATCCGGAACTATTTTCTTTGGACTCTCGAAATATTCGTTCTGATAAAAGGTATACAAAAATTTTCGAAATTGTTTATTTGAAGGAGTGAATATAAAAGACAATAAAAAATATAAATTTTGCATAAAGAATAAAGTCGATCGGATAATTAGTTGCCGAGATATTTGTAATCCTATTTTTCACACTCTTCGATTTTTCATGACCCTGTATTTCATTCAAATTTCAATTCAAACATATATTTTAATTGGAAATGAGACGCTTAATCCGACGCAGTAAACTGTTAGTTAATATAATTCTAATTTTTCGAGTTATAAGAATGTTTCTTTTTTTATACTATTCGGTACTACTCGATTATCCCGCCAACCAAAAAACTATCGCCAAACTATAAGATAAAATGCCAATAATAGCTTATCGTAAATGTCAAGCATTTAATGCATTTCCATACCTATAAGGGGGTTTACCATAGGGGGGACCCTGTTCTGTCTCCAAATGCCGCCAAGTCTGTCGCCAACTTAGCGATATAGCGCCAAGTTTGCCGATCAAAATTAGTCCCCAAAAGTGACGCCAAGTTGGCGGTTTGTCTAAAATTTCGCCAAATTCCCATAGACTTCCATTGTAAACCAATAGTGTTTACTTGCTTACAGAAAATCAACAAATTGAGATATTTTAATGCAACAAATAGTAATATTAGCTTAAGGGATTATATTAATTATATTTAAGGAAGTCTAAGTAAATTAAATTATGAATAAAGTAACATGATACAATGCTTAGCATGTATCACCTGTTTTATTTTCATATTTTATATTATGTATATCCATGATGGGTAAGTATTACGGGGGCCCCCAATGACTAGTTTTTCACAGTGATTGCAGTATTGAAAGACATTTCGTACGGCGTTTGCTTGATTTTATCTTTTGTGTTAACTGTGAGAGTTTAACCGCTATTGTAGAGATTTGTTTTCAGTGATTTCGTGTGTGTTCGATGGCTGGCACTATTGAAAGTGTGACCATGATGGTTTTAAAGTTTTTAATGAAAGCTTTACTTTTACAATTCATATGAAATGTTGTGTAAACTTAATCAGTGCATTTTATTTATAATCATCACGCATATATTTTAAGCGGTGGAAATTCCTATAGTTATTCGGAACCAGTGTTAAAAACCAAGTGTGATTCGTTATTCCATGCGAGTGAGTAAAATAAGCTTAAATAATTTCTATATGATAGCAGGTAAACAAAATCTGACCTTGCAAAAGAAATACATTACAGCATATAAAGTTCCATAGAACAAATATATGAACATGTTTTTCAAATTGTGACATATATTTACACAAAAGAAGCCAGTTTCATATCACGTCTATGGCCTTTAATATTGATATAATTTTAGTATTCTCTATTTTTTTCCTCTTTTAGGTAGATTCTGATAATTTAAATACACCTTCTTCCTTTAAAAAAAATTCAAATTGTAAAAATGACTTCTCATAGTTCAGTAGATTTTCATGCAGTCATTAAATCCAACATCCCCATAAATTAAAGGTTAATTACATCATTAAATATCTCATTCATAAAAATGATTCACGGGAAAAAAAGAAACTTTATTATCTTTTTATGATTTATTAATGAGTTTCATATTTAAGTATACTATATAATGGGAAATATATGTCAGTTATTAAAATCTCTAATCGTGTTATAAATAAATCTGAAATAATATACCAGAGTAAAATATTTTTTTCTAAAATCTAAAAATAAATAAACGTTAAAACAAATGCTAAAAAACTCTACTTCATAGCGGATTATTTCGGTTGACAGCGAAAAAGATCTAGTATTGAAAAAGAAACCTTAACTTATTAACTTACACAGGAGGGATAATTAAGCAGTGTTTAAAACCTGTGTTATGTTTTCTTTGAACATTTTATATCATTTCAAATATATGACCTTTAATATAATACGATAATATTTTAGTGTTGCATATTTTTTCTCTAACAGTTGGATCCTCGTAAATTTCAATGCAATTTTTTTTTCAAAAGCTTCAATTAAAAAATGAAAAATCCTCTCTTGCCCAATCCTTTCAACATAGATTCGTCAAAAAAAAAAAAAAAAAAAATCCTTAAGAAAAGTATACAAATCAATACAACATTAAAAATTTTCTCCTACTCAATAACATTATAACATATCAGTGGATTCGGTAAATCACTGTAAATTCATCAAGATCCTCTGTGAAATAAACAAATAAATCCCTTAAAGGTTCGATCATTTATCAGAGAGATCGCCCTTAATCTTAGTAATCATAGTAATCATAAATGAATGTACAGGAATACGAAGACTGCAATTTTATAGAACTTCGAATTTTATAGGCATTAAGTACAGAGAGAAGTAATATAAGTTTTTCTTGGGAAAAAAAATAAATAAATATAAGGTTCTTCTTCCCTGTTTTAATACCAGGGAACACATCGTCCTATATTTTTTAGATATTTGTCACCACTATTTTCTCCAAAAATCTTCAAGGTGGTATCCTTTTTCACATTCACATGATAATGAATGTTCTCCGTGAAGCTTATGGTTTAGAAATATTCGTACAAAATATTAAGGGGTCTTGTACCTTTTAAACGCGTCGAAAATTAACGAAAAACTTCGAAGTTTGAACTAGCCTATCTTCAACATATTTCCATGTATAAACAAGAAATTTTGGATATTGATTAAACAGATTGTGTTTTTTAATATTCTACCATTAGGAATCTATTAGCCTTTTACAGAATTTGTGTATTGTTGAAATCAAAATAGCTCTTTTTTTTACTCCATAAGTCCTTGCGCGCATTATATCTTGAGAAAGTATGTATGGATTGTCATGAAATTTAGTAAAGATACTAAAAATATATGAGTGATTAAAATGAATTACTTTTAAGTATTTACAATGGTAATATTTTTAGTTATGTCTATTTTTATTCATTAAAAATACATTTTTTATATTTTTTTTAGAAAAATATTTTTTTTTTTATATAGTTAATGAAATAATTTTGGCCTAAGAGTAATTTTAGTAATTTAATAATAGCAATTTTAATACTAGTAATTTTAAACACACATATATGTTTAGTATCTTTACCGAATTTCATGACAATACATATACATACTTTCTCAAGATATCATGCGCGCAATGACTTATGGAGTAAAAAAGGTGCTATTTTGATTTCAAGAATACACAAATTCTGTATAAGGCTAATAAATTTCTAATGACAGCATGTTACAAAGCACAATCTATTTAATCAATATCCAAAATTTCTTGTTTATACATGGAAATGTTTTGAAGATAGACTAATTCAAACTTTGAATTTTTTTGTTAAATTTCGACGCGTTTAAAAGGTAGAAGAACAAAATATCATGCGTACAGCCTAGATTCTAATACACTTTCCAACACATTCAGAATACAATAACAAAACTTCACAGATTACTAGGGTTAAAGATGATGCCTAAATGGACAATTTGGAAAACGCATAATGCATTTTTAAAATCCAATTTTTGATATTACCATGAATAGTCGGTCAAATATACGATTTTTTTGTGCAGCCTTATGTATGACCTATAGATATGTATGTGTACTACATAGTATACTAAAAGCTAGTTCAGTTAAACATGTAACGCAGTTAAAAATTACCATTCAGCAATTTCCGAAAGTAAACGGAAGTTGTTGAAAACTTTTGTTCATCCCTGTATATGATCTATGTAATTTATACCCACCATGTAATATTTTGAAAATAGATCAATTTAAAAACGCATACCATAACTGTAAACGCGCTTACAGCAAATATTGTTCGTAGGGTCCAGTAGTTCAATTGTTGTTCATTTTCGTCTATAGTCAAATTCTTTTATGTGTACCTGCAAATGAACGATAAATTTTATGCTCACCACTTTCTGTAGTAGGAACCTTGTAGTAAACTTCAGCGACATACAGGGTATCCTAAAAGTCTCCGTACAACTTACAAAATTGATTCCAAAAAAAAAAAAAAAAAAAGGCCTACTGCAAAAATAACTACAACAGTACATAGAGTAAATCAAAAAGTTTTTTTTACTACTTTAGTATACTTCTACATGAGATCCTTTCGTTGTACGCGACGTTTCCATGCGATGAAGCATTTCAATTGCAAATTCGAAGCGTTTGGCATAATCATCCGTTTGTAACGCCTGCACAATCTGAATTTTGTAGGCTAAAAGTTTTAATCGTTTATGAAGCACTCTGTGTGTTGCGATTTTTGACATAATAAGCTCTTGCGATGCTTTTCGAATTGATTTTACAGGGCTTCTAGAAAAAATTTCACGTACTCTTTCCGCACATGTTGAACTGCTTCATTGTATGGGAACGTCGCGTACAACGAAAAGATCTCATCTAGAAGTATACTAAGATAGTAGAAAAAAAGCTTTTTGAGTTACTCTATGTACTGTTGTAATTATTTTTGCTGTAGACCTATTATTTTTTTTTGTAATAAATTTTTGAAGTTGTATGGTGACTTTTGGGACACCCTGTATATCAATTTCAATCCGTTAAAAATTTTGTTACTGAAATACACCGCAAATGATTTTGACCCATAGGCTGTAATGTAGTAGAATTCTTTTGATTGTCCGTGTAAATGGACCGAAAATGCTACACACTTCATTTTCAATACCGAGAATGTCATAGTAAATCCCAATAACAGACATCGATTTCATAGCAATCGGACTATATTTTCGAGTGATAGAGCACGGATCGATAGACGAACAGGTAAACCGAATTCATAAACACTTTTGAACTATGTTTCAAAGTGTTAAGAATATATAGGACAGGGATGGCGAACCTATAGCACGTGTGCCGAACTTGGAGCCCACGAAAACTTCACTGACACGCGAAAAAACTTATAGATTATATTCAGTTTACGGAGAATAATCCATTTTATGTTTTCCTACAACAAGTATAGTTTTTTGTAACGGGTATATCATTTACTTTAAAATAATCCGTTACTTTTGAATGAGTTAAGGTATTATAAATTTCAATGATAGCGTCCTATAGCGCCATTTTCTCGCCAAACCCTTCAACATATAATGTTTTCCAAATAATTTTGCTTCTCTATCAAATTTCAAATGTTTTATTTTTAAAAATTGATTTTAAGAGATAGTTTGCATAGTAATATACCTAATTGACACGCTTCTACTTCAGATTAGGTTTTATTTAATTTAGGTTTAGGGTTTAAGTTATTATAGGTTTAAAAATATTTAGGTTTTAATTTTGAAAATTGAATGTTAACTGCTACTGTAAATAATCATGTATCTATTTAACCTGCTTTTGCGTTATACGAGCTAAAAATGATCTCATTCGGAAGTATACAGTAAATAAAAATCTCATTTATAGAATAGTAAAGCGAAATTCGACGCAACATGGCTATATTATTGAATAAATGCAGCATAATAAATAAGTTAGAAATCGAATTTAGTATAAGTGTAAAAATATTTAAGTAAAAATTCTATAAAAATTAGTTATTGGATTTTATCTACGTTAAAATGATTCTGGCACGTTAGAATGTTGGTACATAATAATTTTGAAATTTTTGGCACGCACGCTTAAAAAGGTTCGCCATCCCTGATATAGGATGATGCGACTCCTGTATTGCTATTTTATCGTCACAATGAAAGTTAATTGAGTTTCTTTGGATATCGATGATAGTAAATATCATCACATTTAATTTCAATGTATAGATTACAATGTAAAAATACATCTTTCTTACGGACTTTTATTGAGAAATATGATAAATACCTGCTTACTTTGCAAATTATAAGCAGGGTAAAAAAAAAAATAGTCCGACAAACTGACTTTTAATCATTTAAGGGTGATTTTAAAAAAGTGTCGTGTTTTACTGTCCTTTCACATTTGCACCGAAAAATAGTTAAATATCATAACATTAATTATTGCATTTTAACTATCATGTTTTTTCTAATGATAAATTACAGATATATTATTATTTATAATAAAATTAAAAATAAGAAATATATTCTTTTAAATAAGAAATATATTCTTCTGTAGTCAAAATGTCATTACCGTAGTTTGTCCCAACAAGCAATTTATTAGGTAAAGATTTGACTAAGTTCTATTTAAAACAGATGGTTATAATTTTCTAATACATTTTCAATTATTAAGATGCTGCTAATTAAAAAAAATATATATTTTCATTAATTAAACTTATGTATAGTTCTTAATAATTTTTTTAAACCGTGTCCTAAAAAAGAGTGTCATTGCCATGCTTCTGACAAAAAGTTCATCTGGATTTTTTTAGAGGACAGCACATGCCTTTTTAACAAGCAAAAATACTCCTTAAAAGTCAACTTGTTATCAGGTTTAAGTGAATAGAGTAAATAGGTTTATAGTTTCAATGAAATAAGCAAAGACTTTGAAGTAAAAAAAGAGAGATTTTGAATGTTTTGGTGAGTATTTTTTTGTACGTCATTACCGTACCCACTTCTAATTGATAATTAAATGAACTTTTATTACTTATTCTCCTTTTATTATATAAGAAATAGAAAATCATTGTATGGGCCAGAAAATATAATGGGTGCCATTTATTCCTGGAAAAAAATAAAAATATTTTGCTTAATTTGTCAATACCGTAAATGTCATAATTAAGTTCATTAAAATTTAAAAATTAGTTTTAAAATGTTAAATTTGTAATATGGTCTCTGCTGATGCTTGTGTATTAATGTTTATGAGGTAAAAAAGTAAAACTTTCTGATTATTCCTAAAAATTTTATTTTGTTATTCGAAAACATGTGCAGATTTTGGAAAATGACCCATATTTCGATCTTTCTTGTCACCATAAATCTTCCAAAACACAAGGAAGCTCTAAGCAGAGAAAGTAAGGGAAATTTGATGCCATATTTTTGGGCTATCATTACTTACATCCATAATCATAGGAGACGTGAAAGGAAACTCAATATAATTTCTTATGGTGTGATATAATTAATAATATGAAAAAGAAAAGTAGTGCAGTCATATAGATCTGAACCGGTATTTTACAAGTCAAATAAACATATATATATACTAGAATTTATTTTCTTTCATGACAACATATATGTAATTCATAGAAAAAAAAATAACATTTAACAGAATTATATTTCTTTAATAAAAACATATAAATACGATTAAAATTTACAGAAAAATACAAATCAATGTATAAACATTACTTAAAGGTGCGTAAAACATAATATAAATTCATTTAAGATACTTTTTTGAAATTTTGAATAACCTTTTCTGTACACTTTATATTCCATACCACCGTTGAAGTAGAATGGTCTGTCCCGGGCGAAGCTACAAGATGCAAATAAACAACAACCTTTAGGTCTCACAGATGAAGACCTAGTAAGTTTCGGTTGAAACGTTTTGATTAAGGACTATAATGTATTTTAAATGCTTTTTATTATGTTTTACGCAACTTTAAGAAATGTTTATACATTGATTTGTATTTTTCTATTAATTTTAATTATTAAGGTGAATTTACACAGAAATTTTAAACTTTTTATTGAATATAAATATTATATAGAAAGAAGATAACATTTATAAAAAAAATTCTAGTGCAAAAAATATGTATATACCTGATCTTTTTAAAAACTGAAGGTTAACAGCTACGAGGTTGATAAGTTTAAAATATTATTTTGAATTTTTGCTTGTAAGTGACAAGCCATGTTACATCTAAGAGTTATGTGAGACTCGATTGAACCAAAGCAACCAAAACGCAAGAAATATCTGAGGAAAGAAAATGAGATAATTTACTTGAGAGATCGCCATTTAAGTAAATAATAATTATAAACTCGGTTACCAAGTCCTGTGAGCCTTTTCAAGCATAAAACAAGCCCAAGGATTGCATGGTCAGTAATAGATGTGGCAACTAAGCCAGGGGTTCTGGGTTCGACTCCCAGCTTGGACACTTTTAAACTCTATGGGGGAAAAATTACAATCATGGAGAAAAAAGTATCCAATATAGTCTTTCCCGTAATTAAATTTATTGTGGGCGGACTCTTTGTCGTCAAAAGGAGAAATTAACCATAAAGTTAAAAAGGAGCAATTAACCATATTTTGCCGCGGCATACTGGACTAGATTGATGTGTACAGAGTACAATGATTTTTTTTTTATTCAAAATTTCTGTATCTCAATAGACATTTATTTCATATTACGTAAACGTCATTTATTTACGTATTGCTGCCATTTTTTAAAGAGTAAATAATGTTATTTCCTTTCAATTGATAAATATATTTACACGTGAATATTAAATAAACGGTCATGTGCGAGTATTACTCGTACACAGAGAGTTCCGTAGAATAAATATATGAATTAATAATTGTATTATTTAAGAAAACCGTTGCTAAAAGAATATTAAAACTTTGTAAAATACTATATACAACGTAGTGTTGGGTATAACTGTATATACTAGAAAAGTGTAAATGGATATACCATGAAAGTTCAAAGAGATATGGAACCTAAATAATATCGAATATAGCTATTCTGTATAACTCATTTTTTTAATAATATCCTAATCTGTTTATGATGAACTTAATTCCTTACTGAAAATAAAAGCAGTGCATAGTTAAACTTCATTTGGCATTTCATAGAACTAAATCCAGCGTAGTAATAACCTTTCTTTCTAGAGTGTAGCTAAAACAAAACCTTTGTTCAAAGTTCAAATTTGGCATTGTGCTAAGCGCGCTTCGAATGGAGATCGCAAATTTGCAACGCATTTGGTTCATGCCGCGTTTTTCCTGGTAGGTCTGTAATTAACTTTTAAAGTCACTCGAGGCGTATTGAGATATCCATACAATGCACATTAGTCCCGAATCCCATAGTATTTATGTGATTCATTCTAATTAAATTAGTCTGTTTTTAATAATTGGACGTTTGTTGCTTTTATACTGCTACAGGGCATTGCATTACACATATATATCATTAAAAGTTGTTAACTAGGATTTAAAAGCGAATGATACACAGAGTACGACGCCCCTGTCATTATGTATGTCCAAACCGTCGGTATCTTTAAGAGTTAATATTTCGGCTAATTATTTACGATTTTTTTTTCGAAAATAATTATCAACAATGCTTTTATACTTCTGCTACGATAGGTACCTCCAGCGTTGCTCAATACTTTTGCTGAATGCTCGTAAATCGAAATTTGTGTGTAACGGAAAAATGCTATTTTCTCAAAAACTATGTAGTCCTGAGAAATCGCTATGATTTTCCTGCAAGGTTTAAACTAACGTCTACTACCTCTAATTTTTTCAGAATTTTAGTTTCAGTAGATTCGAAATTAGATGGGGGGTGGGGGTGGAGGAGGGCATATTATTGCACTACATTTTCGACGGTATCTTTGAAACTATAATACCTAAAATTTAAAGAAATGTATTTTTCAGTCCAGCGTTTCAAAAGCTTTCTCATGATACCCCACACGATATACAAAGGAAAGATTTTTTTCAAGTAACTTAATTTGTCCCTCTACAATTTTACTAAATATATCTAAATATATATTAACACATGGAAATTATTCCAGAGGGAAACATTCGCCTTGCATACAATATTTCAAATGAAAATAAAATTTAAAAGTAATTGCTTTGAAGGCCTTTGCGCCTTTTAAGCAATTACTTTGAAATTTGATTTTCATTTGAAATATTACTAAATATATTTATGAAGGTTTAATAATCTGCAAATATGTGGGTCAATAGTCTTTATTACTTCCCCCAGTTTGAACTTTCCACGTTCCATAGTTTACGAGTAAAGTGGCTGTGACAGACAGACAGACACAGGAGTGAACTTATAATGATTCCGCTTTTAATTTTTAAGTACAGAACCCTAAGAATCAAGAAAACGTAACATAATTAAATTATTATGTGCGAAAAGTATTAAAGAGGGTGGGGGGAGAGATTATGTCATAAAAGCCCAAAGAATAATATTTCCAAATTCTTTTCCAATTAAAAATATATTTATACGTGAAAAATAAACTTAAAACAAACATAAAAAAAATATCATGTGCAAAAAGGATTCAAATGAGGAAAATTACGTCATATTTAAACCACATCTTTCAAACTGTCATATCCAAAACGATTTTCTTCCAGCGTCCAAAATAATACTGTTTGATAAAAGACAGGAGGCAGTAACATGTTTTACTGAACTATTTTATACAAGATAATTTTCATGATGATGACGAATATCTTGCGCAATAAAAATGATTGCATTGCCCTATGAACAGTTGTTCATAATTAAGGAACGTTCATTTATCAAGAGTACGAATTTTTAAGGATAGTGCTGATAAAATAACTACCTACATAAAATCAATTAAAGATTGCGCCAAAGATTTCCGTTACAAATAAATTCAGAAAAAATCATCGAAAAATACTAACTATTACTGACTGAGAAGAAAAATACTGTTTTATTAAATCAAACTTGTGTCTCGGAACATGTTTAATACACACGAGTAAATTTGACGGGTGCTGCCGTTCTAGTGCTAAGAGTCAAAACAAAAGAGTAACTTAAAATGTAATTTTTATTTAAAGAAATATTAAAACAAGCCCACTAAACCCCCATCGTCAGTATTAGTAGCATAAAAATACCACAACCTGCAACTCGAAAAAAATCCTCCACAAATTTTAAAGCTAAGGTGATTAAGTTTAATTCATGCTACCACTCTGTACAAATAAATTGGGATGTTTTATCTGAGAGATCGCAACTTATCGCAAGTTATCATAAACATGGAACTACACTGTTAAAAATACCGTGAAAAATTACCTCTGTTTTTAAAGGCTATCTATTTTCTGACCAATGAGAACGCTTCATAGGTGGTTATGTAGCGTTCTCATTGGCCAGAAAATAGATAGCCTTTAAAAATAGAGGTAATTTTTCACGTTATTTTTAACAGTGTACGAATAAAAAGAAACTGAGATATACTCAAAATGGTGAAGCTTCAAATGAAACCAGTTTCGCTGTGGTTCATTACCTCCGGAGCAAACTTCCACCAGAAAATTTGAATAGAAATGTTCTCCTTTTTTAAACGCTTTATTAAGGCAGAATTTCAGTTCTATTTATGAACAAAAACAGATATTCAATTTTACTGATTGAAGTATGCTTTTGAGGTAGTTAGGCCTTGCGTTTCCGCCATATTGTAACAAACTGTCCTGTCAGTGTCAGTAAAACAGATTATATTACTCGGGTTAAATTCCACCAGTAAAAACGCATAGAAAATTTTACAGTATTTGTGAGAGTTATTTTGCATGAATAAGACGCTAAAATGCAACAAAATTTTCTATTCGAAATTTATTGGTGGAAGTTTGCCCCGGCTGTAATCAGACAGTGTTAATCTAATGTAAAAAATTACCCGCCATCTTGTTACAACCTCCTCAGTTACTTTTCGCTCGCAACTGGTAGACTTTGCACTATATGTTACCTTCTCAATATTCTTAACTCCATTATCATAAATAGAGTTACCAGGTCAATAAGCCATTTCGCGCCCAATGGAAAAAAAAAAACAAGCAAGTTCAAAGGTAGCCTTTAGAAACAAAAAAAAATGCCTAAAATACACCCACATTTCAGAATTTTCCATGGAGGTTTCCAGATAAGATATGATATGATTTTATACACTTAATAAAATAGCTAGAGATAAACTTGAAAAATTCTTCTGTAACTTCGGGATATGTAGAACATGTGTCTCGATTTATTTTTCAGTGAAGGTTCGATCACGAGCGTAATTAAGGAAAGAGCAATAAATTGAATACAAATGAAAATATTTGCGATCAACCTGTAAAATGAAATACACGAAAGCTGTTCTTTACAACATATAAGTCACACCTGTATTCAAATACATATTCTTTAATTTTTTTTTATTTCACAGCCATTTAGTCCTTCATATTTTTTTGTTTTAGTTAGATTAAGATAAATCTGAATATATATGTCATTACTACATCGAATATAAATAGCGCAAAAATAAATGAATACACACCCCCACATAATAATTAACTAACAATTCCATAGATCGTATATAACCCCATAATCCTCTAAAGCACTGCAAACACTGAACAAAGAAATTAAGTCTAAGATCAGATAAAAAATTCGCTTCTAATTCGTGCATTAAGAAATATACTAAACCCTTTTCCCCCAAACTATAGTTTCTAGAAGATATACTGTGGAAATCTACCAACTAAAAAGTGCTAAAAAAAATTAATCCCATAAATATTGAACGATGCTGAACGATAAATGGTGATCGCAGCGTTATCTGTAAGTTCAAATATAAATACAGTAAACTCTGTCTAAGGCGGGATCGATCGGGACCGAGAAAATTTTCCGTATTAGACAATATTCCGCCTTAGTCAAATTTTACTCTATGTTTATGGATTTGCGGGAGTTTGAAAATTGCTCCGAGTTAGACAGATTTCCGTCTTACACAAAGTCCGCGCCTTACAGAGAGTTTACTGTATAAGGATTCAATTGAAAATGCATTTCAGCTAGCAGATGTCGCTGAGTTCGACATTTGTCGCTCAGCGTTTACGGGATGCAATTTTTTAGCACTTTTTAAAGCATTACTGCAATGGCCGGTTCCCACATGATATTGTCTAGACGCTATACCAAAATGTAAAACTTAGAAACGAATATGTCGATTTATCTTTAAGGGAAAATGATAGCGAGTTTCTTCTGTAAGCTATGAAAGAAGATAGTTGAAGTTTATAATCTTGTTGAGGGGGGGGGGGGGGGAAGCTGTTTTCAATACCCAATATATTTTTTTCTTTAACCCTTTAAGGGGCAAAGTACTTCTACTCGTAAAATGCTGAAATGATTAACTGAAGTCAGAATTTACAACCAAATTTATTTGAAAATAAGTAAAAGCTTTTCTTCGTGTACTTAATAAAAGGTTTGTTTGTTTGTTTGTGTTTATGACGGCCAATTATCAACACGAGGGATATAGGCCCTAAGGGGGGGAGTGCCCTTCGTGGGGGTCTTTCTAAGGGAACCTAACCCGTATTAAAGCTTGGAAATCCAAGGTTCGAAAAAAACCACGAAAAACTCCGAACGATTAGGCCGACGGGCGCTATTGGGTTCGAACCCAGCACTTCCCGTCTACCAGCTTCGAGAGCAGAACCTCTCGGCCACTGGTGGGGCCTTAATAAAAGGAAAATTTTGATTCCATAATTCTGGTGTCAACGTGGCATTTAACCCCTTCTCTGTCAGTTTTTTTTTTTTTTTCGAATTTCCAATCTCAAAAAAGCATTTTTTCTTATTGCCGAAAATTAATATGTGTTCTATCCTGAATTGGAAAATGTAAAATATTTTCGTTTGTAACCAATTTTTGTTTGACCAGTAGTCAAAAAAAGAAAAAAAGAAAAATAAATAAAATGTCACTGAACCCCAGTTTTTCCTACAATGCACTCAAGTTTAAAATTTAAAAAAAATAGTCTGAAACTATATTTATCAAACCATTTGAAGTATAAACACAAAGTTGGCAACATTTCGCTAAATTTGGGCAAAATATTGCCAACATTGATTTTCTGAACAGCTTTTTACATAAAATGTACACACATAAACGATACAGAGCTCATATCCTCGTCTCCACCTTCAGATTAACTAGAATCTGAAAAAAATTTCATCGAAAAGTCAGAGCTCTTATCTTCTGACTGAGAGATATTATATTCACTTCCCTCAGAAGAATCACTCTCTGACTGCACCATATAAGCTATTTTGACATGGAACAATAACTAACGAATGCCGATATTACAGCAAATTCGAAAATAATAGAACTAGTTAAGCAATCTCTTAGCACTATGCAGAAATACAAAAAACGATCCCAGAATATACCGACGTACAAGTTGCGACAAATTCACTTTCAAGGATGAAAATTTTCTTCGCGTCGCGTGACATGCGACGCCGACCTTACCTGAACAAAAACGCCGAACGTATGACATGCGACGCCGACAGAGAAGGGGTTAAGGATTAAAATAAGGTGAACCAAAAATGAACCACCTCCCTTCAAGGTGTTAAACACTATGTTCAAGGCGGCATTGGGTTCGTTTTATTTATCAGATATCTTTTATTATTTCATACTTCTTGACTTGTAATTAGATTCCAATTCATTTTAATACACACAGAAAGCAGAAAGGGCAAAAGACTATTGTACAAAGTAGATTTTTATCATGTCAGGGACAGATGTCAGATGACATTGTGCATGTCATCATAAATTCTGAACAAGAAGCTTCGAGCAAAGAAAATCAGTTAAAGGTGAAATCATTTATTTATATGGGTGATTGCCACTAATCTAATTAATCATAAATGAATGACAGGGTGAGAAGATTATTGAATTTAAAACCATTTCTTTTAGCTTGATATATTTATCAGACAGAAAGAAAATTAATTTCTGTCAATTTAAACACATTTTACTGTGAAAAAAAATAAAAATAAGGATGAAGCAATTAATCTTTGCTGCTATATTTCATTTTTACCATAACAATGAAAGAGCTGAAACCTTTTTGGAGTTTCACAGGAGTATATTACGTTACAGTTGCGAAAGTTTATAGTGGAGTTTATAGACAGATTTCAGCACCCTGTTATACTTCAAGAAAGATAAATTGGGCTACATTAATCTACTCAGTGAATTTTAATCATCATTGGATCGGGTCTGTCTCCATAAATCTTCCAAAACACAAATATGCTCTAAGAAAGTATGTCAGATGTGAAGGTATTTATTTCAGCTATCATCCCAAATATCGATAACTATAAATGAACGCATAAAGCAACAATAGCTTTTATGTCATCCGTTACAGTGTTTGATAATTATTATAAGAAATGGAATTGAATTACTGTGAGTATGTTGAATAAGTCATTCTGTGAGAATAATAAAAATAAGCATAGAACAATGCATCTTTGTTGACAGACTAGATTTTTATCTTCTCTGTAAAAATATACGAATGTTACTGGTGTTTTTAAGAAAAAAATTACATTAAATATCTACACCCATAGATAAAAAGAACAACCACCTTATGACAAATTAACATAATATGTCACCAGTTTGTCGCAGGCTCTTTGACAGACTACTTTCTGAATATTAACCCTCTCGCTGCGCAACCCGAGATTTTCTCGGGGATGCATTTTTTCGTCTAATTAACCCTCCTTGATTATTTTCACCAATTATTTTTTATTGTAAATTTTGCCTTATTTAATCGGAGCATTTTCCCATTTAAATTATACAAAAATTTTTGATTTGAAAAACTGGTGACAAAAGAAAAAAAATTCTTAAAAGACGCTCGTCGCGAAGCTATTTTGATAAAACAATTACGCAGCGAGAGGGTTAAGGGGACAGCGGACATTAAAAATCAAATCCTTCAATTTTCAATGGATTTATTTTAAAATTGGAAGACTTGTTAATGGCAAGCTTAAATAGTTATATTCTAAATTTTGTGTTAAAATATAAAAAAGCTTTTAAATTATTCAATATTTAAATTTTTAAATAACGAATAATTAACAGATATTAAAATGTCCCATGCGCATTTTTTTGCATAAAATATGACAATATTTATTTATGAGATACATATTAATACATTATAATGGAAGTTGGCACGAATTGTAAAAATCTGCTGAATGCATAAGCAGAAAAATATATATTTGTATAATTATGCTTTGTTTTTTTCTAAAACAGTAACTATATATTAATACATGGAAATTAATCCAGAGGGAAACATTCGCATTGCATACAATATTTCAAGTGAAAATCAAATTTCAAATTAATTGCTTAATAGTCGCAAAGGCCCACGTAGTGAAAAAGATTCCATGCCGGGACTTGAACCCGGGCCATCAGTATAGCACACTGACGTTCTACCAACTAAACGACATGGAATGATACCCAGCCCGGAACCTTCTCACTATTACAGGTTGGCAAGGCTACAAACGCAGCACAAGGTGGAATATTTTTCCGTGAGCCACCCACATGGAGCAAACACGAAACGCAATTAAATCCAGCATCAATTGAAACTATATTAATACATGGAAATTTATCCAGAGAGAAATACTCGCCTTACGTACAATATTTCAAATGAAAATAAAATTTCACATTAATTACTTAATACGCGCAAAGGCCAACCTAGTGAAAAAGGTTCACTGTTTGTAAGGAAAAGCCAGGTGATGCAGTTGAAACTGGAGAAAAAGTAAGGAACTGAGCCAGGTGGCGCACTGAGTGCACCACTCAGTGCGCCACCTGTGTCTTTGTATGTTAATGTAGTTCATTTTAACACTAGAACCGCCGACTATTTCACTCAAGTTTTCTAAAAAGTGTTTCATACCAGAATTTTTATTTTATAGCATTTAACTTATTTAATTAGCCTGTTTTTGTGCTGCATACCAAAACTGCATATATATTAAGCGTACAATGTCAATATTGGAATGTGGAGTATATCGACACAGCTGCGCCATCTTGTGGATGGGGGTGAATAATGCAAATTCGCGGGTTTTCAGTATGACGTCATATATGACAGAATATCTACTATCTGCGCATCTCTTGCGCATATTTTATTAATCTTTACTCACTTATGGAAGATGAATCTTGTTTACCAGATTTATTGCAAAATATTTTTATTACAGTTTGTTTTGATAAAATTATGTGCATTTAAGAAAAAAAATAGTCGCAATATCATTTTAATTTCGGGAGGAAAGCACTAATGCTACGAAAGCATTATTGTCTTTTGCCCTTAAACTAAAATTACATTGCGACTTTTTTTTAAATACGCATATTTTTATCAAAACAAGCTGTAACAAAAATATTTTGCAATAAATCTGGCAAACAAGATTCATCTTCTGTGAGTAAGTAATAACCTGAAATTCGTAATTGAATTTTTAACAGGAATTCTCTAAATGGCTTTGTCTGTTTCAAAAAAAAAAAAAAAAAATCTTAACTGGCGATTTTATGGAAATTATTGAAGTTATTGCCTAGACTCGCAAAATATTTAAACAAATAAATGAACAACACTTGTTCGTTTAATAGTACAACATTTATTGCAAGCATTTTAAATTAAAGTGATTCGAAATATAAAATGAAATGAGTTTTAAATTAAATGAATGAAATATTTGTTAGTTAAATAAGATGATCGCAATGCGATTAAGATAATATTGGAAATTTATCGTTTGCGCTCGATACGCGAACAAAAGGACTTAAAATTGAATATTTTATTTATAATTAAATTCTATACATATTCTAAACAATCATAAACGTTGTATTCTCATCGGGAATACAGCCGTGTAAATCATTTTTTATAACTTTAGCACATCAAGAATTGATTAAAAAATTAGACTACAAAATTCAATCTTTACACATTAACTACTTACTAATTTTTATGCGTCAATTTTCATTTCATTAAAAGAAAATAATTAAAATCGAGCGTAATCAACAACATTTAATAATATATATTAAATAATATTTTATCTTTTTTAATAAATTAAAGTTAAAATACGTAACTAACTTGTTTTACTCTTTGGAAAAGGACAGATATGAATTCTATAGGAAAAAGAATTTTCTTACAATTTCGAAAACTACTGTTATTCGACGGCTAACATTTTGCCATTTTAACAAATAATATTAGTTCTAAAAAGAACAGTTTTTATTTAAATAATTAACTATAATAAATAAGTCAAAAAACACAAATAAAAATTAATAGAATATTCTATTACTGTCAGAATATAAATGCTATAAACAAATGAAAACACGACGTTTGCGCCTGCGCAGTTATTTCATAGATATGCAATTAATAGATTATCCATAAAGTAGAAAACAGTTAGGCATCTTTCTGTAATTCACCCCGTGCGTTACGTGGCGTGCGACCTTGATTGATGTGACGTCGCCTTTAATCTTGCGGTTACCTCTCCCATTTAAGATAGGACGCTTACTTATATCGCTTTGGCTGCATACATTTAAGGCTGTTGGTCACTTACAGAAAATATCGCATTCGGCTGAGAGAGTAGTTTGTTCCTGCCCCCCCCCCCCCCCCCCCGACAAGCTGTCAAGAGACGTTTATCGTTAATTGCCGTGAAGTCCAGCCTCTTATTAGCTATCTGTTGACAAAATTTATGACCCAGTGGGAGAAGGGGCTGTTCTACCAGTCCTATTCTAGCAGTCTTTTCGTTAGAAGGGACATATTATTTCAATTTACAGAATGCTTTGGCAGTTTTTAAAATAGTTGAGATCACTTTGAACAATTTTACTCTTATTATTATTATTATTATTATTATTATTATTATTACAGCAACGCAACCGGCAGTTTCATCAAGAAATAAGTTTCAGTAGAATAATTACGACTTTTATAAATGCATAAATTTTAGCAAATGTTTCATGAAAATGAAATATGACAATAAAAAGTGATTTAATGTAGTGGCTAAAATGATTTATATGTTTCACCTTACTTATTTATATCATGTTTATTATATTATCATCTTTGCCTTCAAATTTAACCATTGTAAATTTTAAACAATTAAATAATAAATCATATTGTTTATAACTCGTTTTGCATTACGTAATATTCAAATTTTGTGAATTTTTTCTTTTGTTTATGCAAAGCAACATTAATTTACTACTGAAAAGTCAAAACACAATCTATTATAATTAATTACTACAATATGTATTTAAATAAAAGACTGTTTATAGATAAAAATATTATTATAGGTCATTATGTAAAGAAAGTATGGACAAAGAGTGACGATTTCAGTCTATGAGTTACACACAGTGATGTGGGATGATTAAATACACAGGTATTACCTGGAGTATGCACCTGGGTATTTATCCGAGCCTTGGGTAAATACCCAAAAATTGGGTATTTTCTTAGTCCATTGTAAAAAAAACACACACAATCCTGTAAAATATTTTTAATGACAGAATATGTCACACATTGGAACATCCCTTCAAAATGTATTTATTTCACGTGTTTTAATTTCATATTTGTACTTATTAATAGCAGTATTGTAAAGAATACTTTCAACCATAAATCCTGTGGTCAAATCAAAATTTATTCATTATGTTGTGTTTAACAACCAAAAGTATTTTTTTTTTTTAGATATTTTGTTAATAATGCTAAGAATTAGAGATGAAAAATTGTTGACGTGTAAGGCACTCATTTATTGCTAATTTTATTCGAAATATGCCTTTTTATGTAAAATAAGATGTTATAGAATATCTTCTTATTCCATGTGTACATGGTGCACAGTTGGTCATCCCAAAATGTATTACAGTACACATCTCTTTTATACCGATTTAATAGCGAAATTTTCACCAGAAAGACTAACAGGTCATCATTTCCTTTTTTAAAATTTAAATTTATCAATATGTTCTAGTACATTTTGTTATTTTTTTTAGATTTAAAAATGTAAATTAGTTAAATTATTTCTGCGGAATTTTAATATTTTTAAGAATGTGACAACCAATTTATATTACACCGAGAAATTTTTAAAGTTATATATATACATAATGTTATAAAACTTAAGACATTTATAGCTAAGCCTAATTGTGTACATTTTTAATGTGCTAATTGTTCTTTTAAATTATTTTATTTACACATATTTAAAACATGTTAATTACTTTTTATTTAAATATAAATATGCAAAATTTTGTTCAATATATCTAAGAGGGCATGAGGGGACATTGTCCACAAAATTCTTTCATTCATATAAAATGAATCTATTGTGTTCTGAACTATTTTAAACCAAGTGCAGAAGTTATTGAATACCTTCAATCAAATTATCCCCCCCCCCTTCCCAAATCTATTCAATGCATTATAAATTTAGCAACTTAGAAAATGTATTGTAATAACTACAGACCATATCTTCATTGTAAAGAAATTGATGACAATGCTGGTAAAAAATCGATTTTAAAAGTTTTAGATATAAGAAACCAAAATTACAGTTAACACCTCTAAGTAGTTTTGAGTTATGTTTAAAAAACTAACCACTTTCAATCTAGTTTGCAACAGTTACAGATGGATTTAACATTAGGAATTCTAAACTTGAAACCTGCCTAACTCCAAAACTACTTTGCTGAATGACTTCTCTTTTGATTTCTAATGTAAATATTACCGAAAAAAAAATATGCTGACAAAATTATGTGTTCGAATTGAAAATTTCGGAGTTTAGTCCAATTTCACCACTAAGACGACTCCAAAACTTATTTTTAAGATATAATTTCCAGATAATGGCTATTTTCCTTTATTTCTGGGACAATTTGATGATTAAAATGTATAAGGTGTTTATCTCACTCACTCACTCTCTCCCTCTTTTTTTTTTCTCTTTTTTTGCCGGCTGTACATTTTAGAGAGCTTTGAAATGGATAAATAAATTCAATTATTTCTCTATTTAATCAAAGGATATAATATTAAATATACTAGATACAACATAGATGCAGCAATACATACGATATATATATATATGATTCACAAAGACAAAATATCAAAGTATATTATTAATACATGTATACAAATGAGGGAGAAAATATCATCAAATGAATATCAGCATTTTGCATGTTAAGTACAGCCCTCCCCCCCTCAACCTTGTTCCCACTAAAAATATTCATAACAATATTAACTGAAAGGAAAATAATAGTTTTGCGCTGCATATTTAAATTTTCAAATAATATTCATTTTTTAAATTATGGGATTGTAAATTCAATTTAAAAAGATGCAAAATGCTTGTCAAAAAATTATCATTATTATTATATGTTTTCCTCCGAAGCTTATTGTTAGACTTTTCCTTGAGAATATAAAAATTTTGTTATTAGAACAAAAAACTATAATTTCTGTATTAATTCTGTATTTTCATAGTTACATCCGAATGTAAATATTACCCGAACTGTCTTTTTACTTACAGATCATTTAAATAAAGCAAATCTTTTATGTAGATTAAAACTTAGCATTAAAAGTTATTTAAAAAACATTAATTACTCAAGATATACCGTAGTAGAGTTTTCTCATCCATTAGGAAAATTCATAGATATCTTCCACATATTTTATCAAATTCTTTTCTTTTCTTTTTTTAATTTTGCCATCTTCCAATAAAATTTACACTATTAACAAATATCCAAAATTGCTAAGCTCAATACAAATAATTAATTTTCAGTTCACTCTGGCATTGTCATCTATTCAATTAAAAGATACAATATTCAATATAGATCAATATACATGCTGCATAATATATACCTGCAAAATTTAGCGCAAAATACAAAATTTCAGGAAAAATAGATGGGTGATTAAAAAAAGATATCATCTCAGAATTTCATGGCCTTATTTACACATAACAATTTTTTTTTTTAATTTTCTCGTAGAAGTTTTTCCCGAAAGATTGCATGAAAAGCAAAACTGATTTATTCGTGTGGAGAACAATATATAACGAAGTCCTTTTATTTATCTTTTTTTATTTATTCATTCTCTATTTTTTTAGAATTTCATTTATTGTTAAAACCATGCTTTGGAACAAAATTTGTCTAGAATATCACAACTAGAACATACTTGGATACATTTAATGATTGCATAATGTTTATTAATGTAAAGCCACGATGCTTGAAATTGCATTTAAATGCTGATTTAAATACTACAGTAAATTTTCTGCCAAAGAATTTTAGACATTATTTCTCTAGCATACTTCTGCATGAGAAAAAACTTGAAAGAAATTCTGTGGCTTCATCTGAAGTGATTTTCTATATAATTTTAGAAGAGGGATGGTAAAAAATCTGAAACCTAGGGACAGAGTTTAAAAAATAATAACAACCCTAAAAATGTGTGCAGGCTAATTTTTAGCTACTTATTTATATAAAACAATAGTTCTAATTTCAGAAAAAAATTACATCGAATTATTCTTATTGAAACAATTTTATCCAGACAGCTCCAAACTTAAAAACAGTTTCAGGGATACGGGACGGAATAGGAGTTTTCCAGGTTTTTGGACCCCCAACTTAGTCCAAAACTTAATTATCTCGTTAATATTGTTGTGCAATAATGCAATGGGGTGTTCCCAAGTATGTGAAATAAAAAAAAAACCACAAAAAAGCGTATTAATATAAAAATTATTATTTAGGGACATGAAAGTCAAAAGATTGTGAGAATGCCCCATATATAATGCTCTTCACAATGCTCTGCATAAAATACCAGGAATAATCTGCTATAGTATAATAATTAGATATTACGAGTTTAGTTAAACTAAATAACTTATAGTAATATTACCACATACAAACTGCAAAAGTATTATTCAAAATACTTCACAAATTCATAATCAAATTTTGCTGTAAAGAATTTGTTTGTAAAGGGCTGTACATATATAACGTTAGCAAATTTAGGGAAATTGTGGACCCCTTGCCCCCTTTACAATATCATACGTTATCCCTCGAACCCCCTCCCCCCAATGATATCGTTATCAATGTCTAAAAATTCTTTTTATTTTTACAATTTTTTTTTCTTTTTCTTTTCATACGTTTGCAGCGATATTATACATTTATTATTCACATATTTTACTTACTTGAATGAAGAAAAGTCAATAAAATGCTATCAAACATGAAATAGCTTTATACCAAAAAACATTTTAAGGAAATATTAGATAAAAGTGTTTAATAATAGTTTTAGTTCCATAATGCATTCCCCTGAACTTGCTTTGTATGGGAAAAGTGTAAGCAGAAGTAAGTTCTTATCAACAAAACAAGTGGCCAATATTCTTCCCCTTTTTTTTACGAGTAAAAAAAAAAAGTAGCCGAACGCAGCCGAAGGCACTGGGTCCTCCAGCTTGATGATCGTTTGTAAAGATTTTCGTTTTAAAATACAAAATCCTTCAACACTGATTTTGGCATATTTAAAATAATTATCACAGTCCAAGGCAACAACTGGCGGGTCAGCGAATACATAATAATTAATCATAATTTATTTATATAAAACACACACATTATATATATATATATATATATATATATATATATATATATGTATGTATATATATTAAATTAAAAAATAAATATCAGATCATACTTTTAATACGTAAAAAAAAAAAAAAAAAAAAAAAAAAATTAAATTAAATAATACGAAAGAAAAATCATGCACCAAGAATAGATTATAAAACACTTTCCAACACTTCCAAAATACTTTATCAAGACTTCGCCGTTTAATAATGTAAATAAGATACCCAAGAAAACACTTTAGAAATACGCATTAGAAGAACGCATTTGAAAATCGGATATCAGTAATTACCGTCCGCAGTCGGAAAGGTACTTTAATTCGTCTCTGCAGCTCTTTATATGATCTATATATTTTTATATATTCTACACAGTCTGCTAAAATTGAGTATAATAAGAAAATTCACAACACAGTTAAAAATTCACTATACCAATAGGCAGAAACGTACTTGAATTCTTTTGTACAGCCCTGTCTATTACATATACATTTTTATGCACGTAATATATAAAGTTGAAATTTAATTCAGGCAAAAACACTCTTAAAACTCTTAACTCCTCATTTTTATTTATTTATTTTTCTACTCCCCACTACCTCCCTACCCCTTCCAAAATTTTTATTCCTCCTCCCTTCCTTTCCTTTTCTTCCCGCACTCTGAGTTTGAAATACTATATTATTTTGAAATAAATAATTGTAAATAGTCTTCTAAAAATCTACTGCACATGCCGAAATCCCTCGCCAGTTGAATGTGTAAATACTGTATTTAAGAAATTGCTACCCTATACTAACCCTTTCTGGACGGGTGATGCATATATGCATCATCAAAAGGTTCATGTAAAATCTGTTTTTTGCATCATTAATAAATAAATGAATTTTTGTCTTTTTTAATTACAGTATTGCTTGATATTTTACAAGTAAAGGGAACTATTTAAAAAAAGCGGTGCCATCCAAATAAAATTTGTGCAAGGGATGCCGTCTCAAAAGGGTTAAAAAAAGGCCTATTATAATTCAATAGTTTATAGGTCTTTAAATATATAGTATATATATATTTTTTGTTTTGATCCTTGAATCTCCTTGATTTATATTTAAAGAAACGAATACTAACCCTAAATGAAAACTTTGGCATAGGTGAAAAACTTTATTAATTCCACCTTTTAAAAAATATTTTGTGAAAAGAAACATAAACGGTTTAAATTAAAATTATTACTCTAAAAATAAGAGTAATGAGAATTAAGATTTTTTTTATTATTGTTAAATGCAATTTGATGTACTTTTCCGTTATAATAATTTAGCTACATAGCTAATATAAATAATCTAAAATTGATTATAAGAACTTAAAACGTGAACAATTATGAAAAACTATAATAGAACTTATGGGAAAATTATTGAAATGAACTACAGAAAGATTTAAAATAATCAATTTAAAAGCTTGGAAAGAAATTTTGGTTATAAAATTACGATTCCTGAAAATTAAATGCACTTCTAAGCAGGTCCCGATCTCTGAAGCTATGGGAAGCACAGCTTAATTTCGGTACCCCCTTTCATCCAAGAAGGGTTTTCTAAATTGAAACTCACCAATGCTATAAATATTACTCCAAAGAGTAGCTTATTCGTGTTCACATATAGCCATAAAAGGTTTTAATTAAAATTAAACACAAATAGCTAATAAAACAACTTTTTTTATGTTCTCTTATATATACTATAAACAGGAAAATTGGACGCAATCAAGAAAAATATGGAAAAATGACTTTGCATAGTATTGACATAAAAGTGTTGAATTCAGCATGTATGCTCAATATAAAATATCAATATTTTGAAATACTTCTTTCAATTTTAGCAGTAGTTTAAGTTACTAATATTTTATGTTGGGCATATAAGTCAAATTCAATATTTTTCAAATTCAATATGTAAAATAAACATACATCTAAAATAATGGGCAAACTGAAGAATTGTGATCATGTGGTTTAAACTACTGGTGTATTATGTGTATGAAAAATTAATGTGTTATGAAAGATATTTTCATGAAACACTTATAAATACACACATACACACACAAACATATATATATATATATATATATATATATATATATATATACAATTTTTGAATGGAATTAATTTACTATAACATTTGGAGGCCCCCGTTTTCTCAGTTTCGAGTCCTGTTTTTATCAATTTCGAGTCCCTTCAAAATTTTCTGGGGGAAGCAGGAGCTAAACGTGCCTGTTCGGTAATCAAGGCCTGCTAAATTGACTTTGAAAAGTTCTATATCCCTTACCTATTTCTACCCCCTCTAACTATACCCCCGACCCAACTTTTATTACACCGGAGTGAAAGCAAACGCTACGGGGTGTCCCTCCCCATGGAGTGATGGATTGTATCGAGGGGGTACGAAATAGACTGATCAGAATATGCATATATGCATTTTGTTTTAATTATAGCTCCCTCTCTAATTAATTGAAATGAAATATTTTTATATCAATGGATAAATTAGAAACTGAACATTTTTTCGTATTTTTTTTTATTTCCAAACGACCTAATAAAACTGCCAGAATTTACAGTTTAATGAGAGGTAGAAATTATTTTGGTCATGCTCCGAGTATTTCAAGTAAAATCAAATATTTAAAATTATTTTTATTATAAAATGAAAACTAGGATGAAAAGTGGCAAGTTTTAAGAATTGCATACAGAAAACAAAATTCAAAAATCTTAATTTTTTCATGAGATATCCTTAGAAAAGTGAGACAAAGTATTCCCATAGGTTTACATGGAGAACGGAAAACGGGATTGTAAGTGATCAGCACCCTTAACTTATCTTATAAAGAAATTTCTGGTTCGAATCGACTATTATCAATTTGGTAGGGCTCAAAATGACCCCTATGGCGATTCTAGTATTAAATGCTTTAGAGTCGGAGGCCCATATTCCCAATTATGAGGATGGTATCAATAGTCAAGAAAAATTAATGTTTGGAGATTTGGTTGACGAATCATCCCTAAAGAAATGGTGTGACATTGCGAAGGAAAAAGTAGCATGTATTAAAAGATATGTACGCCATTTATACCAATGTTATTTTATTTACTGTCGTCTCAAAAATTGCTGTTATTTTTTAACGCTAAATATCATCTGACTCATTAACCGTTATCTGATGTTACCAATCTCACAGACCGCATTTTTTTCATTTTTTATAGTTTAACGTGTAACTTTTAGTTTAACTACAACCACTATCGAAATTTTGTTTCGTTTGGAACTTTAGTACTGTCACCAGATACTTTGGAATAGCTGAAATTTATTTATAACAGCCCTGTACAAAAAGTTTAGTACAAAAACACCATCCTATAAGTTAATCGCGCCCTTTATTCATCTTTCGATGGAGCGGTCTGACAGACCACTTCACACTAGTTTTGTGACAATTTCTGTCACATCAGTTAAAGGTTAAATAAACTCATAAGATAATCAATAAAGCAACATATAAAACAAATTTTTATTTTCTTGTTTTCTTATTTCTAATAAGAGAAGACGAACTCATTGCACATACTTAGACAAATTCTTGTACGGTGATTTTTAAGTTTATTTTGAACTTATAAAAAAGTCTAATAACCTAACTTAGCTCGTTTTATAAATACACAGAGGATTTTCACACATTTTTTAGAAGATTTTGTTTTTCTGTAAAAAGGATCGATTGCTTGGAAAACTTTTTTTTCACAGCAACTACTTTTAAAAAATATAATTTATCAAATGCGGCATGAAAATTTAGTTTACATGCAAAATGGAGCTTTAAAAAAGAATGATGGATGGAATACTATGTGTGTAATCTTTCCAAAGGGTATTCGGGTATTTAAAAAAGCTATGGAAGCTATTATATTTAGAAATCCGAAGCCACGATACCGTTGTCAATAAGAAAAAAAAGAAAACATCTAAGTTTAAAACTTGACGGAAAACACTTCAACTGAAAAATGGTAGCAAATACCCAACCAAGGGAAAACAGTTTTTCTTTGTGTAATAGAAAGACCAGATTTCTAATTTTAAAATACATTTCCTAAGTCAAACGACTATTGAAAAATTATTAAAGGGCTAAATGTCAATTATAAACGAAGTGACTAACACTGATTTAAATCTTGAAATGACTAAAAATCACAATGTCCATTTTTTTCCTCCATGACATATTGCCGAACACAGAACACGCTGAAGTTTTATTTATGAGAATTATTTATCCAGATAAAAGTTATCACAATTGATGAATTTTTTTTGTTTTGAAAGGCCTGAAACAAAAACTATATAATTGTTACATCAAAGAGGATAATAAAAACCTTAAATCATTCTTCAAAGAATCTAAAAAAAGTTTTTCAGGTGATTTATGATTGTTTCTAGTCTGTCATATAAAAAATTCAATGTTTGCAAATAAAATAAAAAGAAAGTGTAGACAAAAAATTTAAAATCAACTCTGCATAATATCAAGAATATATTTTATCTCCAAATATGAAATTTCAGAATGTTCTCTCCAATGACTTTAAACAGTAGAACTCCCTTATGACAGAGCAAGTAGCCACACATAAAATCCACTATTTATTTACTGAAAGAAATTGGGTAAGAAATGTATATGGAAAATGCTCTTCATTAATATCTCTGCTAATCTTTCTTATGCACCACCAACTGGTTTTCTCGCTTTTAGATTTAAAAAAAGGGATAATTCAAGCGTCGACCTACAATTTTTTATGTCTGGAAAGTTGTTCAAGAGACATAGGACAAAATACCTCTTACAATCCTTCAAAACACATAGTTTTGCAAATTACTATTCAGAAAGGCAGATAAGAATAAGGCTTATGAAACTGAACACTTAAAACAAATACTGTATGTTAAATAGTCCAGTAAAATCTAATGAAAATCTTCTAAAAAATGTGCACAGCTTCTGTAGACAATAAGTAATCGGGATTCTTGGGAACTATTTATTATTTCATAGTATCACTTTAATAAAATACAAGCAAAATAGGAAATTTATGAAATAACTGCATTTTGATTAAACTAGAATTTGAATATTTTTTATAAAGTATACATATTAAGATTTTGTTGTTTGTTACTACGTAAACACCAATTTAGTTGTTGGAGACAAATTTCAGTAGCGAATATTCAAAAATCGCCCTGTGTATTTTACAACGTGTATATTAAACGTGAAATGCAAAAGTTTTCTCATATTGTAACGCTAGTGTCACATGTCACAAACGTATCTCATATGGTCTTATATATGACTTATAGTGTACTGCATGACAACGCAAACAAATTATCATGGTTATGTAACAAATTTCAATAAACAAAATTGCACTGTCTAATTTTTAAATTCGTTTAAAAAACGTTCTTGCAGAAAATATGCAGAAACTACAACAATGTTGACAACCCAGGTTAAGTTCATCAGTTAAGCTTTAGCCGGATGAAAATGTGTAGTCATGCCACACGCATAACTATATGCATGTAGATTTGTATGTATAGGTGTATAAACGGGTTTATAAACAAGTGTAGATGCGATGCGTAGTCGTCTAGTGCGGATGTAAATACATAGGTACTTAGAATATAGCTGTAGAAGTGAAGTGCAGGTACATATTGTAGACCTAGACATGTATAAATATAGATGTAGATATGTAGATGTGTATTCTTACCGTATAGCCATTGATCATCAGTCTAAATGTGTTTATCTAGTAAAAAAAGATAAATGTTTTTTATTAACCATAGTACAGTGAGCTCACAAATAAATATTAATATGTCAGTTTTTTTATATTGATTACATTAACTTTTGACTATACAAACTCTATAAACAATCAAAACATGTTTTTCATCTCGAAATGATGAAATCATGCTTATGTCTGATAGCCTTATGATATGTCTCCAGATTTATTTTAATTCAGTCTTAAAAGAATGTATGCATATTTTTAAAACTAGTTGGATGTGTCAACCCCAAATCTTTCTTCTATCTCAAATATCTTAATATTTCAAAATGTTGTTACAAATGTCAATATTTCATTTTTATTAGTTCAATGCTGTACCAACTTTGACTTCCATCTTAAATTTCTGCTTCAGTGAATTAATCGGAGTAAAAACGAGTTAATCTCCATCATGATACTTATTCAAATCAATAACTTTTCCGTTATTCTGTTGTATATTAGGTGTTCGCGAATAGCTTGCTTATCAAGATGTGAAGTTCCTGTCGATTCACGAGCCGCCAGTGTACAATAAAACTACGTAAAATCAAGAAAATTACACAAAAATCGTTATTACAGTGCCCCCTTTTGGCGGAATATTTCCAAATTCATTTACGGCCTTCTTGCCGTGGCCAAAAACATACACAAAAAATTTGGTTCAATTCTATGCATAATTTAACACAGTTTTCGATGGTACTATGTTGAAAATAGCACAAAAATCGCAGTTACAGAGCCCCTTTCCGGTGGAAATTTTCCAAATTCAGAGTTCACCTTCTTGCTATGGCCAAAAACATACATAAAACATCTGGTTCAATTCTTTGCATAATTTCATACGCTTTTCGATAGTACAATATTCAAAATGGTACAAAAAGCGCAAAAAATCGCTATTACAGAGCCCCCTTACAGCCGTTTTTTTTCCAAATGGAGGAAGGACCTGCTTGCCATAGCCAAAAACGTTAAAAAAAATGGTTCAATTCGATGCATAACTTCATACACTTTTAGATGGTACAATGGCGACACTCGTACATACGGATACACGGACACACGGACAGACAGACATTTTGTATAAACATGTTTTTGTGATCTCTGACGCCTAAAACGTGTAAATCTGTCGAAAACCGGAAGTCGAAAAAAATTTCTATTACAATAATTTCTCTTATTGAAGATAGAAGAAAATAAAAAGTAAGAAGGTTCTAATTATGACAGTTTAAGAATCACTAAAAGTGCAGTTGTGATAAATATTAAATTCCGTTTTCTAATACTATAACAAACATAGATTTTAAACTATTGTACATCGTAAAAAAAATTAGAACAACAGTCATAGTGGTAATTTCTTTAATTAGAAGTAGCTGAAACAGAAGATTTTTTAGCACAGCTTATAATAAAATTTAAAAAATGTAAAAAGTGTATATTTCTGTTCTAGACTTTTAAAACCAAATTAAACCACCTTATAGAACTACTATATTAAAAAACTTGGAGAACCATAAACATTGTACTCTATATTTACTTTGGAAATTAGACGATTTTTCTTCATGAGAGACGAAGCAGAAATTTCAATTAAAACTTTCGGAGAAAATTAAAAACATCAGACTTATTCTACTCGAAATTACGTAACTATGTCCGTTGAATGCATCATAAATTCTCGATGCGTCTCTGCATTTTTTAAATTTATGCAGTAGAAGTTATTTTTATATAAAATTTGCAGAAAAGCAGGAAGAGATTTTGTAAAGCATCGGACATTTTTTTCCCATATTACTATTGAAGGAATGCGTTTAGGGAAGACATTTGAATGGAAAATGACTCGAATTATCTTTCTCGGTCAAGGAAAACTAGTGAAAGTCACCCCACACAAATCGCACAGGATTCGAAACCGCGAACATCGGTCCAAACTCTTCATATTTTGGAGATCGCAATGGATTCGAAACCGCCGACATCAGTCCAAGCTCCTCTTTTTATGGATACCGCGCTGCATTTGAAACCGCGAACATCGGTCCAAACTCCTCATATTGTGAGACTGCGCAGGATTCGAAACCACGTTTATCGGTCGAAGCTCCTCATATTGTGGACACCGCGTTGTATTCAAAACCGTGAACATTGGTTTAAACTCCTCATTTTAGGGAGACCGCACTGGATTCGAAACCACGAACATCGGTCTTATCTCCTCATACTGTGGAGACAGCGCTGGATTCAAAACTGCGAACATCGGTCTAAGCTCCTCATTTTATGAAGACCGCACTGTATTCGAAACCGCGAACATCGGCCCGAGCTGGAGACCGCACTGGATTCGAAACAAAGAACATTGGTCCAAACTCCTCATTCTATGGAGATCGCGCTGAATTCGAAATCGCGAACATCGGCCAAAGCTCCTCACATTGTGGAGACCGGCCTGGATTCGAAGATGCGAACATCGCTACAAGCTACTCATTTTGTGGCAATCATGCTAACCACAGAGCTGAGTGGACCCATAAAATTAACAGATTACTCGAATTTCTAAATGATGTAACAAAGGAAGTTTATACGAATGAACATATGTTTTATGCAGCTATGGTATTCCTAAAGTATAATATAATTTGCATTTTAAATTTTACTTTTAGGTATGTCGATGGGATTTGATATTTTATAAAAGTAAGCAAAGAACAATTCATTGGCACACTGTTAAAATTGCCTGCTGTTTTAACAAATAATCTACGTTATTTTAAACAGAATGTCTTTATTCTATGCAAAGTACAGATTTCCTCTGTTATCTGGCATTCATACCGTTTTCGCCTTCTAGCGGAAAATTTTTAAATTATAAGATTATCCGCTTTTGACTAATAAACAAACTTAAAAATAACAGACATTGAGTAAATTCTGCAAAGGAAAACGGAAATAATCTATATAAAGATCAGCGTTCTAATCGTTTTTTTTTATACCAGAATCTTTTTAAGGGAAAGGAAAATATTTTAGTATAATGAACCATTAAATTTTTAGGTAATTTAACTTAATATTAACTTGTTTAATCTTTTTATTAGATTATTTTTCGTCGCTTAACCACAATAAAACAATTTTCTTACAAGACTCCCTATGTCTAACCTAGTCGAATCAACTTTACATTGGATGTACAGTTGCACAGCAACTAGGCAATCCAGAAAACATAGCATTCATTTTTCCATTGTTCAACACTCTTGTTGTGTAACCCGCGAAAACTTTAATTCAGTACAGAAAGATTTCGGTTCCTGTTAAACATCACTGTCTTTTATATAAGACGCTGAAATTTAATCTCATACAGAGGAACACTATTTCAGTTTAACTAGATAAAATAACTCGATAATATGTCTGTAACATAACAAATTCTGCTTCATACAGAAGCAATCTGTGCCACATTAACAGTATTTCTCTGTACAAATTACAGAGAAAAACTGGTAGCATTGCTGAAAGGATTTTTCTGTGAAATATTTAAGATTTTTTTAGAGTTCTATATAAAAATATTGAACACAATGTAATATGCATTTCAACGCATACGAGGCGAGTTCACAAAAAAACCCGTTGTAGTGTGGCACTGTTAACAATGGACGGAGAACCGACATCGTCGAACCGCTCTCGTAATATACATTTTTTGTTAATGAATTAGAATTAGATTATTTATGATTACGTATAATAAAAACGTAGAAATCAGTCATTCGTGATGAGAAGAATTGTAGGAAATGTCAGAAAAGGTTTGTTTAGTAAACCGATAACAGAAAAAAATATTTCAAAATTAAGAATCTAATGAATTTATATAATAATCTAGATTAAAGTAAAAACTCAATAACCTATTGGGTTAATGTCAAAATTGGCAGCGTTTATTATTTTTTTTTTTACTATGATTAGCCCCAACATATGAATTAGAAATTAAATTCTCTACGAAAATATAGCAATGTTCCAACAATTTGTTTTACCTATCATGAGAGTGCAGAATTACCAGTTTCTTAATTCGGAAAATTAGCTTTCGTACAAGACATTACCTGTAATATTCTTTTCATTTAATGACAAGCATAACAATTCTTTATTATAGTATTTTTTTTCTTTTTAATGTAGATTAACGACACTTAAACATTTTTCTCTAATGGTTCCCTATACTTCGCATCCAGTCAAGCCAACTTTACATTGAATGTTAAATTGTTATGCAATTAGGTAGTCCAGAACACTATCTACATTGTTCTATTTTTCAATTCTTCTTTCAGAATTTCTGGTATGGAAATTTCGAAATTTAAAAAAAGGCCTAACTGGTGACACTGGAGTGTGTTTATTCGTAAATGTTTAATCCTACACTGTCAGTAACGGATATATGATCCAATTACAATTTAACCTGTTTAACCCTTTATCTACTGACGGAACTTACCGGGTGTCCCAAAAAGGACTGACTGATTTTAAAATTCAATAACTTGCAAACGGTGACAGATATTAAAAAAATTCTTGCAGGAGGGTTACGCATAAGGTCAAAAGTTTTATTACAGTGATTTTCAATTTTAGTTCGATTTACAAACAATAGATGGCGCTGTAAGCAATAGTCGCTAAATTCAGGCTCGATTTTCGGTACTTCGTGGCCCGGATAATACATTTCCATCTCCTTTTTCTGCATGGAACAAGATAAAGGACCAAAAATGGAGCCTGTATTTAGCGACTATTGCTTACAGCGCCATCTATTGTTTGTAAATCGAACTAAAATTGAAAATCACTGTAATAAAACTTTTGACCTTATGCGTAACCCTCCTGCAAGAATTTTTTTAATATCTGTCACCGTTTGCAAGTTATTGAATTTTAAAATCAGTCAGTCCTTTTTGGGACACCCGGTATAAGTACCATTAAAATAACTTGTTATAAAATTCATTGAATACATCGATTAGTTGTAATACAGTTTAGAATGAGTTATAGATACATTACTTTATCTTGTTCCAAAAGCATTATTTTTTACACAAAACAAAACAAAAATTAAAAAGATGATTTATTTTGCCTTTGCATCTTTTCAGCTTTAGAGCGTTGGGGTTACGGAATGAATTTTTCAATTCGGAAATATTTCTATATTTCTATTGTAAGAACATTATAATTTGTACATTTCCTAATTCTACAAAATACTAATAGAAATATTTAAAATGAAAGATTTGAGTGGGGTTATAAATATTGCACATAATCCCTATAAATTCTAATTTAATTAATCATTCTAAAATTTATTAAGTGATTATGTAACTATTCTAATGTAGTTTAAACAATTCTCGAAAAAGGCTTTAGATTGGTTGGTTGGTTGTATTTATGACGGCCAATTATCTGCACGAGGGATATAGGCCAAGGGGGGAGTGCCCTTCGTGGGGGTCTTTCTAAGGGAACCTAACCCGTATTAACGCTTGGAAATCCAAGGTTCGAAGAAAACCACGAAAACTCCAAACGATTAGGCCGACGGGCGCGATTGGGTTCGAACCCAGCACCATCCGTCTACCAGCTTCGAGAGCAGAACCTCTCAGACACTGGTGGGGCAAAATGCTTTAGAAGATAAAATTTCCTTGAATTCATAATTCAGTACATAAAGGTAGAATAAATATAATATAGAATAAATAAATTCAGTTCTATATCACCTATATTTAAATAATGATATTTGTGTTACATAAATGCAATTCTGCTATTAAATACGTGAAAATATTCTCTCTAAAATTTCCGGTAAATATAAATATGATCATAAAAACCATATAAGGAAAATCATTGCATTTTCGGATTAAAGATTTTTCTATGTTAATAACAACTTTTAGAAAATTAGATTTTTTTAGAAAGTTATTAATTTTTAGAATATTAAAAACTACTAAACTGTCAAAAGATTTCAATGACGTTTATTTTGACATAAATGTTTGAAATATGACTTCATTCCAAACTCTCGTCAAAATTAACGATGTGTAAAACACAAATGCTAACCAAAACCTCATTTCAACTCAGAAGTAAACTCCGAGGAACATTAGGTTTTATTAATAGCTGTTGTTTTCGTAACCTTTGGGGATTTGCCTTTTATGCGTAGACAGTCTCAAGAGGCATGTGCAAAACTCGGAGAAAAATAAAATATTCAGATAGTTAAAAACAGCGTGTATAAACCGCTGAGCTTTTGCATAACGCAAATATCTATCTATTTAAAATAGAATGTTTATAAAAGTAGCATTTTTATAAACTCGAAATTTATAAGCTTTGAAATGAACGTAAGATATACGCACTTCTAAATTATATTTAACCCTTTAAGCGCCAAATTATAATTTAATGTATCTTTATCGCTTTGGGACTCAACAAATGCGATTTAAAAAATATTTACGCAGATGTTAGAATACATCATTTAAAGATTAAATTCTTTTTTAACATAAACATAAAAAAATAATGACTAAAGGTTCCTATAAAAAACCCCTTAAAACCACAGTCAACTAAAATAGAAAAAATAGCCAATTACGAAAACCTCCACAGTACATTAATGAGAGAAGCCATAGAAATCAACTTAGAAAAAGATAATATATGCAACGTCAGCACACATGCAACTATTGGCTCTCGTTGGCGGAGGATTTTGGCGGAAAGCGAAAAATCGAAAGAGCGAAGAGGGAAAAAGAGGGGAATCTGTAAGATCTCATGCGAGCTGCAAAACACCATTTCAACTGAGGATGCCTCCGGGGAGAGGTGAAAACGTTATTCTTTATAAAAGGAGCTGGAAAGTAAAGATGTTATATAGCATACTCTAAACCTGGTAGTATGTGTTTTTAAGTAAAATAACGAAATATGTCTTAAAGTTTTTAATGAAAAATAACGAAATATGTCTTATAGAAACTGATTTTTATGTAAAAGTATACAAATAAGATAAAGGATTTTTTAATGAAAAAATAACTGTGTCATGGTTTTATATAACTGAAATTTTATGTAACAGATAAGTGAAAAAATGTCTATCCTATGATAGCTACTTTGATCATAATGCCTAAAAGATGGCACACTGTACAAAAAAAAATATGTAGTTCTACAGGTGTAAAGTTTCATGCATACTACACTTTCATCGGTAACTGTACTAAAAAAAACTGCAAATCTAGAAAACTAGTTTTTGTAAAGCTACAGATCTCTGTATCTTTACAAATGAATCTGCTAAAATTACAGTAATCTTACTAAAATTTATCTGTAACCCTGGTTGCAGTTACATGAAAATCCCTAAGCATCCCAGTTTCCTAAAATATTTTTAGTAACCTTATAGATATTTTTTATTTTTGGCGCCTGTAATGTGTCTGTTACATGAATTTTTGCTGTTGCCGTTACATAAGAAGTTCTAGGAATCCCAGTTTCCTAGAAAAACTTTAATAACTTTACAGATTTTTTTTTACAGTGTAGAGGGTAAGTATAAGACTAAAGGTTCCCTTAACCCGGGAGAACAGGCTAGTGAGAATTTCTCTCACGGTGCCCAATTGCTTTTCTTTTACTTTACATTCGCTTAATATCAACTTTTTATTGCTTGGCTTGTTACTTTTATTCACAAAAGAGGTAAAATAATTGAAATAACATTTTAAAATTTTAACTGAAATGAAAAAGGGTTTAAATAAGAGTCTTAAAAAAAAGTACGACGGTGAGAGAAAATCTCATATAGCGAGTTCTACCGGTTTAAAGGCCCTTTTGACATCTGCAATAGGCAGATAATTATATACCTCTCACAAATATTGCCAATTGTTTAATACAAAATCGTAAAGTATACGAACTTTGTAAAAAATCTATTTCTGGACGTCTTCAGCCTTTTTAATTTTGCAAAAATTACGATGTGAGTACACAACAATAACGATATGAAACTGCTCAAATGATAAATAAAACTTTGGCATGAAAAATTAACTTACTATTTTAGTCTGTTGGGAATTCTGTAAACAATTTATTATTACTGCTGTGTTGGCAGAATACAGTAATAAATGAAATCCTCTTTTAAATCCTACTGTATACGTAACATTGGTTTTGGGGTATGTTGCAGGAATATGACGCCGTGATACAAAGGGTTAACCTTGCAATGCATTTGCACGACTTTTTCAGCCTACATTAGAGGATGCATGCAATAGTTTAAAATATTTTTGAAGTATCACGTCTATTAAAATTATTGAATTAAGTCGTATTATATAGGATTTTGTGGAAAATTTAAAATCATATTAAAATCATTTCTTTAAATAGTGATTGTAGTATTTTTAGAATAACACACTGTAAAAACAAATCTGTAAAGTTACTAAATTTTTTCTAGAAAACTGGGATTCCTAGAACTTTTTATTTAACGGCAACAACAAAAATTCTTGTAACGGACGCTCTTACAGGAATTTTTCTTGTTGCCGTTACATAAAAAGTTCTTGGAACCCCAGTTTTCTAGAAAAATTTTAGTAACTTTTACAGATTTTTTTTTTTTTTTTACAGTGCAGAGGAATCAAAGCCGTGCTTTCCGGGTAACAGAATATGCTCCCCCGGTGTACAGAATATTGTTGAAAACCATTTTATTTATTGAAAACTCTGATGGATTTTTTTACATTTAACATTTTATTTTATACTGCCGACTACACTGTAAAAAAAATCTGTAGTTCTACAGATGTAAAGTTACATGCTTATTAAACTTTCATCTGTAACTCTGCAAAAAAAGCTGTAAATCTACAAAACTAGTTTTTGTAAAGCTACAGAAATCTGTAACTTTACGAATGAATCTGCTAAAATTTCAGTAATCTTACTCATCTTTTATCTGTAACCCTGGTTGTAGTTACATGAAAAGTTCTAGGCATCCCAGTTTCCTAAAATTTCTTAGTAACCTTACAGATTTTTTCGATTTTTGGCGCAAAACTGTGTTTGTTACATGAATGTTTGCTGTTGCCGTTATATAAAAAGTTCTAGGAATTCCAGTTTCCTAGAAAAACTTTAGTAACTTTACAGATTTTTTTTTTTTTTTTTTTTTTTTTTTTTTAACAGTATAATGCCAAAAACATTTTTATACGCAAAATATCGATTATGTGTTCCAATAATGTCTGGAAATTTATTAAATGTCATACTTTCGTATTAGCCGCATCCCAGAGGTTAATAGCTGAAGAAATCGCCAAAGATACTTGTATAAGAGTTATCGTTTATGATTATTTCAGTGTTTAAGCACTGATTACATATCTGTTCCATTCATGTTTTACTTACATTACATTATTTATTTGCTGGTGAAGCAATAACTCCGTTAGGGAATATTATTGATATATTATATTATTTAAATTATTTTAAATGCAAATGGGTAAATCATCCGTAATCGAGCTACACATGATAGAGATTGATTTTAACAAAGTATGCTTGGAAATTATTTTAGAAATCTACAAAAATGCTTTTCAGATACATAAAAACAGCAAATTGAAATACAGTTTCCACAAATTTCACTTGTAAGTACATATTTTTCCAGACGATATAAAAGTTGAAATTATGCGAAGTGTAGATTAATTAAATTTGCGAAAACACAAAGATCAGGTGGTTTCTACTGTCGATATGACATCAGCGTTACTCGGACATAAATGTAAAAATGTAATGACTTTAAATATGAATACAGAGATTTTCCAGAACTGAGACTTTTATTTCAAGTCTTTGAATACCAAGGAAGTTGAATAGTTTTAATTAGAAAAAATATATCCAAAATATTTTAGATTCGCACAACGAATAAAGTTATTTTGAGACGTGATCAGTTAAAGTGTCTTATAAACTAACATCCTACATTGCACTATTACAGAAATATCATTTTTATAAGAAGTTATTTTTATGGTATTTGAAAGTAATCTTGAAGAACAAAAGGGTAATATATGTTTTGTTATAATATAGTTTCGATAGAACATTAGTCTTCCTTCCCCAACTTAAATAAATATGTTAAATATGAATTCTGGTATGAAATGTTCTTATCAAATTTGAGTAAAATTTGAACAAGGTAGGATGTTTAAAACGATTTTAATTCATTATATTTGTTTGTGTATATTATGTTTAAGTAGTAATAGCTAATGATCTGGCATCTTATATTAAAAAATAGTGAAATGGTAGAAATAATATGTACATATTTATTATATCGCAATATATTTATGCTAAATGGCTTTAATATACATTGTTATATGAATTTACAAAACATAGGACCTATTTAAAAAGTTCTAGGAATTTAAGTTTTCGTAAGCATAAAAAAAATGCTTTAAATATTTCTGTGAAAACGCAGGTATGCATATAACAAACAGATTTATACCCATGGAACTCAATATATGTCAAACACTTTCTATTTTTAACTTTAAAAATTCAATATTTTAAAGCTTTGCTCAATCTTTTGGAAATAAAAATGTAAAATACATATTGAATCATGAACTAAGTAAAAACATCTTAAACGGAACGTCTTACAACATTTCATTTTTCTCTGAAAGTAGAAAATTAAGTATCGTTCCATTAGCTCAACTAAATTTAAATTTGTCGTTGCTGGAAAAGAAGAATTGCATGTTTGATGGATAATTTTAAGCTTAAAACATCATATGTACAAAATTAACAAATGCTAGATGTGCAGATATGGAGCTTTTCATTATGAAAGTTTTATTTTCATATTATTCATTTCTAAATTAATGTAAGTATGTTCAGATGTGTTACTGCTATTAAACTTCACATACCTTTAACATCTATTTGCATATTCAGCGATAAAAGCGGATTTATTTGTATTTAATGTGCACAGATATACTTCAAACAAAATTTCCAAGCACGAGAACAAGAATAATACTCTAAGAAAGCAATTTCACTAAAAGCTTCCGTCAAAAGAATCGTAAATCATCATTTGCATATATATCATACATTTCCTCACTATCTAGTAGAACTTCTTTGACTTCAAGGTTGTAAGAGCGATTTTTGACAAATGAGTTCTTTTCTGCTGATTATATATTTAAAATGAAAGATTTAAATTGTATGGATTTTTATTAAAGGCAGTATTTTCTTTGAAAGACGTTTTCAATAATTATTGCGTGTCAGAATTTTAATTAAAAACATCCAACAATTCATAATCCAATAATACGAGATAAAGACGAAAAAATAAGACTCCCTTGGTTATCATGAACAGAGTTTTTATTCAGGACAATTAATAGACTATTTATTTTTTTAGGCTTACATTTTCCTACATAATCACCAAGAAGGTTGGAGCATTTTTTACAATGGTTACTAAAGTCCAAAAGAATTTTGAAAAATGCATATCCATCAAATAAAAGATTATTTTTAATAAGAATTGCGTGTCAAAATTTTATTTAAAAACATCCAATAATTTGCAATACAATAATACGAGATAAAGACTAAAAAATAAAATTCCCTTGGGTACTATGAATAGAGATTTCATTCAGGACAATTAATAGACTACTTTTTTTAGGCTTACTTTTTCCTACATAATCACCAAGGATGTTGGAGCATATTTTACAATGGTTAGTAAAGTTAAAAAGAATGTTGTAAAATGCATATCCATCATATGAAAGTACCACTTAGCGCATGTCTTCACTTCTTCATTGGTGTCAAAGTGCCTTCTCTTGAAAATCTTCTTCAAAGCTTCAAAGTAGTGGAAGTTGCTTGCTGCCAAGTCGGAACTGTTATGGGAATGGGGAAAGTAATGACACTTTGATGAGCCTTTAAAGATTTCAGCAACCTCCGTCTTCGTCACGCGACTTATTTCCACGACATTCATACACTGTAAAAAAAAATCTGTAGTTCTACAGATGTAAAGTTACATGCTTACTAAATTTTCACCTGTAACTGTACGAAAAAAAGCTGCAAATCTACAAAACTAGCTTTTGTAAAGCTACAAAAATCTGTAACTTTACAAATGAATCTGCTAAAATTTCAGTAATCTTACTAAACTTTTATTTGTAAACCTAGCTGCAGTTACATGAAAAGTTCTCGGAATCCCAGTTTCCAAAAAAATTCTTAGTAACCTTACAGATTTTTTGATTTTCGGCGCAAAAGTGTGTCTGTTACATGAAATTTTGTTGTTGCCGTTACATGAAAAGTTCTAAGAATCCCAGTTTCCTAGAAAAACTTTAGTAACTTCACAGATTTTTTTTTTACAGTGTACGAATCAACAGTTTTCACTTTATCTTTTGATAACCGACTTCAAATGAAAAAGAAGAAAGGATGTTATCAATTCGACGTGTATGTATTTTTTTATGTATGTTCGTTGATAACTCTAAAACTACGCGGGCAATTAATGTGATTTTTTTAATTGAAAGAGAATATTCTAGAATCGGTCCCATTTAAATTTCATTAAAATTTTTTCTGTACTTTTTTAAAAATTCAACAAAAGACAATAAAATCAATATTTTCCCTCATCCTATTGCTCGTTTACTGCTTGCGAATTGCTGGTTTAGTTGGAAGCGAAGAGACCGTCCCTGCACAAGTAGCCGATGTACAACTGGTTTACGAAAACTAGCCCTATTATTTTATATATGTTCACCGATTACTCCAAAACTACGCTACCGATTCATGTAATTTTCTTTAATAATTGAAAGAGGATACTCTCGAATTGGTCCCATTTAAATTTCATCAAAATTGGTTCAGTACTTTTTAGAAATTTAAAATTATAATTAATAAAATAAAATAAAATAAACAATTTTAACACTAGAAGAGCCGTGAGTGATCACTTTGACTCCTACCATATGAATATATTTCGGTCCGAACCAAAAATTTCTTTATGAAATAATTTTAAAACACACAAAGAAGAAAAAGTTAAATAAATAAGCTAAAGAGTTTCTCGAAACACAGCTCAGTTTTTAAATGTATTTTTGTGGGCATCCAGTTTTAATATACACTATATTGCCATTAATGACCGGCAACCTTCAATTTTAGACATTTTGTCGAATATTTAGAAATTAACTTGACAGATTCTTCTGGAATTTCAGGATTGAAAAGAACATGTATTAGCTCATAATTAGCAATATAGATTTGATAAAGGGGGCAATTAGGGGGCCAACAAAAAATCAAAGAAAAAAATTAATACTCGGGATCACCCTGTAAAATAAAATGCACGAAATGATCTACCGCTACCGAATATACATAAACAGGCATTGTGCAATATGTGTATTATTTTGTGTAAGAATAGCACGTATATTAATAGAGATATAGCGATTTATTTAAAAAAATTAAAAAATTCTTGCATGTTTTTTGCTTATAACATGCAAGGTTGTCAGCCAAATTTAACGCCGGTGTCAGAAAAATTGACAAAATATAGTAAAAACAATATAGTGGAATTGGAATATAAATATATTAAATATTTTAGCAAATATGAGCAGTTGTATGAAATAATTTTTATCTGCGCATGCGCGAACGATAACAAGGATTATTTTACATAATTTAATAGTCAACACTATGGAGCAACTTATGAAAAAAATCTAGTTAAATATCGTAAAAATTCAGAAAGATATCGGCGTTAAAGTGAGCCAATTTTTAGTTGTTCTCTAAAAGCAGCTGAATGATAAGGGATTTTACACAAATTGTCATTTTTTATTAATCGACTTTCAGAAAAAAGTTAGTATTTAGTGAGTATCAACGAGTAGATTTGGAAAAAATGCTTCGATTTTGATATTTCTTTTGATCATGGTATAGGCTCGTTCTGGTGGTTATCCAAGAAGAACTAAAGCATCAATAAAAAATGAAAATAAAAAAAATTAAAAATTAAAAATGACAATTTGTGGAAAATCCCTTATCATTCAGCTGCTGTTAGAGATCTGCTAAAAATTTTCTCATTCTAACGCCGATATCTGTCTGAATTTTTACGATATTTGACTGGATTTTTTTTAATACGTTGCTCCATAGAGTTGACTATTAAATTATGTAAAATGATCCTTGTTATCGTTCGCGCATGCCCAGATAAAAATAATTTCATACAACTGCTCATATTTCCTAAATTATTTAATATATTTATATTACAATTGCACTATAATGTTTCTACTATATTTTGTCAATTTTTCTGAAACCGGCGCTAAATTTGGTTGAAAACCCTGCATGTTATAAGCAAAAAACATGCAAGATTTTTTAAATTTTTTTAAATAAATCGCTATATCTCTATTAATATAGATGCTATTCTTACACAAAAGAATACACATATTGCACAATATCTGTTTATTTATATTCGGTAGTGATAGATCATTTCGTGCATTTTATTTTACAGGGTGATCCCAAGTATTATTTTTTTTCTTTGATTTTTTGTTGCCCCCCTAATTGCCCCCCTTATCAAATCAACATTGCTAAATATGAGGTCATACATGTTCTTTTCACTCCTGAAATTCCAGAAGAATCTGTCAAGTATATTTCTAAATATTCGACAAAATGTCTAAAATTGAGAGCTGCCGGTCATTAATGGCAATATAGTGTAGATAATAATGAATGCAGTGTGACTTAAAAAATCCGGAATTCAGAAATCCGGCAACTTAAAAAATCCGGCATCAAAACCACATTTCACTTCTTTTTTCTTTTATAATTTCAAATTATAAGAGAATTAAAATAGCAATTCTTTATGAATTTAAAACTTCAAGATCGAAAGTAAAAATGCAAAAAAAGAATATTTGACCAGTTTATGAGCTCATGAACACGCAAAATCTGAAAATGTATTAATTGTCGAAAAAATGGACATAGGTGACTGGCTAAGCATTGACGAAAATACATCAACAACGAACAACTTAACGGGCAGCAAGCGAGATCACCGACACTGAGCTAAATAGAACCGCCGATAATACTAGTAGCAGCTCGGAATATGAAGATGAACAACCAGCAGAAGAAAAAGTGTCACTAGAAAAATGCATAAATTTGACTGGAGAATTAATATATGCCTTAGAGAAACAAGACTGTATTTCCAAAATAAACGTTCTTCATTTGTATAGAATGCAAAAAAAAAAAAAAAAAAAAAAAAAAAAAAAAAAATGTTAAAGAACGGCCAAAATTTATTAAGCTAACAAAGCTTGTATCGATGTTTCCGAAATTACAAGAGAAGAAATTATTTCGCTCTTTATTAGATTTTTTTCCCCCTATAACATAGAAAATGTCAATTATAATAATTTTTAGTCCCCGGTACGGTATGCTTTTTCTTTCTCCCAGCTTATTTTGTGTCCAAAAAATAACGCTACCTTACAGAAACCAGCAATAAACAAAGCAAATATACTATCATTGTTCAATTAAATACTCTATAGCATTTTTTAAAATATCTAAGCATAGCACATTTTCAATTTTATACCGTGGTATTGGGAAAAAAAAAAGTACTTTTAAATGAAATTTGTTTGAAAACTGTATCTCCATTGATTTTTAAAATATTAATTTTTTTGTAGTTTTTAATACCATCTGTTTAATTTTGGCAACTCAAGTACTCCATTTATATAGAAAGTAAAGAGAAAATGGTTTAATATAGCAATTATATCTTTTTGTTGCCATTTTCTCATAACAACCGAAAGAAAATGTAATTAAAATACGTGCTATATTGAAAACATATATACGAATAATTTCTCTTAAAACATGGAGCTATTATATACTATATTTAATTTTAAGTTATCTATATTAATGTTACAAACAAGTGAAGGCCTATGAATCATTAGATAGTCGTATTTTGTCGAGTTTCTTTAATGACGGCATCTTTTTGCTGCATTTGTGTATTATTTTGCGATAGTGACATCCTATGCATTCTTTACTGTAGATGTTTAAGAGTGGATCGTAAATGTTGAATTCTTAAGCGGTGCGAATGACGTCATTTTACATAAAATAAAAGTGTGTGTTTAAAGTACATGCTTTACTGTATATGTTTAAGAGTGCATCGTAAATGTGGAATTCTTAAGCGGGTGCGAATGACGTTATTTTACATAAAATAAAAGTGTGTGTTTTAAGTCTTAAAATTGAAATATGTTTTGTACTATTTATATATACATATATATATATATATTTATCGGGGGCGACACTAAATTCTGAAAAAGCAGAATTCATGTTTTCTAGTTTTTATATTTATTTTTCTCTTTTTCTTACATAAGTATTATCACTTAATAATGAATTAAACTATGGCTAAAGAAACGGAAATTAAGAATATAGTGCTACGTTTGATATTCCTTCAAAAATCCGGAATTTTAAAAAATCCGGCATAATCTCGGTCCAGATTATTCGGGATTTTTGAAGTTATACTGTATTATACATTTTCTTATGCCAGTAAAATTTTGGTTTAAATTCAGAAGTTCGTGTTGAAAAATCCTCCTTAAGGGGATGATCCCCTTAAAAATTTTTAAAAATTCAAATTTTTTATTTATTATTAAAGAATAACACGTTACCTAACTTTAAATAAATTTTGACATTACTTAAATTAGAACCGGTTTTAGGATCAAATATGTGGAGTGATACCAATCAAAATCAAAGTAAATTTTTTTATCTATTATTAAAGAATAACACGTTACCTAACTTTAAATAAATTATGACATTACTTAAATTAGAACCGGTTTTAGGATCAAATATGTGGAGTGATACCAATCAAAATCAAAGTCAAATTTTTTATCTATTATTAAAGAATAACACGTTACCTAACTTTAAATAAATTATGACATTACTTAAATTAGAACCGGTTTTAGGATCAAATATGTGGAGTGATACCAATCAAAATCAAAGTCAAATTTTTGTATCTATTATTAAAGAATAACACGTTACCTAACTTTAAATAAATTATGACATTACTTAAATTAGAACCGGTTTTAGGATCAAATATGTGGAGTGATACCAATCAAAATCAAAGTAAAATCATTTTTCTTAAAACAGATAAATATCTATTTTAATCTGTTGACATTGCGTGGATCATATTTTCAAAACAAAGTTACACAGAAACTTAACATTTTATATTACATTGTATTTTATACATCTTTATAAAACTGTGTCTATTTTTATGTTAATACCTGTTATATATATATATTTTTATTTTTATTTTTTTATATAAATTTTTCTATTTTATTGTTTAATTGATTGAATTTTTTTTTGTCTAATTATTTTATGTTGAAGTTAAAGCACAATATTTTAAGAATATGTATATGTAATATTAAGTGGATATATCGAATATATTTTTTATAATCTGCGCGCATCACATGTATGTCAAATCCACCTTTTGAAAATCCTTAATGTCTTAATCCTATATGTCAGTATATAAATATGTCTATATATATATATATATATATATGTCTATATATAATGTCCTATATATAAATCCGATATGTCTTAAATAATCTAAATTCTAATTATTTTTCATTAAGGGTATTTAAAAGGAACGCGTAAACAAAGATTCGTACACTTTACTCTAAAAAATGTTTAATTTGAAGAAATAGTTACAGATCCAAAAATTTTTTAATATTGTATTAAAATCAAGCAATATCGAGCTGCTGAAACTGTCCTTCCTCTAAAGGTGAGCGTTATGTCTTACATCTTTAGCCTTACTAACTGCATAAATTGCGCAGTTAAACGACTGAAATTACATATGATCTATGAACCATACAACGCTCAACAGTTAACTTTAATGTTTTTAATTTAAATTTCTCTGTTATATTTTTCCGGTGTTTGTTTATGAATTTTTAGAATCCTTTTCAGCACGTAAATGCTAAAATATATACATGCACATATTTACTTAAAGTATACTTCTCCGTTTTTTTGATATTTAAAGAACCTGGTGTCGTTCCTAAAAATTTGTTTAGCAACTTTCTTTAGTATTATTCTTGAAAATTTATATTCGTAGAAGCATAACTTTTCTGATCGATCAGCATATTAATTAAAAGCTCGCGGAAATTGCAGGATTGAAGAGTGTGTTTAAAAAATGATTAAATCTTTGCGGTCCACCGTCGAGTTTGACTCGACATCATCTTTCTTTGCAAAATTTGTTTTCGAAACGGTAAAAAAAGAAAAGTAATACTTGAATTATTAAATTATAGCATTTCGGAAATTATGTAACTGGAGGTAACTTTAAAAAAATGTTTCAATGGAATAAAATTTCTGTAAGAGTGCCGAAAGTTTTAAGATATTATCTATCTATCCTTCTATATATATAAAAAAAGCAACGATTTGGAAATGGACCAATAAAACTCTGCGAAGATCTTCCCGGTACACTCCTAGATCGGCATCCATATTTCTTGTGACCGGGGTTATTTAATCGTTAATATTAAGAAAACGGTTTCATACAAAAATAAGAAAATTGGTGCTGTTATAGAGAAATGTTTTATACACACGCTGATGCAGACAGTTTTTAAATCGAATAATTATTTTAAGAGATATTTACTGTTAAAGCTGGACAAAATCGTTTCATTAAAAAAATTTATATGAGCAAAAACTATACGTAGGGATTTAAACATTTTTTCATCATTTAATACATTCGAAGTTCCCGGAGTACAGACTGCATTTATTATTTTAATTTGACTCATTTTTTGAGGATTTATCTCCATTTTAAATTCAAATTTTCAGCATTCCGAGAGATTTTTTTACACATTTTAGAAAAGGGTGTTATTTTAAAATGTTGCCAATTTTAAAAGCAGCGCAAATAATAATATTTCCTTCAAATAAAAAATTTAATTACACGTGGCTATAAAAAACTTTCAAGTGAGAATTAAGTGATTACGTGTTAAAAATCAGGGCAATATTGAAAATTACGTCATAAAAACTACAGTTATACATTAATTTTAAAAGAGAAAGAAAATTTTTAAATAATAAATTCATTATTATTCGTTTAAAGTCGGAAATGAAGGAAATTTACGTCATATTTAAAAAGGCCAAATAATTGACAGTTGGCAAAACAGTTTAAATAAATATATATGCGCGAGACATTTATTTGATATTTTAAGATAATCTTTTCAACTATTAACGTGAATTCTAAGACAGCGCCAATAATAATTCCTTCCTAACAGCAAAAGTATTTTCATGTGAATGTTAAAAAGAGACAGAAAACTTCGGTGGAAATTACGTCAGATATAAAACGATGCATTTCAAATGTGTTATTTAAAAGAACTTTCTTATAGAGCTGTTGAAAAACCGAGAGACAAAGACTCTGTTTACTTAATTCATTTTACATTAGCATATTTTCTAATTTTTAACTATTTTTTTTTTTTAATCAGAGACGAAAAAACAATTGTATCCCTTAGCAAACGCTGATTTCGCTTTAGTGGAGTAGCGCTTTAGTAGCTCCAATCAAAGGTATATGAATGAAAACCCGTTTACAAGGAGATCGCCACTGTTTTTTAAAATTATAATTCAATCTTTTTAAAACCGATGAAATTAGCCTGCTTTTAGAATCTGGGGTGTCGGAATGGGTGTTGGCGAGCGTAGCTCGTAGGGGGCAGAGCCCCCTAGTATATTAAATAAAAAAGTTTTTGGTCTATGTGCCTGTTCTATGTGTCTCTGGCCTCACCAGTGGCCGAGAGATTCTGCTCCCGAATCTGGTAGACGGGAGGTGCTGGGTTCGAACTCAATCGCGCCAGTTGGCCTAATCGTTCGGAGTTTTCCATGGTTTTCTTCAAACCTTGGATTTCCATGCGTAAATACCGGTTAGGTTCCCGTAAAAAGACCCCCCCACGGAGTTTACTCCCCCTCGGGACTATATCCCTCGTGCAGATAATCGACTGTCATAAATAACAGCAACAACAGCCATGTGTCTCCGTTCATTCAAAAGTTGGTTTGACTAAGAAACTTTATCGCACGTAGAAGCCTGCGAAATTAATTCCAGGTAGACTACTTCGGAAGGAGCTAAGACGCAGGCTGTGAGATTTTTGATTAGATATATTTTGTTACTTAGTAATAAATGCTTAGTTACGAGTATTTTTCCTATTTTAAAAGTTCACTTGCGATTTTGAACAATACATATAAGCAATCAAAGTATAAACTTTTAGCCCAAAATAGTACATTTTGTACTCTATCAATAAAGCGTATTAGGATTTCATACAGCCATTTTTTTTTTTTTTTTACAGTTTAATTTTCTTTTCACTGAAAATGAGCACCTTGTATTTACGAACCGATTTCTATGTTATATGTTATGCATGAAATATTATATTTTATATAAAATTAAAAATCATGTTTGTCAAAAACGCATCAATTTTTTTTAATTTAAATTTTATTAGAAATATTCAACCCAAGTTTTTAAAACAGGCCCATATTTATTTGTTGCACTTTCCTATTTTCCGAATTTTTACCAGAAACTTCTGGTTATGTAAATACACAGTCACATTTTCAGAGCTTAAATAGAAACAGCCAAAAGTAACTTCTAAAAATCGTACGAGAAAGAAATAACAGTTTTATGTCTCTAATTGCAGAGTCTTTAAAATAATAATAATAATTAGTCAATAAATAAATAAGATAAATTTTTCTATTTTCCAAAATTTGATTATTTAAACGCAGTGTGATACACTTAATTATAATTTAATAATAAAAAATTATTGTCATTTAGAATAATTCATTGTAATCTGTGCATCTACGACTAATAAACCTTTAGCAGAGTTTGAATTTTATATAGAGATTTGAATTGTAATTTAACGCCAATCAGCAGTACATACCAATGATATTTTGTATTGTACATTTGTAGTGCACAATTTATACTGAAAGAGCTTAAAACTCTAGTTAAAAATTGATCCTGGGCAATGTGTGATTATGTTGATATTAAATTTCGAAAAGCGTGGATATAAAAATGATAAAAGAAAAAAACTTTAGATGAAAAAATCCGACGACGATTACTTATTTATGATACTTATAATTTTTGAAATTAAAAGTGTTACACATTATTCAATGCATTGTAATTGATTCTCTTTAGCCTCGATTTTATATTACTAAAGAGAATTGAATAGTAATTTAACTTTAATCAGCAGTTAATACCAATCTTGTGTTGTACTGTAATTTTGCAGTGTACAATTTATAATGAACAACTTTAAAACTAAAAAATTAACTCTGGGCAGTGTGCGTCTGTGATGATATTAGATTTCGAAATATTTTAATATAAAAATGATAAACAAAAATTTTAGATCTAAAAAATAACGATAATTACTCATTTTTTATACTTATAGTTTCTTTAATTTAAATCTATTACATATTATATAATGCTTTAAAATTGATTCTCTTTAGACATTCATAAATATAACTTCCTGATACACTATGACGCAAAAGTTTAGACAATGAGGTCATTCAGCTTTAAAATGTAGAATTATGACGTCAGAATTTCAAAAACCTGTAAATATATTCAAAAACTGATTTAAAATGCTATGTACAAAAGACAGTCGTTTTATTTGCTATAATACTAATTTTTTTCATAAAAATTCAAATGTGCTTGTCGCAAAAGTTTAGACACTATTCTAAATTTCTTTGAATATTCGCTGGCATATGCAAATTTAGAATCGATGATGTCACAAATTTGGAGTACTTAAGTTCTGCAAACGATTGCGCTTCATAGTCGACATGCCGAGAGCTAAAGAAATTCAAGTGAATGAGGTTTCAAGGATTTGGCAGTTGAAAGGTGAAGAGAAGAGCGTTTTTGAAATTTCTGCTATTATTAATAGGTCAAAAAAATCTATTTATCGAGTTTTATCGAGTGGTTCCGAATATAAAGCAAAATGTCGGTCTGGGAGGCCACGTGTGACAAATGTACGAGAGGATCACCTGATACAAAGACTAGCGAGTACTCAACAAATGAGCGTACGTGGAGTTCAAAGCTCATCGGGACTCTCTGTATCAAAGGATACGATTCGTAGACGAATTTTGGAAAAAGGAACAATCGTTTATAGCAAAATGCAGAAGAAACCAGCTCTGAAACCATATCATAAGTTACAAAGACTTATGTGGGCTCGAAAGCATATGTCATATGGAGAGAAATGGTAGTCAGTCATATTTAGCGATGAAAAAAAGTGGAATCTGGATGGTCCAGATGGTTGTTTATCGTATTGGCATGACTTGCGGAAGGAACCTCGACGTTTTTTTAGTCGCAGACAAGGAGGGGGCTCGGTGATGGTTTGGGCAGCCTTTTGCTATAATGGACAAGTATTTCTGACCTTCACCAGTGGTCGTCAAACTTCACAGCATTATACACAGACATTAGAAGAAAACCTACTGCCATTTGCTGAGCTTCTAGGGGGTCCTCAGTGGGAATTTCAGCAAGACAATGCTTCAATTCACACTGCAAAACATTCAAAATCTTGGTTTAATTCCCATAATATAAGAGTTCTCGACTGGCCAGCATGTAGCCCAGATCTTAACCCTATAGAAAACCTTTGGAGCATCATGTGTCGCAAATTTTATAGCAACGCTAGACAATACTCTTCTGAAAAGGAACTTAAGACATCTATTGAGAATGCATGGTACGATATCGATCCACAAACTATGCAAGATTTAGTTTCTTCCATGCAATCTCGTGTATATGACGTAATACATAAGCATGGATGCGCAACCAGGTTTTAAAAATTGTTTATTTCGATTTTATTTAATTTGTGTCTAAACTTTTGAGACAGCAGTTTATTTTTGTTACCATTTAATTTATTGCAATATGCACAATTCCACTTTTCTTTGTTATAAATATTGTTTATATGTACAGCACATTAATTTCAAGCAGTGATTTGAAAATTGAATAAATATTTTTCAAAGTATGTAAGAATTTCTTCATTGTCTAAACTTTTGCGTCATAGTGTATTGTAACAAGGGCGTATTTTAATAAATAAAGACACAATCTTGCTTACTGGTACACAAAATAAGAACTTTAATAAGCTAAAAGTTTATTTCTACGTTTTGAGCTGTTTCTACAGCCGTCTTCAGGGAAATACGATGGTAAAAAGGCTCAAAGTTCAGACACGAAAGTTTCCTGTGCAAGAGATAATTAGTCGAAACTTGACCAATGATTTGAATACAAAAATGTAGTGTTGCCATCTAGTGAAAATAAATAATTATTAATGAACTGAGATCAAATGATTCAAAAAGGTCGATTTAAGGGTGTATTCGAAAAAATATTTTTCCACCCTCAACAGCTCGAAATTTTCTGAGACATTTTCAGACTCATTTTTAAAAGTAAAAACATGAAACTTGCTGGGGTGATTTCTGAAGACATGTTTAACATGCCGTGTGATTTCATTTTCAGCTCAATTAATTATAATTTGATTTTTAAACAATTATTTTCTCAGTATGACCATTTTTTTCCTTCCCAGATCGCCCGATTCGGAAAATTCGGTTCAAAACGCCAACTTCGACAGCGTTTTTTACAGTATTTTCTGCATTTATCAAAAAATTAAGGAGCAGCGCACATTATATAGTTTCTAAATAAGAGAATTTCCAAGTTTGATGCGTTTGAGAGCAAAAATGAATTTTAAAATGAATCAGAAAATAAGCAGTTTGGATCGGAATACACCCTTAAGAAACCACGAGTTCCGTCATCTACACATGAGGGACAAAACTACGTTCAACTGAGTTTTCATTCAAGTTTTGGCAACATAATTCAAGTTTAAGCTGAAATATTGTAGTTAGATGTAGAATTATGACTTTATGATATTATGCCAGATTTTTGGGATATTATAGGATAAATTATCGTTACAAGGTTTATCTTCACGTGCAATCATTTCAACTGATTCTCTAATTTTACTTTCAAAGGGGTTATTGCACGGAACTATAATTTTTGCTTCAGAAAAGTTAATATGGCAGACTTTATTAGCTAAGTAGAACCTAGAGCGTATTTGTTTTTTAAATACGAAATACTTATTTAATGTAATACGTCAATCAATTATTTATTTTTTCTCTGTTTTTGTAAAAATATTTGAAGATTAAAATATTTTTTATTATATCTAAGGAGGAAGTACATGCTTTATTCGATGAAAAAATGAACATTGAAAATATTTTACCCGTTTTCTATTAATATCCAAAATCATTATGCAAATGTTATTCTATTCACTCGAGCCTTTTCCTGAAATCTTATCCTGTTTGTGATTTTAAATTCAAATCTATTCAAAGACATTTTGAAAGACACAATTGTAAAGCAGAAAAGGCATTTATTATTGTCAAGTTAAGGTATTAAGTTTTTTTATTCTTACTTTGCAAAGAGCATAAGAAAAGACAATTCTGACAGACATTAATGCCATTTAAAAAATTATTTAAATGTAATTGGGCATGTACAGTCGAACCTCGTTATCCCGACACTCTAATGACCAGAAAAAAGTGTCGTCATAAGCGGAGTGTCACGGTAACCGGAGTTGGAGGAAAATATGTTTATGCAAAGCTGTATTTTTAATTAATTTAAGACAATTTTAAATTCATAACTGTTCTTGCAGTTTTAAGAAATAAAACATTATTATTAAACAAAATATACACAAAAACGAAATTGAAAATAATAAAAATCAGATTTTTGATGTCTTTGTTTTTTATTGTTACATGAAATATGGATGAATTAAGGTTTCCTTATCTCTAGATGTGCTTCCTGCAATTCTTTTTTCACTATTATACGATGAATTGCAATCAGTATTCGAAGTTTCAGAAATGGATGTTAGATAATTTCTGATCGTTTCAATGCAATGCTTCGGTTTTAGTTGGATGAAAAACGCTGTGTAACCATATGAAAGCGCCTTCTGACCAGAAAAAAAGGCCGCGAGTAGACTGATACGTCTATCTGAAATTAAAGTGGGTCATTCATAGTGCGTGGGTTTATTTATTCAGATAAAGGATTGAAATAAAATTTCTCATTTATCTCAATGGGTATTTTAGATACTTTTGTGAAAAGTTTGGATAAGACATAATATGGACAATTTTCCTAAACCGTCGGGATATCCGGAGTTGAAAATTTTTCAATGACGTAAAATCCGGGGTTTATTTTCATTAAAATCTTATACAGAAAATCGGGACTCTGAAAAACTGACGTGATAAGCGGAGCGACGTGAAAACAGGGTGTCGGGATAACGCGGTCCGACTGTATTTGTCTCTAAACATCACATGAAAATACACTAAAAAGGACTTTTACATGTTATATGCAATCGATTTTTGACCCAATACACTGTAAAAAAAAAAAAAAAAAAAAAAAAAAAAAAAAAAAAAAAAAAAAAAAATGGCAATCGAGATGCCTGTGCTATTTCCGTATTTTAACGGATGTTTCCTCCCGTAAATGCCAAAAAAACGGAAATTGTTGTGTAATTTACCGGCAAAAAGTTCCGTTGAAATACGGAAATTCTACTGGCGTCTCGATTGCCAATTTTTTTTTTTATATTTCCGTATATTTGTAATATATTTAACTATTTAGAAAAATAGTTATTGTTCCCGTCAGGATGGGAAATCAAAAGCATATCTGAAGGTTTTCATTGGTTTGATCTGCATTTTATTCGTTTTCTGATGAGTCTATACAGTAATCTGTATTTCCCTTTAATTTCAACAACAATGGATACTTTCTGTTGCCACTATGACAAAAAAGTTATAAAAACTACAAAAAAAAAATTAATAACTCAGAAACAAATTGAGATACAGCTTTCAAACCAATTGCATTTAAAAGTACATATTTTTCTCTATCCGACGGTGTAAAAAGTAATATTGTCGGATGTTTAGAAGTTTAAGAATGAAATTTCATTTAAAATTTGTGGCCAGACTTCTTGGAAATCTGACGATGGAAAAGCCTTTCCCCGAACAGCCAATGAAATGCTTGGATATTTACGTAAGTTTCAGGTGGATAATACTTAAGTTTCATGAAATCTGACGGGTCGCAGGCGATATTTTTGGCTTGCAATTTTTACGTGTAATAACACTATTAATGTTTAATTCATGGCGTACGTAATGTGTGATCAACTCCGTGCGATTTTTTATGTCTTAAATTTTAGTCTTCGAAAAAATCGTTTTCCAAATGGTCGTTGTAATTTGATAAATAGCTTTTTTTTTTTTTTTCCTTACAGTGTAACCTCAAACTGACTTTTCTCATATTATGCTCACAAGTTTACTGTCGATGACAATACAATGTTGATTTATTTTAAAGAACGTACCACATCAGGGGCTGGGTCCAGGAACAAAAGCAATCTTCCCTATACGATTATAACGAACTGATTGTGCTCGAATTTTACATTTAAGTTCATAATCAATCTCAAGGAAATATTAATGTATTTTAAAGGCGTACTGCATCAGAGGCAAGCTTCAGGGACAAACATATCCTCCTACATTTCAAATTAAAATGTTTCAAATTAAAATGCTAAACGTCTATTTTTACAGCATATTTATTTTATTGACAATTTTAAATGTTTGAATTAGACATTTCGATGCAATTTAACACTTAAATGACGGGTGTTGTCTTTCGGCAACATACCCAATTTAGGCTTCTAAATACTATTAGAATAATATTGAAGCTATAATGCCTAATGTTGCCAATAAAATACATTCCGAAAATATTATTAAATCGATTTTCAACTTTTAGATGGTAACCCTTGTGCTGTTTATGAAGAAAGATAGATTTATTTTTTCAATTGTTGAATCATGTTCTTTTTGCTTTGTTTGGAAGCTTGCGAAATACACTATTTTGTTCTGCAGTGAGCAAGTAAAATTTATTTCTTATCATAGTTCTCAAAATTCTTGTTTGTTTAATATTATTGAATTTTATCAAGGAAAATTACTTTTTCAATTAAACACCAGTATTGCCGATTAGTAACAAACAATTTTTTAGCCGTAAACCATACTTAAAACAAAATATGATGTTTTTTAGTATTTTTCCCATGATTTATTTAAAAAAAGAAAACCGAAAAACATATTTAAAATGATTTTTGAAAAGTCAGGCATTTAAGGATTAAGTGAATATTCTTGTAATTTCTTCTAAAGTAGAAATTCGTGAAATAATATATTTTTCGTTAAATTGATCAAACGGAAATGTAATGGTCCTTATTGCAGTGTTGATGTTATTTATGACGGCCGATTATCTGACCAGGGATGATATAGGCCAGAGGGGGTGTGCCCTCCGTGGGTGTCTTTCTAACGTTACCTAACCCGTATTCCACAGGGAAATTCCATGTAACGAAAGTCTTTCAACATGGTATTTTAAAGCGGAGACTTGCTTAGATTCTACGTGTTATCGAAGATATTTCAATTCATATAGCCAAAATTATTACAGTGCGCAATGATGCTGAAATGTATTCTTTTAAAAGGTAAATCTCATTTATGACCTGTACAAATGTTTACCAAAAGGAATTGAATTCTTCGAAGGTAAAATTAAAGAATTAAATTACATAATGATGTGACCAGTGGAGGCAATGCCACTTGAATGGAAAATTACCGAAAAGTAGGATAAAACTGCAAAGTCGAATGAAGTCGGATATCTCGATTTTGCTTAAATTTGAGCAACGCTCTAGCGAATAATTATTGAAATACTTCGTTTTAGGCGAGAAGATGAAGCAGACATTACAGTATCTCGATAATTGCATTTGCGAGGTTTCTACGTTGAAAAGGTTTTCTTATAAATGTTTTTCTTCCTTATTATTCCTTATTTCCTTATTTGCTACTTCTTAAAATTCATAAATCTAAACACTTTTAAAACTATTTAAAATGTTATGTTACAGTATGAAGCGTATTTAATAAAGATGTACAAGGTTGTACTGACAAGGATGTACTGGCAGTACTCAGAGTGTCCTGTAGCGCGATCTAATTGAGAGAATGAACCTAAATTTCACAAGAAGATTAAACAAGAAGATTTTTAAAAATTTAGTTCCAAAAGTCACCGATAGGGGAATTTGTGGCGCTGTGTAACAGAAAAGAAAGTTTAAAAAAATGCAGAATCAATACTAAAATCGTTAAATGTGCTAAATAGAAGGTTATTTTATTTCTGTATTGATTTTGCATTTCTTAAAACTCTCTTTTCTGTTACACAGCGCCACATATTCGCCTAGCGGTGACTTTTGGAACTAATTTTTTTTTCGCGGAATCCTTCGTTTCCCGTCTTTTTTAATCTCCTTACAAAATTTGACGTCATTAGATCGCGCTACAGAACACTTTGACTACTGTCAGCTTAATTATGGCCACACTGTAAATTGAAATGTCTGAAATTCAGACACATAAGTGTCTGAAACGGAGTGTTGAATTTTCAGACATTTTAAAGTGTCTAAATTTTTAAGACGCTTGTATGTGTCTAAATTTAAGACACTTCAAATGTCTGAAATGCATCCATGTTTGACCACCTTTAATTTCTCTGCAAAAGCAGCCATTTTTTCGGAAAGCCTTATACACAGAAAAAAAAATCCTTCAAAATATAAAAATTGTACCGCCAATCAAGACGCCAGTACAATTTACGTATTTTAATGAAAATTTTCTTCAATTTCTGGAAAAATTTATTTATTTATTTATTGGAAAATTTCTGTATTTAAAAAAAAAAAAAAAAAAAAAAAAAAGAGAGAAGGGTACACATGTATTTCAATACAGTCTCGCACATTTTACATGATTAACTACTTTTACTCAATTTACAACAACATTGTATTTAATATATACCTTAACAGCATTGCACCTATCCGTCGCGGGATACGAACTCGCAACCTTATGGTCTGTAGACTATGCGATAATCCCGCTCGGCCACGATTTCACAGCTAGGAAATTCAAATATTGTTAGTTACTTGTGACTCACAATTTATTTTACAGAAACGGTAAATATTTTGTCTATCTGCTTATAATTTTGAAAGATTTCACACATCTTCTCTCTAGAATTTTGAATATTTTGCTTTTCCTGCAATGTAAGATTAGCAGAAGGTTTATCTACTTCTACCGAAGAAATTTTCAGAACAGAAATATTATTGTTAATACAGATGACAGACGTTATTTTTGAAATATTAAAATATTTAAAATGTTTTAACAGTGCATATGTATATATATTACATATATATTTAATTAATATCTATATATATTTAATTCGGGCTTGTCCCGTTTCAGTTGTGTGTTTGGGGGGGGGGGCGGAGGGGCGTAATTCAACGCCCATTAAAAATAAAATCAATTTTTCATAAAAAAAAATGCATATATTTTTGCCCAAAGCCTGTGTTTAATGTTAATGCGAAGGTATGTGTATATAAAAGTGTGTGAAGAAATATAGTGTTCTATTTTTTGATTTTTCTTTCTTTCTTTCTTTTTTCAGATCGGTTGAATATATGGCAATTTTTTTTTTAATTGGACTCATTAATTCCTATATATTCCATATTCCATATGCCATATATTCTGAACAAAATTTCTCAGTTATAAATATTGTATATAATTTTTCTTCAAAAATAATAAAAACCAGTGTTTTATAGTTGCGCAAATAATTTTTATCTTCCTTTTTTTCGATCGAAATACAGGTTAAAAGTTTTCGATGAGACTAATTTTCTTACGGTGAAATGAGATCATTCCTGAATTAAATCAATACTCAATGATTAGCTGAAATGTTATGTAGTAAAAAATTTCAGAAATATTCTATATAATTCCAAAATAATAGTTATAACGAACTTAAATAACTTCTCAAAACACCATCAAACACTTAAATGCGCAAATAAGTTCGATATTTCTTATTCAATATATTGAATAAGAAATGTATAGATGGCGCCACAGTTTTGAGATATATTCCAGTTATTTTTCTTTTGCGAAAATTTCGTAATTAAACTTGATATTTTCTTTAAATTTCAGAGGGAAATAGAATCAGCATACACTTTGGATACCACACAGATTCAGTGGTGCATCCAGAATTGCGATTTGGAGGGGACTAGCATATTTTAGAGGCAGTGTTATAGTTGTAAAAAAAAAATGCAAGCGTCGTAACAAACTGGAAAGTTTTGGTTGGTGTAATTCTGAATGCTTTTAAAATGTTAAATAATGAAATACTGTACTGTACTAATATATACTTTTGTTTTTGCGATTTTTTTTGTGTGTTTCCGTATTTGGATAATTTTAAAGTGTGTTTGCAATCAAACAATTTAAAGTTTTATTATTAAATTATCAAAATATTATAAATGTTAAAGTGTGCAAAAAGTTGCACTGGATCTTAAATTTATAATTAAGTAAATAGTTTTTTTTTTCTAAAGTAAATCTTAAAAACATCAATTAATTAGTTTACTTAAGTATAATTAAGTAATTAATGTTTATAATTAAGTAAATTTTAAACATGCTATAATTTCGAATTTCATAATAAAATTTAAAAAAGAGAAAAAAAAAATGTGCGACAAAATTAATATCTTTTTAAAAATTCCGATTTTTTAAGGATCTATTAAAAAATAATTATATTCTTTCATAATTAAAAAAAAATAATATCTAGTCTAATCTGGGAGAGGCTTCAGCCCCCTTAACTCCCCCAGTAGGTGTGCCAATGCACTAGTTTCAATATAAATAAATAAATCATGTTTAATATACGTGAGTTTAGAAAATTCTGATTGCGAAATATGTGGATTTGTCCTTGAAAGATTATATTATACCTTTTAAATGGAGAAATATGCAAAAAATGGAAAATTTTCTGGAATTTACGGAAGTAAATTTATATTAAAATACGTAAATTGGCGTCCCAATTGGCAATATAATTTCCATATTGTAATGGTTATTTTTTACAGTGTATAAAGCTTACAAAAAACAGTGAACAATTGATTGCCTATAGCAAAACTTGCAGGGTGATCAAAAATGGATGCGATTCAGATGTTTTAAACGTCTTAAATTCAGACATATACACGTGTCTTAAAAATTAAGACACTTTAAAATGTCGGAAAATTGAACACTCCAGTTTCAGACACTTATGTGTCTGAATTTCAGACATTTCAGTTTACAGTGTTTATACCATGATCATATAGTTAGACACTTAAGTGTCTTAATTTCAGGCACCTATGATGTCTGAAATTCCATATTCAGACACTTAAGTGTCTGAATTACTCTTTCAGTCACATATGTGTCTGAATTTAAGACGCCCTTATTTGCAGTGCACCTTTGTATTCATCACAATCAACATTGACAGCATTTATTTTTGTATTGTTATGACAAGATTTGCGACGCTCATTCTCTTGGGTAAGACTGGATATCTTGCTTCACTGGCGGGATGAAGTTTAATGAGTTGTCTTTTCAGTAAAACATTTCTTTGTAACAAAGTTATAAACAAATCATATTATTTTAAAGATATTATTGTACAAGGATATGTTCAGCGTATTTAAGCAAAAAAATCATTGTATTCTGTTATATTACCATAATGGAGTTATGAATAAAGTCGAGGAAACATATAGTGTGTTGTCTAGTAGTTGCGATGGAAGTAACTGAGGCGGTAGTCACAAGATGGCTGCTCATTTTTTTTAAAATCAGATCCACAGTTTTTGATTTTCGCCGTTGAAAACTTACAGCAGTAAACTTGTATAGTTCGTCTTATTTAAGCGCATTATTCATAGAAAATTTCGCTCACAAATATGGTAAAAGATTTCTGTTTTTTTTTACTGGTGTCAGTTTACCAGACATTAGAAGCTTTTCACTGGCACTGACAGGAGGTGATTTTGGTTGTCACAATATGGCGCAACTACTACCGCTGAAGTAAACTGCTACCAGTAAAAATGAATATCAGTTTTTACCATTATTTTTGACTGGAATTGTTCATTAAACAGGAGTTTGACGAAAGAATTTTTTTTTTCTTAAATTTACTGGTGGAAGTTTTCCCCGGCGGTAATGAATCCCTGCGAAAGCGGTTACAGTTGACGCTTCACAATTTTGAGGATATGTCGGTTCCTCTTTCTTCGTAATTCCATGATTATCATTATATCCTGAAAATAGTTGCTTCAAAGCCACTAATAATTATGTATGCGATTTTGCCCTACTTTCCTCAGTTTTATATAAATATTTTATATAAGAAAACTTATTATTACTTATTATTATTATTTATAATTAAATTACTTAAAGGAGAAGTCTATTCTCTAACTGTTTCATTTCTAGTTCCAGATATTTGAATAAGGAAGTGTATTTCCAATATAAGTTTTAATTTTGTTCCAGACCTAAAATATCGAAGTTTTGATCTGCCAGCAGATGGCGCTATGCTCCTATATCCAATCATGTTTTGGAGTTTTTACATTTTCCGTTTTCATACAAGCAACTGATTCGGTAAAAAGTCCACAGATTGCTCTAAACGAATGTTAACCCCCAGATGATGACTTTAAAGATAAAGTTCAAAACGTCGGGTATTTTAAATATGTTTTATGTTTTAATACTGATTTTATATGTATGTACACTGTTTAGAATCAAGTGTTTATTTTAATAAAATATTTCAACGAAAAAATTAAAAAATCCACAGAGCAAGTGCACGCCATCATACCCGCATTATAGTTCAGTCTCCCGAAATTACTTAAAATTTTACTTGCAATAAAACTAATAAACAATACATGAAACTGCATGTTGTAAAATTTAAATGTTTATTGAAATAAATTAAGTTTAAAATTGAACGTGCAATGATGGCGTTGAATTACCTGCACATCAGATTTATTAGCTAAAACGATAAATTTTAATATATGGGGTCTACTAGCAATAATTATTCAAAATAACATGAAATTAATTTTCCTTCAAATGCAGTCGGTTAATTTAGAGGCAAATGCATGTTGCTTTCTTTTGTAAAAGTTTATACGTCGAATTTTGCAGTACACATGTGATTTTCTCGATAAGCAAAAATGTTTAACTTGGCCTTTTAAATATCATCTACATAAATTTGATCGATATTTATTCTAAAGCGGGAGAACCGTGAAGTATTAATTTTTCAAAATTCATCAAACGGAATTATATAATGGGCGTCGTCTGACATTGGAATGCAATAATTTTAGAAAAATGTCATGGTAAAAATCGATTTTTCATTACTTATAATTCAGGGACGTTGATAAAACTTTCTCTTTTAATGTTAGGGAAAAGGGACTTGGTACGATTTTAAGCATTACCGAATGTGTTTCGATTCACATCCCAAAAACTTTTTATTGGCTCTTATGCAGTAAAACCGAATTCTAAGATTAGATAATTACATTTATGCCCTTAGAAATATTCCACTTTTGAGATAATCCCATTATATATGTAATAATAAAAAAATTTCTCCTTCTACCTTAGTTAATTTATTCCAAATTCTTATAATATCTACCTTTTTTACCTGTCTTTTTATGATATTTTAAACATCATTTATATTTTAATTCCATGCCTTTAATTCAGCGCATTCTTTTATTTTTTTATTTTAAAAACATTACTATCTTAATATCTACCTTTCTTTGTAAAAAAAAACACTAATTTATTTTATTTTTTCATATTTTGAGACATTAAATTCTTATTTCTTTCGAATGTTTATTAATGCTATTTTATCTTTTATTAAAATATTATTCGATATCCCATAGCGCCTTACGAGTATTTGCCGCCCTAATCCTTTTTTCTTTTTAAAGTTTCCGCATTTAAGTAAAGGTTTTGTTTCTACGTCAAGCTCCCCCTCCCCCCTCTTTCCTTGTTATCGTCCTATCGCTTAGCGCGCCCTCTCCTCTCGTAATCTCTAAATTACTGTGGATTTGCTTGAGCGTAGAACAATTCAGCGAATCCTTTCCACGTTCTTTTAATATTTATACAGCTTACGCTGACTTGAGAGAGAAGATTTGTACGCTTTTTGTCTTGTTTACAAAATCTATGTCACCTGAAGAGCTGCTTTTCGCCAAGTCGCAATGTCGCTTCTAATCAGCTAACACCTTTAAGTCTATGTTTTTTAACGTGACATGAACGGAACATGGGTAACTGAATAACTGGTGGAACTATGTCATTTCATAAGTCATCTAATAAACTATTTGATGAAGAATACGGCTTCTTTCATTTTCTAAGGGAAAACACCCAAGGATTTATGACCTGACTTTCCACGCTGACCACGAATACGATTGCAAACGTTTAATTCTCGGATTGGTGATATATGACGGTTGTTTTTTCACTGCTTATTTTCGACATGTTTTACCCTACAATTGAAAAGCGTTTCATATATACACTGTAAAAAAAAATATGTGAAGTTACTAAAGTTTTTCTAGGAAACTGGGATTCCTAGAACTTTTCATGTAACGGCAACAACAAAATTTCATGTAACAGACACACTTTTGCGCCGAAAATCAAAAAATCTGTAAGGTTACTAAGAATTTTTTTGGAAACTGGGATTCCGAGAACTTTTCATGTAACTGCAGCCAGGGTTACAAATAAAAGTTTAGTAAGATTACTGAAATTTTAGCAGATTCATTTGTAAAGTTACAGATTTTTGTAGCTTTACAAAAACTAGTTTTGTAGATTTGCAGCTTTTTTCGTACAGTTACAGGTAAAAGTTTAGTAAGCATGTAACTTTACATCTGTCGAACTACAGATTTTTTTTTACAGTGTAGATAATAGATTTGTGATACAGCATATTTAAGATCCAAGGATGAAAAACCAGATAATATAGTACTGAGAGAGACGATTATTGATATAATGAAACGATGGGGGTTTTATGGGGAAAAGACTAACAGAATTAAAAATTCTACAAGAAAAAAAAAATTAATTCCAAAATACAATTACATGCACGGCGTCGTATTCACATTATTGTTAGGTCTCACGAAATTACTTGAAATCTTACTTTAGTAATACTAATAAGAAGTAATTTAAATTGCAGGTTAACCCTTTATCTATGGAATTATTTTTCGGAAAACTGCTTCTCCTCAATAATTACATTCTTTTATATCTGAAGATATAGTGGAAGTTTTAAATAAAAATAATGTGGAATTTAGATAAAACGATTTAGCTTCCACCGTTTCTCTACGCTTTCTAAATTTAACCGAGCAGAGTATTTTGTGTGGAAATAAAAATAAACTTTTATTAATAGACGGAATAAATTAATTTTATATTAAGTTTTCATCAATGGTACTTAAAAGTACCGTCAGTGCATAAAGGATTAAAAGCTGCAAGTGTTAAATAAAACGAATTCTGATTAAAATGCGACGTGCAATTCTGAGGTTCAGACACCTCATCTGCAAATTTACACTGGTTAATACAATGAAACCTCTCTGTGCGACCACCTCCTTTAAGCGACCACCTCCATGAAAGACTATTTTTTCATGGAACGAAATTTATTACCATAGGCTCAATACTAATTTTATCTCCATTCAGAGACCATCCCAGTTGAACTCCCTCCTTGAGTGACCAATTTCTTTGAAGAAAATGAAACAAATTCCGTTTTTTCCTGGTCGCTTGAAGAAGATTTTATTAGAAAAATAATTCTGAAGAGCGCATTATTCATTAAACCTCTAAACTAAGTTTAGATTTTTTTTTTAATTGCGGCAACTTTTAAGTGTTTAAACCCCTTTGTGCCTTTTTAGGCAAAGAATTTAACTCTGATGACAAATTAGGAATGACGGTCAATAAACTTCCCTGCCGTATTCTGTTAGGAATCTCTTAAAGAAATAGATAAATTAATGAAATCGTCATTATGTGTTCCCGTCCAACAGCAAAAGAAAATGCATTTATTTACTGAACGTCAAAATAAAAGTTATAAAAGATAAGACCGTAAAATCAAAGCAAACTTCAATGTGTTCATTTTTTAAACTCTGCAGTAATTAACTTATGTCAAATTAACTTTTGTTTTGATACTTAAATTTTCATATTTTTTCCTAAAGTGAAAATAAATTTTAGTAGCATTTATTGTTACTCTTTACAACAGTTAAAATCTAGATTTAAACATGGCCTACATTAAGAGATCACCTCTCGGAATGACAAATTTTTATTGGAACGGAACATGGTCGCTTTAGGGAGGTTTTACTGTACTTAATGTCTGGGGTCTACTAGCAATAAATATTCAAAATAATAATTAAATAATTATCCCTCGATCGGAATAAGCAAAACAAGGTAAGAATGCGTGTTATTACAGAATATTTTTCTGAAAAGTTATACGTCTAATTTTCCAGTACGTTTTAGACTTTTCATAAGTGTAAATTAACTTGGCAATTTCAAATTTATTTTCATAAATTTTATCGCTTTATTTCTTAAACGGTGAATCATGAAGTATTATTTTTAAAAAATGATTAATTAAACTGGGATGTAATAGACTTCCTCGTCTGACAGTCCAATGCGATGTTTGTAAAAAATATCATAGCAAAAATCGATTCCGCGTTACTTGTAAATGAAAGATATTTAACTCATTATTTGTAAATCAAAGATATTTAAAGCTTTCTCTTGTGCCGTTTAGGAATGGGATTCAGTTCATTTTTAGGTATTATCAAATGTATTTTGATTCCCATGATCAAACAAATGTTAGACCAGAATGTCACTAAAGTGTCTATATATTTATATATATGTATAAAACCATTATAAACCATTACAAAAAAAAATGTGAAATCATAAATAATAAAGAGATTTATTTTAATTAAAAATGATATATGAACCATCATATAAGTCTATAAAACATATCCCCTTACATCTGCCACATGAATTTGATACCATAGTAAACATAGGAAAAATGAGAAAATGGAAGTTTGTGGAACCAAGGTTGATTCATCAGGTCCTAGTTACATTGATTACCATAAATAAAGTATGTTGTTTCATCTTCGCATTAGCCCTAAAAAGCTAAAGAACACGAAATTAGGACTATCACACACAATAAATCCAAAAATTATAATGTTAAAAAACAAATAAGTTAAAAATAAATTTTTATTGAAATCGATTAATAAAGAAAAACATATTAACGATTTGAGATCCAATTTTACTTTGAATGATGCAACAAAAAAGGGTAAGAGATTATTTGCACATGTTTCCAAAAAAAGAATTGTAAATAATTATGGACCAAGGAGCAATAATGCATATTATAGGCAGGTACAAACCTCAGTATATGGTACCTGCTGCCGTCTGTAGAACATTTAAAAATGAATTCCACTGTGTTAACCAATGAATCAATAAAGTGCTGATATCTGTCGTATTTATTATTAGTATATATATTTCGAATAAAATATTCACAAATCTCTGAATCCTATAATATTTTTGACAAAAACTTAGAACACTGAATCTTTATGATTCTTGCACAGAAATGTCTAGATAATGAATCTCAGAGGCCTAAGATTATCAATTACGTAAATCGGTGGCAGTGTAATGAATTTATGAATTTAAAGTTATTTGATATGATAAGACGAATTCCATAAAAATGCAAAATAATATAAGTGCTTGTTTTCGCACATATTGTAATATATTCCTAAATTACTAAACATGTTATCGGCAGTAATGCTGTGTTGGGGTTGTTTATGACGGCCAATTATCTGCTCGAGGTATATGGGCCCGAAGGGGGAAGTGCCCTCCGTGGCCGTGTTTCTAAGGGAACCTAACAAGTATTTATGCAAAGAAATCTAAGGTTCAAAGAAAACCACAAAAAACTCCAAACGATTAGACCGGCGGTCGCGATTGTGTTGCAACCTAGCACCTCTCGTTTACCAGCTTTGAGAGCATAAGCTCTCGGCCTCTGGTGGGGTCAATCGGCAGTAATACTATGTCAAATGAATCAAACTGTAGACTAAAATCTCCCAATATCCAATAAAACTAACGCAGATTAAAAATTTAACGAGCAATTCTGACGTTGGTGCTCCTGATCTGCAGCTTTATTAGATGAAATGGATAAATTTGAAACTCTAGTATTTAATAGAAATAATAACTGAAAATAAGGGAAAAAGAATTGTCTATAGATTGAAATCAATTAAATTAGAGCAGAATGCTTATTCCATTACTCTTGTACGTCTACTTATGCAGTACACAATTTATTTTCTCGATAAGTATATATATTTTACTTGGATATTTTAATATCATTTACATAAATTCGACCATTATTTCTTCTAAAGCGGAGAATCGGGAAATATTAATTTTTCAAAATTGATCAGACGGGAATGCAATGGGCGTCGTCTGACATAGGAATGCAATATTTAAAAAAAATGTCATGATAAAAATCGATTCCTCGTTACTTATAATTCAGGTGTATTTAAAACCTTCTCTCATGGTATTTGGAAATGAGGAATTAGTTTTATTTTAAATACTACCGAACATTTTAAGATCGAAATTTAAAAAAGAATATTTTATAATATAATGTCACTAAAACGGATTTCTAAAACTAACACATTATATTTATGTCCCCTAGCAATAGTTAATATTCTTGGAATACCAGAATTTTTAAGGCAAAAATATAACCTACTGAATATTTAAGATCTATGGATAGAAAATTCCAGATACTGAACGGTAAATATAACTACGGTAAATATACGGAAAATATACGGTAATATCGGAAATTATACGGTAATTATACGGTAATTATACGGTAAATATACGGAAAATATACGGTAATATCGATCGGAAAATATACGGTAATATCGATATACGGTAATTTCGATCTTAAATATACGGTAAATATACGGTAAATATACGGTAAATATACGGTAAATGTACGGATACTACGGTAAATATAACTCAAGAGAGTTATATTTACCGAATTAGTGAGACAATCGATTTAGCGGGGCGCCTAGACAAACGTATTTAAATTTATTTGTGATACCATAAAATGTTCCCATAAATACAAAATTTTATAACAAAGTGCATATTATAGTATTCGTGTATATTGTTTTAGCTTCGTTATATTAATATGAAGTAAATAACACTGCGTGTTGAAAGCGTGAAATATCAAGCAAGTTCAACTTAAAAAATCGTTATTTGCTAATACAGTAGAACCTTAATTATGCGAAATAGTTGGGACCGAATATCTTTCGAAAAATCGAAATTTTCGGATAATCGAGAATGCTTCAATTCCAAGATTAAGGAGAAATATATGTAATGTTTCATAATACGAGTATGTTACCAAGTGCTTAATAAAAAAAGAGCAATAGCAAAATAGAAACAATACTAAATTACCTGAATTTTAATTTTTAAATTAAGTACCTTTTACATATATCACAAGGGTTTGAAAAAAATGTTTTGATTGTCACAATTTCGAATGCCTTTGCTTTGAAACTCTATCACGGAATTTTTTAATATTGTTAGTTCACCAGTATCACAATCTTTCTACTTCTCCAACCATGCCAAAGCTTTTGCAAAACATTCAAAAGCTTCAGAATTCTTAATTTGTTCGTGTTCTTCGTTCCACTCCGCAGCTTACGGGAGCTCAAGTTAAATTCAAAGGAAACCTAAGAAAGGGTATCCAAAAAATTTATATGTACTCGTAGTTCGGTAAGGGCCGCTAGCACACAAGGAATATGATAGCTAAAAAAAAAAGCTTTAAAAATGGATTTTGCACACAAGGAATGTAATGATGATGATGATGATAATAATAATAACAATAATAATAATAATAATAATAAAGCTTTAAAAATAGATTTCGGTTAAAGGAGTTTTGGATAAAAGAGGTTCTACTGTAATATGCTGTTGTTCTTGATATGCAACTTTAGTAGTTATAAAAACGATAAGCAATAATTTCTAAGAATGTAAAAAATTACAAATGTTTCTTAATCTACGAAAATGTACCACAATCACGAACGCAAATATATAACTTGTTCCTAATCACCCAAAATTCCGAAAAGTGTTCCTTTATCTTTAAAAACCTCAGAAGACAATTTATTTTCTACACTTAAAGACGAATTTAAAGAATAAATGTTTATTAGATACTCGTAATTTTCGGAAACGTCTCATAGTGGTTTTTACAATGCATTAATCCGTTCTCTGTACCCGGAAAAGCGGTTTTTCGAATTATATCAATTCTAAAGTAAACATTTTCAGCTGCATAAAGAGTCTGTGCATGCAATTGCAACAAATTAATGTTAATGCTGTTAATATTGGATGTCTGTCTGTTAACCCCTTGAGGGGCGCTGGTATTTTTTATGAAACCACTTAATTTTAATTCCCAAATGACACAATGGCACCAGACTTTTGGTTAAAAAAAAATTCGGATTGTTATATATGCGACATATAGCTTTTTCTTATTTACTAATAAGTTTATTTTCAGATTCCGGTGTCAATCATTAATTTCAACAGTTAAAGGTATATATAAATATACAAACAATAAATACAATAAACCCAACTGGAGGGGAAAATTAGCCAGAGCCAGGAATCGAACTCGGGACCACAGTATACAAGACCGCTGCTCTAACCACTGAGCTACTCCGGCCGATGGCTGAGTCTGCAATTTCTCACTAATAAACCATGTTGACGAAGTCAACTGCCATCATCTATACGACAGCCTTGGATGACCGGACAACGATGAATAGATTTTACTATTACATCAATCAACGATAATTATAATAATCTACCTACTTTGACTTTTGCACGTTGTTTGACCCCTAAAATTTAGCTCAAATTTTTAGGTGAAATAAACCTCTTTGGTGATAACCCGATTTAGCGATACTGACTAAAGGTGGTTTCGCTGTAAAAAGGACATTGCACCCTGATTTTGAACTCGAATTACTTTAATTCATCTTTTAACTGATCCCTCAATGAAAGATAAAATCATGTGCAAAAATCTCAAACTTTGAAATTTAATAACTGTGTCAATTTTCGTAGTACAGATGTCAAACTTTTTGTGTTATATCTGTTATGATATGTGTAAACTTTTACTAAATATAACTATAGGGACTGGGGGACCGTATAAAAAGTTAGATTTCTTAATTTTTATAAAATTGCTTTTTTACTTTAAATAATTCCACAACATGAATATTTACCTCATTTAAAATGTTTTTGTAATTGGAACTATATGTCTACGACCAACGGTTGAAAAATTAAAGGTCGGCGATAGATAACATATTGCACCCTGTATATTGTAGTATGAGTGTTTTATTATATTAATTTCAACACTTTAGCATTGGAATTGCTTTGCCCATGATCGGGTTAAATCTGTTTTCTGAATATCAAAATATTTACTTGAGAATTGATAGCATAAGAAAAAGTGATATTCTGATTTGGGAAAATTCATTATTAAACTATAAAGGCTACTCAGAAACGTTTTGAAAATGACGGACAGCTAATAAAATTTTTTTTTTCTAATTTCTTCTTTAAATTTCGAAAATAAATAGTTTTCTGAAGTTTTTAAAGGTAAAGTGACACTTTTCGGAACCTTCGGTGACTTGGAAAAGGTTATTGTATTATTTTTGTTCTTGATTATAATACATTTTTGTAGATTAAGAAGCATTTGTCATTTTTTACAGTGAAGGGATAGGGTCTTCTAGGAATAGTAATTATAAATAAGTTAAAATGATTTTGGTTCAGTTCCTATCATTTAAATTCGGGTAGAAATTCCTGTTTCTACAGTATATTATTCTCTACTTTACCGTTCTTAATAGAGTCAAAACACTGTATTAAAAACTAGTGTCATGAAAGAAATTTCCACCTTAGCATTAATAACCTTTACAACATACTTATAACTACTTAAAAGGTGACACAAACATATAAAAATATTATTTAATGCAACCCTGAGATCTTTCGAACACACATGGGTTCATTTTCAAAGGGAAAAGATGACTGACTGAATAGAAAATAAATTTTAAAAACAAAAACAAAATAGTACGCATGCGCAAGCGGAGTTCGGTCATTTTCTCTGCAGAGGGGTGAAAAGTTAAGTTCATATTATCAGGAGTTCTTGAAATATTTAAGATATTATACCAAATCGCGGGAATATTATAAGAAAGGACATCGTTACAAACAGTATCACTTCTAAGTATAATTTCAATGAATTCGCGGATTATTGAAGAGTAATGGTTAGATTTTGAAATGATCATTTTAGTTTTTTTCTTCTTGATGCAATCTGGATAAAGCTGTAATTGGTTTGTTAAACTTGATATCAGAAAAGTGCTCTTTTAATCTTTCCTTAAATTTCCTTGATGTCATACCAATATAAAATAAACTCTCATGTTGTTCTGCGATGAATGGGATTATGTAAACTTCTGTTTTTCATAATCGAGAATTTGATCAATTTTATTGTGAATCAATTCTTTCAATTTTGTTGGAGGTTTAGCTATTAAATAATATTATATTTTAGTAATGCATATCTCAATTTCTCATAAAGTTGTGGAATATAATCAAACGTGCAATATGTTTGTGCCACCTTTTAAGAAGTTATAAGTATGTTGTAAAGTTTCCGTTTACTGTTCATTTTTTCTCAAGTTTAAATGCTTTACTTACATATTTTAATATTCTTTACATAAATGTAATCGTTATTCGTTTTAAAGTGGAGAATAGTGAAGCGTTGATGTTTCAAACCTCGTCAAAGGAAAGGAACCTGTGTCCCCTGACAGTAAAATGCAATACTTAAAAGAAAAGTATCATGTTAAAAGACTAATCCTCATTTCTTATTGGGTAGGTATATTTAAAATTTGTGAATTGTTTCGAAATGGCAGCTTAATTGTGTTTTAAGCGTTATCAAAAAATTTGGATTCATATAATCAAAATCCTTATAGACTGAAATGACGTTTAATCAATTATTTAAAAAATGAAAGTAACATTTATGAACAGAACAACCATTCACAGGTCACTAAATCCATTAATATTTACAATACACATTTAAGTTTTTTTTACACATTTACAAAAATAAAATGCTACAGGTAAAAAATATAAGGTAGTGAATTCTAGGTAATTATCATTAATGAATTGATTAACCAATGGGTTTATCAGTCTTCTCAAAATATACTGACTTAATATAATGAACTTTTTTTAGGGAAATCCACAATTCTGTAGTACAACTACACTTCACCGTATTCACAATATACTAGTTACAAGGAGATTCAACCGCGGCCAACGAAATACAAGGCCAGATCATGACTGTTAAAATGTCATACGGAGTGGATTATCTTTACAAGACGATTGGCACAAAACGATAAGCTTTGTATCAATCAAAGTGTAAAGATGATCCACTCAGTATGACGTTTAAACGTCATGAACTGGCCATGTATTTCGTTGGTCGCGATCCAACCCACAGAATATATGTGAAAACCGTTTATTTTAATTATTGTAAACTATAATATTTTTTTTACATAACAATTTATTAGATCGCCCGCTAACAAAAAATCAAAAATCATTTTTGTATGAAAAATAGCTCTTATGTATTGAAATAAAGTTTTGAAAATTATTAAAAGCCATACTGTCATAGAATATAGGCCGAAATCAATTGCTAAACTATTCGTATTACTTTAAGTGCAACCTGTTTTATACTTTGTAATCGTCGTAACAAAATAGAGATAAATTTTTTTTTAAAACCTCATTTTTGAAAATTGTTTTAAAAATCATAAAAAAATAAGTAAATTGCGATCCAGTTTCCAAACAAATTGCGCTTTAAAATTACCCTTTTTCCCTATTCGACGGTGTAAAAATTAGAAATAAGCGATATTTAGAGGTTAAAAAATTGCACTAAAAGCGAAATTTAACAGTCTGTTGTTGACAACATAAAAATGACGTCAGCTTTACGCACGGACAATTTTGTATTTTATGATATAGATTGTCCGTTCACAAAAAATGGCGGATGATCTTAAAAGCCTATAGGGATAGTCGATGCTACAGGGATAAAAAAATAGCTCACAGAAACAAATTGTGGAGAAGAGCACCATTTAATTAAAAACCAAATTCAGCTGCTTTCTGGTAGTAAGTGCCAATCTTATTAACGAATAAAGCCGTCTAATTTTCATTACTCAACGTCTAAATATCGTGAGCAGAAAATAGGTCACCCAAAAAATTACTTGAAATATAAAATCAGTAAACTACAATAAAAACATGTGTGTTCGTCCAAATATCGTGAATGGACAATTGTTCTCCCAAAGATTACTTAGAATCTAAAATCAGTAAACTAAAATGAAAACCTGTGTGTTCATCCAAATATCATGAGCAGACAATAGGTCTCCCAAAGATTACTTGAAATCTAAAATAAGGAAACTAAAATAAAAACCTGTCTGTTCATCCAAATATCGTGAGCAGACAATAGGTTTCAAAAAGATTACTTGAAATCTAAAATCAGTAAAATAAAATAAAAACCTGTGTGTTCGTCCAAATATCTCAAGCAGACCATAGGTCTCCCAAAGATTACTTGAAATCTAAAATCAGTAAAATAAAATAAAAACCTGTGTGTTCAAATCTTAGAATTCTAAAATAAACTATTTCCGTTTAAAAATGTGACTTTCAAAGCTTGAGGATCTTGATTTGCAGATTTAGTAACTATAAAATATCTAAATCTAACCTATGCACTCTATTAATAATATTAATTGAAAATAATATTTTAATGATAAATTTTTTATTGCAATAACTTAAACTTGGCCAAAATTTGTGTTACTATAACACGTATATATTATGCGCTTAGTTTTCTAGTACACTGTTTATTTTCTTTAACTTTAACCCGGAAGTAGTCGCGTGTCGGTCTTAATGCCGCCCATATAAATTAAATTGTCCTAACTCATATCCCCTTACAAATACAATGGAGAACTACCATGTAGCTTCCTTTAATTGTTTCTCCACTACTATAGTAAAGTATGAAGACGTCTCTGTTTTTTCTTCAGATACACTTTGACAAGCAAAGTTGAAATTGGTGGAAAAATCTGTGCAACAATCACTAATGTTAGTTCATTTTTACTTTTCCCATTATTCCAAATCTCATGAATAAAATGCATAATTTAACTGTCAATTTATAACTTCATTGAAATGTAATATTCGAACATTAAGTGAAAAATATTTCTTATTTCACATTTTCTGTACGCGGGGAGTCGCTGGCAAAAAGACAGAGAGCGACAAATAACGTTCGGAAAAATCTAATAATCCATTTTCTCTTTTTTCTTTTTTTATCCACAGGAATTCAGTCATTTTTTTGCCACTTTTAAAGAAATGTCATTAAAAAATACAAAGAAAATTAATATATCGAAAACGGATTCAAATTTATAAATTCTGATAGTTTATTTGACATCCTCTGATCCTTGCAAATAATTGGTACTAATTTCGTCGTCCAAAGTTTCATATTCTAGATGAAGTATTTGTGAAATACAAACAAACAGTGAAATTTTAATATAATAGGTTCATTTACTCACTATATTTTAAAGAAACTTGTGTCCAAATGAAGCCTTCGGACATCTCAGGTATATATTTCTTCACTGTCTATCTTTCGCATCAGTTTTCTAAAAATATTGGATATCGTCGTCTAGTTAAGTAAAAAATTATCATAGGGTCACCCCAAATACCATATGCATATTATTTGCATTGATTGATTGATGCATATTATTCATTATCCTTCTAAATAATATATTTCAAGTTATTAACAACTAGAATTACAGTGAAATTTCCCTGTAAAGCCACCTCCGTTAAGTGACCACCTCCCTGAACGATCATATTTTCATGGAACAAAATGTATTCCCATAGGCTCAATACTAATTTTACCTCCATTCATAGACCATACCAGTTGAACTCCCTCCATGAGCGACCATGTTCTGTAAAGAAAATGAAACAAAACTTTTTCCTAGTCGTTTGAAGAAGGTTTTATTAGAAAAATAATTCTAGAGAGCGCATTATTCATCAAAACTAAGTTTAGATTTTTTTTTTATTTTGGTAACTTTTAAGTGTTTAGACCCTTTGTGCATTTTTAGGCAATTAATTACAAATTAAGAATGACGGACATTAAACTCCCTGCCCTATTCTGACAGGAAACTCTCAAAGAAATAGATAAATGAATGAAATCATCATTATTTGTTCCCGTAAAAAAAAAAAAAAAAAAAAAAAAAAAAAAAAAAAAAATGCATTTATTTACTGAAATTCGAAAGGACTTGGAAACAAAAGTTCTAAAAGTTCTAAACATCCCAGTAATTAACTTATGTAATTAGCTTTGGTTCTGATATTTAAATTTTCAAATTTTAGTAGCATTAATTGTTACCTTTTTTTCAATAATTAAAATCTAGATCAGGGCTTCTCAAACTATGGTACGCGTACCCGTACTGGTACTTGAAGCTCTGTTTACTGGTACGCGAAAGTCTGATACTGGTACGTGAAATGAAATAAAAATTACAGTCATGTGAAATCAAAAAGCAGCTCAATACCACCTCTTTCTTGATGTGTCAGTTCACCGGCTACGCGGTGTTTGCTCTCTGTTACTGATTTGACAATTTTTAGATAAATGGAACTAATAGCCGGTAGATGTTGAGTTGACATTCCATACACCCTGAAAGAAAAGTTTTCTTCTATTACTATATTGTATGTGTGTATATTGCTCATTTCATACTTTCAAACTTCGATCTCGCATTAATAAGCAGTTTGCTTCCAGAAAGTATGTAAATTTCTTATATAGGATGTTTATTCACTTATTAAATTTTCTTATGTATATTTTACTACTGGTGTAAACATAGTATTCATCTAACAAAAAATTGGCGATTAAGTCGACATGTTTAACAAAGCTGTGCAGTAGTTTTGTATTTAAATACATTTTTATTTGTCACCCAAAAGTGATACATTTTATATACACTAAAAAAGTCCATATAAGCACCAATTTAATAATGTAATCATGTAAATCAGTAAAATCTGCTCAGACGGAAGCACAAAAGCCTGTAAAAATATTTCGTTTTAGACATATTCCGTTTACACAGGTTTTACTGTATTAGCTTTGTGCTTGTAACCTGGTGGTACGCGGAAGTATGATCTTCTATTTAGTGGTACTTCGGACTAAAAGTTTGGGAACCCCTGATCTAGATTTAAAAACGACCTCCATAACCTTTCGGAGCGACCAATTTTTATTGGAAAGGAACGTGATCGCTTTAGGGATGTTTTACTGTATATTATTACATATTCTGATTAAAATTGTTTCATTTTGTAGATTTACTTCAATATAATTTAATCATGTGATAACGCAAAAAAAAAAAAAAAACAGTTTAATTTTACTGCTGCCTAATTAAGAAAAAAGTGAACATAAAGTAAAGTCTGACTAAGTATAAATTTTAAGGATACATTACAAAAAAAAGAAGTAAATGGGGGTACCATTTTCACTATTCTTGATATATTTAAGCAGTCTTAAAAGTGAAAATTATTAAACTTTATATTTTTAGAAATTTTTCGGTGCTTGAAAAGTGATTTAGACTAATGGTTATCTGGGCTTAGTGTAAAAAGGCGTGCCCGTAATTTTCATCAATTTGATTTATGAAGTAGGTAGTTATAAAGGTTAAACGTTTTTAATAACATGTGACGAGAAAAAGCCGTACGTCCACACCCATTTCATTAAAACTGATAATGATCTTTCGATTATATGATAGATATCGTTAGTTTCGGTAATAAATACTTACTATTTTCAAGAAAATGCATTCGATATTAAAATTAATATATTCTTATTATGACTCAGTTTTTCCGGAAACCTAGAATTTAAATAAAATCATCAAACTAAATTAATATTTACTTAAAGTGATAAAATACTTTTAACAAGGCAAAAAATTACCTTTATTTATTCATATTAGACATATATTCCATTGCTCCGGCGGCGACATTTTCAATAATAAATATGATACAAATATTTGCGCAAAAATTATTTAAATTTAAAGCAGGTAAACAAAAATCACGTGAACTCAAGCATAATGAAATTAACTGCAATATTAACAAATTGGAAATTGCTCGTCAAAACGTGACAAATGAGGTGCGTTCGTACTATAACTAGTTTTATAAATATTTTTTGACCGCATATTGTACTGAATGTATATTTTAGTGCACTTCATAAGTGCATATCCATTTCATTCTGTTCGAAAGGTTGTACCATCATTAAAATGCACTTGAAATATTTTTTTCCCATTGTCCTTCATGTAACGGAAAACTTTTGACTGTCCCTCTCATTAAACTATACATCCGATTTTCATAAAATTTGAAATGACGCGACAAAATTTTGCAACAATTATACATTTAAAATTTCAGACCATTCAGAAGACTGTAACATCATTAAAATGCATTTGCAATAATTTATTCCCATTGGCCATAATTTAACGGAAAATTTTTGACTATCCCTGTAATTAAACTATTCATCCAATTTTCATAAAATTTGAAATGACTCGACAAAATTTTGCAACAATTTTATATTTAAAATTTCAGAACATTCGGTTGAGTAAATTTTGCTCTGTTATATGCTGACAGACGGACTGAACGACGACTACGTGTTTATATATTGAAGAGCTGAGTGGATGAACATGTTATGCTGCATTTTTTTTTTTTTTTTTTTTTTTTTTTTTAATCTTTTGGATGAAAGCGTTATGAGGTATCCTATCACATGGTGAAACTAAAATACTAAGATTATATTTAGTCTTGAAGATTTAAGAGATATTCATTAATATTTAATATTTTAACATTTAATAATGTCAATAATATTAAAAATTTTTAATGTTTGAAAATTTAAATAAGAATAAGTTTTTCTGAGAGAGTATAGTACAATACCTGTTAATATTTTAAACACATGGTATAGAACAGAAAATAAATCATTAAAATTTACAGCAAACACTTTCACTTAAAGTTTCTTGAAATGTAATTTTTGTTACTTAACACATTCTTCCACTTAGCTCTTCAATTACGAACGCACCTAAAAATGGATACTTGTGAACGTGAATTATTTAATACTATTGTTATATTTTTCTGTAGAGCATCTCTTTCCAAATTTTAGGAAATGCCATGGAGGCTGAATCATTGCATATATTCACACTGCGTAAGAAGATTTCTATTGATTCACGCAATGAAACATGAGCAATGAAACATATATCTAATATGAATAAATAGAAGTAATTTTTTGCCTTGTTAAAAGTATTTTATTCATATTAGACATACGTTTCATTACTCAGACTGCGACATTCTCAATAATAAATATGATACAAATATTTTCGCAAAAATTATTTTAATTTAAAACAGGTAAACAAAAATCACATGAACTCAAGCATAATGAAATTAACTGCAATATTAACAAGAAAGAAAAATCATGCGTTAAGCATAGATTATGAATCACTTTCCAACACTTAATGAATCTTGCAAAATATTTTCTTAATAAATGAATCGTTTAACAAAACTTCGTTATTTAGGGAAATAATGTAAATAAGATAACTAAGTAAACATTTTAGAAAACGCATAAAACATTTGAAAAACGGATTTCAGTAGTTACCATCTATAGCGAAATATGTATTCCAATTCTTTTGAACAGTCCTGTATATGATCTGTAGGTTGATATATATACCATATAATGGGAAAATTTAGTTTAGCAAGAAAAGGCTTAACAGGTTGAAATTCATATTTCAGCAATTTATACTAATAGGTGGAAACATACTTGAATACTTTTGTACAGCTCTGTACTTTACCTAGTGCCTTTATTACATGCCACTATTTAGCTAAAATTTAATTCAAGCTAAAATACTCTTAAAACTACTGAAATTACATTTCCAGAAATTATCACCCATAGACGGCCATGTATCCAACACTTTGCGTGACCCTGTATACCATTTTATCTATATTCTACAAATATTTCTTAGTAAACTAAATTCAGTTCAGCGTAAAAATGCATAACTCCTTTAAAATCCTTCTTTAAGCAATTTATGCTCATACTCAGTAAACTTTACAAATTCCTTTCTCTAGTCCTGTATATGAACTATAGCATCATAATTAAAAATGCATTTCGAGCAATCATTACTAATATACAGCAATTCGGATACAATATAGTATCTGAAATCTTTTCAAATACACCGCAAACAATTCCCCCCTATACCATTATGAACGGAATTTTTTTGTGTGGCCCTGTAAATGAACAATAACTATTCTTTGCACCGCATATTCAAAAGAATGCATATTTTAGTGGACTTTAAATGAATATCAATTTTACTACATTTGAAAGAGTGTAACACCATTAAAAATCATCTGAAACGATTTTTTTCCAGTGGCCGTAATGTAACGGAAAATTTTTGATTGTCCCTGTAAATGAACTAAACATGCTTAAAACTTCATTTGAAATAGGGAACGTGCTATGTTAAAGGTCACAAACATTCAAAATTTTCAGAACGATCCGAGCATATTTACAAGAGTTAGAGTGTGGGCAGACGGACAGACAAACCGCAGTCATAAACACTTTTCAACTTTGTTGGAAAGTGTTAAAAATGGATATTTGTGAACGTGAATTATTTATTCTGTAGAGCATCGCTATCGAAATATTAGGAAGTTCATAGAGGCTGAATCTTTGCACATATTCTCACTACGTAAGAAGATTACTATTGATTCACGCAATGAAACATATGTCTAATATAAATAAATAAAGGTAATTTTTTGCCTTGTTAAAAGTATTTTATCAGTTTAAGTAAATTTTAATTTAGTTACATGTATTCAAGTGATTTTTTATAACTTTTATAAAATCATCAGGTGAAATGCAATATTCCACCTTCATTCAATCACAAACTGCACAATATTAACTTTAAAAAGTTCTCTGTTGTGAAAGGTGGCAGATAATAATAATAGAGATGTTACAAGTTTAAAATATACATATTATTTAAATTTCCTAGTATTTTCGGTTTTCAATCCCGCAGCCATTATCTGGGAATAATTTCATTAATTGCCGTTTGATTCATTTCAAATACACCATTTCATTTGAAATGGGAAAGTGTATAATTCTTAGGGTAACTAGTTATTTCCTCTACAAATATTTAATCCAGAGCACAACTACTTCTACTTCCACGTTCCCTAAATTTTATAGACTATCCCATTTCAAACGAAATGACTTATTTGAAATAAATGGGTAATTAATGAAAATATTCCCTGACGATGTCTGCGGAATTACAGACCGTAACTACAACGAAATTTATATAAATGTACATTTTAAACGTGTAACATGTGCATTACTTTTATCTGTCAAGTAAACAGAGAATTTGATATTGTGTTATTTGTGATCTTGAGATTAGTTAATACATTTATCATAAGAAACTACCATCAGATAAATACAAAAATTATAACTATGCAAAATGATGCACTTCTTTTCATAACATATCTTTCAGCCCATAAAATTTTAAACCGGAAGGCAGTTATCACTTTTGATACTTTCGATCAAACTGGAAGTGAACTATGTATTGTCGAAAACGTAGAATAACAACCCATAATAAAGTAGTATTAAGACAAATAGAAGCCGTTGTTAATTTACTCGATTTTGATATTAAAGCAAACTAGCATGCGCTAAAATGAAAAATATTGCTTGCCCCTCAACCGCCAAAACTATAAGGTTGGAGTTTCCAAATTTTTCGCTGAATGTCGGTTGCCAATACAAAATCCGAAAGTATATTTAGTAATTAACTAATAATAATTAATTATAACTCGTAATTGACAAGGCATATCGTAAACAGATAAATATTTAATAATCAATTCACAAACATAGCACAACACTTACAGACGTAGGTCACATGACAACACAAGTAAACAGAGAAGAATTCTAAAATACAGGTATCTAGGTAATTGATTTAAGCATGCGCATTTATTTCGGTCGAGGCGTCAACACAACACTAACGGGAGATTGTTTTAAAATTAAAAATTCCCTCTAAGTCTCGTAAAGATTTAACCTTATTAGCCGAAAGATATTATTAACTCAAAGAATGCTTTTTTGGAAGATGTTTACTCAATAAATCTTAAGCTTAGCTTTTCTATTTTATTGTAACATTTTTCAATTTATAATACACATTTCAATCGCAAAGACATATGAAGTCTTTTATAAATTCTCATACTTGGAAAGAAAATTTGTGAGATTACTAATATAATTAATAAGAGAGAAATTATACGTCAAACGTGGCAAATGAGGTGTGTTCGTACTAAAACAAGTTTTATAAATATTCAGATCTTGGCGCAATAGCTGTTGCACTCTTTTACAAAAATGCATGAATACAAAATTTACTAGGATTCTATATATTAAATTCAGTAACACGAAAATAATAGGACCCCATCTTCAATAGGGCATAAATTCCATGGCATAGAATCTTTACCTATCATGGGATATCACTGAATTAATTGCGTACGATAGGATTTAATAGAATGAAGAAAACTTTTATTAATATATTTTTAAGTTTGAATCAATTTTCAAAAAATTTGAAATGACTCCACAAAATTCTGCACCGATTAATTAAACTTCAAACTATTCGGTTGGGTAGCTTTTGCGCTGTTATATGCGGAAAGACGGACGAACCAGTCGTCGACTGTAGGTGCTATATAATATTTATATCTAACAAAAACATAGCTGTGAAAAAAGGGAGCCAAGTTCTGTAAAGACAATGGCAAGAAAAGAAGTGATATCTAAGTGGGTGCCAAGTTCAAATACAATTCACTCAAACTTACCTACTGAAGTATTATGGCATTTTTTAAATTGTTTAGAAATAAAAATTATTGATAGCATATTAATAACAAATCTAGAACTTGGCAAGTTTTTACCTACGAGTCATTTATTTCGAATAATGACATTATTATATCAAATCTTGCTATTTCATGATTGGAAGCCTTAATTTGAGTGAGCTCCTTCCCCTTGAAGGGCGGTAGGATAAAATATATCCCACCTAATTTAACTGCAAAATGCCACATTGACACCAGAATTCAGGACTAAAAAGTTTAATTTTATTAAATACGTGAAAAGAAGCTTTTACCCATTTTGAAATAAATTTGTTTTTAAATTCTGGTGTGATTCAATCATTTCAGCATTTCACGAATAAAAGTTATTTGCCCCTGAAAGGGTTAAAGGGGTGCAGTCTCTAGAGTGATGACCAAGAACAAGCGTAAGTATACCTGTCTCTTTGTCAGGCATCTTAGTCTGTTAGCATTGAGGTTTCTGGAGGGTGGGTGCTAGAGTGTTAACCAAAGACGAGTGGGAGTGTATCTGTGTATTTATTGGTTTATCAAATCTTTAACATGAGTCATTTGTTTATAATAATAACTATATTAATTTTTTTTGTAATGTCATTGAAATTAATATTAACATCACCATTTTATTAAGACATGGAATTGATAGGCATAACACTTATCAAAAACTTGCCAAGTTCTAGATTTATTATTAATATGCTATCAATAAATTTTATTTCTAAACAATTTAAAAAATGCTATAATACTTCAGTAGGTAAGTTTGAGTGAATTTTATTTGAACTTGGCACCTACTTAGATATCACTTCTTTTCTTGCCATTGTCTTTACAGAACTTGGCTCCCTTTTTTCACAGCTATGTTTTTGTTAGATATCATTACTTTTTGTAAAGTTACAATATATTTAGACACTTAATGCTTTTTAATGTGATTACATGTGACTAATTTATTCACCAAGCAACATTCAATTTTAATTTAAATTTCCTACAACAAACTATTTGTCTGTCAATATGCGGCAGAAATCTATATTTTAATACTGCTACATTGAATGCATGTTTTGAAACGAAATGTGTTGACCCCGAGTAAGTAGATAGGTTTACATCGAAGTCTATGGGAATTTGGCGAAATATTAGAGATATCGCCAAGGTGCCGTCACTTTTGGCGACTAATTTTGGTCGCCAAATATGGCGATATATCGCCATATTGGCGAGAAACTTGGCGGCATTTGGAGACAGAACAGCGTCCCCTCCTACGGCAAATTAAAATTTCGCCTAATAGACGTAATGTTAAAGTAAAAATGGACATCCCCAGGTAAGTAATTCATCGATTTTCACAATTTTTTTATTTTATTCCTTAGTTTCATAGTGTAAACGAATTTCGCACCGAATTTGAAATCTGTAGCTGGAGTAGATATATGAGATCTTTTTGATGAGTGAGTGAGTCAGTCAGTCAGTCAGTGATAAAATTATCGATTATCAGACATTTTCAAATGTCATTATCTCGGAAACTAATTATGCGTTATTTATAAAATTTTGGATTTTAGGTAATTACGGTGGCCTTACTACACATTTCGTATAACAAGTACGTAGGTCTCATAGATTTTCAGTAGCAGAGCATTGAAATTTGACGAAAACAGCTCGAAATGGTTCGTGTAAATAACACACGGCTATGTCAGGCGAACTTGGCTGACGCACTGCCGTGTGTCTAGATAATTACGAGAGCACCTAAAAACATTTTCTTTAAGCATTTGAAATTTGGATTTGTAACAAAAGCTCTATTTCGAAGCTGAAATTTTCAGCCATCAACAATGAAATAATCCAACTTTCGCGAATGAGGGTTTAGTTTATAATCCATTATTTTTAATAGGTCATGGCAGTGTAAGGTCTGTTTCACTCCTGTACTGCGCTTCTTAAGGGGTCTCAGAACTCTTCAAGCTTCAAAATTTTCGAAATTTTAATTTTTTTAGATGTGTAACTCCCATTCTTTCTGGACATTTTTATATAACTGCTTCCTTTAAATTTTCATTAGAACAGAAGTTAAGGTTTTTAGAATTATGCCCAGACAATAGCTAAAGCGGCGTTTCTGAAACTTTGAAGTCATTTTTTTCCTAATGACATTTTTGGGTATAACGCGCAAGATATCGCAAAAACTTCTGAATATTTTTCCACAAAATTTTCAAAACATACGTTTCATGTTAATCTGTATAAACTGAACTTAAAATTTAATTTCTTTTGTTCAATATATATATATATATATTATTTTAAGGTGATAATGTTGTTGAAATTTTCTAAATTTTACATTACCTAAATACAACTTTGTATTAAAAATATAAAAGTGCTTTAAATAAAAATTAATTTAGGTTCAGAGTAATTATTACAATCTTAAGCATAAGAAAGCAACAAAATTTTCATTCTAGTTGCAATATTTATTTTGTATTCATGCGCGTAAGCTGTTATACCAAATTTCTGCTAGTCTAATATTTGACATTTTGGAGCCTCCTGTAGATGCTAATTCTGCATCTTACAATTTTTTTTAATTCATAAGATAGAAGAACACACTTATATAGTTCACCTCAATTAAAATTGTGTGTTGTAAAAATGCTCTTTTTCCAATTTTAAGAGTCCTGAGACCCCTTAAAAATACGCATTTAGAAGAATTGATTGTCAGGATGAAATGAAAATGTTATAAGAAAACATATTTGACGACGGATTTGAAGCTCTTGAATATACATGCAAATAATAAAACCGTTAACCCTCTCACTGACAACGCTGAAGCTCCAGGTTTCATTGAAATGTAAGCATTATTTAACCCTTTATGTACTGAATTCTGAATTCATGAAAATTTTATCTTCTAAAGCATTTTTCGTGAATTGTTTAAACTACATTAGAAGATTTACATAATCATTTAATAGATTTTAGAAGGATTTGAGAAGGATTGGAGGATTTAGAAAGATTAATTGAATTTGAATTTATAGGGATTTTGTGCTATATTTATAACCCCGCTGAAATCTTTTATTTTAAATATTTTTCTTAGTATTTTGTAGAATTAAGAAATGTACAAATATAATGTTCTAACAATAAAAATATAGAAATATTTCCGAATTAAAAAAAAACTCCTTCCTCAACGCCAAGAAAGCTGAAAAGATGCAAAGGCAAAAGAAATCACTCTTTTAAAAATATTTCTGTTTTGTGTAACTCATAATGCTTTTGGAACAAGATAAAGTAATGTATCTATAAGTCATTCTAAACTGTATTACAATTAATCGATGTATTAAATGAATTTTATAAAAAGTTATTTTAATGGTACTTATAAGTTCCGTCAGTAGATAAAGGGTTAAAGTAATGTAATTTTATCGATCTAATGAATTGTAATACATTGAACAATAATTACTACTCTCGAAGATTTTATTCATGTTCGTAATTAAGTTTTTTATATATATAATGTTGAAAGAATCATCTTTTGTTTAGCATTTAAGCCTTTTACTTATAAGTACCATTAAAATAACTTGTTATAAAATTCATTTAATACATCGATTAGTTGTAATACAGTTTAGAATGAGTTATAGATACATTACTTTATCTCCTTCCAAAAGCATTATGGGTTACACAAAACAAAAATATTTTTTAAAAGGATGATTTCTTATGCCTTTGCATCTTTTCAGCTTTCTTGGCGTTGGTGGGAGGGGGGGGGATTTTTCAATTCGGAAATATTTCTATATTTCTCTTGTAAGAACATTATATTTGTACATTTCTTAATTCTACAAAATACTAAGAAAAATATTTAAAATAAAAGATTGGAGTAGAGTTATAAATCGTGCACAAAATCCCTATAAATTCAAGTTTAATTAATCGTGCTAAATCCTTCTGAAATTTATTAAATGATTATGTAAATTAAACAATTCACGAAAAATGCTTTAGAAGATAAAATTTTCTTGAATAAATAATTCAGTACATAAAGGGTTAAAACAAAATAAGGAGTAAACGACGTTACAGTTTTACCCTTTTGCTGGAGTGTTAGAGGATTTTGAGAAATATTTGCCCCATTTTAGCGGTGATAGGAGAAACACATTCCATGAACTGATCAAAAAATCTCCCTCTGTTGAAAAATTTCTAAATAAAGCAGATGCTACTTATCCCTAAAAAATTGCAAACTCAAGCTGATATTTAAAAACTGAGCATAACGAAAATTTTCATGTTATTAAATTTCAAGTGCAATAAAAAATTCTTTGTTTTAGATATTTGTACATGTATATATTAAAAATAAATATTCTGACAAACAGGGGTATTTTAATTTGTATCCTTTAGTAAAGAATGTCTATTTAATTAAAAATAAAAAGCTGCATTTATAAAACAACAACCAAATTATAGAAAAAATGTTATGCAAATACGAGTTACTTATTTTAAATTACAAGAATTGTTTATTTGTTTATACCAAAGAAAAAAAAAATATTAGCATTTTTTTTATTATTTAAAATATCTCATTGTTAAACTTTCAACTTTTTTCCATTTTTATAAAAAAGGGTGTGAGAGATTAGGTCTAAAATCTTGGTCGTCAAAATTAAATTTTAAATCCAAAATATGATTAATGATAACTAATTTCGATATTTCATAGGAGAGGGAGTAATGGTCCATTGCTCCTGATGGAAATATTTTGATTACGCCACTGTTTGTAGCGTATATCCTTGTTCTTTATTTTTATTTATATATATATTTTTTTTACGACTGCATTACTCCGAAATTAATTTAACAATAAAAGCAAGTTTCCTTTAAAAATGACATGTGAATATTATTTTTTTAAATTTTATCTTATCTTCAGTTTAATTAAATGTCAAGCTTAATTAAACTTAATTACACTTCCTTTACTTTTGGCAAAGAAACAAAGCAATCTTTTTCATTGCTACGAATTGATTATCTTTCAATTTCTTACTCATTAAAATATTTCCGGCAAAAGTATTTTTTTGAGTATTATTGCTTTAATGAAGAACTTTGGAAGGAAACGTTTAGCTAAAATATTCATTAATTATCCATCGAATATGCAGAATGTTTTTTACATGAGATATATAAATTAAATAACTGAGAATGTCCTTGTTAATAATTTTCCGAATCATAAGAAAGATGTATTCTTTAAAAATAATAAATGAATAAATTGGAAAAAAAAAAAATATGATTTTTATTTTTAATTTCGTTTAATATAATATTTATTATGGTTTGAATTAATATTGATTACCCTTCACCCCATTGCATAAGCCCAGTAGCGTAGTGGTCAGCACGCCTGTCTGCCACGCTACTGGTTGCGAGTTCTGCTCACGGCTAGGCAAGGTTCTCGCAACCTTTCATCCGTTCGGGGTCGATAAAATGAGTACAGTCGTGGGAAAAAAATTAAACACCCCTACTAACTGCTCAACAAATTATCGTAGAAGAAAGTTACTGGTGCCGAACGGTTGGAAATAAAGTCTACTTTTAAATGATGTATATAAAATTAGCTTAGGGGGGGGGGGGGCATCTACATATTAAAACGAACCATAACTTTATTTTTTTTCAATAGCAGTACACAATTATGACAGCATAAATGAACTCTACACCCTTCAATTAGCCTAAAAACAAATTTTTATGCAATTTGTACAATAAGTTTCCGAGAAATTAATTATTTTAGAACGACTGTACTTTAAGGTCTGTATCCATACTGAAGTTCCGTACCCGATTGTTAAACGAGAGAGCCCCCTTCTTGATCAAGGCACTTGAATCGCCACTCAAGGAGTCAATGAAGCCTGTTAGATTACAGGACAGCCGAATAAATTTCAAAATATCTACTCACTTCTATCATAGACGGCCCCTTAAACCATGATTTTGCCGTTTTTTAAGCATAATTTGAAAACTACTTGGAAGAAAAATGTGAAATTTTGGAATTCCATAAAGTAGGACTTAATGAACCTAAATCCATCAAAAAAATTGTAGGTTGCAATTCATAATTTTTTCGAGTATTAATTTCATAATTCATATCCTAAAATTATAAAAATTGCAAATTCAGCGTATTTATGTTTGGGTATATTAGTATTATTGCCACAAAAAAAATTAGCACATTTGGAGCATAATTTCAGGAGATATAAATAAAAATATGAAAATGTGATTTAACATTAGAAGCACTAAATTTTGAATGTTTATAATTCAAAAACTTATCATTCAAATGACTTGAAATTTGATGTCTAAGCATAGTTTGAACCGAAGATTTGAAATATCTCGTTAAAATTGGGTATTGCCATTGAAAAAATATGAAGTTTGGATTCGTTTTAATATGTCGATGGCCACCTAAGAAAATTTTATATACATCATTTAAAAGTAGACTTTATTTCCAATCGTTCGGTACTAGTAACATTCGTCTACGATAATTTGTTGAGGAGTTAGTAGGGGGTGTTTGCTTTTTTTTTCCACGACTGTACCAGTGTTGCTTGGGAACTAAACACCGAGGGTCTCGCGTTGAGTTGACCACCTGGCCGTGTCACATGCTGCATAGCACCTCGGGGCCCAGGGTCAAATAAACAGAGTTGGGCACTGTAGGCCGTGATCCTTCATGGATTGTACAGCCACATGTTTAGTTTTTTTTTTCACCCCATTGGTGACGTACTGTAAAAAAAAGTTTGGAGATAGATCATTTAAAAAAGAAATTGTGGAAGGAAATGTTTAAATTAAATATTAATTTATTCATCATTGAATATGTATAAATGTTCATTAAAATGTACATTTCATAGTGTTCAGTATAAAATGTATTATCTTTGTTAACCCTTAAAAGGCATTAATAACGAAAAAGTGTTCCTTTTAAATATGAAAATGAATAATATTTTTCAAAATATTATCTTTGTCAAGGGTCCATTAAATGTAAAATCTAATTAAACTTAATTACATTAAATTTTTCCTTTACCAAAGAAGCAAGACGTATTGATTATTGGTTTGAATTAGTATTGATTATATTTCAACCCTTTACTCGTTAAAATATTTTTTGAGAGGGATTGCATTAATAAAGAAATAGGGAACAAAAAGCTTAGCTTAAGTATTCATTTATTTTTTTAACGTACATGCAGAAATATTCTTAAAGCGATCATTATATAGCGGATGCATAGTTTTGTTGTCGGTTGAAATATTTTAAACACAGAAGGATATTTTGCTTCATGAAATTTTTCCTCTCTCATTAAAATTAAGCACATTTTTGAAATAATTGTTGTTTCTAAAATTGTGTTGTATAAAGCTTAGACAAATATTAAACGAACATGCAGAAATAATATACAGGTGAAAAATGGATTTATGAAAGTTTGTATTATTTTTTTTTCAGAGGAGTTGCTTTACTAAAGAAAGGGCGAACAAAACGCTTTGCTTAAGTATTCATTTATTCTTTATCGTATATGGAGAAATATTATTAAAGCGATCATTATAAAGTGGGGGCATAGTTTTGCAGTCGGTAGAAATATTTTAATCACTAAAGAATTTTTTGCTTCATGAAATTTTTCCGCCCACTCTTAAATTGAGCAAATTTTTGAAATAATTGTTCTATCTAAAATTATGCTGCATAAAGCTTTAAAAAATAGAACGAATATACAAAAATTTACTAATATACGCGAAAAAATGACTTAGGCAAGTTATTATTATTATTATTATTATTATTATTATTATTATTACTACTACTAGACGCTCTTGGCGACCAGTTTGGTCTCCCTTAAATGTATGCTAAGCATTGTATCATGTTACTTTTATTCATAATTTAATTTATTTGCTCAATTTTTTGCCACATAGGAAGATTCTGATCAAGGACTCGGTTCTTTCATCCTAGCCTGTCGCAGGTGATAAATCGCCAAATATTGATCCCGTCGCATTTTTTTTTTGTATTTCATTAATTTCATTTAAAATATAATCCTTTCACTCATGTTATTTAAAATACATAACTTTAATTTAAAACTGAAACATTTAAAATTCACGACTTTCACTTATTCTTTCTTTAAAAATAAATAAATAAATAAATAATAAATAATATCATATACCATGACATTTAATTGCAACATAAAGGTATTGTTATAATTTACCTCGCTAAAAAAAAAAAAAAAATGCTAATTGCGAGTTAAAAAATGCTTTTGGCGTGATTTGTGCCCGGTTAACGTAAAAGTATCAAGAATTCTTTGCGATCATGGTAACGTGGAAAAAACTGAGTTTGATTACAATGACCACTTTGCATATGAAAAGCGAAGGGGTTAGTCTGTAATTGTTTATGATAGTCACATGACTTGGACTATTACAATACAGATGAAATGATGGCGATGGAACAATATTTGGCGATTTATCACCTGCGCTCAGCTAATATTGAAGAACCAAAATAGGCGCCTGGCATATAAAAAGGGAAGCGATCAGAATGGAACTGTTGATGACAGACGCATGACTTAAGCAAGCTATTATTTTAGAGATTATTATAAAGAGGAATTGCTATTAAATGACGAATAAAAAGCTTAGCTTTACGTACTCATTTATATTTTACCGAATATGCAGAAATGTCCATAAAGCAATTAATATATAGCGACAGCATAAATATTTAGTCGTTAGAAATATTTTAAATAGAGAAGAACATTTTGCTTTATGAAATTTTCCTCTAACAGTGAAATTATATGGATGTAAGATAGCACGTTTTTGAAATAATTGCTGTATCTAAAAATTTGCCATACAAAGCTTTGTCAAATATAAACGAATAGAACAAAATATTAATATAGTAGAAAAAAGGATTTAGAAAAATCCTTATTATTATTTATTTATTGAGATGGATTTGTTTAATAAAGAAATAGGGAACAAAAAGTTTAGCTCAAGTATTCATTTATTCATCATCATAAATGTAGAAATTTTTATAAGGCAATCCTTATAAAGTGAATTCATAGTTTTGCAGAAGCTGGAAATATTTTAACCACAAAAGAATGTTTTGCTTTATGATTTTTTTCCTCTTGAAATGAAATTAAAATGGATATACATTTTTCAAATAGTCGCTGTATCTAAAAATTTGCAAAATAAAGTTTAAACAAATAGTAAACGAATATACGAAAAATAGTAATACACTCTCAGAAATATTTTCTTCAAATCATAGAAATATTTCTGGCAGCAGAGCTACCGGAATATTTCTGTTATTTGGATAATGTCCGTTTCTTTTTTCTCTGTTACAAGAGAAAAATATTCGCAAATTGAAGAACATTTCGTCTTTTTTCTGTTCTAGGATAGAAATTTCCCAATATTTGACGAAACGGAGGTTTTAAAAAAACACCTCTGTCTTTTTCTCTCTGGCTGATATTGCAATTAGACCTGGAACCCGACTGCCTCGAATCCAATATTTTTATCATTACGATAACTATCGCTTGAAAAAGGTTGAGATTAAAATAAAGATACGTGTTTTTTTTTATGAGGCTTGGGTAAAGCTTGATAAATTTGTTGTTTAGAATGCTCGATATTTTGAATTTAATTTTGTTAAGATTTCGTTGTTGTAAGATACTATAGTTGGGGTTTTAACATTTATAGAATAATAGAGAATAAAAATATGAATTAGACATTTTTAATTAGATTGTTAGATGGAAAACTTATGCGCAAGCAACTCACAAAGGCGAAAAACCCAAAAATAAACCCGGGAGGAAACTTCAGAAAGCTCAGCAATCGCCACAGATGGAGCTACCAGCCCGAGAGCAGCTGTACCAGCTGAGCAAAATGGAAAAAGTCTTTACCCAATTCCTCGAAATCCTTGAAAAAATCAAGACTGAGCTAAAAATTAATTATTTTCTAGAACTAGGCAACTATCTTGAAAAATTCTACGAAAACATTGTTGCACAAACCGACATACAAAAGAAAACTCTTGATTTCAAAGACGGAATGTCCAACTTTACAAAAAATCGCAAAGAGGCGAAAAACTAGACAAATGTTTTAGGCTCTAATGCATACTTTTAAATATTAACTTGTAAATATTTTTCTTTTCTTTTATTGTAAGGTAATCTTTCTCGTTTTTTAAACTTTATGTTAGTGTAGGAAAATTGTAATCTATGCCTTCACTTCCTCCCTAAATCATCTTAATATTGCCTGAATGACCGACATATCGTCTTACTCTCCTGGTGTTCATGCCAGTCGTGTGTTCAGCGGTGTGGACCGTCCCTTGTAAGGGCCTGGTTGCTTACGAGTACGCCAAATATAACCACCGCACTCGGCTGTTAGCGAGCATCAGAGAGGGCTAGGACAAGTCGCTTCAACACTCTACATGAGCTGTCTACCGGAGGGCGGGGCTTAATGGCTCCAACCAATGAGAAAACAGCTTCACGTGCACTTAATTACTATCATCTCATGCAATTCATCTTTTTGTTGCTTGCCCAGTGGATCTCTGGGCCCCATGTTCTTTGAAGATACGTGGAGAGGTTTTTCACTCTCTGCAGGCACTCCGCAAGCCTAGAGTTGACTTGACTAAAATATTATAATTTTAATTAAATTCAAGAATAAATGTTTTTTTTTGAGTAAAATCGATTTTTTAAAATTTAGTTTAACTTTTACATATTCCTTAAATGTGTTCGTTTAGAAAATATTTTAAGTGCAAATATTTTTTTTTATAACTCTAAAAAATAAATGGCGAATAATTTTAATTAAATGAGAAAATTGATTTTCTCTCTTTTAAATTCGAAAGCATTATTTTTGTTTGTTCGTTTTAAATAAATTAGAAATTTTAATTTATCAAACTTTCGGTTTTTCATTCAAACATAAATTCGAACTTTAGTATTGAAAAGCTCAACATGCATGCGTGGAAAGTATAAACGGATGTTTTTCTTTTTTCTGATTTTCGGGAAGAATCAACGGAAAAAAAGCATGTTTTCTAGGAGTGCAGAAATTAATTGCTCAAAAATGAGAAATAATTTAGTGTATAATGACGAGTTTTTCTGACAGAGTATAAGCGATAAAATAGTATGAAGTACAATGCAGTGAATACGGGTATGTATGCCTGGAATTCGTCCTTGCACCCCTACTCGAAGAGCGTCCTTTACAGAAATTTTAATCTTTTATCACCAGTTTTTCAAAATAGAAAATTTTGTCTAATTTAACCATCACAAAATTGCTAACAAAAAAGGTACATCGACACATTGTAATTTATCTACTTTTTATTTCCACTGATAGGGCTAGTCCTTAATGAAAGTTCATTATCTTTCGTTGTAAATTTTGTATATATCCTTGTAAGCATTTCTTTTATTTTTTTTTTTTTTTTTTTTTACTTTATTCATCATATTACTATATAGTCTAGGGAATGGAGAATTTTACCTAGCAAAATTAATGGTAGTTCTGGAAATCGGCTTTCTTTATGTTTTTTGGGTCGCCGAATCCGAATTTGTAACTTCCCACCAAAATTTCCCCCGGCTATCCCCCAAATTTTGGTAAAAAGCCCCTCAAAAAAGGTTTTTATTAAAAAAATCAATTTTTTTATTGTTTTAGAGGAAAAGTATCTAGAAATTCAGAAAGTAGACAAAATTTGCAACAAATCAGATGTATGACATTATGATTTAGGATGAAGGGGAAGGGGGGATCTGCGTCGGAACATGCGCGCGGTGCTGCGTGAACTAAGTTGCGCAATTCCACTTAACCACTCACACTTTTACATTCGCCCTCCCATATCACCTCCGAACTTTCCTTATTGGGTCGCTGAATCCGAATTTTTAACTTACCCCCAAAAATTCCCCCCCCCGAACCCCCTCCCCCCAAAAATAGTTGTTATTAACTTAAAATTCTTATTGTTTTAGGGGAAAAGCATTACAAAATTCAGAAACTAGACAAAATTTTCAACAAATAGGATATATGACATTAGGACGTAGGATAAACGGGGAGAGAGGGGGCTGCCTCGGAACATTCCCTGCGCGCTTTTCTCAAAAACCAATTTTTTTCAAAAAATCAATTTTTTGGGGGGTTGCCGGGTGAAATTGTGATGGGAAGTTACAAATTCGGATTCAGCGACCCAAAAAACATAAAGTGAGTCGAAATCCAGAACTAGTATTAATTTTTCCAGGTAAAATACCCTATTGCCTGGACTTCATAACATAGTGCACATAATGCCGCAGTGCAATTTCAGAGGCAGCCCTCCCCTCCCTGTTCATCCTACGTCATAATGTCATATATGCTATTTGTTGCAAATTTTGTCTAGTTTCTGAATTTCGTAATGATTTCCCCCTAAAACAGTAAGAAATTTAAGTTAAAAACAACTATTTGGGGGGAAGTTAAAAATTCGGATTCAGCAACCCAAAAAACTTAAAGTAAACCTTATAGAGAAAGTTCGGATGGGAGATGGGAGGGCGAATGTAAACGTGTGAGTGGTTAAGTTGAATTGCGCAACTTAGTTCACGCAGAACCGCGCGCATGTTCCGAGGCAGATCTCCCCCTTCCCCTTCATCCTAAGTCATAATGTCATAGATCTAATTTGTTGCAAATTTTCTCTACTTTCTGAATTTCTAGATACTTTTTCCCTAAAATAATAAAAAAATGGAATTTTTTAATAAAAACCTTTTTTTTTGTGGGGGGGGAGGGGGGTGTTGCCGGGAGAAATTTTGGTGGGAAGTTAAAAATTCGGATTCAGCGACCCAAAAAACATATAGTAAGCCTTTTTCTAGAACTACCATGAATTTTGCTAGGTAGAGCCCCTATACGGTCTCTATTGCTGGACTAATACTTATTTTTCTCTTTTATTGTTAACACTGCTTTATATTTGCATTTAAAAAAGATATGGCTCCTTTAAAGGGATTTTTCCGCCTTACGTATTTCCGTCGTATGTTTCCCAGACATCGACTATGACACAAAATATCTCTATGTCTAATTTATCTACTAGAGGTATAGAGTTTTCTCTAGGACATATATAACAGGAGATCTGTCTTCCTATTTCCTGACAGGATTTCCAGCGGTCAGCGCGGAAGGATTCAGTGACGATCATTTTAGTTCGCGTTCATGGAAAAAAATGCAGTTTATCACATACACTTGCATGATTAAAGAATGATTCATTAATTTGATAAGTACAGTTTAATTAAAGAAGCATAAATTAGGATAATAATAAATGATAATACTAATATCTAAAATTGACAGCACGGGCTATGTTTACCTCTGCCTAGCATGCTTCATTTGCCTTGCAAGCTTCTGATGGCCTACTCAGAACTCCTGTTATATATGGAGCTCAGTGCTCTTGGCACTCTGTCATCAAATTTTATCCAACTCGAGATCCAAGATTAAAAATGGCAAAAATGTTAATTAAGAATTACTGTTAAAAAGAAAAATCAAGCGTTTTGAACAATTCATGCATCATGCATACGCAACGCTCGTCTCAAAGGAGCTAACGGCTAACCATAAATGTAAAAACAACTAAGAAAGTACAAGGCATTTAATAATTCAATGTTTATTATCGGAACCATGATGGAATAAAGTAAGGAAAATAAACTGTCTTATCTTAAAGGTAATACGGTATAATGACGAGAAAAAAATAATAATGTCTACGAAACCATGTTTTTCTTTAATAATTTTTAAAAAAATATGATTACGTTGTAAAAACGCAGTGTCAAATTTTCGTATGTAACATATAGGGTAAGGTGCCCTATTATCGTCCCCAGTCACTTTTAGGCCCTTGAAAGTTGTAATTGCCAGTGAAAATCTACCAAATTTGAATTTTACATAAACTAACTACTCGCGCACATAGAAACATAGACAAATGTCGTACAAAAAATTTTAACAGTGCGAAAAAAGTTTTTTAAAAAAGTATCTAAAAAATGCAAAAGAAAAAAAAACGGTCCCAATTTTGTCCCCCTAAAAAATCCAATACGCTGAGGATTAACTTATAACTAAATCAAAATTTATTTCTATATGAGTAAGTAATTTAATTTACGTTAAAGTAAGGCACAAAGAAATGTACTAATTATCAGTGGAAGAATAACATAACGAAACGTTAGCCATCCAAGCATGAGGAAAAAATTTAAAAAAATTGTCATGAAACAGCATTCCCAATTTCGTCCCCGGGACGAAAATAAGAACTGCAAGATGGACGAAATTGGGACCACGCTACTTCCCAATATGACGGAGCATCAGTTCCCGTAATATGAACTAAATGCCCTAAAACTCACTGTATGCTACTGTCAGCATCTTACGAACGTAAAATACATGCAATGAATAAGAAATAAATACTTACAGTACAGTAAATAACGTTCTACAAACGACGTAATAAGAACTCAAGTCTTCTAAAAATATGAAATTTAGCGTCTTTAATTTATGTATGCGTCTTGGCGAACAAAACTTTCAACATTGACCCCTTTTACCTCCCTTCCCCTGTGTCTTGCGTCAAAAGTGACGCCAGTTTAGCAGAAGCGGAGAAGTTAAGGGGGACGAAATTAGGAGAAGGGACGAAATATGGGCACTTTACCCTAAATTCAACGTTTCGGCGGAAGCAAAGCAAACATCAAGCTTGGAAAAGGGTTTAGATAAAACACAACATATCACCAAAAATTTCTACTGCTATCTTAGAAAGTGTTTAACAAAAATGAATTAGAAAACTTGGAATACATAAATAGACTTCGGTTTGCTGATAACAATTTACAATTCAACTGTTAAATTACTATTAAGAAAACTACTACTAACAGATATTTTAATTGATAAAGGGAGCGTTTGACAATAAATGCAAATAGATATTTGAAACTTTACAGCTCAGTTTCTCAAAATGATGATTGTGTCACTGAGTGGGACCAAATTATAGTAGCAGTATTTTTTAAGTCTGTTCATCATAAGGTTGTCGTTTGGCTAGAAAGGTATTTCTTTTGACTAATATATTTCATACGATATTAATAAAAAATAAATATATGTTAATACGGAAGGAAGGAAGTTTATAAAAATATTTTAGTGAAATACGAGGGCAAGTCAGTAAGTAGGTCACAAAAGCCAATAAAAAAGGGAAAAACCAAGATACATATTTAAAAGTCCTGTATATTTTTCTATATAATCGTCATTTACATTGATACATTCGTCCCATCTCTTTATGAGTTTTCTAATACCTGCTGCATGAAAGTTTTTGGACTGCACTCTCAGCCAGCTATGTACAGTCCTGGAAAAAAAAGTAAACACCCCCTACTAACTCCTCAACAAATTATCGTAGACGAAAGTTATTGGTACCGAACGATTGGAAATAAAATCTACTTTTAAATGACGTATATAAAATTTTCTTAGGGGGCCATCTACATATTAAAACGAATCCGAACTTAATTTTTTTTCAATGGCAATACCCATTTTTAACAAGATATTTCAAATCTTTCGTTCAAACTATGCCTAGACACCAAATTTCAAGTTATTTGAATGATAAGTTTTTGAATTATAAGCATTCAAAATTTAGTGCTTCTAATATTAAATTACATTTTCATATTTTTATTTATATCTCCTGAAATTATGCTTCTAATTTGCTAATTTTTTGTGTAGCAATAATACTAATATACCCAAACATAAATACGTTGAATTTACAATTTTTATAATCTTCTGATATGAATTATGAAATTAATATTAAAAAAAATATGAATTGCAACCCACAATTTTTTTCATGGATTCAGATTTATTAAGTCCTGCTTTATGGAAATACAAAATTTCACATTTTTCTTCCAAGTAGTTTTCAAATTATGCTTAAAAAACGGCAAGATGATGGTTTAAGGGGCCGTCTATGATAGAAGTGACTAAATATTTTGAAATTTCTTATGCTGTCCTGTAATCTAACAGGCTTAATTGACTGCTTAAGGTGCCTTGATCAAGAAGAGAGCTCTCTCGGTTAACAATCGAATACCGAACTTCAGTTTGGATACAGCCCTTAAAATAAGCTCGTTTTAAAATAATTAATTTCTCGGAAACTGATGGTACGAATTGCATAAAAATTTGTTTTCAGACTAATTGAAGGGTGTAGAGTTCATTTATGCTGTCAGAATTGTGTACTGCTATTGAAAAAAACAAAGTTTGGATTCGTTTTAATATGTAGATGGCCTCCTAAGCAAATTTTATATACATCATTTAAAAGTAGACTTTATTTCCAATCGTTCTCTAACAGTAACTTTCTTCTACGGTAATTTGTTGAGGAGTTAGTAGGGGGTGTTTACTTTTTTTTTTACCACGACTGTACCTCACATTCAACGTCTGTATCGGTTGGCTGTAGGCTAAACCACGTGAACACCCTATTGCAATTGCTATGCTGTCTATTGTCGTTCACACCTTTCGCACTGTTTCTTCTGTCGCAATCCCAACAGCACGACCACTTTGCTCTTCGTCAACAACTTTTAAACGGCCCTGCTCATCTTGTACAACTGTTGTCTCATAAATTCGAAATTAACATCTTACAGCTGGATTGTGCTGCCACCTATTGGCATATTTAGAAACAATATAGTACTAATTTCCGACCGCTCATATCAGTTTGTGGCGTACTTACTGACTTTCCATCGTTTATTGTTTGTCCATCTTTTGTTCATTCTCAAATAAAAATGAAGAACACATATTGATTTTTTTTTTCAAAAAAGGCTGTACCAAAAATATGGAGATTTTTATATGTATATAAGTAGATCAGAGCTAAAATCGAAAGACATATCATATTAATATTGATTTTGGAGTGAATGTCCTCAGAAATAAAATCAATCCTGGACAACATTTCAATAAAACAGAATGCTGAAGAAGAATATAAAAACTTTTATCTAGTGTAAGAATATGAAAAAAGCATTTATAGATTTTTTTTTTACATGGAGACTAGTAAAACATAGATTTCAAATTTGTGTTTTTGTGCATTTTGAATTTTTATGTATTCATGAAATGTTAAATGAAACACCTCTACTACTTTTAAAATTTGTTGTTTTACTAAATTAAGGAGAAAAACGGTAAAATATTCAGCAGCGCTATTTATTCTATTCTTTAATTAGCAATATATACACGACATATATTACAAATAAACGTAAAAGTAAATATAATATACATAAAACCCAGTATAAATTATTGAACTGTATAGATCATACACCACATTTTAGTTTGGACAACAATGGACTCAATTTTAATGAACCCTTTTTAATTAAGAGCTCAGCTGATAAAGGTAGTATGTGACAATCCTCTACCATCTGTTAAATTACTATTAAAAAAAAAACCTAATACTAACAGAGATTTTAATTGATAAAGGGGGCGTTTGACAATAAATGTAAATAGATATTTGAAACTTCACAGCTAAATTTCTCAAAAAGATCATTGTGGCACTGAGTGACACCAAATTATATGGACCCAGGGGCGCAAGCCCACCCATCAATTTAATCTCTCCGCCCATCGAATTTTAAGGGGACGATGGACATTTAAAAAAAATTATTTTAATTTTCATAATGGAATAGAACACCTTAAAAGAAATTTACAATCTTTGTATAATTTTAAGATCAGATATTTCCTCGATTTTAGATTTTAATCACGTAAAAGTCTATTACAAACAAATCGATTTTTTAATCCCTTAAATAGTTCATTTTTTAGAGATATTTTTCTGGATTCCATATCGATTTCCATCAAATTTCTGCCGTATAATAAGTTGAAAATCAAATTTTGTTGTCTTAATGAAGTCGAATTTTAAAATGCATACACAGTTCCTTTTTAAGCAATATCAGGATTCTTCCTTACCAGTTTCAAGAATTTTGATCAAAAATTAAGTAGCAAGGAGCATTTCAAAAACTAAAAAAAAAAAAAAAGCTGAAACATCAGTATTGAGAAAAATAGATTTAAAGTATATTAACAGACCGAAAAATTGTTTGTGAACAAAATTAAAAAAGTGCAACTTTACGTAAAATTATCGCATCTACATCGGTTTTCCGAATGACGTAGTGCAACTTTGAGAATAATAATACACACAAAAAGAAATGTCGATTTTTGCTTAACCCCTTCACGGTCGCTTAATATTTGAAAAAACCATAAAAAGTGTACCTATTTTTTTTTTTATTACAGAAATTGAATAATTATAAGGTTTCTAAATAAAATATGCAATTAGTTTATTTTTAAGCCGAAAAAACAATATTTTATAGCCATATTCATATTTGTATAAAAGCCATCATGCGAGAATTATGTGTCTTAACCTCCGCCTCCGATAAAGGTAGGTTACCTTTTTTTATTATTCAGATTGTTTGAATTCCCACCACCGTAGTTTACGGCAGATAAAATGATACGAAAATAAAGCCATTTACACTATTTAAATAAAACTGGTGGGAGTCAAACAATCTGAATTAAAAGATAGTAGCCTACATTTATCGGGGGCGGAGCTTAAGAGGTTAAGACACATAATCCTCGCATGATGGCTTTTATACAAATATGAATATGGCTATGAAATATTGTTTTTTCGCCTTAAAAATAAACTAATTGCATATTTTATTTAGAAACCTTATAAATATTCAATTTCTGTAATAAAAAAAATAGGTACACTTTTGATGGTTTTTTCAAATATTAAGCGACCATGAAGGGGCTAATATTCCAGCTATCATCAGAAAGGCTTGATTCATCAGAATCCATATCAAAATGACAAAAATATTACAAATCTATGACAAATCTATGGCAAATTATAGATCGTACAAATCAAACCAGAGTGCTAATATTCAAAGACTTCAAATGGAAATTCCAGTTCAATTTTTCTGGTTTCAGAAGTTTTTCCAGCAATTAAATCTCCAGCCCGAGAATATGACGGGCACGAGAAATAACGAACGACACCTCAGCCCGAGATATTAACGGAAGCGAGAATTAAGGGATTAAGTAAAGGTCCACGGCCCCCTTAATTTATTTAATTCGTAATTTATTTATTTTTTTATTTATTTAATCGCTGAAATGAAATTTGGTTTTATTAACGTTCTCAAAATAATTTTGTTTGAAAATAGTAAGTACATCCATTAGACTTACAGAGCACGGAAAACCCCTTCACCGAATATATAATTATATTTCTCACAAAAGCAAATTTCCTCCATATTTTGCCGTCTGTTTTTGATGTCTTGAATGGATAGAGCACTTAAGTGATTAAAATGTATGTTTTTCTGGACATTTAGATTTTTGCGCTTTCAATAGTTTAGCTATTCCATTGTTATTTAAAATAAATATTAATTTATTTCTAAAAAAGAACTTCAAAGAATATAATTTAATAAAATTATATATAAAATTATAATTAAATTATAATAATTTAAAAATTTGCTTTGAAAGAACTGTTTAATTTCGAATTATCATCTTTAATCATTCGCTCCTTCCCTCCTCCCCTCTCTCTCCCCACGCACTAAGGAAAAAAATGTATGTGTTATTTCAATCAAAAATTTTGGAGTCCACACAATATTTTTGAAAAGTTGGCGCTACATGTGTCACTTACCACCTTTATCATCTGAGCATTTCAAACAACTGGCTTTAAAAAATAGTAAATATTACAGAATCAATTAATTGTTTGTTATCCCTTTCAGCGGCAAAGCATTTGCAATGCTAAAGTGTTGAAATAAATGATTGGCACCGGAATTTACTAACTAATTTAATTGGAAATAAGAATAACGCTATATTTCACTTTCACATTAATTGGAAAATATTTTATCAAAATTCTGGTGCCATTGTACCGTTTGAGAATTAAAATTAAGTGGTATCCTTATGAAACCACCGCCCCTGAAGTGGTTAAGAGTAGTTTTCATAAGGTTGTCATTTGCCTAGAATACTATTTATTTTGAGCAATATATTTTATAAGATATTAATAAGGTATAACATTTTTTAATACGGAAGGTAGTTTATAAAGGCAGACAAGTGACAGATGTCAGTTTTCCAACCTTTCTTGATATTCTCAAATAAAGATAAAGAAACATATATTTCTTTGTTTACTTCTTCCAAAAAATGCCATATAAGAAAGAAAAAAAAAAAAAAAAAAAAAAAAAACAATTTTTTGATAAGTAGACAATACCTAAAATTGAAAGACATATCATGTTAATATTGATTTTGGAGTGAATGTCCTCGAAAATAAAATCTATCTTGTCAACATTATAATAAAACGGTACGCTGAACAAGAATATAAAAACTTTTATCTAGTGTAAAGACATGAGCAAAGCATTTATACTATATTTTTTTTTACATCAAGGCAATGAAAAAATAGATTTCGAATTTATGTTTTTGTACATTTTCAATTTTTATGTATTCATGAAATGTAAAACAGAAAGACTGCTACTTTTTTTTTTTTTACAATTGTTCTTTTAACAAAGGAACGATAAAAACAGTAAAATATTCAACAACGTTATTAATTCTATTATTTAACTAGTCATATGTACATGTCATTAATTACACTGTAAAAACAAATCTGTAAAGTTACTAAAATTTTTCTAGGAAACTGCGATTCTTAGAACTTTTTATATAACGGCAACAACAAAAATGCATATAACAGATACACTTTTGCAACTTAAATAAAAAAATCTGTAAGGTTACTAAGGATTTTTTAGGAAACAGGGATGCCTAGAACTTTTTATGTAACTGCAACCTGGATTACAGATAAAATTTTAGTAAGCACATAGATTTCTGTAACTTTACATCTGTAGGATTACTGTTTTTTTTTTTTCACAGTGTACAAGTTAACTTAAAAGTACATATAATGAACATGCAGTCCGGTGTAAACGTTTGAAATATATACATCGTGCACCATATCTTGGTTTGGAGGACACTATTGGACGCCAATGGATTCAATTTTAATATACCCTTTTAATTAAACGGATAGCTCAGACGATAAAAGTAGTAACTAACAAAAAATAGTGTTAATCATTTGAATAGTCCTCTAACATCGGTTAAATTACTACTTATTTAAACAAATCTAATGCTCACAGAGATTTTAATTAATAAAGTTGACTTTATCAATAAACGTAAATAAAATTTTAGAACTTTACAACTACAGCTTATTTTCTCGAAATTATGACTGTGTCACTTACCACCTTTATCTTCTGAACTCTTTAAAAAATTGGTTTTAAAAAATAGCAAATTTTACAGGTGTTGGTGTTGTTTATGACGGCGAATTATCTACACTAGATGGGGCGGGTGTCCTCCGTGGGTTTTTTTAAGGGAACCTAACCTGTATTTACGCAAGGATATCCAGGGTTCGAAGAAAACCACCGACGACTCCGAACGATTAGGCTGACGGGCGCGATTGGGTTCTAACCCAGCACCTCCCGTCTACCACCTTTGAGAGCAGAACCTCTTGGCCACTGTTGGAATGCAAATTTGACAGAATTAGTTAATTGTTTGTTAGGGGTAGTCTTCATAAGGTTGCTGTTTGCCCGAAAACTAGTTTCTTTTGAGCAATATATTTTATAAGATGTTAATTGGTTATAACATTTCTTTAACCCTTTACGGCAGAGACAATATTGTTCGTAAAATAATGATATCATTGTCTGACACCGGAATTTAAAAACGACTTTTTTAGAAATTAAAAATTTGTTGAACAGGTGAGCAGCATTAAGGGGTTTCCTAGCTGATAAGAGCTTAACACCCTGTCTAGGAAATTGAAATGTCTTATGTTTTAATGAGCCATTGGGATAAAGTTAAACTGTAGCAAAAAAACTACTAAAAGAGAAATTAAGTTAAAAAATAGAATTTAAAAAGTTAAGAAAAAAGGAATAAAAAGAGAAAAATTAAGTTAAAACTTAAGATAGTAGAAAAGTAATAAAAATCTTAATAAGTTACATAAAAGTCAAACTGTAGCTGAAGAACTACTATGAGGAATTGAAGAAGTTAAAGTTAGCACTGTTCAGAGAAACTCTCACCAAGCTTGGGCAAGAAAAGCCTGGGGTGGCAAAGACCACATAATCCTCCAAAAAAGGGACTAATCAGGGCCATACATTTTTTATATTTTACAATTTTTATGGTCTCTATAGCACTTATAGAGAGGGGTTTTTTTTTATAAAAAAGTTATAAAAAGAGAAAAATATTGACAAAGGCAAACTTAGCGTGGTGCACCCAGATTTTACTGAGTGTCCATAATCATGGTAAAAATTTGTTACTTTAAAAGTTCATTGTAAAGGCAAAATTTTACTAAAATATTCTTGGTGCCGATCGTAAGCTTGGAATTAAAATTAGGTATCCCGACCTGAGCACACTGCGTCGGAAAGGGTTAATTCGGAATTTATAAAGGCAAATTAGTGAAATATGTCATTTTTTTACGCCTTTGTTGATATTCTAAAATAAAGATGAAGAAACACGTGTTCTTTTTTAAGAAAAGGTTGTTCAAAAAATATAAAGAAATATTTTTTCGATAAGAAGATCATATCTAAAATCGAAGGACATATCATTTTAATATTGATTTTTGGAGTGAATGTTCCCGAAAATAAAATCCATCTTGGCCAACATTTGAATAAAACGGAGCGCTGAGGGAGAACATTAAAACCTTTATCTAGTGTAAGGAAAAGCATTTCTGCTGTTTTTTATTTTTAACACGAAGACAAGGAAAAGATAGATTTCGAATTTGTATATTTGTACACTATCAACTTTTCTGTATTCATGAAATGTAAAACAGAAAATCTACTACTTTTTTCCCATTTGTTATTTTTCTGAAGGAAAGATAAACACGGTAAAATATTTAACAACGTTATTTATTCTATTATTGATTTAGTCATAGCTTTACGACATATAACACAAAACAACAAAAATAAAAATAAAATATAATATACATATAACCCAGTGTGAACTATTGAACGATATACATCTTACTTCACATCTTAATTTGGGCGCGACTATTGGACGCCAATGGACTCAATTTTAATGAACATCTATTTGTTTGGAGCAATAAGATATTTATAAGATATCACAATTTTTAATACGAAAGGAAATTTAAAATGGCAAATTAGTGAAATATGTCAGTTTTTTCCAACATTTGCTGATACTTTTAAATAAAGATAAAGAAACATATATTGCTTTATTTACATCTTATATAAAGCGGCATAGAAGAAATACAAGGAAAAGAAAACCTTTTTTAATGACCATACCTAAAATCGGAATATATACCATTTTAATATTGATTTTGAAGTAAATCCTCGAAGATAAAATCTATCTTGACCAACTTTAAGAAGTAAGCTGAAAAATAATAGGGTAACTCCGGGAGAGTCGCCGCATCCGGGATAGATACCGCACCCCTTGTATTTCTCGTAATTATCAATAGATGGTCGTCAAACGCACAGTATAGGTGCGCAATGAGATTATTTTAACCAGTGTATAGCGTGAATCCCATTTCGATGTTTACTTGTAGAAGTACAATCCTTATTTTGACGTAAGTGCATGATTTTACTGTCCAAACTTTTAAACACGTTATGTTTAAATACTTTTCATACACTAATTACTAAATGAATGCATGATTTCGAAGTCAAAAGTAAGAGCAGCGTTTGTATAGAGTACTGTGTGTATGGTTACGCCATTCCCCTTAGCGATGGCAGGTAACTGTTATGGCCGACGTCTGCACCATGCAAAATGAGATACATGCCCACTGCAATTCTGATATACATGCCGCAGTTTCTTTAGTACGGGATGATTAAGTGTAATTAACTTTGCCTTTTCTCTTTGCACAGACTAACCATGTTAGGCATGTTATCAAGTTTACTGAAACCAAAGGAGAAAAAGGAAAATAAAAAGTAAGAAGGGCAAGAAAGATGCAAGTCAAAATGATAATACTGAAAAAATTTACTACGCGTAACGCAGAGTTTCTTAGCTCGGAATGTTTAGAAAACAACTCCAGAAAAGAAGAAGTGTAATTGGCTTCATTGCATCATGTGTCAAATGTAGTCACATAAAGAATGTACATTTTCAACAATTTTTCTGTACATTGTAGTCGAATAAACAAGTTTCTTAACCCATTCGAAACCATAGGTGCATATATGCACCTTCATAAAGAGCCTACAAAATTTGTTTCTGGCACCAGTAAAACAGAAAAGTAATATTTGCTTTCTTTAATTTGAGCATTTTCATGATTATTTCATCAGACTGGGTGTTAAGTTGCTTGTCAACAAGGTAACCCCTCAACGCTGCTCCACTGTTCATTATTATTTAAGTAAATGTAACTTCTTTTAAAAAAGTTGTGAACCCGAATAAAATTTGTGTAAAACCCACCGGTCCCGAAAGGGTTAACAAATAAATTATGTAAAAAAGTTTTAACTTTTTTCTTTTCCCTCTCTAATACATTCATGTTACGTTGTTGCTGAAATAACAACAGAAAGACAGCCATTTTTTTTTTTTCAAATTTCTTACACTTTGCCAAAGGAAGCAGAAAAATGGCAAAATATTCAACTACGATTTTTATTCTATTATTTAGTTAGTCATATGTATACGACATATATTACAAATCAACATGAAAATAATTATAATATATATCTCTATATAATAAAACACAGTGTAACGAATCCGGGTCGCGCTCATCCTCGGAAAAAAAGGATCGCGGCTATGTTACGCTTTTAACACCCCGATGCCATATTCTAAGTTGAACAATTGCTTTGTTTAATATACGTTGTATCATATCTTTCTTTCTTCATTGTCTCTAAAACCTTCAAAACCTATACAATTGCAATATCATAAATTCTAAATTAAAAATAACGAGCTACCAACAGCAAATTACAGATATAGACAAATGAATACTGTTACCATTCAGAAACACAAAAATCCAAACCTAGAAATAAATTAACGATTCTTTGAGCGGTTCATTAAAACAATACGCTTAATTTCCGATTCTGTCTTAAAATATTTGTAAAAGCATATTAAGGCCTTTAAATGTTTTTAAATGCATTTTCCCCTTTTGTTTACGTTTAAAAGCAGTTCGGCAAAAGGGGAAGTGGGATTATAAGTTCAATTGGGTGTATTTCCGTGAAATAATTTCTACTGAATATCGTTTTGTTGTTACATATTGTTTTAGCGCCATCTTCCGGGGTTTAATATAAGCAAAGAAGCTTTCTGTTGAAATCGTACCTTTTTTTTGCATTTTATCAGCTTTCCATAAATAAAATGATTACTTCTTATCAATTCTTATTGTAATTAAAATATAAGGGATATATACAACACCGTTATGACACAGGAAGTTTCTAGAGGAAAGAAAATCATATTACTGTAATTAATAGTTGAAATTTTGCTTTATTTTTGCAATCCACTTTACTTATTATGCCATTTATTTTGAAAAATGATGTAGATTAAAATCATTAAAAATTTGATGCTTAGAGTACAGAATAATTCAAAATTAGCTTCTGAGTAGTAAAATAATTTGTAATTCACAAAATTAATATCAGGTAAAGAATAATATATAAAAATAGTTCAAATCCCTGCCGGCTCGGCCTACAGGCGGAGGTAGGTTTCGAAGTTAAGTACTAAATTCACCAACAAAACTTAAATCAAAATTAGAGATAAACCCAGTTTCTTCACTAAGAATGGGCTATGGGAAGCTAAACTTTTTGTGAAAATTGTAATATACACGAATACGCACACGCATGTATATGGAATATGTTTAAAAATGGCTAAAGCAAATTCAGGGAACCTCAAAGTGTTAAAATATGTTAATATTTCTATAGTCGGATTTTTATCATGTTTTAATACGTTTCTTCAAACTCACACGACGTTGCATAGTCATCTGCTGAGGTTCATTATATTTCCAATATGACGTAATATATATATTTTTTAATTCGTCAAACAATTTATTTCATTTTGAGTTTTCATGCGGAAACCTTGCTCTAGAAAACTTATGACGTAATAATCAATTTTATTTTCAATTCGTCCAACTATTTATTTAATTTAATTTTTCACGTGAAAATCTTGTATAGAAAAGTAATTGTTGTGGTGAGAATTTTATTGTTTTCCTTTTAATTGTTCGGAACTGCTATAATGAAAAATGTTTATTATTTCTTGCCATTATTGTGTAAGTGCTGGTTTTATCAGAATCATGTTAAGACGGTATTCAAAATTTTTAACCCTCCCCCATTTCTACTACCTTGGGGCGATTTTTCTCATTTGGAATCCCCGTGAGATATTAGCCATCTCAATGTGTTTGGCGAGTTTGAAGACATAATAATATTTTTGAAGATATCGTTCATAATTGTGATTATGAATGTGTTAGAAAAATATTTTTATAACTACAATTTTCATGATTAAATAGCGGATAATTCAGGTGTTTTGATAGAAATTCGTTTTTTACTAGGAACTTAAATAAAAAAAAGACCTATACCTTTGTCAACGAGAAGATTTTCTTATTTTCATTCAGTTTTATTATTCATGTGGAGTTTTTTGAAACTGAGAAAGAAAATAATATAATACTTAATGGCATTTGATGCTTCCATCTATAATCAAAGCTTGAAACTACACCCAAATCACGTGATGCTTAAACTGGGAGCATCAGCGTAGCTAACCGAGAATTATTTTTGGGTACACATCCTGTGATTAAAAAACCCATCTTTAGTGTTCTTCTCTAGGTTTTATCTTAATGATCTAAACTTCTATATGTTATTTTGAAGATCTTTCGTTCACATACCGTCATTTTTCACAGGTTTATATACTAGTATATATATATATATATATATCCTTGTGTAAACTCTTGAAATATATCCATGGAACTCAACATCTTACTTTGAACGCGACGCGACGTTTGGATGCCAATGGAATCAATTTATATTAACTCTTTTAATTAAACAATTGACTTTAAAAATATTAAATTTTAAAAGAGTAAGTTAATTTTTTATTAAATTTAGTCTTCATATGGTTGTCGTTTGCGTAGAAAAGCATTTCTTTTTAGCAATATATTTTATAAGATATTACAGGCATGTGATTTCCGCGTTTTTGGGCACCGGTATTTTGTTAGAGAAAATGTCATTTTATTTAATCGGAACATTTTTGCGATTTAAGCGAACAATATTTTCTCTAAGAATATATTGGTGTGCAAAAAAGCGGAAATCACATGCCTGATATTAATAAGATATAACATTTTTTAATGCAAAATGATGTTTATAAAAGCAAATTAGTGAAACTTGACGTTTTTCTAACCTTTATTGATATTCTCAAATAAATATAAAGAAACATATACTTCATTATTTATTTCTTCCAAAAAGCGGTATATAAGAAATACAAGGAAAAGAAAATCTTTCGATAAGTAGGCCGTACCCAAAATCGAAAGACATATCATGTTAATATCGATTTTGAAGTAAATGTCCTCAAAAATAAAACCCATCTTGGTGAGTATTATAATAAAGCGGTACCCTAGACAAAGCATATTAAAACTTTTATCTAGTGTAAGGATATGAAAAAAGCATTTATACTGTCTTTTTTACATGAAGACAAAGAAAAGATAAATGTCGAATTTGTGTTTTTGTACATTTTAAATTTTTATGTATTTATGAAATGTAAAACAGAAAAATTGCTACTTTCTTTTTTTAACCATTTGGAAAAATGGTTATTGTCCTCATCAGGGTAGGAAATCAGAAGCACATCTGAAGCTTTTTATTGTTTAATCCGCATTTCATTCGTTTTCTGATTGGTCTATACAGTAATCTGTACTTTCCCTTTCTTTCAACAGAGATGGTAAAAAGTAATAAAAACTACAAAAAAAATCAATAACTCAGAAACAAATTAAGATACAGCTTTAAAACAAATTGCATTTAAAAGTATATATTTTTTTTCTATACGACGGTGTAAAAAGTAATATTGTGGGATGTTTAGAAGTTTAAGAATGAAATTTTATTTAAAATGGGTTGTCAGATTTCTTAGAAATCTGACGTTGGAAAAGCCTTTTCCCTAACAGCAAATGAAATGCTTGGATAATACGTAAGTTTCAGGAAATCTGACGAGTCGCAGGCGATTTTTTTCGCTTGCAATTTTTACGTGTAATAACACATTTAATGTTTAATTCATGGCGTACATAATGTATGATCATTTCCGTGCGATTTTTTATGTCAAAAAATCATTTTCCAAATGGTCGTTGTAATTTGTTAAATTGCTTTTTTCTTTTTTCTTACATTTGTTATTTTTACCGAAGAAAAGAGAAGAAATGAGACATAATCAATAAATTTATTCTTTTACTTTTCAGTATACAATGTTTACATGAGAGAAATTTCATACCAATTAAAAAATATATAGAATGATAGATATAACCTATTGTAAACTATTGAAATATATACATCTTTGTCACCTCAGTAGTGTTTAGACGCAGACGGACTTTTAACAAATACTTTTAATTAAAGAATTTGTATTAAAAATGGGTTTTTAAGAAGTTACAACACGACTTTATTTTTTTGTGTGTTTTTCTTTTTTGTGTTCTACATAGTTCGTACATTTCTTGTGTTCTACAGATAATAATGAAAATTCGAATAATTCTTGGAGAAAATGCCAAATTATAAAAAGACTAAGCATTCCTCAACGAATATAATAACGAACATTTCGTTTAAGACTTCTTTAAGACCTTTAAATTGAAAAATATTCAATAAAGAAAATAATTTTTGTATCTAATATTTTGATTATTTTTATTAACACGTGTTAAAAGTTAAAATAATTATTAAAACTACACATCATTTTTATCATGTAATTTTTCAACGTATAAATTACTTCAGCTAAGATAATTCGTTCTAAAAACCTCACTCGTTTTTCGAAATATTCGTAATCTCAAACGTTGTTCCTCAAAGGTTTCCACAGAATTTTCTTAAATTCATATGTATAAATTTTGTTTGAATTTTAATTGGAAAACTTATTGAATATTAAATTATTGATTATTAAATTATTAAATCATTGATTATTAAATTATTAAATTAATGATTATTAAATTATTAAATTATTGATTATTAAATACCTGAATTTTTAACATTGCTAACTAAACGTAAAGCTAAGAGAGTGTAAAATGTCCAATCCGGGAATCGAACCCATATCATTGAGATAATGTTTCCGTGCTGTACCATTTGAGCTATGACGACAATACCCAGCATGACATTTCTCACTCTCATATGTCGGTAAGTCTGAAACCGCAGCACAAGATGGAAAAATCTTCATGAGCACACAACACTGAACGAATCATGAGACACAAATAAAGACCAGCATAGGTGAACATATCTGTATAATTTTTAATTGAATAAAAATGATCACGTTTCTCTGATAAATTTATCTGTGTGAACTATGATCCATTTCATTATTTAAATTGAATATTCTACTTCAGAGGTTCCCATCTTAAGGGTCGCCACCCACTCGTCGGTCGCGGCGGGTATTTTGTTGGATTGCGGAGCAATCGAGCTTTTTCGCAAAAATATATATCTTAATTTCATCTTTTAAAAAATTATATCAATTTCAATAGCAAATAATATTTAAAGGAAGTATCCTTAATTTCCTTCAGGATGAATATACGAACAGAATTTCCAGAAATATCTAAATCAGCTCTGAGGTCCTGGGTGGGGTTCAACACGACGTACTTGTGTGAAGATGCTTTTTCTACTTTGCTGTTTTTGAAAAACAAGTACAGAAATAATTTTCGTATAGAAAGTGATTTAAGGTTAAAATTAACCAGTTTTAACCCTGAAATAGATGCCCTCATCGGAAAAACACCAGTGCGAGAAATCTTACTGATTATAAAGTTATGTTTTAATAATAATGAAACGTATTTTTAATTATCTTTGTAGTTTGCGTGTTGTTTCAATTATTATCCCATTTACACACATTGGGATTACCAATTCTTGTTTTTGCTGATACCAAAATTCCTACCAAAATTTGACTTTTTCGAAGGATACGATAGCCGACAGCTTATAGATGTCATACAACAATTTCTATACTTATATAAACTATGTGGGTATTAATGATCAGACACTTTCAATTTTAGACATTTTGTTGAATATTTAAATATATCTTTGTCGGAATTTTCTGGAACTTATGAATTATGAAGAATATGTTCGACTTCATATTTATGAAAGGCGGTTTGATCAGAAGGGCAATTAGGGGGCCAACAAAAAATCAAAGAAAAACAGTAATGTATGGGATCACCCTGTAACATAATAAGCACGAAATGATGATCTATCACTATAGCTTACGATTGTATGGATATTGCACAATATATGTATTCATTTGTGGAAGAATAGAAACTAAGTTCATATATATATATCGAATTTTTTAAAAAATTCAAAAATGTTTTGCATGTTTTTTATTTATATCATGCATGTTTTTTTAGCAAATTTAATGCCAGTTTCGGACAATTTGACAAAATATAGTAGAAATAATATGTTGTAATGTAAATATATTAAATATTTGATGAAATATGAGTAGTGGAATGAAATATTTTTTATCTGCTCATTCGCGCACGATAAAAAAATATTTTTCTCGATTTGATAGCCATCTCTATAGAGCAAACTCATAAAAAAAAGCCAGTCAAATATCGTGAAAATTCAGAAAGATATCGGCAATAGACTGAGCTGATTTTTAGTTGTTCTCTAAAAACAGCTAAACGATAAGGGGTTTTCTATAAATTGTCATTTTTACTTTTAACTTTTTTTACTTTCCATTTTTTATTGATGCTTTAGTACTTCTTGGAAAATTTTAGTTCTTCTAGGAGAACGAGCCTATTCCAAGAGAAAAAGAAGTATCAAAGAAGTAAGAAGAAGTAGGCATTTCTTGTAAATCTACTCGTTGACATTCATTAAGTAAAAACTCCTTTGCTGAAAGCCAGATAATAAAAAATAACAATTTGTGGAAAATCCTTATAATTCAGCAGCTTTTAAAGAGCAACTACAAATTCGCTCATTATATTGCCGATACCTTTCTGAATTTTCACGATATTTAACTAGCTTTTTTTTAATGAGTTGCTCCATACAGTTGGCTATCAACCATGAAAAAAGGAAAAATTTTTATCGTGCGCGCATGCGCAGATAAAATATATTGCTTGATATAATAAAAAAACATGCAAAACATTTTTGAACTTTTGAAAACAATCGATTTATCTCCATTAATATACGTTCTATTCTTCCAAAAATGAATACATATATTGTACAATATCAATATGCAGATGCACTATATGACCAAAGGAGACCGGTCACTTGCGATTTTAGACGTTTTGTTAAATATCTAGAAAAATATATGAGGAATTAAACTGAAATTACAGGTGTGTAAACAGTATTGTGCAGGTCATACATTTCGTCGATGATTTTTTTCCCCGAAACCCGATAGGGGACCGTAAAAAAATTGAAAAAGGTCGGATATCTTTTGGATAACGCTGTAAAAATTAATGTAGCAAAAGCTTTCAAACTCAAGATTATTAATAAGTGGCTTATTTTAATATATTGTGTTCATTTTTATGAGGATAGCATGTATACTCGTAGAGAAATTAAGGTTTTTATAAAAACTGTGTCAAATTTCGCCAAGTTTTTTGCTTATAATTTGCAGAGTTCTTAATATATATATAAAAAAAAACAAACAACAACAAAAAAAAAAAACATTTTTTTCGGAAAATATGGCAAACAACATTTTACGCAATACTCTGGAATTAGAACTAAAAAATAATAAAAATTGGACGAAAAATGAGCAGGTTTACTAAAAAATGTTTCACTGCGCATGCGCGAGTGCAATCAAAATATAATGTATATATATATGCAAAATATAATGCATATATATATATATATATATATATATAATGCATATATATATATGCAAAATATAATGCATATTGTATTAGCTAAGTATATAGAGAAACTTTTGTGAAAGTCTCAAAATCATAGCTTGAAAGTTCTGAAAATTATCATTGATAGAATAATTTCGAAATCCGTTATTCCCAAAAAGAAGCAAAAAAATGAGGGGTTGCATCAAATATCTGTTGATTAGTGCTAAGATAGCGAACACAATAGTGTACGTACTACTATATTTGGGTACAACCCCTCATCTTTTTGCTTCCTTTTGGGAATAATGGATTTCGAGCTTATTCTATCGACGATAATTTTCAGAATTTTCAAGCTATGATTTTGAGACTTTCACAAAAGTTGTTCCATATACTTAGCTAATACATTATATACATTTTTTTATTGCATTCGCGCATGCGCAGTAAAACATTTTTTAGTAAACCTGCTCATTTTTCATCTAATTTTTATTATTTTTTAATTCTGAATGCAGAGTATTGTGTACAATGTTGTTTGTCATATTATCCAAAAATAATGTTTTTTTATATTAAGAACTCTGCAAATTATAAGCAAAAACCTTGGCAAAATTTGGGGCTCTTTTTACAAAAACTTTAATTTCTCCACGAGTATACATGCTATCCTCATAAAAATGAACACAATATATTACAATAAGCCACTTATTAATATTCTCGAGTTTGAACGCTGATGCTACATCAGTTTTTACAGGGTTATCCAAAAGATATTCGTTCTTTTTCAATTTGTTGACGGTCCCCTATGGGGTTTCGGAAAAAATATTTTCACGAAAATATATGACCTATACTATATTGTGGCCACACGTGCAATTTCAGTTTAATTCCTCATGCATTTTTCTAGATATTTAACAAAACGTCTAAAATTGCAAGTGACCGGTCACCTTTGGCCATATAGTGTATTCGTAAGCTATAGCAATAGATCATTTCGTGCATTTTATTTTACCGAATGATTCCAAACATTATTATTTTTCTTTGATTTTTTGTTGGCCCCCTAATTGTCCTTCTGATCAAACCGCCGCCGTTGATGAATGTGAAGTCGAACATATTCTTCATAATCCTGAAGTTCCAGAAATATCCGGCAAATATATATTTAAATATTCGAGAAAATGTCTAAAATTGAGAGTGGCCGATCATCAATGGCCATATAGTGTACATCCTTATATAAGGTGGCTAGCGAAAATTTTTTTACTTAAAAGTTGGGTCGCGTACCAATAAAGTTTGGGAACCGCTGTTCTAATTGATTGAGAAATGCAGAAAAATGAAGAAACGTAGAAAATAAATTATTAGTTTCACACATGAATATCTTGGAAGGATAAGTTGAATTCCTGTGACTGATCTTTTGTTATTGAATTCCAAAACAATTAGTAGAGTAAAATGCCCATATTTCGCTTCCTTTCCTAATTTCGTCCCCATTAACTTCTCCGCTTTTGCGAAACTGGCGCAGCTTATGAGGAAAAGGGACGGAAGGTAAAAGGTTTCAGTATTGAAAGTTTCGTTCGCCAAGACGCATTCATAAATTAAAGACGCCGAATTTCCTAGTTTTAGAAGATCTGAGTTCTTATTACGTCGTTTGTAGAACGTTATTTACTGTACTGTAAGTATTTATTTCTTATTCATTACATGTATTTTACGTAGGAAAGATGCTGACAGTAGTATACAGTGAGTTTTAGGACGCTCAGTCCATTTTACGGGAACTGAAGCTCCGGCATATTGGGAAGTAGCGCGGTCCCAATTTCGTCTCCCTTGCAGTTCTTATTTTTGTCCCGGGGACGAAATTAGGAATGCTTTTCATGATAATTTTTTCAATTTTTTTTCCTCATGTTTGGATGGCTAGTGTTTCGTTATGTTATTCTTCCACTGATAATTAGTACATTTCTTTCTGCCTTACTTTAATGTAAATTAAATTACTTACTCATTTAGAAATAAATTTTGATTTAGTTATAAGTTAAGCCTCGGCGTATTGGATTTTTTGGGGGAACGAAATTGGAACCATTTTTTTCCTTTTGCATTTTTTTAGATACTTTTGAATAAACACTTTTTCGGATTGTTAAAATTTTTTATACGATATTTGCCTATGTTTCTATGTGCGTGGGTAGTTAGTCTATGTAAAGTAGTAGGTTTTCACTGAAAATTACTACACTTAAGGCCTAAAAGTGACTGGGTGGACGAAATATGGGCACTTTACTCTACTTTTTAAGAACCTACACTAGTTATGCGGAGAAACTCAATCGCTAATGTTAATCCTATAGGAGCGTAATTTACAGAATTCTCGCTCTCGTTTTAATATTTTTAAATGAATTTTTTATAGGGTACAAAAGATTGTTATCTATTGTCGTGCGTTTGTTCTTTTTTGATTTTGGTTACATTATTTTTACAAACGAGTATTTTCATTTCAGAATCGTTTTTAACCGGTTTCAAAAGTGAAAATATCCGCAAACAAAAAACCGCAACTAAAATAGAAAATGTACAAATGTACAACAATAGATATCAACCACAGTTATCCTATGTTAAAAAAAAATCATTTAAAAATGTTAAAATGTGTGCGAGATGTCTGTAAAAAACTGTCCCATAGAATTAACTTTAGCTTGAGCATTTCTTCCCGCGACAAGTGTAGGTTCTTAAGGGGACAGGGAAAGTCCTATCTCCGCCATGTTAAATTCACCAACTTTATGTAGCTTTTTCTCAGAAATGGTGAAAGATAGAGCTCTAGAGTTTTTAGATTAGTTAAAATAACATGATTTACGTATTTTAACCGGCCATTATCTTTCTAAGTGAAACTGAAAATTAATTATTAATTATTTATTGAAAGTCATTTTTAACCCTCCGACTGTCTTGGAAAAGGGCAAAATTGTAATGTTGTTTTCTCTGCATTTTGTTTTAAATGCTAAAAAAAATGATTCTTTGAACATTTTATAAAAAAAACTTAATAACGAATATGAATGCACTCCTTGGAAGTATTAATCATTGTTCAATTTATTAAAAATACATTAAATCAATAGAATTAGATTACTTTAAATATTGCTTGTATTGCAGTGAAACCTGGAGCTTAGTGAACGTATTAACACGGGCTTGTCAGTGAGTGGGTTAAATTAGCATTTTCGGTAAGATTTCACTGCCTAAAATAAATAATTTTCAACAAATCATTAAATCCCTCTCTTAAAGTATACAATATATCATTATATAAGTATTAAATAAAAATTTGAGTTCTTAAGTTTAATAGATATTGAAAAAAAGGAATATAAACATGAAAAATCCCAGTTTTCAGAAAAAGTCAATTAAAGATTTAAACGGCAATTAAGCTGTGAAGTACTCTTAGAAAGAATGATTAATTTCAACAATTATTTTTATATATATAAACATGTGTGGCACATCGTTGGAAAGATAAAAGTTTAAACTATTTAATGATATAAAAAACTAAAAATCGATTTTTTAGTTGAATTTTGCTTTCCTTGTCCCCTTAAGAGACATAACATACAATTATCTCTGACTGCCATAGTTTGTCCCCTTGAACCTTCATATTTTATTTCCCTTAGTATGAACAATAAATACTTCAATTAATATATATTTAGAAAAATTATAGTATTAAGAATTTATTGAAACTTTGTTATTTCAAAAAATAGAAGTTTAATATTTTTAAGAAAAAGCAATACAAGATAATAAAAATAACATTTAAATTTTATACTAATCACATGTTTAATATTATTTAGCTCTATGTATATAAAAGCTTTTAGCATTAATCTAAAATGAACATAAATAATAACTCTGCGGGCTTTTGATTAATGTATATTCCTTTTATTAATTTACCTAGGATGAATCCTTTTAAAAGCTTATTCAGCTTTCGGTGAATAAATCTTTATTTAAATGGAATATTAAATTGAATCCTGTAATTCATCTAGTTTTATCTTAAGAAAGAGCGAATATTTTTCAAAAATCCCTACGCAAAGCCTTTTGTGATAGAAGCATTATGCTAATTCAATAATTAAATTGGAAGGCGATTTATGGCAGTTTACATCGTTCCTTTGAAATCCTGCTATATTCATATGATAATTAAATAGCTTTATATTTACGGAAAACAAATTCCGTTTCGGTATAATTTGTTTAAAATATTAAGGAAATCCGAACTTTATGAACATAAACCTTTGCTGCATTAACGGATATGGAGTCTTCTTAGCGTGAAATTGCATTTCTGATATAACTTCCTTTGTTCTGCATAACATGATAAATTTAGTAAAACAAATGAAATTCCTGATATCATTAAACGCTAGATATGAAATGTTATTGCGAAATTATCAAGAATTTATAAATTTGTTTAAGATTTTAATTAAAACTAAAAGACCCGTGCGCCCGACATTGCTCAATCAGATTTGTTCATGAATAGAAAAATAATCCCGTAACCAGCCACCTAATATATGAAAATGAAAAATTGTCTGTCTGTCTGTCGGTAATGCAATACAAATCCACAGTTTGGAAGCCAAAATTGTGAAATGTTATGTACATGGGTATTAAAACACGGCCGATGCAACAAAAGCAATCCGGAATCGAAATAATTTATAGTTAACTTTTAATTAATAAAAAAACACCAATTTAAAAACAATTTCCTATAAAATTTAAACATTTTTCCTTATAGCAGTTGCCAATAATTAAAAATTCACATAAAATACTTTTTTTTAATGTTCAACCCGTAATCGCAGGAGTTCTGGGATCTGGAGTTCTGGGAGCAATGGGAGGTATACATATTACGTACGCCAGGCTGCAATACTAAAAACATGTAGCGGGTATTACGATAACTCTTTTACCTCATATGCAAATAATTAGGAAGATACATATTACGTACGTCACGCTGTAATACTAAATAGCTCCAGCGGGTATTATGATGATTCTTTTACCTCACATGCAAATAATTCGAGACTATTTGATTACGCTTAATTATTACCATTTAAAAAAATAAAGACAAGCATTTTATCAGAAACATCAACAAAACTTTCTATTTATTCCCTTATTACAATGATATAATATCGTATGTTGCCATAGTAACATAATAAATTAAATTTCCTTTTAAAAAATGCGCAGTTGTAGAAAAATATTTTATTAAATTGAATAGTTATTTTTAATTTTGGTTTTAGAAATAATTTCATGATCTCCCGTGCGCAGAACGGGTTAAACAGCTAATAGATTAATAAAGACGTCGTGCTCTATAACGCGTTAAAATCACAATCACTGTAACGAGGATCTGCGCGAGGAGGAACGTACGCGACATCATCGTATAAATATTTTATCTTATTGAAACGAACAATCCTAAAATCCTTTTATAAAAATGCGTTTGAAAATATCTTTAAAAAAAATATGAAATAACCATGAAAACGTCGTATAGGGCGAATTAAATGAGTTCGTTAAAACGGTCAGCCGTTAAAAATAAGATATAAAAAAATATAATCAAAACAACAAACATCTGAAAATGTCTAAATTAAAACTGTACAAATGTTCACCCTTCCGGCTTTGCAAAATTTTTACGAAACTAAAATGTAACTTGAGATGCCCTAATCTATTTCAAATTCATCTTTTCGTTAACATATTAACCATATTTCTTTCCTCTGGCCGGGCGTCGGAGAAGTTTCTTTCTTCAGTTTTCGAATGCTTTAAAATGTTTCCGGTTTCAATATTTTAGCTCAATTTAGTAAATTTTGTTCTCTTATAAATAAACTTTATTGTGTATTCGTACATCAGTTTTTCAACTCTACACAATTTATTTTTCAAAAGTCACTTTTTCAGAACTTTCTTTTTAAATCATTTTGAATCATTTAAAAAAAAGGTGGGGAAAAAATCTATTTCATATATTTTGTTTTTTAGTTTTTTTTTTTTTTTTTTTTTTTTTTTTTAAATCATTCCTGAAGGTTTCCTCTATACAAGTAAATACAATTTATCTTTGGATGACAAGGATCAGATACCTTGATCATTTGACAATAAACAAAGTTCTGAAAAAGTGCTTTAATGATTTCGAAATATTTATTTTCAATTTATTCTGTGTCAAAAAAATTGTAAAATACAAAGATTTGTTTTCAATATTTAAAATAGATGATAAACTCGTGGCTTTTTGCGGGACAATTCATAAAAATAATATTGGGTAAAAAAAGTGGTACCTTCCAGCTAACATTTTCAGTCAATTCATTTTCGGTGAATATTCTCCGAAAATAACGAATTTTGATAGGGTATGTTCAAGCTTTCATATATGAAAGCTAGTATTATGACTTTTTTTTTATAAGCGTTTAAAATTTTTGGACTTTTTTTTCAGGCTCTCTGTTGCTCCAAAACATACAATTACTGTTATACAGATAATTATTAATTTTTCACAATGGAACATCTGTCACAATAATTTTTAAACAGTTACTATTATTAAAAGATAAATTTAAAATTAATAAACCGCTGTTTCGCTAAAATATTGCATAATTTCCTGCATATTTTAGATTCAAACATTTATAAAAAAGTAGAAATATCTTGTGATTACATTCACATTATTTTACTTAAAACACATAATGCAGTTAATTACATAAGAATAACAGTATTATCCAATCAGCAAATTTAACGCAAATAAAAGCATACTATTCCCGAAAAACATTAAAATATATTTAATATAAACATACGTTTTACGTCATCAAATGAAACTAGTAGCGTTGATGATTTTTAAGTTTCGTAGAGACATCTGTTAATTTACCTTGCGAACACAAACACGTCTTTATTTGGTATAAAATTTCATAGAATGAAAATCTTATTGTAATGCCTTGCAGTTTATAATTATCCTTTTTTTTAATGATTATCATCAAAGTCCTATTTTTTAATAATCTAAACTGTTGACGGGAGTAAGTGGAATTATAAACAGTTTTTATTATCACACTATAAACTAAAAATTTGGGAAGTTAATATCTCACAGTTATATCGGATACCTTTTGCAAATTTCAATTTATGAAAAAAGAAGAAGGCTTTTATAAATATTTATATTATATAATATAAAAAAGTTATAAAAGCCTTCTTCTTTTTTCATAAGCTTAAATTTGCAGAAGGTTTTGAATAAAATATTTTATTTAAAATTTACTATTCACATAACACAGTTTATACCAAACTATTTTACAATCAACAAATTTGATTTACTGACGCGAATGAAAGTATGCAGTCCCCGAAAGACATTAAAATGCAATTAATAAACATTAGATAATTAGCTTTATTTCATCAAAAGATACTAGCAGCGTGAATGATAGTTAAGTGTGGTGAAAATATCTGTTAATTTACCTTGCGAGTACAAAAATCTGTCTATTATGTACGAACTTTTATACAATGGAAATTTATCGTAATGCTTTACAGTTTATAATTATTCGTTTTTTAGCTAATTATCGTCAAAGTTCTCTTCTTCAGTTTAATAATCGAACCTGTTGACGGGAGCAAGCGGAATAATAAACAGTTTTTACTATCACACTATAAACTGAAAATTAGGATGTTGATATCTCAAAGATATAATACATAATTTTCTACACTTTATTTATTTGTTTAGGTAAAAAAAATAGAAGAATTTTATAAATATCTAAATTATTTTATTTCAAATTCACTGTTCACATAATACAATTTCAATCAGACTACTTTCCGCCATCAGCAAATTTGATTTGCTGCCTCAAAGGAAAATATGCTGTTCCGGGGGATATTTAAATGCAATTAATAAACATTAGTTTTATCTCATCAAAAGATACTAGAATTGTTAATGTTTTTTAAGCATGGCATCTGTTAATTTAACTCGTAAGCACAAAAATCTGTTTATTATTACAATGTACTTAAGCTTTTATACAATGAGAAACTTATCGTAATGATTTACAGTTTATAATTATTCGTTTTTTTATAAGATTATAATCAAAGTTCTCCTTTATTTAATAATTAAAACTGTTGATAAGAATAAGCGGAATAATAAGCAGTTTTCATTATCACACGATAAACTGAAAATTTAGAATGTTAATATCTCACAGATATATTGCTTGTTTTTCTACACATTAAATATTTGTTTATGTAAAAAATACAAGAATTTTATAAATATCCATATTATTTTATTTCAGTTTTATTGTTCACATATAATAATAAAATTTCTACCGAATTATTTTTCAATCAGCAAATTTGATTTGCTGACACAAAAGAAAATATGCTGTTCCCAAAAGACATTAAAATGTAATTAAGGGTTTATTCGAACTATATTTTTCCACTCTCAAGAACTCGAAATTTTCTGAGACATTTCCACACTCATTTTTAAAGGTAAAAACATGAAACTTGCTGAGGTGATTTTTGAAGAGATGTTTAAGAGGCCGTGTGATTTCATTTTTCACTAAAATAATTAGAATTTGATTTTTAAACAATTATTTTCTCAGCATGACCCTTTTTTTTTCATTCCCAGATCTCCCGCTCCGGAAAATTCTTTTCAAAATGCCAACTTTGACAGCATTTTTTACAATATTTTCTGCATTCATAAAAAAATAGAGAAGCACGGCACATTATGTAGTTTCTAAACAAGAGAATTTCCTTGTTTGATGCGTGCGAGAGCAAAAATGAATTTAAAAATGAATAAGAAAATAAGCAGTTTGGATTGGAATACACCCTTAACAAGCATTAGTTTTTTTCTCATGAAAAGTGTTCATGTTTTTTAAGCGTGGTAAAAGCATTTGTTCATTTAACTTGTGAGCACAAAAATCTGTTTATTATTTACAAAATTTTATACAATCGAAATCTTTTTTTACTGGTTGCAGTTTATAATTATGCGAGTTTTTTTTCTTTCTAATTTTCATCAAAGTTCATTTTTTAAAATTAATAATTGAAACGTTTGAAGGGGGTAAGCGGATTTTATAAACAGTTTTTATTATCAAACAATAAACTGAAAACTTGGGAAGTTATCATCTCACAGATATATTGCATAATTTTCTATATATTAAGTTTTCACGTTTATGCTGAAAATAGAAGACTTTTAAAAATATTTATAACATTTTATTTATAATTTACTGTTCCCATAATACAGTTCTACCAAACTATGTTCACCAACCAGCAAATTTGATTTCCTAATACGAATGAAAGTATTCTGTTACGAAATACAATAAAATGTAATTAAAAAACAAGAACTTTATCTCGTAAAAAGATGCAAGTACCATAATCGTTGATGATTTTTAAGTCTGGTAATGGTATCTGTTAATTTCCTTAGTGAGCCGAAAATCTGTCAGGTACACAATTTCTCATGAAAATCTTATTGTAATGTCTTGTAATTTATAATTATTCATCTATATTCTGATTACCATTAAAGTTCGTTTTTTTTCTCTTTAAATAAACAAAACGGTTGACGTGAGTAAGCGAAATTATAAACAGTTTTTATTATCCACAATCAGCAAATTTGATTTGATGACACGAATGAAAATATGCAGTCCCCGAAAGACATTAAAATGGAATTAATAAACATTAAAAAGTGGGGAGGATTTTACTCTGTGACAATATATTAAGAAAGAGAAACAACGTATAAAGACACAAATATACACCGAAGAGCCATTACATTATGACCACCCTTCATCTATAACAATGATCTCGCCCAGAAACAAAACCACGTCGCGTGCGCGGTTGATATTGGGGTATATAAAGCTCCCATGCATTGTATTTAAAAACATAGCTTGATTAGTGACTTAATGGGACAAACAGCAGATTTACCAGACTTTGATAAAGGTCAAATCGTTATGGCTCGGCGACTGGAAACGTCGATATCAGAAACGGCGCGTTTGGTGGGCTATACATGTGAACATGTGCAATCATTGTGAGCACGTACTGAAAGTGGTGTATGGATGGTGAAACGATAAGTCTCCAGCGAGCAGTCTGTCGCCCACGGTGCATTGATTCCGAGGAGAGCGAAGATTGTTACGCATTATTCGTCGTGACAGAAGAGTTCCAACAGCCAAAATCAATAACAGCTACAACAGTGGTGACCCAGACAGTGTTTCTCAACGCACAGTGCCTCGTGTACTGTTGCGTATAGGCCTACGTAGCCGGGGGCTTTAACGCGTTCGTGCGCTGACAGTACGTCATCGCCAGGAGCACCTGCAATGGGTCCATGGACATCGAAATTGGACCATAGAATAATGGAAGAAAGTTGCATGGGCCAACAAATCATGTTTTCTGGTCCATCACATCGACGGGCGCGTGCGAATACGCCGATTTCCAACGGTAACCCTGGCTCCCGGATGCACATTTGGTCGGAGGCAAGACTGAGGTGGCTATATTGTCGTGTGGGCGATGTTTTTCTGGAGAACATTAGGACCCATAATCCCCATAGAACAATCTCTGACGTCTGTGCGCTACCTGAACATCGTTGCAGATCAACTGCACCCATTAATGACAACAATGTTTCCGGTTGGTTATTGCATTTACCAACAGGATAATGCACCATGTCATTCGGGTGGAATCGTCAGGGAGTAGTTCGAGGAGCATTCTAGTGAGTTTCAAGTCATGTCCTGGACTCCAAATTCACCTGACATGAATCCAAAAGAACATTTGTGGTTCCCCCTGGGAATCCCAATTCGTGCTGCCACGCTACCACCTCGCGATATGCGAGAATTTCAGGAGCAGTTCGTGTGCGATTGGTATCAGATACCTCAGACTACCTATAAGAACTTTGTCCAGTTGATACCAGGTCGGGTTTTGGCGGTTTTGAGTGTGAAATGTGGTTCTACGTCGTATTAAACAGATGGTCATAATGTAATAGCTATTTGGTGTAAATATGTAATAAAAGCATACAACTGATTTTAAACCTCTAAGGTTTCATCATCAGTGCTTAAAAATCAAAGGTAAAATTAAAACACTGGGTAAAAGGGGAGGTGGGAGACAGAGAGCCAGAAAGGCGCACCTTACAGCGCTACTGTTTTACTTTTACTTTTGATTTTTAAGCACTGATAATGAAACGTTAGAGGTTTCGAAACAGCTATATGCTTTTTATACATATTTATATTTGTGTCTTTATACGTTGTTTCTCTTTCTTAATAAATATTAGTCTATTAGCTTTATCTCATCAAAAGATATTAGCAGCGTCAATGACATTTAATTGTAGTGGAGGTATCTGTTAATTTACCTTGCGAGTACAAAAATCTGTTTATTATGTACAAAATTTTGTACAATCAGAATGTTATTTAAGGCCTTACATTTTATAATTATTTGTTTTTTTATCTAATTATCATCAAAATTCCATTTCTTGTAATAATTGAAACTGTTGACAGGAATAAGCGGAATAATAAACAATTTTTATTATCACAGCAAAAACTGAAAATTCGGGATGTTAATATCTCTCAGATATATAGCATATTTTTCTACACATTAAATATTTCTTTATGAAAAAGATAGAAGATTTTTATAAATATCTATACAGTAGTACCCCGATTTACGTCCTCTCGACTTACATCACCCAGCATGTACGTCGTCTGCCTGCGAAGAAAAATTCCTTAATTATGACAAACTTTGAATATTTTTTGTTCTAAGAAGGGAAATTTTCCTGCGACAGTCACGTGATACAGATAAATAAATAAAAAATGTCACTAGAAAAAGCTTACAAAATTCACTCTGCTATTACAAAGTGCTTCTATGAGAAAAAAAAAATGAAAAATTTGTGCGTTGAAACTTTATTGCAAGATTTTTCACATCCTCTAAAACTCGAACGAAGCAGCTAGAATAACAATAAATTGTATGTTAACAATTTATTGATTTATTCCAACTTCTTGTACTACAAATGCATTTTTTTTGCTAATGTTAAATGTATGTTGTAACACAATCCCTAAATACAATAGAATATGTTCATTAGATTTTGAAGAATTTTTATTACTTATCCACTTTTGCTTATCTAAATGTACCCCGACTTACGTCTCTAGTCTTGTAACGAATAGCTGTCGTAAGTCAACGTATTATTGTATTATTTTATTTCAACATTACTGTTCACATATAATAATAAAATTTCTACCAAACTATGTTTCGCAATCAGAAAATCTGATTTGCTGACACAAAGGAAAATATGCTGTTCCCTGAAGACATTAAAATATAAATTAATAAACATTTGTTTTATCTCATCAAAAGATACTAGCAGTATTCATGTTTTTTAAACGTGGTAAAGGCATCTGTTAATTTAAATTGTAAGTACAAAAATCTGTTTATTGCGTACAAAATTTAACCTGTTCGGTTTTAAGTCTCCAAACGGAGACCTCTGTTCTTTTCCTTATAACAATTAAAATGTCCGATTTTTTTACATTTTTCACATCACTTCTTAGTAGTTAAATGATTTTTGCGTTCAAAGCAAACGAATAAATGACATCATCTAAGCTGATTCTTACATAAAATAAATGTTCTTTTCATCTGAGTTTGCAAAATGCCTAAAAATGCCCAAAAGACAGTATGAACAAAAAAGGTAGATATTTTCATAAGTATTTAACTTAAATCTTTTTCAATAAAAAAATTTGAGGATTTGTAGATTATTTACTTGTGTAAAGCTCTTAAATTTGTGATTGCATTAATTTAGGTTAATAGTTATTAAATTGATGTTTTAAGGAGGTTTGTAGTTTTAGATCCATATTTTTTAACCTAAATTACTAAGCGCCTAAAGGATCAATTTCAAAAAAGATATTTTTTCTGACATTTACGATGTTATTTTGTTTGGAAAAAACCAATAAATAAGCATTTGTATTATTATTTTAGCTTCGAAACTGAAGAGGTTAATATAATGGGAATCTTATTATAATGGCTGCAGTTTATAAGTATGCGGGTTTTTTTACTAATTTTCATTAAAGTTCTTTTTTTATGATTGAAACGTTTGACAACGGCAAGCGAGATTTTTAAACAGTCTTTATTATCACAGGAAAAACTGAAAAGTTATAATGTTAATATCTCACAGGTACATTACATAATTTTCTACACATTAAATATTTGTTTATCTAAAATTTAGAAGAATTTTATAAATATATGTATTATTTTATTTCAGATTTACTGTTCACATAATAAATTTCTATCAAACTATTCTCCGCAACCAGCAAATTTGATTTGCTGACTCAAAGAAAAATATACTGTTCCCGAAGTACATTAAAATGCAATAAATAAATATTAGTATTATCTCATCAAAAAATAACTAGCAGTGTTCATGTTTTTTTAAAAGTGGTAAAGGCATCTGTTAATTTAACTTGTGAAAACAAAAATCTGTTTATTGTGTGCAAAATTTAATACAATGGAAATCTTGTTGTAATGGTTGCAGTTTGTAATTATGCGGTTTTTTTTTTTACTAATTTTCATCAAAGTTCTTTTTTTTATGATTGAAACGTTTGACAAGGGCAAGTGGGATTTGTAAACAGTTTTTATTATCACGCGATAAATTGAAAACTTGCAATCTAACATTTCGCAGAATTTATTGCATAATTTTCTACTTTAAATTATTTTATTTCAAATTTACCGTCCACATAATACAATTTCTATCAGACAATTTTCCACAATCAGGAAATTTGATTTTCTGACGCAAATGAAAATATGCTGTCCCCGAAAACATTAAAATGCAATTAATAAACATTAGTATTATCTAATCAAAAGATACTAGCATTGTTCATGTTTTTCAAGTGTGGTAAAGGCATCTGTTAATTTAAGTAGTGAGCACAAAAATCTGTTTATTGTGTATAAAATTTTATGCACTGAGAATCTTACTGTAATGCCTTACAATTTATAATTATTTGTTTTTTTATCTAAATATCATCAAAGTGCTCTGTTTTTTTAATAATCGAAACTGTTTACTGAAGTAAGCGGAATTATAAACAGTCTTTATTATCACAGGAGAAAATGAAATTTTGGGATGTTAATATCTCACAGATGTATTACATAATTTTCTACATATTAAATATTTGTTTATGTAAAAAACAGAAGAATTTTATAAATATCTATATTATTTTATTTCAAATTTACTGTTCACATAATAAAATTTCTATCAAAATATTCTCCGCAATCAGAAAATTTGATTTGCTGACTGAAAGGCAAAAATACTGTTCCCGAAAGATAATAAAACGTAATTAATAAACATTAGCTTTATCTCATCAAAGGATGCTAGCATTGTTCATGTTTCTTAAGCGTGATAAAAGCATCTGTTAATTTAACTTACTAGCAAAAAAATCTGTTTATTCTATACATAATTTTATAAAGTTGAAATCTTATTTTAATCTTTGCACTTTATAATTATGCGGATTTATTATTATTTTTTTGTTGTTGTTGTTCAATTTTCCCTTTTTTTTTTTTTTTTTTTTTTTTTTTTTTTAGAATTACTAATTGAAACGTTTGACGGTGGTAAGCAGTATTTATAAACAGCTTTTTCTATCACATGATAAACTGAAGACTTGTGAAATTAATATATCACAGATATATTGCATAATTTTTGACATATTAAATATTTAAATTTATGTAAAAACAGAAGGATTTTATAAATAATTATAGTATTTTATTTAAAATTCACACTCATATAATACAGATTCTACTAAACTATGTCCCACAATCAGCAAATTTGTTTTCCTGATACGAATGGAAATATGCTCTTCCCCAAATACATTAAAATGTAATTAATAAAACTTAGCTTTATCTGATCAAAAGATACTAGCAGCGTTGATGATGTTTAAGTGTGGTAATGACATCTGTTAATTTCCTTTGTGAGCGGAAAAATTTGTTTGTTATTATTATTATTTTTTTTACAATGAAAAATATTATTGCAATCCCTTGCATTTTATAATTACTCGTTGTTGTTGGTTTTCAGATTACCATCAAAGATTTTGTTTTTAATAATCGAAACAGATGACAAAAGTAAGTAGAATTATAAACAGTTCTTATTATCACAAGACAAACTGAAAAATCGTATTTAGTATCTCACAGGTGAATTGCATAATTCCTATATATTTAAGTTTATGAAAAAATTAGAAGGCTTTTATAAATATTTATGTTATTTTATTTAAAATGCACTGTTCACATTATGCAGTTTCTACCAAACTATTTTCCTCAATCAGCAAATTTAATTTGCTAATACGAATGAAACTATACTCTTCCCAAAAGACATTAAAATGTAATTAATAAACATTAGCTTTATCTCATCAAAATAAATTAGCAGCGTGGATGGCATTTAAGCATCGTAAAGGCATCTGTTAATTTCCTACGAAAGCAGAAAAACTCATTTATTACGTGCACAATTTTCTACAACGAAAATTTTATTTCAAGTACTAAATATTTTCTATAAGTGATAAAAATAAATTTAAAAGACAAAAAACACCTTTATTTATTCACATTCGACATGCTTCATTGCATCCGACAGCTACATTCTCAAAAATTAAAATGATACTTCTGACTTATATCTTTGGAAAATCTTACGTTGTATTTTTATGCTTTTTTTCCATTCTGTTACCAAAGATTTTCTTTTTACTTAATTATCGAAACTATTGCCGGGATTAAGGGTGTATTCGAAAAAATATTTTTTCCACCCTCAACAACTCAAATTTTTCTGAGACATTTTCAGACTCAAAAGTAAAAACATGAAACTTGCTGAGGTGATTTTTGAAGAGATGTATAAGAGGCCATGTGATTTCATTTTTGCTCAATTAATTAGAATTTGAGTTTTAAACAAATAGTTTCTCAGTATGACCAGTTTTTTCATTCCCAGATCTCCCGCTTCGGAAAATTTGGTTTAAAACGCGAACTTTGACAGCATTTTTTACAATATTTTCTGCATTTATAAAAAAAATCAAGAAGCACGGCACATTATTAGTTTTTAAATATGGGATTTTCCCAGTTTGATGTGTTTGAGAGCAAAAATGAATTTAAAAATGAATCAGGAAATAAGCAGTTTGGAATGGAATGCACCCTTAACAGTATATTTTGTTGATTACATGTATCATAGTTGTCCATATTTACATTTTTGATGTACCACTAAATGTTGATAGTAAATTCTGCCGTATAAAAAACACTATATGTTTAGGGAAAAAAAAATATTTTTTTTATGTTCTTAAGCTTGCCTGAATAAAAAATGCATGCTTGTAAGAAAATTTCTTCTAATGATGATATCATTGTCTTATATTTAAGTCTTTTAATGAGGGTTTCATTGTCTTATATAATAATTTTCTTATCTGTAAGTTTATTAATGATGATATTATTGTCTTATGTAAGTCTAAAAATTATGATAATAATGTCTAATATAACAATTGTCTTTTATATAAGTCTAATAATGATGATATTGTTGTCTTATAAAATAATTGTCTGATATATGTCACATTATAATGATATTATTGACAGTGCTGATAAATAATTATATTTTACCTAAAGCATGTTTTAACCACTTCACCGATTGCCCCGAGATAACTCGGGGGTAAAAGCACTGTTTTCCCATACCTGTCGCCGGTGGGTAAAAGCACTGTTTCCCCATACCTGTCGCCGGTGAAGTGGTTAAAAACGCTACTTTTAAGAAAAAAATATTTTACTCCTTTTCAAGATTTAATTTTTTTTCTGTAAAACGTTTAAAAATGTTTATGTAAGTACGACGCAATTAAACAGTTCTTTATGAGGGAGCAATCGTCATAGAGCATCGTCATTATAGGTCTGCACGGGCCGAAATTTCCAGGCCCGGGCCCGGCCCGAGTCATCAAAAGAAAATTTGGCCCGGCCCGGCCCGATAAAAAAATTAAAAGTTTGGCCCGAGCCCGGCCCTGAAAAAAGTTAAAATATCGACCCGGGCCCGGCCCGACCCGAAAAAAAGCTAAAATCTCGGCCCGAGAAAAAAAAAACCCAGCCCGAGTGAATTTTTTACAAAACATTGATTTTTACGTCGATTTGGTTAAAAATTTGTCTCGTACGAGATAGCTCTGACCAAAAATATTTATCTTAACTTTTTTTTCTCATGTTTATAATCTTCATTTTTAAAGAAGTGACACAGACTGCGATATTTATCTTTTTTAACGAATCTCTATTTCTTGTATGTAAATGTTTAGGTTATAATTAATATTGTTAATCAGTATTCCATGCATTAACATACATGTATTCCATGTATGCCAAAAATCTGAAAAATTCTATACAGTAAAATCTTCTAAGACGGAATTGCGTAGAAAAGAAAAAAAAAGCGATTTAGACAAGTTCCATTCTTAGCAAGTGTAAATGTATCATATATTATTTTCTTAGGTATTAGTATATTAATTTTGCATGGATCAACACGTTTTTCAGTTTAAAACAGGGTTCCGTCATAGGCAGGTCCCTTTTCACACGTTTTACTATATTTTAATTTAGCTATATTTTAAAAAGCGTAGAAATATACTATTCTTTAAAAAGAAAAAAAAAATTAATGTATAAGTGTAGAATAATGGCAATTTAAAAATGCATGCATTTTTTGCAAAAAATTTTGGGCCAGGCCTAATTTGACTGATCTTTGAATGGATCTGGCCAAGCTGATACAATGATTTTCATATGGGCTGAGTCAAAACTAGGACTGAAAAGCTTGGGCCGTGAAGACTAGGAATGAAATCAATCCCGACTCTGTACAGAAAAAATAAGTTAGGTCCGTCCCGGCACGAGCCTTCAGAAATAATGTACGGCCCGGGTCCGGCCCGGCCCGAGAAGAGTGGAGCCCGAGCACGGGCCGGCCAGAGTGCCGTGAATGAAAATCGGCCCGAGCCCGCCCGCGGGCCGGCCCGTGCAGATCTCTAATCGTCATATCACATTCGGCCGCTTGCCGTCGTTAGATGTCTTCCGCGCATGTCAGGGGAATCTTCGGTTTTTTCTGCCGACGAAGAGGAAATGTTTCCGTTTTTTTCTGCATTTTCAATCTGTCATCCGCGTTTCCCAGATAGAAATACAGAAATACAATATATATATTTATGCATACTCACTTTATTGATGGCCTCCTGCCAGTTGTAAGAATATTTTATATTTAAAAAAAATAGCAATATTATTAACAAATTTTGGAGGTCGATTTCCTAAAAAAAAACCCTTCATAGAACGGTTATGAACGGGCTTATTATTGCGCCAACGATCGTTTTGGAGCATGTCCTGGGAATTATATCTATTTCCAACAGTCAGAGATAACCATTTCGCGTTTTAAAATAGGACAAGTGATTCGTCGAGGGGATTTTGTTTTTCACTATGTTAAAAATGTCATGATTTAATAAATCCACAGCTAATTTTCCGATTCTGACCACCAATTTACTTTATATACTTAGTGGAAAATAATAAGATAAGTTACATTGTTTTTTTATTATTTACTAGCTGTTTAACCCTTTCTACGTACGGGAGTTCATGTTTAATAACTATTCGATGTAGAAAAATATTTTTCTACTACTGTGAATTTTTTAATGAAATTTAATTTCTCATGTTGCTATGATAGCAGACGGTAAAACGATATCTTTGGCATAAGAGAATAAATAGAATAAAAAGTTTTGTTGATGTTTGTGATAAAATGTTTGCTTTATATTTTAAAAAAGGTAATAATTAAGCGCAATTAAATAATCTCTAATTATTTGCATGCGATGTAAAAGAATTACTTAGTATTGCGCCACAGCTTCTTAGTATTGCAGCGTGGTGTACATAATATGAATATCTCACTTTGCACTAAACATTTAGAGCTGGTTAGAACTCAGGCGATTACGGGTTGAACATAAAATGTAAAAATTCATCAAAAACATTTAAAAAAATTAAAATTTCAAATTTTTGCCCCAGTCGTTCATGGGCCCCCTATCAGGAACACGTGTGCCGAATTTCGTTGACCTGCGCCCTGTAGTTTCCGAGTTTTTGAGGTTTCATGGAAACGTGCACGTATTTTAAGAGGGTAGATGCTTTCCTTAGGTACCTTTATCATAACTGAAAGTGTAACGTCTAAAAATAAATCGTCTATTACTATAACGGGGCCCTTAAGTTTGTTTCGAAGGATTTTTTGTTCAAAATATAAAATCATACCAATTCGGCGATGTACGCTGCCGAAGGCAGTCGATGGCCTAATACTAAATTCCTCTCAGTGAAAATGTCTGAATTCAACACTGTTTTTATGTATATGTTCGAACAATGTCTGCCGAGTCAGCTCGTTCTTCTAGTTCTGTATCGATATCAAATATAATAAGCCAGTAGCAAAATGGTTTTCATGAATGATATTACATCAAGGCAACAATGTGTTCATATAATAGTTGGGACATTGAACCATAAAAAGTACTTATGATAAGAATTATTATAATAAATTCCTCTCTCGTGGTCTTGATGTTAATTTTTTAAGCCAAAATACAAATGTTCTCATTATGGAACAAATATCTGGAAAAGAGATTTTCTTTAAATACAATATGAAAAATACATACCTATAAAAAACAAATACCAAACTGAAGAATTGTTTCTTAATAAAACTGTACCTCAAGATGCTAACATTTTAAGCCAAACAATAAGTGTCTACGTGCTTCAAATAGTTATAAGGCCGTTATTGTAATACAACTATATATAAAATGCATATCTATTGATATCAAATATTTATCATAAGAATTTTGCTTGTATCTTTCATGGTGCTAACTTGCATACTGCTCTTGTGGTCGTGAATTTTTTTAGCCAAAATAGTTTTAGTTAATTTTTTTAGCCAAAATATAACTATTCTCATGATGGAAAAAATATCTAAAAAGGAGATTTTATTTAAATACAATATAAAAAAATAATTGCTTATAAAAAATAAATACCCAACTGAAGAAATGTCTGTTAATAAAACTGTACCTGAAGATGCTAACATTTTAAGCGAAACAATAAGTCTCTACGTGCTTCAAATAGTTATGAAGCGTTATTGTTCTAACTCTATATATAAAATACATATCTATCGTTATCAAATATTTATCATAAGAAATTTCCTTGTATCTTTCGTGTTGCTAACTTTTAAACAAAAATCGTATGTTTGTTGTCTTGAGGAATGATCTTGTTTAAATATTATATGAAACATACATACCTATCAAAAATAATTGTTTAAATAACAAACATATCTAATTTTTCTATATTTGTTTGTCAACAAATGAATGTTCACGCGCAAATATTGGTCACAACACTTATCTTTCTAATCGCTTTTGTTTAAAGACTACACGAATTTCCTACCGAAAACATACCTAACATAGGAATTTATTTTTATAAAATTCATCTCTCTTGATGCAAATGTTTAAGCGAATGAATAAATTTTCTGTGACAGTTATCAATATCTCTTATTATTCTAATTACTTCCCACGAAAAATATACTTATGCAAAAACAGAATATAATTATTGTATTTTGCTATTAAACTCAATGATCACATAAAACACATGATGCAGAATGAATTGATGCAGAAATTTTCCGTTCAATTATATTTTGATAATTTCAGTTCGCGACAATGTCATGTGCGAATGAGAATAAAAAATTATTAATGCTGGAAGAGTATTGTAGAAAAATAAACATATTTGTCTGTCCATATTATTTTACTAGATGTTATTTTAGTTATATATTTTTTTTTACTTTCTTAGAACAAGAACAGATAATAAATACTAAATAAGGACTTTACGTTGTATACTCGAATGTGAAAATAAAACAATATGTTGTTATCCAACGTGCACTTTATTCTGAGATTTTAAATTAGATGTAAAAATTCAAATCATAAAAATAAAAATTACGTTTCGGTTTATATTTAAAACCATCATCAGGATTTAATTCTCTAAAATATAAATCGGCAAAAAATTCTTTACACGTTACATTCTCGAGTCTAAATTCAAACTGGAGGAATTATGAAGTGACATAAACTTCATAAACACATTTAAAATAAGCCCAGTCTCTTATCTAAAAATAAATATAAAACAAGAATACTAAAAACACTTTATAAATACATTTAAAATAAGCCCAGTCTCTTATTTAAAAATAAATTAAAACAAAAATACTGAAAACATTATGCACAAAAAATCAAAGCCCTTTCAAAATACTGATCCAAACATTTGGAATTGAAAATGAAACATTATCATTGCACAAAAAATCAAAGCCCTTTCAAAATACTGACCCAAACATTTGGAATTGAAAATGAAACATTATCATTACATATTTCTTGACTTCTTAAACAAATCTCAAAAGACCACTGAATAATTGCTTTAAACGAATGGTGCTGTTTTGAAATAATCTTGGCATTGTAAAAGTCAATAAACGAAATACTGCCTTTAAGGAAAGTTCTTGTTAATGCAGTGTTTTGTACAAAAAGTAAATTAGAAAAAGAACACTTAGAAAAATATGCACAAAAAAATCAAAGTCCTTTCAAAATACTGATCCAGACATTTGGAATACAAAATGAAACATTATCATTGCACATTTCTAGACTTCTTAAACAAATCTCTAAAGATTCCCAAATAATTGCTTTAACGAATGGTCCTGTTTTGAAATAATCTTAGCATTGTCAAAGTCAATAAACGGAATACTTTCTTTAGGGAAAGATTCTTGATAATGCAGTGGAAGTTTATTGTATTTTAAAGCATTTTTATGTTTGTTCAAATTTTCAAAGAAGCGTCGCTTTGCCATCCTAATATATGAAGAATCTGTCGAGTCAGTAAGTTTAAAGTATATCTCATAAACTCCAGAAAAAAATACAGGTGGAACAGGATAAATTTTTCTACTCATAATATTAAACAAAGTCCTTGAATTGGATGGCACAAGTTGAATATTATATTTCCTGAAAATCATTTTTAACTTTTCAAAGAGGATTGGAACATATGGACTTTTCTGTAAACTTGACACATATTAAGGGGAAAATTATCTGTAACCTTATATTTATTACCCGGCTGCCAAGAAGGGTTATGTGTTTCACGCGTATCTGGGTATGTGGATTTCTTTATACCCTCGAAACATCCCAACGGCTGGATGGCTTTTAATGAATGAGGTCTCTATCGATTCGTATTATCCGTCCTATGGTTATAGGCTAGGTTTTGTTTTTATAACTTCAAAATGGCAGCCGGAAAATAAAAAATGGCGGTAGAGACGAAAAATAAATTCTACGCACCCTATTGAGTGGCATATCATTGGATAGGTCTTTCAAAATGAAGACGATGTTTCACTGACTATTTTAGAGTCAGAAGTTCCGTTTAAATATTGCACAACGTGGAAGTTGTGTGGGTAGGATATCTAGCTTTACTGCAACTGTAACCTTCATAGACATCCATGGGCCTCACCAAAACAGTGTTTATAGATGGGAACTAACAATTAAACACAACTTAAAAGTCATCAATACAAGTAAATAAAAAAATAGGTAAGTAATATAAAAAAATAGTTTCACATTGATGAGAAATAATTAATTAGTTCGCTTTTTACGCAGTCGGGTTTTTTGATTTTTTAAACTTAATTTTGACTTGTTTATTTATTTATTTAAAAATAATTTATGGTTTATAACCATGTCTCAAACCAATGTTAAAAAATTAATTACGTTCGCTAACCAAGTATTCTTCTGAACAAACTAATAAGGCACGTCGAATCTAAAGGCTGTAATTTTGTAATTACAATGGACTGCTGCTATAACTGGGATTGCACGTCTAATTTCATGGATTTCCGATAATATTTACGTTTTAAACTGTGGTCTTCTTGAATATGAAAAACATCATGAAACGGAAATGAGCTATTAGCCTTAAATTCTATCCTAAACTTAATATTAATACCAGATAATAATCATAGATCATTTATTAAATACTATTTTTTAAATTCAAAGAAGAAATATTTTATCCATTTAAATTACATTTTACTGTCTGAAAATTCACATAAATAAATAAAGTTACTTTATTTGCATAAATATCTTAATTTTCTTTTATTAGATTTATTAATATATATTTTTTTAATTTACTGGGATTCCCAATTAAATATTAAACATTATTAAAATAAAATCTCGACACAAGTATTTGAAAACATATAGAAACACATATCGCAAGAACTAATAGCTGTCAATACTATCTCTGTCTTTAGAGAGCGAGAATAAATGTTCCACGAAATTTATCAAATTCAATGATTATATTATATACATCATTAAAGTAGAAACTTTATATGTAGAAGCAATTACATTTCAGAACTCCACCTCACGATGTTGCCATGTTCGTGTTATAGTAAAAATTTATTAGTTTAAAAAATATATAATAAGAAAACAAACATATATTTCTGCCTGTATTAACCGCAAATGGTATTAGTATTATTAACATTATTTTATTTTCATGAAAATGGATTGAATAATTTACAAATTATTACTAGTCATTCGATTTGCAGAAATATTTTAACAAGTTCAGTTAATATTTTCTGTTCTAAAATTACATAAAAGTATTTTAGTATATTACGTGCATAAGTATTTTACTTGTATTAAATTACTTTCACTATTAAATGATCTGAATTTCCATTGCTAGAGTTAAACATTTATGAAAAAAAAAAAAAAACCCTGTATTGAAAGAGATTTTTAATACAAGTGTGCGAAAAACGTTTCCTTTCATGCCCTTTAAAAAACAGGAGTTGAGTTGTTTATATAGCATGCTAAAAATACATAACTAATAAAAAAAAAGCCTATTAGAAGAACTAATTTGTCTTAAATCTATCTCTTGTGATGACTTTTTAAGGGGAAAAACAAATCTTCTGTGAAAGTTATCAATGCTTCACATAGTTCCGAATATTTGTCTCAAAGTTATGTGCTTAGGCGAAAAGAGGAATAAATAATTTTATTTTGCTATCTAAAACCCACAATTCCAATTAACGTAGAAATATTCTTAAAATACAATCACAATAATTCGAATTGTCGACATTGCCAGGTGCAAGGGACAGCAAATATTTATTAATGCTTATTAACAAAAAGGAAGGTATTTTTCTATCAATATTACTCATATTAAATACGGTATTAGTAATACCACTTTATTTTCTCGGAAGTGGGATAACACATTTAATAAATATTAGCTATACACAATTATTTTAATTCACGGTATTGCCATATGTGAGTGACAGTACAGATTCATAAATTCTGATGAAGCATATATTCGAAGCTTTTTTATGTAACTAGAGGATCTAATCCGAGCGTAAAGAGTTAAGCAAACTGGTGAAAACCATTATTTTTCTTGAAAACTCCATTAGGATTTTTTCATGTAATATACATATGTAATACTGTAATACATATAATTTTTGGTTTGTACATTAACAACGCCAAAAAGTATTTTTATGTGAAAAATACCAAGAAAATAAAGTTTCGAGAATTATTAAAAGCGATACTTTGTATTATCTGCATGCCAGAAGTTAACAATTGAATTAACCGCCAAAAATTCCTCTAATTACAGCTGCCTTTTCATTCTTATAATTTCAGAGGTTTAGGGGCACAGTTCTATTACATGTTTGTGTTTTATTTATATAATTTTATTATTTCATTTATTTATTAATGAACTGTTTATTTTTATTATGGAATATTAGTTGGAAAGTAACGATTAATTATTTGTACTATTTTAAGTGAAAACTGGTTAATCTTTTGCAAGCGATAGAGATACATTTATTATTTAAAAAATAATTATTGCATGCTCGATTATTATTTTAAAAATAAGCGGTCATGTGCGAGTATTACTCGCGAACACAGCGTTCCGTTGAATAATTCTTAAATTAGTCATTGTATTATTAAAAGAAAATATTTTTTTAAAGAATACTAAGACTTTGTAAAAAACTTTACAACGTAGGGTTGAGTATAACTGTAGATACAAGAAAAGTGTAAATGGATATATCATGAAAGTTCAAAGAGATATGGAACATAAATAATATCAAATATAGCTATTCTGTATAACTCATTTTTTAATATTATCCTAATCTGTTTATGATGAACTTAATTCGATACTGGCAATAAAAGCAGTGCATATTTAAACTTCATTTGGCATTTCATAAAACTAAATTCAGTGTAGTAATAACCTTTCTTTTTACAGTGTATCTAAAACAAAACCTTTGATCAAAGTTTAAATTTGGCACTGGGCTAAGCGCGCTTCGAAAGGAGGTCGTAAATTTGCAACGCCGCCTTGGTCCGTGCCGTGTTTTTCCAGATAGTTTTTAATAACATTTTGAAGTCACTCGACGCGTATTGAGAAATCCACTCAATGCAAACTAGTCGAAAATCCCATAGTATTTATGTGATTCATTCTAATTAAATTAGTCTATTCTTAACAAGTCGACGTTTATTGATTTTATACCGCTACTGGGCATTGCATTACACATATATAACATTAAAAGTTGTTAACTAGGCTTTAAAAGCCGATGGTACATAGAGTACGACGCCTCTGTCATTACGTATGTCCAAACTGTCCGTATCTTTAAGGGTTAGTATCTCGGCAAATTACTGACGATTTTTTTCAAAATTCATTATCAACAAAGCTTTTATACTACTTCTACCTCCTATAGGTACTTCCAGCGCTGCTCAAAACTTTTGCTGAATGCCCGTAAATCGAAATTTGTGTGTAGCGGAAAAATGCGATTTTCTCAAAAACTATCTGACCTAGGTTAATTGCTATAATTTTCCTGAAAGGTTTAAATTAACGTCTACTACCTCTAATTTTTTCTTAATTTTAGTTTCGGTAGATTCGGAATTAGATGGGGAGTGAACACATTTTTGCGCTACATTTTCGACGATATCTTTGAAAATATAATATCTAAAATTAAATGGAATGTATTTTTGAGTTCAGCGTTACGAAAACTTTCACACGATATACAAAGAAAACAGTTTTCTTTTTAAGTAACTTTATTAGCCCCTCTACACTTTATTAGTCTCTCTTTACTGAATATATTTATGAATGTATAATAATCTGAATATACGTGGGTCAATAGTTTTTATTACTTCCTCCAATTTGAACTTTCCACGTTCCATAGTTTACGAGTAAAATGGCTGTGACAGACAGACAGACACAGGAGTGATCTTATAATGGTTCCGTTTTTACTTTTTTAGTACGGAACTCTAAAAATCATAAAAATGAATAAATTGAGATACAGATTTGAATGGAAATTTCTTTGCTACTCATCCATTATCCAGTCTACCTCTTTCCATTAATAAAAAAAAACAATCGCCAAACTATAACACCAAATAAACAAATGGAAGCATGATGCCATTCTAAAGTTTTAAATAGTTACACATAAGAAAATTAATTAATTCTTAGTTAGAAACGCCACTGAAGAACTGGGTACCTTTATATGAGAGTAAGCTATATACTGGGTATAAAATGCGGTTCGTTTCGATGATTTTGGACAAATGAATCATAAGAATAATTTAAAAATTTACATGCAAAATTATCAGTATAAATCATAAGCAAACAGATATTTTGTAGTTATTCCATTTATGAATAAAGTATAAATATTTTATTTTATTAATTTGATAAGATACATGTAAAAAAAATGAATATGAGATGCAAGAAACAAGGTTATAAAGAACAGTTCATCAATATATAAATAATATTAACGATGATTGCGAAGCAAATAAATGAAATTCGTTAATGTCGCGATCTCTGTATCGCATATTTGATCACTTTGCGCAAATAAGCATCGAAACAAAGCTAAGAGAAAATACTGGATGCAGCGACCTCGTTGTATTGGAATCATTAAAAATTTTTTAATAGTGCGATCACTGTACCGCATTTATGAGAGCTTTGCGCACATGAAAACAAAACAAAATAAAACACTGGGTGCGGCGATTTGTCTGTATCGAAATGCCAAAATATTTGCCAATGCTGCGATCACTGTACCACATGTATGAGAATCTAGCGCACATGAAAACGATATCAACAATATCCAGTATAGCTTGTCTGTACTGGAAACGTCCAAAAATACATGCAACTGGTTAAAACTACGATCACTATACCTCATGTATGAGCAAATTGCGCATATGAAAATATAAAGAAACATCATCGGATGCAGCAACCTCGCTGTATTGAAATTCCAAAAAATACAGGAAATTCGTTAATGCCGAGGTCACTATACCGCATGTATGGCCGCTTTTTGCACATAAAAACAAAAAAAAAAATCACTGGATGCAGCGACCTCTTTGTATTGGAATCTCAATAAAATACAATGAAAGTCGAAAAGCTCCGACCACTAAAACATCAACTATCAATAACTTTCAACAAAGATCAATTAATCAGGATAACTTAATAACCCGTTATCATAAGTATATCTAAGGGGGAGGGACTTGCTTTCAACAATAAAAAATACAATATATTAATGAAAACATATAAACATAATCTTGATTATTTGTTTATTTACATTATTTTCTTTTAATTATGCTTCTAGTCTGATGGAAAAAACGTTTTGACGTCAATTAGAACAGATCTTATTGCACGTAAGTATGCATCGTAGCATTTTTTCAATGCTCTTTCCTTTTAATATCATGACGTCACCGTTTATAATGTATTTTTTATTTGAAATAACGGAAGAAGTAATAAGTCATTAAATCAACAATAAAAATATAAATAAACGTCGAAATAAAAATCGCTTGATGACGTAACAAACACATACACACAAACGAATCTGACATCAAGTGAATATGACGATCACGATCATGCCTCTTTTGGTGTTAAATCCTATAATTCGGTGAAAGCTTTTTTTATTTATAATCGTCGTCAGAATAATGGAGAAGTACTAATTTTTTTTATTCTTTTGTCTATTGCTGGTATTGATTAGGATGGCCAATTATCTACACGAGGGATATGTTTCTGCAGGGGAGTGCCCTCCGTGTTGGGCCTTTCTAAGGGAACTCAACCCGTACGCAAGGGTATCCAAGGTTCGAAGAATACCACGGAAACTTCCGAAAGATTAGACCGACCGGCCCGATTGGGTTCGAACCCAGCACCTCCCGTTTACCAGCTTTGAGAGCAGAACCTCTCAGACACTTTATTTGACGGTGTAAAAGGTGAACTTGTGCGATGTATATAAATTAATAAAAAATGCAGTAAAGGCGATCGGTCAGCCGTTGTCCCCGTCAATATGACGTGAGCGTTACTCACGGGCATGGTTTTACTTTATAATATAGATGTAAAAACATACCTATCTATCAAACATGAATACGTTAAGAGCGTTTTATTATGTTAAGTATATCTCTGTTTATAAAAATATTTTATGCAAAAGGAAGATGTCTTTGAAGGTCATCAGTTCTTCATATTGCTCCAACTCCTTTTCAAAAAGTTAAAAGAGGAATAACTAATTGCATTAATAAATCCAATTATCACACATTATCACGTTACGCGCATAATCTACATAGAAGATTTCTACGTATGCAATTATATTTTATAACCCCAACTTGGAAATTATCATGTGTAGTTGGCAGCTAAGATTTATTAATATTATAAGAATTTATTTTGGAAAGCAAAACTTATTTTATCGTCGTATTTACTTTATCAGATATGGCCATATTACTTTCAGCAGATTATTAATATAATTATTTTTTCGTAAAACTCGAACTAAGAATTTATTATTTTTTAGCTATTAATATTTAACAGTCTACATAAATGTTTCAGCCTATTGAATTAAACTTTAAATGTGTTAAAAGTTTTATAAATGCGCACAAGAATATTATTTATTTAAACGTACTTTAATTATATTACTTTAAAAAGTAAACTATTTATCTTTACTTAGATTAAGAACATTTAACACTATGATAATAATCTTTCCATATAAATATGCAAAAAATACGTCTAAACAAATAGATAAAATATATGCCTTCATTAAATCTAATATTAAAATACATACCTATAAAAAACAAATAACTATCATGAGAATTTATTTATATTGAACTAATTATTCGCCATGCTTACCTTTTAAGCGATAGAGTTAACGTTACGCGAAAGATCAATATTTCACGTTGGTTCAATTATTTTTCAGGAAAGTGTTTGCTTAGGTAAAAAATAGAAATAAATATTTGTATTTTGCTAAATGAAATATTTGTCTTTATTAAATATAATATGAAAATACATACCTAACAAAAGAAAATTTCTATTGCAAGAATTTATTTATATTAAATCTGTCTTTCATTATGCCAATTTTTTAAGCGAAATAATTAATGTTCCACGAAAGATTAATATTTCACGTTGCTCCAACTACTTTTATAGAAAAATTTTGTCTTAGCGGAAAAGAGAAATAACTATTTGTATTTCTCTTAGTGAAATATTTGTCTTCATTAAAACTAATATGAAAATACATACCTATCAAAAACAAATACCTATAACAAGAATTTATTTCTATCTAATATATCTTTCTTGATGCTAACTTTTTAAGTGAAATAATGAATCCATCATTAAAGTTAAATACTTCATGTTGCTTTAATTACTTTTCAAGAATGTTTTTCCTTGGGCGAAAAATAAAAATAAATATTTGTATTTTGCGTACTAAAATATTTGTCTTCATTAAATTTAATATAAAAATACATAACCATCAAAAACAATTACTTATCGCAAGAATTTATTTATATTTAATTCATCTTTTTGCTGTGCACATTTTTTAAGCTAAAGAGAAAAACATTAAAAACAATTAATGTTCCATGAAAGATTAATATTTCACGTTGCTCCAATTTCTTTTCAAGAAAGTTTTTGCTTAGGCAAAAAAGAGAAACAATTGTTTGTATATCGCTTAGTGAAATATTTGTCTTCATTAAATCTAATATGAAAATACACACCTATCAAAAACAAATACCTATAACAAGAATTTATTTATATCAAATATATCTTTCGTGATGCTAACTTTTTAAGCAAGAGAGTAAATGTTCCATTAAAGATAAATACTTCATGCTGCTCCAAATACTTTTCATGCATGGTTTTCCTTACGCAAAAAAGAGAAATAAATATTTATATATTGCTTTCTAAATAATATGACTTCATTAAATTTAATATAAAAATACATACCCATCAAAAACAATCACTTATCGCAATAATTTATTTATATTTAATCCACCTTTTGTGATGCTAAATTTTTAAGCGAAAGAGTTAATATTCCATGAAAGATTAATATTTCACGTTGCTCCAATTGCTTTTCAGGAAAAAAAAATTTTGCTTAGGAGAACAAAAGAAACAAATGTTTGTATTTTGCTTACTGGAATATTTGCCTTTATAAAATCTAATATATAAATACATACCCATAAGAAAAATCACTTATCACAAGAATTTATTTATATTTATTCCAACTTTCGTGATTCCAACATTTTAAGCAAAAGGGTTCATGTTCCATGAAAGATCAATACTTTACGTTGCTCTAATTACTTTTTAGGAAAGTTTTTGATTAGGTGGAAAAGAGAAATATTTAACATTGACTCACTGGAATATTTTTCTTCATTAAATCTAATATGAAAATACATACCTATCATAAACAAATACCTATCACAATAATTTGTTTATGTTCAATCCATCTTTCATGATGCTAACGTTTTAACTGAAAGAGTTAATGTTCCATAAAAACGTAATATTTAGTGTTGTTCCAGTCACTTTTTTGAAAGGCATTTGCATTGTCGAAAATGAAAATAAATATTTGTATTTTCCTTACCAAACTCAGTTAATTACATTAGGCACTTAATTAACCTAGAAGCGTTCTGCAGATACAGTGGTATTTCATAAATCTAATTCCCGACCTCGTCATTTGTGAGTGACATTAAATGTTGTTAATGCTAAAATAAGTATTGTAGGAAAATGAATTAATATTTCCATCTACATTATTTTACTTGGCGTGCTATTAGCATAAATTCCACCTTTCTGGTCTTTCTTCAGATCCAATAAGAATATTTCGAAACAGAAATTTCATTTAATAATTTAAAAAAAATAAGCAGCACTTAAAAACAGGAAACAACCTTTTATCCTATTTGTATCATTAGTCCATTTCAAGAATTTCTGTTTTATTCAGAATTTATAAATCCATCCTGTAAATTCTGAAATGAGAATTTTCACTTTATACAGTCATGAACTTTCTGACATTAAATAAAATAAAAATTACTATTTAAAGTTTCTGGTGCGGATTCGGAATTCCTGAGTAAAACAGAAATCCCGAAGATGCACGCTTTGGTTACAAGTGGTTTTAAAATACATGGTTCGAAGAATATTAACTTAAAAAAATTCACAGTGTTTGTCGAACTCCTGTACAACTGCCGAAAATTCCTGTAACAGCGTCTGTTACAGGAATTTTTCTTGTTGCCGTTACATAAAAAGTTCTATGAATCCCAGTTTCCTAGAAAAACTTAAGTAGCTTTACAGATTTATTTACAGTGTAGTATTGCAGCGTGGCGCACGTAATATGTATATATCACATTCCAGTAAACATTTAGTACTGGTTAGAACTTGCGCTATTACGGGCTGAACATAAAAAAGGCAAAAATTTGTCAAAAACATAATATAAAAAACAAATCTTTTTAAAATTTTCCATTTTTTTGCCCCGATCTTTCCTGGGCTCCCTACCAGCAACACGTGTGCCAAATTTCGTAGTCCAGCGCCCTGTGGTTTCCGAGTTTTTGAGGTTACATTGATTTTAACAGGATAGATTTGTGATTTTTGGAGTACATTATTTATTACTTACATTATTTAGTACTTTATTTATTGCTTACTGCGTAAGCGTACAATAATAAGGTATAAAACAAAGCCAGCTTGCAACTTCTGAATATTTATGTAATGAATAATTGCATGCATTGCATTTATATAAAACGTTAACATTTTATTTTTTACTTCTTCATTAAGTTGATTTCAATCATAAACAAGAATTATCAAATATGTCTTAAAATGTGTAAATTTTATTTTTCAACTAAAAAGTACAAGTACATACTTATTTAGAAAAAAAATTGTAGGAGTATATAAATCTCGTGATTTGCCATTTAAACACAAAAAAGTGATTATGCATGGGAATTGTGCTATTTTGTTTTATTTCTTTCTGCAATGAAAAAGAAAGTTACGCGAAACTTTTAAAACACCTGTATAATACGAAACCTCTATGCAAAGCTCGAATATTTCATTTAACGCAGTTTCATTGTCTGTAGGAAATTTTTGTAGAAATACACAGACACAAAACAAACACTTTAAACAAAGAAAATAGCATGAAGCTGTTTGTAAAATGTCCTTACTTATTTTTTAAATATATTAATATGTTTTTAAAGTTTATCGACAGAAGTCACTGTCTTTTTTAATGACCGTATTATACTTATATTCATCTTATACCAATATTTCAGGCATTATTATTGTACACTGGTGTCCAAAATTAAGGAACAATCACAAAATGCTAATATTTAAGTACGCGGATACTGAAAAGGAAGTAATATAATTCAAATAATTACTATCTCTACAGCACATCTAGTCCATATAACATCTCATTCATGTCGCACATGGTCACAAATGTCACAATCACTACGGTGAAGCAAAAAAATAGGAAATTCCATACATCTCATTATGAGTCTCAAATGATCACTCTATATGACTCCACTCAGACGTCACTGTAACTGCTGCTTTGTGACGAGTCACCATGTGGCTTTACAATGTAGTTACATTGTGACTCTCATGTGACTGTCATCTGTAGACTCAATTTCAAAATCATCGTGAAAGCTGCTTTATGATAAGTTACGAAATAATGTCACATTAAAGTCACATGATGACTTTCAGGTGACAGAGAGATTTCTGTGAAGTCACCATTGTGCTCTTTTGTAAAAAGTCACCATGTGACTATAATGTGATATTATTTGTGACTTATCCTAATGCAACGTTCCTGATGACTTTGAAATTTAGTCTAAAAGTGACAGTCACATGAGAGTCACAATGTAACTACATTGTAAAGTCACCTGGTGACTCGTCACAATGCAGCAGTCACATTGACGTCTCAGTGGAGTAACATATAGTGATCATTTGAGACTCATAATGAGACGTGTGAAATTTCCTATTTTTTGTTTCACGGTAGTGACTGTGACACTTGTGACCATGTGCGACATGCATGAGATGTTATATGGACTAGCTGTGCTGTAGGGATAGTAATTATTTAAATTATATTATTTCCTTTGGAGTATTCGCTTAATTAAAAATTAGCATTCACTCACTGGTCCTTAATTTTGGACACCAGTGTAGTAGCCATTAGAGTATAGACATATTTTTCTTATCCGTTATTTCATTAATATATAAAAAATATAAAAAAATCATGACATTTTTTTTTCCATTTAAAAATTCTTTATCTTGTTTCTTGTTGCGTACTGTATTAATATAAATATAGTACACAAAAAACAATTTTTGTTTTCAGATGATTAAGTGTATTTGTATTTTATTGGCAATTTCTCAAATACTGTTATTTCCAGATAAAATGAAGGAATATTAAATGGATGTATATAATGTTGTTAGTATTGAATTTTTTTAAGGGTGTAAAAAAAAAAAAAAAACTTTATATATTTGCTAGTCTGGAAGCTAGTTATACGAGTCTAATATACTCCGATATCGCAGTGACAGAAGAAAATCAGTAGGGCGTCGTCAATAAAGTACAACTGTATTTTTTTATTCTTGAATTAATAGTGAACGATTAACTACTATGACGTAGATAAGTATTTTCCAAGAAAAATAAGATTATTTGTGAGAAGGTATTTTTAATTTCAAAAACTTCTACTAGAAAAGTACGTAGAATTTTGATATAATTCATAGTTTATATTAACACTAAGAATTATTAATCCTTTTATCAAAGAAATAACTCGGTATTCCTATAAGAGCTGTAGCTGATTATTTTATTTTGGCCTTTAACTTTTTTGTAAGATATTATCGTACGTTTTAAGATCTACTGGGTTTTAACATACCATGTGAACTAAATTCAAAAGAGTTTTTCACGAATAAGAACCTTTTTGGTTACTTAGAAAAAGAATACATTCTAATGGGAGAATATAGAAGCATGTTTCCAGCATTTACCAACTCATTTTACTCATTTTAGTAAATTATGATTCACCGGTGAAACCTAAAATTTACCAGACTTCAGAGTTGTACAGTAACAAGAGGATAAACCCGGGCTTTCGAGGTTACAAAATGTAGGTGAAAATCATCAATGTATTTTATTCCTAATGCTAACATCCTTTTTCATTTGCACCTACTAAAGGCAAGGCGATAAATGAGGTATTTTCGAAAGGTTCTACAAGAGGCTTTTGACGTAATACCATCAAAATACGAGGGGGTATCAGTAGGTTTTTGATCTCACATAGAAATAATTGAGTAAGATTTATGAAATTGCTACATTGTATTAGTCCTTTGCTATATAGTCACGGTGCACAGTAACACATTTCTGCAAATGGTATTTCAAAAAGAGGGGGGAAGATGTATATTCCAAGAGACGCTATAGTAGACTCAAAGGGGGTGGGGGATTTTTCTAAATTTTGCCGACCTCCACATATGACATATCGTTGGAAAGGCGTGTGACCACTTATTCATGTTATGCACATCCTGAGCCCATCCCACAATTTTCTAGCCGGGGGAGGTTACTTTTCTACATTTTGCGGGCACCATTCATTCCCCCCCCCCCCCGGGGACAAATTTTGGGGAAGGGGCTCAGGGGAGTGTATAGCATGAATAAGTGGTTACAGTCCATTCCAACAATTTGTCACATGTGGGGTTCGGCAAAAGTTAGGAAAATGCCCCCCCCCCCTTTGAGTCTACTATAGCGCCTCCTGGAATATACATCCTTCCCCCCTCTTTTTGAAATATCGTTTGCAGATATGTGTTACTGTGCACGGTGACTAGATAGGAATGGTTAATACAATGTAGCAATTTCATAAATTTTACTCAAACATTTCTATGTGAAGGCAAAAACTTATTGACACTCCTTCGTACGTTGTTTGATAAAAAAAATATATATATTGCACTTAATTAAAAATTGGCGAAGAAACTTATCAGCAAATAACCTCAAAAATTCGGAGAGAAAGCCTTGCACGAGCCTACTGGGTTCTTTTAAAGGGTAACTCTAATAGATTTTTTACATTTAATATATTTTTTTAGAATGACAACTAACAATATCAAAAATCATATTTTTATAAAAAATGCAATTACACGTTCAAATAAAGTTTCTAAACTTTCTAAAACCGAAACGGATTTCTTTCGTAATCATATGAACGCGATAGAGATAGATTTGAAAAAAAAAATTTTGAAAATTATTTAAAAACAATAAAAATTGCGTAAATTGCCAAACAGTTTTCAAACAAATTGCATTTGAATGTACATTTTCCCCCCTATTCGACGATGTAAAAATTGAGAATATGCAGTATTTAGAAGTTTAAAAAATTTCAATAAAAGTTAATAAAGTCTGCTGTTGCCACCTTCAAAATGACGTCAGCAGTACGCACGGACACGTTTGTCCTTTATAATCTATACATGTTGTTTGGCAATGTTTATAGCGATAAACTAATTTTATCTGTCAGAATTGTATCTAGAGGTAATAACCTTCAACTTGAAATGGATTGAAAATCTCTACGATCGTCATATACCAAATTATAGTCGAAACTAAGTAAGCTATACACGAGCACTCTACACTTTGCACTGCAAATAAAGGCAAATGTTTCGTTATCTATGAAAATATAACACAGCCAGAAATGGAAATATATACAACTACATCTTCCCAGTTACCCACGACTCCCAATAGTATTCTTTACTTTTCAAAACCTTTGAAACCATTATATTTTCGTAATTTAAGGGGACAAGGGACCTCCAAATTCATTTTTTTTTCAAAATTGCACTTTAAGTACTATTCAAAAGTGCATATATGAATTATGGCATATATTTATTACACAAGGAATTAAAGAAAAAAAAAATTAGAGAAAAATAAGGAACTTTCCTGAATGTTTTAAGCATTAGGAAGAACTTTTCAAAATCCCCCATGCGCATTCCATATCAACTAAAGTCGCGAATATTTTTTATATCAGTTGGGTTTACATATACAAATAAAAGTGTGCATCAGATTTTATATATTTGAATATAAAGGTAAGTAAAAAAATATTTTCTAAATTTTATGAAATTTTCAGCCTTTCTGCATCATACTTCTGCACTTATCTACCTTTAACGTTTCCAATTATATTTAATTAAAAACAATTATGCACAGTTTTATTTGTATATGAAAACCAAAGTAGCATAAAATATATTGCGGATTTAAATTATTATGGACTTGCAATCGCATGGGGCATTATGAAAAGTTCTTCATAACGCTTAAAATATTCAGGAAAATTCCTTATTTTTCTCAAGAAATATTTTTTTTCATTTCTTGTGTAATAAATATATGTCCTAATCCATATAGTGTTTCCTTGAATAGAATTTAAAGTGCAATAAAAAAATGAGTTTGAAGGTCCGTTGTCTCCTTAAGTGAGCATTTATAAAAACTGCGTTCCTTTTGCTGCCACAGGAAACGTTTCCGAGTTGCATTTATGGTGTAGTAACCAGTTTTCTCAACCTGGAATATAAGTTTTTACGATACGATCAATTATTAAACAAATCTTTTCATGTTCAATATATATGTCTTACAGTAAACCATGATACATTAACAATTTTAACATTAAAATTAAAATTAATGTTATTTTGTTACTCTTACATTGTATCAATTACTCATCTGAAAATGTATAATTAAGGCTTGATAGTATCTAAAACCTCATATTCCGGTTTGAGAACACTTATTCACACTGTACAAAAGCATTTGGAAACGTTTCTGAAAATCCGTGGCAACAAAAGAAACTTTATTTTTATAAATTCTTTTGTAAATATCCGAAACATGTTGGTTTTTAAGATACTATCAATTATTAAATAAATATTTTCATGTTAAATAAATACCTATGTTTTACAGTAAAGCATGATACGTTAACAATATTAACATCAACATTAAAATTGATGTTATTTTGTTATTTTTACATTGTGTCAATTAAGAATTTGAAAATGTTTTATTAAGGACTGATAGTATCCTAAAAACTCATAATCCGGTTTGAGAACACTGATTAACACAGTAACAAAACTTCTCGGAAATGTTTCAAAAAATCAGGGGCAACAAAACAAACCTTATTTTTATAAATGCTTTTGTAAATTTTGAAAACATATTGGTTTTTGAGGTTTCTAAAGAACAAGCGCCCTTTTCGGAACCGTGGGCAACTCGTAAGTGGTTATTGTATATTTTATTCGTGGCTTTATTATATTTTCCTTGATTAAAAAAATATTTGTATTTTTTTATATTTCCAATAGGTTAATTGACGACAACTGAAAGAAATATCCTTAAAAAAAATGTAGTTTTTTATGTTACGCACTCAGTTATTTATTAGCCTTAGAAGAAGATATTTAAAATGTACTATTTCTCCTTTTCATAACAAAAATTATATTATTTAACATTAGAACCGCCGTAGTGGTCATTTTGACCGGTAAAAAATGAAAATATTTCGATTCGCACCCAAACAAATTTTTCTAAAATAAGTTAAATATGTACCACGGAGAGATAAGTTAAATATATAAGTTAAATAGTTTTAAATAAAAATTCTGGTGTAAAATAATTTTATAATACTTGAGTAAAATTTCCGGCGGTTCTAGTGTTAATCCAGTGTATGGGAGCTTATCTCTAAAAATTAATACTTATAAAATATAGCTATAAAATACCAATATTTTGTAACGCTAATATTTGTTTAATAACAATATTTTGTAAATATTCCGATGAAGAGAAAGTGTTATATAATTAATACATAGATCCATCTAAGAGGAAAAAAAAAAACTTTTTTCTTTAAAATGTGAATAAAAAAAATTAGCTTATAAATTGTAATTTAAATGTTTTCTTATTTCAGTGTAAAAGTCGGATATTAAACATAATTCTATAAAGAATGAGTTGAATCTGCAAGTTTTTTGTATTAGCTTTCTTTCAAAAGAGATAATAGAAAAATCAATAGATCCATTATAAAGCAACTAATATTACGACTTTATGCAATCCATCATTGTAAAAAAAAAAAAAAAAAAAATCTAAAAGTTAATTAATTTAGGTGTTTTAATTTTGTTTAAGTACCAAAAATGAAACAAAATATAATGTTGAAATTAATTTACATAAAGAATATGTTGGATCTGCAAGCTTTTGTATCAGCTTTATTTCAAAAGAAATAAGAAAAATATCAAAGATCTACTGTAAAGCACGTAATGTTTTATGCAATTCATCATTGTCAAAAAAAGAAATACGAAAGTTAATTAATTTAGCTGTTTTAATTTTGATTAGCTAAATTCATTAAAGAAATCTCGTTTTCCTCTTGTTTAAGTACCAAAAAAAAAAAAAAAATACATTGATGAAATTGATTTTTATAAAAAATATGTTGGATCTGCAAGTTTTGTAATTAGCTATCTTTGAAAAGAAATAATAAAAAATCAATAGATCCCCTGTAAAGCATGTAATATTACATTATGCAATCTATCATTGTCAAGAAAAGAAATAAGAAAGTTAAATAATGTAACTGTTTCTTATTTTGATTAAATGATTTCAGTAAATGAATTTCGCTTTCCGCTTGTTTAAGTACCAAATATATACATATATATATGTATTGGTGAAATTATTTCCATTTTATGTACTTTGTTAGAATGTTTTGAATATTTCGATAAAAAAAAGGGATTAGTTCAAACATAGATAAAATTAAATTATTCAGAATAATCAAATATCAAAAATAAAAATCTGAAAGCATAATAATATTAGTTTGAAATACATTTTTAGATTGTTTTAAATTTCATCATATTGTGAAAAAGAATATGCTGCGTATATAAATTATCATATAATCTAAATTTTGTTGTACACTAAAGAATAAGTTAAAATAAGTTACACTAAATAAAACTTACCTTTTTAAATTTTAAATTAGACACTGTAACATATTCTTCTGCAAATCCTCTCAGAACTGTCTAAATTGTCTGACGTGGACCAATCGGAAATTTCTCGTCCTCTTTAAGTTCCATTCAACAGGTTATTAGTGGATAAAAGAGTTCAACTTTTCAAAAATCTCAACAACCGTCGTATATATATATATTTTTTAGTTTTATAAATTCAAAATTCGATTTTCATCTTATAGATGTAATTATATTACATTAATAATTTATATATATATATATATAATTTGGAATTAATAAATAATTTCACAGTAATTTACAAACGTGGTCTGTTGTTCAAATACAACGCTCAAAATTGAAAAATAAAATTTGGAAAGTTGCATTTAAAAATAGTCGTTCATATTTTGATTGATTAAACAGTATTTGATGAAAGTTTACTCATCATTAAAAAAAAATATTAATTTTAAGACTTTTTGAAAGTGTAACGATTTTTTGCTCAGTTTTATTATAAATTTAAAGTAAAACTTACTTTTTATTCGTTAAATTGTAAAAATACAGCTTTCATACCTTTAGCAAATAAACTCTAGGTGTTTTCTTTAAAAAATATTACTTTTTTTAATATATGATGTATTCCGAAAAAAAATAATCACTTTTAAAATATTAAAAACAAATAGTAAATTCTATCCCAATTGTTACTCATTAGCACCGGAAAAATTTTAAAAGCTTTTTTTAAATATAAAATTAAAAGTTTACCGGATTGACACACATTAAAAGAACAGAAAAGTTTATCATCGGAGCCCAATCCAGATTGACTCTGTCATCCGGCTCCTCAATACAGACTGCGTGCTCATTCAGACCCTAGGCAACTCTGACCACGCTCCGCGAGATGCGGGCGCACGCGCAACAGATACCCGCCCCCACGACACTAGATTCAGCGCTCGAGAAAAATCGCTCGCATTTTGGAGAAAACCGTGAGAACAGAAAGTTCTTTTACAATGCGAGGACAAAGTTTCTTGAAAAAACATTCGTAAAAAAAGTTGATGTTCATCCAAATATCGAATGGGAGGATATTATAGATTTCAGTAGTATTACCTTTCGGGGGAAAACGCTTGAGTTTTGAAGAGAGGGGTGAGAACAGAACATTTTAAATATGGTAGCAAAATATATTTGTAGAAAATTCTAAAAAAATTATATATATATTAGAACATGAAGAAATTGGAATTTTTATTTTTGATAGTCTTAACCTTAGGTGAAAATAGCTTGCATTTTTGAGAAAGCCATGAGAAAAGTAAGAGCTATTTCAATGCGAGGACAAAGTTTCTTCAAAAACATTCGTAAAAAAAGTTGTTGTTCATCCAAATATCGAATGAGGGAATATTATAGATTTCAGTAGTATTATCTCTCGGGGAAAACCGCTTGAGGTTTTAAGAAAGGGGTGAGAAAGACAGAACATAGTGCAACAAAACTTTTTGTAGAAAATTCTAAAGAAATTATACGCAAATGAGAACATCAAAAAATATTTTTTTTTTGTTTTCGATAGTCTTAACCTTAGAGAAAAATCGCTCCCATTTTGGAGAAAGCCATGGGAAAAGAGAGAGCTTTTATAATGTGAGGACAAAGTTTCTTCAAAAAACATTCGTAAAAAAAGTTGATGTTCGTCCAAATATCAAATGAGAGAATAGTATAGATTCCAGTAGTATTACCTTTCGAGGAGAAATGCTTGAGTTTTTAAGAAAGGTGTGAGAAAGACAAAACATAATACTACAAAAATATTTGTAGAAAATTTTGAAGAAATTATACGCCCATGAGAACACCAAGAAATATATATATACTAGATGGTACCCGTCAAGATTTGACGGAAAATAACTTGAATGTTTCATTAGAAAAATTCTTTAATTTTTAATGAATTGCTTTTAAATTAATTATTGAAATTGTGACAAATTTATATATTGCATAAGTGATTCCTATTTCTTTAAAGCGATAGAGGGTACAGTCTGCCAAAACCTATATAATGAAGTCACAGAATTTTAACTTTACAATTTACAACTAATTATGCTTCTTTTTACCAGAAATTTAACAAAAAATAGTGGGTAGAGCATTTATTTTTATTTACTCTGGTCTTATTTTTTCGAAAAAATAACAGTATTTATTTTTATTTATTTATTATGATTTTTTAATTACACGATCATTAAAAACTGCCATGAATTTTATTTTTATCAGTCTCATTCTCTAAAAGCCCAAATTTGAAACTTGGTGCAGCATATAATTTTTATTACTTGAATTTTATTTCACATTTCTACACATTTTTTAAATATTAAACAATGGATATCAAGGTAATTTTTTAGTAGTTCTTATATGAATATCTTTCTATCTTTCCGTTTTCTATTTTTAAGGAAAAGAAAGGCAAACTTTTCTTTTGACATACACACACACACACATATATATTCTTGATAATGGTCAGAAGATATAACAAAAATTGTAGATTAGCTCAATTCATTTAATTGATAATTACATTAAAAATATTTTAGCTTAACTATTTTAAATATAAAATTATTATTATTATTATTATTTTAAATATTGTTCAGCGTTAAATTTTATTTAATTATAAAGCATTCAAATAACAATAATAATAATATAAAAATCATATAACATCTCCTCCTAATAAAATATATCATTATTGAAATAACTTATCGCGAAAAATATTATAGAAATCATTTTGCCGGGCGTTGGGTTCGAACCTGCTATCCACTGCAAAATATCGGTGATTTAAACTGCTGCTTTAGACCACTCAGCCACCGAGAACTCGTTCTCAATCCCTCTAAATTGAACAGGGTTGATGCATGAGCAGATGTCCCGAAATGGGTCTACTTAAAATTTTACCCTTGCGTTTTAATATATATATGATGATTTTATAGTTTTTGAAGGTTTTAAAAACTGAAGAAGGATAAATGTTATACAACGTAGATTAAATAAGGCAGCTGTTCGACTTATAATACGGCATCGGAATGCTTAAGCTTAACATGGCCGAAATAAAATGACTGATTTTAACAAAAGATCATCAAGATCCGGATGAGTTCACTCCGGAAGCGTTATATACTTTGCGCCATTATATATATAATATTTTTGTTTTAGTTTTCTTAACCTTAGAGAAAAATCGGGACACAGCCATGGGATAAGAAAGAGATTTTTCAGTGCGAGGGCAAAGTTTATTCAAAAAACATTCGTAAATAAATTGTTGATGTTCATAAAAAATGTCCATCCAAATATCGAAAAGATAGAATATTATGGACTTTGATACTATTACCTTTCGGGGATAATCGCTTGAGTTTTGAAGGAAGGGGAGAGAACGCCAGAACATAGTGCAACAAAAATGTTTGCAGAAAATTCTAAAGAAATTATACGCACATAAGAACATCAAGAATTTTCTTTTTTTGCTTTCGAAAGACTTAACCTTACAGAAAAATCGCTCGCATTTTGGAGAAAGCCATGGGAAAGGAAAGAGTTTTTTCAGTGCGAAGGCAAAGTTTCTTCAAAAAACATTCGTAAATAAAATGTTGATGTTCATAAAAAATGACCATCCAACTATCGAAAAGATGGAATATTATGGATTTTGGTAGTATTACCTTTCGGGAAAGAACGCTTGAGTTTAGAGTAGTGATTCCTAACATGGGACGTACGCCCCATTGGGGGGCAATTATAAATTTGACTTTCTAGGAGGGCAGTTCCAAATGCCTTGCTCACTCATTCGCTATCAATTTCTTCTGTCTTTTTTTTAAGTATTGTTGTAAACTAAAAATAATTAGAATACATGCAAAATTTAAAAAATCATTTTTTTTGTATTGAGTTTTTAAAAGTACTCAATGAAATGTTTAAAATAAATTTAACACCAGAATAACTATAAGATTAACTTTTTAAAAATATTTTGACAGTTATTTTTGTAAAATCTCATTATATTTTTTCTGTTACAGCATCTAGCAATTTTTCGTAATGCTTCTGATTGTTTATTGAATATAATAACTTCTATTATCTATTGTATGTCACTCGAAGATTCTTTTACACGTGACACTACTTTAAAGTACCGTAATTTCCGGCCCATAATTCGCGGATAGAACAATTATGTTTCGAACCAGAAATCTTATTTCATAAAATGTAACTCAATATCTCGCGGTAAATATTAAACTTCATTTTCTAAATACAATTTCTGTGTCGAAACATAATTGTTTGATCCGCGGATTATAGACCAGAAATTACCGGACAAAAAAACTCTTTTTGGCACAAAGGTGAAGATCTATAATCTCACTGTTTTTATAAAATATACATTTGTCACAGAAGATTCATCTCTTTGATAAGTGAAAAAAATATGAAATGAATAGTTGTTGTTAAGGCTTTATTACGCTTCCACTGTGTGAATAGAGTGCATTATTTTTTAAAAAAGAGAGAAAATTTACAGATTATGGTAGTAGGGGAGGCATAGTGACTTTACTGATGCTTTGGTGGGGCGTTGCCGATAAAAAGTTGGGAACCACTGGTTTAGGGGAAAGGAATGAGAAAAACAGGACATTTTTAATGTAGCGACAAAAATGTTTGTAAACAATTCTAAAGAAATTATACTACATATTAAAAAAATCATGAAATATTACTTGTGTTTTCGATAGTTTTATCAAGGAAATATTGCCCTCTATTTTCAAAAAATCCTTCAGATTTTTCTTTTTTTATTATTTATTTATTTTTTGTAATACGGAAAATGTGTGTTTTTTTTTAAATTATAAATAAAAGATGAGCTCTTTCCAAAATGAAACAAGAACAAAAAATCATACTTCCAGAATAGGTTATGAAAGACTTTCCAAACACATTCAGAATACTGTAACAGAAATTCACAGTTTATTAATGTGAAATATGATGTCTAAATAAACAATTTGGAAAACACATAACGCATTTGAAAACACAATGTCTGCAATTACAATAAATAGCACGAAAATATCCGATTTTTTTGTGCGATTTGTATATGATTTAAAGATTTGTATGTATACTACCTACTACGCTCAAAGCTAGTTCAGTTAAACACATAGATTGTTGCAAATTTCCATTCAGAAATTTCTCTCAATAAATGGAAATGTACTTCATGAATTTTGTAAAAATATATAATTTTTTTAAAAAAAGGCTGAAGAAAAATGTCCATGTGAAGTTTTTGTAGTAAAATCTCCATAACGGACAATCCTAAATAGAGGACACCACTATTTAGAAAATTCATTGTTTATTAACAACATGCACATTTTTTAAAAACTTACCTCAGAAAATCAGACACCTCCGAATGGCGGACAAATTCTACGGTTCCGAGGTGGCCGCTATTGAGAGGTTGTACTGTATTAAGACAAATACTTTTTATTTTTAATATTATTCTACTCTAGAAATTCAAATTATTGAATAATGCTAGTACAATGTCGAAAAAGATTTCAATTTACGAAATTGAAAAGATTTCAATTTTCGCTTTACGAAAATTGCATACCAAATTTTGGAGCTCCTAAGTGGGGGTGGAGGAGGCAGGACCATGGACATATATTTTTCTGGGATTCAAAGTTGTCAAACATGGCTATGTATAAAGCTTTTAAAAATAGCTGCAATTTAGACGTTTGAAGTGTCTGAAATTCAGACGCAAAAAGTTCCTGAAAAAATTAAGATAAGTCTGAAAATTGAATCCTCCATTTCAGGCACTTAAGGGTCTGAATTTCAGATATTTCAATTTACAGTGTGATTAAATTTTATCTGTAGCCAAATTCTTTTGTGTGTCCCTGTAAATAAGAGATAAATTCTATGCAACCATATACTACAAAAAGTGCCTTGTAGTACACCTCTGTGATATATATCTATTTCAATGTGTTAAAAATAGTGTCATATCATTAACATACACCGCGAACGACTTTTTCCTCATAGGCCGTAATGTAACGAAAGTCTTTTAAGTTTTCCTGTAAACGAACCGTAAATGCTGCGCATTTTATTTTGAAATCCTAAGATGCCAATGAAAAAGCTATAAGATTTATCAATTTCATGGTAATCTAACTAAAGTTACGCGAGTTATAACACTGAAAGACTCCAGACAAACGGGCAGACAAGCCAAATTAAGGAGAACTTTTCAGCTATCTTGGCAAGAGTTAAAACGTATTAATTTTTTTTTGTAAAATTAACTTTTTGAGGAAAAAGAACAGAACACTTTTAATTTATGGACCACAAATATTTTCACTAAACTAGGACTTCCCTCAGAGGGATTAGTCTGAGCGATATTACTGAGAACATAGATTTAATAATAACGTGCGGAAGCAAAGAAAATGAGGTGTTATCTTTAATTGTCCATATACTGCGAAAAATTGAAAGGATGAAAATAAACGAATTGTAGAATTACAAAATCTTATATACAAATTCGTATACACTGTTTAAAAAAATGGGAAATAAAACCATTCTAGACAGCCATGCATGGATATAAAATTGAAAGTACGCAATATATTAAAAGTAAAATAGAAAATGAAACACTAATTTACTTATATCAGAATTTTAACTGTATAAAATGATGTCAAGAGCATAATCAGACGCTCCGCACCAATTTGAGTAACTTTAAATGACAAATATATGATGTTTAAAAAGAATGGACTATACTTTATATGGTGTGTGCTCCCCGGAATAGTTAATATTGTACAATATCTGTTTTCAACGGATGCAATGGGGTTGTCGATAACATTTAAGGAATTCTCTTCTCAAAGTCTAATATAGTATCAAAGTACCGAATACATCAAAAGTGGCATGCAATGCTTCGTTAGAGTGCGTTTTATATATGCTCGATCGGATTTAAATGATGAGTGTATGCTGGCCACTACATACGCTGTATTGTTTTGTTTTCAAACATATTCTGCACAAGTTGAGCTGTATTTAGCATGTATTAAATAAAAGAAATCGGCAATGATTACAACATAAAGTATGACACAAGATCTGAATATATCGTCTGCATAACTTTTGAGCTGTCAAAGTGTCATTTGAAGTAATTTACAAATCTATACATATTTATTCAGCAAATAATGCAAGCTAACATACGCCAATATGAACCCGATTACAAAATTTCACCAGAATAAGTTAATATATAAAAAAATCTACTAATGATAATTGAGAATATGCCCTTATGATAAAATGTCTAGAAAGATGAATCGGATAAAAAATTCATATCACATTTAAAACGGCACTTCCCTCTGTTAGTGGCCTTGGCGAGAGAGAGAAAGCCTAGAGATGGAACACTTTAACAAGTACTTTCGGGCAACCTACTCACTGTTTCATACAGGTCTTTATTCAATATTTACACAATTTATTTAATGCTAGGTGGGTATCTATCAGTTTTGTTGCATTTAAATCGCATGTTTTGCGGAGGAAATGCAGCATTATGAAATATTTAAAGTTGCTGTACCTAATAATTCCAAATTAATGGTAATTGAGATCGCTTTCCGTTAATTTCATCTTTTTAAATTTTAAATTTTTTAGAAACCATTCATAGAGACAATTGTATATTTTAAAACTATCCCGAAGCAAAATTTCAAGATTTTGGGCTCAGCAGTAACAGAGAAATAGAAAATTTTTGAAAGTTTTTTGTTTCTGCACTGTTTTTTATAGCGACATTTTTAGAAATTGTTCTATTGCGAGAATTTACGTCATGATAAATACAGCCATGTCAATTTTCATGTTTATATTCCTAACAGTTCCATGTTCTTCGTTACTTAGATCATCTTTAGATCTTTTTCCGCTTTCCGCTTTGTTTAGTCTTTCTATTTTTTAGAATTTGTTCTACAACGAGCATTTACATCTTATTAATTACTACCATGCCAAAGTTCTAGTTTCTAACCCCAACAGTATCCCAAAAATTTCAGTATTCCAAATAAATCATAGTTTAGAACCTTTCTAGAAATTTTTACGTTTATCCGTCAAATTGAACCATTTAGAGAGCGTTCATTACGAGTATTTACATCTTAAAAGTAACTACCGCACCAGATTTAAAGTTTCTAACCCCATCAATATCGCAGAAATCACAATTTTAGAACTTTATTCCTCCTGCAGCGATGTAGGTTCTTGCACTGACATAAAATAGTCTTTTTTTCGGAGCAGAGATGGCCACTTACATTTTTTTTAAGTTGGCTATGTAGTTTCAGAGATAACATCTCACAAACGAGCAAGCATTAATAATATTATATACTTTATAATATTATAACGCTTTATAATATTAGCATTAGATGTACAGATACAAAAGCCATTTATCTGTTACAAGCTATGGTGCCGGCGTTGCCCAGAATTTGAAGGATGTTTGTTCTGAAAAATCAATTTCAAAATTTAACATACAACACAAAACAAACATTAAAAAAAGCAGTCGAAATGTTGTTGAATGAATCATATGAAAACGCTATATAAAAATGTATAAATGTATGTAACAGACGCACAGCTATAAATGAACTTATTTCAATTTATAATTGGAGCAATAATGTTAAAATACGCCAATATTTCCCTAATCGGGTTTTTATTATGCTTCAATACATTTTTCACACTCATATAACGTTATACTATATCCACCATGCCCTTTATATTTCCAATATGACGTAATATTTTCCTCTTTCACTTGGAAACCTTGAAATAGAAAAGTTATAAAGTTATATTCACTTTCATTTAAATTCGTCAAACCATTTATTTCATTTTCATATTTCACATGAATATCTTGCAATAGAAAAGTTATGACGTAATATTCACCTTTTTTTTTTTAAATTCGACAAACTATTTAATTCATTTTAATTTTACCCGTGGAAATCTTGCAGTAGAAAATTAATTGTTGTAGTAATAATTCTATTGTGTTTTTTAATTGTTGGCAACTGCTATAACGAAAAATGTTTAAATTTGATAAGAAATTGCTGTTAAATTGGTAGTTTTTTATTAATTAAAAATTAACTATAAGTTATTTCGATTCCGGATTACTTTAGTTGTCTCGGCCATATTTTAATACACATGTACGTATCTCTTCACAATTTTGGTTTCCAAATTGTGGATTTTTTATAGAATTACAAACAGATATATAGACAAGTTTTCATTTTTATATATCTCTCTATATTATAAAAAGTAACTAACGCTGTCACCGCCGCCGCCGCCGCCGGTTTTGAATTTTTTGTGACCGGAAGTCTTTCTTCGTTAATATTAAGAAAACTATTGCATACAAATATATGAAAATCGGTGGTATTATAGCGAAATGTTTGATCAACACACTAATGCATACAGTTTTCAAATCGAAGAATTATTTTAAGAGATATTTAATGCTAAAGTTAGACAAAATCGTTCCATTAAAAATATATATATATGTATAAGAGCAAAAGCTATACATGGGAATTTAATCATTTTTAGATCATTTTATTCAATAGAAGATCGCGGTCTGCATATTTCATTATTTTTTTTTAATTTGACTCATTTTTTGAGTTTTTATTTCTATTTTAAATTCAAATATTCAGCATTTTGACAGATATTTTTTACATATTTTAGAAAATGGTATAATTTAAACTGTTGCCAACTGTATAAACAGCGCAAACAATAATGTTTGCTTCAAATAAAAAAAAAATATTTACACGTTACTATTATAAACAGAAAAAAACCCTTCAAATTACAATTAAATAATTAGGTATAAAAAGCAGGCACTTATTGGAAATTACGCCATAAAAACTATATTTACATGTGAATTTTAAAAGAGAAAGGATATTGTAAAATAAATTCATTAACATGCGTTAGAAATCTGAAATAGAACAAATTACGTCACATTACACTTATTATGCAAAATGAACAAAAAATAGTATTGCAAAACAGTTTAAATTTAAAAATTGCGCGAGACAAAATATTAGAGGTTAAATATTATATTTTTTCAAAATTTTATTATTTGTCGTTTGATGTGACGTGTTCAGCTATAAGTATGCAATTTTTTATGTTTCAACATAATTAGGGTCTGAGTTAGAAAAATTGCTTAAAATACACAAGTTAGAGCCCAGAGGGTTAAATAATAGACTTTTTCAAAATTTTATTATTTTTCGTTAGATGCGAGGTGTGCAGCTATAAGTATGCAAAATCTCATGTCTCCAACTTAATTAGGGGCAGAGTTAGAAAAATTGCTTAAAATACAGAAGTTAGAGACTGGAGGGTTATATATGACTTTTTCAAAATTTTATGATTTATCGTGTTATCGCAAGTTTTCAGCTATAAGTATGCAAACTTTCAATTCTCCAACTTAGTTAGGGGATGAGTTAGAAAAATTTCTTAAAATACATAAGTTAGAGCCCAGCGGGTTAAATATTAGACTTTTTAAAAATTTTATTATTTGTCGTTTGATGTGAGGTGTTCAGCTATAAGTATGCAAAATGTCATGTCTCCAACTTAATTAGGGGCTGAGTTAGAAAAATTGCTTAAAATACGGAAGTTAGAGACCGGAGGGTTAAATATGACTTTTTCAAAATTTTATGATTTATCGCAAGTGTTCAGCTATAAGTATGCAAACTTTCATGTCTCCAACTTAATTAGGGGCTGAGTTAGAAAAATTGCTTTAAATACACAAGTTAGAGCCCAGAGGGTTAAATATTAGACTTTTTCAAAATTTTATTATTTGCCGTTTGATGTGTGGTGTTCAGCTATAAGTATGCAAATTTTCAAGTCTCCGACATGTATACCTTCTGAGAACGGGCTCTGTGACAGACGGACAAACAGACAGACAAAGGAGTGAGACAGGTAGGGTTTCGTTAGGTGGACGAAACTCTAAAAACATGCTGCGGATGACTGTAACAACATCCTAAAATTACATTACCATCAGCGATCTACCAATCCCGAATTGAGTTTATATTCGTTTCATATATTCTTATTCTTTTGTGCGGCCCTGTAAAATAATTATCGATATTATATACAGTAAAACCTCTGAATAGCGGACACCCCGTGAATGCAGAATTTGTCCTCTATTTAGAGGTGACCGCTACTGAGAGTAAAACATGTACAGTTAGTTAAGAGTTGGTAATCGAAAAAATGTCCGCTAAATCGAGGTATCCGCTAATCGGGTGTGTCCGCTATGGAGGTTTTACCAGTAAAACTTCTGAATAGCGAACACCTCGGGATGGCAGAATTTGTCCTCTATTTGGAGGTGTTCGCTACTGAGAGTAAAAAATGTACAGTTATTTATGTGTTGGTAATCGAAAAAATGCCCGCTAAATAGAGGTGTCCACTAATCGGGTGTGTCCGTTATGGAGGTTTTACTGCATAATAATATCATCCTTTACAAGAAAATTGTATGCTGTATGATAGACAGACAGACATCCAGAGAAAGATAACCTCCGGATCAATAAACACTCATGTCTTTTGTTTTAATCATCCACAATTGTATGTCATACAACATGCCAGATTTTATACAACAGGCTAAAAACGGTCACCGTGGTACGGAATACTGTATTATTATTATTTGTTTGCCCACCAAAACTGGTTGCCACGGGTTGTTGCAAGGTTTGTGATCACGTGGTTGAAACTGATCTATTCAATATTACTGCGTGCGTTTTTTTTTTTTTTGCTCCATATGTTCAAACCAGTTGTCTACGAAAACATCAACCGGTGAAAGTGACGCACACCAAATTTCTGTGACGTATGCAGATAAATTGTGCTTTTTTAAGAGTTTTTTCTATATAATTTTTAAACGGTTTTGAACTTATTTTTCATAGTAGGTGCATTCAGTAGGCGACCCTCATAGGTACCTTCTGGTGCAATCAGAAACGAAATCCGACAAATATTTTTTGAGTTATGCTTGACGAAACGTTTTTATTAGGCTTTTTTTTTAGTAGGACATGGCGTTAATATCCATCGTAGTAGTAAAGTGTCCGGACAGTAATATTTCGCTGAGTATTAGCCTTCGCTTCGCTCAGACAATTAGTGGTGATTATCATTCAAAAATGAAAATAAAACATTTGTATTGCATTTTTTCAAAACTTTTATCTTTGAAGAACATTCCAACATTATTCCAAGCTCTGTCCCGATGACTGCATTCGGTTTGAAGAAGTTGATTTATAAATCCGAAAAGAAGGCTTTATTTTCGTTTTTACTACTTCCACGGTTTTTGCCTTAGGGACAATTAAAAACCAATTTTTTCCTATCGGCTGAGGCACCACATGCAGTGTTGGATATGCTTTGAACAAAGAGTACTAAAACTACATGTCACGTCTTTTAATCATCACCTTATGACGAGCACAGCGCCATCTATCGGTCATCTTTTGTACTTTTGTTTCTTTCGCAAAACAAATTCCCATTTATTCACGTATACGCACATGAAATATCAGGTCATTCTGACCAGTGGTTCTTTTCTTACAGCTCTTTTAAAGTGAAACTTTAATTATTATCACCCTGTACATTTTCAGTAATTTTTTTGCAACAAAATCCTATTCATTTTATAATACTACATGTAATATATAGATGCCATACTACACTCATGTTTGTGAAAATTGCAAAACCATGAAGGAATGACGTGATTGAGCTGAAAAATTCAGAGAATGCAATGTATAGTGTGTTATGCAAATCATTATAATTTCAGAGTCACCACGCTTGCGTGGGCTGAGCAGCGCCCTCTGGACTGCTGCTTAAACGGTATAAATAGAGGGCTGTAGGGATACGTTGAGAATTGCTTATGGTTATTTGCTAATGGTAAACGTTAGGTGAGACGTAACTATGCCTCTTTGACGAAAAAGGACGGCATTTCAACAACTAACGGGGTTTGAATGGAGGAGAATCATCGGCCTTCGTGAAGAAGAATTTTCCTATCCTGCAATAGCAGCGTGTGCAGCGTAAGAGCAGCTGAGTGAGGCGAGTTTAGAACCAGTTGACCGACGAGGATCGGACGCTCGGAAATCTGAGAGTAGACCCCGAATGTTGACGTCAACACATGGTCCGCATCGCGCTGAACAAGACCTGCTTTATACAGGATACCCCTCCCGCAAAACCATCTACACCTGCAGCTGCAATGTGCTCATGGGACTGGCATACAGATTGGAAACAAGTTGTTTTATCTGACTTACAGCCCTTTAATTTGTGGTACCATCATAATCGCATTCGTGTTATACGCTATGCCGGTGAACGCTATTCTCCTGAGTCCATTATAGACTGTGATAGTGGTCGCACACCGGGAGTTATGATCTGGGATATAATTGCGCATCATGCATGATCGCAGATACTGCGAATTATGGGTAATCTGAACAAAAACAGGTACCTCAGTGATGTGCAGGAGCGCGAAATCGTTTCTTTCCTTCAAGGCATTCATTAAGCAATCTTTCAACAGGATATTGCCCGCCCACAGGATGCAAGGAATGTTAAAGACTTCTTGTCATCAGAACACATACAACTTCTTCCGTGGCTTGCGTATTCACCGAATATGTCTCCCATTGAACATGTAGAGGATTTCGTTGATCTTTGAATATGCATACAAAGAATATGGACCCTTTATGTTTTTGGGTTTTAAGGGGTTTTGGGTGTTACTCCCTTTTAAGTTTATGGAGCCCGAAATCGTTTCTTTCCTTCAAGGCATTCATTAAGCAATCTTTCAACAGGATATTGCCCGCCCACAGGATGCAAGGAATGTTAAAGACTTCTTGTCATCAGAACACATACAACTTCTTCCGTGGCTTGCGTATTCACCGAATATGTCTCCCATTGAACATGTAGAGGATTTCGTTGATCTTTGAATATGCATACAAAGAATATGGAATGCTCTTCCCCAGGCAGACATTCAAAATCTGTTCTACTCCATGCCACTTTGTATAGCAGCAATTATTGCAGCGCGTGGTGGCTATACACCAAATACTGATTTTGAGCAATTAATATTGTTTTTTTTTTCTTGCTTTCAAAATGTAATCATTTGTTTGTACCAATACCAGTCATTTATGTATTAAAATTCATTTAATTCTGATGTTTCCGCCATGGTGTTGCAATTTTCACAAACATGAGTCTATATATTGATAAACATTTCTTGGATATTTCATTATTCTTAATTTTCATTAAACATCTGTTTGATTAATTTCTTGTTTTTTTTTTTGTATGTCAGACTTATTAATGCCTGAAGCATCCTCGAAAAACAATTTTAAACACAAATATTTGTGGTAATTACAAAAAATCATGAAGAATTAAACATTTGAATATTTTAAGTGGTTACATGGGTTTGAAAATTTAAAAAAATCCCTGTTTTATTATTTTTTTTTATCTAATAGTACAATATGTCTGGAATATTTTCCCGAAATTTCACGTCAATTGGAGTAAAGGTGTAGGAGAGAGAGGCCTTTGTAAATTCACTTCATTAAGCTATACCGACCGGGAGCGACGCAGGTATATTGAGGCAGTTGCTTAGCTATTGTTTGTCTGTCTCTCTCGCTCGCTTTTCTCACTTTCTAAAGGAAACCTATTTTACATATTTTAGTGTTTCGAAATTCTTGCGTTTGGGAATATGTAATTTGATGATGCGAAACTCCAGATAAACTCTAGATACTCCGTAAGATGTGAAAGCAGGACTTGCTGCTGAATTGGAGTCCAGCATGATATGAAAAACTTGGCCGAAATAGCTACGAGTACGCGCGGAAAGAGGATGAACATCGCTATACTCAGAGCTGAGAAAAAAGATGAGACTCGAGAATTAAGAATTCGTCTCAGGCAGAAGCAAAAGAATGCCCTGAACACTGCAGCTGCAATCTTTGCTTTATGGAGCTGGAACCGACGGTTCTTTGTAAGTTTAAAAAGATTCTTCGTTTTATTCCTTCTTAAAACTTTAATCTCTTTTATTTAAAAACTCTATTCTTGAAGTCGGTAGACACGATTTCTCAAAACCTAATGAACCGACCTTATTGAAATTTTGCACATTTCTTCAAAGTAGGATTGACTAGTCATTTGAACGATGTTTTTTATTGTTTTTTTTTCGATTACAACTAATTTTACAAGACTAAACTTAGTGTAAATTGTGTCAAAAATTATACTGTTGTGCATACAACTCCACCAGAAATTCAAATTTCAATTTTTATTTAAATCCTTGGTTCAATCACGAGCTATACTTCTCTACTAACAGAAAACATTTTTTTTTCAGATAAAGCTATCATGAGTTATCCAGACCAACACGAGGAAACCTTTTTTTAGGGATCTCAGGAAACCAAGCCCCACTGGCTGAATTTTCAAAACTTTTGAATGGAAATTTTATAAAACATTGTTTACATTTTGCTCTTTTATATATATGCTTAAAATTTTGAATAAAATAATTTATTTATCCTTCGATATATAAAAAAAGATTTGCAAATGGACCAATGAAAATCTGCTTAGATACTTCGAAGTGCATGTGATTGGTCAGAGCTTTTTGACGGTATAAAGGGGTTAGCAAGGGGGGGGGGCAAGTTTGTCACCAACGTTTTTCAATTAGGCGTCAAAAGTGACTCCAACTTGGCACTTTTTTTAATATTTCACCAAATTTCCACAGACTCCCATTGAAATAAAATAGGGCTTATTGCTTGCAGAAAATCAACAAATTGAGATATTTCAATTCTATAAAAACTAGCTTCTATAATATTAGCTTCTGAATAGGCTTAATTGAACTATTTACATTATTTTTAAGCACAAATACTAGCTATTTACAATATTCACAACACTATATATATAATTTTACTCATATATGTTGGCGGAGAAAAGGCGACGAAGAGAAAATTTCAGAGGAGAGGAGATTTATATGATAAGATTATTTACTTAACAACAAATTAGCGACTTTATTACAAATATAAGGAAAAAAATTCCAAATAACTTTAATACATTTGTTACTTTTTTAATTTAACATGTTTTATAAATTTACAATATTTTAAATTTTAAATTCCCTATTAAATTATAATTTTATTTAATTATAAATTTACTTAATTTGTAATAATTCAAATAAATTATAAATTTTACATTTTTTAATGATTTTATATTTAATAATTCTTATAATTATGAAACTCTGTAAGCTCTAATGATTATGTGCTTGGAGACAGAGATGACAGCGATGATGACCGCCTCGGGAACTCAGCTTTCGCTTTAGAGTGTTAGTGCAATCCCGAGGGGTAGATTGTGCTTGGTGACAAGGAAATAAAACTGTCAGTAGTTGGGGAAGAGAGCGTTCTTACCAAGTGGAATCTAAAAATTAAATGCGTAGAAAATAAGGGATCGCGAAGCGATCCAGAATGGAAACGCGAAACAATTACGTCTGGGGTTGGCTAGAAAATAGAGATTGCTTTGCGATACCGAATGGAATCGCGAAGCGATTAAGCGGGGGGATGGCGAGCATAGCGAGCAGGGGGCCAGAGCCCCACTTGTTATATTAAGAAAATAGAGAATATATGCTTTTTTTAACCTTCGAAACCCATATAACCCCTTAAAGAAATATTCCAACGATATTTGTTTTCAATTGAAGTATTCCTATGCTTCAGTCGATTGCACATGATTCCACCAGAAAAAATTCAAAATTTCATCATTAATAAAGTTTAAAACGAATTACAAAATTAATGCTGAAAGCATTAAATTATTGAAAAAAAACAGAGAAAAAGAAGAAGAAAAAAAAGAAAACGGAATGTATAAAAAGGCATTTAAAATATTTCTTTCCATATTTTGAACGATTTTCACATATGTCTAAAATCAGTTTTGCCTCAAATTTTAAGTAGGATATGGCTTTGGAAATTTCCTGTGACATACTCTAGATCAGGAGTTCCCAAACTTTTAGACAGCAATACCACTAAATAGAAGATTATACTTCCGCGTACTAATAGCTGACAAACTCAAAGCTAATACAGAAAAACCTGTGTTTAAAACGAAATATTTTTCTAGTCTTTTGTGCTTCCGTCTGAGGAGATTTTACAGATTTACATGATGTCATTATTAAATGGGTGCTTAACTTTAATAGTTTTAGTGTATAATCTTTTTTGGGTGACAAATAAAGATCTATTTAAATATAAAAATACCGCATGGGAAAATATACACATTTGAAGTCGCCTCGATCTCCAATTTTTTGTTATATGAATACTATGTTTATATCAATAGTACAATACACATATAAATATTTAATAAGTGAATAACCTACATTAGAAATTTACATACCTTCTGCAAGTAAATTGCGTATTAATGCGAGATCGAAGTTTGTTGAAATAAGTAATATACACACATACAATATAGTAATAGAAGAGAACTTTTTTTTTCAGGGTGTATGAAAGGTCAACTGAACATCTACCGAATATTAGTTCCATTTATTTAAAAATTCTAATTCAAATTACATGCAAAACGCTGCCAAAACAGTAACACAGAGCAAATGCCATGGAGCCGGTGAATTGACACACCAAGAAAGAGGAGGGGGGTGGGATTGAGTTGCTTTTTGATTTCACGTGCTGTAATTTTTATTTCATTTCACGTATCAGTATCAGGCTTTCACGTATCAGTAAACAGAGCTTCACGTACCAGTACTGGTACGCGTACCATAGGTTGAGAACACCTGCTCTAGATTATACCAGCATAAAAATTTTAGCTTCTAATTATTGTGAAATTTAAAAACAAGAACGAAAAATCATGCGCCCAGCATTGATTATGACGCACTTTCCAACACATTCAGAGTATTGTAACAAAATTTTAAAGTTTTATTAAGGTGAATAAATAATTTGGGAATCGCATAAAAGATAAAAAATCCCAACTTCTGCAGTTACCATCAATAATGGTAAACATAATGGAAATTTTATGTGCAGATCTGTATATGATCTATTGGTTTGTATGTATACAACATAGTAAACTAAAAATTAATTCAGTTAAATGCAAAGAACAGTTAAAAATTCTCCTTCAGAAATGTTCGTCAATAAACAGAAATGATCTATAGAATTTATTCACACATACTAAAAAATAGTAAATTTTTAAAAACGAGTACCACAACTAAACATGCACTTCCAGCAATTATTAATCATAAGCAGTACTGTAGTCAAACACTTTTGTGCCTCTATAAATGAAAGATGAAATCGACGCATACTATTTTCTACAGTTAGCGCCTTGTATTATATGTCAATAATGTACATGAATGTCAAATACATAGCGGGATATTATTAAAATACGCCTCAAACGATTTTGCCCCATACACCATAATGTATCGGAAGACTTTTAAGTGTATCTGTAAGCGAACTGTAAATGATACAAGCATCATTTTCAATGCCGAATATGCCACAGTAAATCTTAATAACGTATATCGATTCCATTCCAATCTCACAATATTTACGCGATTTAGAACACGGAGAGACGGCCAAATTCATAAACACTTTTCAACTATATTTTAAAGTGTTCAAAAATTAACTTTCGTGTTCCCTCAAACAAACCATTTATTTAATCAATTTCCTTCTGCAATTAACATAGTAACACAAATTTTTCTAAGATGATGAGACTTCAGATATATCGAATTAAAATTTATTGCTTGAAAATATGTTATTTAGCTTTGAAATAGAAATTCTTGAGTTAAAAAATGAAAGATTATCAGAAGTTCACTGTGACGTATTAAAATTAAATATTATGTCTTTAAAACACATAGTACCAAGTGAAATTCGAAAACGAATAAATAAAGAAACGCATAAAAAAGAAATGTCTTAAAACTTTTTTAACACTTTCCAACATAGTTGAAAAGGGTTTATGACTTCGGTTTGTCTGTCTGCCGTATACCGTCTGTGTGTCCGTGCTTTAACTGACCTAAACATGGTCGGATATATGTTTTTGTTATTCTAGTATCAGTTACAATTCCTTTACAGTGACATTGAAAAGAATTCCGTTACATTATGGCCTATGAAGAAAAATCGTTTGCGGTGACTTTTAATAATGTTTCACAATTTCAAATTGAAATCTATATATATCATACTATATATATATATTGAAATCTATATACATCACTGAAGTACACTATAACATTCCTACTATACGAAATAATATTAATAGAACTCATCATTGATTTACAGGGACAGCCAAAATAATTCCATAACATTACGGTCTCCAAGGAAAAATCGTTTGCGGTATATTTTATTCATGTTACATTTTTTCAATCATATTGAAATTGACATATTGATATCTCTGAGGTGCACTGCAAGATATATACTTGTACTCTAAAATGTGATATAGAAGCATTCATCGTTGATATACAGTGGCACACAAAATAATTCGGGTACAGTACTCTCCGTAAACAATAATTGCTGGAAGTGCCTTTTGTTTTGTGGCATGTGTTTTTAAATTAATTTTTTTTAAATATTTCTTACTGTGTATAAATTCTACACATCACATACAGGGCTGCACAAAACATCTGAAGTACATTTCCGTTTATTGGTGGAAATTGCTAAGAGTAATTTTATTTGTTCACCTGTATATCATTATTAAAAATTTGGGTATACTTTTCACTGGTTCAATCAATTACTTCTTCACTATAGGCTTTTCCTGTTTTAATGAAATCTGTTTTATTGAAATATCCATTGATACTGTCAAATGATGGCTTTGAAATTTCGATCCATTTCTGGAATTTAGTTTAAATTCATATTCTGTTCAGCTTTGCAGATAATATCGATCTGTAATATTTATGGCTTTGTGAATCATTATACTAATATATGTTTCTAAAGATTAAAATATTTTGCAAAATTATTATGTTTTAAACGTAAATTTATTTTTGTGAGTTATGTGTATTTCATTTTTTTTTCATTTTTTTTAAAAATATTAAACAAAGGTAATGAGTCGAGTTATTAAGCTTTTCAAACTTCTGTATATTTCCACTGGTTTAAGAAATATTTGTGTTTCGATCGCACTATATTGTTTCAATTGCTTCTTTACTGAAATCCTTCTTCAATTTTATGAAATCTTTTAATTAATTATTGAAATTTCCATCGATTCTTTCATGATTGTTTTTAAATTTCAATTACTTTTAGATACTGAATATAAATGTATATCTTGTTATAGTTATGATTTACTTCAAGTAATATCGATCGTTAATCTTGCCAGTTGCTTCATGATTCAATAGAGAAATATCTATTTCTACAGATTAGAATATTTTGTAAAATTGCTAGACTAGAAATGTAAATTTAAATTGGAGTATGAATCAAACGTCATAAGTGAACGGTGTGTTTACTATGAAATAAATCGGATGAATTGAATTATTCAATTTTGCATTTTACGAACTATTGTATTTTTTATATTTAAAAAAAACTTTTTGTTTCAATCACATAATTTCATGTTACATACTTCTTCGCTGAGAGCATTTCTTAATTTTACGATATATTTCGCTAAATATTGAAATATCTCTTGATATTCTCATGACTATTTTGAAATTTCAACTACTTTTTACCAATACGACGGTATAAAAATTGATGCTTAGAAGTTTAAAAAATTACAGTGGAGTATTTAACAGTACAATGATACATCTTCTTTGTTTTACGGCTGACTACTAAAACGGAACGTTATTTTTTTTGTAGATGACACTTTAATAGCTGGGAGAAAGAAATAGCATACCAGGGCTAAAAATGTGATCTTGTAGATAAAAATTTCGAGGATGTTGCAAAAGCGGAAAATAGTCTGGTAAAAAAATCATTTGTTTAGTTATCTTAAAGAATGGGAGGTTACTTTAATTAAATTTATACGAGTATTATGTAAATACAGCACCATCTTTCCGTGTACATTGAATTTTTAGTCTTGAGAAACCTATTCTAATATTTTAAGAAATTGACATTAACTTACCTTTTTCCAAAAATTACTAAATTAAAGGAAATATTATTATTTTTCCTTAGAATTGATAACCTATATAATTTCTGTCAAAATCGAAATTTAATTTATTGAACTTTAATTTATTGATTTTTGATTTTTGAATGTCTTTGAAATGCTTACATCGTTTAATGCGGACTAAACAATGTCCCCTATTTCGGAAGTCTGGACTAACGGGAGTGTTTCACATCTTTATATACTCTTTGGTAATAGAATTACTGCGATATCTGTAAGCATTGAAAAATTATGCAACATACACTATATCGGCAAAAGTGACCGGTCACTTGCGATTTTAGACGTTTTGTTAAATATCTAGAAAACTGCAGGAGGAATTATCCAGAAACTGAAGAAGTGTACACAGAATAGTACAGGTCATACATTCCGTGAGGTGTTTTCCAGAAACCCCATAGGGGACCGTCAACAAATTAAAAAAGAACGAATATCTTTTGGATAACCCTGTAAAAACTAATGTAGCATAAGCGTTCAAAATGTAGATTATGATTAAGTGCCTTATTGTGATAAAATGTGTTCATTTTTATGAGGATAGCATGTATACGCGTAGAGAAATTAAAGTTTTTATAAAAAGTGTCCCAAATTTCGCCAAGTTCTTTGCTTATAATTTGCAGAGTTCTTAAAATAAAAAAAGCTTTTTTTCAGAAAATATGTCAAACAACATTGTACATAATACCCTGCAATCAGAATTAAAAAATAATAAAAATTGCATGAAAAATGAGCATGTTTACTAAATAATGATTCACTGCGCATGCCTGAATGTAATCAAAACATAATTTGCATCATGTGTTAGCTAAATGTATAGAGCAACGTCTGTTAAAGTCTCAGAAACATAGTTCAAAAAGGTTGAAAATTATCGTTGATAAAATAAGCTCAAAATCCGTTATTCCCAAACCGGAGCTAAAAGATGAAAGGTGTATGCTATATTGGCACTAAACAATGGATATATGGATACAGCCCCTGAACTTTTTGCTTAATTTTGGGAACAACGGATTTTGAGCTTATTCTATCAATGATAATTTTCAGAAGTTACAATCTGTGTTTTTGAGATTTTTGCAAAAGTTGCTCTGTACATTTAGCTAACTCATTATGCACATTATATTTCGATTGCATTCGGGAATGCGCAATGAAACATTATTTAGTAAACCTCCTCATTTTTCATACAATTTTTACTATATTTTAATTCTGATTGCAGGGTATTGTGTACAATGTTGTTCATCTTATTTTCTGAAAAGAACTTTTTTTATATTAAGAACTCTGCAAATTATAAGCAAAAAACTGGGCAGAATTTGAGACGGTTTTTATGAAAACCTGAATTTTTCTTCGAATATAAATGCAATCCTCTCATAAAAATAAACCTAAATTATTACAATAAGCCACTTGATGATAATCTACAGTTAGAAAGCTTTTGCTGCATTAGTTTTGACAGGGTTATCCAAAAAGCTCTTCGTCCTTTTTCAATTTGTTGACGGCCCCCTATGGGATTTCGGGAAAAAAATCTTCGCGGAAATATATGACCTATGCTATACTGTTTAAACACCTGAAGTTTAAGGTTGATTCCTCATGTATTTTTCTAGATATTTAACAAAATATCTAAAATCGCAAGTGGCCGATCACCTTCGGCCATATAGATGTATACAGAATTTTTTACGACAAGTAAGATTAATTTTCATTTTCCATTCCTAGTTTTGAAATAACGAAATTTGGAGGAAAGCTAGGGTCAATTGGGGTAATTATGAAAAGGTTCTAATTCACAACAAGCGCCAATAACTTAGTAGCTGATAGTAAAGTGAGTGAGCAAATTAGAAAGAAAAGGGTTACATCATTGTTGACAAGATGAGGGCATTCGCGCCGTTTCTGTTTCGAGGTTCGCAAAATTGTTCGAGCTTGGCTAATTGCTTAACAGTGACTTACAGAATCGTGTTCATAATTACTTTCACCCTTTTTGTGCATCGGAGCAGTTTTGAACAGTTTTTTTTTTAATTGGTTTGTTCCATATTATAAATGTAATTGAGCATCATATGTTGTAATAATTGATTTTACAGTTGAAATTCCTTCTGAACTTTTGATCAGCAATGAAAGATTAATATATCTAAATGGCAAAAATTAAATCGGCAAGTTCGTTTATATAGAATTTCGTTTATAAATATAAGGAAGTGGGATCCCCAACATTCGTTTAGAAAGATTTTCGTTTTAAAATATGAATTCAAAATAGATCGGAGCGTGCGTAGTACTCCCGGTGTATGCCGCTGGAATCAAGGAGTGAAAAGAGATTCTCAACTCTGAATTCGTTTGGATGGAATTTCAATGAAAAATATAAAATCACATAAATTTGACGGTGTTCGCTGCCGAAGGCATTGGGAATCCCAACAATAGGATTATTTGGAATGATTTTCGTTCAAAAATATAAATCATTCAACACTGATTTTATGTTTATTTAAGGTTATTATTCTGGGCTCGGGCAGTGCCAATCAGGCTAGCTAGTGTTAGAGTATGAACTTGTTTTTGAACAAATGTTGTGTATTAATTATAAACTTGGTATTTTATGAATCCCGACACAAAAACAGATGTTCAGAATGACCCATAGTCTTTAGGGGTAATTATGAACAAACAGTATTAGGTTTATAACTAACATGTGCACAAACAAATAATTATAATCGAAGGATTGGAGTGAAAAAATAGCTTTGTGGCAGCCTTACAATGTTTTACATGAATAATGTACTCCTTAAAGCTGCCATTATTTCAAACTAGTAAAATTTCTTCACAATTACCTCAAATGACCTCATCTTTTGTAACATAAGCAGCCACAAAGAGAACATTTTAAAAATATATATTTTAACTAAAAGTAATATGAATATATATCTTTTAATTTTTTTAAAAATCTTACTAATTATTATTTTCATCGTAAATAGAATATACCAATAAGTCAGTTATTTTCTGTTTCAATACAAATTCCTGTTTCTGCTCATTACTTATTAAATAGTGATTTAATATTTTCTGTTAGAAGTTGAAAGCTAAAATCAATTACAGCAACAATTTGATTTAAGTTCAAGCAAATCATTTCAAAATTCTTGAACACTATAAATAAAGCACATCATCAAATATTTTAGGCAATTTACTTCTCCGGTATTTTTGAAATATTATATTTTCAAAATATAAATGATGCAGTGTCAGCAGAATTTTGAAAGACTATAGTCTTTTATTTCAAGAGCCACTCTTTTAATACTCTTTTATGTCATTTATTTCTCACGAACACGGTTTCCTTTTCGAAGGAAATTTGAAGATCGCAGTATATTCGCTTAATGTAATGTATTACTGTTTAAAGTAAGCATTCCTGAAAAAAAATATTGTGTAATATTTCCCGGTTAACATACAGTAAAAGTAATATAGAGTAAGTTCTGGTATTATAGAATATCATTTACAGTTCTGTTTGTAAGTCAACAGAAAAAAAAAAATGTGATGCATTAGAAGTTAGTAAAGAACAATTTCATTATATTTGACTATTTTTAATACATTTTTAACGACTTTAAAGAGGGAGAAAAAAATGCATATCAAAATTTAGCTTTTAAAAAAAGTTACACTTTCCGAGTAATGGCAACCAGTGGAGTAATATCGAATAGAGTTATAAGGAATTTGAAAATTGGAAGAAAAAGCCACTGTTTAAAAGATTAACCAATGTTATTTAATGAGTAAACCTTAGTACATCATCTAAAAATCATCAGCGTATTATTATTATTATTTTAAATTTTTAGATTCGTCTTCAGAATGATATCTAACTGATATTCAATTCTACCCGACACACCATCTTGAGAAACATAACCTCAGTAAATAAATAAATAGAAATGCTTAATTCATCTTTAAAAGTTAAAGTTAAACTTATACTAAGTGGAAAATTACTTAAAAGATGACACAGTATTTAAAATGTTAAATTATTTTAATACCTTATTTTGATTATCCATATTATTATATATATTATTATTAGTGGATTTTGAAAATTAGGCGTTCAATCAATAACTGGTGTATTTCTTATATTCCTCCGAAGAAGACTATGTTTTATAGTTAAAAGTATACTAAGGTTTTAAAATAATTTAACATTTTAAATACTGTGTCATCTTTTAAGTAATTTTGCACTTAGTGTAAACATAACCTCTTCATTCGTCAATCAGTTAGCATAGAGTAAAGCTGACTAACACAGATATAAATATAGCTGTTCAACTTTATACTGAACTTGGTTAGCATCACTGACAATGAGATTTTATCGTTAATACGAATTTTAAAAAATTTACCTGCTAAATATGCAAAAACAGAGAATAAGACTTTAATTGACAGTGTCGCTCTAACAATAGTTATTCAAACAGAACGGAACACAGTGCCTCGTGAGACTACTAGAAAGCCTTTTGTAATATTTACACTTGGGTGCAACACGATATGAACCAGATATTGAAGTATTCCATATTGCCCGACCATTTCATAATACCCGAACTTTCTCCATATGATTTTTTTAAAAACTTTTATCAAAATTAAATCAGAATTGCAAGTCTTTAAAAATGAAGCTGACTAATCTTTGCTTAGAAATTACCTTATAATGCTGGAATATGTATGTTTTTTAATAGTGGTTAAATTATAAAAAAATATTCACTGTTAAAATTAAACTGTCTTTCAGGTGAAAAAAAAAAACTTCACAGCTTCAGATAATTAGTAACTATTTCTCCTCTGTGGCGATAAATCAGCGAAAAAGTCGATAACAAGAATGAGTTGCACAAATGAATCTAAAAACTAACTATAAATGAGTCTAATGTTATACGAGTATCTATCTGATATATGAATTTAACATCTTCAGAACTGAATGTTTTTTTTTTTATTATTATTATCATTTCGAATATAATTTTAGGTTTAAAAAATTACAAATACTCAAATGACAAATAAAAAAGTTTTCTGAAGTATATCGATTATATTGCTATGCATTTTTAGTATAACTATAAACTAAGGAAACAGCTTTAAAGACTTTTGGAAAATATCGTATTTAACAGGATTTAATATACAGAAAAACTGTTCCACAATTTTCTCTTTCATCATAAATTAATAGTATGGACAAGAAACTTTCAGATTTAAATTTTCAAAATTAAACACGTGTTTGAAACTAAACAATGCCTGAGCAACGGTTTATAGAGCTTCGAATTTTTTTATTACTAAACGCTAATAGTAAATAATGTATGCAGTTATTATTAAACGCAGATATAAATAATAAAGGTAAGTTTAAAACAAAATAATCATAAATGTAAATATATATCCTATTATTTGGACGTCAGACCCAAAAAATTTTTGAAATTGCTTTTTAAAATTTTTTAAATGTTGAAAATTGTGAAAATAAAGTGTTGGTCAATTTATATTATCTTTAACTTGAGAGGACTAAACAGTAAATACACTGAACTGTTTGAACTAGAATTTCCTAGACAAGCATTTGAGACAAGAGCGAATGATATAAACAATTTACGATTGTATATTCTTTACTCATTCACGTCTATTTTAACATCCAACCAAATCATTGAAAACTTTCAATGATGCACATATATTAATATAATATAAATATTACACCACATTAAACTTTGGAAATAAATATCTTGGGTACATTAAACGTCGACGTATATTTATTGCAATATTACAAGCATAGCACACGGTTTTTACACAATCAATAAGTACATAAATAAAAGAGTTGTTTTCAAACGCACAACAGGATGCCAGGGTTCGACACCTGGAGAGTTGTTTCTTCGGATCTCTCCGGCGAGAGTGTCCCTCTCCAGTCTTCTCTCTCGGAAGATGTAAAATCAATTACCTTTTTTCGACCCCTTGAAGTTGGTATAAGGTTGAGAAAGGTTTCATGTAACAAAGAGTTATTACCACTTCAACGTCACTATACTGTCCAATACTTAAGATTTCTTCAAAGTTATGGGTTCTGTAATGTCAGAAAGAACATTAACAGAAAATAAATGATCTCTTGAAACAAAATCTCTCTTGTAACTCAAGGAGGGATATTTTATTGGGAGTCACTATAAGATTCCAATTAGACGTAACTGAGTGAAAGAAACTATACACAAACCATTACAATACCGTCAACCTTACCGTACTTCTGACCGCTTTTTCCTGGTTCCACTAATATTTCCATTATTAAAAAATATTATATCTTATTTTTCAACGTCGAAATTGAGTTGTAACAATTAACATGAAACAATGAAGCAAACTGTATGGTTTTAAATAGGCAATTATTTATTTATTTTTTTTTAACTATCATTAATATTTTGGGGCTTCTTTGGTCCTTTCACTTAGTTTCATATAAATTGAATACATTTCGTATATTTGACTATTGAAACCCTCTTGCAATAGGACCTTCTAATGAATTAACACTGCAAACTCGATAAACATTTTTTTTAAGCATTTAAACGTAATAAACCAATTGTAAATATTAAAGACATGAGAAACAATTTTCGCCATGTTATACTCAGCAACTGGAACAGAAACAATGAATGTAACATTTTGCTACAGTAACGTTTAAAAAAAATGTTATTTAAAACATGCTTTAAGAGATTTCGTTGTATAAAACGCATTTCTAAGTAACCGGGGATACTTCGGGTCAAACTAGGCCTGGCACAAAGTAGCCACGAAAAACTAATTTTTATGGTTAGTTTTATGAAAACGTAAACATTTCTGTCAAAATAAAAAGGTAAAGGTAAAACTATGATCACACATAGGTTACAGGTTACTAAAGGTAATATTTTGACATTTACCTTATCTGTAGCTCTTATCCAGAGTGTCTCACTATAGAAAGTTTGGGGAGTTAAAATCTACACACGAAAACAGCTGTTTACAAACAAATCTAGTGTTGCCACTAACAAAAATTTAAATTACCCCAAACTATTCAAATATCCTACTGTAGGGTATGAAATATTTTTCGAGGGGGAAAACTCCAAATTATCTTGGGTCAATCCATTTCAAGTGGTCCAGAAAATCATTAATTCGTTGCTGGACCATTTTTAAAAAATCTGAAAATTTTTGTATAACAACACTAACATGGTTGAATTTTAAAATGACTATTATTTTAATTTTATTAATTTTTGCTTGTGCATGACGGCCATCTTTGTTTCATCCTCTGCAGCAATTTTCTCAGAAGAAGGGTTTACGGAATTGTAAATAATTCATCGTTTATTTATCCAATCAAGTGCGGATTGAAGCAATTTGTACAGAGTACATTGGGCTAAAAATGTGGTAATAGAGTAGTTTCCGGAAATAAATCCTAGTTGGTGACATTTAAGCATAAAGTTTCAGTTTTTTTTTTTTCAAAAATTTGTCCGTTTACAAAAGGAAAATTTTCTAGCAAGGAAAACTGTAAACATGACATAATTTTTTTTTACAAATAGGCCAAAAGTACTTGTACTCATACGCCAAGTTCCAGACCTGGAACTTCGTTTCTCTTCGCTAAAAAAAATCCCAAATTTTTCCAAAATGTCAAAAAACACACTTTTTAGGCTTACAAGGAGAGGGCCAACCTTGTTAATCACAGATTTTGATTATTTTAATATATGTTGTAGGGTAGACACCCCTTAGTGTCAGGTTCAACGGTTTTTATCCAATGCCCCCTAATTCTTGAAAAACCAGGGGGTCTAATATTAGTAGACAACTTAAATACTTACTTCGCAGCAAAAGTGACAGGTTAGTCGTAGCTCAGTTGGCATGGCGTTTGCCGGCTGATCCGAGGGTCCGGGTTTGATACCTGAATGCGCTACATTTGTTTTTCTCATTTTTTGTTTTATAAATATAGTTATAATAATAATTTAATAATTTCAATTAAAAATTTTAACACCAAACATTAATTATAATGTTAACAAACTTAAATTTATCATTTCTTATTTGTAAACTATCATTTCTCATCCATTAAAGAGGTTTAAAAAGAAATTGGATCTATTATTGAATGATACAAATTCCAAAATCGTGACAAATTCTGTTGTGGTGCCATCTAGTTATGATAAAAAAAGGAATATTCAAATAAAATAAAAGCAGAAAAAAGATAAAGGGGAAAGCAAAATAATTGAAAGTGCAAGCATACTTATTACAAATTTAAAAATCTTTAATCTGCAAAAAATCTGTTGTAATTTAATTCTGATGCTAATTTTTAATATGATTATGCTTGTTACTTTAAAAACAGAATAATAGTATTATCTCATTGACTTCCTTTGTTAAAGCAATGCGTAAATGATGTTTCTTTAAAATCACGAATTGACACAATTGCTCAATATCATTGCAACGATAAAGAATATATGAAATACATTTTAAAAGTGATTTTTTAAACAAAATAACAGTTTTATGATGTTTTATTTCAACTATTCAGTTAAAAGTAAAAAATTAAATAGGTTAAAATTATAATTGATATACAATATTAAAAATTTTAATTGACAGTAAGATTATTAAGTTGTACTTACAAGTAAATTTATAAAACAAAAAATGAGAAAAACAAATGTAGCGTATTCAGGTATCGAACCCTGGCCCGCCAATCAGCCGGTTAACACCATACCAACTGAGCTACGACTGACCTATCATTGTTGTAACAAAGTAAGTATTTAAGTTGTGCACTAATATTAGACCCCCCCCCCCCCGGTTTCTCAAGAACTAAGGAGCATTGGATAAAATCCGTTGAACCTGACACTAAGGGGCCTCTACCCTACAACATATATTAAAATAATCAAAATCTGTGATTAACAAGGTTGGCCCTCTCCTTGTTAGATATCTCTGGTGGGGCACGAGATAAAAATCTGAAGTTCTGGTTTCTAAGAGTATTGTATGGTAGTGCTATGCACAAGAAATTTCAAGATGGAGATTTGACTACAAGCTGAGATATGGCAAGGGCAACATGTCAAAAGAATACTGCCAAACTATTGTTTTGTTGCAGTCACAGCTAAATATTTATCTCAGAGTGTCACTTAAATTTATGTTTTTGATTATCTTTAATTAATAGTAACAGAAAATAAAACCCTTTGCAAAGCTTAGCAATTAATTAAAAAATAATTATGCCTAAGTCCACACATTTTGTATGGTTTCAGTAACTTTTGTTGTAAGTAATTTTAGTAACTAAAAGAAGCCTCAGCACTTTTACATAAAGAATTTTTTTTTTATTTTATAGAAGACCTGAAATAAAAACAGAACAGGGAAAGAGAAAAGCTTTTAATGTTGTCATACTTGTTGAGACATGATCAAACGTGTCAAAGCACATTCCTACTTGTTGGTTTAAAAACCACAATTTTGATCTTTCTCAAAATTTTATTTGTAGGAAGCAAGTCCTGTAATTTCTTGATAACTTGATTGAAGATCTAGGCCCTGCTGGCTCATAGAAATAAACTTTGAAATCACTATGTGCAAGTCTCAGTTCATTAATAATTCCTAGCTTACTTCTTCTGCAAAAATGTCATTTTCTGAAGTATAAATTTTGAAAGGGCTTTGGCTATCTTTACTTTCTAAAATTTACTTCAGGCTGATGCATGATAACATCGTATGATGTTTCATTTACAGGAATATACTTATGGTAGGAACAAGTTTCAGGGACTGGCAAGCAGCATTAAAATTCTGGTTTTTAAACCAACAAGCAGGAATGTGTTTTGACACATTTGATCATGTCTCAACAAGTATGCCAACATTAACAGCTTTTCTCTTTCCCTATTCAGTTTTTATCTCAGGTCTTGTATAAAAATATTTTTTTCTTTATATAAAAGTGCTGAGGTTTCTTTTGGTTACTAAAATTACAAAAAAAATTACTGAAACCATACAAAATGTAGGCCTTAGGCATAATTATTTTTTAAATTAATTGCTAAACTTTGCAAAAAGGCTTTATTTTCTGTTACTGTTATTAAAAGATAATCAAAAAATAAATTTAAATGACACTCTGAGATAAATACTTAACTGTGACTACAGCAAAACAATAGTTTGGCAGTATTTTTTTGACATGTTGCCCTTGCCGTATCTCAGCTTGTAGTCAAATCTCCATCCTGAAATTTCTTGTGCATAGCACTACCATACAATACTCTCAGAAACCAGAACTTCAGATTTTTATCTCGTGCCCCACCAGAGATATCTAAGCCTAAAAAGTGCGATTTTTGACTTTTTGAAAAATTTGGGAATTTTTTTAGCGAAGAGAAACGAAGTCCCAGGTCTGGAACTTGGCGTGTGAGTACAAGTACTTTTGGCCTATTTGTAAAACAAATTATGTCATGTTGACAGTTTTCCTTGCTAAAAAAATTTCGTCTTGTAAACGGACAAATTTTTGAAAAAAACAGAAACTTTATGCTTAAATTTCCCCAATAAGCAGTTAGTTTCGGAAACTACTCTATTACCAAATTTTTAGCCCAATGCATTCTGTACAAATTGCAACAATCTGCACTTGAATTGGAGAAATAAACGATGAATTATTTACAATTTCGTAAACCCTTCATGTGAGAAAATTGCTGCAGACGATGAAACAAAGATGGCCGCCATACACAAAGAAAACATAATAAAATTAAAATAATAGTCATTTTGAACTTCCATTATGTTAGGGTTGTTGTACAAAAAAATTCAGATTTTTTAAAAATGGTCGAGCAACCAGTGCTGGACCACTTGAAATGGATTGACCCTCTTGTATTGTTTGTTCAGTACGAAGAATAATCACTTTTTTAGCTCACAGGCTATCAAAGCCTGAGAACTAATGTGCCCGCCCGTTCTGTATGTATGTATGTATGTATGTATGTATGTATGTATGTACGTACGTACGTATGTACGTAACGCGATAACTCTTGATAGAAACATCCGATTTGCTTCAAAATTTTTTCCTAGATTCATTGTGATAAGGCGCTTCCCTGATTACTTTTGGGAGTTCATTGGTTAAGGATAAAGGGGGGGAAACGGGGTTAGTCCCCCTCCCCTTAATTCAGAAAAATGGGTTTTTCATGCAGAATCATTCGATTTGCTCCGAATTTGGTATACCGGTTTATTATGTTAAGGAACATCCATGATTAGTTTTGGGGGTTCATTGGTTAAGGATAAAGGGGGAAAAACGGGGTTAGTCCGACCCCCCTTAATTCAGAAAAATGGTTTTTTCATGCAGAATCATTCGATTTGCTCTGAACTTGGTATGCCGGTTTATTATGTTAAGGAACATCCCTGATTAATTTTGGGGGTTCATTGGTTAAGGATAAAGGGGGAAAAGGGGGGTTAGTCCACCCCCTTAATTCAGATAAATGGGTTTTTCATGCAGAATCATTCGATTTGCTCCGAATTTGGAATACCGGTTTATTATGTTAAGGAACTTCCTTGATTAGTTTTGGGAGTTCATTGGTTAAGGATAAATGTGGAAAAACGGGGTTAGTCCACCCCCCCCTTAATTCAGATAAATGGGTTTTTCATGCAGAATCATTCGATTTGCTCCGAATTTGGTATACCGGTTTATTATGTTAAGGAACTTCCCTCATCAGTTTTGGGAGATCATTGGATAAGAATAAAGGGGGAAAAACGGGGTTAGTCCACCCCCCTTAATTCAGATAAATGTGTTTTTCATGCAGAATGATTCGATTTGCCCCGAATTTGGTATGCCGGTTTATTATGTTAAGGAACTTCCCTGATTAGTTTTGGGGATTCATTGGCTAAGGGTAAAGGGGGGAAAAGGGAGGTGAGCCCGCCCCTCTTAATTTAGATAAATGGGTTTTTCATGCAGAATGTTTCGATTTGCTCCGAAGTTGGTATACCGGTTTATTATGTTAAGGAGCTTCCCTGATTTGTTTTAGCGATTCATTGGTTAAGGATAAAGGGGGGCTAGTCCACCCCCTTAATTTAGATAAATGTTTTTTTAATTTGCAAGATTATTCGATTTGCTCCAAATTTGGTATACCGGTTTATTATGATAATGAGCTTCCCTGATTAGATTTGTAGGTTCACTTGTTAAGTATAAAGGGGGTAAAGGGGGGTTAGTCCACCCCCTTAATTCAGATAAATTGGTATTTCATGCAGAATTATTCGATTTGCTCCGAATTTGGTATACCGGTTTATTATGTTAAGGAACTTCCCTGATTAGTTTTGGGTGTTCATTAGTTAAGAATAAAGGGGGGAAAGGGGGCTAGTCCACCCCTTTTAATTCAGATAAATGGGTATTTCATGCAGAATTATTCGATTTGCTCCGAATTTGGTATACTAGTTTATTATGTTAAGGAACTTCCCTGATTAGTTTTGGGGGGTTCATTGGTTAAGAATAAAAGGGAAAAGGGGGGCTAGTCCACCTCCTTAATTCGGATAATTGGGTTTTTCATGCAGAATGATTCGATTTGCTCCGAATTTGGTATACCGGTTTATTATGTTAAGGAACTTCCCTGATTAGTTTTGGGGGTTCATTAGTTAAGAATAAAGGGGGGAAAGGGGGCTAGTCCACCCCTTTTAATTCAGATAAATGGGTTTTTCATGCAGAATGATTCGATTTGCTCCGAAGTTGGTATACCGGTTTATTATGTTAAGGAACTTCTTTGATTAGTTTTGGGGGTTTATTGGTTAAAGATAAAGGGGGAAGGGGGGCTAGGCCACCCCCCTTAATTTATATAAACGGGTTTTCATGCAGAATTATTCGCTTTGCTCCAAATTTGGTATACCGGTTTATTATGTTAAGGAGCTTCCCTGATTCGTTTTGGCGATTCATTGGTTAAAGATAAAGGGGGGCTAGTCCACCCCCTTAATTTAGATAAATGTTTTTTTTTGCAGGATTATTCGATTTGCTCCAAATTTGGTATACCGGTTTATTATAAGGGGCTTCCCTGATGAGATTTGGAGGTTAACTGGTTAAGTATAAAGGAGGAAAAGGGGGCTAATTCCTAGTTCACTTATTTTTTTGAGGGGCATTATTCTTTAAAATAAGTGTATAATATACAATTAGTGTAAATAGCCTGTGAGCTCAATGCCATCAGTTTAGCTGGGCACTTTTCTTTTTTATTATGTGATGGACCAAAGTAACCTTGCAAAGACCAAAGAACGGCAACGGTATATTTGTTTTAATATAATAGTTTTTGTACAATGTGTTTGATTCAATATTTCTACGGAAAATGCCAATAAATAAAAAGTGATAATGTAAGCAATTAAAAAAAGTGATAATTAGAGGCAAAAATGTTTTTTGATGTGGATGTAAAATGTACAATCAATATGAAACGTAGAACTACCTGGTTAATACTCTGTATTTGATTTCAAAACACAGTTCATACTTTTAAATAATATGATTGCTATAATCTTCATTAGTAATGGAGGTAAACGCGCAAAAACATTAAACAGTAATTAACCTGACATTTTTTAATTGACATATTTTTTAATTTTCTGGAGTAATAAATCTAAAATAAATAATGAACGCTTCAATCGGTGTGGCAGTTTAATTTCTGTGATTATCATACTATATTACGAATTCGAGTAATCAAAGTTAAAGAAAATCTTGCTAGCAATGCGCATAGCATTTGATTAAGGTTGCTAAGTAACTCTTAATAATAAGAAGAGAGATCAGACAACATAATTAAAATGAGTGAAACCGCTGACGCCATAAAATGCCCTTTTACCTCGTCGAGGATCATCGAATATAATTCACATATTTGTGTGGGAAGATAAAGATATGTAATAGTTGGAATAGCAATTATTTAGAAGACCCAATGCGTTCACCATATTAAGTTGGATCTAGAGAAACTATTTCAGGATTCCTTATTTGAAAATGGCATACTTACTTATTTTCTTTGCAAGGCTAATTACGCTTCTATAAACAAAATGAACTCTTCTATCTGTATTCCATTAAATTTTCAAATTATGTTTGATTAGGCGCAAAACATTTTAATAAAAGTAATAAAATACTTTTAATGTACTAAAGCGATTGCTGTGTGTAACATTATTTTTTAAAAATATAAATACTTACTCATTAAATAGCCGCTAAAATTTGATATAATTAATTACTAAAAAATCCATATTTTATAAATTTCTAGCCAAAAGTATTCTTGGTATTAAATTCTATAACGAATAAATTTTCTCTCCCTGTATTTTGTTAAGTCAAATAATTGAACAAAATTATTTTTTACATACGCTCTATAGTATTACAAATTTAATGTTTTATATGAAAGGTTTATAAATGCAAAGACGTTATCGAGGCGTTCTTCTGTTTTATTTTGCTTGTTTGTTTTACAGCAGGTGTAATTTAATTAGTTTTAGCGAGTGTCATATTCTAACAGAATTTTTTAAGCTGTACTATAAGTTTTTTTCTAGGAAAATAATTGAACACTGAAGTGCCATTGATTTAGAGATAGACGGCTTTATCCGAAAATTGTAATGTATGTGTCAAAAACTTATTTAAGTTTGGACTGTGCTATATGATATGCGTAGCCAGTTGATAGGGTTCTATAAACTAACATTTAAAAGTACAAGATGAAAACACTCGCAATTCAAGCAACAGGTCTCTATCGCATGAGTGATTCACTTTAACAGTTCTACAATGCACTTTTCTCGTTCTACTGTAGCATGTTCCTTGTACAAAATACATTCAGGAAATGAGATTAAAACGTCATGAGAATGGGCATGTATGAACGAACTTCATTTTTATCAAGAGTCAGCTGCTTCGTATGCAGTAGGTAATCGACAAAAAACACAATTTGATGATGGAGATGTACAGATACTCAGTAGACAGCTTGTACACTGCTCGCTAAGTCAAATGTGCTTAGGGATCAGGAGGCCCATGCTAATGCCACTTATCAATGCACATCACCACATTTAACACATGAGCCGCAAAGCACCATGACTGGAGCATTGGCATTTGGAACTGAGTGGCGTAGAGTGGTGAGTCTCAATTCCTATTTTTTCACGTTTGATAACAGTCCATGAATGCAACTCTAACATAAAACTATATATCTAAATTGCCAGGCTGAAAACGTATAATTTTATGGCAGCTCAGAGTTAATCAGAAGTGTTCTTTTGTTGGCAATTTTAGGAACTATTGGTAGTTGTGCAAATTATCCTTTCCTCCTCTGAGTACGTAGATATCAATTTAATTGCGTTAATAATTACATGGTTTTCTGCTCAAGGATAGAAATGGAGTTACAGACAAAATAATTGTAGATGGCATTGCCCTATTATCACTGACATAATTCGAGAAGTATTACACTGATGTTTTCTTTCTAATGCGATCCAGGAGGAACCCTTTTATAAATACCGTTTGATAGTGCAGGGATACACTAGAAAATATTGTGCAGTACGTCATAGCACACCAAGGGTTCACGTGTATTTCTAGCAAACATTTTCTATCAAACCTCTGGAGCACTTCTATAGACACGATGAATCCCTGTTTCGCCATGTGGCAATCCTTATCACAGCCGCAGGAGAAATAATTCGTAAATAATCAGATGTCTCTAATTCAGAGGCACTTCAGAGTATTGTGTGATAAAAATCACTGCATACTTTTTCGAGTACAGAAAAGATATTTATTTGTTGTCAATTGTGCAAATTTTCATTTGTGCATAAAACACAAAAGCTATCAGAAAAGAGCGCTATTCCTGGTTAGAAACAAATTGTAGTTTGAAGGAAAAACATTCTGTAAAAGCAGCGGATACAGCAGCACAAGCCAGCAAAGTTCTCCTTCAGTTTACTTCACCGGCCTCGCAACGTATGGCCGAGATTCTGACAAGACCAAAGCAAATTGCCTGCTATGAACTGCTGAAACAATGTCAGACAATGCTTGGGGAATGTTACAAGCAACAATATTTAAACAATTTAAACTAGTGCAGAAGCAAACACTTTCTGAAGATGTGGCAATATAAGTTAAGATACGTTTTCCCAAGTGTTTAAAATTTTGTCAATAAAACGGAATAAGTACGGAATAAGTACGTAATCGTTTGAATGTGTTTTTAACTAAATTTATGCACGCCATGTGGTATGTATAATTTCTACAAACCACATACATGGCTGTACAACTCGTAAGTACTACTGAATACATATATGTTTTGATTAAATATCCTTTTTAATTAAGTTGCTCATTTTCAAGAGGACGTAGTTTAGTATACTAAAAGATGTTTGTAAAATACGAATAAAATTACATACAGGTCTATGCAAAGAACTGAATAAATGGGTCTTCTATAAATGATAATTTCCGGGATTCCGGTTTCAGTAGTTATAAACATGATTTTGCCTGAAATAAATTTTAGTTTAATGTGTGGCATGTATAAAATTTTGTAGATAATATAGAGGGTTGTACAAAAAAATTCAAGTAAGATTCTGCCTATTTGTGGAAATTGCGGAAAGTGACTTTTCAGCTGTGTTATGCTTTGTCATACTAAAGTAAATTTTTAGATAATATGTAAAATATTTATCGTAATATGCAATCTATAGATCATATACAGGGCTGCTCAGAAATAGTTGAGTATCTTTGAGGGTATGGATGACAATTGGTGTAATCTTGTTTTATGTGTTATGCATTTCCTAAATTGTTTACAAACGTATAGCTTATTGATCTTATTGAGCGAAAGGGGTTTGTTAAATTGTTCTGGAAGTGTTGTAAAGAGTTTAAAAATCTATGCTTCAAGCTTGATTTTTCTTTCTTGTTTTATGCTTTAAAAAGTAAAAAAGTAAACATTTAATATTTTTACTTTAAAAATTTATCAAATCACGATAATCTGAATAAATTTTATGAATTTTCAGCGTTTTCCGTCATTAAATACAGAAAACAGGTTTGTATTGCCACATAACGCTAAAGTGTTATAAAATTAAAGATATCTTAACTAGGAATATTTTCATACTAAAACAGTACTTTTTTTTATTATTAGATCACGGAGAAAACTTTTGCTAAATATAACTGATCGGAGACAAGTACCATATAAAGATTTAATAATTGTAACTATTATAAAAGTAACTGTTTTGAAAATATAACAATGGTTTAAGAATAAGCTATTAGACATTAATAAGTGCGACACTCCGTAAATATAGGTACGTTAAATATATATTGATTTACATATATAACCATTAAAAAATCATTACAAATTACCAACAAAAATTGTGAAATTATAAATAGAAAGAAATGTATTCATTGAGAATTAAACTGTTCCCCTTAACACATTTAACATAGATTTTAAAAAACCTAATAAAAAATGAGCAGAAAATGAACAATGGATATTTGTAGAACCTAGACTGATTCATCAGGTCCCAAATGCCTAGAATTCCACAAATAAAGTGTGCGGTTTCATCTTCATATTAGCCATAAAAAAGCCATAGAATATGAATTTATGACTACTGCACACAAAAAATAGAGAAATAAATTATTGAAAAACAAATACGTTTAAAATAAACATGATTAAAATAGATTGAGAAATAAAAATCACATTACCATATTGAAAGCATTGCTGACTAAGAATGAGGCAGCAGGAGATTATTTGCATATGTTGCCAATTTTTTTTTATGTAGATGGACCAAGGATTAATTATATACAGTGTGGTCATTCCTCAATATATGTGACCAGCGCCCTTTATAATATATATATATATATATATATATATATATATATATGTCTGTATTTCATATAAAAATATATGTATTTAATTTATAAGCATAATTTTATTTTTAAAAGATTTTCAATGAAATATTATAGAAAAATAATCAAAACGCAGAGGACTAATTAATGTAACATTACGAGCTTCGTGTTTTATAATTTTACATGATTATTAAGACTTTAACAGGAAATCAACTCTAAATTGATATTCCATCAAACCAGAAAGAGGCATGATGCTGCGAAGAAACTCTGTCAATATAAATGATTGCCTCTATAACCCAGACGATATCATTAAAAGTAATAAATATGATTAAGCTGTTGCCCTTTTCTGCTTCTAAGTAACGGATATGTGCCAGATGTTTCTAAGGCAAGGAAGTTCCGGAATGTTTCATAACAAATAATATGTAAGATTCTTCAAAAGTATCACAGACATAGTTGATAGAGGTAAAGAATTTTCTCATTCCGAATCAAAATCTATGGAAAATTGACTAATTTTCCTAAAAATGTTTCATAATTTCCCTAATATTTTAATATTAATTTATTGTTCGGGTGTAGAATTTTTCATAACGTATGCATATTTTATTATTATCAAATAATTTCAGAACGAAAAAAAATCGTCTGTCTATAGTGTAAAGTACAAACGTGTCAGTGCGTAATGCTGAAGTCATTTTGTCGGTGGCAACAGAAGACGATTAAATTTAACTTTTATTTCAATTTTTTATACTTTTAAATACCGCACATTTTCACTTTCTATACTATCGGATAGAGAAAAAAATTTACTTTCAAATGCAATTTCTTTAAAAACTATATCGAAATTTATTTGAAAACTGTATCGCAATTTACTAATTTTTTATTGTTTTTTAAATTTATTTTCAAGAATTTTTTTTATCTCTATGGCGTGTACACGATTGAGAAAGGTAAATCCGTCTGCACTTAAATTAATATAAAATCAATTGATTCCAGCTTATATTCTATAACGAAACTAAAACATTTATGAATCAACAGAGAAAACAATAAACCAAATAAAACGCAAATTTAAGAAATGTTACCGAACTTTAAAAAAGCCTGAAGCAAATCAATAAGCTAGTTGGATGTGCCAATCCCAAAAGTTTCTTCTGTCTCACTTATTTTAATATTTCAAAACGTTGTTACAAATGTCAATATTTCATTTTTATTAGTTCAATACTATATCAACTTTGACATTCATCTTAAATTTCTGCTTCAGTCAATTAATCAGAGTAAAATCTAGTTAACCCTTTATGTACTGAATTATGGATTCAAGCAAATTTTATTTTCTAAAGCAGTTTTCGGGAATTTTTGAAACTACATTAGAAGATTTCCATGATCATTTAATAAATTTTAGAAGGATTTTAGAAGGATCGAAGGATTTAGAAGAATTAATTAAATTTGAATGTATAGGGATTTGTGCAATATTTATAACCCAACTCAAATCATTTATTTCAAATATTTTTCATAGTATTCAGTAGAATTAGGAAATGTACAAATATAATGCTCTTAGAATAGAAATATAGCAATATTTCCGAATTGAAAAATTCCTCCCCAACGCCAAGAAAGTTCAAAATATGCAAAGACAAAAGAAATCATCGTTTTAAAAATATTTTTGTATTGTGTAACCCATAATGCTTTTGGAACAAGATAAAGTAATGCGTCTATAACTCATTCTAAACTGTATTACCACTAATTGATGTATTAAATGAATTTTATAACAAGTTATTTTAATGGCACTTATAAGTATAGTCAGTAGACAAAGGGTTAATCTCGATCATGATATTTATTAAAATCAATAGTTTTCCGTTTTTCTGTTGTAAATTGACTGTTCGCGAATAGTCGGCTTATCGGGATGGAAAGTTCCCGTCACTTCATCGAACTACGAAAAATCAAGAAAATTACAAAATAATCGCTATTATAGTGACCCCTTTCGGCGGAACATTTCCAAATTCAAGGAGGACATTCTTGCGATGGCCAAAAGCATACATAAAAAATTTCGTTCAATTCTATGCATAACTTCATACACTTTTCTATAGTACATTATTGAAAATTGCACAAAAATCGCAATTAGAGCGCCCCCTTCTGGCGATCGCTATTACAGCACCCCCTACCGGCAGAATTTTTCCAAGTTCAAGGAGGACCTTCGTTTAATGACCAAAAACCTACACAAAAAATTTATTCAATTCTATGCATAACTTCTTACACTTTCCGATGGTACAATATTCAAAATGGCACAAAAATTGCTATTACAACGCCCTATTTCGGCAGATTTTTTTCCAATTAATGAAGGACCTGCTTGCCATAGTAAAAAAAAAATGGTTCAGATCTATGCATAACTTCATGCGCTTTTTGATGGTATAATGGCGACATACGGACACACGGACAGACACACATTTTCTATAAACATGTTTTTTAGGATCTCCGAGCCCTAAAACGTTGAAAACCGTCAAAAACCGGAAGTCAAAAAAATTTCGATTACAATACATTCTTCTATTGAAAATTAATGAGAAGAAAATAAAAATGCAGATTGTAAATAGTGATTTTTGGCAATTGTTTGGGTTGTTAACTCTTGGCGCGAGTCCAATACGAAAATATGTCCTTTAATAATTTTTTTTAGATAATAATTAAAAGGTTTAATAGATTATTCCTTAATAGATTTTATTTGAATGCACCAATGCTATTCTTCATATGAATATGATTTTTCGTATTGTTTTTGAGCATTCTAAAAAATATATATTAAATGTAAAATATCTATTAGTTATCAATTTAAAAAAAATGGTTTTCACTTATATTCTACAACCCGGCAAGCCCGGGTTTATCTTCTTGTCTGTTTTTAACGGTTAGAAGTTTCGAAGTTTTATAAAATTAAATGCAACGTAAATTTGAAAATTTGGAAAGTCGTGGTAGAATGGAATTTTACTGTTTTAGCTCACAGGCTATCAAAGCCTGAGAGCTAATGTGCCCGCAGTTTCTGTATGTGAGTACGTATGTAGGTACGTAACGCGATAACTCTTGATAGAAATATCCGATTTGCTTTAAATTTTGGATATAGGTTTATATATAAGTATTTATAAGTATAAATGGGGGGAAACGGGGGCTAATCTCCACTTTAATATAGATAAATGGGTTCTTCGTGCAGAATTATCCGATTTGTTTCAAATTTGGTATACCGGTTTATTCTGATAAGGCGCTTCCCGGATTAGATTATGAGGTTCGTTAGTTTAGCATGAACGGGGGGGGGGCGGAGGACTAATCCTCCCTTAATTTAGATTAATGGGTTTTTTTCTGCATAATTATCTGATTTGCTTCAAATTTAGTATACCGGTTTATTCTGATAAGGCGCTTCCCTGATTAGACTTGGAGGTTCATTGGTTGACTATAAAGGGGTGAAAGGGGGGAGCTAACCCCACCTTTTAATTTAGCTAAATATGGTTTTTTGTCGATTTATTTATTTTTCGAGGTTATTGTTCTTTTAAATAAGAGTATAAAATACAATTAGTGTGAATAGCCTGTGAGCTCAATGCCATCAGTTTAACTGGGCCCTTTTTTTTTCTCTTGTCAGCGATAAGAAAATAATTAGGATATAATTTATAGAACCCAAGGACCATATAAAAGTTTGAATTTCATATTATAATATTTATACAGAGAGAGCTCCTTGTGTTTCAAATGACATATACAAATTTGTAAACATTTTCTAATTGAAAATAAGCTTTTATTGTCAGCGGTTTGAGATACAATCATCCTAACACGTATTTTGAATCATGCAGTATATGTTTATGTATGAGATTCTGTATTAAACTATACTTTAAATTATAGTTAGAGATAAGTTATTTATTAAGGACAAATATTCCTGTTACCAATGCTAGTAAGAGATTTTTTAGACAAGGTTAAAAACAAGACAAATTAAAAACATTTTTATGTAATCTACCAATATTTTGTTTTTAAATTATTATTTCTTTTATGATTTTTATGGGCTATCCTATTTATTTATTGTACGCGCATTTTCTGTTATTTTTATTCTAGCAGACTAGGCTCGCTATGCTGGTACTGTTTCTCCAAACTAACCACGAATCAAACAAAAAAATTATCGGTGAATTTCACTTTGTGTTTTTAAAGCAATATGGACCTCTACCCAGAATATCCGTCCGCATTGCTGTAAACGATATGTACGCTATTTCACTATTATATTTTTCAATGTGTTACAAAAAATATGGTCCGTTAAAGACCAAATCTTTTACTTGATCACTTATATTAGGATTTGATAAATAATGATAAAACGATATCCAATATAATAAAACCATCCTTGAAAGATTATCTGATTAACAATGCGAACAAATTAACTAACAAAATAAATCCGGAAGAAGTGTTTTAAAAAGCTAATGATTCATAATCAGGTTCACCTGATTCACCGTGGGGGGGGGGGGGGGTCGTTGGGATATATTTTATCCCACCTACAATTAATGAAGATTAGCACTAGAAAATTTTTATTAAATTTTACTTTTCTAACTTTGGTGGGAAAAAGTCGTAAGATTGCTTTTCCTTATTTTGCAGTAAATCTTTTTGCAGATTCCTGTGTGAAATAGACATTTCAGAAACCCAATTGCTTGCCCCTCAAAAAGTTAAAAAGGCTAACCTTTCATGACCGCGTTCACTGGATAATAGGACTTTCCCCCATAGCTCCATAACTAAGCAACATAGAACGATTAAAACATATGAGGGCATGTGTTTCAAAACTCGCCTTATCCACAAAATCAAATTTTAGGAAATCGCAAAAATCCTCTGACAGCGTCCATTGGTTTTCATTGTAAACCAATATTTTACAGTGCCAGAAATGCACGATAAAACTAGTTTTTTATGCAGATTGCAATATTGTGTCGATGTAGGTTCACCAATACAATAGATTGATAGAGAAAGCTCAATTTTTTAAAAATTTATATATGAAGAGTTTTGAAATTCACGTCTCCATATATAGTAGAGCGCCGATTATCCGAACAAGTCGGGACCGACACTAGTTCGGATAAGCAAAAGTTCGGATAAATGGACAGACAATTTAAGGGATGTTTCTGACTATATTAAAACCTTCACAGTTTATTCAGGATTAGGGCTGGCAGCACCAGTTAGTGCTAGCGTGTTTAAAAACTGTTTTTATTTTTTGTTTACTTTTTTATCATTTAAAATTTTCTTTTTCTCTTTTCCTCATTTTCTGAACTCGAGAGATTATAATTTAAGCAAAAAAGCTTTCGATTGTTGCTTATTTCAATGAAGATATTCTTTTCAATGTTGTCATATCTCGAATTCTTCTTAAATACTTTAGTTGAATCGGATTAGAGTTATACCGTTCAAGCCATTTCATAACTTTTTCCAAACATTCAAAGGTTTCGTTATGTGATGGACGTGTGTCATTTTCAGAGTATTCATTTTCATTTCTTCAATTTCTTTTTCATCTTAAATCTCATCCACACTCTCATCATCATAAAAAAAAAAAATTGAGAGAAATAGGCTGTTCGGATAATTGGAAGTTCGGTTAATTGGAATTCCGATAATTGGCGATCTACTGCATAGTAAAACATTTCTTGAAAAATGGTTTATTAGAACGTAGCAAGTCCCGTCAAATACCTTTCATCAGAACTAAAGACATAAGTAGCCGGAACAAAATTCCTGTTTGCATTTTATGTATACATGGAGTTCAAACCCCGGGCTTAACGGGTTACAGAATCTGTATTATATATTACGCTATCGTACGTGGCACAGAAATCGCGATTATTTGTTAATTGTTTAATGGCAGCACCCGAAAAACGCATCTCATTGGTAACAGTATTTAATGCCATACCTATCTGCCATCTACCTAATCTACCACCTATCTACCTAATGCCATATCTCCATACCTATAAGGGGGTTACCATAGGGAGGGGGCTGTTATGTCACAAATTCCGCCAAGTTTATTGCCAATTTGGTGATATATCGCCAAATTTGACGACCAAAATGAGTCGCCCATCTTGGCGCTATCTCTAATATTTTGCCAAATTCCCAGAGGCGTCCGTAATAAACCAATACGGTTTACTTGCTTACAGAAAACCAACAAATTGAGATATTTTAATGCAACAAAACCTAATATTAGTTCAAGAGATTGTATTAATTATATTTAAGGAGTCCAAATAAATTAAATTATGAATGAAAGTTCCATGATACAATGCTTATCATGCTTTCCCAAACATAAATTTTAAGGGAGACCAAACTGGTCGCCAAAGGCGGCTAGTATAGGTGAAAGCCATATATATAGAGTGTTTCTACGATCAATAGGACAAACTTTAAGGAAGGTAACGTACGCATAAAGAAACAATTTTATTATAGCAAAGTGTGGTCGGAATGAAAAGTTTTGGCGAAAAACAAGAAATGCGGAGGAAATGGAAACAAGCATTTTATTGACATAACAATTACAGCAAATGTTCAAATGTGTCACCACCAACATCAATATATACCTGACAGCGTCTAGCGAGTGATTGGTGCACCCATTTCAAGGTTCCAGATGTCCCATCCATGAGACACCAGTTGACTCTGATGAGGAGCTCATTGCAAGACTATTCAGTCGTTTATGCAAATGTCCATGAGACACTTAGAATCTGCAAAAAGGTACGCCGGTCACTTTCTAGACACTGTCAGTGGTACATATGACCTATTACTGTAATTTTTATGTCAATAAAAATCGCGTTTCCATTTCCTCCGCATTTCTTGTTTTTCGTCAAAACTTTTTTTTTTTTCCGACCGCACATTGCTATACCAAAATTGCTTCTCTGTGTGTACTTTACCTCCCCTTACAGATTGATTCATGATCGTAGAAACACTCTGTATATCTTTTCAGTTGAAAACTCTAACAGATATTTTTCACCTAATATATATATATATATATATATATACAGTTGAACTTCGAGTAGTACTTCGAACCTAGTTAACGAAATTTTCTGATGAACCTTGACTTTGAACACCATTAACATGTAAACTAATCTCCATATTACGAAAAATATGTTCTATATAACGATGTTTCATTCCACTTTCATGCGTCTACAACATTCAAACGAGGAGAATGCTGTTGCGATGTATGTATGGATTTATTTGAGCGGATTGTATGAAAATGAAATTATTTATTTAGTTAATCATTTGCATTCAAAAGAAGAAATTTTAAAAGCCTTCGAGGCAATAAGAAGGAGATCCCAGTTTCACGAAAATGTTGCAGAAAAAATTTTCGAATACTTACAAAAGTCCGAAAATTTTTATGAACACTGTATTTTTTATAAGGCACTTACAGGGTAGGACCACCTATTTTTAAAAATGAATAATTAACAAACGAATAGAGTTATTAAACAAATTGTTGCAGGAAACGGATGAGTGAAGTCTGGAATTTTGTTTAGAACACTTTATTATAATAGTTCAAAATCTGACCGACAGATGGCGCTACAGCACATTTTGATGGCTATATGAACAAAAGGAGCATGCGTGAAGACCAGACAGAAGTAGACATGGTCAATGAAAGTTCAGTAGTAACCATTTCAATGGAAACAGTAGTTGTTGTTTCGTAAATTCTTCAAAATGTTGTATTCGTTGGCCATATAGCCGCCAAAATGTGCTATAGCGCCATCTATCAGTCATATTCTGAACTATTATAATAAAGAGTTCTAAACAAAATTCCAGACTTCACACATCCGTTTCGTGCAAGAATATTTTTAATAACTCTATTCGTTTGTTAATTATTCATTTTTTAAAATAGGTGGTCCTTTTTGGGACACCCTGTGTATAAAAAAAATTACAGATTTTTTTAAAGTTAAGTATTTGGAATACTAGGTGCGCTACACTACAGTTTATGTTTATCTCTCTTTATTATGTAACTTTTATAGACATTACTCCAAGCAAAATTTTTCATATGTCTAAATTGCATAAAAGAAAAGTTATTGTCCGAATTAAATTCCATTTTTCAAAAATTTCCTGTTTATGTGTATTGTTTATTTTATACATGTGTTTTTTTTGCTGTACAAATTTCATGAATTTGAGTTGATTTCTGTTTAACGAATTTCCTTCATAACGAATTGCTTAAGTGTAACGATGAGACTTCGTTAAATGGAAGTTTGACTGCATTTATTTCAACTGCATTTATTTGCATTTATTTGACTGCATTTTTTTCAACGTCAATTATTTTTGCATGAAAAATCGAAATTATGCATTAAAAGCAAATCTTGAAATTTATTGAAAAGCGATAATTTCGTATTAGCCTCGTGTCAGGATTTAACGGTCGCAGAAATCGCAAAAGATCGCTAGCTTATCCGACAGCCAAGAAGGGTTATGTGTTTTACGCGTATCTGGATATGTGTATTTCTTTATACCCTCGAAACATCCCAACGGCTAGATGGATTTTAATGAGTGAGATCTCTATCAATTCGTCTTAACCGTCCGATGGTCATAGTCTAAATTTTGTTTTCATAAATTCAAAATGGCGGCCGTAAAATACAAAATGGCGGTAGAGACGAAATTTTTTTTCTTTTTTCTTTCTTTCTTTCTTTTCTTTTTTTTTTTTTTTTTTCGCACCATATTGTGTGGCATATCATTGGATAGGTCTTTCAAAATGAAGACGATGTTTCATTGACTATTTTACAGTCAGATGCTCCGTTTAAATATTACACAGTTGTGTAGGAAGGATCTCTAGCTTTACTGCAACTCTAACCATCATAGACATCTATATAGGCCTCATCAAAACAGTGTTTATAGATAGGAACTAACAATTAAACACAACTTAAAAGACATCAATACAAGCAAATAAAAAAATAGGTAAGTAATATAAAAAATAGTTTCGCATTTATGAGAAATTATTAATAGTTCGCTTTTTATGCAGTCGGAGTTTTTTATTTTTTTAATTTAATATATTATTTCATTCTGATAATTTCAGTGGTTTAAGCGTAGTTCGATTAATTGTCTTAAATTAGACTTTTACTGATATTTTATTATGATATTTATGGATCGATAAAGTTTTAATTTCCTTATGGAATATAATCCGGAAACAAATGCTGAACTAATTTATTTACATTAATTTTAGTGAAAACAGTTTTATCTTTTGTAATCGTCTGTCTGCATGTCGCAGAGATATAGATTTTAAAAAATCATGCTTGAAATTTTTTTTAAAGCAACAAAAATTCAGTAAATTGCGATACAGTTTTTAAAAAAATTACGGTATTGTTTTCAAGCCAATTGCATTTGAAAGTACATTTTTTCTCTCTTTTGACGGTGTAAAAATGTGCGTTATTTAGAAATTTAAAAAATTGAAATAAAAGATAATACAAGTTAAATTTAATCGTCTGCTGTTTCTTTCGCAAAATGACGTCAGTGTTATGCACAAACACGTTTATCCTTTATAATATAGATAGTAGATGTCGTACAATTTATAGATAAAATTTTCTATTTAGTAAAGAATTTTATGTCGTTATATATACTTCATCGGTTTTAGCATAACAATATAAAACTAATTAGAATATCCATGTAAGCATTTACTGGCATTAAAATATCCGTTAATCTAGTATATAAAAATGAAAATTTGCCTGTCTGTCTCTAATTTTGTACAAATCCACAGTTTGGAAGCCGGAATCGTGAAATGTGTACACGTGTATTAAAACACGTCCGAGGCAAATACATAATCCTGAATGGATATAATTTATAGTTAATTTTTAATTAATAAAAAACCACCAATTTAACAGCAATTTCCTATCAAATTTAAATATTTTTCGTTATCGTAGTTGCCCACAATTAAAAATACGCAGTAAAATTCTTACCACAACAATTACATTTCTATTGCAGGATTTCCACATCAAAAAGGAAAATGAAATGAATAATTTGACGAATTAAAAAAGAAAGAAAAGTGAATATTACGCCATAACTTTTGTATTGCAAGATTTCCACGTGAAAAATGAAAATGAAATAAATAGTTTGTCGAACTTAAAAAAATGTGAATATTACGTCATATTCGTAATATAATGGACGTCAGCAGGTGATTACATAACGTCATATGAGTTTGAAAAGAAAAAGTATTGAAACATGATAAAAACCCGTTTATGGATATATTGGTATATTTTAAAATTTTGAGATTCTTTGAATTTCTTTTCGCCATTTTAAAATCTATTCCATATGTATATACTTGAGTGTATGCGTGTATACTAGAATTTCCAGAAAATTTTTGGTCCCTTGATAACATTCTTCGTGGAGAAGTGAAATAAAGATGGCTTTACTGCTCTCTTTTATTGTTTGCTTTATACTGTACGTTTAACTTTGAAATTGATTTTTCAAAACATTCTTAACATTCCGGGCAACACTACGTTATTTAGCTAGTATTCCAATAAAAGATTAGAATTTAAGTGCTTTTTTATGAGCATGTACTTTCAACTGTTATCGGTGTGGAATTTATATTTCTTCGTTAAATTGCACTATCTTTATTTTAATTATACTAATTGGCGGATCATTCCAGTTTGACAATTATGTATATAAATGCAGAACTCCAAATATGTTATGGTTCACAGTGCTTGAAAATGTTTAACCATTCTGCATGTTACGGGAAAATCCAAATGTTTAATATTAATAAATGTTCATATTTGTGATCAAAAGTTCCGTCAAAAATGCTATATTATTTCGAGAAAGTATTACTTATTAATATGTCTTCCAACAAATGCATTTTACTTTGCAAAAACCATTCGTTACGATAATGAATTTATACTCTAAAACATGTTTTAACTCCTTTTGCGAAATAAACTTCAATTTAGCATGTTCAAAGTCATATCAAATTATTTTGAAGGTCGAATTATTTTGGAATTATAGTAGAGTTTTATATTCTTCCAAGCGATTGCATTCTATTTATTGCAATTATTGCAATGAATGAAAAAATTTAGTTTATCAGAATTATTTACAAATGAAAGATACCTAAAAAATTTTGTATATGTTTAAATAAAACTAAACATCTTGCATATGTTTTGAAAATGAAAATGTTTAATGTTTAAGAAGCATTAATAATTAATAAGAAATTTTTCACTTAGAATATTATTATTTATTTAAGAATAAAGATAGAATTATAATAAAAAAGAAAGAATATAGAGAAGAGAAAGAAAAAGAAGAGAGCAAGAAGAAAGATCAAGATCAAAGCAATAAAGAAAGAATAAGCATAAATCAAACTTTGTGTGAATTTTAATAAAAAAGCTAAAATCTTTAACAACGATTTTATGCAAAAATAACGTGCAGACACGACAGAAAAATAAAATACCATCTTTTCGAAGTTTCCTGGATCACCTTCCTCAATGAGAGAGAGAGAGAGGGGAAAAAAGAAAAAGAGAGAGATAAATATAATGAGTTCGAAAAACCCCTCGGTTATAGCCCCGAGTACTGGCTAATGGACTGACTGAAAAGGCGAAAACAAGAGTTTATCTTAAAGAAATGCCGTAATGGACCAGGACCAACTGAAAAAAGGAGTCACTGCGCAAGATCCCTGCACACAGGCCAAAGAAAAGATGTGCTGGTCATTACATTCACTAAGGAGGAAGTATGTCTATGGTGGTTGGCCAACCATCAGTTTAATTATCCTGAGGCTAAAATTATTCAAAAATGTAACTCAGGTTTTGATCTAGACTTTTACGAAGCTCACTATATTCATAAACATACCTCCTCCTTAGTGAATGTTATGACCAGCACCCTTTTTCTTTCGCCAGTGTGGAGGGATCCTCCGCACTGACTCGTTTTTTCAGTTGGTTCTGGTCCATTAAGTCATTCTTTTAAGATATATAAACTCTTGTTTTCGCCTTTTTAATCAGTCCAAAAGCCAGTACTCGGGGCTATAAACGAGATGTTCTTCGAACCCATTTTAATTCTCCCTGTTTCTCTCTCTCTCACACACACACTGAGGAAGGGGGTCTAGGAATCCTCGAAACGATCATATGGGATTTTTTTGTCGTGTCTGTACGTTATTTGTGTGTAAAATCGTTTTTAAAGATTTTAGCTTTTTTATTAAAGAAAGAATAAGAAGTTTTACGTTTAGAATACTATTACTATTTTAAGAAGGTGTTGTTAAGTCAAATCTTTTTTTTTCAAAATCGTCTTTTCCAAAAAAAAAATTCGATTTAAAAACTATACCAAGTCTACGTTAACGGAAATATTTAACCTCGTTTAGAAAAGAATTTTCTTTATACCGAGTGCAAAGGAAGTTGGTGCAATTTTAATTTATATTATTATGGAATATACATTATTTTTACAATATCGCTGTTATAAATTAGGACAAAGTATTTTCAATGTTACATTGTTAAAAATTAATTTAGAAATAAGATCATACTTAGCAGTGATTTTAATATGCACTCTTAAAAATATTACGCGGAGGATTTTTTTCATCACCTTTTTCATCATTTGATATGGTTAGGCAAGTGGGTTGTTTGCTGGTTAACTATACGTATTTAAGATTTATTTTCCTTATAATGATTAAATTTACAATAGACAGTCGGCGAAAAAAAATAAGGGAACACGTTCTACATTTTAATTTTAAAATTGTCACGCACACACACACATAAAAAAAATTGTAATAGCCATTCGACTGGAAATTTTGTCTTTTTCCCGTTTATGTAAAAAAACAAAAAAGGATATTTGGTCAGCTTAATAGCTTCTGACTGAAAATGCACCAAACTTTGAAATTTTCAATACGAACAAACGAATTTTAATACAAAGTTTTACATCTTCACCTTTTCGTCAAATTTTTCCTTTAGGTTACCAAACGGGAAATCATTCGGTCAAAAAGTTTAGGAATTAAAAGGATTAAAGGTTAAATTTGCCGGGTGTCGTAAAGAGGGCTGACTGATTTTAAAATTCAATACAATTCAATAAAATTCGTAAAGGGTGAGAGATATTTGAAAAAATCTTTCAGGAGGGTTAAGTATGACGTCATGAGTTTTTTTTCTTTTTTCCTTGATTCTCTGTAATTGGTGTAAAACGCACTTAAATGCCGGTTGATATTCAAGCATAACTGAAGAACTATTTTCTACAATAAGCTGCAATTTTGGATTTGCATATCTAAAGTTTCTAGAAATCTATTTCTGTTGAAAGAATCATAGGTTACAATTGGTATTATTTTCTAAAAGTAATTTAAATATATGTATATATATATATATATATATATATACGGGGCGCACAAAAATAAACATTCCAACTTTACAGAGCTATTAGAAGGGAAAAAAAAAGAGCCACCTTGTTGTTTATCGGAAGAAAAAATAATAACAGTTCAAAGTTTAAAATCCGACACAGTTCTTTGTGCTCAATGTGAGTCCCTCCAGAAACACGAACGATATCAAGGAGGTACCGTAACTCATCCTACACTTTTCTCAGTATGATTTTTTTATAGTGCCTCATCAAAGATCAAATATTTGTTCAACCGCTACCGAGGCTAACGAAAAAGAAAGGCTACCGCGGGGCTTTACGCATATCTTTTTTTACAGACAGCTGGAGTCATGTGAGGCTGGAATGCACCAATGCAGGTGTACGAAAAGAGCACGACGTCACTCTAGTGAACTGTGAAAAAAGATATGAGGAATGCACCGCGGTAGTAGCGGATGGGGACAGCTTAATGCAACAATGTTAATGAAGCGCCTGCGTTATAGAAGAAGGGAGAAGAAAATCTCGTAGGGATTTTCTAAACCTGGTTTGGAGTAAAGGAAAAAAATAAGCTTTTGCATTACTACTGGCGCCACCTATCCAAAATATTTGATAATAATATTAAAAAAGAAATCTTTAGATAATAATCTTTCAAACATTGTAGTAAGAAGTTTGTAAATAAGTAAACAAATATCTACAACTTTTAATGTTAAAATTTAAAAGCAATTCATATTTTATGTCATAATAATGTTATTTAATATTTAACTCATTACATATAAATGAATTGACAAGGATATGTATGTGGCGTTTTAACAGCTTTAAGGCTATAGCAAATTAGTCACCAAGGGATGTAATAAAATTATTATTTCTTATCTTATCTTTTAACTTCGCTGTCAGGCAAGGCTTTAGAAAAATAAATATGATTTAACTAACATATACGTCTATAATTAAAATATACATAATTTTAAACTTGTTCCTTAAGTATAATTATATATATGTAACGTATTATTATATATAGTACATCAGTGTGGCTTATATATATATATATATAAGATTTAAAAGCTATAACAATTTGTTTTCTCTATATTCTTAATTTCAAATGTTTCCTTATTTTATAATTAAAAAAATAATAATAATAAATCCCAGTTGAGAGGGCACAGGTTTTTTTTTTTTTGATTATTATTACATTGAACTAAACATATTAAAAATTTATTATTATTTCAGTCCCTATTTTATAGCAAATGTATAATGAGCGCATCTCATAATATTTTTAACATTAGAATATTCAGAATTATAATGCATTCTCTTCAAGTATTAACATCTTAATTTATAATAATAACAGTAATAGTAATAAAAGTGGGAGAAAAATAAAATATAAACGTACAATAAAATATAAAACACGTGGATAAGTACCAAGTACAAATGAACATCAACACCAACAAAACAACGAGCCGAAGCCGGCTAGGGATTTTTTTTTATTTTTTCCCCATAGCTTTACGCAGTGGAACTTTTAACATTGTTGCATTAAGCTGTCCCTATCCGTTTTTCACCGAGGTAGCCTGTCTTTTTCGTTACCCTCGACCTCTACTAACTGACGTTGACGAACTTAAGACACACATATCTGCAGCCATTGAAAGAGTCACACCGGACATGCTGAAAAAAGTGTGGGAAGAGTTATCGTATTGCCTCGATATCGATCGTGTTCCTCGAGGGGCTCACATTGAACATTTATAACTGTGTTGGATTTAAACTTACAACTGTTATTTTACATATCCGATGAACAGCAAGGTTTTACCTTTTTTACCCCCACCCCCCACCCATACGCTACTTCTTTTTGCGAGCAATTAAAGATTCATCTATAAAAAAATAACGTTCCGTTATATAAGCCAGCCGTTAAACAAGGCAGATGTATCATTGTACGGGATAATCTCTACTACAAATTTTTAACTTCTAAGCATCGCATATTTTCAATTTTTACACCTTTGTATGGGGGACAAAAAGTACTTTTAAATGCTATTTCTTTGAAAACTGCATCTCATTTTATTTCTGAGATATTAATTTTTTTGTAGTTTTTAACGAATTATTTTTTTTTAATGTGGGCAACTGAAGCAGACCATTTCAGCAGAAAGTAAACGAAAAATAGTTGAAAATAGTAGTCTATTATATCTTTTTTGTTGCTATTTTCCCATGATAACTGAAAAAAATGTAATGAAAAGGAGTGTTATTTAAAAATATATATAAATGAATGAAATCTCATACAATTTGGAGCTATTATAAACTATATTTAATTTTAAGTATGTATATTACTGTTACAAACATATAAAGGCATATGAATCATTAGATACCGATTTTCTTGGTCGAGTTTCTTGAATGACGACATCGTTTTTTGCTTAAATTGTGTATTATTCTGCGATAGTGACGTCCTACTCATACTTTCCTGTAGATGTTGTTTAAGACTGGATTGCAAATGAGGAATTTTCAGTGGATGCGAACGACATGATTTTATATAATATAAAAGTGTGTGTTTTAAGTCTTAAAACTCAAATATGTTTTGTACTTTCTGTATTTATATATATAGTTTTTTTTTCATCAGGGGCGACACTAAATTCTGAAAAAAGCAGAATTCCTGTTTTTTAGTCATTGATATTTATTGTTTCCCTTAATAAATTCGATTATAACATTTAAAATACATTTTTTGTTTTCTTTTAATTGCCCTGTAAAATTGTGATATTCATTTATCTACACCCTGTATACTCGAAATAAAATTTCGAAAAAAATATGATTTGCAGCTTACAATTTTTGACAGAACTAAATTTTTAGAAGCTTCAAATATTTGATACCAAAATTATAGCTAATTCTCCAAAGTAAGTCTTCAGTTAAACTTAAAACTACCCACATTGAGATCTGTACTTTTTGCATCGGAAAGAAATGATTTTAATATTAAAATTTCCAAAACTTTAAAAACCATTTAAAAAACATCAATAGATTTCAGATATGAAGGGTTATCAATAAATTTTTGCCCTCGCAAAGAAATAATTGAGTAAAATTTATGAAATTACTACATTGTATTAGTCCTTTTTCTATATAGTCACCGTGCACAGTAACACATTTCTGCAAATAGTATTTCAAAAAGAGGGGGGAGGATGTATTCCAAGAGGTGCGGAAGTAGAGCAAAAGGGGGCCCGATCCCCACATGTGACATATTGTTGGAAAGGCCTGTGACCACTTATTCATGTTATACACATCCTGAGCCTCTCCCTCTAAGTTGCCCAACGGAGGGGCACTTTTCTAAATTTTGCGGACACCATTCATGCCCTCAAGGGGAAAATTTGGTGGGAGGGATTCGGGGGTGCATAAAATAAATAAGTGGTCACAGGCCTTTCAAACAATATGTCACATGTGGGGGTCGGTAAAAGTTAGAAAAATGCCCCCTTTGGGTCTACTATAGCGCCTCCTGGAATACATCCTCTCCCCTCTTTTTGAAATACCGTTTGCAAAAATGTGTTACTGTGCACAGCGACTATATAGAAAATCCCTAATACAATTTAACAATTCCATAAATTTTACTCATTTATTTCTATGTAAGGGCAAAAACTTATTGATAACACCTCCAATTTGATGAAGCATTCAATTTAACTGCAAGTCGAGATTAATATTTAGGTGCTTTCATGGCTATTCCTACATACTTTTATAATTAAAATTTCTTTAAACTGAGGCAGTTTATTTAATAAATTATGTAGGACTATTCTTGTACAAGTAACTTTACAGGAAAAAACATTAAATTTATTACAAAATATAAAGTATTATAAAAATAATAAATTTACACAAGTTTATTATTTCGTAGTGATGTTTTTTATAAACTTACTTTGTTTTTTAAAACACTAGACTTGTTTAAATTTACTAGCCTTAACTAAAGTAGACATTGAGATATAAAAAAGGAAAATTTCCTTTGTTGTTTAACTATTTATCGAAAAAAAAAATTTCTTCAGTATAACGTATCTAATAATATTTCACAAAAGATTCATTACGAAAAAATATACCGAAATTTTTCATAAGGAGGTCACTGGAAATCAGATATAGCTGCTATTTCATAATAAGCATGACATAAATATAAAAGTTATATTTACTACGTGAAAAAAAGGGGTTTTCAAGAATTCTAGAAAACAATTGTTAGGTTTAGTTTAATATTTCAAGCTTTTGAATTACAAGAAAGCGTTGTTGTACAAATGTTTGATAAAATTTTCAAAAAACTATTATTATTTTTTAAAATTTAATTTTTTTTCGAATTTTATCTGTCTGGATTGTCAAAGGAATTTATCTACATTCATGACAATTTTATTTCAGGACTATATTCCACTTATAATTACCTGAAAAACAGAGGATTTTCCATTAAATTTTGAACCCTTTTTTTCCATGTACCTCAGAAATTGTAAACTGAAATATAATTCTATTATCCAAAAAACAATTTGCATATTTATATGGGGATAGAAAAAGCAGTTTCGCTGAAATAGTACCAAATTGAATTTTTATCAAAATTATTTTGGTGAAGAATGTTTTGCAATTTAAATATATGATTAAATTGAAAGTGTTAAGTTTTAACAGTGAGAATTATTTAGTTTGGACAATTTTATAAATGCTTGCATAACCAAATATTGCTGCAAATGTGAATTTAAAAAGTATCTATAGCTTCATTAAAGGTTTATAAGTCGCACTGTTTTTCTTTTTTCATTCTAATTAAACATTTTTAAGAGCTCATGCTTTCAATAGAATTAAATGAAAGAATTTTTTTTTTGGAGGGGGGGGGGGGAGGGGGGAACGGCATATTTTTAAAAGGTAGGAAAATTCTTAAATTTTCAAGAATAGAAAAAAATAATAATAATATTACCCGAAGGCAAAATGTTATAGCTTTCATAGTAAAAAGATAGAAGAAAATAACATACAAGAATACATATTTAAAGAACGATTAAGTATTGAGTATTGCATCAAATACTATAATCAAACCTTTTAAAAACGTCAACTTTATTCCTTAGTCATTAAAGCTTAAATCTTAAATTTAAGCTATCTTTTAATATGGAAAATGTCCCTTTTATACTGTTCGTTACATAGGCATAAATTAACTGTTATGATGTAAATTATTTCAGAAATCATATTTTTTTTTCAACTTATATTACTCGTAAGAAATAGATAACGGAACAACGTCTAATATCGACATACGATCGTCTCGTTTATATAAGCATTTTCCGTGATATCCCGCTAAAATCAAAACAATAGATCTTTCACTGCACAAACAGTCACTTTCGTCAGGTTCAATTAGGTGACACTATTTAAACCTTGATAGCATTTCTCTCATTCATATGATAATATTAAAAGCAGATATTATTATAATAAATCTAAAATAAAAGAACTTTAAACATTAAAACCTTTTTAACTAACTATTACTCGAAAGATCCATATTGTTGGTTCTGAGTATTTCTATATAGGATCATAGTGCCTGGAGATAGTGCTAAGTTCCTTAATAATACTTTAAATTCAAAACAAATATTATTACCCAGCTTACAGTGTCAGTTTTATAATATTCAATTATGGGACCGCATTCGAACTTTGATAGTTTTTTTGTCATTATAATCGAAACATTAAAAGCAGTCAAAAATATCATATGATAAAAAAAAAAAACTTATATGCATATTAAAGTGTCAGTTGTTGCAGAAATTATTACAGAAAAAAATATTACTTGAAATATCTGAATTATGCAGTGTTGTGTAACCTAGATATAAGATCACCCAAATTATACTTCTATGTTTTTTACTATACCACTCAATATTCCAAATACATAATTTTAAAACTACAAATTCTAAAGTTTCTGTGGTTTAATTAGATGGTTATATTCTGAAATTTGTCACTATTTCTGTCATTGTTAGCATAACTGTAAATCGTTTTATGGTTGATCTTCGTTTCGCACAGTGCTGTTCAGTCACCCAAGTTTTGTATTATGAAAATTCAGGTAGTGTTTAAATATTCGAAATTCAACGAAAATTGAAAAATTACGAAATGGTTAACAGTTTTCACAATTACTAGAAAGTCAAGACGAATCGGACTACTGTTTTTTTTTATACTAGATAAATATGATTAAAAAAATTAAAACCCGAGAAATCCTTATTTATCGTTATTTCAGTTTACTCAACGATTGATGTGAATTTCAAGGAAAAATTAAATATTTATCTTTACCTTAAAAAATATAAAAATATCTTTTTTTAAATATTCTTATTTAAAGAAAAGTCCTATCATCATATCAGCTAAAACACATTTTAATTGTTAAAATATTGAATATTACTTTGAATACAAATCCTTTCTTTGAGAAATTATTTGGTAAAATATAAAATATGTAAAATGATTAAACATTTAAACAGAACTTCTCTTTTTATTTTTGCTTTATTTTATTCTTTTGCTATTTTTAAAGTTTTCTGAAAAAATAATGTTGTTTTACAATGCTGAGTAGAAAAATATCTGATAATAAACTTTCTAAAAAAAATTCTATTAACATATGTTTACGCTAGAATATAGAAATTTCTGAGCAAAATTGGTCTTTTGATGCCTGCTAGAAACTTCAATATATGGGGAGTTGGGAAAAGAAAAGCAATTCGGGTTCTCCCCTACTGTATTTGGTCCCTACGGAAGTTGTTTGGCCTTAGTGACTGAAGTTAATCACATAGATCGCTGACAGGATATCTTTGGCCATAACATTCACAGCATGCAGCCTAAACCCTTATATTTGAAGGGATTTATGTTTAATTATGTCTATAGGAATCAATCTTTCTTCAATACTTCCTGTTGTTCATTCTTTTTTATTATTTTTGTTGTTCTATATGTACTATTCTCCTAATTTTTAATAAAATAAATAGGAAAAGTATAATGTCGTATCTTATAACTGATTTCCTATCAAAGAATTGCGAATAAAAATTTTATAATTAAAATACATATAACAGTACAAATAATTGTACAAAAATTATTTTCGGGTGCATAAATATAATATAAAGTTATTTAAAATACAAATAAAAAATATCTTAAAATACACCAGAGAAACATAGAACATTTTCAACCATTACAAGGCAGTCATCAGTAGGATTTAAATGTTGTTATTATTTTCTGTGCGCTTAATCAAGAATTGTCAAAAAAAAAAAAAAAAAAAAAAAAAAAAAAAAAAAAAAAAAAAAAACGTTGTAATTTAAATGTTGTACGTCAGATGTGATGCCAGATAAAGTTATTCAATTTTTCAAACAAAACTAAATAACTAAGCGCACAGAAAATAATAATAGCATTTAAATCATACTGATGACGGCCTTGTAATGGTTGAAAACGTTCTAGGGTTTTCTGATGTATTTTAAGATATTTTTAATTTGTTTTTTAATATTATATTTATGCTCCTAAAAGTAATTTTCATACAATTATTTGTGCTTTTATATGTATTTTAAATATTTAACTCAAGGTGAATATAGCACTACAACATTAACTTTCATTTAGTATTTTTTTTTTTTTTATCTATAAAGTGGTGAATTACAACTATCTGATAATATCAGCATTTGAATGGAATAAAAATACATCTGTATGTTATTGGAAAAATGTTTCCTGAATTTTTTAAAAGTGTGTGTAAGTTTTTGACAAAATTTTATTTATTCGCAGATTTTATTGATATAATTAATGTGCAAGTATTTGAGCTGTTATTTGTAATTGTTATTTCTATCTGATAAACAAATTCATAGTAAGAAATTATAAACCTAGTCAATTTCTTTAAAAACATCCAAATTATAATGACTAAAAAGTTCCACTGAGTGATTATTTTGATGAATAAAATTAATTCCTGTTTGTGTGGACTTCTAAGTGAGACCATTTTTCGCCCACAATAACCGAAGCCCTCTTCAAACGCTGTGATAATTTGAATGGTATAAAAATCTCTTGCGTTCATTTAGTTTAATTAAAAAAATTTTTAAAGACATTAATTTGATTAGAACTTTAGGCTAAAAGAAACAATGTTCATTTATATTAACATTTTCATTAAGAAATGCAAATTTATGACAATAGTGTAAACACAAAAGAACTAATCACTTGCGAAAAATAACATGTACAAATAAAATTCCAGACTTACATAATTTAACTCTTTATCTACTGATGGTACTACCAATAAAATAACTTGTTGTAAAATTGATTTAATACATGGATTAATAATAATACAGTTTAGAATGAGTTATAGATCCATTACTTTATATTGCTCCAAAAGCATTATTGATTACACAAAACAAAAATATTTTTAAAAGATGATTTCTTTTACCTTTGCATTTTTTCAGCTTTTTTGGCATGTCAATTATTGAGGGGGGGGGGGATTTTACAATTAGGAAATATTTATATATTTCTATCGGAAGAACATTATATTTGTACATTTCGATAATTCTACAAAATACTACGAAAAATATTTAAAATAAAAGATTTGAGTGGGGTTATAAATATTGCACAAAATTCCTATAAATTCAAATTTAATTAATCCTTCTAGCACCTTCAATCTTTGTAAAATCTTTCTAAATTTTATTAAATGATTATGTAAATTTTTTAATGTAGTTTCAAAAATTCACGAAAAATGCTTTAGATGTTAAAATTTTCATGAATTCATAATGCAGTACATAAAGGATTAAAAAAGAATAAATTATTAAGTTACTATCTTTGCGATAGTGGAACAAGTGATAATTTTAGCACACTGTTTTAGGTAGCTTTCTTTACAAAAAAGCTACCTATTGCAGCCGTTCGGAGGAAAGCGATTTCAAAAAATTTTGGTATATTTTCATCGATCATGACAACCCAGACCCCGAAACCACCCTTCGTTCAAAATTGATATATATATATATATATCTGACCTATGTCACACTGTAACTCCCGTAATTATGAACCGATTTCGATGTAATTCGGTGTGTACATAGTACATACCAATGTCTCGACCGAGTTCCTTGGCCAGCTTCATCCGCCGTTTTGTTTCAAAATGGCGGCCATTTAAAATTTTTAAAAAAAATTAAAACTTGAAATGTGGTACCAAAAAATTAAAAATGGAAAAATATTTTTTTCTTATGTATTTGACCTTTATACAAAGATTCCGGAGCAGTTTTTGTTTCGTCTATATCTTAAACAATGGCTGAGTTATAGCATTTTGAATTTCTAGCGTGGCTGACATTTTGAAACGTCCTGAATTTTGTCACGCGATAAAAGGCGTATTTATGAACCGATTTGGATGTAATTCGGTGTGTACATAGTACATACCAATCTCTCGACCGAGTTCGTTGGCCAGCTTCATCCGCCATTTTGTTTCAAAATGGCGGCCATTTAAAATTGTTTTAAAAATTTTTAATTTGAAATGTGGTACCAAAAAATTGAAAATGGAAAAATATTTTTTTCTTATGTATTTGACCTTTATACAAAGATTTCGGAGCAGTTTTTGTTTCGTCTATATCTTAAAAAATGGCTGAGTTATAGCATTTTGAATTTCTAGCGTAGCTGACATTTTGAAACGTCCTGATGTTTCTCACGTAATAACAGGCGTATTTATGAACCGACTTGGATGTACCTTGGTGTGTACATAGTACATACAAATAGCTCGACCGAGTTCATTGGCCAGCTTCATCCGCCATCTTGTTTCAAAATGGCGGCCATTTAAAAAAATTAAAAAATTAAAAAATTTAAATGAGATACCAAAAAATAGGAAAATGAAAAAGATTTTTTTTGTATGTGTTTGACCTTAATACAAAGATTCCGGAACAGTTTTTCTTTGGTCTATATCTAAAAAAAATGGCTGAGTAATAGCATTTTGAATTTCTCTTGTGGCTGACATTTTAAAACGACCTGATTTTTGTCACGCGATAACAGGCGTATTTATGAACCTATTTGGATGTAACTTGGTCTGTACATAGTACATACCAATGTCTGGACCGAATTCGTTGACCAGCTTCATTCGCTATCTTGTTTCAAAAGGGTTGCCATTTAAAAAAAATTAAATTTAAAATTCAAAATGAGATATTAAAAAATTGGAAAATGAAAAAGATTTTTTTTATGTGTTTGGCCTTGATACAAAGATTCCGGAGCAGTTTTTGTTTCTGAAAATTTGTTCTTTTGTTGATATCTTAAAAAATGGTTGATTTATAGCACTTTGAATTTCTAGCATGGCTAACATTTTGAAACGATCTTGTATTTGTCACGCGATAACACACGTATTCGCCTATTTCGATGTAAGAAGGCATGTGGATAGTATACATCAACACCTCGACCAAGTTCGCTGGCCAGATTCATCAGCCATCTTGTTTCAAAATGGCGGCCATTAAATTAAAAAAAATATATATATTTAAAGTGAGGTGCAAAAAAATTAGAAATTGAAAAAGGTTTCTTTCTTAAGTATTTGATCTTGATATAAGGATTCAGGAGCATTTTTTGTTTGTCTTTACCTTAAAAAATGGCTCAGATATAGCAGTTTCAATTTCTATTGTGGGTGACATTTTGAAAAATCTGATTTTTTGGATGCGACAGCACTCCTATATATTAACCGATTCCGATGTGAGTGAGCATGTGTACAGCAATTACTAAGGTCTCGACCAAGTTCACTGCTTAGCCTCATCCACCATGTTGTCTTAAAATGACAGGCACTTTAAGAAATTGCCGAATTTGGCAGCCAAATATAAGTTACTTTAAAGAAAAGCAGCTTGGATAAAGCTGTCTAATTTCGCGAAATTCTCATTCATTATATTGATAAAAATTAGTATTGAATCTCCTATATTCGGTTTCCTCTAAATTGAGCTTCGTGTGTTTGCATGATATAAGTTGGCTTTTTTTAAATAAGGATTATGAAAGCTACCTCTTCCTCCCGGCACTGGCCGGAAGGACTTTTTTAATTTTAGGACAAACTTTAAAATTAAGTGAGTTACATGAAATTTTGATTGGTATTACGAGCAGCTGTCTGCATTTCACATTGTCTGCTGCTGCGTGTTATATTTATCTTCATTAGTGTTACTTACAAGTTCTTGATCCCTCAATAAAATGCGCGGCATTGGTAAAAGCGATGTGCAAAACTTTCGACTTTGACCAATTAATTGTGAAAAAAATGATTAAGTTCAATTAGCAATATTCATGATTGGATGTCCTGGATATTATTTCATACAGAAAATAAGGAGAAACGAAATTGTCCTGAATCACAGGTGATAGGTCATAAGTGAAGATGCATTAAAAGAATTCCATTATATTGTACACAATCCAAGTCTCTGTGCGCCCCTCACAATTCCGGTTGGACAGCTTCATTGATCGCTGCCATCATTCCGATGCCGTAAATAAGGCAATTGTTCGACTTATGGAAATAATCTACACTATATCACATCTATTCTTCTTCATTTCTTCTAAAATCTTCAAATCTATACAATTATAATGTTTTAAGTTATAAATTATTAATAACCAGCTACCAACAACAGATTACCGATATAGACAAACGAACATTTCAGAAATTGTGATCAATTTTACAAATGTAAACAATGCCTAGCGAGACATTCATTTTTGAAAATTCATTGATAAAAATTTAAAAACTTTCGCGCATTGAATATTTTAACTTATGTAGTATTAACCCGGGAGCTGTCGCGTGAGGTGTGACATACCCCGGGTGCGTAGGGTTTTTACAGCTGTCACCACTATTTTTTCAAAAATCATTCTTCAACTTAATTTATTTCAGAATTTAGAGACTTTGTAAGGTTAAGATTACTATTTGTATTTCAGTGGCGTGGCGTCCGGTCATCGCTGGATGCGGCGATGACCAAGCAATATTTTAAAACTCTTAATAAGCTTTTAAAACTCTACGATCCAGTTTTAGCAGAACATTTGGAGTTCATGTATAAGTGAAGGTAAGATTTAAAGTTTCTTTTTTGAACATTCAACCATTGAATTTTAGAGTTAATAATTTTTCACCACAAACTTAAATAATTGCGATGACCACCGAAAATTTTCACGCCACGCCACTGTTGTATTTATTGGTGACAAAGTAAAAACTATTCACACTCTGGGTATGCGCGACTTCCCCCGGGTTAATACGGTTCTGACATCATTCGCCTATGAACCAATGAAAATAGTTTTTAATTTCAAAGAAAAATCGTAGAAAACTCAAATCTATTTTCGATACTTTTATGTTATCCGGGAGCAAATCTCGTATTTAATGGGGTTTTCCTCACAAATAGCAGTTTTTTTCCCCGCGTGTGTGATTTAGAAAGAATGCTTTGATGTTGAAACAAAATATTGCGGTACTTATTATTATTATTATTGTTATGAATTTCAAAAGAAAAATGAAAGGTTTATTTCAGTGAAAGTTAATTGCATGCAATATATGTATTTCTAAGGTTTGTAGTGAAATTCTTTGATTTACACAATTAAAATGGTAATGAGATGAAAATAAGGATAAAATTAAATATAATAATATAGGTATTACAGTGATGGAACAGTGTAGCAGCAGAGAATCAATTGACACCGTAAAATTTTATTGGTACGCTTCATTTACCTTCAGGACAAAATTTCTGAGATATTTGAAGGCGAAGAATACTATAAAAATTTAGTGGTGACAATCGGTAAACTGCTGCGCCGCTGTTCCATCACTGGTATTATGAATTTAATCTTTAATAAATCATTTTAATTCGAAAAATTCAAGTAATTATGATCAACTTAATTAATTACTAAATAAATTATAAAAATTATCTTAAAATTGCTGGTGTCTAATCCTTAATATAAGTATAAAAAAAAATTCTCACACACAATTATTTGGTTATAAAATTATTTTCCTGAAAATTATGCTTAATAAAAACAGAATTTTTACATGCATCAGATGACAGAACTGGTTTCGGTGAAGTGGACATCTATAAACGGAGTAGTGTATTTTATCTTCATAGTTTTGTATTTTTCTTAAACCTGGATATCTAATATACATTTTGTCCGCTCGTTTTTATTTCAAAACTCTAATAGATTTTTACAAATATTTCTAATAATATGTGAACCATAATGTAACACATAAAAAAAAAAAAAAAAAAAAAAAAAAAAAAAAAAAAAAAAAAAAAAAAACACTTTAAATTGCATTTATAAGTGACTTTATTTAAATTAAATAGAAAACAATATTTATTTCTTAATTTCGTATTTATCAATTTTTTGCTAAAATATTTAAAATGTACTAATCTTTAGGATAAAAGAAAAGGGAAAAATTACAATAAACTTATACGGAATTCTTTAAATGATGAATATATTTTTAAAACCTTAATTAAATTGCGTATGTTATCATTGCATTGAATTTAGACTAAATATAATTAGAATTCTCTTAACTAAACAAAAACCTCGACTTAAAACAATTTCAAAATTTTAATATTATTAAAAATTTTCGTTGCTCAGCTTTCTAATATGCAATTTTGAAATAATATCTATTTCGTTTTATTTTCTTTTATATTTATTTCTATAAAGAAAGCACTTATATGATAATTTAAAGATACCCACAAGAGGTTTTCCATTAAAACCCATATTCTCACTTCAAATCTAAAACGCAAGCTTTAACAGGATTTTCTCATGATAAAACACCTGGTCGCTCTCAAGGAGATAGGAATTGAAAAAACTTGCGTTCTTATATTTGTGGTTGAAAACCAAGAATTTTTCAAGTAATTCATGATTTCATTTTTTAGAGCTTTTACACGATGCAGAACATGCAATGAAATATATAAATCATTTTAATGTTCATATTATTTCTATGTAACATTTCGTTTGCTTTTAACCCTTAAATGCATGAATTTTTCTTTTAAAATTGTGTTTTTTTTTATACTGATATTAATGATTAGACACCAGCAATTTTAAGATAGATTTTTAATTTTATTTAGTAGTATATATTTGATTTTTACAGGATTAATATTTTTATATAAATATAGTGGTTGCAAAGAACTTGATTTATTTATTAAAAGTTAAATAAGAAGTGTTGCAAATTTGATACACTATGCATTTAAGGGTTAATTTTTCTCAGCAAGTAACTAATAAGAATTTGGTAAAAGATATTTTTTTGCATTCAAAATAAATATCCCATTTATCAAAAATGGATGTTCATTTACGATTTATGAACAAAATATTAATTTACTAAAACTTTGTACTGATGTTTTAAAAAAAATCTGTTATTTTCATAATTCTCTTAATGTTTAAAGTTTGTACATTTCGTTATATTGTACTATAGTTTTCATAAAACAAGCAAATATTATAAGCACGAAGAGCAAGTAGGTGACTAGAATTAGTTAAAGGATATTTTTCTTGCATTCAAACTAAATGCCCCATTTCGTAAAAAAGCACGTTCATTTATGATTTATGAACAAAATAACTATTTACTAAAACTTTGTAAAAATGTTTTTATGAAGCCTGCTATTTTCTTAATTAATTTAATGTTTGTTTACCATTCCTTCATTTTGTTATATTGTACTACAGTTTGCATAAAACAAAGAAATATTATAAAACCAAACAACTAGTTCATCGATAACATTAAACTTCTTTAAATATTTGCGCTTAATGTTAACACTTTCTTTTATTTATTACCCGACTGCCAAGAAGGGTTATGTGTTTCACGCGTATCTGGGTATGTGGATTCCTTTATACCTCGAAACATCCCAACAGCTGGATGGATTTTAATGAATGAGGTCTCTATCGATTCGTCTAAACCGTCCGATGGTTAAAGGCTAGGTTTTGTTTTTAGAAATTCAAAATTGCGGCCGTAAAATACAAAATGGCGCTATAGACGAAAAAAAAAATTATACACACTATTGAGTGGCATATCATTGGATAGGTCTTTCAAAATGAAGACGATGTTTCACTGACTACTTTACAGTCAGAAGCTCCGTTTAAATATTACACAATCTGGAAGTTGTGTAGGTAGGATCTCTAGCTTTACTGCAACTCTAACCATCAGAGACATCTATAGGCCTCATGAAAGCAGTGTTTATAGATAGGAACTAACAATTAAACACAATTTAAAAGTCATTAAAGTCATTAATACAAGTAAATAAAAAAATAGGTAAGTAATATAAAATATTGTTTCACATTGATAAGAAATAATTAATTCGCTTTTTATACAGGGGCTTTTTTAATTTTTTTTAATTTCATTTTTACTTGTTTTTCATTATTTGTTTATTTTTCATAATAATCACTGCGCTCACTAATTATCCAATTTCTTCTTCTTAGACGCAATTATTTTTTTTATTATTTTCTTACTCAGCTAACTTTTATTTTACCGAAAAATAGCAATACAGCTTAATTTATCTTTTGACCATCAAAATTAATACAGTATTAAACATATATATATACAGATATATATAAACTTCGATAAAAAAGTGAAATAAATTTCAAAATGAACTAACGACTGGCTCAAAGTCACATATAAAGCTTGTTCATTACTGAATTCAAGAAGACTATAGGCGACGTGCTACAAATTTGGAGGAGTAAAATAAAGATGTCGAGAAGGGGAGATAGGCGGTGTAGTACTGGTACTGGTACTATGCACACCTCCGCGAAACTCAAAAATCACAACAAAAATATTCAAAAATAGCAGAGAACAAAACTTACCACATTGGCTTAAAATACTGAAACGGGATTCATTTTATAAATGTCTAAAAATCAAATTAAAATGCTAAAAATCACATAAAAAGTTTACAAAAAATTCAAAAATCTCTATATGGATCTCTATATCTAAAAGATTATTTAAAAAAATAAGGAATGTCTAAAAGATCTTAACGAATATAAAAAAAATCTGTGCGGAACCCAAAATATCGAATAAAATATTCCCGAAAAATTCAAAACAGCAGAGAGAAAAAAATTACCATATGCAGCTATTAGATTTTAACACAATTTCTTTTACGAATGTGAAAAATTCGCCGCGAGACCCGAAATAATGCTCAAAGTGGCATACAAATAATCCGCGAAAAATTCAAAAAACGCTGTACGAATTCCGAATTAAATTTATTTCAAAAAAGACAAAAATTACTTTATTTGGCTTACAGATTGAAAGAAGATTCATTTTAGCAATATGGAAAAATCTCCGCAAAACATGGAAGTGGTCAAAACTCGCATAAAATTTAAATTAAAAAAATCTTATCTAAAAACCCAAAAAACTGTTTCGAGGTTCATAATTTGAGATATATATGTACCGTTTTATGTAGATTTTGTAAGAAATACTACCTCATTTTCCGCTATTTTGGAATTTCTGAAAATTGTTTTAAGATCTACGCCGACCATGTCCCCTAGAACGCTAAACCACCCGTAGTTAAAATCGTTATATATCTATCTATTTATATCACTTTTTTATGGACACGATAACTTCCATATTTCTGAACAAATCTCTTCCACACTAAAGGGGCAGAAAATCTCCGCCAAGTTCGTTAATGGGCAAAATCGGACCAAGGGGGTGGAAATAGAGGGTTTTTGCGGAAACAGAAAAAAACCTACAACTTCTAAATTATAATACTTATCAAGTGAGTTCAAATTTATTATTATTTCTAGGAAAATGGCCAAAAAATTATGTATGACAGATTTTTTAAATCATTAAAATGGGGTTCTAAGAAGAAAAAAATCATAACTTCGTTAATTCACAAGATAACAAATCGTCTTAAATTTATTATAAGTTTTCCTAGTATTATCTATTACTTTTGAACTGACAAGTTTTTATAGGACCAACTCTTGCAGCACAAAAAAATAAAATAAAAAAAGAAATAAAAAAATATATTAAAAAAGTAATAACAATAATAAAAGGAAGTCATTGTTGTAGTAGAAAAAAAAATCACATCTGCGTTAATCCGCCACTAAGGCGATAAAATAGTAACATTGTCGCGACGAAAATTTTTGACAACACTTAGACATGCTGTACAGTCGCGGAAAAAAAAGTAAACACTCCCTACTAACACCTCAACAAATTATCGTAGGAGAAAGTTACTGGTACCAAACGAGTGGAAATAAAGTCTACTTTTAAATGATGTATATCAAATTTGCTTAGGGGGCCATCTATATATTAAAACGAACCCAAACTTCATTTTTTCCCTCACCAATACCCAATTTTAAAAAGATATTTCAAATCTTCTGTTCAAACTTCGCCTAGACACCAAATTTCAAGTCATTTGAATGATAAGTTTTTGAATTATAAACTTTCAAAATTTAGTGCTTCTAATGTTAAATTTTATTTTCATATTTTCATTAATATATCCTGAAGTTATACCCCCAATATGCTATTTTTTTGTGTAGCAATAAAACTAAAACACCCAAACACAAATACGTTGAATTTGCAATTTTTAAAATTTTATGATATGAATTACGGATAATGAAATAATTATTAAAAAAATTATCAATTGCAACCTACAATTTTTTTGATGGATTTAGATTTATTAAGTCCTGCTTTACGGAAATCCAAAATTTCACATTTTTTACAAATTATGCTTGAAAAACACCAAATGATGTTTTAAGGGGCCGTCTATGATAGAAGTGACTAGATATTTTGAAATTTTTTATGCTATCCTGTAATCTAGCAGTCTTCAATCACTGCTTGAGTGGCGCATAAATACCGAACTTCAATTTGGATACAAACCCTAAAATAAGCTCGTTTTAAAATAATTAATTTCTCGGAAACTTATAGTACGAATTGCATAAAGATTTGTTTTTAGGCTAATTGGAGGGTTTAGAGTTCATATATGCTGCCAGAATCATGTACTGCTATTGAAAAAACAAAGTTAAGGTTCGTTTTGATATGTAGATGGCCCTCTAAGCAAATTTTATATGCATCATTTAAAAGTAGACTTTATTAGCAATCGTGTGGTATTAGTAATTTTTTTCTGCGATAATTTTTCGCAAAGTTAGTAAGGGGTGTTTACTTTTTTTTCAACGACTGTACAGTACATAGGGCTGCAACATTAACACGCGCGTGTCTCAATAATAATAATAATATTAATAATAATAAAAGGAAAAAAACGCCAGAATTTAAAATATAGTGTGTGATTCATTTAATGAAACAGTCACCACACGGTTTAAATTCATTATATAAATCTTCTTAATATTATCTATAACTTTTGTAGTAACATTTATTTTGGTAAGATGAACTCTACGAATGGAGGATATATTGGGAAAAATATTATCCAGGGGTGAAAAAAATAGGGGTTGAAGAATAAATTATCGTATTAACATGATTTTGATAAAACGAACTGTTACAGAAAATACAAATTAAAAACTTGTCAAAAGCGGCCAAATAAAATTGTTAAACTGGGTTTATTTCTAATTTTGATTTCGATTTTGTTGACGAAATAAGTAGTTAACTTTAAAATCTCACTGAACCTGCAGGCCGAGTTGGCGAGGATTTTTATTTAGTATTGTAGATTAGTAACATAAAAATTATAATTAATACTGTCTTCTATAAAAAAAGTACCAGAAATATATAAAACAAAACATACCTAAAATATGTACAATAACTCTATAACAGGCATCTTTCAAAACTTATCTCTCATATAAATGTCATTATATTCCTAATACATTGTACATTTTAAAAATATATTTCATATTAACTGAATCCACATTAAAAATTTAATTCGCCTGCCATTATATCTTCAGAAAGTTTAACTGCATTGGGAAAGAGAAAACAAAAAATATTCAACAAGGTTTCGTATTTCGAAAGAGGAAAATCAAGGGTTTAATTGTGTATTGAACTTACTACAAGAACATAATTTCCGTGTCTGTAAAAACACGCCTTCTCTTGATTGAAGCCCAACAAAATAGTTTTCCTCTTATTTGAGCCACAGAATAAAATATATCTTTTAGGTCAAGAAAAATAAAAAAGTTCCGACAAATAAGGAAATCTGTCAGCTGCAGTGAGAGTTGTTTTATACTGTCGTCACTTTCTTCGCCTGAACACACAGGGTTATGACTGGAGAAAGATTAAATTACAAATTCTGATAAAAATGCGTGCTAAAACATTGATGTTTTCTTAATATAAATCTTTGTAAAAGTTTAAATGGTGTATTAAAAATGTCGTAGATATTAATAATAGATATACGTACGTGTATTTAAGAAGTAATTATCCTACTATCTTTTTGAAGTTAAGGAAAAATTAATTTTTTTAATAGCAATTTCAATATATTTCAAAGTTTGTGAATATGGAATGGTAATGAATTTTTAAAATGGAGGTTAGATTATAAAAAGTGGATCTTTCGTATATGAAGAAATAATGTATAGCATTATTATTAAATTTTGGAGTTAAGGTGGTGGCTATTTTCAATGATATATGAAAATTAGTTATTTTAATGCCCATTTTCTGTATAGTACTTTATTTACGATTACAACAGTTAGTGACTGGATTACAACCTGTGATTTTTTTTATGTACGCATACACACCTAAACGCACACACATACTATATACATATGGACATGTATATATAAATAAAATTTACGTATATAAAATGAATTTGGATATTTTTTTTAGCTTCCCTTTTTTTATTTTGGGAAATTTAAAAAAAATCAAAAATTTAAAGATTGGGTTTCATTTAATAACAAAACGTGTAATTTGGTTTTGTATTACCACATCTTTTAAGCAAGCAAGAGCAATCATGAATCAATTATAGATTATGAAACACTTTCCTAAGCATCCAGAACACTACAAGAAATTTTCACTAATTAATAAGTTGAAAAAAGATAACTGAGTAAACAATTTAGATATTATCAGTAATACAAAACATTATATTAATATCACTTATTCTCGCCCACGATGTTGTATTGCAACCTTTAAAGTAAAAACTAAACACAAAACCGGGTGTATATTATAATAAAATAATAAATTAAATAAAACGGCTATTTTTTAAAACTGTTTTACATATTTAATAAATGTAATTATTCTCTTACTTTTATGCAATTATTTTCGTTCTAATAAGTTCTACTATATTCAATAAATAATTTCTAAAGTCAGCTGGCATATGATTTATAAAGCATTATTAGAACTCATTAAAACATTGCCTAAATTTTGTACAGTCTATCCTTTCTGTTTAAAAATGTATCTATATTTCATAGCTTAAATATTTAATTTGAAAAACATTTTCAGTAAAATTTCCCGCAAAATGTTTCAGAGACTTATTTCAAAATGTTCTAAATGGGCATTATGTAACATGCATTAGAATTTGAACACATACATTTTTAATGAATGTATTATGTAGAGTTAAGTTATTCAAGTTTTCCTTACTAAAATGTAGAAATTTTAAACTGTTATATTTTTAAAAAGCCGTCATTTTAGTTAAAGGTAAGTTTAGTTTATTGCTTAATCTTATATGAAGTTAAACAAATAGGTTATTTCTTGGAAAAATTCTGAAACTATTTAACAAAAGAACATTTAGTAATTTCTTTTGGGAAATTCAGTCTAAGGATTATCGTATTTCATTCTAAATAAATCTTCCAGTGGGTTTTCTTAAAAATAATAGAGTTTTGTGACAATATTAGATTTTATGCAATCTCTAATCTTCAAAAAATATTTTAGATTTGCTTGTTTTGAAGAATTATGCTTTCATTGTAAAAAATATTATAGTGAAATCGTTGCATATACAATATATTGTTGTATAATATCCAAAACAGTTTTTTCTATCTTACAAAAGACAAATTCACGAAACTGTCTACCTGTGATGTTGTATTATACTTACACCGGTTTAAACTAATGACATTTTGTGTCTATAAAACATGGATTTAAAAAGTAGTAATATATAAACATTGGTTAATATTGATGTGTGAAATATATGGGAAAAGAACAGAAAGGCACACCTTCTGGAAAACAATAATCATCCCTTACTAATCATGCTGAATATAACATTTTTAAAAAGATACGATTACACTAGCCTGCAAAATTTTGGTTGTGTCATGTTTTATAGCTTTTGATAATAGTTTTTATGTATTTTGTAGCGCTGAATCAAAAAATGACCATCAAACAATTCATTTTTTACCATCACATAAGTATTTTCTACAAATCGTAAACTTCAAAGTTCTCAAAGACCAAAAGTAGCACCTCCCACCCACACACCTGATCGGACTTCTGAGCTGTTTAGCTCTAAATATCCCCAGTATAAGCACCCCCCCCCCCCCCCAAAAAAAAAAAAAAAAAATCTTGAATTAAATAAAATTAAATTGAATTTTAAAAAATTTTACATCTATTTTATTGCATCAGATTTTCGCTACTTTTGTTTACTTTTAACTTTAAAATTTATGATTTGAGAAGAATTCTGACATGTAGGATAAAAATGAAGGTCATTCTTCGATTAAGCTCTAAAAAATGCATAACAATAAACTATCAAAATTAAAAAAAACACAACCGTCACATCTATTTTTTAGTATCAGATTTTTACCATTTTTCGACTTTTTTACCTTCGCAATTTACGATTTCGAAATATCCTGACGTGATAGTTAAAAATGAAAGTTATTTACGGATTTAGCAATAAAAAAATACATAAAAATCGATTATTTAAAATAAAAAACACAGCCACCGCAGCTTGTGTTACCAGTCAACTGGAGATAAAATCTACTGCGCAATGCTATGCATAAATTGCATTTCGGAGACCGTGTAAATATAAAATCTGCAGAAACTTTCATTTTACAAAGGTAGCACTCACATTTGACATTTAATTTGAGTTCCTTTCATCAGAATCACCCAGAAAAAAAAGTATATGCTTTATACATTGTTCTTAAATCCTCATACATCTAAAACAGTTCAAAACTTTTGAATGCTGTTGTTAATCCACATCATAAATTTTATTTTATATCTTCCAAAAAACTCATCCGATTGAAATGCTTGATTTTAAATGAGATAAATTGAATGAACCTAAACTTAATCTAGGCATATATTTTTTGTTTAGAAATTTATTTTAATTATGAAAATTATTAATAACTTCATATTTGAAATTAGTCTGTGTACAGCCTCTAGAGTTTACGGGGCGGACCATCACCGCCATTTTTTGGTACACTTTCGGTACACGCCTGCTTCTTGGCGACTTTAGCGACTTTAGCGCCTTGTTGGCGATTTTAAGAAATTTGTTAATCACATATAATTTGAACTAAGTCGATGTATGCACAAAAAGTAAAGTTTTTCTATAATCAAAGGTCGTACGGTCCTTGAATATCTTTACATTTTTCAAAAATAATTTTTCGTCCTTAAAGTCCTTTCTGTAAAAAGTCCTTAATTTCAAACTCTTATTTCTTAATCAGATGTGAAACTCTTATGCATTTCAGTGAATTTCTGATTAAAAGAAAAAAAGTCAACTAAATTCCTCTCTTGACGAAATTTTCTTCGCCCCCTTTTGCTTCACCACCCCTCCCCCTCAAAAGTACTCAAAGTATAAAAATCCTTATTTTTTTTTTTTTAACTTTTCTACTCTATTTATTATTTTATTGTAACAATATGATCATACAAATTTCGTTAAAATTTAATCTAAATTCCTCTATCCCAAAATTTTGCTTCCCTCTCTACCCCCTCCCCCCTTCTCACAATATTCAGTATAGTTTAAAATTTTTAGAACTGTAATTTTTTAAAACTTTGTTTTTGCTATACCTGTCATTTTATTAAAACAATAAATAAATAACCAATCATATATTTTTTCCCTCCCTCCCCACCGAAATTCACGTTTTCCCTCCCCCCCCCTGATACCAAGCACACAAAATTTAAAGTTTTTAAATATCATTTTTTTTTGTTTGTTCTATGTGTAAATGTTTACTAAAGTAAATAAATAACAAGTCATCTAATAATCTCTACCCCACCCCTTTAAAAAAAATCTTCTTCCCCTTTGCCCCTCCCTCTGTTTATGAAGTTTAAAATCTTTAAAAGTATTCTTTTTTTCTGATGTTTGTTCCTTTATTGTAATAATGAGTAATTAATCGTCTAAAATCCTCCCTCTATCTGATATGGCCGCTTTCCCTTTAGCCCGCCCCCCCCCCCCTCTTTACTCCAAGCACAAAAAAATTTAAATTTTTAAAGTGTTTAATTTTGAATTTTTCTTGTATATAATTTTAAATCTTTAGTAACAATAATTAATAAGTCATCTAATGAACTTACAACCCCCACCCCATAAAATTCTGTCTCTCCCTTAATCCCCCCCCTACTCACAAAATTAAAAAGTCTCAAACGTTTTTAATTTTTAAAACTTTCTTTGCTATATTTATTACTTTATTGTAACAATAACAATAAATAATCATTTAACATCCTCCCACCATCTGAAATTACCTCTCCCCCGGTCTTTCCTACCATGTAAAACTTAGCCTTCAAAACTTTAATTTTTCTTTCTGCCCCATTTGTGAGTCGATAAATAACTAATCCCCCTCCTCCTCCCGCCACAAAAATAAATAAATAAAATTATCCTTTCCCCTTCTTCCTAAACTTACAAAGTTTAAAATCTTTTAAACTTTAAAATTTTTCTCCAACACCAGTGTTTTGAATGGATAAAACGTTAACATTTCGGGCAAAGACATCAGGTTTTTCTAATTTTTTTAGTATTATTTTGGGTAATTGGTAGAGATGCGACACCACGAAAAAGAAAAACCGGTCGCCACGTGACCACAGTTGCTCATAACTCGATAAATAATTTATTTATTAAAAAATAGAAATCTCATTTTGATACAAAATCCCTTCAGTAATCAGAGCTGCTAGTTTTATGTCTTTACGTTTAAAAATGATTAAGTAAATGTGTCATAAAGTTATTTTGGGTAGCTGGTAACTCTTAAACTCAAATTCCTGAATATCAACAAGATTGCAGATTATTTGATGAACAAGTATTTACATGTTGCGTACTTAAAGCTGTTAAGTGAAATTTGCCTTTTATATCTCTTCTTTTTATATTAACTCACTGTTTATATTAATATTGATTAATTTATGAAACCCTCCTAAAATATTTAAATATATATATATATATATATAAGCAAATTATTCCGTATTATAATTTCCTGAATCTGTAAAATAATAGTAATAATAATAATAAACTGTTTAACCTATTTATGAATTTTTTAGAGAATTAAAAATGTGCAGAAAGATTTAAAATTATATAAGCATCCCTTAAATAAAAATAATTCTCATAAAATTCAGCTTCCCGATTTTCTCCTTCGGCTCAATAAACAGTTTGATATTTAAATAAAATATATCCTACATGTTTTATTAGTAAAAATAAATCAAGTAATCTAACCGCCCCCCCCCCCACCCCCGCAAACAAAAGTAAGAAAAATCTGTTCCTCTCCAACACATGAAGTTGAGATTTTTTTTTTTAATTTTCTGCTCTATTTGTGACCTTGTAGTGGCAAATAATAATAATAATAATAATAATAATAATAATTAATGAGATTAATAAGAAAATAAATAATTCAAAATCTCGTAAATATGGATTAATAACTCTCAAAAGTTTGAAAAAATTAAGAGTATAAATAATCTTTGTCTCTTATGTATATTTATGCACTTGTGTAAATATTATAAACATAAATAAATAATTAAATTTAAAAAGAATCGCAATCGTCAGTTATTTTTACACGTTTTAACAGACTTTTAAATTTGGCGCTTTCATAAATCCTGCCATTTATCTCTACGACAGTTGATTAACCACTTTCTTCTTTTTGTATTTTCTTCGGGAAATTTGAACATCCGGTGTCTTTTCTAGAATAGTTTGAGCAATTCATCGCAAAGCAACCTCCCATCATAAATTTCGCAACTAATTATACGTGTAATTAATAAAAAATAACTGTTTAAATGTAGCACCGTTGCTCTGAGTTTACATAGAAGTGAATGGTGGCTGGATACATATGGCAAACTCAAAGGCACATCAATGGCGGATGCTTCAGCTCGTATCTCTAGTAATCCTAGTCTGTTCTCCTATACATCTCCTATACATTCTAGGAAGAAAAATGATTGTTTATGTTCCCTCTACCACCCTTTAAGATTTTCCGGTTATTTTCCGATCATCCTGTATATTTTGGTCTTCCCGAATCGCAAATAAAAAACTTCGTCAATTCTCAAGATATCAAATGCAATTAAACTTATTACAAATCTTCTTAACACTATCTACAACGTTTATATTGACAAGTTTTTGATGTTTAATTTCCTTTTTTCTCGATGTTAGAGACACAAAATGGCAGATGTTTTTAAGTAATCCTTTTAGCAATAAATACTTATGTTCTTTACGCAAAATCTTACTTCTTTCCAATAATTTCTATAAAATTTCTGTATTCAGATATCGTTATCAAATAAATAATTGAATTTTCCAAAATAGGAGATAACTGGATTTTCCAAATTACTTTTTGGTGACTACTAAGAAACGAATATATCCCACCTGCTTGTCTAGTGGTTAGTGCGCTGGCTACTAGAGAAAAGGTACAGAGTTCGAATTAAGACTAAGGCATGGATTTTTGAAGTTGGTTGGATTCCACTTTAAATGGAGATTCCTTTCTGTTGAGCCGTTATGTGCAAACGATGTTTACAACCAACCACACTAGATATTCTTTGAAAGACACGTAGATTATTTTATATATATTAAGCAAATGGTATAATTAATTATAGAATCACATAGCATGGTGATTAAAAGAGAAGTATGGTTACAAAATCTGTAAATAAAACATGCAACTAACATTAAACCAAATCATCGTTGCACACATGACCTTTTTCTCTAGCAATTTTACAGGATTTTCATTTATATGATGCTGCATAGTAATAATAACAACAATAATAATAATAATAAAATGAATTTTACATTACAAAACATGATAAAAATATGTAAATCACTTTACGATTCATGCAAATAATGGGCATCTTAAGTATTCAATTTAATTATAAAAATAACTTAATTTTAACAAAACATATTCCTATATTAAATATTTTCCATGTTACTAAATTTTTTTTGTCGTTGTTTTTAGGTAGATTTCGTAAGAAATAATGCCTATTACATTCTCCCCTATGTTGGAATTTCTGAAAAACTTTTGCAAATCTACACTGATCATGGCCCCAAGAACCCAAAACCACACTTAGTTCAAAACTTTATCTATCTATCAATATCTCTATCCTTATCTCTATCTATTTATTTATCTATCTATCTATCTGTAGATAGATAGATAGATAGATAAATAGATAGATATAGATACAGACATAGATAGAGATTTATGTAGAATTATGGAATTATGGAAGTTATCGTGTCCATAAAAATGTGATATATATATATAATAAAACTTTATCTATGTATGTTTCTATATAGCTATCTATCTATCTATTTATCTACCTATATATATATATATATATGTAGGGTCAGAACCCATCCTCCCGCTGGCGTTGCCAACAAAGGTCGTGCTCGGCAGCACCTTTTGCTATGGAGGAGGCTGTTACGAGAAAAAGAGGGCAGAAGGGACAGGACGAGAGCCGAGCTAGGGTCTCTCTCTTGTAGTTCCATGTTATGGTTGATGCACTAAATATGTATATGTAACCTTTATTGTTCGTGTGATGTCTATTCGTAAATAAATGTCAGTGTTTCATTTAACCAAAAGAACAGTGATTGTGAGTACCTACATACAACACACGGCATCCTTCTACAGTGGCGCAGCCGGCAGGATCGAGACTAGCCTGACTAGCGTGTGGTGAGTTAGCTTCGATTTTTTTATTATTATTATTTTTTTTGTAATTAATAAGAAAAAAAAATGTTGAAAGGCGCGAATAAAGGGGACCTCCATAAGTTACTAGAGGAACTCAATTTGGAATTTCCCCCAGATTCAAAAGTAATCCAATTAAAGAATATCCTAGAAAAGTCAGACGTTTATACGAATCAGAAAGATTTTGTTGAGGACACTTTAAATACAATTATTAATGAGAGAAAGGCTGAAGCGGAAAAAAATAAATTAGAAGAAAGCAATAAAATTGAATTGGAAAAAATTCGCGTTGAAAAATTAAGAATAGAAAATGAAGTGGAAAAATTACGGCTTGAAAAACAATTTGAGCTGGAACAGGCCAAACTTAAATTTAATGGAAATGCCTCAAGTGAGGCATCAAGTGATGCGGTCGTGAAAAAAATACCTATAGAATCGCTATTAAAAAGCGTAAAAACTCTAACGATTCCGGTCCCATCAGAACCAGAAATTTGGAATTTATTTTTCAGCTCTTTAGAAAGGGCCTTCAAAATTAAGGAGGTACCCGAAGACCTCAAAGCGGAAATGCTTATTAATATATTAGGAGAGAAATCGAACAACATATTAACATACATTAGTGACGAACATATCACTAATTACGAACAAGTTAAAAGCATAGTGTTGAGAGAGTATGAACCTACCCCGCAAGTATGTTTAGAAAATTTCCGTACCGCTGAAAGGAAGCCAGGAGAGACCCATATTCAATTTGCATCGCGCTTGACTACCAATTGGGAATATTATTGTAAGTTGAGGAAAGTAGAAACCTTCCAGAATTTAAAGGATCTAATATTTTCAGACAAATTGTTCAGTACATTAGATCAAGAAACCGCGACGCATATAGGGATAAGACAGGCTGAGGATTGGTTCCTACCCCCTCATCTTGCGAAAGAATGTGATATTTACTATACTTCTAGAGGGAAAAACTTAAATGAGGTGAATTCCCCGAGATATGTTCCCCCTCCATTAAGAAGCGATAATAATTCACGCGGACGAAACCATAATAAAACTTGCTATATCTGCGGTCTAAATCATTTCGCAAAAGATTGTAGAAGGCGCTCAGATAAGATCGGGAGCCAAGAAACAGGGAAAAGTGAAAAATTAGAAGATAGACCAGTGATCGCTAAAGTTAGATCATTCGGAGATAGTATGCCGACCCCCTCCTTTTTCCCCGTAGAAACGGTAACTTTGAACATAGTAGGGAAGAAAGTTGAAAGCATCCTGGATTCCGGAACTGAATACACGGTTTTTAAAGAATCATATATTCCGCGGGAATGTTTAGAAAGAAGTCACGGTCGGGTTCAGCTGAGGTCAGCTTTCGGCGAGACAATTGAAGCTAAGTTGTGTGTTATTCCAATAGGAATTTGGTATGGACAAGGCCGGATAAGTAAGCCCGTTGATATTGAAGTCGCTGTAACTGAAAGGCTGGATTTTCCTTATTTATTACGGCCTGAAATATACGAACTACTGAAAGAAAATACAACCCCCAATATCCAGACTATAGAGGTCGGGAAGGGAAATGATGAAGCAGAGACTAGTAGAGCTATCGGGGGTTTACGAACGGAATTTTTAAAGAATGAGAGGAAATTTTGGAAGATCGAGATATCGGATAATGATGCGCTAAGTAAATCGATAACTGTAGAGTGCGGAATTAAAGCAGCCGCACTCAGAAGCAACACTTTAGAACAAATATCCACTGTTAACTTTTTTAAGGAAGAGCAAGCTAAATGCGAAACCCTTAAAAACGTACGTAATGATCTAGAGATGGGAAAAGGGAATTTTACTAGTATTGACGGGTTGATTTATCATAAGGATAAAGTTATAGGTGAATCGGTATTTCAACTGGCGTTACCCCAGAGTAAAAGAGAAGAGGTCTTGAAACTAGCACATGAATCAATTTTTGGCGCTCACTTGGGTTACAGGAAAACGAAAGAACGGATTCGTTACAATTTCTTTTGGCCTAACATGTCTAAAGATATAATGGAGTTTTGCAAAACATGCGAAAAATGCCAATTAAGAACCACTGAAAAGATAAGTGATAGAGTCCCAATTACCCCAGTTTTAAGACCGGAACTCCCGTTTGAGGTGGTGAACGTTGACGTAATTGGACCGATTGATCCACCCTCAGGAAGAGGTCATAAGTATGTTTTAAGTCTCATAGATCAGCATACTCGATGGCCTGAGGCCATACCTATGAGATCTCTTACTGCAAAGACAGCTTGCGATTCATTATTGCAAGTATTCTGTAGAACAGGTATTCCAAATATTATTGCTAGTGATCAGGGCACCAATTTCACGTCCGCATTAACTCAAGAATTTCAAAAAAGATTAGGATCCAGCCCCCGATTTTCTTGCCCCGGATATGCGGCCAGCAATGGTTTGATTGAACGATTTAATAGGGTATTAAAAAACATGTTACACCATGTTATTCGAGAGGATCCGAGAGACTGGGATAAGCAGATTCCTTTTCTTTTATTCGCATATCGTGAAGCGCCTAATTGCACCACCGGGATCTCTCCATTCAAATTGTTATATGGTAGGGAAGCGCGGGGGCCGTTAGCAATCTTAAAGTCTACCTGGGCGGGAGAAATACATCTTCCAGTAAATATAACCGAGTCTGCAACCGATTATTTACAAAACCTTAAGATTAGAATGGAAAGAGCTGCTGATCTTGCATCTATTACGGCGGCGAATAGGCAAAAAACTTATACTGACTGTTTCAATAAAAGGTCATCTATTAGAAAATTTTCCGTAGGTGATCAGATATTTCTTCTCATTCCGGACTCTAATAATAAAATATATGCGCGGTGGACAGGTCCTGGGGAAATTATAGAATTTTGTCCCCCACACGCGTATAAGGTAAAATTACAAGATGGGACTATTAAGAAAGTGCACGTAAATAAAATTAAGAAGTTTTATACTAGAATTAATGCTATAGGGATCGTTTTCGAAGAGGAAAGTGACTTCGGGGATATTCAGGCTAGTCCCGAGAATATGCAAAATGAAAAGAACGATGTCTTTGCTGACATTAAATTGTCCCACCTACAAACTAATGAAAAACGAGATTTGGAACAATTATTGAAGAAATATGAGATCCTATTCAGAAAGAAGGTCAGAGTTGCGGCGGTAGATCCTCACAAGATTCGATTAATTACAAACGCAGAGAGAAAGAAACCATATGTTTATAGGATTCCAGAGACATTAAAATCGAAAGTGGATGAACAAATAAATGAACTCCTAGAGTTGGGTTTGATTGAGGAGAGTTCGGCAGAGATAGCACACCCAGTGGTGTGTGTGCAAAAGAAAGACAGTAATATACGCTTATGTGTGGACTATCGAGCTCTAAATGCTGTGACTAAATCTGATGACTTTCCCATGGAAGATGCGACGAGTTTAATGTATAGCATCGGACAGGCTAACATTATTACAACCTTAGATTTGCTCAAAGGTTACTGGGCAATCCCCATGGAAGAAGAAAGCCGTGATTTTACATCCTTTAAGACGCACCGTGGACAGTATAGATTTAAAGTAATGCCGTATGGGCTTAAAAATGCGGCTGCAAGTTTTCAGCGTTCAATGAATAAAGCCCTTCGAGAATTCGAAGAATTTTCTCGTGCGTATATTGACGATATTGCCGTATTTTCTACACACTGGCATTCACATTTAATTCATCTAGATACCGTGTTAAATAAGCTTGATGAACTGGGATTCACCGTCAATATTGACAAGTGCTCTTTTGGGAAAACCCAAATTAAATACTTAGGACACTTGATAGGCTCAGGTAAGCACCAACCTGATCCCGCAAAAATTGAAACAATCGAAAAGTTATCGACTCCAAAAACAAAAAGTCAACTGAGAAGTATCTTAGGCCTGTGTAATTACTACCGGGATTATATATCTCATTTTTCTGAGGCTGTTCTGCCTCTCACCGAGCTTACGAAAAAGAAATTTCCTGAAACACTAATATGGAATTCTGTTCACGAAACAGCTTTCCAGCAACTGAAGCGGGCACTTAAGGAGGCCCCCACTCTATACACACCCATCTACGGGAACCCTTATATAATTCAGACGGATGCATCTCAATTCGGTATAGGAGCTTGCATTTCCCAGGAAATTAACGGGAAAGTCCGCCCGATTTCTTATGCGAGCCAGAAATTGACTCCAACGCAACAAGCCTGGTCAACCATTGAAAGAGAAGCATACGCAATTGTGTGGACACTAAAACATTTTGAAACTTTAATTTTTGGTGCAAATATCGAACTGTATACTGATCACAATCCATTGACTTTCTTGACAAGAAATGCACCACAGTCATCGAAACTGCAGCGATGGGCTTTAGCTCTCCAAAAATATAACATAAATATTCAGCATTGCCCAGGTTCAAAAATGACGAATGCAGATGCACTTTCACGATTGGTATGATTGTAACAAGCATCTTTTCGTCTGTCATTTATTACTATTTTTATTATTTTTTTTTTCTCGTATGATTATTATTATTATTATTTTATTGTGGCAATGTAACAAGGCATCTTTACGTCTACTCATTTTTCATTAGTGTTATTTGCTGTATTTTGCTTTATGGTAAATGTTTTTTTGTGTATTTCATATATATATATATATATATACGTGAGAATTCGTACCATTATATTTGAGAAGAAAAGAGCCAAAATTGTTCATTTTGGGGTATATTCTGACCTATAGTTCAGATATGTGTTTGTTGGAGAAACATCCCCAAACACTCATCTTGCGGGGGGGGGGGGGGTGTAGGGTCAGAACCCATCCTCCCGCTGTCGTTGCCAACAGAGGTCGTGCACGGCAGCACCTTTTGCTATGGAGGAGGCTGTTACGAGAAAAAGAGGGCAGAAGGGACAGGACGAGAGCCGAGCTAGGGTCTCTCTCTTGTAGTTCCATGTTATGGTTGATGCACTAAATATGTGTATGTAACCTTTATTGTTCGTGTGATGTCTATTCGTAAATAAATGTCAGTGTTTCATTTAACCAAAAGAGCAGTGGTTGTGAGTACCTACATACAACACACGGCATCCTTCTACAATATATATATAAAGTTTCTATAAATAACAAAAGGAAAAATGCTTTTTGAAATAAAAATATACATGTATTACATGTAATAATATGTATATTGCATTTTCAAATGTGCTGAATATTTTTTTATAATTTAGATTATATTAAAAATTATTAAAATGTCGATATAACTGAAGCCAAGGTTTTTGATATTTATTTTATTTCAGTACGTATATTTACGGGTGTTTAGAGTTAAAAATTAACTACTTGGCAATCGGCACGTTATATCATTTTAAGACTTATTGCAAGAGGTTTCCATTAAAAGCTATATTCTCACGTCAGACCTAAAAAGCAATCTTTAACTCGATTTCTCTGCGGTAAAACGTCTGCAAGCTCTTAAGGGAATGGAATTGAAAGGACTTTGAGTTTTTTTTTCTTATATTTGCGGCAGTATACAAGAAATATATTCAGAGATTTTTAACTTTTATTTTCTCGAATTTCGTCTATAAAATATCAGACACATTGACTGTGTGCAAAAGGATTTTATGTTTTATTATTCAGGTTTTCTATATTCTGGAGAAATATTCATTTATTGCAAACTTTGATGCACAACATTAAAAAAAATGAGATTTTTTTTTTTTTTTTAATTCAAGTATTTTGGCGAAAAGCAAAAAAAAAAAAAAAAAAAAAAAAATGCAATTTGACAATTTACAACGACCATTTGGAAAATGATTTTTTCAAAGACTGATATTTAAGACATAAAAAATCGCACGGAGTTGATCATACATTACGTACGCCATGGACATTAACATTCCTGGACCCATCATGAACAAATTTTAAGAGAAATTTCAGTTTTACAATTTTCGGTACTTTCAATTTTTAAACTTTTACGGAGCTGGTCATACATTACGTACGCCATGGATTAAACATTAATATTCGTGGACCAATTTTAAATGAAATTTCATTCTTAAACTTCTAAACATCTAAATGCAATTTGTTTGAAAGCTGTATCTTAATTTGTTTCTGAGTTATTAATTTTTTTTTGTAGTTTTTATTACTTTTTTGCCATAGTGGCAACAGAAGTATCCATCTCTGTTGAAAGTAAAGGGAAAATACAGATTACTGTATAGACCAATCAGAAAACGAATAAAATGCGGGATTCAACTAATAAAACGCTTCAGTTATGTTCTTGTTTTCCTACCCTGACTGAGGACATTAACCATTTTTCCAAATGGTTAAAAAAAAACTTTTTTCTTTTACTAAAAATGAATAAATTAATTAGGAGATAGTAGTTATACATTAATAATTTATTTAGATATTATTTTTTTAGGTGCGTTTGTAATTACATAAATACATAGCACCTATAGTCGTCGTCTGGTTCGTCCGTCTGTCTGGTCCATCTATAAAACTACCCAACCAAATTGTTTGAAATTTAATATATTTAACCCTTGCAGTCATTTCAAATTTTATGAAACTCGAATCAAAACTTAAAAAGATATTAATAAAAGTTTTCTTCCTTCTATTAAATACTACCATACGTAATTAATTCAGTGATATCCCGTGATAGGTAATGCTTCCAGGTTGCCATGGTGATTAATCTATTAAATGCTATCATACGTAATTAATCCAATGATATCCCACGATAGGTAATGATTCTAGGTTGCAATGATGATTACGTCCTATTTACGGTGGAGTCCTATTATTTCCGTATTACTGAAATTCACTGTAAAAAAAAAACGAACTAAAAAACGGAAATACTACCGGCAATCTAGACGCCAGTACTATTTACGTTTTTTTACGGGAACTTTTACCCATAAATTACAGAAAATTTTTCGTTTTTCTGATTAAAAACGGAAAATTTCCTGTAATTTATGGGTAAAAATTCCCGTAAAAAAACGGAAATAGTACTGGCGTCTAGATTGCCAGTAGTGTTTCCGTTTTTTTTTTTTACAGCGTTGATATATATAATCGTAATAAATTTTGTGTATAATCGTAATAAATTCATGCTTTTTAGCATAAGAGTGCAACAGCTATTGCACCAAGATCTGAATATTTATAAAACTAGTCACAGTACGAACGCACCTCATTTGCCACGTTTGACGTGCAATTTCCGGATTTGTTTCTTTTTATGACCATTTTAAGTTCCGACTTGTTAATATTTGTAGTATTCCAGTATGTACATTAATCTCTCACAATTAAAATTAAAGGCTTACATATAAATTAATATATTGAATAATTATTAGTTTATTTTCTTTACTTATTAATTGAGCAATTGGAAATATTACTGGGATTTCAATATTTTGTCTTTAATTTTTCATAACGTTAATCAATATATAACGGAATACTTAACAAAAGTACTAACGATTTATGTTTCACATTTTAACCAATATAAAATTAATTGAGCAGCTGGAAATATTACTGGGATTTCATCATTTTTTCTTACTTTTTCCATAACGTTAATCTTTATATAACAGGATACTTAACAAAAGTATTATCTATATAAGTTTTAAATTATAAGTCTTATATAAAACTCTCTAACTATACCATATTTAAGACTTATTGCAAGAGGTTTCCCATTTTCGGATCTGTTTCATTTTATGATCATTTTAAGTTCCGACTTGTTAATATTTGTAGTATTCCAGAATGTCTCACAATTAAAATTAAAGGCTTACATATAAATTAATATATTGAATAACTGTTAGTTTATTATCTTTACTTATTAATTAAGCAGTTGGAAATATTACTAGGATTTCAATATTTTTTCTTTACTTTTTCTTAAGATTAATCACTATATAATGGTATACTAAAGAAAAAAAACTAACTATTGAAGTTTCACATTTTAACCAATATAAAATTAAGTGAACAATTGGTAATATTACTAGGATTTTAATACGAATTCTTACTTTTTTCTTAACTTTAATCTATATATAACAGGATACTTAACAAAAATATTATCTATTTAATTTCCGCATTTAAAATCTTATATAAAACTCGCTAACTATACCATATTGAAGACTTACTGCAAGAGGGTTTTCTATTTCCGGATTTGTTTCATTTTATGATCATTTTAAGTTCTGACTTGTTAATATTTGTAGTTTTCCAGTATGTATATTAATGTCTCGCAATTAAAATTAAAGCCTTACATATAAATTAATATATTGAATAATTATTAGTTTATTTTCTTTACTTATTAATTGAGAAGCTGGAAATATTACTAGGATTTCAATATTTTTTCATTAATTTTTCTTAACGTTAATCAATATATAACGGAATACTTAACAAAAGTACTAACGATTTATGTTTCACATTTTAACCAATATAAAATCAATTGAGCAGCTGGAAACATTGCTGGGATTTCCTCATTTATTCTTACTTTTTCCATAACGTTAATCTATATATAGCAGGATACTTATCAAAAGTATTATCTATTTAAGTTCCGCATTTTAACTCTTATATAAAATTCGCTAACTATACAATATTTAAGACTTATTGCAATAGGTTTTCCATTAAAAACTATATTCTCACTTTAAACCTGAAAAGCAATCTTTAACTTAATTTATCTGCATTAAAACATCTGGTAGTACTCAAGTGTATTGAAAGATCTTTGATTTTCTATTTGCGGCTGCATAGAAGATAAATATTAAAAGAATTTCATACTTTTATTTTTTTGAGTTTCGTTTTTAAAATATCAGACACCATAATATTGTAAATGCAATAGCATATCTGTTTCTTTATTGTCTTTTTTTTTCTTATTCTGCAGAAAGTTTCATTTATTCTAATCTTTTATGAAAGTTTTTGAATAATTAAAGTATAAACTACATTTTTAAACATTAAATATTTGTCCGAAAGGGGAAAAAATGGTTAAACGAAAAGAAGTAACTTTATTAAGAATTTGTAGTTATGCTATAATTCATTTAAATATTAGGCATTTACATATATTTTCAGTATGATTTTCATTCATACTCGCACTGGAAAATTAATATTTGCTTTTAAATTAGAATATAGCTTAATTTATTTAACCTATTAGACCAATTTAAACAGCTTCGTTTAATATATCTATCTACCATATAGTATATATAAAATCCTGATGAAACAAATTTATGAAACGAAGTTATGAGACTATTTTATGTAACGACTGATTAAATGACCGATTATGTTTTACAGCTGTTTCTCCTAAAGTATGGAACGTTTGGCGATGAAAGTACAGAAGAACCTCTTTTATCCGAAACTCTTTTAACCGAAACTCTTTTAACCGAAACTCTAGTTTAACCGAAATCTATTTTTAAAGCTTTTTTTTTCTTTTTTTTTTTACTATCACATTTCTTATGAGCAAAATCCATTTTTAAAGCTTTTTTTTTTTTTTTTTTTTTTTACTATCATATTCCTTGTGTGCAAGCGGTTTTTTCCGAACTCCGAGTACATATAAATATTTCTGATCCACTTTCTTAGAGTTCCTTTGAATTTAACTTGAGCTCCCGTAAGCTGCGGGATGGAACGAAGAAAACGAACAAATTAGCAATTCTGAAGCTTTTGAATATTTTGCAAAAGGTTTTGCATGGCTGGGGCGGCAGGAAGACTGTGATACCGGTGTAGTAATAATATTTAAAAAACTTCGTGATAGCGTTTCAAACAAAGCCAATCGAAACTGCGACACACAAAGCATTTTATCAAAGCCTTGAGTAACAGGTATATAAAAGGTACTTAATTTCAAAATTAAAATTCAGGTAATTTATTCTTGTTTCTTTATCGCTGTTGCTTTATTTATATTAAGCACTTGTTACCATAATAAGAAATATTGCATATATTTCTCTTTAATCTGAAAATTGAAGCATTCTCGCTTATCCGAAAATTTCGATTTTCCGAAAGAGGGTTGGTCCCAATTACTTCGGATAATCGAGGTTCTACTGTAACTTCAATTATTTGTATTGATCCATAGGTTTCAAAAGTGGTATTAGAATATTGAAATTTGAATTAGTTTTCGAGACATGGAGGAAAGAGATTGATGGAGATGCAGTATGCCGTAAAAACGGTTTGCAATATGATGCGCGTTATCACTCAAATTTAAATGATGTCACTAGTCCCAAACAAAACGAGCACCTGGAACAGGGACCGGATTCTTTGACATCACCCGCGCATTTATTTCTCTAAATGAAAGTAATCTGCTTATTTTTAAGCATTCTAAAGCAGCATTCCATTGTATTATGAACTAAAAACTGTATTACTAAAAGTTTTCATCTTTTTTTTCGTGAAAGAACATGCTTGTGTTTGGGCGTTCTGTAGCGGATTTTAGGGTTCCTTTTTTTTCGTCAATCCCAGCCACTTTACTGCATCTCCATCTATCTGTTTCCTCCATGTTTTCGAGATATTTTTTTTTCTTCTAATTTTAGTGACATTTGTATAACGTTGGTAACTAGATTATTCCATTTTTTGTGGGGAAAAGGGGAAAACACAGGGATTATTAAATTTCTTTTTCGTCATTTTCGAATTGAAATTAACTTTTATTTTATTCGATAGTAAAGACAATATTGTAATTAAATTATGTTTTTCAAGAAATAATAATAAAAAAAAATTAAAAGCATTTTTTCACATTTCGATCATCCAGAATCAGTTTATTTTAGAAACCAAAAATCGTCTATCACTTTCAAATTCCACAGGCATAAAAAAGGGTTTTCTTTTCAATTTTAAAGAGAAAATGACATCAATATTAAATATTAAAAAAGTACGAAAACATTAAAATAAAATTGTCACACGCGAAACTCATTTAAAGGTGATAATTACGTCATATGTAAAAGGCGCAAACATTAAATATCGTAATATTTAAAATGCCTTTAATAATTTAATTATTACACGTGAAAATCTTTTATTGCTGAATTATTTTATTCATATTTAAAATGCTCAAATAATATTTCCAAATACTTTTAAATAAAATAATATATGTATCCGTGAATCTTAAAAAATAAAAAATATATATATTATGTGAGAAATGCATTTAATATTGAAAATTAGGTCATATATTAAAACGATACATTTAAAACGATTTTCATTACGGAGACTTAATTTAACGTCCACGGTATAAAAGTAGTGCAGCAAGCAAATATGTTTATATATTACATCTCTTGATTCCGCATAAATACAGGTAAATGCATGCGCAGAATGCTTTCTATTTATTTTGTTCGAATTATTAATAAATAAATACGTATTAGAAAATTCGGATATTCTTATTAATTGATACAAACAATATACATTGTAAAAATAACCTGAAAATATGCATGATGGCGTATTAAAATAGAAAAAAAGAATTCATGAATAAGCTACATCTGTTCTTCAATTACCAGAAACTCCATAAAGATATAAAACATAAGCGTAAAGTTTCAAAACACAATACTTTTCAATACGTGGATCGGAAAGCTATTCCAGTTTTTTACATCAAACCTAAAGGAAGAATATTGTCCATAGCGTCCTAATAAAACACAGGAAGATAGTGTCCATTTAATCCACACCGATTAAATATTTTTGAATTTTTTTAAAACTCCGATTATATCATTAATATGGTGTAATTAAGTAGATACTAGCATAATTTTGAAAAAAAGTTTTTTTATTTTTTAAGTAACTACCTCTCTTATAAACATGACATATTAGTAGGACACATAGTGAGGACATGTAAGATGCTTACATAAACTAAATTTATGAGCAAGTATTTTATTTTACTTTAAAAATACTGTTTATGTTGTACAAAAATACTCTATGATTTCTCCAATAAAAAGATAATAATAACGGTAAAATTCTAGATTATAAGATCACAATATTTAAAGGATTGTTTAAATAGATTTTTTCAATTAAATTTCAATTGGTTACTTGTTTTTTTTTATATGCTATACTTTTATGTATTTTAAAGACGTCATAACAAAATGCATCCAGAAAATCCTTACTAATTTTATTTTTTAAAATGTTTTATTAGCTGACCTATTTACAGGACAGCGGTCCAATATGGGTTAACTAACCACTTTATAAAGCTGATTTTCAAATGTGTTATTGATCTTACTTACCAATCCTGAAAACTTATGTCATTTATTACGACAGCGGTGGATGAGGCCAAGGTAACCGAAAAATGGTCATTCGAACTTAAAAGCATGGCAACGTGATTACAGAAGATAGCCGCACTGTTATACTCTGGACATACGTTTTTTAAATAGGGCACATTAGTATGTTGATACATGTTCAGGCTGTAAGGACTGAAAGGAGGTTGGCGGGCAAAGCTCGCAGGAGGCTGAGTCCCCTTTTATATATATGTTAGATTACACACACACGCACACACATATAGATTTATATGTGTGTGTATATATATATATAAGATTTATATGTGTGTGTATATATATATAAGATTTATATGTGTGTGTATATATATGTTATCGGCCAAACCCGATTTTAGGCCAAACTAGTTTATCCTAACGCGCATCGGATAAACTAGTTTTTCCTAGGCCAAACTAGTTTATCCTAACGCGCATAGGACAAACTAGTTTTTTCTAGACCAAACTAGTTTATCCTGACGCCCATAGGATAAACTAGTTTTTCCTAGGCCAAACTAGCTTGGCCTAAAGCTCATAGGATAAACTAGTTTAGCCTGCTATTCATTGGTCTGAACTAGTTTATCCTAGGCCGATGTAGTTTGTTCTAGGCCAATTCAATTTGGAATGCTTTTAATGATCCCAAAGACCACTTTCGGCGCTAACCTTCTAGTTTATCCTAGGCCAATTCAGTTTGACGGGCTTTAATTGATGCCAACAAGTGTTGAGCAAGCTCAAAAAAAGAAAAAAAACTAATTCAAACTTAAATTCAATTTCTCAAAAATGAGTCATTTCAAGCTCAAATTGAAAAATTTTCAAACGAAACCGCTCAGCTCAAACACGATAAAAGTGAGCGGAAGTGGATATGGAAGTGAGCGAAGTTCAGTAAAAACTGTTTATTTTATTTTATTTTATTAAATATATGATTGAAGTTTAGCGTCCAAATTTACAAAATTTTGTGAGCTAGTCTTTCAGTTATACGATGTAAGGGTCTTTGCGGGCCCGCTCAATTTTCCTTCCCGACAATCGGTCCGGGCTTGGTTTGGGGATTACTTTTTTGAAGAAGTTCGGAACGAGATGGACCGGGACTCAATTTTTTTCCGGCTTAAGTCGGGACTGACTTGCAATCTCCTTGAGGTCTGCACAGGCAAAATTTTCAGTTCAATTTCCCATATGAAAATTATTTGGACCGGCAGGATCTCTGGTCTGTTCAGTAAAAATATCAGTAATATTTGACTCAGCCCAACTTTTTTTTATGTTCGTATTTTTAGATCGCTATTATTCCACAATTAAAATTTATATATTTATTATTTTTGTGACTTTTTTAAGATGAGTTGATGCAGTTTTAGGTAATAATATTAAAGTTCGGTTAAACCCGAGAAAAATAACCTGCCTATGTCGGAATCCCGTGTTTTACAAAAAAAAAAAAAAAAAAAATATGTCGATCTATGTAAAATGAGGATATTAGTACCTGTAAAAAGAATATAATGCATTTGTAACAGACGACGAACCTTCTAATAAGGGAACCTGCCTATAACGGATTTATATTCTTTTCCATGAAATTCCGTCTCAGAAGATTTTATTGTATAGGGTTTTTTTTTTTTTTTTTTTTTTTTTTTTTAATCTTCAAGCCATAGAATGTGGATTAACGATATTAATGATTCTATTGTAAACTATATTGATTTTTTAATGAATCTCTATTTGTATGTAAATTCCTGAATAATTAGTAATACCATTAATGTCTTTACACTGCTTGGAGACTTGAAAATCTGAAAAATTCTAGATAGAAGAACCTTCTAGGACGGAATCACATACGAGAGAAAAAAAAACTTCGTTGTAGTTAAGTTCCTTTTTCAGCAGGTCCGTCGTCTCTAGCAAATGTATTATTATTAATTTTTTTTTTTTTCAAATGGATTATCACATCCAATTTGTACCGATTAAAGAAGAAATTCCGTTTAAAACAGGATTTCATCATACACAGATTCTTTTAACAGGTTTTACAGTGCTGTATCCCCATTTGCATTAATGTATGTGTACTATATTATTTAAAGAGAAATTTAATTGTGGAATAATGGTAGCTTAAAAATATAAGTATTTTAAGCGAAACTGGGACCGGGACTTCACCGAATTTTTTAAAATTCCAGATTTCTGAACGAATATCAGATGTACTTCTGATATTCTTAATGGTACATTTATTCATAAGTAATTCAAAGTCAAGTGATATTTATGTGAGAAAAAAAAAAGAAATCTAAAACAAAAATCATTTTTTTTTTTTTTTTTTTTGTTAAGAAATCTTTAAAAAAAGTTTTAATATTTATTTTTTTCTCACATAAATATCACTTGGTTTTCAATTGCTTATGCATAAATACACCATTAAGAATACCAGAAGTACATTTGATATTCTTTCAGAAATCTGGAATTTTCAAAAATCCGGCAAAGTTCCGGTCCCGACGATGCTTAATTCTTGAGGTTATACTGTACATTATTAATCCATCCTCTAAATTCTTCCTCTTCTAAATTTTATGATAACCTCTCATCCCATTCTTTTGTCGTCTAGCACACAATTTGTCATACGGAACTTGTTTTGTAACTACCGGCGGCGGTGATATGGGGAAGACAGTGGGACAGTATCCCACTTCTCATCGAATAAAATATATTTTACAGGGGTGAAGGCAATACTACTTTGCACAAGGTTGGCGCCGGAACAGTAGTTGGAATCAATAAAAACGCGTCAAATTGCATTGGCCTAAGATAAACTAGATCGGCCTAGGGTAAACTGTAAGGTTGACGCCCGCGGCGGTCTTTGGTATCAATAAAATCATGCCAAATTGAATTGGCTTAGGATAAGCTAGTTCGGACGAATTTATAGCAGGCTAAACTAGTTTATCCTATGAGCGTTAGACCAAACTAGTTTGCCCTAGGAAAAACTAGTCTATCCTATGGGCGTTAGGACAAAGTAGTTTGGGCCTAGGAAAAACTAGTTTATCCTGTGGACGTTAGGATAAACTAGTTTGACTTAGGAAAAACTAGTTTAACCTATGCGCGTTAGGATAAACTAGTTTGGCCTAGGCCAATCTAGTTTGGCTTAAAATCGGGTTTGGCCGGTAACATACGTATATAAGTTGATGTCTTTGGAATTCGGCCTATTGAAATCACTTAGTTTATATATATCGAAATATTGAAACATTTAGAACCTATATAATAATTCAAACGAGAACCCAATTGAATTAGATTGAATTTGAACCTAATTCGGATTTTGCCTGCATCTTGGATGAATTCGTTAATACAGCAGTTAGTTTTTATAGTTCTTTTACAAAGATACGCAAAAACAAAACTTGCAAAAATTGACATAATAAATAACGTTCAAAATATACTGAACTAACAAACTGAACAAAACTGAACAAAATATACCGAAGCTAATTGGGGCGGTGTATTGATTTTGCTCGTGTTTTGAATGAATTCGTGAATGACGAATTTAGCTCTTAGTATAGATTTACAAGGGCACACAAAAGCAAAACATGCACAAATTGATATCACAATAACGGCCGAAATACCGAACCAATTTGAATTCAATTGAGATGGTGTATTGATCCTGCAAGTATCTTGGATTAGCACATTAATCAAGTATGTAGCTCTTGTCATTAGTTTACAGGAACATACAAAATTTCTTCATGGCATTGATTCAAGTATTTGACTTCAAACATCGTTTGAGGTTTAGAAATATTTTATAGCATATGGGCTAAACATTTAAATAATGATTTAAAAAATTAATAACATTTTTGATACAATTCACCTAAATTCATTCCATTATATTTGTTAAGCAAAATTTAATTCTTTTTCTGGAAATTACACTTTTTTGTCATAATAGCAAAATTAGAAGGGAAAACCAATTTTTTTTAATTGGCATTAACTCTGACGTACATAGTTAAAAAAAAAAAAAAAAAAAGGAAAGAAAATCAAACTGTTCTTCCGATTGAGCAAGGAGGGCTTGTTATTTTCTGTACTAAATAAATTGTATATGAGGAAATTTTGCCAATGTATCAATATATTCCCACAACTTTTCCTCATCTAATCAGATCAACATATAAAGTGATTCTTAACACATGTATTATAAACTAAAGTAGAATATAAATTTTTTAAAACTAGCATATTATATCATGCTTAAGACTTAATAATAGAGGATTATATACTTAAGATAATAGAGGTTTATGTATAGAGGAATTCCGCCCAAACCTATATTCCCGTGTCAGAATTAAAAGCAAGCTTTAACCTAATTTTTCTGCCGTAAAAAAATGGTAGCTTTTTCTCAAAAGATTGGAATTAAATGAACTTATACATATTTTTTTTCTATTTGTTACTCTGCAGAAGATAAGTATTTAATTTTATACTTTTATTTTCTTCCGACTTAGGATGGGGACTTGTTATTTCATGTATTGGATAAATTGTATATGAGAATATTTTACCAATGTATTGATGTTTTCCAACAACTTTTTCTTCATCCTAATCAATATACAGGGTGCAATATGTTATCTATCGCCAACCTTTAATTTCTCAACCGTTGGTCGTAGACATATAGTTACAATTACAAAAACGTTTCAAATGATGTAAATATTCATGTTGTGGCATTGTTTAAAGTAAACAATCAATTTTATAAAAATTACGAAATCTAACTTTTTTACGATCCCCCAGTCCCTATAGTTATATTTAGTAAAAGTTTACACGTATCATAACAGACATAACACAAAAAGTTAGAAATCTGTTCTACAAGAATTGACACAGTTATTAAATTTCAAAGTTTGAGATTTTTGCACATGATTTTGTCTTTTATTGAGGGATCAGTTAAAAGATGAATTAAACTAATTCGAGATCAATATCAGGGTGCAATGTCCTTTTTACGGCGAAACCACCTTTTACCGGTATCGCCAAATCGGGGTTACACAAAGAGGTTTATTTCATCTAAAAACTTTAGCTGAATTTTAGGGGTCGTATACAAAGCTAAGAAGGACATATTTAAATTAAACAGAAAAATAAATATCAATTTATTATTATATCAGAAAACGGTCTACTATTAAAAAAAAAATACATCAAATACCGAAATCTACTAGTGATATTGCTCAAAGTGTTCTCCATTGGTGCTCTCCGTCATTCCTCTGTGACAGTCTGTGGACAGATGAGTCAACATTTAAACGGAGTGACATTATGAACATGCAAAATATGCATTACTGGTCGATGGAAAACCCCCACATCGCCTGCCAGGTACCCACGCCCCACCAGGTACGCTGGTCAACGAACATGTGGTGCGGTATATGGGGATCTCAGATTGTTGTACCCATTTTCTGCGAGGGCGACCTTAACGGGCGATCGTTACCTGCACCCACTGTTGCCAGACAAATACTAAAATTTTATTTTGAATACCACTATTTTCACAGAAAGATAGTCATGTTATTTATTTACAAAAAGTTTGCGATTAAAGCAAGCGAATAATACCGTGCGAAAATAGTGGTATTCAAAATAAAATTTTAGTATTCGTCTGGCAACACTGCCTGCACCTGCTACAAAACACTGCACGTGACTGGTGTGAAGTGTGGTGGTACGTGACTGGCCTCTCCGACATGCATACCATGTGTGGCTTCAACGTGATGGGGCCTCTCCGCATAAAGCATCAAACGTCGTGTGGCCACCGCGTTCATAGGACTTGACTCACATGGACTTTTACCTCTGGGGTTACATCAGGGCACAGATCTATGTCACTGAGACCACTTCTCTGGTTGATCTGAAGCAGCGCATAGTTCGTGCTTGTCGCACAGTTACAACTGCTATGCTCCAACGTGTCCAGGACTCAGTATTGCCACGCATTAAATTGGGCATTGCCTCCAATGGAGAACACTTTGAGCAATATCTCTAGTAGATTTCGGTATTTGGTGTATTTTTTTATGGACCGTTTTCTCATATAATAATAAATTGATATTTATTTTTCTGTTTAATTTCAATATGTCATTCTTATATTTGTATACGACCCCTAAAATTCAGCTAAAATTTTTAGATGAAATAACCCTCTTTGTGGAACCCCGATTTGGCGATACCGGCTAAAGGTGGTTTCGCCGTAAAAAGGACATTGCACCCTGATTTTGATCTCGAATTACTTTAATTCATCTTTTAACTGATCCCTCAATGAAAGACAAAATCATGTGCAAAAATCTCAAACTTTGAAATTTAATAACTGTGTCAATTTTTTGTAGTACAGATGTCAAACTTTTTGTGTTATATCTGTTATGATATGTGTAAACTTTTACTAAATATAGTTATAGGGACTGGGGGGGCGTATAAAAAGTTAGATTTCGTAATTTTTATAAAATTGATTTTTTACTTTAAATAATGCCACAACATAAATATTTACCTCATTTGAAACGTTTTTGTAATTGGAACTATATGTCTACGGCTAACGGTTAAGAAATTAAAGGTCAGCGATAGATAACATATTGCACACTGTAAAAAACGATTCTTAACACATGTATTATCTACTGAAGTTTCAGGTTACTAAACGTTTTTTTTTTTTTTTTTTTTTTTAAACTAGAATACTATATCACGCTTAAGACTTATTGCAAGAGGTTTTCCTCCAAAACCTACATTCTCGTATCAGACCTTAAAAGTAAGCTTTAACCTAATTTTTGCTATAAAAAATATGGTCTCCCTCAAAATATTGGAATTAAAAGAAATTATATTTTTCTGTCTGTTACTCTGCATAAGGAAAATATTTAATTTTATACTTTTATTTTAATTCGACGTACCAAGGGGACTTGATATTTTATGTATTGAATAAATTGCATGTGAGGAAATTTTACCAATGTTTTAATACTTTCCAACACCTTTTCTTCATGCTAATCAATATACAAAACGCTTCTTAACACATGTATTATCTACTGAAGTTTCTGATTATTTAACTTTCTTTAAACTAGCATGCTATATCATACTTAAGACTTATTGAAAGAGATTTACCATCAAAAGCTATATTCTCACGTCAGAACCTTAAAAGCAAGCTTAACGTAATTAATCTGCGATAAAACACCTGGTAGCTCGCAAGGGAATTCAATTAAAAGAACTTCTATTTCTCTATTTGTTACTGTGCAGTAGAAAAATGTTTAAAGAAAATTATACTTTTATTTTCTTACGACTTAGCAAGGGGACAGGTTATTTTATGTATTGAATAAATTGTATATGAGGAAATTTACCCAAATATCAATATTTTCCGTCACTTTTCTTCATGGTAATCAATATAAAAACGATTCTTAACGCATGCATTATCTATCGAAGTTTAGGGTTATGTAACATTTTTAATTTACTATACTATATCATGCTTAAGACTTATTAAGAGATGGTTTTCCATCAAAATCTATATTCTCACGTCAGATCTTAGAAGCAAGCTTCAACCTAATTTTTCTGCGATAAAACACCTGATCGCTCTCAAGGAATTGAATTAAACGAACTTCTATTTTCCTGTTTGTTACTCTGTAGAAGAAAAATGTTCAAGGAACTTTCAACTTTTATTTTCTTCCGACTTCGCAGGGAGGACTTGTTTTTCTATTTACTAAATAAATTGTATATGGGGAGCTTTAAAAATGTATCAATATTCTGCAATACCTTTTCTTCATGCTAATCAATATATAAAACTGTTCTTAACATATATATTATCTACTGATGTTTCAGGTTATTTAACTTTTTAATATTAGCATACGATATCATGCTTAAGACTTATTGCAAGAGGTTTTTCGTCAAAAGCTATATTCTCATATCAAACCTTAAAAGAAGCTTTAATCTAATTTTTGCGATAAAACATATGGTCGCCCTCAAAAGATTGGAATTAAAAGAACTTCTATTTTTATGGTTGTTACTCTGCAGAAGAAAAGTATTCAAAGAATTTTATACTTTTATTTTCTTCCCACTTAGCAAAGGGACTTGTTATTTTATGCGTTGATTAAATTGCATATGAGGAAAATTTACCATTGTGTCAATATTTTCCAGCACCTTTTCTTCATGCTAATCAATATATAATAATATTAGCATACGATATCATGCTTAAGACTTATTGCAAGAGGTTTTTCATCAAAAGCTATATTCTCATGTCAGATCTTAAAAGAATCTTTAACCTAATTTTTGCGATAAAACATATGGTCGCTCTCAAAAGATTGGAATAAAAAGAACTTCCATTTTTATGGTTGTTACTCTTCAGAAGAAAAGTATTCAAAGAATGTTATACTTTCATTTTCTTCCCGCTTAGCAAAGGGACTTGTTATTTTATGTATTGAATAAATTGTATATGAGGAAATTTTACCAATGTGTCAATATTTTCCAACACCTTTTCTTCATGCTAATCAATATATAAAACGATTTTTAACACATGTATTATCTACAGAAGTTTCAGGTTATTTAACTTTTTAAATACTAGTATACTATATCATGCTTAAGCCATACTGCAAGAGGTTTTTTTTTATCAAAAGCTATGTTATCATGTCAGACCTTAAAAGAAGCTTTAACCTAATTTTACTGCGATAAAACATTTGGAAGCCCTCAAATGATTAGAATTAAAAGAACTTATATATTTCTGTATGTTACTCTGCAGATAATAAAATGTTCAAACAATTTTATACTTATATTTTCCTCCGACTTAGCAGGAAGGACATATTTTATGTACTAAATAAATTGTATATGAGGAAATTTTACTAATCTATCAATATTTTCCAAAAGCATGCTAATCAACATATAAAACGGTTCTTAACACATGTATTATCCATTGAAGTTTCGAGTTATTTAACTTTTTAAAACTAGCATACTATATCATGCTTATAACTTATTTCAAGAGGTTTTCCATCAAAATCTATATTCTCACGTCAGACCTTAAAAGCAAACTTTAAACTAATTTTTCAGAGATAAAACACCTGGTACCTCTCAAGGAATTGGAATTAAAGGAACTTGAAGAAAAATGTTCAAAGTATTTCATTTTTTTATATTCTTCCAAATTAGGAGGGAGGACTTTTTATTTTCTGTCCTGAATAAATTATATATAAGGAAATTTTATTTTTAAAATAGCATACTATATCGTGCTTAAGACTGACTTATTGCAAGAGGTTTTTCATTAAAAGGTATATTATCACGTCAGAACTTAAATGCAAGCTTTAACCTAATTTTTCTCCGATAAAGCACCTGGTAGTTCTCAAGGATTTTGGTTTGGTTTGGTTTGGTTTGTATTTATGAAGGCCAATTATCAACACATGGGATATAGCCCCTGGGGGGGGGGGATGGGAGTGCCCTTCGTAGGGGTCTTTCTAAGGAAACCCAACCCGTATTTATGCATGGGAATCCACGGTTTCGAAGAAAACCACGAAAACTCCGAAAGGGTTAGGCCGACGAGCGCGATTGGTTTCGAACCCAGCACCTCCCGTCTACCAGCTTCGAGAGCGGTAGCTTTCAAGGAAATAGAATAAAAATAACTTCTATTTTTCTATTTGTTACTCTGTGGAAGAAAAATGTTCAAAGATTTTATACTTTTGCATTCTTCAGTCTTAGCAGGAGGACTTATTATTTTCTGTCTTAAATAAGTTGTATATGAGGAAATTTTACCAATGTATCAATATTTTCCAACAGCTTTTCTTCTTGATAATCAATATATAAAGCGATTTTTAACACATTTATTATCTACAGACGTTTCAGATTATTTAACTTTTTAAAACTAGTATACTATATCATGCTTAAGACTTATTGCAAGAGGTTTTTCATCAGAAGCTATATTTTCATGTCATACCTTAAAAGAAGCTTTAACTTAATTTTACTGCGATAAAACATTAGAAAGCTCTCAAAGGATTGGAATTAGAAAAACTTATACATTCCTGTTTGTTACTCTGTAGAAGAAAAAAAAATGTTCAAACTGTTTTATACTTTTCTTTTTCTCCGACTTATCAGGGAGGACATATTTTATGTACTAAAGAAATTGTATATGAGGAAATTTTACCAATGTATAAATTTTTTCCAAAAGCATTTCTTCATGCTGATCAATATATAAAACGATTCTTAACACATGTATTATCTATTGAAATTTCGAGTTATTTAACTTTTTAAAACTAGCATACTATATCATGCTTATGCCTTATTGCAAGAGGTTTTCGATCAAAATATATATTCTCACGCCAGAGATTAAAAGCAAGCTTTAAACTAATTTTTCAGAGATAAAACACCTGGTACCTCTCAAGGAAGTGGAATTAAAGGAACTTGAAGAAAAATTTTTGAAGGATTTATTTTTGAAGGATTTTATTTTTTTTATATTCTTCCGACTTAGCAGGAAGGACTTGTTATTTTCTGTCCTGAATAAATTGTAAATAAGGAAATTTTATTTAAAAAATAGCATACTATATCATGCTTAAGACTTATTGAAAGAGATTTTCCGTCAAAAGGTAAATTCTCACGTCAGACCTTAAAAGCAAGCTTTAACCTAATTTTTCTCCGATAAAGCACCAGGTAGCTTCACAGGAAATAGAATTATTTATAGGAAATAGAATATTTTTCTATTTGTTATTCTGCAGAAGAAAAATTCTAAAAGGAATCTATACTTTTCTATTCTTCCGACTATCAGGAGGACACTCTATTTTCTGTCCTAAATAAATTGTATATGACGAAATTTTACTAATTTATCAATATTTTCCAGCATCTTTTCTTCTGGCTAATCAATGTATAAAACGGTTCTTAACACATGCATTATCAACTGAACTTAGAGATTATTTAACTTTTTAATATTAGCATACGATATCATGCTTATGACTTATTGTAAGAGGTTTTCTATCAAAATCTATATTCTCACTTCAGATCTTAAAAGCAAGTTTTAAACTAATTTTTCTGCAATAAAGCACCTGGTAGTTCTCAAGGAAGTAGAATAAAAATAACTTCTATTTTCCCATTTGTTACCCTGTAGAAAAAAAAAATGTTCAAAGGATTTTATACTTTTATATTCTTCCGACTTTGCAGGGAGCCTTGTTATTTTCTGTCCTAAATAATTTGTATAGTAAAGTGGGGACAGATGCCGCAGTTTTTCTTTTCTTCTTGTAAAATATACAATAAAGCAAAAAACAACAAACTAAGTACCAGAAATCATTGATCAAACCCTTTAGAACCTAATTTCTATGTTAAACAAGTTAAAACCCTCTTAATAAAGTAGGCATAATTATTTTCCCACAGGTCCTTTTTTAACATCATTTTTTATGTGCTGGATAAGATGCCGCATGGGGTGTGGGACAGATGCCGCATGAAGAATAATGCTAGGCTGTTTATTTTTTTTTCAAGCAAATCACATTTTTATTTCTTCAAACTACTTAAAATGAAAATAAATAACAGTAAACTTACAAAAATTATGCATATCACTAAATTGTGAAAAGTTGTGTGAAAAGTGTTAGTGAAACTCCATAAACAAAACTTAAGACAAAAAGGGAAAATGAAAAGAAAATCATTTGAATTTACATGAATGGATAGCATATATATGGGAAACAATAGACAGCATAATTCCAAAAAAAGATATAAATCACTCGTTTACATCCAGGCGAACATTGCAGTTTGTTCTTAATGTAAGTATTAGTTCTATTTTATTTAGGCCCTTGTCTGTTTATTTTTGGCCTTTCTTCTCATTCTTTGATTTTGTATTTCCATTCGCCACCAATCACACCACACTATCCGTTGCAAAAGTAAAGTAAGCGTTTTTCATGCAGATATCGATTGAATTTGATGCACTGAATTCTGTGCGCTTTAGACTTTGCTCCTTGATAAGACTACAGTCGCTCAACATATGCAGAAACATCAAATTCCAATCCAGTTCTGCCATCAAAATCTATAAGAGGAACAATTTACCCATTGTCGGAAGATGACTTATATTTTAGTGTTTTTCTCAAGTAGGGAGTTTTCAAGTTGATCTTTCCCTTCCTTTTTTTACAAATTTTACTTCCGCCAAGTTGTCGTTATTTGATGCTTTCTAGTTTATTTTTCATTTCCTTCTTCTTTTTTATTGTTTATAAACTCTGTGCTTGTAATATTTGCATCCTTTTACTTTCTCTTACTTGGCTGAATAGGTCTTTTGACTATTGAGGTAGGAGATATTTTGTTTAACAGTTTAGATGGTGAGAATTGTAAACGGCCTACGTTTTCCTTATTCATACATGTTGAACCAACATTGTTGCTAAGAATATTTTGATAAGTAGCAGAATGCGCTAATGTACATTCATTTAAATGTAAGTTCTACTTAAATCGCAGTGATGAATTTATTGAACCGAAAAACAAAAATATATTTTGCGGCATCTGTCCCTCAACTTTGGTGCGGCATCTGTCCCATAGTGGCGGGTAAGATACCGCTCCGCCATTTTGTATCATGTGAGCGACGTGAGAGAAAGGCAAGCACATGTCTGTATTCCACGAGGATCTAGTCTATAGTTGCAATCGATTTTGGGATGAAATCTCTGTTTATTTTTCTTAAAATATGTAATAAAACTTCATTAGAACAATTTTAGCAACTTACCACGCAGGTTCGAGAAATAAAAACTGGCATAAATATGTAAATACTGACAATTAAGCGGTGGAAACGCATACAACACATCACACAGCACAGAGGAACACTGTGAAATTCTAAAATTGGTCTAGGGAACGCTAGTGTCGCCTACACAATCTTTGCGGCATCTGTCCGACCGCGGCGTCTGTCCCCACTTTACTATATATGAGGAAATTTTACCAATGTATGTATATTTTCCAACACTTTTTTTCATGCTAATCAATATACAAAACGATTCTTAGCAGATGAATTATCTATAGATGTTTCGTGTTATTATTAAAAAAAAAAATAGCATACCATATCATGCTTAAGACTTATTGCAAGAGGTTTTCCACCAAAAGCTGTATTTTCACATTAGACCTTAAGCGGTCTTGTACCTTTTAAACGCGTCGAAAATTAACGAAAAATTTAAAAGTTTGAATTAGTCTATCTTCAAAACAATTTTATGTATAAACATGAAATTTTGGATATTGATTGAACAGATTGTGCTTTGTAACATGCTACTATTAGAAATTTATTAGCCTTTTACAGAATTTGTGTATTGTTGAAATCAAAAAGCTCCTTTTTTACTCCAGAAGTCATTGCGTGCATGATATCTTGAGAAAGTATGTATGGATTGTCATGAAATTTTGTAAAGATACTAATCAAATATGTGTGTTTAAAATGAACTACTTTTAAGAATTTACAATGGTAATATTTTTAGTTATGGCTATTTTTATTCATTAAAAATATATTTTTTTTTTCTTTTAGAAAAATTTTTGTTTTATATAGTTAATGAAATAATTTTGGTCTAAGAGTAGTTCATTTTAAACGCACATATATGTTTAGTATCTTTACCAAATTTGATGACAATTCATACATATTTTCTCAAGATATCATGCACGCAATGACTTATGGAGTGAAAAAAAGAGCTATTTTGATTTCAACAATACATAAATTCTGTAAAAGGCTAATAAATGTTTAATGGTAGCATGTTACTAAGCACAATCATTTTAATCAATACTTAAAATTTCATGTTTATAATTAAAAATGTTTTGAAGATAGACTAATTCAAACTTTGAATTTTTTCGTACATTCTCGACGCGTTTAAAAGGTACAAGACCCCTTAAAAGCAAGCTTTAACCTAATTTTTCTCCGATAAAGCACCTGGTAGCTCTCAATGGACTAGAATTAAAAGAACATCTATTTTTCTTTTCCTTACTGTGCAGAAGAAAAATGTTGTAAGAATTTTAGAATTTTATTTTCTTGAGTTTCCACTGTAAAATCATATATATCCAGACTGCGTAGTGCAATAGGATATACGTTTCTTCATTCAAGTTTTTCTTCTATTTAGGAGGAAGTTTCGTTTATCATAAATTTTAAATGAGGACGTGAGTTTCAAAACTCGCTTATCCAGAAAATCAAGTTTTGGGAAATCGGGAAAAACCTCCGTGACCCCGCGTATCGAATATCTCCAATTTTTTTAATACTTATAACTAGATGCTCTATGAATACATTGCGTTAAGTTGGAAAATCTACATTAATTAATTTAATTAAAAAATTGGAAAAAGTTTCGGATAAGAAGAGTTTTGTTGCCAAACTTATGGATAAGAAACGTTTTGATACCGATTTCTATAAATTCTATTTTTGGTCATTGGATGATGATATTTTGAATTTAAAAATAATCATTATGACAGCAATAAGTATCGAAATTAAAATTTAGTATTACATTTTATTGTAAAAAAGCAAACTTATCAACAATCAAATAAAATGTATCATAAATAGATTATGATTAAATATAACTTCTTTTAAGAATATAATGTAATATAATCTATATATCATATAATATTATATATATCACTAGATATAATATAATATAATTTACTTACAAACTATACGAAAAAACTTAAAGAATTAATTCATCGAGTTTTTCTTCTGGAATATCATCGTTGTCCTCTTCGACGATCTTCTCCCGTTCTGGTTCCTTGAAAATAATATTTTTATAGAAAATAAGCTCCTCTATTTCTGACCAGTTTTTACTAAAATGTTTTTTTTAACAATGCTTGGACATCCTTAAGTTCCTCTTGCACAAATTTTGCACTCTGAATTTTGATGTTCCAAGAATCTTCCGAAACACATTTCCACGAATTTGAAGATGTCTATGGTTCTTAGTCTTTATATAGTACCTTATGGTAATGCCTTTGGAAACGCCCTGAGCTGCACTTAAAAAAAAAAACGCAAGGTAAAAATAAAATTTTACTTTTCTGGATGTTTCATGGGAAGAAAACACACCTGTGCGGCTTCTTGAAGGAGATGTTTCAGATGTAAACTTTAAAATAAAGGTATTGTGTGCAATTTTGGCTTTGCTTGAATAAAAAGCTTGGTGGAAGCGTCATACATCCTGCATTGACAGAGTTGAACACTCCAGGTTCTTTTTCTAGTGAGAACACTTCGGGATAACCGAAAGCGCCTTAGGTTTATGCATGAGAATAAAAATTAAATATTTTAACATCTTGTGACAGTAAGAAATATACAAAGCAATACTCCAATTTGAAGTTGCATTTCAATCATATTTTGCGTACTTGCCAAAGTGTTCGTATTTCTTTTTCACTTCTTCCCCCTTCCCCCACGAAATGCAAGAGTTGATTCACTGTCTATTATACATAAGACACGCAGTAAAACTTATTTAATTCGTTTGTGTGAGTAGAACTGATAAAAACTTTAAACAAAAATAGCATCAGGTCACAGAAAAATTAAGGGAAATTAGTGTGATAGCAGCTGGCAAGCTCGTCGTCCAATGGAATACGCATGCGCAGGGATAAAGCTAGATTTGTGCCCAACTCCATAAGTACATAAGACGAGTTTTGAAACCAAACCAATATTTTAAAAGCCAGAAATAAAGGATAAAAATACCTTTTTTTTTTACAATTTGTTGTGTTTTTTTCTATGCAGGTTTACAGATAGAATAGATTGATAGAGAAAATTCGATTTTTAAAATTTTGGATAAGGCAAGTTTTGAAACTCACGTCCTCAAATATACTTTAGAAAAAAATCTAAATAAATTTGTTGCTAAATTATTAATATTTTTGCGAAATAGGCTGATTTTGCTTAGATCAATTAAAATTAAGGACCTGTCGTTATGGCCATAATAAGCGCATTTAAATATTAAATACTTAGATTAGTTTCTTAGAATATAAGTTTCTTCATTCAGTTTTTTAAAAATTATTCTGGAGGAAAGTTAATTTATCGTAAATTTTAAATATACTTTAGAAAAAAAATCTAAATACATTTTTTGATACATTATTATAAATATTTTTGCGAATAGGCTGATTTTGCTTAGATCAATTAAATTAAGAAGATGTCGTTATGGCCATAATAAACTAATTTAAATATTAAACCTTTAGATTAGTTTCTGAGAATATGCGTTTCTTCATTCAGCTATTTTTTAATTTTTATGGAGGAAGGTTCATTTATCGTAAAATTTAAATATACTTTAGGAAAAAATCTACATACGTTTTTTGCTAAATTATTACAAATATTTTTGCGAAATATTCTGATTTTGCTTAGATCAACTTAAATTAAGGAAACTTAATACTTAAATATTCGTCGTCCTTAGTCGTTATGGCCATAATAAACTCATTTAAATATTAAACATTTTGATTATTTTCTTAGAATATACGTTTCTTCATTCAGGTTTTTATTATTATTATTATTATGGAGGAAGGTTCATTTATCGTGAATTTTATACATACTTTAGGAGAAAATCTAAATATTTTTTTTGCTAAATTATTACAAATATTTTTACGAAATATTCTGATTTTGCTTAGATCAACTTAAATTAAGGACTCTATTCGTCGTCCTTAGTCGTTATGGCCATAATAAACTCATTTAAATATTAAACATTTTGATTATTTTCTTAGAATATACGTTTCTTCATTCAGGTTTTTATTATTATTATTATTCTGGAGGAAGGTTCATTTATCGTGAATTTTATACATACTTTAGGGAAAAATCTAAATTTTTTTTTTTTTTTTTTTTTTTGCTAAATTATAAATATTTAGCAAATATTATTTAGATGAAAAAAATTACGGACCTGTCATTATGACCGTAATAAAACTTATTTAAATATGAAATGTTTAGATTAGTCTGTTAGAATATAAGTTTCTTCATTTAGTTTTTTTTTTTTTTTTTTTTTTTTTTTTTTCGAGAAATTTACATTTATTGTAAATTTTATATATGCTTTAGAAAAATATCGAAATAAATTCTTTGCTAAATTATAATATGCGTATTTTTGCGAAATAGACTGAGTTTGTTTAGATGAAACTGAATTAAGGACCTGTCGTTTTGCCCATAATGATCTCATTTAAATATCGAACAAAGTAGATTAGTTTGTTCGATTTTTCATAAATTTGTATATATATCTCGCTGCATTCCTTTACGAAGATTTAAAAGAGTAAATCTTCGCTTATTGCATACTTTTATGAATAGTTTAGAAAAATGAGAGCTAATTTCTTTTTTAAAAATCAAACACTTGTGCAAAAGTATGTGAAAAAATAAGAATAAAATATAAATATTTTTGCAAATTAGGCTGAATTTTTTTAGATGAAATTGAATTAAGGACCTGTCGTTATGTTCATAATATATTCATTTAAATATTAACCCTTTATGTACTGAATTATGAATTCAGGAAAATTTTATCTTCTAAAGCATTTTTCGTGAATTTTTTAAACTACATTAGAAGATTTACATAATCATTTAATAAATTTTAGAAGGATTTTAGAAGAATTGAAGGATTTAGAAGAATTATTTAAATTTGAATTTATAGGGATTTTGTGTAGTATTTATAACCCCACTGAAATGTTTTATTTTAGATATATTTTCTAAGTATTTTGCAGAATTAAGAAATGTACAAATATAAATTTCTTACAATAGAAATATAGAAATATTTCCGAATTGACCCCCCCCCCCCCGCAACACCAAGAAATCTGAAAAGATGCAAAAGCAAGAGAAATAATCCATTATAAAATATTTTTGTTTTGCGTAACCAATAATGCTTTTAGAACAATATAAAGTAATGATGCATCTATCACTCATACTAAACTTTATTACTACTAATCGTTGTATTAAATGAATTTTATAACAAGTTATTTTAATGGTACTTATAAGTACCGTCAGTAGATAAAGGATTAAATAGTTGGATTAGTTTGTTCGATTTTTCATAATTTTGTACATTTCTCACGTCACATTTCTTTTTACTAAGGTTTAAGGACTGTTTCCTAGAAATCCGCATAAACTTTTCTTGACTGGAAAGCTATGAAAAAGCGAGACAAAGAACACAAATTGGCACTGTAAGGTAACTTTAATAACAACATTACTCCTTAAAACTCTTATCGAGTTTCAATTAAATCGTTTCGTTGTGCATTATCGATTTTACTTTTGGTGGTACTTGCTAGACGTTGTACAAAATTTAGGTCCATAATTTTGAGACAGTACTTGATTCCATTGATCAATTTCTGGATGTTATCTGCTTTCCAGCCTTTGGCATACCCTTTGGACGTAAGATACCCCCAAAACCTCTCAACTGGTAGAATTTCGGGAATGCTAGCCGGGTTGTCGGGCTTCTCTACGAAAGTGATATTTACATGACGGACGTGGCTGCGAACGATTTTGCAATAATGACTGCTTGCCAAGTCTGGCCAGAAGACGTAATCACTGCAGTTGTAATTGCTACGAATGTATAGGATGAAGCGACAGCGAATGCACTTGTTCAAATATCGTTGCCCATTGACAGCGAGACTAGCAAACACATAAGACTTTCGGATGAACGGACATCCCAAGACTTTCGGACTCATCACAATCCAAACTAGGAACTTGTCTTCGAATTTCGCTTTAGTAGGGAATTTGATGATAGGTCGTGCCGTGCAGGCGTCAGATGCGTAGTAGCCACAAATTATCGTTAAAAGTGGGGTTAGTGAGCATGAAATATGACTCTTCATTCAAGAGGAATGCCGATCAGAGAATTTTCAGAACAAGTGACCAAACTTCGTTTTCGTGATAACTATTTGCTTTACTGTACATTTTTGTATGACCCTTTTCTTGTGATATTTGATGTTAAACTTCTTGGTGATTGTCTTTTGTAGGTGGTTGGGTGAGTCACTGAATTTGGCAGCCGTGGAATGGATTAATACTCGGCCGTTTTTGCCAAACAGTCGTTTCAACTGCTGTAACTTTGGCTTTTTGAGTTTTTGAGACTTCCTACCCGATTACAGTTGTCTTTCGGCCGAGAGCCCCTTCTAGTTACGTTGTAAAACATAATATGTAGTTCGTTCGGGGATATTTTCGATAAAAAAAATAGTTCACTTCGAACTTGTTAACATGATCAATATTGCCTCCGTAAAACGTGTACACAAGCGTATGCAGACACTCCTTTTTTCGTCATTCTCGGAAAATCCAGCTTACTTTATCAACTTTCGATTAATGAATGGATGTGTTCTTATATACGATAAAGCTACACTTCACGTGCAGGTTTCGCCTGATTCATATTCCTTTGCTATTTTGCATACCTGCAAAGATTGTGCGGATTTTTAGGAAAGAGTGTTTAAAAGAATAATCCCCCGCTTATTAAACGCTTTTATGTATACTTTAGGGGGGAAAATGAGAACGGAGCAAAGTAAGAACACCGCCTTAGTCCGTGCCGCTTTTTTTCCAGATAGGTTTTAATTAACTTTTAAAGACAAGGGAGGCATATTGAGAGATCTATTTCATGCAAACTAATGGCGAATACCACGGTATTTATGTTATTAATTATAATTAAATTACTCTGTTTTTAACAATTTGACGTTTGTTGCTTTTATACTGCAATTGGACATTTTATTACAGAAATGTATCATTAAATGTTGTTATCTATGTTTTAAAAGCAGATAGTACATAGAGTACGCCACTCCTGTCATTGTGTATGTCCAAACCGTCCGTATCTTTAAGGGTTAATATCTCGGCTAATTACCGACGATTTTTTTAAAATCATTATCAACAATGCTTTCATAATTCTGCTATGGGATAGGTACCTCCAGTGCTCCTAAACATCATTGCTGAATGCCCTTAAATCGAAATTTGTGTGTAACGTAAAAATGCGCTTTTCTCAAAAACTGTGTTACTTAGGGTAATCGCTATAGTTTTCCTGCACGATTTAAATTAACGTCTACTACCTCTAATTTTTCCATAATTTTAGTTTCAGTAGATTCGGAAATAGCTGGGTGGGGGGGGCATATTTTTGCTCTACCTTTTCGACGATATCTCTGAAAATATAATGCCTAAAATTAAAAGAAAATTGCGAAAGCTTTCACACGATATACAAAGAAAAGATTTTTTTTCTTGTAACGTTATTAGCCACTCTACATTTTCCCAAAAAATATTTGTAAACGTTTAGTAATCTGTAAATATATGGGTCAATAGTCTTTATTACATCCCCTAATTTGAACAGTCCACGTTCCATAGTTTACGAGTCAAATGGCTCTGACACAGGAGTGATCTTATAATGGTTCCGTTTTTACTTTTTAAATACGGAACCTTAAAAAGAAAGAAAACTTTAAAATAATGAATACAATAATATGTTAGCAGAAATAAATGTGGGAAATTACGTCCTATTTAAAATGGAAAAATAATAACATTGCTAAATAGTTTAAATTTAAAAATATATTTACATAAGATTTTTATTTCATATTTCGAGATTATCTGTTTAACCACTTCACCGCCTGCCCCGAGATAACTCGGGGTTAAAAGCACTGTTTCCCCATACTTGTCGCCGGTGAAGTGGTTAACTATTGTTGCCAATTCTAAGACAGCGCAAATAATAATATTTCCTATCTAACAACAAAAATATTTCTTCGTGAATATTAAAAGAGAAAGCAAATTTTGTTAAAGATTGCGTCAGATTTAAAAGGACACATTTAAAATATCTTTAAAACAATTTTGTTATAGCGTTGTTAAAAAATATCGGGAGACAAAGGTTCGGTTGACTTAGTTCATTTTATATTAGCGGATTTTCAAATGTTTAACTAATCTTATTTAATCAAACACAAAAACAGTTATTAACAGCAGCTGATTCGGCCTTAAAATCTCTCAGTAAAAGGGAAATGAATGGAAACACGATTATAAAGAGATTGCCAGAGGTTTTTGAATTATAATCCAATCTTCCGTAGTATTTTTAAAGTCGATCAAATTAGCCTGTTTTTAGAGTCTTAACGGGGTTGTGAGAGCGTAGTTGGTAGAGGCAGATACCCTAGTATTGCGAAAAAAGAAGTAGTACTTAGTACTTTACACAATAGTTATCAGAGAAGACTTTAATAATGATCGAGGAAAGGCGAATGACCTGGATGCTAAAATTAAAGGGATGCTAAATACGAAAAATAATTTATTAAAACGCATTAGTTTGTTTATAATTTCTCATGTGTAAGGTTTTTTTTTTATATGTAGTCTAAAATAGCCTCTGATAATTTCACAACAAAGTTAATAATAATTTCACAAAGGTATCATTTGCGGTTGCACATAAACACTTTTACCCATTATTGGAATAAAACTTCGAAATATTAAAAAAAACTATTCCTTATTCATTATTAATTTTTTTTCTCGTTTGTAAAAAAAGTATTTCACAAACATGAACATTATTTAGAAATGATTATTAGAAATTTTTAATATTTCATCTTCTAAAAATAATTTATTTGAAAAAAAAATCATTTCTCTGGTTTTTGAATTTATTCAAAATAGTTTATGTATTCTCTCTTTTTAATTCATAGCATTTATTTTGAAATTTTCGTTTGAAAAGATAAAATAGAACTGATTTTTCTAGAAACTTAATAATATTAATATTACAAAAAAAAGAAGAGAATGCGTGAATATTTCCATCACAAAATAAGAAAAAGTGAAATAAACGAATTACGAATATAAAATACAATTATTTATGCAAAGATGTTTTTTTAAGTTTATTATTCCTTATCTCAGGTTTCAGCGAATATGCATAATTTGGAATTGTTTATTTTTGTTACAACTGATGAATTTCAAATTACTTTTTTGTAAAAATTTTAAATAACAAAGATAAAGGATTATTTTTTTTAAGTTTACGCAATTTTTAATTGTATATTTCAAAACCAAGTGATGTTGAAAACCAGCTTATGAATAATTTATTTTGAGCGATGAATTTCACTTCTCAGAAATGAATAGGGAGGGGAGTAATTCCTTTATTTGATTAATTTTTACCCGACTGCCAAGAAGGTTTATGTGTTTCACGTGTATCTGGGTATGTGGATTTCTTTGTACCCTCGAAACATCCGAACGGCTGGATGGATTTTTATGAATGAGGTCTCTATCGATTCGACTTAACAGTTCGATGGTTATAGGCTAGGCTTTGTTTTTATAAATTCAAAATGGCGGCCGTAAAATACAAAATGGCGGTAAAGACGAAAACATTTTTTTACGCACCCAATTGAGTGGCATATCATTGGATAGGTCTTTCAAAATGTAGACGATGTTTCATTGACTATTTTACAGTCAGATGTGCTCCGTTTAAATGTTACACCACATGAAAATTGTGTAGGAAGGACCTCTAGCTTTACTGAAACTCTAACCATCATACACATCTATATAGGCCTCATCAAAACAGTGTTTATAGATAGGAACTAACAATTAAACACAACTTAAAAGTCATCAATACAAGTAAATAAATAAAAAAATAGGTAAGTAATATAAAAAATAGCTTCACATTGATGAGAAATAATTAATTAGTTCGCTTTTTACGCAGTCGGGTTTTTTGAATTTTTAAATTTAATTTTTATTTGATTAATTTTAACACATCTATTCTAATTGATAAATAAATCACAGGAGTTGTAATTTTCTAACTGGGTGTAAACGTGTCTAAGCCAGGATTCGAACCATGGAACTCTTAGTTCTAACAGAATAAATTTAATTGGTAAATAAATCATAACAGTTGTAATTTTCCAACTGGGTGAAAAAGTGTCCACACTGTAAAAAAAAATTACAAATCGCTATTCCACAAAATTGGTGGTAACATGCTACCTCCATTTTTATGGAGTAATTTAACTTGTATAATGGTGTAATTTAAACTGATATAACTGGTGTTATATTACACATTAGTGTAACGTAACCCAGTTATATCGGTTAAATTACTCAATAAAATGGAGGCTGCCACCAATTTTATGGAGTAACTTTACATACAGTGCAGGCCAGGCTTCGAACAAGGGAGCCTTAGCCAAAATGCCCCTGGTTCAAATCCCGTCAGCGACATTTTTTCACCCGAATGGAAAATTACATCCCGCGTGATTTGTTTACCAATTAGAATAATTGTGCTAAAATTAATCAAATACCGGGTGTCCTAAAAAGAGTACCTGATGTTAAATTTCAATAACTCGCAAACGGTGACAGACATTTAAAAAATTCTTCCAGGGGCATTATGAATGATGTCAGGAGTTTTTTCACCGTGATTCTCTAATTTAGTTCGAATTACAAACAATAGATTGCGCTGAAAGCAATAGGCACTAAATTCAAGCTGGATTTTTTGCCTTTTCTCTTCTTCCATGCCAAAAAAAGGATGTAAAAATGGTGTTGAGTGCGCCCCGAAATACCAAACCTGGATTTAGCGCATATTGCTCGCAGCGCCATCTATAGTTTGTAATTCGAACTAAATTCGAGAATCGTAGGTAGTAAAAAATACTAATGACATCATACGTAATGTTTTGCAAGAATTTTTTTAATATCTGCCACCGTTTTCAAATTACTGAATTTAAAAATAAATCAGTCCTTTCTAGGACACTCGGTTCAATTACCTATCGGACGTATCTTAGAGTTCCACTACGATTTATTCTGTTGAGCTCATTCAGATATCAGACGAGATGTCAGAATCAATAAGGTATTCGCGTGAATTGTGTGTCCACAAAATTTGTCCAGGATAGCTAGGTTGTCAGAGTATTCGTAACTTAAGCCTTGATTCGAAACCTTGCCTGGACACTTTTTCGCCCACACTGTAAAAAAATTTATTTGGCGTTACTTCTTAAATTTGGTGGCAGCCTTGTTGCCTCCATTTTATGGCGTAACTTAACCGATATAACTGGTGTTACGCTACATTAATGTGTAATATTCCTCCAGTTATATCAGTTTAAAATTACACCATTATAAAAGTTAAGTTACTCCATAAATTTGGAGGCAACATGTTGCCACACATGGTTCGTACGCCTTCTAGAATTTTGCAGACCAGAAAATTTTCAGGCACCAATATTATCTTATACAAAATCGCTTCTTAAAAGAAGGCGAAATTTTGCGTGTTAATAACAACTGCATTGGTACATTGGTAACCTAGATTTCTTTTTCTATAAAAATATACTGGTAGTTTTCCTGGAGAAATAACGGTGTCCGTACGAACCATGGTTACATACATTTTTTACAGTGCAATTGGAAAATTGTAACTCGTGTAATTCCTTTATTTTTTTTATACAAATATCAAAAATACAAAATTAGTTTTATAAATTATTTTGATAGTTGGGATATTATAAAATGTCATTATTGCAGCTCTTAGATCCGTGTAAGTCAAAGTTGATTATATTATGGGACATCAATATTCCATTAGTCAAGCTATTTTTATTAATGGAAAAGTACATCAATTAACTTTAAAATATTTTACATATAATATAAAATAATTTTATAGAAACGATTCAAACAGTTTAAGATTAACAAAAATTTTACTCTATACACAGTCAAACTCGATTGATACGAATCCGGTTACTACGAGGACGCAGTTAAAACGAGTAGTTTGCACAATTGGAAAGGTTCGTCATTTAAACTATATTAAGGTTTCTAGCTTATAACGAGTTACAAAGTATGATAACGTATAATACGAACAAAATATCGTTCACTTCAATTCCAATTTCGGCGAAAAGTAGGGTAGAATTAATAAACGAATCCCATCACGTGATTGTAGATTCCACAGTGCGAGACACTGTTCATTGAATTTCCATTTCACAGTTCTGTCTTTATTGTTTTTATCGCAAGAATAAGAACAGAAAGTTGTCATAAACTAATCACCGCCAAAAAAGACGCTCTTTTGCGCCATCATGCTGACGTCATTTTATTCCTTTCTGGACAATAGAATTGTGCTTTCTACACTTACGTTTTCTGCTTTATGATTGCATTATTGTCTTTCGTTAATGTCCTAGTAAAAGTTAGCAACTGGGAATCTCGGCTCTCAAGCAAACCATTAGAGACCGCCAACGGTAGCGCTTGGCCGGAAGAAACTTAAAAAAATTGTTTAATGTGTTTTAATTAGCATAGGGCTTTATGGTGTTAAATTAATTATATTTATTATAATCATAAAATATTATGAAAATATTATTATTGTAGCATTCAAATAATTAGAGCAATTACGAATAGAGACAAATTGTTTTTAGCATTTAAATAATTACAGCAATTACTGATAGATTTTTATTTAATCATGTCTATGTTTTTAAGATTTTTGGTATCTTCCCGGGTATTACAAGTAACGCTTAATACGGGGATTTTTATAATTCCATTGATTATCGTATAAACCGAGATCGGCTGTATATTTCGTTGCCTCAGACTAACAGTAGGACATCTAGTAATAATCGAAAATTAGATGTCTGACTTACTGCTATGAAAAAACAGTATGGAGTTTTTATAAAAAGCATCTGAAATATAGTATTAAACATAAATTTGTTTCAGAAGTTGGTCCACTAGATGCAAACACAGTTATTCATAGCGGTAATTCAGACATCTCATTTTTTATTATTACTAGATGTCGTACTATTGCTCTGAGAAGACGATATATGAAAGTATATTAATCATATTCAAGGCTGAAGTAGCAGAGTTGAAGTTTATTTCAACAGAGCGAAAAATGTCCAGACCAGGAATCGAACCTAGATACTTGGGGTGCTGTGCCAATGCTTTATCTGTTAAGCTATCCGGACGATACCAGGCAGACATAATTCACTCTTAATTGTTGGACATGGCTGCAAACTGCAGCGCTAGTTTCATTCATCCGCGCTACATAGATGTTGAAAGTGTGTTTTAACACGGAAACTCCTGTATACCTTGTAATTAAGTCATAATGAAGAGAACGAATATTTTTTCAACTACATTAAATTGCTCTGTTGGAATAAACTTCAACTTTGCTACTCCAGCCTTGAATATGATTTAATCCAGTTGAAAAAAATATTCGTTCTCTTCATTGTGATATTAATCATTTATAAATATTTCGTCAGTGCTGACTATTTTCGCGTTAACGCATCTGTTGTGATAGATATTGTCGCATAGAGACAGACTATGAGTGGTGTCTGATACTTCTTGATCGAATCATGAATGAAAAACTCCATTAACATGGTGGATATACAGTTTCTATACTAATAAAACTATATACTATCTATATTATAAAGAACAAACACATCCGCACGTCACGCAGGCGTCATTTTCACGGTAGCAACAAAAGACCATTAAATTTAACTCCTTTTGATTTTTTTTACTGAATTTTGAAACTTCTAAACATCGCATATTTTAAATTTTTACACTATCGAATAGGGGGAAATAGGTACTTTCAAACGCAATTTGTTTCAAAGCTGTACACAACTCCTTCGAAGACTGTAGAGCAATTTATACAATTTCTATGGTTTTTAAAATAATTTTCAAGCACGGACTTTTTTTAATCTATTTCCATCGCGTGCAGACGATTACGAAAGATAAATTCGTTTCAATTTAAATTAATATAAACATCTCAATACTTGGTATACCAGCTTGTATTTCAAAACGAAATTACAATATTCACCAATTAACAAATAAAACAAGAAAATATAAGTAAAACACAAACTTAAGATATCTAATCGAACTAGAACTACGCGCTTAAACCACTAAACTGATCATAATCAAAAAGACTGATTGTTAAAAAAATATGTTTGTCGATTTTTTCGGCTGTTAAAAGCTGGCGCCGGAGACAGTACGAAAGTCTCGCTTTTAATAATTTTCTTAACTCTGTTTGAACGCATAATTGCTATTTTTCAAGTAAATAGGATTTTTTTTATTGTCAGTGACAATCTAAAAAAATATATTAATTGTAAAATACGTACTAGATCTATCAATTTAAAAACAATGATTTTCACTTGTATTCTGTAACCCAGGAAGCCAGCGTTTTGTGTCCTTGTATGCAGAGTGGTTCAGAACTATGTGTCAAAAATGTAAAGGCAGATCGAGAGGATCTAAATAAGCAGATTTTGTAAAGGAATGTGGGTGCGGAACTGCAGCGTTGTGGCATTAGAGGGCACTGTTGAGTTCGGCGGATGAAAGCGCTTCGTTGACTTGAATCGTCATACCCCGCAGGGATATCAAACCACATGCATCATTACACCAATACGGATCTTGTCGACATGTCTTTTATGCATGGGGCTGCATAAGGAAATGGCTCTCACATACTGCACGTCCAACAGTTCTCGAGCCTGTTCAAGAAGTATCATCTACTGTGCGTAATACTGCTTCTTTCACAGCAAGAATTCTGCGATATCCTCCAGTGCCCGTATCACGCCTAGAAGCATAAAACGATTTACTCGTGCACAGCTCCCCATGAAAACGCTCAAATATTCGGCGATCCAGTTGATTCCTAACCGGGAATCGTTCCGTGTACATCTTCTGAGCAGCCGTTGCATTTCCTTGTGAAGCCCCATACATTAAATGCTGCATGTCAGCAAGTTCTGCATTCGTGTAACAACACATGTTGCTCGAAATCCGTGCGGAGAATAACTATTTAAGCCAGCGAAGTTCTTTTATCCACTGAACTCAACTTCTCCCTCTCCTGACTCAACGCTGCATTTTCGCACCGTCATTCCTATACGAAATCTGCTTATTTTGGTCCCTTCTACCTGCCTTTACATTTTTTACATATAGTTCAGAACCACCCTGTATATAAAATACAAATGGGAATTTCTTTCCGGGTGTGTGTAAGTTAAACTTAAGTACTGTAGAATGGATTTTGATGGGACTTGCACTGTTAGTTAGATAATCATTCAGGAGCAGTTATAGTATGTAATATATCGTTCTACGTTGTTTAGTCATAGAAGTTCGGTAGAAAGATACATAAACAGATGAACCCGATTATGAAAGATTAGCCTTTTTTAAAGAATCTACTGGGCGGGTTTTGATAAAACTTACCTTATTATTTAGATATTTTTTCAGGGACGGTTTTTGTATATTGTCTATCATTCTACTGTTGCTTCGTTATAGAATCAGGTGAACCCGATTATGAAAGATTAGAGTTTATAAAAATTTCTTATGGATGGATTTTTTGGAGACTTGCATTGTTAACTAAATAATTTTTCATGTGTGGTTTTATTATATTGCATAACGTTGTATCCTACCAAATCCTACTATAAAAGATCAAATAAAAGAGTTGGTCCTTAACAGTTCAAATTTCATCTGACAAATTATAAAAATATAACAGCGCAAAGGCGTTCGTATCGTTTCCAGCAATGCGGAAGGACATTCTAAGTAAAACTCCATAATGTTTTAAAACACAAGGTCGTCTGTGAAAATTGATGAGCGCGGCGGACGTAACCGGCTAGATACAAATACATTTCTCTTATTCAGAAAATTCTAGCAATAGTATTAAAGCTCCAAATGAAACAAAATTTAACTAGTATCTATAAACAGAAAATTACTAGTTAAAGTGTCAAAATTTTAAAAAAGCACCATCTGCAAGACCACTAACCGCATTTAAGAGTTAACACAAAATTTAGAGCTCCTGACACATGTTTATGTGCATATATAAAACGTTTAAAATAACTATATTTTGGTGTAATTTATAAATTATCATAATTAAATTCATCCATCTAATATTTTAAATAGTCATTTAATTTAAAGTACATTTCATTAAGTATAATTATACGAATACTTTAAAAAGCTACGATTACGTTGGAATTAAGAAAAAAAGGTTTTTATCTAATATGTTTTGAAGATTTATGTAATTGCAGTTACATTCAACAATTTACAACATGTTACATAAAATGCAACTTATTCTGAAAATTGAATAAGTGACAGATATTTTTTACGTGAAAGAAAAAATAAGCTTGGAAATAAAATACTTGAAGAATCGATATTTCTAATAAAACAATAAGCAAAAAATAAACATTTAAAAATAATGCTAATGAAAAAAAAAATTAATTACAGGCGTAGTAAATAATGTGAGCTGACAAAAGTTCATGTTTTTTCTTTTTTTTTAACATGAACTTAATTAATTGTTTCCAATTAATTTATCCTCGACTTTTTACTTAGCTATTAAAAAATTCGTAAAATTTCAATTGTTACAAAACATGACACGTTTTTTATAGGCGAGGTTTTTTTTTTTATTATGCATGGATGATTTTTTAAGTCTGTTTCTTCTCGAATATCTGGTAAATCGATTTAGTTACACCCAAGAACGCGAGTTTAGGTGTAATAAAATTTTATAAGTTCAGGTACCTCGTGGTACCCACTAGGTATAAATCCGAGATTCAAAGTACACTGGCATGCAGAAGTTAAGTAACTTTGACCGGATGTTTTCGTTTGTAAATGGTTTGTAGAATATCTACAAAAGTTCTCGGCAAATTTTCCTTGAACTTTGAGGATGTAAAGGACATGTTCGACTTCATATTTTTCAGTGAAGATTTAGTCGGGGTGACAATTAAGGGGCAACAATAAATTTAATAATTAAAAAATGTTTGGGATCACCCATAGAACAGAAAATACCGGGTGAGCAGAAAGAAGTGCGATTGGCAAGAAATGGCTCACAAGGTAGTCGGATTTTTTTTAGCAGCGAAAACATTTTAGCTAAAAAATCACATGTAGAGGGCGCTGATGACCCAAAACACAATGAATAAGACAACAGATGTGTCGTAGAATGTTCCGGAGGCCATTTTGAACATTTGTTATTGGAAGAACAAAAGAATGGATCGTATTGTTGTCCTGTTCATTGTGTTTCGGGTCGCCAGCGCCCTCTATATGTAATTTGTTTTCTGCTAAAAAAAATTCGTTACAAACCGCACTCCTTTATCATAATTTCTTCCTTTTTTATGAGTTTTTAAAGTTGTAAAGAACTTTTGGCTCACCCTGTACTTAAAATTGTCTGTCAATATAGCAAACAAATATGTGTGTCCTGTTTAACTGTTTTGTGAATATATGTATGCATAGCACTCATATTAGTAAAAGTATTAACATTTCTGTGAAAATTTAAATTTTTTTTCGTTTTTAGAATACAGATTTTTTAACCCTATTTAAAACCATTTTCCGAAAAGTTGAAAAGAACAGTAGAAATAGTACACTGTAATTAAAACATGACTATATTGAGTATTCGATGAGATATGAGTATCAAATAATTTTTAACTGCGCATACCGGAAAAATTCCAAAATTTCTATTTCATAATTTGGTTGTCAATTTAAATCCAGTCAAATATGGTTGAAACTCAACAAGATACAGTCAGCTGGTTAGAAAATTGTGGAAAATCCCTTCTAATAAAACGACTATTAGAAAGCAACTCACCACATCGCCCTTATCTTGCTGAATTTGATATTAGACTGAACTTTTTATATGAGTTGCTGTAAATGGCTGACTACCAAATAATGAAATAAAATTTTTGGAATCTCCCATGCATGAGTAGTTAGAATTATTTCATACGCATGCCTTACATCTCGTCGAATATTCAACATATTCGTGTTTTAATTGCACAATACTGTTTCTACTGTTATTTTCCAAGTTGTGTCAAACTCTGTATATTATAAACGAAAAGCATTTGAATTTTTCATAGAAAAGTTATCAGCTTAAGGAATATACGCGCTATGCTTGCATAAATGCGCACGACATTTAAAGAGAGCCCATATACTCATTTGCAACAGTGACAAACCTTTTTGAGCATTTTCTGTTACATGGGTGATCGTAAACATTCGTTTATTATTAGAGTTATTGTCAGTCTCCTAATTGTCACCTCGACTAAACCTTCACTGAAAAATATGAAGTCAAACAAATTCTTTACATCTTTGAAATTTAAGGAAAATTTGTCAAGAATTTTGATAGGTATTCGACAAACTGTGTACAATCGAAAGAATCCGGTCACAGTACATTAACTTTCGGAAGCCAGTGTATTACCTCGAAAACTACAAGAGATACGGATAAAAGTTCATAGACAAAATTGTAGAGCATCATCAGTTTATCAAGAAAATATATACTGAGGCAGATAAGGGCGTTATTCGAAAATTTAAGTGCGTTATTCCTGTTCAGATGAAAATATCCAAAAAATATTACAGATATTTTTTGTTATAATTAAAGCAGAGTTATAAATACGCAGGTTTTAAGGTCATTTGGTGTGGCGTTGAAGTATAAATCACAGTCGACGAAACAGTTCATTTCAAAATAACAGTTCATTTATTAAATTCAACTTGAATTTTAAAAACTTAAATAATAAAGATATATACATACACCTCCAGCTTTTGCTGGGAATCATATTGACATATTATAGCTATAGCAAGGAGTAAGCTTAAACTCCATCTCCATGGTCCTTCCATTACATTACTTCCATCACTACACATCATACTCCATGGAGTTGTTTCACACTAAATATACTTACTGAGTACATCAAAACTGGAATAAAAATATGCATACAGTTACAGTTAAAAGAGTGCCTTTACGACCGAAATGGAAAAATAAAAACTGGTTCGGAACGATATAACTTCCGACAAATTTTGGGGGACAAGAATTTGTCCAGATTTCCAACATGCGGCCCCATCGGTCGTAAATACCTCCTCTTTCTTTTTATAATCAAAATAAAAAATATTACAAATAGCTCTTTGAAACTTTACATACAGAAGAGGTTTTGTCAGAAAGTCTGCCTTATTATCTTTAGAACTTACATGTTTTAACTCAAAAACATTTTCATTAATTAACTGACGAATAAATTGACATCTTATGTCAATGTGTTTCGTTTTAAAATTCTCTTGGCTATTTTTAGAAAAATAAATGGCAGATTCATTATCACAGTACTGAATTGGTTTTATCCTATCGTATAAATTAAGTTCATTTAAAACTCTTGAATACCAAGTTAGTTCCTTTACGCTTTCAGTTAACGAGATAAACTCAGATTTCATAGAACTTAGTGCAATACATTTCTGCTTCGATGATTTCCAAGCAAACGGAACGTTACTGAAGTAAATTATATAACCACTACTTGAATGTCTTTTAGTAAGTTGACATCCCCAATTAGCATCAGAATATGCACACAAACTTAGTGATTTTACATTAGACAGATTTATTTTAAAACTTTTAGTAGCAAAAACATAATTCATAATATCTACTACTATTAACCAGTGTTTATATGTATACCCATTACAAAACTGTGACATTACATTTACAGAAAAACTAATATCGGGTCTTGATCTATTTGACAAAAATGACAGACACCCGATTAAAGATCGGTATGGAAATTTTTTCATTAATTCATTTTCGATAATTTCATTTTCGTTAACTTTATCTGGTAAAACAGAGCCAATTTTAAAAGGTAATTTAACATAACTTTTAGGTAAATCTTTATATTTTAATTCTAATCTTTCAATATAAGTTCTTTGATGAACGAATAATGAATCTTTAATCTGTTCAAAGTTAACACCTAGCAAATACTTTGTTAATCCTATTTCAGTAATTTCCAAGCTATTTTTTAACATATTAGTTACAGATTGCAATACATTTTCATATTTAGCAAACAAAACTAAATCATCTACATAGACAACTAAAATTGCGTTACTATTCAGTTTATACACACAGTTACACCATTTTAATTTACAAAATCCAAGATTATGTAATATGTTATCTAATTCAGAATTCCATTCGCGGCCACTTTGCCTTAATCCATAAATTGATTTATTTAACAAACAAACTTTATTCTCAGCACCCTTCATTTCAAATCCCGGAGGTTGTTTCATAAACACAGTTTCTTTTAAAGAACCATATAAATATGCTGATTTTACATCCAATTGAATATGATACCAATTTAACATAGAAACTAATAAAATAAACATTAGTTTTATAATTGAAAAATTTACAACAGGTGAAAATATATCATTAAAATCAATACCTGGTTTCTGTTTAAAACCTTGAGCTACGAGACGTGCCTTGTATTTTTTACCATTTTTTCCCGTGTTTTTTATATTATAAACCCATTTACTTCCTACTATTGTGGAATTTTTCGGTGGATCAACCAACCGCCAAACTTTTCTCTTACTCATCATCTCAAGTTCTTCCCTCATCGTGGCATTCCATTTCCCCCTTTCTGGATTTATTTGTGCATCCTCAAATGATTTAGGGATTTCGGTATTGTAAAATTCATGTTGAAATAATTCAGTTAAATATGGATCGTCCGAATCACTAGTTGAGGGTTCACTTAAAGTTTCAGTATTAGGATGAGTAGTTTTAGGTTTAAAGTCAAACTTATCTGGCTCAAACGGGATTTTATTTTCCTTACAATATTTTTTAACATCATTTAAAGATCTCAGTCTCGTATTTGTTATTGGGGTATAATAATATACGTCAATTCTCTTACATTTCGTTCTCGGTCTCTCAATCCTTTTCCACTCTGAAATATTTATAGAACTTACAGTTACCTTACCCCCCTTTTTCTCTTCATCTTCGTTTAAGCTATCTCCTGGTAGTTCATGATTAAGATCTAAAGTTGCGTTACTTAAACCGTTTGTTTTAATTTGAGATTCATTAAAATTCAATATCAAATCCTTATATTTGTTTTCTCCCCCAAATAATGTTTCTACACCCTTTTTGGATTCATCTATACGCACATGAATAGTCTCTACAATTCGCCTTTCTTTTGGAATGTAAATTATATATCCTTTAGTTTTCATGGCATAACCAACTAAGATACCTAGTAAACCTTTCGGTTGAAGTTTATTTCGCTTAACTTTAGGAACATGAACAAATGCTAAAGAACCAAAAATTCTTAAATGTCTTACCGAAGGTTTGAATCCCGTCCATAATTCTTGCGGTGTAAGACCTTGGGTTAAACTGTGTTCAGTCCTATTTTTTGTATGAACGAACGCCAAAAGAGCTTCCCCCCAGAATGACGGTTTTAACCCGCTATCGTGTAGCATTGCTCTAACTGCATTCATTGCTACTTTATTAAAATTTTCAGCAACACCCACCTGCTCTGGAGTATAAATGGAGGATCTTTCGATTCTTACACCTAAATCGGTTAACAATTTCTCAAATAATTTATGGGTAAATTCCAGCCCATTATCAGTTCGTACACATTTTAACTTTTTACCAGTTTGTCTCTCAGCTTTAACTAAAAACTTTTTAAAGCATTCAAACACTTCCGTTTTATCCTTAATTATATAAACCTCAGTCCTTCTAGAATAATCGTCAATTACTGACAAAAAGTATTTCCCCCCCTCCTAACGAGTTAACAGGGCTAGGACCCCACAAATCCATACACACCCTATCGAGGATTTGATTAGAAATGCGTTTATACAAATAATTTCTTTTAAACGATTTTCTGTTAGATTTTGCAATTACACAAGTTTCACACATCTTATTTTTGTTTTTACAGTTAATATTTTCTATACCTTTAACACAATTATTTTTATCCATTTTTTCAAGTAAAGGTAAGTTTGTATGACAAAATCTACGATGAACAATCTCTGATTTTAAACTAGTAGAATAAGCAAAATTTTCACATTTTGAAGCATAACCTTTAACAATATACAATTTATCAACTCGAGGTACAGTAAAACAATATCTATTAAATTTATCATACACAATCATTTTATTATTTCCCCATTTAATTTGGTTTCCTGCAATGTCTATATTAGACCCACCAATTAAATTTCTCCTCATGTTAGGAGCATATAACACATTTTTTAAAGTTATATCTACATTACCAGTTACATCTAGGATGGTAAAGTCAATATCACCAATACCCAGTATTCAGAAACAGAAAAAAATTCAGAAACAAAAATTGCAAAACTGAAATGTCATCGTTATGTGTTCCCATTCGAAAAATGACGTCAGCGTTACACACAGATACGTTTGTCCTTTATAATATAGATAGATATGAAATGTTACTAGGCCATATTAATGATGCAGTTACAAACTTTTCCTAATAAAAATGTACTCACCGAAGAAACTAAAATTATAAGTACGCTAACCCACATTAGACGATGAATTTATTCACCGCAAACCCTCTATGGCAAAAAGCATTATCATTTTTAGACCGGGAGCCGGCAGCATAGACAATCACCTCATCGAGTTCACGGCTGAAATTCCAGAATTAGTTAAAACTCCATACGCATATTAAAACGCAATCGGTCTGCCAGGTCATATCTTGGTGGAAAACACCTGAAAACCGGATTTTAGCGGTTGACTCGTTGGTTTACTAATGCGTTTTCCTGCTCCCAGTCTTCCATATTTTCATACTTTTGGGTGCAGGAAAACACAATGGTAGACCTCGGAGTCAGCCGCCAAAATCGGGTTTTCAGGTGTTTTCCACCAAGATATGACTTGGCAGACCGATTACGTTTTAATATGCGTATCGAGTTTTAACTAATTCTGGAATTTCAGCCGTGAACTCGATGAGGTGATTGTCTGTGCTGCCAGCTACCGATCTATTTGTAATAGTGGTTTTCAATGTGTGAAAAATTTATGTACACGCTCATTTATAATATTTAAATGTTTTTGGATGCTTCATAATATCTTGATGGCTAATATTATGACAGCTTCTTGATAAATTTCGAAAAATTTAGATCATAACATAAGGAGAAGGCAAAAGTTGAACTGTTAATAAAAATTTCACTATTTCTACGTTTTGCGTATTATGCCTCCGGGAAAATGTTAAATTTCGATGCGTCAGAAAACATTGCCTGAAAAAAAGCTGTAATAGTGTAATTTATAAAATTTCTTTTCAATTCTTCTCTTGTTTTCTTTTTTGTCTTCTATAATGAACTATAATCCAGTCGTCTGACATAAAAAAAAACTCCCCGGTCCACCTGATAGCCGCTGATCGATGTCTAAAACTTGTCGAAATCGGGATTTTTTAAGATTTACCTATATTCTGTAGTCGGATAAAAGTAATTTTACGCTAATAAAATTAAAAGCAGATATTCAAATATAAATGCAATATATTGCTGCAATTGAACCCTAGAACGAACATAGCGGTCATTATGACCGCTACCAAATAAAACTATTTCGATTCGAACTAGAAATTTTTTTTATAAAATAAGTTAAATATGTTCCAAGGAGAAATGTGTTAAATAGTTTTAAATAAAAATGCTAATGCTAAATATTTTTATAACACTTGAGTAAAATTTCCGGTCCTTCTTATGTTAACAAATATGACATTTGCTGAAATCTTGCGAATACGGCTATTTTGCATGTAATTCATATGTCGATAGGCAAAGGGAGAATTTTTGAGGACGTTTTGAAAATGTGTTGCAACAGGACTGTAAAGACATAATAACATTTTAGTGTTTTTTAAATTTCAATATAAATTATATGTTTGGAAATTAAGTATGCCCTGCAAAGAAATACAAACTTTTATTAGTAATATTATTACTAAATGCTGAAACATAAAAGAGGTCATATAATAATAAATGTTTAGACATACTAAATGCAGATAAAAATAGTTGTTAGATTTAAAAAATATAGGGTAACTTGAGGTGAGATGCCGTGTTGTACAAGATGACGAATCACGTAGTTTTCATATGTGCAGGTGCTGTACGGATCCCCTGCTCAGTTGTAAGGAAGAGATTCCTACTATTTTGTCTTAACACTTCTGTTAAGTACCAAAAATCTTTTAGGTGACTTCTTTATTTGCCTATATAAGTCTTAATTTAAACACCAGAGAAATAAAGCTTATGTTTTTAGAGAGTACTGGTACCTGGCCTTTCTGCAAATCATAAATGGCGGTCGGTTTCCGCTTCTTCACGTCACTGGCGGTACCGGTTTCTTGTCCAATACTTTGGGGTGAATCGGTGAAAATTTTTGGAGGTAAGATGCCGGTTGTTTTCCCTTGGGGTAAGAAGCCACATATTTTTCGTTGCGGTCAAATGCCTGCTTGTTTCTTCAATATTTAAATTACTCTTGGCTATTAACTAATTTGTCAGGTATTTTAATCAGATAATTTAAATCGGTGATTAAATCGGAATTTTAATCAAATGATTAAAATAATTCATTGATTAAAATCATTAATTTTCTACATGTTTAAAATGACATAAAGAAATATTAAAATCTAAGATGAACATAATTTGAAAGGTTTCTATATTATATGTTTTCTGTCTTATAAATAAACTTTATTGGCCTTATAAATAATTGGTTAATAAATATTAATTTTAATCGTTGTTAAAAATTTCATGTTAAATGCAGTTATAAATAATTTTAAGATATGTAAATATCGGTAGTATATTAATATTGTTTTAGATAATTAGGGTCTTCTGCCCCCTACGAGCTACGCTCAAGACCACCCTCAAGACACCGCAGACTATAAAAACATGCTAATTTGACCTGCTTTGGAAAGATAACGGATTGAATTTCCTTTCAAGATTCAGAAGATGAGGGTTTTTTTTTTTTTTTTTTTTTTTTTTTTTTTTTTTTTTTTTTAATAAAGTGAATGAGAATCAGTGTTCAGAGTGTCTAGCAGAGTGCAATAAAACCTCTGAAAAATGTGATTCGATCAAATGCATTCAGTGAAACTGTTGGTTATATAAAAGTTGCTCAAAGTTCTTAAACAAATGTGCAGTCTGTGGCAGATCTGAGTTATAGCTGAAAAGAACAAAGGGGCATATGAAAAACACCAACAAAAAAGCTGCACTCTAAAGTACTTTATCACAGTGGCTTTATCGTATTTAAGCTTATTATAATGTTTAAAAAGAGGCATATTTAAGAGCCATAATTCTTTTAAATGTTAATTATAACATAACTTTTTTTTAAATACTAGGGGGCTCTGCCCCCTACGAGCTACGCTCGTCAACCCCCGTTCAGACACCGCAGACTCTAACAGCACGCTAATTTGACCGCCTTTAAAAAGATTTCGGAAGATTGAATTATAATTTGAATCTGACAATTATAATCTGACGTAATTTTCACCAAACTTTTCTTTCTCTTCTTAATATTCACGTCAAAATACTTTTGTTAGAAATGAAATATTATGATCATCTTAAAATGTCAAGTAAATGTCTCGCGCAATTTTTAAATTAAAACTGTTTTGCAATATTATTTTTTGTTCATTTTACGTAATAAGTGTAATATGACGTAAATTCTCCTATTTAGGACTTCTAACGCATGTTACTGAATTTATTATTTTACAATATTCTTTCTCATTTAAAATTCACGTGTAACTATTGTTTTTATGACGTAATTTGCAATGGGTTCCTGCTTTTTATATTTTTTGTTTATAATAGTCACGTGTAAAATAAATTTTTAATTTGAAGCAAGCATTATTGGTTGCGCTTTTTATACAGTTGGCAACAGTTTAAATTAATACAATTTTCTAAAATTTGTAAAAAATATCTCTCGAAATGCTGAAAATTTGAATTTAAAATAGAAATAAAACCTCGAAAAATTATTCAAATTAAAAAACTAACTGCAATCTGCACACCGGGATATTCTGACGCATAAAATGATCTAAAAATGATTAAATTCCTATGGACAGTTTTTGCTCCTATAAAACTTTTTTAATGGAACGATTTTGTCCAACTTTGGCATTAAATATCTCTTAAAATAATTCTTTGATTAGAAAACTGTCTGCATCAGCGTGTTTATCAAACATTTTTCTATAATACTACCGATTTTCATATTTTTGTATGCAACAGTTTTTTTAATATTAACGAAGAAAGACCTCCGGTCACAAAAAATTCAAAACCGGCGGCGGCGGTGACAGCGGTAGTTACTTTTTTTTAGAATAGAGAGATTAGTTTGTCCTTTTATTAAAGTGCCAACGTTTGTTACCTTCATATTTTTGTAATTTCCTAATATTAAGTAAGTTAACAACTTTAGTATGTCTAAAATATTAAAGCTATTTTTATTCGCCTCATTATGTTTTAAACTGCATCACAAAAATTATTGTTTACATTGAAACTCCACAAAGCATCTTACCCCGAGATAGTTGGCCATCTTACCCATATGTATCGGTAAGATGCCAAAATGCAAGTGTTTACAAAGACAAAATTTTTTATGCTTTATATAATATCTGTAAAATGAAATAAGGTTTTAAATGGTACATAATTGGGCAAACTTTAACAAGAAATCAATGAATAACAAATGAAAACCACAGGCGATTTTTAAAACAATAAAGTCAAAAACTACGTCATCTTTACCCAATTTACCCTAGTTTTTAACCCTTAACCGGAAACGTACGTCTATGAGATGTTTGCGTCTACTTATCTGTCCTTAATATTTTCTCTCTCCGACATTCCAAACTTATTTTTATGCTGTTATATTAAAAAATTGGTCCTGTTAATGCATTATTATTAAAGATTAAATGTTTACGTTCACTATTTGATAAATTATTAAGTGTTCTGTTAGTGCACGGGATTTTCACGTTTCTGGTTAAGGGTTAAGTCAAAATAATAGTCAATTAAATGACGTCCTGTTAGTAGTGCACCACACACGAATGGGTTCATTAACTATTTTTCCAAAAATTAGGATTCCAGACGATTTTTTTTTTTGTCTTTTTTGTCTTTTTGAAGTATTTATCCAGAATTTTCCGGTTTTTTTTTTTATTTTTGTTTGTTTTTTAACTTTTGGCGCAAATCACGTTTCAGAAAGTGAGATTTGTTGACAAATTATATAAACATGTATGAAAATAAGCCAAAATGAACTGTTTTGCTTGTCTATATATGTAATTATTTAATACATAAACATTTTATTTATATATGCATTATTATTATTATTTATATACAATTTACATCGGTTTCTATATAAAATTTGATAAATGGTTCTTAAATAAATTGTATCAGTATCGAAAAAAAAAATTCTTGTGTATATCCAACAATCAACAGGTTGCCAGAAAATATGTTGCCAAATGTCTCTCTCTCTCTCTTGTGTTGCCATTTTGTCTCTCTTGCCAAGACCCTTATACTTCAAAAGCACCCTTTTTAATTTTGAGAAATTAAATCAAACCAATTTCTTAAAACATAAAAATTGCTATAAGGTGATCTTCTTGTTTTACCTCTTGAAGGGCGGTGATGCATCACCTAATTTTAATCCCAAATTGCCAAATTGGAACCAGAATTTTTTAATGAAAATTTCCCTTTTATTAATTACGCGAAAATATGCTTTTACTTGTTTACAAATAAATTTCCTTGTATTTACTGGTGTCATTCAATAATTTCAACATTTTACTAATGTACAAGTACCTTGCCTCTTAAAGGGTTAAAGATACAACAAGGCCATCGTACACTCTGCCTAGTCAAAGATTCAAATTTTGCTAAAAAATAGTCTGTAAGAAGACTCTTTTAACACCAGTTTTTTCTTACCATTGTTCTAACCAAAATAAGCTTTTCAATCCGCAATAATCTTTTTCAAAAAACATAATTTTTTTCCCATCCATATATGGAAATTACCTCGAAATTTAAGCTTTTTTTTAAAAAAAAAATCTTTTTTTCTTTACAGTAAAATCCTCAATCCTCAAATTACCTGTCTAAAGATTGAGGCACAAAAACTCGAATCAATGATGTGTATATTTAACTCTTTCGGGTCCGAATTTGTTTCAGTGATAAGAACAAAATTACTTTTATTTTAATAATGTTAGTCGTAGCTATCCAAATAGATTTACTGAAGTTTAAAGATGATCCAATTGTCTGAAATCTAACGAATGTACTTATTTTGTGTACTAGTCAATTCATATTTATATGATAACAGGTTAAGGAAGTATTTTTGGAGACGTTTGGAAAATATCGTATTACAACAGGGTTTAACAGATATTACAACTTTCTAATGTTTTTTTGCGTTTTATCACACAAGATTCGTTCAGAAAAATAACCTATATTTTTAATTTAAAGTTTTCAATATATGTATAAAATTTTTTATTATTATTGTTATGATTAAATGCCAAAGCATAAATGAAGTCATAATAAGAAAGCCTTAGCCAGGGCCTGCTTAATACATAGAAGTAGCGGAAGCCTGACATCACACAGGGGTCCCCTATTACTCTACCAATTACTTTTTATTTACTAAATCCATTTTTCATGTGCTTAAATAATTTGAAGTTTTACCATCACTACTTCGAGTAAATAACACTTTTAACATTAAACTATAACTACCTATATACATATGAAATTTATTTTGTTATATACATAATTATACACATCTAATTAATTTTGTAAATATCAAATAATAGAACTACAGCTGATAATATTTGAACTTCAAAATATCTTTTATGACTTACAAATTGCAGCATACTAAGGGGAAAAAAGTTTAGTAAAAAGAAAAAAAAATGCATTTTTTACCCTGACTGAATTTTCTTCTTCTACAAATTAGTTTTAAAAATTAAATTGGAGGCCCCTTTGTATTTCAATGAGTAAGCACGAGCTTCACGGGCCCATTCGGTAAACAGACCCTGGACATAGCCATAAATTATCATTACTATATGTAGATAGTAACTAAAGTAATTCTAAAGACAAAGTAATACTCAACGAAAATACATGTACTATTTATATTACGCCAGACCCGAAAGGGTTAAAAGTAAAAACGGCAAACATTCAATAAGTATACACGTATATAATTTTGGTAAATTTTGTCGAAAATTTCACACGCCTATAATTTAGTAATTCGGAAATTTTAATTGCTGAATTATTTTTATTATAACTATTCAACATGAATTAGAGGTGTAAAACCAGCGAAGTGAAAAAGTGTAAAAACCCTGGAACCCAAGAGTGAGAAGTGATAATCTGGTGTCGTCCTGGTAGCTCAGTGGTAGAGCATTGTCGCGCGTAATTTGAATGACCCTGGTTTGATCCCAATGTTAGACACTTTTTAATTATGTTGGTTTTACGCATCTGAACCAAGTTGAATAAAATAATTCAGCAATTAAAAATTTCAAATTCCATAAATAATCTAGTTTTCATAATGAGGCTTCTTTTTTCCTTATTTACAATTATCTACTTTCAGAATAACCCCACAGGATCTCTGAAAATTCTACATGTAATAATAAAAAGTTAATTGAAATTGTCGTTATAAAACCGTTATTCAAATAGTAATTATATTACTTTTATCTATTTCTATAAATAAGCAAATTTTATATGTAAATAAATGTGCATGCTTCAAAATAAAATAAACTTTAATAAGAAATACTATACATTTTAAACTTATACAAATTACACTATAAACTTGCACAATACGTTTATTATGATTTTATAATTATTATTGTGTTAGTTGTTTGAAGATTAAAAAAAAAAAAAAAAAACTGATTTTGTAAAAATATTTATCCTAAAATCTTAAGTCAGCTTTAAGAAAAATTTAGTCTTAAAAATTAAATAAAACTGCTATAAAGAAATAATTAAAAAAAAAATTCATTACGATACTTTGAAAATAAGACATGTAAGTTATCTTTAAATATTTTGAAGCTCAAAAGTCACGAATTTTAAGTTACTGACACGCTCTAACCAATGTAAAAAGCATCTTAAAAAAGTATTTCCCTGGGTAAAATTTAAAAAAAAATGGCATATCATTTTTTTTCTTTCTTTTTATGGAAACAGTCCTTTCGAAAATCTCGAAATTTTCAAAACTGATACACTTCAATTTTTTTTTATGTTTTAATTTTTAATTTCTTTTTTACGCGAGAATCCCTAAAAACTAAAAATAATCTTTCTTTAAAAGTTTTTCATATATTTTTCGAGAAAAAAATTTCACAAAAACAGTTTATTTTTTTAAATGCATTGTTTGAAACAGGATTAGTTTTTCCTTTAATTAACATTATGAGGATATAAAAATAGGTGACAAAAAACAGTAACAATACCAAAAAAGAATTTTTTTATCTTCTGGCTATTTTGCATGCATTGTTTTTAAACAAATGTCCCACACTTCTAATAAATACATTTTTTTCTGTAAATGAATATATTTATAATATAACAAATAAAAAAAAAGAAAAGAAAAAGAACTAAGTTAATTTAAAGAAATATATTTTTTAAAATTTTGAGTTTGATTATCTTTTGTACTGAATTGGCGTTTTTTTATAATTTGCTATGCACTTATAAATTTCCTCAAAGTACTTATAAATTTACTCGTCCTTTCTTTAATTGATTTTTTTTCTATTTAATATTTTATTAGTATAGATATTTTATTAGATACCCCGCAAACAACACTAAAAGGCATTTTTACATAAAAAATATCAATTATGTGTTCAACATAAATTTTAAAATTTATTAAAATTGGTATTTTCGTATTAGTCGCATATCAGCGATTAATATCCACAGAAATTGCCAAAGGTTTCACTATTTATAATCAACCTTTGTGATTCTAATTACTTCAAAGTTTGCACGGGGAGTTTGATTACATATCTTCTGTTTTATTTACGTTCTTACTCTTATTTATTTATTAATGACGTTTTTCATAAAAAAACACAAAATGTTCAACAATATGATCTCAATACTTCCATAATAGTATCATAGAACAGTTATTTGCAAATTCGGTCGAATGACCGGACTGTTTGCTGAAGATTTTTAACAGTGCACTTTGCAAACAAACTGCATTTGTAAGTGCATTTCAACAAGCAGTACAATATATTTTTAATAAGACGGAAAGAAATGCTGAACTGTTTATTTTTTAAAGAGCAAACGGATTCATCTTCGGTTATCAGACTACAAGCGATAGAAATAGATATTTATAAAAATCATGCTTAAAAATTATTTTTAAAAAACAAAAAAATCAGTGCATCGAGATACACACTTTTAAAAATTTGCAACAACCTGTCCAGTCATCCGACTGTTTTTCATAGATTACGGATATTTAACCGTAATTGTAATTGACCCTGATTATAAAATGGTCAATAATACTCTGTTAAAAATTTGCAGCATTCTGGCAGGTCATTTGACCGTTTTTCCCGAAAACGGTTACACAACCGTGAATTTAACACTATTCTGACCATATTATTGGCCATTTTATGGTCAGAATATAGTTAAATTATGGTTATGAAACCGTTTTTTTCAAAAAACGGTCGAATGACCTGCCAGAATGTTGCAAAAATTTTAACAGTGTATGATCACAATACTTTCATAATACAATCATGTAGCAGTTCTTTGCAAAATCGGTCGAATGACTGGACTATTTGCTGAAGATTTTTAACAGTTCGGTTTTCAAACAAATTGCATTTTTAAGTACATTTCAACATACAGTACACTGTTAAAATTTTGCAGCATTCTGGCAGGTCATTTGACCGTTTTTTTCTGAAAACGGTTACACAACCATAATTTTAACACTATTCTGACCATATTATTGGCCATTTTATGTTCAGAATATACTTAAATTATGATTATGAAACCGTTTTTTCAAAAAACGGTCGAATGACCTACCAGAATGCTGCAAAAGTTTTAACAGTGTACAATATATTTTTAATCAGACAGGAAGAAATACTGAACTATTTATTTTTTTAAGAGCAAACGGATTCATTTTCGGTTATCAGACGATAGAAATAGATATTTATAAAAATCATGCTTAAAAATTATTTTTTAAAAACATAAAAAAAATCAGTACATCGAGATACACACTTTTAAAAATTTGCAACAACCTGTCCAGTCATCCGACTGTTTTTCATAGATTACGGATATTTAACCGTAATTGTAATTGATCCTGATTATAAAATGGTCAATAATATGATCACAATACTCTCATAATACAATCATGTAACAGCCCTTTGCAAGATCGCTCGAATGCCTGGACTGTTTGCTGAAGATTTTTAACAGTTCAGTTTTCAAACAAATTGCATTTTTAAGTACATTTCAACATACAGTACAGTATAGTTTTAATCAGATGGTAAGAAATGGTAATTAATCTCCGGTTATCGGGCTGCATGCGATAGAAATACAGGGTGATTCATAATGAATGGAACAAAAAGAAAACATGATTGTGAACGTTGTAAATAATATATTTAGAAAATTCAAATTTACCTCAAAACTACATTTATTCAAGTTTCTACAGGTTTTCAATATGTGCCTCTCCGGTGACACGACAAATGTCTACACGGTAATCAAGCTCCTGTCACATTCGTGATAGCATATCCCCTGTGATGGACACTGCAGTTATCCGATGCTTCAGTTCCTCTAAGTCCTAAGGAAGTGGAGGCACAAACACCTTGTCTTTAACGAAACCCCAGAGAAAAAAAATCACAGGGTGTTCACGAATTCTTTCAACCACTTCGGGTTTTGTTTCTTTTCGTCCTGGGCTTTTGTTCTTGCATAAGCAGCCGGTATCCTGGAACTGCTTCACCCACCTCCTTATGTTATGCCGATGCGGTGGTTGTTTACAAAATTTCGTGCGAAAATGTCTTTGCACAACAGTTACCGAGGAGGTTTTGGCATATTCGGAAACGCAGTACGCTTTCTCCTGCATGAACGACATTTTTTTTAACAGCGCCTCTAGCGGCGAGTTCGTCATTCGGTGATTTTTCCCTGTTGCCAAATAAAACTTGTATAATTGTAGTTGCAGAATAAATCCATTACGACAGTCACACTGCACTATTCTTTTTGGCCCATTCATTATGAATCACCCTGTATATATTAATAAAAATCATACATAAAATTTCATGCAGGTTATTAAGATACGTGCTATGCAAAGAATATTGTCTGCTATAAAAATGGATTTTAAAGAATATTTGTGTGACTTATTTTTTTACTTAATATACATTTATATACACTGCTCAAAACAATTAAAGGATATTTGTATGTTTTATATAAAATAAAGATATAAACGAAATTTTTTTTGCCGAAAATAGAAGAAGAGAATCACAAATGCAAATTTTTCTGGTTTTTAAACTGTGGAGTATGCAAATTTTGACTTCGACGTCAAAAACGTCGCTTCAGCGGCAGCGAATGAAATTTGACTTTCAACTGGATAAAAGAGAATGAAGACAAGGATGATCGGCATTCAGTGATTGCTTTGTTTCGATGAGTACGATGTCTCAGCGAAGTCATTTGACAGATTCAGAAGCTTTGAGAATTGTTGGTAGGTTAGAAGGGGGCCAAACTCAAGCCGAAGTAGCGCAAGCCATTGAAGTGTCACAAAGTGTCATTTCCAGGATCTGGAACCGTTTTTTGGAGAGTGGATGTGCAGGCCGAAGACCAGGGCAAGATCGTAGACGGGCAACAACGCCCAATGAAGATCGGTATTTAGCGTTAACAGCTCGGAGACACCGAACCATGAACGCTACTCTTCTCCAACAATACCTTCGCTCGGCTACAGGCACCACGATTTCAACTCAGACTGTCCGAAACCGGCTCCATGCTGTAGGTCTGTATGCTCGCCGACCGATGGTATGTGTTAGATTAACATCCAGGCATCGAGTGGGCTTCGACCGCAGGGAGTGGGCAACCGAGCATGTCAACTGGAGGAGAAATGAATGGAGCAATATTCTGTTTTCTGACGAGTCCCGTTTTTCTGTGCATCCGGATAATAGGCGTATTTTCATCTGGAGGGACCGTGGCAGTAGGAATAATCCTGCGTTCGTGCACGAAAGTGTCAGATTTGGCGGTGGAGGTGTGTTGGTGTATGGTGGCATCTCCATTGACGGGCGCACTGACCTCTACATCATTCGAGATGGAGCTCTGACTGGTCGCCGATATAGGGATGAGATCCTCAGACCTATTGTAGTCCCTTACGCTGCAGCAATCGTAGATAACTTCATTTTAATGGACGATAACTGCAGGCCACATCGTGCAAACTTGGTGGAGGATTTCCTTTTCGAGGAAGGAATCGTTCGAATGGAATGGCCAGCGTGTTCTCCAGACATGAATCCAATCGAGCACGTTTGGGACGCTCTAGGAAGACGAGTTTCTGGCCGCCAACAACCCCCACAAACTCTCCAAGAACTGGAAAGAGCTCTTCTGGAACAGTGGGGCAGAATACCCCAACTCGTCATTAATAGCCTCATTGAGTCCATGCCTCAAAGGTGTTCAACGTTGCTGGCCTCCCGTGGAAACCATACCCTCTACTGAAAATGATTTTCTTTGAAGAAAACACCTTTTCTTATTCTTTTTTTCTCATATGCACAAATTGTGTTTTTTTCCTTTAGTACACAAATGCGCAATAAAATGCATTTTTTTCTGCCAAACATGTGTAATTTATTCTCATATAACCTACTATGTCTGTCCACCATGTATCAATCAGCTAAACAGTTTACCAGATACAAAATCCACCTAAAACTGCAATATCCTTTAATTGTTTTGAGCAGTGTATATTAAGTTATATATATATTAACACTATATTTTTTTTTACTTAATTCCTATCAAAAATCTGAAAGGATGTAATTTTATTAATCCGTGTGTAATAACATTTTCCGAATTTTGAAAAAATATAAATGAATGATTTCTGCTAAAATATGGAGCTATTATAAACTATATTTAACTTTCAGTATCCATATTAATGTTGCAAACAAATGAAGGCTTGTGAGTCTTTAGGTACCCTATATTTTTGTCGAGTTTCTTTAATAGCGATATCGCTTTTTGTTGGGTTCGTGTATTATTCCGTGCTAGTGACTTCAAATACATACTTTTCTATAGATGTTGATTAAGACTGGATCGTAAATGTGGAATTATTCATCAGATGAAAATGATGTCGTTTTATACAGGGTGCCCGGTCTCAACGGTGTCCAATGGCTAATTCCTAAACCGTTAGTCATAGACATATAGTTCCAATTACAAAAATGTTTTAAATCAGGTAAAGAAATATTTTAAAAGCGATTTGGGTCAATAAAAACATTCCTTAAAAAATTACGAAATTTAAATTTTTATACGGTCCCCCGGTCCAATAAGTTATATTTAGTGAATTATTCCTTTTACACTGACAAGTAATATAAAACAAGTCCCGTTATTCTACGATTAAAATTGACCGAGTAATAGCTGTTTAAAGTTGGAGCATATTTTTTGCTGCAAATTGGTGGTCATTCACAAATTTAGTCGAAATATAATTTCGTCAGACATAAAAAATATTTGGGAGTAAAATTAACATTGCAATATAAATTTGAAATCTTTAATCATTCTGGCATATTAGTGAAAATATAGAATTTGTAATAAACATTTAAGAAGAAAGAAAAAACAGAATTTTTGTTAAATAAAATTATTCTAAATTAACAGCCTCAATTCTTTACAAAATGATACGTATTTTAAAATATTATTAGATTGCACAAGCCTGCAAAAGTTGGGTTATGTCATGTTTTTTAGCTTTTAATAATTGTTTCTTGTATATTCTGTACCGCTGAATCCGAAATTCATCTTCATTTTTAACTATCATACCAGGATTTTTCGCAAATTGCAAATTTCAAAGTTAAGAAGTTTAATGTTAAAATTGAATTTCCTCCCCATCTCATCGGACCACTCAGCTGTTTAGCTGTAAGAATCCCAGGATAAGCAAAAATATCGAATAAATTTTTTAATAAAATAAAATAAAATAAAAAAATGTTTTACATATGTTTTATAGTGTGAGATTTTCGCTATATTTTAACTTACACATTTGCGAATTGCAAAAAAATTCTAACGTGATGATTAAAAATGAAGGTCATTTTCAGATTCAGTGCTAAAAAGTGCGTAAAAATCGATTATCAAAAGTTAAAAAACACAACCATCTCTTCTACTTTATAGTATTCGATTTTTTTATTCTTTAAATTTGAAAATTTATGATTTGCGAAATATCCTGACATGATGGTTAAAAATTAAGGTAATTTTCGGATTCAGTGCTAAAAAGTACATAAAGTTTAAAAAGTCCAACAATCGCAGTCTTGTATTATCTAATCTAAAACTTTTTCTTAAACTCCTTGGCAGAAATCTATCCGAAATTTTTTGTGTTATCCTGTAAAATAAGTATAAATGGTAACCACCGAAAATCTTAATAATATTAGATTGTTATCGGATTTGCGCCAGTATGTAAAATGCAATCTCGATCGGATATTTAAAAGTGGGTTAAAGTTCGAGTACAAAATTTGAACTGGAAAAACATACATACGATTATTGAAGTAACATAAAACTTATAAAAAAAACATAATTTTTGTTAAAAGAAATCATAAAAGAAACAGTCTCAAATCCTGACAAAATAAAACATATGTTATTTTAGCCAATTTGAGACTTAATCATAATACTTGTAGGATTTTTTTTCAAAGCGCAGATACACATGAAGTAAGATCTTCGAATACTTTAAACACTTGGTATATGATCCCTCAATGCCAAGCCGAACTCATTTGTTTTCAGAGTAGAAAAGTGGCGTAAGTCATGCATTTTTAAAGTTTCATAACTCGCTCAATTTTAGCGTTATATGAATGGGACTTTTTTTGTCTTACTTGTCAGTGTGATAGAAAAAAATTACTAAATATAACTTATAGGACCGGGGGACCGTATAAAAATTTAAATTTCGTAATTTTTTAAGAAATGTTTTTATTGACCCAAATCTCTTTTAGAATGTTTCTTTACCTGATTTAAAACATTTTTGTAATTGGAACTATATATCTATGACTAACGGTTTAGGAATTAGCCATTGGACACTGTTGAGACCGGACACCCTGTATAATAAAAGCGTGTATTTTAAGTCTCGAAACTGAAATAGGCTTTGCACTATCTATATTTATATACAGATTTTTTTTTTCATCGGGGGGAGAGAATAAATTCTGAAAAGCCAGAATTCCTGTTTCCTTGCTTGTTTCTGCCTATTTCTTGGGGAAGTGCGAGCATACATTTTTCTGAAAACAATCACTGCAATGGTAAATCGTTTTATCTTAAAAGCAGATCCAGGGATCAGTTTAGGAAGAAATTGGGTCCTTTGAAGGACCCTTCACAAAATTTTTCATTTTAAAACAGGACCTTTCATAAAATTTTTCATCTCAAAACAGGACCCTTCACAAAACTTTTCCATTAAAAAAAGGACCCTTCACAAAATTTTTTGTCTTAAGAATAGTACTTTTACAAAACTTTTCCAACTCTAAGTTAAACCTTTCGCAAATTTAATCATTTAAAAGTAAAATCTGACCTGTCACTTTTACATACATAAAAAATATATGTATTTTACATACATATATCTTCTTAAAAATATATAAAAAAGAACCTGAGTATAACGTTTAATTCAAATTCACAAAATTAGGACTAGATTTTTCACAAATGTAAAAAAGCTCTTCACAATTTCACAAAAACAGGACCCTGAGAGAAAAGTCTCGACAGACTCCTGAGATCTGAAATCCACAGCTATGATTGTTCAAATTTACCTAATACAGAAAATGTGTCTCCAAAATTCCTCACCCAAAGATCGTTTATTCAGAAATAAGTATAAATAAAATTAACGAACATACTTTATATATCAATTTATTCATAAAATTCTACATAAATTAATTAAAATGTTTTTTTTATATATGTATTTAATGAAATTTTGAAAATTGTTAAAAATGAGTTGATCCCAGTTTTAATAAAAATACCTCATACCATTGGAAATGCTGAAAAAAAAGGAAACATTAGTTGTAGTGTAGATGAAAAAATATAAATTTTATTGAAAAATATATTTCAAAAGCTTTTCATAAAACTCTACGTCAAATACTCATTAATATTTTTCCTAACATTTAATTAATTATTTCAAATAACATGTGTGACTATGCATTAATGCTTATGTAACATTTCATTTTTTAAAGAAACTACAATAACTTTATAAAAAATTGAATTTATGTTTTATCATTTTTTAATAACGATTTATATTTTACGTCTTTTTAATTCAAAACAGTATTTATTTTAAAATGGTCTCCTGAAAAGAAAAATTAACTTATGAATTCCAAGAAACTTAATTAAAATAAGACTTAAAATAAAAGTAAGGAATTTTTTACTTTTTAAAATTAAAAGGAAATGAAATAATTGAATTATTATAACTATAAAAATTAGTATTTACAAACAAAATAGTTCATGAAACAAATTATTTCTTATCTAAGTTTTTGGTGAATGTGCAGATACTTTTTTCACGTATTGTTTGTTGAAACTCTGCACTTTTAATTGAATTTTTCGTAAATATTTTAAATAATAAAAACACTTTATATAATTTTATGTGTAAATATTTAAATCAAGTTTTGAATTACTACGGATAATCGACATATGGATAATCTATATATGAATAATGGATTTTGAGAAATGAAAAAAGCAGGCATAAAGACAAGAATTTACTTCCAAGACATTTCGAAAAAAAAAAAAAAATCCTCTTTTTTTATGTACGGGCAGGCAGAAACTGATTTTTTTTTTTAAATATTTGCAATAAAAATATCCTTTTAGTATTCCCTATTTTAGAATATGTCCTTTCTAATAAAAATCATACACTCATACTAGTGAATGTAAATTTCCATTAGTTATGCTATTAAGTTTTAAGACCCTGTTCTCTAGTTCTCTAGTTCCCCTGTTCTCTAGTTTAACCCTATTCTCTAACTAACCTATTAGACCGGGATGCGGCTGCAAAATCCATCTCCTCATTGGGTTGACTGCTGAAATCCTAGGATTAGTTGAAGCTTGATTCGCATATTAACAAGTAACTACTCTCGCAATTCATATCTTGGTTCAAAACACTTCCAAACCGATTTTAGTTGTTCATTGGTATCTTTACCATTGTATTTTTCTACTCTCAGTCCTCCATGTTTTCATACCTGTGAGTGCAAGAAAACACAATGGTAAAGCTACCGCTCAACCACTAAAATCGTGTCTGCAGGTCGTTTCCACCAAGACATGACTTAGCACACCAGTTGCATTTTAATATGCTAATCCATTTCTTCTTACTTCTGGAATTTCAGCAGTCAATTCGATAAGGTGATGGGCTCTTCAGCCGGCTTCCGGTTTATAATTTTATTTTCTCTCAAACCATCTTAATAAGCGTCTCCTTAGATGCAATTTTATAGGCAATTTTTAAATGATCGTAGACACGAATGTATGCACAGGCAGTCCTCTTATATTTAATTAAGTAGAAATATATTTTGGGGTAATGTTAGTCATTCCCATTCCCCTTTGTCTTTTAAAGCAACTGAATATAGCTGGAAGAAATAAGGGTTGCATACAGTAAGTCTGTGTGGGTAGATAGAATGAATGACAACTCCTTCGGTCTTCTTTTATCTTTCGTAGAGTATGACTGTATCTCTAGAATTGGTTCTCACCGATATTTTGCGGAGGTGTTTCAATTAAGTTACTGTGGTTGTACAGTGGCTATAAGGTTAGTTGGGGTAACTGGACCCACAAGGTAACTGGGCCATAGGCTAATTTATAAAACACTGTTGGTGCTTTTTAAGTTTTAGCTTTTGTGAACAATGCCCCTTAATCTCTACTTCCTAAAACATCGTGTATCAATTCAATCATAACTCTCACTTAGGTTGTCAAAATTTTACGTTTCTTTTTTTAAAAACAACGTCAATATGGTTGAACTTCCTCGGCTTTTTATTAAAATACTGTAAGTACTTTTATTAAACAATCTTTTTTTTTTTAAGATTAATCATATAACTACATTAATATTTTTAGGTATCTATACATATTTACTTCACGTTTCAAATGTAAGCCCGGTGTCCCAGTTACACCATAATATTTTTGAGAATGGGGTAACTGGGACATGTATCCGGTGTAACTGGACCATGCTGGATCCAGTCACCCCAATAGTTATAAATAATTTTTTTTGTGTTTCTCTTACTACGGGAAGTAAATTTCTCCATTGTTTTTTGCTCACAATAAAGAAAATGATAGAATACCTTATTAAAATTACGTAATGAAATTTAATAAAAAGCATATTGAGTGGTATCAAGCCAAATTTCTTGACCCCTTGAGAGGCGGTGATGCCGTTATGGCATCACTTAATTTTGATTCCTAATTGCCACATTGGCAACTGAATTTTATATTGAAAATTTCACCTTTATTATGTACGCGAAAATATACTTTTACATGTTTTCAGATAGATTCCCTTGTAAATATTAGTGTCAGTAAATTATTTCAACATTTTACGAATGCATGTACCTTGCCCCTGAAAGTGAGATAGCCAGATTTTGAAATTGTACTATAACCAGGGGTCGCATTCTATAGGGAAACTTTTATTGTTCCTACCACTATTTTGAAAATAATATCTTCATCGCACCTTTATTTAAGGATTCTGGTAGGAACAATAAAATTTTACCCATATAATGCGACTCTTGGATAAAGATAAAGTATTTACGTAGTCGTTTGTTCATAGATTTACCTTGCTATTTTTTTCCTTAAAATACCCATGTGACTTTTATACTTATTACCATACTAAAGTACATAAGAACTTACTTAATTTATATGTTCTTGGTATAAAAAAATCTAATATTTTCAATTTTAGTGCTTTTTTTAGACATATTGACAGCAAAAGTTTTCCTTACAACGCTGTTTATTGACATATAATTTACATGATCTGCCTGGTTTAAATTTTTTAAAGTTGTTTACACTTTTTCAAACCGGTCCCTATATCCGATATGAAAAAATATAAACGCGTGTGGAACATAGACCCCCCTGGTCCAATTACCCCATTTTAGGGGGCAGCTGGACCCATGACGAAAAAAAGATGAAATATGCATAAGTTTATATTTTTAAATATTAAAATGTAATTTTGAGCATTTCTGTCTGATAGAGGGAACCTAACTGAACACATTTACAGAAGGTCAGACTTTAATTCAAATGAACATTAGCTTTTTGAAGCTGAATTGTAAGGAGCTCCAGAGTCACATTGTAAAATCTTGGCCCAGTTACCCCAACTAACCTTATAGAGAGGTGTTTTCACGGAAGTTATGATTTTTTGCATATCTCGTTGTTAAATGTACTCTATTTGCAATAAAACACATGTCATAATAATAGCCTTTTAGCACCTGGAAAGGGAAATTACTGCAACGCTACGAACGATGATAAAAGGTTGTTTTTTCATCTACTTAAGAATGAAGTAGTGTTTAGGCTCACGGAGTCTTTTTAGTATAGTAATAATGCCTAGGGATAATGCTTCTAGAAGAAATGGGTTATTAAAAAAAACACTGGGGACTTACAGAAGTACTTTAATTTAAGAGAACTGGGAAAGGATTTCTTCGCCTTTTGGGTGTCCTTTTTAGAAGTTTTTACTTTACTTGTCTTGTCTGCCGTTCGGCTCAAATCTTTCAATCCAATTTTAATACACTTCCTGTACCACAATCCACCTAATTTTTGGTAGTGTGATGTATTTTTGGCGAGAATACCATATTGTGAAAAAAATTTAAATTTGCCTCCGCCACCCCTCAGGTGATAAAAAACATTTGCATATAAACAATTTTATATGTACCATAAGAGTACGTATACGTCATCACATGTGAAATCACGTAAATGTCATGGATTACTTCCCAAATTAGTTCATATTCTGCTAGTGAAACGTGGCATGCTTGTTAAGTGTGACATCTTTCAGTTCCGCGCAGTGATTAAATGGATGTGTGTTCGATCCATAGGAGGTGTTTGACAGTTTTCTCTTTCATGGAAGTTGGATTTAAAATTTTATATCCATTTTCTAGTACCTTATAACAAGAGCTTGTCTTTGGATATTTTTTTTTACATATTATTTTATTACGCTTAGTAGAAACAACCTATGTTTAATTCATTCAGTCCACTATTTCTCCTCTTCAAGAGAATTAAAAAAACAGTTTTTTTGTTGTTAAATTGGTGTTAAGTCCACTATTGAGGATAACAACTCTGAAAGGTTTGTTACAGTTTTATACAAGATATATGTTTTTTTCTAATACAACTTTCATTGATTTGATTAATGTTTAACTGGTAAACAATTATTTAATTTCAGAATTTTAATTTCCAGGCAAGAAATTTAATATAAAAACTCCACTATTTATTTTTGTGCTATTTGAAATTCAGAATTTTAGGGGAAAAAAACATCTGCCGAAAATCTGCGACACTATAAAGATGGGAAAACAATTAGAATTCTAATAATATCGCAAATTATATTCCAGACTTTCCTTGATAGAAAAAAAAAATCAATTCTTTAAAAAATAACCGTTAAAAGTCCTTAATATTTAAAATTCAAAAGACATGGATTGAAAGTTACTGACACACTGTAATGAATTTAAATAAATATAAATATATATATATATACATGGTCTAGGATTAAAACATGAAAGCGTTTATACTTTTCTATTATTATTAAGATAGAAGCAACTTATGCGAGAAGACCGGAATTTTCTCAAACGCATATCCTTTAGTAATCTTTGTTATAAGAAAGATATTTTGAACCTTTTTGAAATAGAACTGCTTATAAATAAAAATTTTATAATTTGTTGATGCCTTTTATATGAAAATTTGAATAAAAATATTTAAATAATTATTTTCTTCCAAATGTATAATTAAAAATATTTGATATATTTTTAACAAAGCAAAAGACAAGGGATTTAAAAAATAACGAAAAAAAAAAAGACCATGAAGGACAGAAAGTATATACGAAGAAAAAAGAAACTCTGACGTTACCCAACCATAACGGATTTTTTTTTATTTACAACAGCTTAATATTTTGTTTTTCGTCGTATTCAGTGTTTCAAGAAAAAAATCTGTTATGCATAGTTTTTTATTAATTTTATTACACACAGGTTCCTAAATATCTGATTTCTTTTTGTGAAACTCATAACTCAGCAGCTTTAATAAAATAATTTCATATTTACATTGTGAAAAGGAAATTATTTATCAAGTGAATAATTAATTTTATTAGTACATATGAAAAGCTTATTTTAACATTTTTATTAATCTAGAAATGTAACTTTGTAATTAATATTATTGCATTTTAGAAGTAGCCTTTTCAAATGCGTCCAAATATTTATCAAATACTTCGCAATAACGGATTTTATTTTTTTCCTGCATGTTTTCTTGTTTATTATGATACATTGTGAAATTTTTAAACAAAACAACAAAAAATTAATTTAAACATGTTTTACTGAAAAGGACTATTATTTAGTGTTATGATTGTGCCCGTTAATATATTTGGTGTCACGTAAACACTATTATTTGTTTACGAATAAAATGAAAAAATATTCATGCTAATATGCAAAAATAAAATGAAAAGTAATTCACATTTATATCACTGAAATATTTTCTAATTCGAACAATTTGAAGAATCAAAAATGTCATGGAGATATAGAAAAAAAGCTTATATCGATAAAATATTGCAGCTATAACAAATGATTAAAAATATAAACAAAGTTCAACTCTATTTATTATACTAAAATATGTTTGTCTGTGTATCACAGCTACATCTCCTAGAATATGTCTCCTAATAATTAAATTAAATTTATAAAATTAAGAAACCCGACTGCGTAAAAGGCGAATTAATTAATTCTTATCATTGTGAAGCTATGTTTTACATTGCTTACCTATTTTTTTTTATTTACTTTTATTGATGAATTTTAAGTTGTGTTTAATTGTTAGTTCCTACCTATAAGCACTGTTTTGATGAGGCCTGTAGATATCTATGAAGGTTAGAGTTGCAGTAAAGCTAGAGATCCTACCTACACAACTTCCAGGTTGTGTAATATTTAAATGGAGCTTCTGACTGAAACATAGTCAATGAAACATCGTCTTCATTTTGAAAGACCTATCCAATGATAGATCATTCAGTATGGTGCGTAATTTGTTTTTCGTCTCTACCGTCATTTTGCATTTTACGACCGCCATTTTGAATTTATGTAAAAAAAACTAGCCTATAACCATCGGACAATTAAGACAAATCAATAGAAATCTCATTCATTAAAATCCATCCAGCTGTTGGGATGTTTCGAGGGTATAAAGAAATCCACTTACCCAGATACGCGTGAAACACATAATCCTTCTTGACAGTCGGGTAATAAATATGCGTGCTATGCTTGCTTAAATGCATATGACCGTTAAATAGGGTCCATATAGTCATTTGCTACAGTGACATATCATTTTGAGCATTTTTTGTTACATGGGTGATTGCAAACATCATTTTTATATTAAAATTATTGTTAGTCCCCTAATTGTCAGCGCGACTAAATCCTCACTGAAAAATATGAAGTCAAACAAGTTCTTTACATCTTCGAAGTTTATGGACAAACTTGTACTATAAAATTTAGCAAGAATTTTTGTAGATACTATTCTACAAACCGTTTACAAACGAAAGCATCCGGTCACAGCTTCCTAAGTTTTGGAAGCCAGTGTATTATTTTGAAAACTGCAAGAGATATGGCTAAAACTTCAGTGACAAAAATGTAGAGCATCATCAATTTATCAAGAAAACATATATTAGAACATATAAGTGCGTTATGCGAAAAGTAGTTGCCTATTCAGATGGAAAGATGACAGATATTTTGCTTTTGGTATAAATAAATAATGGCAGCCAATAAATTCCTTTTATAATTAAGAAAAAAAACTCTCGTATTCAAATAAAAAGCCGGAGAACTGAAAAGGGACTTAATTCAATCAAGGGACTTGGTTCAATAATTATTGTTCTTAGTTTTATTATTACTATTACTATTACTATTATTATTACTAGCTGTACCCGGCCACGCGTTGCTGTGGCTCAGTCTGGCTAAATGGAAAAGAAGGAAAAGAGAAAGTGCACGTTTCTAATATGTTTAATTTCACAATTCTTGTGGGTATACAATATTTTTTGTTGTTACATTGTCTGTGCAGATATAGAGATTATCTGATTTGCCGATTCTAGAACTCGAAACACATAATTGCCCGTGTGAGAAGCAATTCATGTCTAGATCTAAACCGCAGAATTTTAAAGCTTGGCCCTATGGCCAAGCTTTAAAATTCTAGATTAGAAAACACTTCTCTTAAATCGAAATTGCGCATCCATTCGAATCAAAGGAATGCGAGGAATGAGAACATCTTCACATTTGAAAGGTCCTGTCAAGATTGTTGCTTCTACGAAGTTGCTCATTATTATTTTACTGCAAGCCGCGTGCCGTTGCAAAGATTTGGCTTGTAAATATTTCGCAACATCAAAATTGGCAGGCCGATTGTCAATTACAGTACGTGCGGTGGCATCCCTGGCAAATCGAGTGAATTAAAAAGGTATGTGCCGAGTTAAACTTATGGCATTGAGCTCACAGTCTATTCACACTAATTGTATATTATACTCTTATTTCAAAGAATAATGCCCATTGAAAAATAAATTAAGGGGATCACCCCCCGTTTCTCCCCTTTATACTTAACCAATGAACCTCCAAATCTAATTAGGGAAACACCTTATCAGAATAACAGGTGTACCAAATTTGAATCAAATCGGATAATCCTGCATGAAAAAACCATTTATCTAAATTAAGGGGGGATTAGCCCCCGTTCGCCCCTTTATACGTAATCAATGATCCCTCGAAACAAATCAGGAAAGCGCCTTATCAGACAGAACCTATTCACAAAATTTGAAGCAAATCGAATAATTCTACATGAAAAAAAAAGTTATCTGAATTAAGGTGGTGGGAAATTAGCTCCCCGTTCCCCTTTCCACAAGCAATAAAACACCAAAACTAATTAGGTAAGCACTTTATCAGAATGAACCTATTTACAAAATTTGAAGCAAATCAGATAATTCTGCATGAAAAACCCATTTATCTAAATTAAGGGGAGATTCGCCCCCGTTGCCCCTTTTATGCTTAACCAATGAACTCCCAAAACTAATCAGGGAACCGCCTTATCAGAATGAACACATTTACAAAATTTGAAGCAAATCGGAAAATTCTGTATGAAAAACCCTTTTATCCAATTTAAGGGAGGATTAGGCCCCCGTTCCCCTTTTATACTTAACCAATGAACTCCTAAAACTAATCAGGGAAGCGCCTTATCAGAATGAAACTATTTACAAAATTTGAAGCAAATCGGATACTTCTATCAAGAGTTATCGCGCTACATACATACGTACATACAGAACCTGAGGGCACATTAGCTCTGAAGTTTTAATAGCCTGTGAGCAAAATAGAAAAAACACGAACTAAAAAAACAAAGAAAAAACAAATATAAAAAATACTGACGGAATATTTCAGGAATGTGTCCCTCCGGAGGGCATAGTGAGGGGAGATGCATAATATGAAAGAGGGGTCAAAGGGATTTCTAATGATATACCACATAATGGGTGTAGCAAAATATTAAAAAAGTATCCCGGGGAATGAAATTGGGGGGGGGGGGTGATGCGGGGTTCATAATAGTAATATAAAAACACGCGAGCATTCAAATGCAACGCAATCGGTGAATTTCACAGAAATCGGTGAAAATTTTTCGGAGGTTTAAGATTTCATACAAACGAACATTTAAATTTTTTTAAGTATAGAAATGTGCCTCCACGGGAGGTAAAGTGGGATGAGGGGGATGGTAGGTGCGTAATATGAAAGAGTATTCAAAAGGCTTTCTAATGATATGTCACATGACGTGTGTCTGAAAATAAATTAAAAAGCGCCCCTGGTGTTGGCGAGAAAATTAGAGGAGGGAGGAGCGAAGTTAATGATAGGTATATAAAAACACGCGCGTATTCGAATGCAACGGAATCCGTGAATTTCAAAGCACTCGGTGAAGAACTTCCGGAGGTTTAAGATTTTGTACAAACGAACATTTATATTTTTATTTATATAGAAATGGGCCCCCACGTGGGAAAAGTGAGGGGAGTGAGATGCGAGGTACATTACATGAAACAGTAGTCCAAGGGCTTTCTAATGATAGATCACATGATGGGTTTTGGAAAAAATTTAAAAAGCGCCCCCTGGTGGGATGGTGACAAATGGGGGGGGGGGCGAGGTTCATAATAAGTATATAACAACACTTCCGTATTCGAATGCAACTCAACCCGTGAATTTCGAAGCAATTGGTGAAGAACTTTCGGAGATTAGCGATTTTGAACAAAAGAAAATTTACCTTTTTATTTATATAGACTATTATTATTTATTTTTATATTTATTATTATTATTATTATTATTATTATTATTATTATTGTTTAATATTATTATTATTATTTATTATTATTATAATTATTATTATTATTTATTTTAATATTATTTTAAAATATAATTATTATTGTTATTTATTATTATTATTATTATTATTATTATTATTATTATTATTTATTATTATTATTATTATTATTACTGTTATTATTATTATTATTATTATTTATTTTATTATTATTATTTAAACTTTTATTACTAAATGCTGAAACATAAAAGAGGCAATATAATAATTAATGTTTAGACATACTACATGCAGATAAAAATAGTTGTTAGGTTAAAAAATATATAGTTTTTTAAGTATAAATAATAGTAAATGACGCCCTGTTAATTCGACACCACACATGAGCGGGTCAATTAACTGTTTTTTTCAAAAATTAGTATTCCAGGAGTTTTTTTAAAGTATTTTAAAAGTATTTTTCCAGTATAGCGACTTTTCTTTTTAAATCATGCTTGAAAAGTATTTTTAAAACCATAAAAAATGAGTAAATTACCATACAGGTTTGAAACAAATTTCATTTCTATGTACCCTTTTTTTTCTCTATTCGACGGTATAAAAATTTAAAATGTTTGATGTTTAGAAGTTTAATTTTTTTTTTTTTTTAAATGCAGTAAAAGTGAAATTTAATCGTCTGCTGTTGTCAACATCAAAATGAAGCCCGCGTTATTGGCGGACATATTTTTCGTTTTATACGTTTAAAAAATTTTTAAAAATGCAGTTATTAGTCAAATTTAGCTGTCTGCTGTTGTGTTTTAAAATTTCAACATAAATTAGACGCTTCGAAAAGTATCCCCTGCAAAGAAATACTAACAAAGTTTTATTATTATATTATTACTAAATGCTGAACCATAAAAGAATCCATATAGCAAGAAATGTTTAGACAACTACATGCAGATAAAAATAGCTGTTAGATTAAAAAAATAAAGTTTTTAAATCAAAATAATAGTCAATTAAATGACGCCCAGTTAATAGGGCGCCACATATGAACTAGTCAATTAACTGTTTTTACATAAATTAGTATTACAGAAAAAAAAATCTTTTTAAAGTACTTTTCCTAAATAGGGGACTTGGCTTTTTCTTTACGTTTGGCGCAAATCACGATTCAGAAAGTGAGATTTGTAGATAAATTATATAAACATCTATGAAAACAAACCAAATGAACTGTTTTCCTTGTTAATACATATAATTATTATTTAATACATAAACATTTTATTTATATACATATTATTATTATTATTTATATACAATTTACATCGGTTTCTATATAAAAATTGATAAATGGCTTCGTAAATAAATTGTATCGAAAAAAATTCTTGCGTATATGAAACAACAAATAGGTTGCCAGAAAATATGTTGCCAAATGTCCTTCTCTTCCCACAGCCATTTTGTCTCTTTCGCCAAGGCCCTTATACTTGAAAAGTACCTTGTTTTAATTTTGAGAACTTACATCAAACCAATTTATTAAAACATAAAAATGGTCACAAGGTTATCTTCTTGTTTAACATCTTGAGAAGTGGTGATACATTGCCTACTTGTATTCCCTAAGTGCCAAATTGCACCAGAAGTTTATTTATAAAAATTTCACTTTTATTAATTACTCGAGAATATGCTTTTACTTGTTTACAAATAAATTTCCTTGTAAATACTGGTGTCATTTAGTTATTTATACAAGTACATTGCTCCTGAAAGGGTTAAATGCACAACGAGACCACACCGTACTCCCCGCCTCGTCAGAGAAGATTTAAATTTTGCTAAAAATAGTTTTAAAAAGCAGAAAAACCAACGTTTAAAATGCACAAATAATATATAAAAAGCAGCAAACAGCTGTTTCGAATCTACTAGCGAGATTCTTCTTCAGTGCAAAAGGAACAGCGTGCTAGAAAAAGCAAGGCTGAGCAAAATCATAGACAGAGACGCGCTGGCTTTTATACCCTATGCGGGTGGCGAAGGCGCCGAAACAACCAATGAGAGAGAAGCAGTGGAAACGACTGGGTGGACAAGTAGCGACATATACCGGAGAAGTAGAGAAAAGAAACCAAAAAAGGGGAATTAAATTAACGCTTTCCAAATACTTGGAAAATCTGGAGTACTAGATAAGTCATTGACTAAAGAGTGAGAATTTTTAATGATATGGTAAGCTTCCCAAAAATCAAGATCAAGGTTAGAAGAACATTTTTGGATAATGATGGCTGAGGAAAACCTTGATCTTGAGGAACCTTGATCTTTATTTTTGGGAAGCTTACCATATCATTAAAAATTCTCACTCTTTAGTCAATGACTTATCTAGTACTCCAGATTTTCCAAGTATTTGGAAAGCGTTAATTTAATTCCCCTTTTTTGGTTTCTTTTCTCTACTTCTCCGGTATATGTCGCTACTTGTCCACCCAGTCGTTTCCACTGCTTCTCTCTCATTGGTTGTTTCGGCGCCTTCGCCACCCGCATAGGGTATAAAAGCCAGCGAGTCTCTGTCTATGATTTTGCTCAGCCTTGCTTTTTCTAGCACGCTGTTCCTTTTGCACTGAAGAAGAATCTCGCTAGTAGATTCGAAACAGCTGTTTGCTGCTTTTCATATATTATTTGTGCATTTTAAACGTTGGTTTTTCTGCTTTTTAATATTGTTGCACAAAGGCTTTATTTGCTATTTTTATAAAAATAGTTTGTCAGAAAACTCATTTACATTAATTTTTTCTTATCATCGATCTCATCAAAGTAGGTTTTTTTTCAAACAACAATAATCCTTTTCAAAAAAGGATACTTTTCCCCTCCATATATGAAAATACCTCGAAATTTAAGCTTTTTTTAAAAAAAGAAAATCTTTTTTTCTTTACAGTAAAGTCCGCAATCCTCAAATTACCTGTCTAAAACTTGCGGCACAAAAACTCGAATCAAAGATCTGTATATTTAAAAGTAAAAACGGCAACCATTCAATTAGTATACATATGTGTAAATTTGAAAAAAAAAAAAAAAATGCAGAAAATTTCTCCCGCCTATAATTTAGTAATTAGGAAATTTTAATTGGTGAATTATTTTATTATAATTATTCAACTTGGATTAGAGGCGTAAAAAAAAACAAAGTGAAAAAGTGTCCAAACCAAGAATCCAAGAGTGGGAAGTTCTAAGCTGGTATCGCCCAGGTAGCTCAGTGGTAGAGATTTGTCGCGTATTGTGAATGACCCCGATTTGATTCCAGTATTGGAAACTTTTTTATTATCTTTTTGTACGCCTCTAAGCCAATTTGAGTAAAAGAATATAGCAATTAAAAAGTTCAGATTAAATAAGTAACAAAAAGTTTTCACAGTGCGGCCTCTCTTTATTTTATTTATTTATTTATTTCCTCATTTTTTTGTACAATCATCTACTTTCAGAATTATCACATACAATCTCTGAAAATTGTCCGAGCAAATAATAAAAACTAAATTTAAAATGCCGCTATAAAACCATTATTCAAATAGTACTTACATCACTTATATTTATTTCTATAAATAAGCAAATTTTATATTTAAAAAAATGCGCATGCTTCAGAATAAAATAAACTTTAATAAGAAATAATACATTTTTTTAACTTACATAAACTACACTATAAACTTACACAATATGTTTATTATGGTTTTATTATTATTAATGTGTTAATTGTTTCAAGATTTGAAAAAAAAAAACTGACTTTGTAAAAATATTTACTTTAAAATCTCGAAGTCAACTCTAAGAAAAATATAGTATTAAAAATTAAATAAAACCGCGATAAAGAAATAATATCGAAAAAAAAAAAATTACGATATTTTGAAAATAAGACATGTAAGTTCTCTTTAAATATTTTGAAGCTCGAAGGTCACGAATTTTAAGTTACTGAAATACTCTAATCAATGTAAAAAGCACCTTAAAAAAGTATTTCCTTAGGTAAAATGGAAAAAAAAAAAAAAAAAAAAAAGAATGGCATGTCTTTTTTCCTTTCTTTTTATAGAAACAGCCCTTTCGAAAAAATCGCAACTTTCAAAACTGATACCCTTCCCTGTTTTTTATGTTTAAAAAATGTTTTAATTTGTAATTTATTTTTTATGTGAGAATCTCTCAAAACTAAAAATAATTATTTTTTGAAAGTTTTTCATATGTTTGTTGAGAAAAAAATTTCACAATGACAGTTTATTTTTTTAAATGCTGATATATTAATTGTATATAAGCTGATTATTTTTTTTTTCATTTAATTAGCAGTAGGTGGGGGACATATATATAAAAAAAAATCTGACAAAAAAATAACAATACAAAAAAATATCCCCTCCTTTTCTTTATAACTTCAGGAAATTTTGCGATTTGTAGTATACTTTGTTTTTAAAATAACGTCATGCATTTGAAATAAATATTTTTTTTCTTTAATTGAATATCTTTAAGATATAACAAATAAAAAAAGAAAAGAAAAGAAACTAAAGTAATTTAAAGATTTTTTTTTTTTAATCTTGAGTTAAATTATCTTTTGTAATATATTACCTTTTTTTTTATAATCTGCGGTACACTTATTAATTTCCTCAAAGGAATTATATATTCCCCCTCTTTTTTATTGTAAACTTTTTTACATTTAATATACATTTTTTTATATTTCCGACTAACAACACTAAGAAGCAGTTTTACATAAAAATATCAATTATGTATTCAACTGAAATTTTTAAATTTATTAAAATCGGTATTTCCGTATTAGCCGCATATCAATGGATGCAATGGGCAAAATGGATGCAATAACTTCGGTTCTTTGGCTACAGACGATAGAAATAGATATTTATAAAAAACCTTGCTTAAAAATACGTTTAAAAACCATAAAAAATCAATACATTGGGATATAGTATTTTTCAAAGAAGTTGCATTTGTAACTATATTTCTTTCCTATTCCACAATGTAAAAATTGAAATTGTGCGATGCAAAGTATAATGTATAGAAAAATTCCATTTTTTTTTTTAGACTACACTGTTAAAAATCTGCAGCAAACTCTCCAGTCATTTGACCGTTTTTGTATATAACGGTTACTTGAGCATATTATTAAGCGTATCTGATCATATTATTCACATTTTTATGGTCAAAATAAAATAAAATTACAGTCATGAAACCGTTTTCTATAAAAACGGTCAAATGATTGGACAGTTTGCTGCATTTTTTTTAACACAGTAGCTACCTCTACCAAAAACAGATATCCTTAAGCAATGATTAGTATAGCAAACATATTTTTTTTTCTGTAAAGGATAATGCTCCAATAGTAACAAAAATAATTATTTGCAGTTTTTGAAATACAGTAATCCCTTAACATTCGCGAGTTTTGATTATTCGAGATATACTAGGTTGAGCAAAAAGTTCTGGGAAATTTGTGAAAGTTGTGTTGTTATGCACAAATTAACAACAAAAGCAACAAGCACTATTCTTCAAAGTAGAGACCATCATAGTCGACGACTTTCTGCCATATTCCTGATTTGCCTGAAGTACCATGGAATACTAGCACCTTCACCCTCATTAAAGTAATCGACGGCTTTCAGAATCATTAGACCTTTTCTCAAATAATGCCAGATCAACACACGCAAATCATACTGTTCAATAGGCATTTTGGAGCCGAAATTCCTGAACTCCTACAAATATACCACTAGTACTCCTATATATGATACAAATTCTGGTAACTATTATTTAGATTAAAAATTTCCCAGAACTTTTTGCTCAACCTAATAAAAAATGAAGAACATTTTAACATTCGCGAATACTGAACTTGGTTATTCGCGAATTTTATTTTATAAAGAATATATTTTTAGAAAGTAAACTAGCTTTGTTTTATCAACTCCATAAACTATTCGAAACTGGACAGCTGCATAGTTCTGTATAGCCTAAGTTACAACAATTTAAACCTTTGTATTGAGGCAAAATATAGATCACTAATTCCGAGAATCCCAAAACGTGACATGATTCTAAAAATAAAAAAAAAAATCTTAAATTTTCTAAAATTCAAAATTTTTATTGCAAGTGAAAATTTTCCTGCAAAAATTTTATGTAAAATTTTAAAGCTTCAAGAACAACTTGTTAAGAAAGCAATAGAATGCGACCCTTAACTGGCAAGGAGTCGCAAATTTAAAAGAGAAATCAAAACCGATACTTTTCCTTATATGGAAATTCATAAACAAAAGATTCTATCTATTCTTCCAAACAATTATGTATCAATAATTTTTTCAGCCATTAATTAGCAACTAAACTTTGTACAATATGTTTACAATTATTCAGATTTTTTTACAGCATATTTTTTTTAATGTTTAATAATTATATTTTTATATTTCAATTCCCTTTTTCCATTAAAAAAAATCATAAAACTTAACCCCCTTTTATGCACGGGAAGATAGTCACAACATTCGCAATTTTGACATTCGCATCTGCAAAGAATTTTGCAAAGAAAGATGATGTCGTGTCATACGCGACAAAAGAGTGCAAAGGGTTAAATTAAAAGATGTTTTAGAATTATCTGCCTTTTTTAAAAACTGATTATAACTAATAGAAAACGAGACAAATTATATATGCACTAAAATACAAGGAAGAATGTTTTACAACTTCGTAAATACCTTTTTATCTGAACTACAATTTGTTTTTTAGAAAAAAAAATACTATCATAGACTACTAATACTTTCATCACTTGTCATGAATCACTTGTGTTGGGTATATGCAAAAGTAAGTTCCGTTTTTTAATAAAATTATATGTTTATTTAGCAAGTACATAAAAGTAGTACATTAACATAGTGGTATTGTATTACCGCAGTAATAATGTATTCTTGTTGCGTTTGTGTTTTCTGTGTGGAATATCTGAAGGTGGGATAGAACTTCCCAGTCCTGTCCTTTTAAGTAGGCTTTACCGTCACTTGCAGGATGTGGTTTTGCGCTGTCATGCTGCAAAATCTATTTATTGTCCCTATTCTGCCATTCAGGTCGAATTTCTTGAACAGCTCGCTTTAAACATATTAGTTGTCGTCGGTAGATTTTGCCAGTAAGTAATAATAAGCTCGAAGCAGCAGCGGTCGTCGGATAGCTTCAGAGCCCCGAGCCGACCCTTCCCGCTTTTCGATGTCTTTGCTTCAATCAGTTTTCCTTTTAAATTTGTCAGGTTTCAATTTTTATTTTTTTTTTAATTTTCAAACTGGCTTCCGTAAGAGAGTCTTAATAAGAAAAAGAAAAAGTGAAAGGACCGCAGAGGGAATGCGCGCGCCGCGCTCCGCGAATTCTGCGGCGATTTATTAGGCTTATTTTGCCAGAAGGTTTCAGTAGCTCATAATATACAGCGCCTTTCATATCCCCCCAAATACAGAGCATAACCTTATCAGAATTAATATTTCGCTTTGGCTGTGATCGAACATCTTCCCCAGGCTGTATCCAAGCTTTTTTATGTTTAGGATTCTCGTAGTAAATAAATTTTTCATCTCCAGTCACAAGTCGGTGCAGAAAATCCTTTCTTTGTTGTCTTTCTGGAAGCATTTCACTAGTGATTTTGCGACATCTGTCTTTCTGTTAATTCATGTAGCATCTAATTAAAATAATTTTGAACAATTCTCATTCCATAAAGACGTCTACTAACAACGGATTGTTCAACATGCAATGCTTCTGCCAGTTCTTCTAGTGTTTGTGTGTAGTCTTCATTCAATAATGCTTGTGTATTTTCATCTTCAATTTTATCCCGTCTACCTTCGAATTCTGTGTTTTCAACATCAAATAAACCTCCTTCAAATTGTTTTAAACACCTTCTACACATACTATAAAAAAGGCATGTTCTCTCTAAGCTTCTACAAGTAAACTATGTCTTTCAGCAGCGCCTTTCTTTAAAGGTTTCAGTACTCTTAACCCTTAAATTCGGGATTTTTTATTTTGTTTCGAAAAAGTTATACATGATCCTCTGAAAGGTTTATTACACAGGAAAAATAATGAAAAAAATCAGAGATATATTTTTCATATAATACGCCAATTTTTGCTTCTGTTGCACATCTGCAATACAAGTAAAAACTACTGTCCTGTGGCTGTTTTACGATAAAATAATGCAAATTAGTAAATACTTTAATAAGTATGTCTCCAAATACCTTATTTTATATAATTATTTATTTTATAAAACTTAACCTTTAACTCTTTAATTCCCATGATAGAATACGTTCTAGAAATTACTTAGATAAAAGAATCTGACTTTACACCAGCAATTTTCATTGGTTAATTCCGAGTTTAATTAAATACAGAATATATGTTATTAATTAAAGCAAATACTGCTATTTTAATTTTCTAGTGTGAATTAGGTATATACGAATAAAAAAAATCTATTAAGTTCAAGTCACTGTTGTTCGCATATATGCAAAGCTGCGCACTAGTTAAACCCTTTTTTTTTTTTTTTTTTTTTTTTTTTTTATTTAAAAGACGTGGATTGAAAGTTACTGACATTCTCTAATGAATTTAAATAAATATCGAAAAAAAAAAACATGGTCCAGAATAAAAGAAAAAAGACATAAAAGAGTTTCTGAGTGTGTTTTTTTTTTTAACGTAAATAGTTTTTTTTATTATTATTTTTATCATAGAAGTAGCGAGAAGCTCGGAATTTTCGCAAACGGATATCCTGCAGCATTCTTTGTTATAAGGAAGATCTGTATATTTTGTACTTCCTTTATTATAGAACTCCTTATACAAAAAAGTATTTCCTTTGCTGCTGCTTTTTATACAAAATTTTTTAATCAAAATATTTTTCATTTTTTTTTTCAAATGCATTATCTAAAAATGAATAAATATGTTTTTAACAAAGTAAAAGACGAGGGATTTAAGAAATAACAAAAACTAAAAAGACCACGAAGGAAAGAAAGACAATAATACGAAAAAAAAAGAAATTGTGATATTATCCAACCATAACGTGTTTTTTCCTTTATTTGCAACATCAAAATATGTTGTTTTTTGCTGTAGATATTGATTTCAGAAAAAAAAAACTGTTATGCAAATTTTTTTTATTAATTTTATTACACGCAGGCTCCTGAGTATGTGATTTCTGTTTGCGAAACTCATAAGTCAGCAACTTTAATAAAATGATTTCAGATTTACTTTGGAAAAATAAAATTATTTATGAAGTGTATAAATAATTTTATTTGTACATATGAATAGTTTATTCTAACATTTTTACTAATCTAGCAATGTAAATTTGTTATTAATATTACTGGATTTCAGAAATACTCTTTGCCAGATGAGTAGGATATCATCGCAAATGGGGTAGGATCATGGGGTAGGATGCATCCAGATATTTATCAAAATCTTCGCAATAATAGTCTAATTTTTTTCCCCGCGTAATTTTGTTTAATGTGATAAATTGTTTAATTGTTAAAGAAAACAGGAAAAAGTAAGTTAATACATGATTTAATGTTAATTACACTTTTTGCCCACAGGTGGTCCTGAAATTGATGAAATAGTTTTGCTGTGGCATAATAAATCGCTCCGAGTATTAACACCGTGTTCTACCTTGTTTACTACCGCAACAGATGATTGGGGTTTCCCGCTTAATCTTCCGATGAGCCTGTTTCCTCAAACCTTTTTATCATAGCCTTCACTTTTGTAACGGTCATCGGTCCTTTTCCAATTTTAACTCCACGTATTGTACGATAAGAAAACAAAGCTAAACTTGCCGATTTTGTAAAACAGCTTAACTAACAACTCTTTGCAACGCAAAGAAAGAATGTATACAGATAAAAGTTACACTTCAAATTTTGTATCAAATATCCTTTTAAATACAGTTTCTTTAAACTTCGCAAAAGCGTTTGAACAGAAACGACCCTTCAAGCGAATCTGAGCAATATCTTACAAAAGGTATTGCGCAATGAACTCATCTGGTATATAACACATGGTACAGGCACTGCTGATGTTGTATAAAAGCGCCATCTGTTGCTAAAAAAGTTAAATATTCATTTAAGAAAAAAAAAATCATTATAAACAAAAATCCCACACGCTTCTGAGCATAGGGTAAGGTGCCCTATTATCGTCCCCCAGTCACTTTTAGGTCCTTGGAAGTTGTAATTTTCAGTGGAAATCTATCAAATTTGGATTTTAGATAGATTAACTACCCACGCACATAGAAACAGAGGCAAATATCGTACAAAAAATTTTAACAATGTGAAAAATTGTTTTTTTAAAAGTATCTAAGAAATGCAAAGGAAAAAAAAATGGTCCCAACTGCGTCCCCCCAAAAATTCCAACACGCCGAGGCTTAACTTATAACTAAATCAAAATTCATTTCGAAATGAGTAAGTAATTTAATTTAAATTAAATTAAGGCAAAAAGAAATGTGCTAATTATCAATGGAAGAATAACATAACGAAACATTAGTCATCCAAACATGAGGAAAAAAATAAAATAAAAAATGTCATGAAAAAGCATTCCTATTTTCGTCTCCGGGACGAAAATAAGAATTGCAAGGGGGACGAAATTGGGACCACGCTATTTCCCAATATAACGGAGCGTCAGTTCCCGCAAGATGAAATAACGTTCTACAAACGACGTAATAAGCAGGCACTCAGGTCTACTAAAAATAAGAAATTCGCCGTCTTTAATTTATGTATGCGTCTTGGTTAACGAAACAAACAATTCTGACCTCTTTTACCTTCCGTCCCCTATGCCTTGCGTCATAAGTGGCGTCACTTTGACAGAAGCGGAGAAGTTAAGGGGGACGAAATTAGGAAAGCGGACGAAATATGGGTACTTTACCCTATATGTGAAAACCGCGCCATTCTATTGAACATAGTTTTCCAATTATAAACATTTCAAAACTCTCGGAACTTCTGGATTACCCGGTATTTGGTGTCGTGTAATAACTGTTATTTGTTTTGTAATTAAATGGAATTTTTCTTATATTAATGTGTAACAATAAAATGTAAGTAATGCAAATTTATCTCACTGAAATATTTTCATATTCGAACAGTTTGGAAAGCCAAAAAATTCATGGAGATAAAAAAAAAAAGCTTATAGAAATAAATTTCTAGCGATAAGAAAACATCAGAAATTAAACAAATTTCAACTGCATGTATTACATTAAAATCTGCGTTTCTGTTTATATATTACAGCTACTAAAATGCGCAAGCAAATTAACAACAGTTATTCACGTGGACCGTCATATAAAATCCCAGAATTTTAAAATTTACTTAGTTTCCGAGATATTAATTTTTTTAAAAAAATTTCTGTAATGATGACAAATACATTACTCAATTGTTGTGGATAAATGGGAGGAAAATGGAAATGATAGGAATTATTAGGTTTTTTATGGTCCTCAATATCTCGTTAAAATTGAAAAGAATTTTTTCATCATCTTAAATAGATGGCGAAAATGAAAAATTTGTCAAATTACAATTTTCAGGAAATGCAAGTAAATAAAAATAAAACTTCATATATTTAAGCCTCGTTAATTAGTTTTTTTTTTTTTTTTTTTTTTTTTTTTTTTTTTTACAAAATTTCGACTGACTGCTATCAGGAAATCGTTTCATTGTGACTTTTCAAGTTTTACATTTAACTACGGATATTAAACACAAATAAATTTAAGTTCCATGCATTTAAATGTATTATTTTTGTCCCCCATTCAGAAGAGATGAATTTAAAGAAAGAACTTGGATTTTCAATTAATTATTTTCTAAAGATTGCAATTATGATATTTCACGATGGCGGAAAAAGTGGAAGGATTATGCGAGAATAATGACATTTTTAAACGATTTGTTTATTCATAAATCATATGTATTTTCTATCAGGCCGTTAAAATGTCGTTATTTTTGTTTAAACATTTTTGTTTCTTCTACTCGATAGTTAGAAGCCAATAACATTTTATTTTTATTTTTATTTATGTATTTATTTTTTTTTATTACAAAGTAAGTCGTTGAAAACGCGCAGTTTTTTCTGAGAAAAATTTAACATGCACTGTAAATGTGATTTCTTATTGAAAATTATTATTTCACAAAATTAATATAAGAAATATTTTCTATATAAATGTACAGTCGTGGAAAAAAAGTAAACACCCCTTACTAAATCTGGAAAATATTATCGAAGAAAGTTTCCGGCTCCACAATATTTGTAATAAAATTTACTTTTAAAAGATGCATATAAAAGTTGCTTAGGTGGCCATCTACATATTAAAACGAACCATGACTTTTTTTTTTATATAGCAGTACACAATTCTGGCAGCATAAATGAATTCTACACCCTTCAATTAGCATTAAAAAAATTTTATGCAATTCGCACGATAAGTTTTCGAGAAATTAAATATTTTAAAACGAGCATATATTAGGGAGAGTATCTAAATTAAAATTCGGTACATACTCAATTCTTGACCGAGAAAGCCCCCTTCTTGATCAAGGCAAAATAAGTGCCACTCAAGCAGTCATTGGAGATTGCTAGATTACAGAATAGCATAAGAAATTTCAAAATATCTATTCACTTCTATCATAGACGGCTCCTTAAACCATCATTTTGCCGTTTTTAAGCATAATTTCAAAACTATTTGGAAGAATAATATTGAAAGAGGTGATATTTTGGATTTCTATAAAGCAGGACTTAATAAATCTAAATCCATCAAAAAATTGTAGGTTGCAATTCATAATTTTTACGAATATTAATTTCGTAATTCATAATTCATATCATAAAATTATAAAAATTGCAAATTCAACGTATTTATGTTTGAGTATTTTATATTTTTGCTGCACAAAAAATTAGCACATTAGGAGTATAATTTCAGGAGATATTAATAAAAAATGAAAATGCAATTTAACATTAGAAGCACTAAATTTTGAATGTTTATAATTCAAAATCTTATCATTCAAATGACTTGAAGTTTGGTGTCTGGGCATAGTTTGAACTGAAGATTTGAAATATCTTATTAATATTGGGTATTGAATTGAAAAAAAAAATTAAATTTGGATACGTTTAAATATGTACATGGTCCCCTAAGCAAATTTTATAGACATCATTTAAAAGTAGACTTTATTTTCAGTCGTTTGGTACCAGTAACTTTCTTCTACGGTAATTTTTTGAGGAGTTAGTAGGGATGTTTACTTTTTTTTCCCAAGACTGTACAATATATTTAGATTTCATTTTCCCTAGGGAATCAAAAGATTTTGTACAATTTAAAAGCAAACACATCTCATTCCCTTGCAGCTAATTAACTCATTAATATTGACAGACAAGAAAATTTTTAGAGACGAGTTAATGGAAAGCTGCTTTTTTTTTCTTTTTTTTAAGGAACTTTCAGCTTTGAAACTGTTATTAAGCAACTTCCGATTCAACTTTCAACTTTCACATTTTGTAATAAACAATTTTCATATGCAAAATTATCCGCAATGAAAAAAAAAGCGCGGATATTTCTTTTATTAATGTTGCAGTTTTTTTTTTTTATTAACGTTATTATTTTATTTTAAACTTTTCTTTGAAGAAATTAAGAACAATTCTATTTTATTTTGCTTTCTGAAACTAAACGTATAATTTTTTTAATGAAATAAAATGAATTTTTCAGTTTGTTCTTGGTTTGTACTTGATTTCTTATAACAAAATAATTCACACACACACACATATATATATATATAATTTTAGAATTACAATGTGAACTAAAGTTACATAACCCACTTTTATTTATTTAGCCTATAACTATACATAATTTAATATTTTAATTAACTTTCATTAACTTTTCGATAATTTTAATTAACTTAAGATTGAGGAAGTAATAAAAAGAAAAATATTTAATACCGATAAAAGCGTTTTCAAATAAAATTATTTTTATTAATAAATGTTAAGTTTCATTTTTTTTTAATTTTCAAAAACATGTTTTTCTTATGCTTCATGAACAAGAATAATATTTAAAATCCTGGTTAGTTAAAATTGAACATTAAAACAACAACAACAACAACAAAAAAAATCTACAGAACGTGACATTTTGATTTTTAAAAATACATAAATGAAATAGTTTGAAAAATTATTTCGAGACTGTGTTTTCTAGGAGATAAGGAAACAAATTATTTTCAAAAGCGAATATTTGACAATAATACTTGATAAGTGAATAAAAACTGAAGATAAAAATAATAAAATTTTTTATCCGTTTACATTTTGTAATCAATATATTTTTCACTAAATATTATCCTTTATCATAAGACTATTTGTAAATTTGACTTTTATATTACTGACTTCTTTCAGAAAATAGAAGTGGAAAAATAATGTAAATTCAAAGATTTGTATTGTACTTTTTTAATCAAATACGAGTTTTTTATAATCGAAATTAATGTAAATAGGAAAAAAAATGAATTAAGACACAGAGAAAGCTTTTCTGCATATTCTTATATCTCCGGAGAAACTTATATCTCCGGTCTATGCGTCCTGTAAATAATAGGGTAAAGTGCCCTAATTTCGCCCCCTTTCCTAATTCCGCCCCCCGTTACTTCTCCGGTTCTGCGAAAATGGCGCCACTTATCACACAAGGCACAGGTAAAGGACGGTAAAAGTGTTCAGTAGTGAAAGTTTCGTTCGCCAAGACGCATACATATATTAAAGACGCCGGATTTCCTATTTTTAGAAGACCCGAGTTCTTATTACGTCGTTTGTAGAACGTTATTTACTGTACTGTAAGTATTTATTTCTCATTCATTGTATGTATAATGTATATTACATAGGTAAGATGCTGACAGTAGCATAAAGTGAATGTTAGGACGCTCAGTTCATCTTACTTGAACTGATATGCCGCCATATTGGGAAGTAGCGTGGTCCTAATTTCGTCCCCATCACAGTTCTTATTTTCGCCCCGGGGACGAAATTAAAAATGCTTTTTCATGACAATTTTTTAAATTTTTTCCTTATGTTTGGATGGCTAATGTTTCGTTATGTTAATATTCTACTGATAATTAGCATATTTCTTTGTGCGTTAATTAAAATGTAAATTAAATTACTTACTCATTTAGAAATAAATTTTGATTTAGTTATAAGTTAAGCCTCGGCTTATTCGATTTTTTAAGGGGGACGAAATTGGGACCATTTTTTTTCTTTGGCCACATATAGATACTTTTGAAAAAACTATTTTTCGCATTGTTAAAATTTTTTGTACGATATTTACCTATGTTTCTATGTGCGTGGGTAATTAGTCTATGTAAAATCCATATTTGATGGATTTTCACTGAAAATTACAACATTTTGGGCTTAAAAGTACTGGGGGGACGAAAATAGTGCACGCTACCTTACAGATTAAGGTTTAAAAAAAGTTTTGATATTATTTTGGAATTATTTAAAATTATGCCAGTATTTTCGGATATGGTAAGAAATATTTTGTTAAATTTAGAATGCGTAGATGCTATTCTCGTAACTCCGAAGTTCACACCAGGTTTAACGAAAAAGACGAGCTGCTTCAATGCGTTACACGTGAATCTTTTATCAGAACGCTTGAGTCACGTGATGATCGAATGCACGAATGCAGGCGCACGAAAAGAGCATCATGTAAATCTAGCGATCCAACACAAAACGTAGTGCGGCAGTCTATATTTTTAATTAGTCTAGTGTCCATAAACCTGACATTTTTAAATAAATTATATGTAATAGAGTAACTATTGTACTGAAATGAAGTTTTGTTGTATTAAGTTTTGTTTAATGGATATTGCATGCTATTCTATTTAATTTTAATTCTTATAATACTTATTATTTGTTTTTTTAAGTGTGTAATTTTCCAACTGGGCGAAAAATGGTCGGACTAGGATTCGAACAAAGGAACTCTTGGTTGAAGCTGCCAATGCTCTGCCAACTGAGATATCCCGGACGAATGTGGTGGGCTTAATTCACACAGATAACCTTATTGATCGCAGCGTCTGGACTGATATACGAATGAGATCAACAGAATAAATAGCAGGTAATGAAACACCAGTAAACGCTGTATACGTAATTACACTAGATTAACTTTAAGCAAATTATTCTAATTGGTAAATAACTTTAAGACTCGTAATTTTATAATTGGGAGAAAAATCTCTGGATCAGGATTCGAACATGCATTCCAATGTCTCTGGTTCGAATCCTCAATTTGAATAAATATTCTCTGATACTTTTTTTTTTACTTTTCCAGAAGAACGGCATTTTCGCTTTCCTATTTTCTTATGCCTAAACATGATACAAAATAGTTAAATAAATCACTCTAAAACCTAATTCAATTTTACACCTTTGTTAGGGTATTCACAGATGAAAAGAATTTTAAATAATATATTTAATTAGACTCGAATTGATTTCGAGATTAAGAAAAAATATCGCTTCTTCCAAATAATTACGAAAGGCATAGTTTAAAAAAGCCTGATACTTAGAATATAAAAATACAAGGATTTTATTGCTATTTACCTATGTTGTTAATGCTGTTACATAATGCTGTTACATAACACTCCCATACACTCTTTTTACTTCTAAAATAACATACATAAACGTTTTAAGTAGATTTTAAAAACTTTTTGTATATGCCGTTCGTTATTTTCTTTAAAATGCATTATTTTATTAAAATATATATAACTTTATGGTTCATCAGCCTGATATTGAAAATATTTTCAACAGTTTTTATATCGCAATAAGAAAAATTTAAATTAAATCACAATAAACTATATACATGCGTTAAAAATCCATATAAATTCGGAAAAAAATCCCAAATGCTTTTTTCAAAACCTGAAAAACTTTGTGTAAATTTCAGAAAAGTGTAAATTAATAAAAATCTCATTAACTGATAAACCGTACACTTCACATTGAAAATCCCAAAACATTAAATTCCGATGTTTATATGTTTAAAAATTATTGTTATTTTTTACTTCTGATATTATATTCAATCCACGGAGAGTCGAAAAATACAGTGGTTGTAATAAAGATTTGTTATTAATATTTTAATTTATTCTAAAATCAGGGAGTGATAGAAAAACATTTACTCTTGTAAATACGTTAACCAGTATGTTTAACCCTTAAATGCCGGGTGTTGCTTTTCGGCAACATACCTAATTTAGGCTCTAAATTACTATTAGAATAATATTGAAGCTATAATGCCTAATGTTGCCAATAAAATACATTCTGAAAATATTATTAAATCGATTTTCAACATGTAGATGGTAACACTTGTGCTGTTTAAGAATAAAGATAGATTTATGTTTCCAATTGTTGCTACTTGTACTGTTGCTACTACTTTTTGTTTTGTTTGGAAGCTTACGAAATATCCTATTTTGTTCTGCAATGAGCAAGTACAATTTATTTCTTATTATAGTTCCTAAAATTATTGTTTGTTTAATATTATAGAATTTTATCAAGTAAAGTTATTTTTTCAATTAAAGACAGGTATTAACGATTAGTAACAAATTGTTTTTTAGCCGTAAACCATACTTAAAATAAAATATGATTTTTTAAAGTATTTTCCCATGATTTATTTAAAAAATGAAAGCCGAAAAACATTATTACAAGGATTTTTTGAAAAATCAGGCATTTAAGGGTTAAAAAACAAATTACCAACACAGTTTATAAAATCGGGCAATTAGGAGGCAATCGTTCACGGGATTCTAATTAACAGATTTTTTCGTTTCTCATTTGAGAAATAATGAAATTCTTTTTTAAAAAATTTTAGATTGGCTTTGTGCCGAAAGACCCTTAAAGTACGCCCCAGGTCAATTTCCACGAATAGCAGATTACAGAAAATAATTCTGAAGTGACACTACAGCATGCAGGAGTAAAAGCGTGCATAAAAGCATAAAACCCTTAAGAATGAAGAATTGTTCACTGCAAAAAATAAGACCAGTTTTCCTGTAGGAATCGGAAAAAAGTTGCCCACCGGAAATATTTCCGACCCAGCTCGGAATAAAATCCGTAAAATATCGTTTTATTGACTATTTCCTTTTTTTTACGGATTTTATTCCGAGCTGGGTTGGAAATTTTTCCGGTAAGATAAATGCAACTATTTTTCCGATTCCTACAGGAAAACTGGTCGCATTTTTTTTTTTTTTACAGTGTAGAATGAGGTTTGGCTGGTTGGTAATTTTACCTGCCTACATAATCCACGTTTCTTCTGTGGTCACAAACGGACATATAGCTTAATAAAGTGATTTTCCGTATAACTACACTGTAAAAAAAATCCGATCAGTTTTCCTGTAGGAATCGGAAAAATAGTTGCCCTTTTCGTACCGGAAAATTTTCCGACCCAGCTCGGAATAAAATCCGTAAAAAAAAGGAAAAAATAAAATCCGTAAAATCGGAATAAAATCCGTAAAATACCGTTTTATTGACTATTTCCTTTTTTACGGATTTTATTCCGATTTTACGGATTTTATTCAGAGCTGGGTTGGAAAATTTTCCGGTACGATAAGGGCAACTATTTTTCCGATTCCTACAGGAAAACTGGTCGCATTTTTTTTTACAGTGCACTGTAAAAAAATCCGACAGTTTTCCTGTAGGGATCGGAAAAATAGTTGCCCTTATCGTACAGGAAAATTTTCCGTCCCGGGTCGGAATAAAATCTGTAAAAAAAAGGAAATAGTCAATAAAACGGAATTTTACAGATTTTATTCCGAGGTGGGTCGGAAAATTTTCCGCTACGATAAGAGCAACTATTTTTTTCAATTCCTACAGGAAAACTGGTCGTATTTTTTTTTTTTTTTTTTTTTTACAGTGTACACTTATGAAAATGTTTGTGTAGTAGGACGCATCTATGACAGATCTACTTTTGGAATAAAACGAAAAATGAGTTTTAGCGAGATGATTCACTTTTCTTGTGGGTGAGCGATATGTCAATGTCTATCTGAGTTTGAAGTTACGTACAAATCCATCATAAGTACTTCAGATAGAGAGATTCGTTATTTTCATATTAAGAAAATAACGAAAACTTCTGAACAGTAGCGCCACCTATTGGGCGATTTTCACCAAAAACTAATCAGCACCAATTTATATCTGGGACTAACCGAATCTGAAGTTTGATGAACATTCGTGCATTAGTTCTCGAACTACTATATTGCGGAAATCGTAAAAAATGCAGCATAGCAGCGCCATCTGTAGGGAGATTTACACTAAAACATAATCGGCATCAAATTATATCAATGCATAACAGAATCTGAAGATAAATGAAAATCTGTGCATTAGTTCTTGAGACATAGAAATAGCAAAAATCTTGAATATTGCCTCTTGTAAATGCGTTAACGAGTATGTTATAAAACCAAATTACCAACACAATTTAGAAAATCGGGAAATTGGGAAGAAATCATTCACGAGCTCCTAAGTAACATATTTTTTTGCGCTTCTCTTTTGAGATATAATAAAATTCTTTTTAGGCGAATCTAGATTGGCTTTGTGCCGAAACACTTCTAAAATACGTCATCACAAATACACATCATATAAAATACACATTATATCTATCAGATCAATTTCCACGAATCACATATTACAGAAAATAATTCGGAAGTGACACTACACTAATAAATGAAAATTAAAATTCTAGTGTTATATTCACCTTCAGTTAACTAATTAAAATACATATAAAAGCACAAATAATTGTACAAAAATTACTTTCTGGGGCATAAATATAATAAAAAGATATTTAAAATATAAATTAAAAATATCTTAAAATACATCAGAAAAACCTAGAACGTTTGCAACCAAGTCCGTCATAACTGAAAAAAAAAATCTGCAGTTCTACAGATGTAAAGTTACATGCTTACAAAACTTTCATGTGTAACTGTACGAAAAAAAACTGCAAATCTACAAAACTAATTTTTGTAAAGCTACAGGAATTTGTAACTTTACAAATGAAACTTCTAAAATTACAGTAATCTTACTAAAATTTCAGCTGTAATCCTGGTTGCAATTACATGATAAGTTCTAGGCATCCCAGTTTCCTAAAATATTCTTAGTAACCTTACAGATTTTTTTTTTATTTTCGGCACAAAAGTGTGTCTGTTACATGAATTTTTGTTGTTGCCGTTACATAAAAAGTTCTAGGAATCCTAGTTTCCTAGAAAAACTTTTATAACTTAACAGACTTTTTTACAGTGCAGTAGGATTTTAATGCTGTTATTATTTCCTTTGCGCTTATTAGAGAATTGTCCAGAAGAAAAACATTGTAATTTAAATTTAAATGATGTACGTCAGATGAGTCTACCACATCATACCATATCACATTATATCATATCGCATCATATCATATCACATCATATCTATCATACCATATCCATGGTGTATGGAGATATTTGCTACATAATAGATGAAAGCTCGTTTTGTTAAAAATTAAAAGAGCTTTATCTGGCATCTCATCTGATGTACAACATTTAAATTTAAATTACAATGTTTTTCATCCGGGCAATTCTCGAATAAGTGCAAAGAAAATAGTAACAACATTTAAATCCTACTGATGACGGCCTTGCAATGGTTGAAAACGTTCTAGGTATTTCTGATGTAGTTTAAGATACTTTTAATTTGTATTTTAAATATCTTTATATTATAGTATTTATGCACCTGAAAGTATTTTTTGTACAATTATTTTTTGCTTTATGTAAATTGTATTTATTTAACTGCACTACACTGCCAGAAAAACTCGTCAATATACACTAAATTATTCCTCATTTTTTAACAAATAATTTCCGTATTCCTAGAAAACGTGTTTTATCCGTGAATTCTCCCCGGAAGTCTGAAAAAGAGGGAGAAATTCCGTTCATTCCTAGCACGCATGCGCTCTATTAGTGCTAAAATCTGAATATATTTTTTTAAAAAGCAAAAACCGAAAATTGTATAAATTAATATTTTTAATTTAATCAAAATGAAAAAAAAAATAGTTTTTGAAATTGAAAATAAATTACACTTACTTTTCTCATTCATTCAAAAGTACTCACAATTTATTTTTTTTTAAGTTGAATACGTTGAATAAAGTTAAATGAAGTTTAATTTATGAAGTTTTTTATAAAAAAAAATATTCGCATTTAAAATATATTTTAAATGAACACATTTAAAAGATATTTTAATATAAATATTAAATGGCAAAAAAAAAAAAGAAAAAAAAAAGATGTTACTTAAAAAAAGAAAAACGAAGTTCATATCGAATAAACATATATTATTAATATTTTTCCCCAAGCAATCTACCTAAAAGTATTTATAATTTATATTTTCATCATATACTAATACTAAAGTATTAAAACCCCATTTACAATCACCTTAAAGACGAAATCTTCCCGAAATAACCTTCTAAAATCAAAAGCTTTTTAAAGAAATTAATCAAGTTATGCCCATCTGGAGCAAGCATATTTACTTCAAAGTACTTCACTACTGTTCACTACTGTAACAGTAGCACAGTGGCTTAGCTTAGAGGTCTACATGAGCTGAAATTTTCAAGCCAGGATCGAAGTGCCGTAGGCTGCGATATTTATTTTTTTAATGAATATCTATTTGTTGTACGTAAATGTTTCAGTTATCATAATTATTTCACAGTAAATTAATATTTACTTAAAGTGATAAAATACTAGGGGAATTCAACTGAAACCCGGTGAGTGCGTGCAACTTTGCATTAGACGTAAGGGGGCGCCACGTAACTGCGTGTATGCCGGCATCATCTATTGGTAGAGAGACTGACGCATGCGCAACATTTCACGTTGCATAGCGACAGTGTGGTTGCACGCCAAAGAAAAGATAGTCGCACAAGTTATCGTCCACTACTGAACATACAGGCGAGTAAGCAGGAACAACGAGAGGTGATTCAATTTTTAGCGTCGGAGGGATTTGGAGGCCATGAACTGTATCGACGGATGAAAGCTGTGCGCAGTGAGTACAGTCTGAGTCGTTCAACTGTTGTGGAATGGCGCAAAAGATTCCTTGACGGACGCGAGTTACTGGAAGACGATGCTCGTCCTGGACAGGCTCATCGTGTCATCACACCGGAAATGATTGCAGAAGTGAATAATTTAGTCTTGGCTAACCGCAGAATAATTGTGGACGAGATCCATCGGTTACTGTGTATTAGCGTGGGCACCACTCACACCATATTGCATCAACATTTGAACTTTCGAATCGAACGGCTAGTGCCGCAATGGGATAAATGTGCCAAAACTTTTCTCGGCTATTTTAGAGTTTGTGTACTACCAGTGATGGAACAGTGTAGCAGCAAAGAATCAATTGACACCGCAAAATTTTATTGATATTCTTAATTTAACTTCAGGACAGAATTTCTGAGATTTTCGAAGGCGAAGAATACTATAAAAATTTAGTGGTGACAATCGCTCAATTGCTGCGCCACTGTTCCATCACTGGTACTACGTATAACTACATTTGTGTGTGTTAATAAAATCGTTACTTTGCAGTAGTGACCGGGTTTCATTTGAATGTCCCTTATACTTTTAACTAGGTAAAAAATTACCTTTATTTCTTCATATTAGACACATGTTTTATTGCTGCGACGGCAACATTCTCAATAATAAATATGATACAAATATTTTCGAAAAAAATATTTTAATTTAAAACAGATAAACAAAAATCACGTGAACTAATATTGTTAATCCATATTCCATGTATTTGAGACTTAACTAGTCCGATGTGGCAATCCCAAAACTTTCTTCTATCTCATACATGTTTATACTTCAAAATTCGCTATTACAGTCACAAAACTAAATGATAATCCATGCTCATTTCCTTCATGAGGATTCTTAAGATATAGATGGATTGAATTGTCTGTATTTTAAAAGGAGATATAAGCATCGCATCTTTCAAGCAAATAATTGAATTTCGGCATACGCCCTCTCCGTAATTCCGTGCATTAGTTTTTGCGATATAGCTATCGCAAAAATCACGAAAAATGCAGCAACGTTCAGGTCCAACACAGAATATGAAGTTTGATGAAATTCCGTGCATTAGTTCTTGAGATATGAGTATCATTAAAATCGTGTAAATCCTGAAAAATACGACATAGCAGCCCCACTTGTTAGGAGATTCATACCAAAACCTAATCAGCAACAATTTTTGTCAATGTTTAAGTAAATCTAAAGCTCCATGAAAATCCTTGCATTAGTTCTTGAGATAGAACAATTGCGGAAATCTTAAATAATCTTTTCCAAAAAAAAAAAATAATAATAATAATATTAACCGACTTCAAAAAAAGCGCTAAAAGAACTAAATACTGCTTTAAACTTCTCTAATGACGAAACGTTATCCATTAATTGCACATCGGACATCATTTATCAGCATAAAAACGTTAAATTTAATATATAGAATTTAATAGCTACCAAACATGGATTTTCTAGAGAATATTTTTTACAAAAGATTAATTTACATATTTATGATAAGTTGGTGCCAACCTATCTTAAGTATAGTAAAATTGTGAATATATTGTAGCTATTACCATGAATAAAGTGATGATGGAAATTATTATACAACACTTTAAAAAATGCCCCTATTTCTTCAGCAAATTATTTGTTTAATCACTATCGATTGTGAATGTTTGGCACCAACTTCAAAAAGTAATTGATTACTTTTTATACGCATATATTCGTAAATTAAATCATAAATATGTAAATTAATCTTTTGTAAAAAATATTCACTAGAAAATCCATGTTTGGTAGCTATTAAATTCTATATATTAAATTTAACATTTTTATGCCGATACATGATGTCCGATGTGCAATTAATGGATAACGTTTCGTCATTACAGAAGTTTAAAAATTATTTAATTCTTTTTAGCTTTTTTTTTTTTTTGAAGTCGGTTATTATTTTTTTGAAAAGATTATTTTATTTCCTACTTTTTAGTTTTTCATATCGTAACACATAATTATGCGGATTTCAACATCTGCTGAATAAGTAAATTATTTGTCAAATAAATTATAATTTACAAAAATTATTTATTAAACAAACAGTTTTTAATAAATTCTTTATAATTTCATTAGAAGTATTGATTTTATTAGCATTTAATACTTACGATATTTTTTAAACAAGTAATTTGTATTCAAAACAGTCAACATTCATTTATTTATTGATCACATACACCTGACGTATGTGCTTGACATAAGGGACCCGCTCATAAGTCATCGTGAATATACAAGTACGAAGTAGCAAAGGACTTTGAGCTTTGACGGGGGGGGGGGGGGGGGGGTTCTAGATAACACAAGGAAATTTACTACACCAGAGAATTGCCTCTGGGAGCTCCACAAAGAGTGTGAAACGTAGCCAGCGGGAGTTGAACCCGCAGCCCAACTACGCTCTCAAGCGATTAGTGGTGTGGTGCCTTAACCATTCAGTCACGGTCTACATTCAAGAATTATTTTTTGTGGGACTCCGTTGTCAAGAAGCAAAATTATTATTAAGACGATTTGGTCTAGATACTGTAATAATACGATGTTTACACTGATATCTGAAAATATATCGCAGATGTCGCTGCGATCGGCACCCTTGATTTTAGCGTCATTGCTCATTTAAGGAATACAACTTTTTAGCGCTGTTTGGACAGCAGATTTCCTCGCTATGTATTCTAGACGCTATAATTTGTCTAGCTCTAGATGTTGTAAGCATGTTCACAACACCTACTGGGTTTCGATCCTGAGCCGTTCTCATTGGTTTCTCAGATTCAGATATCCGAAATATATTGACTGACTATCACAGTAGTACAGCGTCTAGAATACATAGTGTGGAAATCTGCTATTCAAACAGCACTAAAAGTTGTATCCCTTAAATGTGCAATGATGCTGAAATCCAGGGAGCCGATCGCAGCGACATCTGTGATATATTTTCAAATTTCAAAGTAAACATCATCGTATTATTACAACGTCTAGACCAAATCGTCTTGGAGTTATAGAGAATATCATGAAGATGTCGCTGTGATCAACTCATTGGATTTCAGCATCGTTTGACATTTAAGGGATCCAATATTTTAGCACTTTTCTAAGTATTACTGAGATAGCCAATTTCCACACTATATATTCTAGACTCTGTAGCAGTAGTACTTAGAAAGTACTAAAATATTGTATCCCTTAAATGTAAAACGATGCTGAAATCCAAAGAGTCGATCGGAGCGACATCTGAGGATATTTTCTAAAACTCCAAGACCATTTGGTCTAGACGCTGTTATAATACAATGTTTACACTGAAATTTGAAAATATAACGCAGATGTCGCTGCGATCGGCTCATTGGATTACAGTATCATTGCACATTTAAGGAATACATTTGTTTAGTGCTGTTTGGATAGCAGATTTCCACACTATTTATTCTAGGCATTGTACTTATGCTCTGATACATGAGAAACTTTAAAGGTTGATTTTCAACCTTTTGACACTGACTTTCGATATTGGTTTGTGTCTTTGTGGGCCTTCCGGTTTGGTGGATGACAGAATAGCCGGGATCCAGATAGATTTTTCGCTCTTAGCGAAACAAGATCGACCAATCAGTAGGCTGCATTTTTGCAAATAGCGAAAAGTTCGCAAAACTGCAGGCTTCTGATTGGTCAATCTCGTTTCACTACCAGCGAAAAATCTATCTGGATCTCGGCCTTTGTCCAGCTAAGTTTCCGCACTTTGAAAGATCTCGTATCTCTGTAATACAGCGGCTAGAAGATACAGTGTGGAAAACGACTACAAAATAGTGCTAAAAAATTGAATCTCATAAATGTACAACGATGCTGAATAACAAGATGTCGATCGTAGCGCCATCGTAGTGATTTAAAAACGTTAGTCATTCTAAAAGAGACTCTTTAACCTATTTCACGTCATTCCTTAACTAAATTAGCTTATAACAGACCAAAATATCTTATATTTATAGTTTCCGATATTTAACATTCTATAATTTTTGAAAACACAGTGTTTATATTGAAAAGAGTTACGAGATGGCGCTCGTATCAGCATATTGCCGCTGAGCATTGTTGGAGATTTATGGGATACAAGTTTTTAGCACTTTTTAAAGCATTATAGGAATAGCTGTTTTCCACACTGTATCTTCTAGGCGCTGTACTCTGTAAGAGTAACAGTATGAAAGATGAGTGCTTATAATTAGGCGACTGTTTAAAAAAGGATTTGAATTTTTAAATTTTTAATTTAAAAAATGTTCTGATCATCAGATTTTTATGAAATTTCAATGGGACCAAATGGGTGACTTACACTTTCAAACAAAAAAAAAATTGCCAAAATTGGTTCATATTTATGAAAGTTATGCGTGAACATGGCCAAAACATACATACATGTCGAATTGATAACTTCCTTCTTTTTGAAGTCGGTTAAAAATGCAGCATAGCAGCTCCACCTATTGCGCGAATTAACCAAAACACAATAAACAACAACATATGTCAATGTCTAACTGGTTGGTTGGTTGATTTTTGACGGTGGATTATCTACACTAGGGGTATAGGCCCGAGTGGGGAGTGCCCTCCGTCGGGGTCTTTCTAAGGGAGCCTAACCCGTATTTATGCATGGAAATCCATGGCTCGAAGAAAACCACGAAAACTCCGAACGATTAGGCCGACGGGCGCGACTGGGATCGAACCCAGCACCTCCCGTCTACCAGCTTCGAGAGCAGAACCTCTCAGCCACTGGTGGGGCTCAATGTCTAACTGAATTTGAAGTTTGATGCAAATTTATTTTTCAGTACTTGAGATATATCTATTACGAAAATCACGATAAAATTCTGAATAGCAGCACCACCTGTTGGACGATTTTCACCAAAAACTAATCAGTGCCAACTTATATCAGGGACTAACTGAATCCGAAGATTGATGAAAATTCGTGCCTTAGTTCTCGAACTAGCGCTGTTGCTGAAATTGTGAAAAATGAAGCATAACAGAGCCACCTATTGGGCGATTACACCAAAAAGTAATAAGCATCAAGTTATATCAAGGCATAACATAGTCTGAAGTTAGATGAAAATCTATGTATTAGTTCTTGAGATATAACAATTGCAGAAATTTTGACTATTGCATCACAACAGCTTCCCCTATAGGGCAATTTACACCAAAAAGTAATCAGCTCCTATTTATATCAGGGACTAATTGAATCTGAAGTTTTAAGCAAATCCGTGCATTAGTTCTTGTGATATAACTATTGCGGATATCGTGAAAAGTGTAACATAGCAGTGCAACCTGTTGGGCGATTTACACCAAAAATTAATCATCACCGATTTATATCAGGGACTAACTTAATCTAAAGCTTTATTAAATTCCGTACATTAGTTCTTGAGATAGAGCGCCCAAAAATTTGTCTCATATACAGACTGAGAGACTCACAGACAAATATTTTGTAAAAACAGGTTTTTCGGGATCTCTGAAACCCTAAAACGTGTAAATCCGTCGGAAACCAAGATTAGAAAATTTTCAGGAATCCAATACTTTCTTCTTGTAAAAGTAGAAGAAAGTAAAAATCTGAAAAATGCTATACAGTAAGATCTTCAAAAATGGAATTCGATAGGAAAGAAAAAAAAAGCGTTACAGCCAAGTTTCATTTTAGCAGGTGTAAATGTATTATATATTCCTTTCTTTCGTATTAATATATTCATTTTGCATGGATCAACACATTTTTCAGTTTAAGACAGGATTCCATCATAGGCAGGTACCTTTCACACGTTTTACTATATATGTTTTTAGCTATATTTGAATAAGCCTAGAAATCTACCATTCTTCAAAAAGAATAAATTTTAATGTTTAATTGTAGTAGAATGATGACGATTTAAAAATGTTTAAGCAACGTAAAATTTTACTGATCCTGTAACAGACCAGGCCACGCCGATACAACGATTTTCATCTGGGCTGGATCAAAATCGGGACTAAAAGAGTTGACTCGTGAAGACCAGGATGAATTCAACCAGTACCGTCTGGGTATGGAAAAAATAACTTAGGCTTTCCTGGTCCCATCCTTCAAGAAAAAAATAAGGCCCGAAGCCGGGCCGGTCCGGAAAGAGTAGAGACTAAGCCTTGCCCGTGTCTTCAGAAAAAGTAAGGTCCGGATCCGGCCAGACTGCCGTGAATGAAAATAAACCCGACCCCGACCCGTGCAGATCTCTGGTATCTACTCGTCTTGTAACACTAAGATAGCTGGTTCGATTCCAAGGCCAATAACTTTTATATTTTTCCTACTTTAAACGAGAAAACAGAAATGGATATTTGTCAATTAACGAAAAAATTCTAGTAGCACTGCTGCCAGGAAAATTTCCGTGAGTTGAAGAAAGAATTGCTGAAAGTAGTACATGTAGGCAAAAACTAAAACAAAAAAGAATGAAAAACCATTCGCCAAGCATACATTTTGAAACACTTTCCAGTAAATTTAGAAAACTTCAGAATTGAAATATGATGCCCAAGTAAACATTTTGGGAAACGTGGAACATAACAGTCTAAGATTTTCTGTGTTGGTTTTAAAATTAAAATTTGAAATAGCATTTATTTTATAATGCATCATATAAAGCAGTTTTTTCAACAGTTATGAAAAATGTCATATTTTTAGATACGATAACAGATTAACAAATGTAAAAAATAACTTAATTAAGGTTGTTTTCCCATAATTCGATATAATAAATAAAAATTACACTGGTAAAATTTTAAATTTATGTTTATTACATAATATCTTTTCTCAAATCTTATTTGCGATTTAATCAGATTATCATTAAGCTTCTTTTGTCAGTCATAAATTCTAAATATTCTATTGCGTAGATCGATAAATAAAGTTTTATATGCTTAATATTATATCTATAATTTTCAAAAGTTTAGCTGATAATTTTTTTCACATTTTATAACTGAATAATTATTAATATTTTTTTCAATAGAGGTATTGTTTACACGGTATTAATTTTGGTTTTATTTCTTATTAAAGATATCTTCCCGTTGTTTTGCTCTTTTTTGTTGTGTTAAAATTTAATCTATTACATGATAAAATGTATTTTTCTTTTATGAAAACAAGGTTGGCTTAGGGAATAACTGCTTTTTAAAATACTAATAAGATGTTATTTCAATACGATTTTTTTTAAGGTATAAAATAATATATTAAAACTATTGCTGCATTTTTTTGAAATTCCCTTTGTTTAAGGAAATTCCATGATAAAAGTAATCCGGAAATATGTTTAAAGTAAAAAAAAAAAAAAAAAAAAAAAAAAAAAAAAGATTTATTGGAATAGATTAAGAAGTAACCATTTGCTAATACGTAAAATTCTTTTACAGAAAATGTATGTTTAATAATTCTTATCATAATTTAAAGTCATAACAAAAAATATAAAATACAATTTAGACGCTAAAAATGATTACAGTACATATAAAATTATTAAAATATTTGAATAACTAACCGACAAATTTCATACATTTTAGAAGGGTGGATCATATATCATGAGATAGTATTGGGTGATATTTATTGTTAATGTGCTTTAACAATAATAATCTTCTAATAACGGGATTAATTTATACTATATTTTTAAATCTCATGACAAAAACATTGTACAATTCAAAAGAGGTTGCTTGATAGCAAGTGTTCCTATTTTTGAGAATGTTTGGAAGCGTGCAAACATGAGATATATTGTTTACTGGATAGCTCATTCATGGGGAAAAAATCAATCTGCAACACTGTATAAATCGTGGTTGAAATTTTTACCTAAAGTGGTAACATCCATTGAGAATCTTAATGATGACAATGATGAAAATACTGTTTGAAAGACTTTTGGTGAAGGAAGTACTTGGCTGTGAAAACTGTAATGCAGATGGTGTTAAAGAATGTCTAAACAGTGATGAAATCCTGGAAATAACTGAATCGACTATTGTAGAAGTGAGAGAAGATGAGGAGGAATGTAATGATACAGATGAAAACGACTCTCTGCCATTAAAAAAAAAAACTTTCATAGTGAAGGTTCTGCATCTTTAGAACTGGCTTTAAAATATGTAGAACAGCAATATGAAGCTACCCCTTTCTGACGTTATGCTTTTTAAGCATTGGCTAGATATTGCATCCAAAAGAGAAATAATGTATTAAATCAGCAAAAAATTGAATTTTTTTTAATTAAATAGTATCCTGTATATCATTAGAAAAGGAATAAAAGTATGGACATTCTTTGTCATCCTAATTAAGTAAAATCACAATTGGTAAGAATTTTCTACTTTTTCAGAAAATCCGAATTAACACAAATCCGAGGTGGTGTCAACCCCAATTACCTCGGATTTTGGACACTCTACTGTGTATAAGTTTCTATTGACTCGCGGATAATGGATGCAGAATAAGATCTTTATAGATAAATTATTTTAGAATTAATCTGCAAAGCTTATACGTTCTTAAGTCGCTAAAGCTGTAGTTTTCTTGCTAGATTTGATATCCACTATAGGTTATTGTTTCTTGTTTTAAATATTCTATTTCCCATTCCTATATAAATATTGTACTGTTCAATCGGCTTTAATGAACGCGATTTTATACAGTGAACTGTAAAATGAAACAATTGTTTGTTAGTTTAGGAAAATATAGTATAATCACGAACGAATATTCGCTTTCGAGTTAACCATGATTTAAGAAAATCGTTTTTTATCTTTCGAAACCTCAGAAACCAAAATATATATCTATATTTAAAGAAATATTTATTAGCCCCTGATATGCTATTTCTTTCTCCCAGCAATTAAAGCATCGTCTCCAAAAAATAACGTTCCGTTATATAAGCCAAACCTAAACTAATGCAGATGTAGAAAATATCTGTTGATTAGTGCCAAGATAGCGTACACAATATTGCACGTACTACTGTATTTGGATACAACCCCTCATCTTTTTGCTTCCTTTTGGGAGCAACGGATTTCGAGCTTATTCTATTGACGATAATTTTCAGAATTTTCAAGCTATGAATTTCAGACTTTCACGAAAGTTGCTGTATATACTTAGCTAATTCATTATGCACATTATATTTTGATTGCATTCACGCATGCGCAGTGAAAATTTTTTAGTAAACCTGCTCATTTTTCACCCAATTTTTATTATATTTTAATTATGATTGTAGAGTATTCTGTACAATATTGATTGTCATATTTTATGAAAAGAACTTTTTTTATAAGAACTCTGCCAATTATTAGCAAAAAACGTGGCGAAATTTGGTATTGTTTTTATAAAAACCTTACTTTCTCTAAGAGTATACATGCTATCCTTATAAAAATGAACACAGTATATTACAATAAGCCACTTATTAGTAATCTCGAGTTCGAACGCTCTTGCTACATTTGTTTTTACAGGGTTATCCAAAAGATATTCGTTCTTTTTCAATTTGTTGACGGTCCCCTATGGGGTTTCAGGAAAAATATCTTCGCGGAAGTATATGATCTATACGTCATGAAACATACGAGACTTATGAAACATACTGTTTACACTCCTGTAGTTTCAGATTAATTCCTCATGTACTTTTCTAGATATTTAACAAAACGTCTAAAATCTCTAGTGACCGGTCACCTTTGGCCATATAGTGTACACAATAAGAAGTAGATTCCAGTTTCATGAAAATGTTACAGATGAATAATTAGTTCGTAAACGCAAAAATAAAAATAAATAAATAAATAAATAAATAAAATAATGAACTGTGTATTTTTTAAAAGAAACCTGTACAAAGTAATATTACTGTTTTTTTAAAAGTTAAGAATCTGCAATATTAAGAAAGAATAGAAAGGGTAGGCTACGCTTCAGTTTTTGTTTATCTCTCTTTATTTTTTTTTTGTATTTTTTTTTACATTATTCTAATTAAATATTTCTCGTATAGCTACCTTGCATTTACTGCTTGAATTAAAATACATTTTCCCAATATTTCCATTTTGTATGTATTTTCCTTTTATGTGTATTTTATTACACAAATTTCATAAATTTAAGTTGATTTCTATTTAACGAATTTTCTTCATAACGAAGTATTTAGGTGTAATGATGTGACTTCGTTAAATGGAAGTTTCACTGTAGATAATAATTTATCTTTCTAAGAATTTTCTAAATATAAAAATGGATTTTGATAGAACATCATTAAGTTGCACTTTCGGTAAAAAGTAAGGAAATCATCAATGTGCTTAGGGAAGAAGCTCTCATTTTACCAAAATATGTCCCAAGAGATTGCCATCTTTCGGAGTATTAACCTGAGATTTTTATACGCCTTAGCTTTCATTTCCCTGGGGAAAAGTCGATACCTTTCTCTCCTAAGTAAATTTATAACCCCAACACTAAGACAACTTAATTATGTGTATATATATTTTTACTTAAAAAGGGTACAGTTTTATTTACCATAAGATGCATAACACCGTATTTAAGCGAAATAAAAATTCACAATGAAACACAGTTTAGTTAATGTCAGTTGCGATCACATCTGGACAATTTGTAATACATTTCCGACTGTTTATTTTTATTAGGGACAGAAAAAAAATGCAAAATATTACCCTTTAAATTCAATATTCTCTGAATATCTGCTGCCTAGAACTGAAACTCGTGTATTATAATTATACTATGACAACTACTGGTATGTTAGTACACAGTTACAAATTTGCAGCAAACTACCCAGTTCTCGATCGTTTTGAAAGATAATACGAGAATGAAAGATAATACTTACTTAAATATATTATGAAGCGAATAGTACCATATTATTGCCCATATTATACACTGTTAAAAATTTTCAGCAAGCTGTCCAGTCAATTGACCGTTTTTCGAGAAAACAGTTACATAACCGCAATTTAACCCTATTCTGACAACAATATTGGCAATAATATGTCAAAATTTAGCATTAAATTACATTTAAGTTACGGTTTTACATAAAAACAGTCAAATGACTGGGTAGTTTGTTTCAAATTTTTAACAGTCTGCTAAAGATAATTTCAGTTATGTAACCGTTTTCTATAAAAGCCGTCGAATGGCTAAGCAATTTGCTGCAAATGTTTTAAAAGTGTAGCAAAGCGTGATAGATTATTTCACAATGATATATGAGTCAGTGTTAGAATTTCGGATTAAAGATTAAAAAAAAAAAAAAAAAAATTAAAGATAAGGAATCAGGCTCACAGTTAAAAAGAATACATGTAGTTCCAATTTTAGAACAAAAATGCGAAGTTTTTAAAGCCATTATAACAAGAATTTTGGAAATTTTAACCTTAAGTCCCAATTAATATACAGGGTGCAAAGGAAAGTCCCTTTAAACTGAAAATACTTGTGAACGGAGAGAGCTACGGCTATGCAAGTGAGGTAACGGTATAGTAAAGTGTTTATGCCCGATTTAATGCGGACGACAGCAGCGCCCCCTAGTGTCGAAATCTGGAAGATAGCCATTGCAAATTGAAAACGAAAACAGATAGAGCAAAAGTTAATTAGTACAAAACGAAAATTGGTTTACATAGATAAGATAAATCTTCGCCTGAACACCCAAAAATGTCCGAAATCGATGCACTCTATTTTGTGTCAACGTTTGAATGGAATAGCCAGGACTATGAAGAAATACGCACAATTTATCGTATAAATACATACTTATCTCAATAAATTTTGATAACATCACAAAAAAAAAAAAAAAAAAAAAGACAAACTGGGTCCCAGTGATAAAAAGTTAATATTCAGTATGTTCGAAAAGTTCGCCATTGCTCACGACACACGTTTGTATTCTTGAGAATAATTCTGCATCTACATTTCTCAGCATGGAACGTCTATTGCAAGCCTCTACAATACGGCGACATAGATTTAACTCTTTCAAGGACGGTGCCTAGACGGTCTAGCCACCTAACTTTAATTCCAAAATTGACAAATCGCGCAAAGAATATTTTAATAAAATTTTGCTTTTGTAATGAAAATGAAAATTAGCGGGTTTCTATTTTCTAAGAAATTTGTTCGAATATTCTGGTGTCAGCCAATTATTTCATCAGTTTACGAACAGAATTCTTCTGCCCCTGAAAGGGTTAATCTAAAATTTTAAATGCATTGGAAATTAATTTTTACAGACATTACAACACAGTACAACGTCACAATCTGCAGTTGTGCACTACTACATTTCCGGAATGTGAATATGCAAAGTAGAATCGTCGCTCATCGATTCGGACATATTCGGTTATACAGGCGACGATTTGTCTTATTCGTGTGAACCAAATGTTATTTCGTACTAATTAATTGATGATGTAAAACTTTCTAATTGGAAATTTTTAGCTATATCTATTTTCGTTTTCGATTTGCAATGGCTATCTTTCAAATTTCGCCGCTAGAGGCGCTGCTGTCGTTTGCATTAGGTCGGGTGTAGTCGCTTTACTATACCGTTACCTCACATGCATAGCAGTAGCTCTCTCTGTTCGCAAGTATTTTCAGGTTAAAGGCACTTTCCTTTGCACCCTGTAATATAGAGATTGTGTCTAATATTAGCAGCGATAATAAATTTACGAATATAGCATAAAGGAGGAACTTGTTTTTCTTAATATTAAATTATTAAATTCACAACAGTAATTTTGGGGAACAATAAATTAGCCGGGGCGGTGATTATCCAGCGCTTTATCTGATTTATAGTACCTGAGATAAGTTCCCATGGCAAAGGTAAAGCAGATTCACGTAGATTTAACCGTCTCACTTTTACCGATTGATTTTATCTTTACTCTGATATTTATTCTCTTCTGCTCTATACCTAATGAATTAAGAGGCTAATTATCTTTACCTGAATCAATAGCCGTGAATTTACTGTTTCACAGAAGAAAATAGTCCCCTTCTTAATTTCCCAATCTCCAGTGTGTTTAATACTATTACTGTCTAAAATTGCAACTTTTACTTCTGGTAATTGTGTTCTTCGATTCATTTATCCTTTACTCGAAAAAAAAAATCGGACTTGAAATATTGTAAAATTTTAGAGGACTTTCATATTAGAAAGGTTTTATCGATGTCATAAAGAAAATTATAAATGAAGAAAAAAAATTCTTTCTTTTTTTAAACTTTAAGAGAAATTCTTAAAATAATTATTATTAAAGAAACTAATTTCAATGCAATTGTCAGTAAACACATAATTTATAGAACTAAAGATATATTTTTTTTAATTTCAGTTAATAAAATTTATATCGATATATTTTTAATTCATGCATTCTGAAGACAAAATACAGAAGATTTCACTTCAATTTAATCTTTTGGAGACCAAATTAAAATAATGTTGAGTTCATTGAAATAAAATAAGCTAATTAATACATTGTTATGCGTCGGGTGGATGAAAATTTTAATTAGAAAAATGAATGCGGAATTAAAGTCAACAATTCCATTTCGAATGCATATTTTTCAAGTTTCAATTAAATGCGTAAGTAGGAAAATTATCTTACTATACCAATTAGGATCTATCCTTATCTTTAAAGATTTTAATATCTAATGAATGTAAGAGGATTAGTCTTAATTAAGAAAATGACAAATCAACTTTAAACTTAAAAGATTTAACGTTGTTTTAACAGACTTATTGAATAGTTAAAGCATTGTAATATGTGGTTAGTGTGGATTGATTCGGGTTTGAAGAAAATTTATAAGAGTTGATTGTCGTGATTTTAATTAGATAAACAAAATAAAATTAAATGTTTTACATATTTTAATTTGAAATATAAATACACACATGTACACGGTCCCAAAAAGAAATGCACATTATTTTTTTACCAGTTTCAGATGCATTAACAATATAACTGAAAAAATGTTCAAAAAAAGGTAAGGAATAAGATTATGTTTTTAAAAAATTGCTGTCATTAAATCTAAAAACTTAAATTTTTAAATTTCATACGGTCTCTTTATAAGGTAGGTCCAATATGATAAACGAGATAAAGTCAGTAAGTAGTTTGCAAACCGATACGAGATGTCGGAGATTAATAGTAAATTGTTTCCAAATATGCCAATAGGTCACACAGCACTGTCCAACTATAAGATGTGAATTTCGAATTTATGAGACAACAGTTGTACAGGATGAGCAGAGGCGTTCAAAAGTTATTCACGAAGAACGAAGTGGTCGTTCTGTTGAGATTGCGACCGAAGAAACTGTGCGGAAGGTTGAGCAAATGGTTAGAGCTGACAGGCGAACAATAGACAGCATTAGTAACTGCAATTTGCTATGCAGGGTTCTCACAGTGTTTAGTCTACAACTGACTGATGCAGACGTTGAATGTGAGGTACACAGATGACTGAGAGTGCAATCCAAAGACTTTTATGCCGCAGGATTAGAAATATCATAAAGAATCATATCAATATAAATGACGATTATATAGAGAAATAAACATGCCTTTCTCTTCATCTTGGTTTTCCCTTTTTTATTGGCTTTTGTGGCCTACTTACTGACTTTCTCTCGTATTTATAAATCTTAAATTCCTGAAATGAATTGAAAGTACAACAGTAAATGCCCATTTGTTACTCTGTGATATTCAGAAAAAAAAACTGATAAATACTTCCAATTATTTTATTACAAAATATAATTAGGATAAAATTGATACGATCGGTTAAATATCATAGCACACATACAGTAGGATACAAGGACAACAATACACATAAAATATACCTAATTTATAACAAAAAGCATTTTACTTATTAAAAATTTGGTTTGTTATTATATAGGCAAGTAAAATGCTTTTTTCTTTTACAAGTTATATATAGTATTATATTTGGGTAGAACACAATGGTTTTAAACAGGTGTATCTATTTTATCTTAATTATATTTTGTAATAAAATGTATTTATGAAAATTTGCTCGTGGTCACAAGCGTAACAGAAGACTTTTCCGAAATATTCCTTTCTTCTACTAAGACAAAATTCAGCGGGTTTTGAAACTACAAATTTTATCAAGTTTCTGCGACTTCTGGCACTAAAAAATCGTTTGTCTGTTTTTACTGCCTGAAAACTATGGATTTTCAAAATATACACAGTATCATAGCTAGGTAAATTTCAATCGTAAATTAATGTAATTATTTCTTGATGTACTTGTCAAACCATGAAAAAAATGTTTTTTTGAGCAACTTAAACCAGCGACTCTATATATATATAGTTTTTTAAAGGAACTCTTTTAAAATTAATGGCATAACTATGTTATATAAAAAATTTACTTTTATAATATTCATTTAAATTTCCGGCACATTCATTATTTCCCTATTTATTAATAATCTCTATTATTTATTTCTAGTTTAATTCCTATAAAATTAAAACGCGTATCCTAATAATTATCTTATTCGAAATCTTAAGCTAAAACTTTTAATCCCTTCATTAATTTTATCAGCTATCCAATTTATAATATTCTGAGAGAAGTTAGTTTTAATTTTCGAATGAATTTAAAAAGCCATTTTGTTATTTTTATTTCCAGTCCTTAGTCCACGAATTTAGTTCCCCGCTCGTCTTGACGCTAGACTATTTACTTCAAAAGCATTATGCTAATAGGTAAAGAACTTTTTCGCCTTAGACCATTCCCCTATTTAGTCATTAGCTTAGTTGCACTTTTTACTGATTCGTTCGTTGCGTGCTACATTGGCATTTCTTTTCCTTCGCGAGTTTAGCAAAAAGTGCAGGCATTGAATTCGGAGCTCAGATTCTATCTTGTTTCAAGTACTCTAGAATATGTTATCTGGTGCCTTTTAAATCTCGTAGTATTCTAAATTGCTCTTTAAGATCTTACAACATGATATAGAGGCTCATGCCAAAGCATGAAAACTTCACGGAAGTATCGCTGCAATGTGGGACTTGTTTTATATTTTTCAGCATGATGAATAAACGTATTCGAACGACAAGTTGACCCAGTTTTCCTTTTTTGGGGAGAAATTATCCGGATTCCCGAATCCGTTGCCTTATTTATACTTACGCCATGACCGTATGAATTGATATTACGACTGCAAACGACCATATGAATTGATAATAAGTCTGCAAACAAGCACCATGTTTTTTAATGTAATTATTTCTTGATGTACTTGTCAAACCACGAAAAAGTGTTTTTGAGAACAACTCATACCAGTTACTGTATAATTTTTTTTAAAGGAACTCTTTTAAAATTAATGGTATAACTATTTCATGAACAAAACATTCTTCGCTACCTCATATACACACACTTTTATATTTTACATTGATCACGTATCTACAACAAAAATTAAAAAAATTAGACCGCGCTTTAATCATTTTGGAACATTCTGTATATGCATGTGTGTGTGTGTATATTCTTAAATTAAAAAGAAAATGTTTTTTAAATGTAAAAAATATAAAATTTATATGTTAATTTAAAGTTTTCATGTTTGAGTTTAAATAAACTGTAACTTAAAAGTATTCGTTTCTTATTTTTTGTGTTTTTATTATGAAAAAATTATTCAGTTTTGCGAGAAATGATATGTGGAGAAAAACTGAAAGTTTTATTCGATGATTAAAATTTAGAAAAAGAATATAAAAGTTTACACAGGTCTGAAGGAATGTGCCATACTATGCCAAAATGCAAAACAAAACCCCAAAATATTGCATGATTTGTGAAAGATAAGCGAGGTTTCATACCTCAGCTTCTCACGGTTAAAGAGAAAGCGCGTTTTAATTTACTAGTTTAATGCGCGTAACAGAATGCGCCGTATTTGCAATATATTAAGAGTGAATTCCTAAATATTTTATTATTGATATTATTCCTATTATTATTATTATTATTATTATTATTATTATTATTATTATTATTATTGTTGTTGTTGTTGTTGTTGTTGTTGTTGTTGTTGTTGTTGTTGTTGTTATTGTTATCATTATTTTACTAGTCGCGTTCAGCAAAAATTATTTAAAGGTAATTTAAAGTTATTCAAATTGTTTCAAGAAATTTTCTATATCTTTCAAATGCTTTTCCCCGTTTTTAAAGAAGAAAGTGTATACAAATTAGATTGAGAAATGTGCTTTAGACCTTTTAAAATTAGTTTGATCTCTTTTAAGAACGTGCTCAATTAGAAATTTGAAAAAAAAATATAGGTTTCATTTTTTTATATATCGTGTATCTCATTTATAATTTTATTTCTGGATAGCACTTTATCCGAATTTATCATATCGAGGGTAATGTTCTCCGAATAAAAATTACCTTAACTTCAAAATTGCAGCTTACGCATAAAGAAATAATATTATTTCTAGAAATAATTTTCATAAATCAATTAAAAGAAAAATTTCTACAATTTGCAAAAAATGTCATTGCTAGAAATCATATGAATATTTTCCCATATGTATTTGAATTGCCATACCTTAGATGTTATTCGAAAATTAGAGGGAAATGTAAATGAAAATGTATTACTGTGAAATGCAATTATTGTCTTGTTATTAAGCTGTAAATTAAAAATGAGAATTATTTATTTTTCTTTTTTTCAAATTTCAGTAAAGTATACTTTTCTCTGTACACGAAATCATAGGCGTCGACTTTTGTACTACCATGTGTGCATTTCAGTTTTTTAAACATCGTCATTAGAATTATCCGCTTCTTCTATGTTTCAAAGTTCAATAATGTAAACAGTATTTTGTAAAAATGATAAAGTTCTTCGTTTTTTTTTTCAATGTATTATTCAAGACAATTATTCTTCGTCTATTAGAATGCATTATGCAAGATAATTATCTAAACTTCGTTCATTATAAAACATTATTTAAAATAAACATTCTTCGTTTATTACAATTCGTTATTCGAGAAAATCTTTCTTCGTCTTTTAGAAAGTATTATTCAAGATAATCATACTTCGTTTATTACAATGCATTATTCAAGATAGCGTTTCTTCGCCTATTATAAGGCATTATTCAAGATAATCATTCCCCGTCTATTACAATGCATTATTCACAATAATCATTCTACGTGTATTACAAGCTCGATATGTAATTACACTTGATTGCTTTTAATACAAATATACTAATTGGTAAGTAAATCATATGAGTTGTAATTTTTCAAGGGAGTGAAGAATTATCCAGGCTCGGATTCGAACTAGGGGACATCCGGCTTAACCTGCCAATGCCCTTAAAACTGAGCTATCCTGGACGAATCTGGCGGACACAATTCACCCAACTAACTTTTTTGATAATATTATCTAGTCTGTAATTATAAGCAGCTTAAGAGAATAAATCGCATGTAATGGAACTCCGGTAAACGCTGAATACGCATTTACACCTGATTATTTTTAACACAGTTATTCTAATTCGTAAATAAATCATATTATTCATTTATTCTGTTGAACTGTTTAAAATAACAGACCATGTACCATTATCAATAAGGTTAGCTCGTTGAGTTGTAATGGCCAGATTCCTCTAGTATAGCTCAGTTGGCAGGGCATTGCAGCTTAAGCCAAAAGGTCCCTGGATCGATTATTCACCTGGACTCTGTTTCATTTAGTTGGAAATTTACGACTCATATAATTTATTTACCAGTTAGAATAATTGTGATAAAATTAATCAAGTGTCATCATAAAGCACTAGGGAGCACAGCCCCCTGCTCACTAACACTCGTCAACCCCCATGAATTGCAAAGCAATTCAAATTGTGACCGCTATGCGATACCAGCTCACTTCTCTCTCTCGCCGCTATTTGCGTCAACTGTAGCCAGAATGAATATTACCATAAAGCATTTTCACATATGCAATTTTCAAATATTTTTAATATATAAAAAAAAATGGAAAACTTCATTGCAAACGCAAATAAAAATGCATTTTTTCGCCTATAATATTTCATAGCACGGCTCAGATTCGTTTAAAACTCTTTGAAAAGCACTACGGAAACATTACGTATTACGCTAAAGAAAGGTAAATAAAACGTTTTCTGCTGTGTCTAAAAGATAGTCTTGATCAGAAAGCTGATTCGTTGAATACACACGTCATCGTAAAATGAACCAATGACATTACTATCCATACATTAATCAAACAATCTGTGTTTAAAAAGAGATTATCTCTGAATTTTGATATGCTGAATGGGGTCATGTGACCGTAAATTAACCTCTGGGAATCGTCGCTGTGGTTGTTGCCAAATTATGATCTATAATTTCAGCTTCTTTTTCGCAAGAGAAATATATATATATATAGATTATTTAAGATAATTAATCATTCTTCGTCTATTATAAATAATTATTAATTCCATCTAATATAAAATCTTTCTTTTATGCTTATAACGTTTTATATTTTAATTTTATAAATAAACATAAGTTTATCATTTGTTTTAAAGGTGAGAATAAATAAAAGCAAAAGGAAAAGTAGAATTATACAGACGAATTTTGATTCCAATTTGTTTTCTGTATTGATTTTGACACTTATTAAATTTGTAAAATAGAAATAACGAATAGCTACCGCAATTTATTTTATCCTGAGTTTACAAGCCACTAGAAAAGTCTGACGTAAACTATATACAATTAGTCCGGGGAGCAGAGTAACATTTTTAGCAACAAATTTTACCGTCGGCGATTTTAGTATACATGATAGATTAGATCGTACATACAGGGTGGTTCAGAACTATATGTCAAAAATGTAAAGGCAGGTAGAGGTAGATAAGCAGACTTCGCTTAGGAATGTGGGGGCGGAACTGCAGCGTTGAGGCAGTAGAGGGCGCTGTCAAGTTCGGTGGATGAAAGCTCTTCGCTAGCTTCAGTGTCCTTCCCTCACGGATTTCAAGCAACGTGCATAGTTACATCAATGCGGAGGTTGCCGACATGCATTTTATGTATAGGGCTAAGCAAGTAAATGGTTCACACCCAGCGCACGTCCAAACAGGTTTTGAGATTGTTCACGGCCCTACTGCTTCTTCCACTTCAGGAATTCTGCTATATCTTACAGTGCCCTTATCACGCCTGGAAGCATAAAACGATCCACTCGCGCACAACTCTTAATAAAGATGCTGAAATGTTCGGGGATCCGGAAGAATCCTACCCGGGAATCTAAATTCTTTGAGCAGAATTTCCATTTCTTTGCACAATCCCATACATCGAATACATGGCGGCAAGTTCCGCATTACTGTAACAATCCATGTTGCTCGAAATCTGTGCGGGAAATCCCGATTCAAGCCAATGAAGAGCATACACCCGCCGCATTCAACAGCGCCCTCTACTGCCTCAACATTGCATTTCCCCACCCACATTCCTATAAAAAATCTGCTTATTTATGTCCTTTCTACTTGCCTTTACATTTTTGACATATAGTTCTGAACCAGCCTATATAAGGGAAGAAACCAATCAACTGGCATACCGACGGGGATGGGAGTTGGCCATAGAAATATAGTACAATAATTATTATTATACTTAAGGAGTTCGCCAAAAATGTTTTTGGCAAATTATAGATAAAGGATATTAAATATATTAAGGAATCTTGTAGTATTTTTCAAAAAATTATGATTCACTAAACCTCGAATTAAGGTTAAATCTGCCGAAATAAGTTTCGTAACATTAAAAAAAAAATAGTTTGACAAAATCATTAAAAAAATCTGTCAAATTCCTTTAAAGATCAACAGAAGCTTCCTTTGATATCTTATACTGTCAACAACTGATTGAATGTTATTCGTAAACATTACAATCAATATCCTAATCAAAATCGCATAAAAAAGATTACTTACATCGCTAAATATTTTTGAGCGGGCTGAAAATAACGTCGTCTAGACATATTTCAAAACTTTTTTCACAATAAACTGTATTTTTATTTTAATTAAGTTTATTCTGAAGAATTGCATGAAAATTTCAATACAGGCGTAGGTTTGTTTATTAGAAACTTTGTGGTTATTGTAACGCAAACAGAAAAAAAGACTTTTCCTGTTTTTCTAATTTCTAATCTTATATAAATGAACAAATTGTAAAATATAATTCAATATTTTTAGTGAAATATACATACGGACTTTTTACAAAAAATGTTCACGGAAATATTCTTATGAATAGATGGAAAATATTAATTATGCTTAGGAGAGTATTTTACTCCTTTTTAAAAATTCACTTAAGATTCATTATTTATGTTATAAGGTATATTTAAAATTAACCCTTTATCTACTGATGGTACTTATAAGCACCATTAAAAATACTTGTTATAAAATGCATTTTATACATCGATTAGTTGTAATACAGTTTAAAATGAGTTATAGACGCATTACTTTATCTTGTACCAAATACATTATTGGTTACACAAAACAAAAATATTATTAAAAGGATGATTTTTTTATTTTTTTACTTTGCATCTTTTCAACTTTCTTGGCGTCTTGGGGAGGGGGAATTTTTCAATTCCGAAATATTTCTATATTTCTATTGTAAGAACATTATATTAGTACATTTCCAAATTCTACAAAATACTAAGAAAAATGTTCATAAGATAAAAGATTTTATTGGGGTTATAAATATTGCACAAAATCCCAATAAATTCAAATTTAATTAATCCTTCTAAATTCTTCAATCCTTCTAAAATTTATTAAATGATTATGTAAATCTTCTAATGTAGTTTAAACAATACACGAAAAATGCTTCAGAAGATAAAATTTGCTTGAATTCATAATTCAGTATATAAAGGGTCAATTCAATTCAGGGTTTTTCAATTCGGAAATATTTCTATTGTAAGAACATTATATTAGTTCATTTCCAAATTCTACAAAATACTAAGAAAAATGTTCATAAGATAAAATATTTTATTTGGGTTATAAATATTGCACAAAATCCCAATAAATTCAAATTTAATTAATCCTTTTAAATTCTCCAATCATTCTAAAATTTATTAAATGATTATGTAAATCTTCTAATGTAGGTTAAACAATTCACGAAAAATGCTTTAGAAGATAAAATTTGCTTGAATTCATAATTCAGTATATAAATGGTTAAACGTCATGAAAACTATATTAGGTCCACGCCATTAAAAGGAGTTTAAGCTGATGTCAATTTTTAACCAATTTCAAAAAAGGAGGAGGTTCTCAATTCGAGGCGTATGTATATATTTTTTACGTACGCTTACCAATTACTCCGAAACTACGGATTTTATTCACGTGGTTTTTTTTTCAATTGAAAGAGAATAGTTTCGAATTGGTTTCATTTAAATTTAATCAAAATTGGTTCAGCATTTTTTTTAATGCAACAAAAAACAGTAAAATCAAACTTTTCTCTGATTGTGTTGTACGTTAGCTGGTTGTGAATTCCTGTGTTAACTGGATGCGAAATGCCCGTCACTGCACGGACAGCCGACATACAATGGAAATACGAAAACCCGTCCTTTTTATTTTTTTATGTATGTTTACTGATTACTCCGAAACTATGCGACCGATTAATACGATTTTTTTTAATTGCAAGAGAATATTTCCGAGTTTCTACAATTTAAATTTCATCAAAATTGGCTCAGTATTTGGTTAAAAATTCAACAAAATGTAAGTTTAAAATATTTCATTTTCATCTATTTTCATCGACAGTAACGAAAAAGACCGCGGTGCATTCCTCATATCTTTTCTCACAGACCTCTCGAGGCTAACGTAAAAAGGCAGCCTACCACGGTGCATTCCACGTATCTTCTTTTACAGACCACTGGAGTCACGTGATGCTCGAATGCACAAAGAGCATGACGTCACTCTAGCGTTCTGTAAAAAAAGATATGAGGAATGCACCGCGGTAGGCTGTCTTTTTCGTTAGCCTCGCAGACCGCTATAGTGACGTCGTGCTCTTTTTGTACACCTACATTGGTGCATTCGATCATCACGTGACTCCAGCCGTCTGTAAAAAAAGATACGCGTAAAGAACCGCGGTAGCCTTTCTTTTATGTTAACCTCGATTTTCATCCAGTGACGTAGAGCTATCTGTTTGGCGAGAAAGTCGCTACCCGGCGGCTTTCTCCATCTTTATACGGTTTTGTTTCTGGGATTGTTGTAAGGAAAACTAAAATGCAATGTTTTAATCGTTAAAAAAATTTATAACATAAACAATCAGTAAAAAAAAAAAAAAATCAAAATTGTAAAGCGTTTAAATTCACCCAAGATTTCTGCGGTACACTCGCTTCATCTAAACAACAAAATTTTCACGGTAAGGAGAATTGTACACTAATACAGGTTGGGCCAAAAATCCCTTGCAATTTTGAAAATTTAATATAAAATAGAGTAACTTTTTTTATTGAAAAGTGTATAATTTTTTATAAGTGTATAAAGATATACTTATAGAAAGATGTAGGAAAGTGCTTCTGAATGCTGATATGATCAGCGTATAAACAGTTTAAAGAAAAATCATATACCGTTTCTTAAGCTCTTCTGCTTTTTACCCGACTGCCAAGAAAGGTTATGTGTTTTGCGGGGTTAAGAGTTATGCGGTAGACATGCAAAAAAAAATTTAAGCACTATATTCAGTGACATATCATTGGATAGGTCTTTCAAAATGAAGACAATGTTTCATTGACTATTTTACAGTCAGAAGCTCCGTTTATATATTACTCAACCTGGAAGTTAAGTAGGTAGGATCTCTAGCTTTACTGCAGCTATAACCATCATAGATATCTATAGGCCTCATCAAAACAGTGTTTATAGATATGAACTAACAATTAAACACAACTTAAAAGTCATCAATACAAGTAAATATAAAATTAGGTAAGTGATATAAAAAATAGTTTAACATTGATGAGAAATAATTAGTTAGTTCGCTTTTTACGCAGTCGGGTTTTTTGATTTTTTAAATTTAATTTTTACTTGTTAATTATAATACTTCAGTCAAATGAAAATCAATACATAACTATAAGAGAGTCTGAATAAATTGTTGATATCATAAGTTTTACGCTTTTCATTTCATTTAAATTAAAATTTGAATGATACTACTTAACTAATAATCTCTATAACTACTGTAGAGTTTTCGGTAAAATATGTTTACACAACAATAATACATAATCAAAGACATGCATTGATAAAGTTAATTTCCGGTAAAATATTTTTATGGAAAATTATTATGAAAAACTACACATGAACTTTAAAGCTTCTGATTTCATATAAGGTGACAAATAATAATACTACAGTTGTTACATGTGCTGTAACATCTGTAGTATTATTATCTGTCACTTTTTAAGTAAACAGAAAACTTTTTAATGCTCATATTGTGTAGTTTGAATTTGAATATAGGAGAAAAATTGTATTTTGTGTTATGATATTATTGATTATGAGAATTTATGTGAAAGAGATATACACCATGACTTTCCACAGTAATTATTATTGAGAATTTAAATTGCTAAAATTTCTAGAATTTTAAATAAAACATTTTACGAAAGATTGGCACATAAGACTGATATCCATTTTAATAATACACACTGTTGCAAAAAAAAAAAAAAAAAAAAAAAAAAGAAAACCAACAACAACAATAATACATAATCTAAGACATGCATTGATAAAGTTCATTTCCGGTAAAATATTTTTACGGAAAATTATTATGAAAAACTACACATGAACTTTAAAGCGTTTTCTGATTTCATAAAAGGTGACAGATAATAATACTACAAATGTTACAAGTATTGTAACATCTGTACTATTATTATCTGTCACTTTTTAAGTAAACAGAAAAGTTTTTAATGCTCATATTGTGTAGTTTGAATTTGAATATAGGAGGAAAATTGTATTTTGTGTTATGATATTATTGATTATGAGAATTTATGTGAAAGAGATATACACCATGACTTTCCACAGTAATTATTATTGAGAATTTAAAATGCTAAAATTTCTAGAATTTTTAAATAAAACATTTTACTAAAGATTGGCACATAAGACTGATATTTATTATAATAATGCATTCTGTTGCAAAATAATATAGTAACCCAAAAAAATTAAGTCACAACCATGAAAGTTGGTATGTGAATAGTGTTTAGTTAGATGAACAAATGATCATAAATTCAGAACAAAAAACATTTTATTGACTAGTAACAACAAAAAGAATATCAATTTCGGTAGGTTGTAAAGTCACATTTTCCAGCTAGAAAAGTCAATACTTGATGAGACATGGAGTCTATTAAGTTCCCTCTGCTCTAGATTCTGCTATAAGGGTAACAACAGATATTTAGTTTGGTGGTATACCGAGGTAACTGAAGTCGCCTTTCAAATATGTACCAAAACTTCTCTTTTGGAGCAAGATCTGGTGACCTGACAGGCCATGGAAGGACATTATATCCTTGTAGTCATTGTTGCGAGAGTCCTACAGTATATGGTCGGGAATTATCTTCCTGATAAATGGCACCTTGACAGCATAGACTGTACCATCGTCTGCAAAATGTCGTCGATGTACCTGCGAGCCATAAGAGTACCTTAGAGCGCGAGTAAAAGTGATCAGCTGTCCCAGCAGATCGCTCCCCAGGATGTCGCACCAGGTATTATGGCAGTGTGCCGCTCAGTAACAAATGTAGGATTAGACCGCTGATCTCTCTGCCTCCACACCAGAACTCACAGAAATGCAGGATTTGACGCGGGTATCACATTTTCCAATCAGACGCTGGTCAGTTTGCTCGAGATTGACAAAAATCCAGAATACACTGCATATGTGGGATTCTTAGAAACAGCTGCCTAACTGGACGGTGAAACCTGGGTACAGAGTCTGTGAATAGTATGCCTTAATACAACTGCATGCATATCAACTGACAAACAGCGTCGAATAGATGATAGTGTCATTGTTGGTGTAGATGTGGCTGATCTTCTGATTGCACGATACTTTCATGCATTTCTGGCCACGGGGTGTCCTGAGCCACTGCAGCCGCGCCTTCTCTGAACTACTGATGCTAACATCGCCGATGTACAATATCGCTTAGACCAAAATGCTGGCTGATACGTTTATGGGACCAATCCGCCTTTTTTAGGCCTATGGTTCTACCCCCTTCGAAGCCATTTCACTGTTCGTACTGCCGTCGAGTTCGTCTTAAAGGTATCAGGCTTTCAAATCCCAAGCATCAACAATGGTAGTCCAGTTCTACACTGTAAAAAAAATTAAGTTAAAATACGGAAATTGTACTGGCAATCCAGACGCCAGTACTATTACCGTATTTTAACGGAATTTTTTACAGTGCAATTACCCATGAATTCGAGTATCGGCACTTTTAAATGCGGCCTTCTGCGCATGAACATTCCAGAAGGACCCATTGGTCGTTGGTGATGAAATATTAATCATTTACATAACTCATCATATCATATCAGCACGTCAAGTTTTGTAGCTCTGGCTCAATTCTTTCTGGGTACGTATATTTTTTTGTAACAGTGTCTGTAAAATACCTTCTAAAATATTCGGGAAACGAATTGTGAAATAGATTATTCGATTTACATTGTAAGAACAGCAAACACTAAATCTCAACAATACACCGTACTTTTTTTCTTCTCAACTATGAAGCTCAAATGTATTTTTCAGAGTCGTTTTCCATCTGTTAGCGGCATGTAATAAATCAGTATTAAATTTACTATGCATTTTTTAAAAAACCGGAATAGATATGCATTTTGCAATTTAAAAATTCACTACTGAAAGATGATTATTTTAACACTGTGTGGTTGCTTTGAATTTGAACCTTGAATTAGTAAATCTGGTTCTGTTAAGGAAATACATTATTTTTATCTAGTAAGAAAAAACAATTTATATATCAATATATATATATATATATATTATACCAAGCTTTGAAGACAAAGATTTACGAGATATCCATGTTTAGCAGCATATCATCTAAAGAACAATTTTTCCTCCTGCATATTAAATATAAAGTTTATTCTATGCTCAAAAGAACCCAAATATTGAAAATTAGCAAATTTCTTTAGAGAAACTGTGAGATAGTACCCAACTACGAAAATAAATAAACTTTATGTTTTTATATAGTTTTTATAGTAAAGAAATATAGATTATATAGTATATAAATATAGTTTATATTTTATAATGCACAGAAAAATATAATGATTTATAAAACAAATGTTATAGAATATAATATACATTTGTTATCTTAAATATTATAACTACAAAATGCTTATTAAAAAGTATATAAACAAGCACAGTAAGAAATGTTAAAGTTATATAGCAAAAAATAAAACAACTTTTAATTTTACATTTCAAATTGCGATATTTTGTATCGTTAAAACGTATTTAATCTAATTTCTTAACAATGTATTTTATTCTAAACTCTTTTTCTTTCAAAATGTTTTTTTCGATGAAATATAAAAAAAAATATATGAGAATCATATTAATAAATTTCTTCATATATGGGTCAATATCTGAAAATTGGACAATTTGCGTCCACTGCCAATAATATTTCATTAATTATACTAAACCCAAAAACTGAAAAATGTAATATATTGTAACATTTGTTATAACAATTACCAATAATAAATGGACATATAATGATGCATGAATAATTAATTTTAAGCTTTAAACAAACGAAATCATCATTTCAATCCCTGTCCCCAGGTACAAATATCCAATATTAAATGTATGCTGTTAAAATTTTTTTATAAATATTATTAACATTTGCAATTATAAGTTAATACCTGTATATACACAATATGGGAAAATATAATTCTCCTTTATTAATATAGATTGTATAGTAAAATATTGTAGTAAATATATTTGTCCATGAGGTTGACCATCATCTCAGTCCCTCTAAACACACATTTAGTTTCACAGATACTAGGTGGTGCTGGCAGAATTATTTCCATTTCAACAGCACCTAAAGTTCAACTAGTCATCATGGATGAAGGTAAGTTGTTCTTCTCTTTGTTTCATATTTACACATATTTAGTTTTTGTTCTGAATATGGATGAATATTTTTTATAGCATCATTCATATCCCCATATTTAGCTTTTTATTTATATAAAAAAAAGCTTATTGCAACTTTATTTATGTAACGTACAAATGTCACATGGCATATTTAATAAGTCACATGTTTGCAAAATGATTCTACAAAATAGCTGCGCAGCTGTTAAGACTATAACATCACCTCAGTCCTCTATCATCTCAATCCCAATTATTCGACTCTGTTTATGTTGTTAACAGACACTTCCTTCCATAAAAGTTTATGCAACGCATAAAATATACATCCTTGATCTCAAAACACTACAGCATTTAAATGAAAAAACATGTATCATAGTATATAATTGTATGTGGTAGTTGTTACATTAATTTAAAAAATATAAAAATTTTGGAATGAAATTGTCCGGTTTTCAGATATTGACCCATGTACTTGTATAAAGTAACAAACATCGTTAACGGATATTTTAAAACAAATACAGTAATGAGAATCACAAAATTAGATAAAATTCTATCTTAAGTATTGCGTTGATTAAATTGTTCATTTGAATGCCCATTCTACATTAATTAGATCGTTAGATTATCCGTTTCTACTGAAAGAAGGCATTTTAAAAGACAAACACATTCGACTATACATATATCACTTAATTAAATGACAAAAAATTCTGAAACTAAAGCCAATTTAATTACATTATTGCCATACATAATTTTTCTTTTAAAATTCGTAAAACCCCAAGAAGAATAATTATCACACTGTTTCAGAAGAATAGTGTAAAGATTTTGTGTACTTGATTTTATTTAATGCTTGATCTAATTAGTGATAAACTCTTTGTAATTATTTTATTTAATTAGTACATCAAATATGAATTGAAAAACTGTGTGGCAACTATAAAACAAATATTAAAATGTGCTTTTAAGTGTAGCCTTTTTATCTTATAAAATACACTTCAATTTATGTTCTTTTTAAAACGATTTAATTTTCTTTTACTGTAATACCCTTTTTTAACTATGTTATTCAAATTTAAGGAGGCACAGGATTTTTGAGTTTACCGAAACGATACAAAAACACAAATAATATGCAATTAAGATTTTTTTCTTTAATTTCTGACTAATGTATGTATTCTTACCTATATTATCCAGAAAAATAAATGTTGTATACACAAAATTAATATTTAAATTTCAAATTTGAAAATTCATTTCACTAACGCGTGAATTAAAATCATTAAGTGCTGCGCGAATGATAAAACTTTAAGTTTTGCATATAGTAAACAATTTTTGAATAAAATTGAATTATAACACACCTACTTCTAAATTAAAACCAAAATATACACAAAAAGTTTTGTTTAAAATTTATTTTTAGCACAAAATACAAAAAAAATTCAAAAACATTTTTCAACATTTTCAAGAACAACAAAATAAATAATAGACCGAGAGCCGGCAGCCCAGACAATCACCTCATCGAGTTCACGGCTGAAATTCCCGAATTAGTTAAAACTCGATTCTCATATTAAAACGCAATCGGTATCACTAGTCATATCTTGGTGGAAAACACCTGAAAACCCGATTTTAACGGTTGACTCGTAGGTTCACCATTGTGTTTCCTGCACCCAAACACATGAAAACATGGAAGACTGGCAGCAGCAAAACTCAATGGTAAACCTACGAGACAGCCCATTAAAATCGGGTTTTCGGGTGCTTTCCACCAAGATAGGACTTGGCAAACCGATTGCATTTTAATATGCGAATCGAGTTTTAACTAATTCTGGAATTTCAGCCGTGAACTCGATGAGGTGATTGTCTGTGGTTCCGGCTCTCAGTCTATAACCAAAATATGTGATTTTTTTGGTTTTAGCATGTAGACTACAAAGAAACGCATATTTAGTAATTTTTTTAAGCTGTAGACATGGTTTGAAAATAACTGTACGCGCAAACTCCAAATTCACTAATATGAGAAAACGCATTTTAAAGTTTCAATATCTACGGACCTTCAATTATACTCACCGTCTGTAAATCATTATAACTCAAGAAATAATGCAGATTTTTGAATGGAGTTTTTTGCATATCGTTCAGAAGTTTGAAAAAATTCAGAATAAAACAAAAACCGATAACTGATGTTTTTAAAGTTTAAAAGTCCTATGCTCCCTTAACTCTAATTCACATAATTGAAACTAATGTGTAATCGCATTCCATAAAAAAGTGAATTTAAAAGAAAACTCATTGACAGTCTTTTTAAAAGGTAAATCAGAACATTTAAAAAAACAATATTCTTATGAATTGCATCGTTATAATAATTATATAGTGTACATAATATATTTTATAGGATATATAATATATTTCAATAGGAATCTGAATGTCTGTAATAAGTTTATTTACTAATAACACTTAAAAAAGCGGTAGATAAGCATTTAGGTTTGGTCCCTTGATAAGATAAATTTTCTTTTCTTTTTTATAAAATGTTTCGGTTCTTTTAATAAAATTTACCATATATAATTTCTGTATGTCAGAATGATTTTTGTTTTAAGATTATTTAAAGGCACCCGAAATACATAAAATAAATTAACAAATTAAAAAAAAACATTTTTAGCTAGTATTATGTAAATGCTAATTACAAATAATTTAATCAAAAAATGTAATTAAAATGATTTTTCACAACATTAAAAGCAAATTCAATTTAAACACTTAATTTAAAACGCTATTAGTATTATATATATATATATATATATTATTTTCTACCTATTTTTTTATTGAAGGTAAGTAAAGTTATTTTGAAGAGATTTAAGTAGCGATATTTTTCTTTTTTAACAGCAATAGATTTAGAGAGAAAAATATATACAGTCGTATAAAAGCAGAGAAAAAATTAGTATTTGAAAAAATGTTTTTTTTAAAACAAAAGTTGTTAAAATATTAAAAATCCTATCATCCATCCTCTTATAAAGGGTATAGTGTTCAATTTGAAAAAAAATCAAGCCCTTTGATTCATATCTATGAAAGCCATAGTATTTTGAAGACATGGAAAATCTGTAAAAAACACGAACTGAGATAAATAATTTTAAAGATTTCTTTTAAAGGATGTATATGATACTAGATGTTTGTTAATGTTAGTCGTAACTGTCATTGTACACTGGCCTCTAAAAGTTAAGGTACATGGACTGGATGCTTTCGATTGCACGCCTTTTGTGGAATATCTACCAAAATTATTGCCGATTTATTCTTGAACTTCTGTGATGTAAAGAACATATTTGATTTCACATTTCTCGGTGAAGATTTAGTCTAGAGGACAATTAGGGAGCTAATAATAAATTTAATATTAAAATAATATTTGCGATCACCTATGTAACGGAAAATGCTGGAAATGATTTGTTACTGTGTTAAATGACTATTTGAGTCCTATTCAACGTGTGAGTGCATTTGTGTAAGCATAGCACTCATTTTCGTAAAGACGTTATTGTGTCTGTGAAATATTCAAAAGTTTCTTGTTTATAGCATACTGAGTTTTCAATCGAATGTAACACAAATTTCTGAAAACCTGACAAAGAACGATAACAACAGTATATTGCAATTAAAACATGAATATATTGAATATTTGATGAAATATGGGCATTTGTATGAAATAATTTTTAACTGCGCATTTTAAATGCATGGAAGATCCTAAAAGTTTTATTGTATAATTTGGTAGTGAGCTATTTAGGGCAATTTATATAAAAAATCCAGTCAAATATCGCGAAAATTCACAAAGATGGGGTCAATATAGTGAGTTGCTTCTTAAAAGTAGCTTTAATATAAGGGATTTTCCACAACTTTTCAATCAGCTCACTACATCTTTCTAAGTTTTCACAACATTTGACTGAACTTTTTATAGAAGTTGCCCCAAAATAGCTGACTATCAAATTATGAAATAAAAATTTTGAAATCTTCCGCACATGCGCAGTTAAAAATTATCTCACAAAAATGCCCATATCTCATCAAATATTATATATATTCATATTTCAGTTGTAGTGTTCTGTTGCTACTATTCTTTGTCAAGTTTTAGTAAAGTTCTGTTAAATTTGGTTGAAAACTCTATGCTATAAGCAAAAAAAAATGAATTTTTCACAGACACAATAACATCTTCATGAATATGAGTGCTAAGCTTACACAAATGCACACACACGTTGAACAGGACCCAAATAACAGCCATTTAACACAGTGACAAACCGTTTTCAGCATTTTCTGTTACATAGGTGAACGCAAATATTATTTTAATATTAAATTTATTATTAGCCCCCTAATTGTCCTCCCGACTAAAGCTTCACCAAGATATATGAAATCAAACATGTTCTTTTCATCCTAGAAATTCAAGAACAATTCGCCAATAATTTTTGTAGATATTCGACAAAACTTGTGTAATCGAAAGCATCCAGTCCCTGTACATTAACTTTTTGAGGCCAGTGTATTTGCAATACCATTCTGAAATTTTATCACGATGTAGTCAAAAGTTATATGGTATGTGATAAGATAAAAATCTAAAAATCGAAATTTGAATTTTAAATTCCACAAGAATGTGATAATTCCCATGGAAAAATAACATATGATAAACCCATACTCGTAATATATTTACAAAAAGTTGGAACTTTTAGACGTAAGGAAACATTTTTGAATAGACGAAGTTTTTATAAAAGTTTATATTTAGTAACTATAATTCATTATAATTTACGTTGTTTTAATAACAATCTCTACCCTTTTCTTTGCAAAAAGATAGCGAAAACTACTAATTTTTCATTTTTTTTTTTTTTTTTGCTTAGAATGTATTAAACATCACTAGTACATACTCACGAAGTTGCGTGAAAATCCGATGATTAAAAATGCGTAAAAAAGGCTTTTTACTATATACATTTCCCTTTAAATGTATTAGTGTAGCAATATTTAAATTCGTTTTTCCTCTTTTGTGTTTTTTCAATATATCAGTAGGATAAAAAAAATGCTAAAACTTGGATTGATGCTCTATCTTTCTTGGTCGATCCTTAAGCGTATTTCATAAAAATAGGAATAGGATTTTTAGAATTATAAATAATTTATTTTTGAAATTAAAAATTTTAAATAAACAGGCAATTTTACTGTGATTTTTACATGTTTCAAAACATTTTATTTATTTATTTTTTAAACTTTTAAGGAAATCCGATTCTTAGAATTACAGAACAGACCGTGCGGTACCTTTTGTACACGTCAAAAGAATTAGTAGCCATTCAGACAATATTTAAGATAAAAATAAAAATTTATTTAAAAACAATATCAAACAATCAATGCAGCGGAGCCACGAAAATCAGTTAACGATGATGATTAACTTTAACGAACAAGAAATGAACGATTGAAAGGGGTTAAGCTATCCCCCAACAAAATGCCTAAATTCCAAATAAACATCAACAAGATGATTACTTTAATCGTATTTAAGGTAAATTACTATGTAGAATTTACTAAATACAGTGAAAACCTTCTAAATAATAGCACTCTGAAATATCTCTATGTGGCTAAATAGATGGAATGCTATGAACTCCAACTTCACTTTATTTGTAGTACTGAGATTAACACCTTACCAAAAAATACACTTACAGGCTGCATAATTCTAACTGAACCCTTAATCTACACCAATCGTCATGGCAATTGACACAAAGTTTGAATAACTCTCCGTAACCTGCCTAGTAGAACCACTAAGGCGAGATTTGGCAAAATATGCACGATCCCTTTCTTACCTGTGTATTTATACTCACCAGCCGACCACAGCCAACTTATTAGCATATAACTGCGCAGTACAACAGCGTCGATCAGATTAAGATATATTCAGTCGTACTTGCGACAGTAAAAGAAATGACAGAATAGGCTTGTTCACGCACAAACTGTTAGAAATCTGACAACCCGCTCACGCACAATCGTTTTTATCCTAGACTACCCTCATAAGAGAGTAGCTAGGCACTATGCTACAACACTTGTAAAAAAATCATACAACAAATATTAAGTTCAAAATTATAAAAAAGGTTGGGTTTTAAAATTTACTTACATTAAAAAAGTGTATACATTTTGAAAAATTTACCGCAAGAATTCTATTTTTTTTTATTATTATTAAAGCATTTTCTTGCATAAAATCATTTAATAATACGTGAAATAGTTATTTCAAAACACTTAAATTAACAATATAAGTTCAAAGGCTTGCGGTTCTCCGAAACCGTTCAAACATAAGAAATAATGATATCTGCTGAAATTTTAAGTACGATTTTTCCTGAAATGAGATTTTCAAACAATACTTACTTAAAATCATCTGAACAAACGCAACCAGGAAACAATTTTGAAACAATGAAAACCAGAAATTTAACTTAAATAGATAAAGTCATAAAATATTTCTCGTTTTACCGAATATTTAGAGCATATTCTATTTACTCTTAATTAAAAATATTCGAATTTCAACGTAAACTTAATTTTATCATTAAAGCTTGTATAACGGTGTATTAGCTTTAGAATAAAACAGTGCTTAATATATAGCAAACTGAGTTTAGAAAATTTACTTGCGTTTAAACATATGTGTTTGAGATCGTAAATATTTTAATATGCTTTTAACATAGATTATTCCAAGTAAACAGAAAAGTATATTAAAATGCATCTTTACAATGTGCATTTTTTTTCGCATGTAGTAAATGTATTTATCATAGTCAAATTTGTCAAGAAATACATATATGTAAGTTATATAAATATTTCAGAGGTCGAATGTAAATTACGTATCAAAGTTCCGTAATATTTCTGTTGTGTTGTCTAAATGCAGTTACGTAATTTAGATGTTCAAACTAATACATTGTTTCCTTATCACATTGCATTGAAGATTTATATTAGTCAGTTAGTAATGATCCAATTTTAATTAATATACAAAAAGATTCAGAAGTGCTCGAACAATATCATAAGCTACATATACAAAAACAAAAGGAAACTAGTTGGATGTGGCAAACCCAAAACTTTCTTCTGTCTGTCTTCTCTACATGTTAATACTTCCTGAAAAATGCAGTATAGCAGTTTCACCGGTTAGATGATTTACAGCAAAATCTAATAAACAACAACTTATATCAGCTTCTAACTAAATCTGCAGTTTGATAAAAATACATGCATCAGTTTTTGAGATAGAGCTATTGCGGAAATCGTGAACAGTTCTGCTTAGAAGCGCCACCTGTCGGGCGAATCATATCAAAAACTAATCAGTACCAATTTATATCAGGTACTAACTGAATCTGAAGTTTGATGAAAATTTATGCATTATTTCTTGAGGTACAGCTATTGTGGAAATCATGAAAAATGCAGCATAGCAGTGCCACCTGTTGGGCGTTTAACACCAAAAGCTAAACAGCATTAAATTATATCACGGACTAAATAAAACTGAAGTTTGATGAAAATTCGTGCAAAAGTTTTTGAGCTATAGCTATTGCGATAATAAAGGATAATGCAGCGTAGCAGCGCCATCTGTTCGGCGATTTACTACAAAAAGTAATCATCTCCAATCAGTGGCGTGGCCCGGTCATCGCTGGATGCGGCTATGACCAAGCAATATTTTAAAACTCTTAATAAGCTTTTAAAACTCTACGATCCAGTTTTAGCAGAACATTTGGAGTTCATGTATAAGTGAAGGTAAGATTTAAAGTTTCTTTTTTGAACATTCAACCATTGAATTTTAGAGTTAATAATTTTTCACCACAAACTTAAATAATTGCGATGACCACCGAAAATTTTCACGCCACGCCACTGTCTCCAATCTATATCAGGGACTAAATGAATCTAAAATTTTATGAAAATCTGTGCGTTAATTTTTGAGATATAGCTATTCCGAAAATCGTGAAAAATGGAGCATATCAGTGCCACCTGTTGGGCGATTTACATAAAAAATAATCAGCACCAATTTATATCCGGGACTAACTGAATCTATAGTTTTGTTAAATTCCGTTCATTAGTTTTTGAGATAGAGCGCCCTCAAATTTTTATCACATACAGACAGACAGACTCACAGGGTGACAGACTGACTCACAGACAGGCATTTTCTAAAAACATCAAATTTCATCAAACCGTGTTCAGGACCTTCTAAAACGTACATATCCATCGAAAACAGGGAGTCGAAATTTTTCACGAATTCAATTTTTTCTTCTTGTAAAGATAGAATAAAGTAAAAGAAAAAAGAAAACAGTAGAAAGTACAGTCACATTTTGAAACTTTCATCACATAATAAAAATAAAATTGCAGGTCATTTAAAAAAAACTTTTTGAAGGTAGAAACATTCAAAATTTCCGATATGTAAGGAGAAATGTCAGTGTAAAACCTAAAAGAAAATGTTTTTGCTTAAAATCTTTTTTTATATTTCCAAAGCATCTTTCTTGCTCTTTATTAAATAAGGCATCGCTGGCTCCAAAAATATTTTTTCCAAAGATTTCGAATCTGTCTTTCTCAAAGTCTCTCTCTATTCGCCATTATATATAATTTTATAATTAAGGTATCGACTTCCCATTTGGAGTGCAGCTACATGAGACTTATAAAATGAATTGTTAAATTTGAGAAAAATGAATTCTAAAGTTATTTTTGGCATTTTTTTAAAAATTTCACTAAAAAATTTAAAAATGATTCATAATAGAATTTCTTTGTGAAGGTTAAAGGTTTGTTAAAATTCTACATTCAGTGTAACGTTTTTACGCATTTGTTTGTTTGTTTCAGAACAACATTATCAAGCAGCAGTGCTTACCAGTCGGAAGACAGGGTTCAAATTATTTTGTTGATCGAAGATTCTTGGTGTTCAGATTATGTTTACTTTTGTAGATTTTGTTGATTAAACTGTGTCCAATTTATGCCTCATTATAAATTATGGAATTTTTCTTTCTAAAAAGTTTTTACCGGGCGTTTCGCCGGTATCAGACTTTAATTTGAGACTTTCATATTTGGAATCACAAAATCATCTAATTATAATGTTAAAAAACCTTCGTAAGACTAATACGCTGTTTGATTATTTCCATGTTATCTATATTCTAAATGTCAAACGTATCCGTCAGTAACGTTGACGGCATTTTCATGGGGCAATACCATACGATTAGATTTTACATTTACTAGAATTTTTTAACTCCTAAACATCTCACATTTTTTATATTTATACCGTCCAATAGAAAATAAAATATAATGTCCAATGCAATTTGTTTGAAAACTACATCGCAATTTACGCCTTTTTTTATTGTTTTAAAAATAATTTTCACTAAATTTAAATTTTTTTAAATATTTTTTTATCGCGTGCAGACGAGTATGAAAGATAAATTCGTTTGAACATAAATTGATATAAATAGCTGAGAATTTGTTTCCAGCTAATATTCCATAACGAAATTAAAACCTTCATCAATCAATAAATAAATCAATTAGATTTTACAAAACACAATTACATGGACAATTACATTTAAACAAAACACAAATTTAAGACAGGTAACCTAACTGTAAGCTTAAACCACTGAAATGATCAATATCAGAAAGACTGATTATAAATAGCGGACTTTGGCTATCTCCGTGGTTGTTAATTTCCAGTGCGTGGCCAATACGAAGCTGTATCACTTTTAATACATTTCCAAATATTTATTTGAACGTATAATTGCTATTTTTCATACAAATATGATTTTAACATTGTTAGTGTGCATTATAAAAAATATAAACGCAAATTGTATATACTGAGACCAATTTTGGCTGATCAGAACATGCGCAATGGGTGCTTTAGATTGCTTTTAGGTTGAGTGTGAAAGCAGTTTTGAATGGTTTCATTTCAAAGGGAAATTGAGTGGAGACGATATGACCGAGTGTTTTAAGACACCAAAATGAGGAATTCTGGTTTTCTAAAAAGAGCGTGGGTTCTGTCCCAGCTCCTGACAAAAGATATTTCTGGGATATTGTTAGTGTTCTGAGAACTCAATTCAATAATGTAAATTATATTTTATTTCGGGTGGAAAAGTTAAGGAATTGTTTTTTTGTTTATTTATTATTATTAAGGAGAAGTTACTACCCCAATACAAATTAGTCGATCTACCGATCCCAAAATTTTCTTCTACCTCAGACATGTTGATACTTCAAAATTCGCTATCACAGTGCCAAAAGTAAATTGCATTCTATGCCGATCATGAGAATTCTAAAGATATGAAATTAAGTGTATTAGTTCTTAAGATATGACTATCGCTAAATTCGTGTAAATCCTTCAAAATACAGCATAGCAGCAACTCCTGTTGGTGACTTACATTAAAATCTATTCAGCAACAACGTATGTCTGAAATTGAACCTGAATCTGAAATTGATGAAAATCCGTGCGTTAGTTTTTGAGATTGAACTATTGCGGAAATCTTGAAAAATGCAGCTTAGCAGCCCGCCTGTCTCGCGATTTACAGCAAAACATAATAAGCATTAACATTTATTAAGGTGTACCTGAATCTGAAGTTTGATGAAAATGTACGCATTAGTTCTTGAGATAGAGGCATTGCGAAAATCGTGGAAAATGCTTTTATAGCATCATCACCTGTTGGGCGATTTTCACCAAAACGTAGTAAATACCAACTCGTATCAATATTAACTGAATTTGAATTTTCACAAAGATTCGTGCAGTAGTTCTTGAGATAAGCCCATTGCGGAAATCGTGAAAAATACAGCATAGCAGCGCCACCTGTTGAGCGATTAGTACCAAAAACTAATAACCACAAGTTTATATCAGGATCTAACCGAATATAAATTTTTATTAAATTATGTGCATTAGTTCTTGAGATAAAGCGCCCACAAAATTTGTGTCACATACAGACAGACATACCGAGTATAGACTCACAGGCAGACATTTTGTAAAAACATATTTTTCGGAATCCCTGGCCCCTAAAACGTGCAAATCTGTCGAAAACCGGAAATCGAAAATTTCCACGAATCCAATACTTTCTTCTTGTACAGATAGAAGAAAGTAAACACACACACACACACAAATTATGTAAAAATGTGTGATACCATCTATTGGTATTGTAATGTAGTTAAATGTTTATATTTGAGAACACTGATAAAATTTCAACTGCCCAAAATTTGTACTTGGGAGTTGCTCTTTTTTGATCTGAAAACTAAATTGTCTTGAAAATGTTCTGTTGTGTTTAACCGTGTAAAGATGAATTCGTGTAATTAGATATGCAGCCAATCAGTATCCCAGTTATAAAATAAGAGGTTTTTAGATTATTTTAACTATTTCTAATGAGTATTCTTTAAAAAATCCTGACTTTCGTGAAGTTTTGATGGGTACTATCAATTTATTTAAAATCTGTTATGTATCCAATTCATTCATCATAATATTTTCATTGAAATAAAAATGTTAATAACCAGTGATTGATTTTTGGAAATATTTTCCAATGTACGCTAATAAAGTGAAACTAAATGAAATTAATATTAAAATTTCCAAAACAAATCGTTTTTTCAAACTTCCGAGTGTTAAAGATCATGAAATAATAATTTTTAATACTGATTAATTAATGATAAAAAGTACATTCAAAAATTATTTTTTATGCGTTTAAGGGGATAGTTTACCTTTTCAACAATTTTGTTTATTTTTAAAAAATATGGTTGAAATGGTGAACTCACTGCAGTTTAATGTTCAACTAAAAGTATATTTTGAAAAAATATTAACTGTATATTTTATTAAATTTTTTAAAGAGTTTATAAAAATTTGAATTTTTTTTTAATCCCTACTACTTTTTTTAAAAATTGATATTTTTGCCCAATTTTTTTAAGATGTTCAAATGTGTATTACACAAGACTGCGCATGGATTTTAAAATACATCTAATTTTACATTTAATATATTTTTTTTACTGATATATGTAGTGTAAAACGATTAATCCAACACATCTTCATACTTTTATTTTTTTAAAGTAACAAAAAACCTGAAGGCTATTTCCAAGCGCAGATTTATCACACATATAATAAAGAACATTTTAACAAAACATTTTAAATCTCTGTCTCAAATATAAAAAGTGCCTTAGCATTTTTAAACCATGAAAGTGTAGAAAATATGAACATGAAGAAAAAGTCAATTAAAGTTTTAAATTGTGTGGGTAGTTTCGCTGAGTGTATTAACAAAATTTACAATATCTCGCTATATAATTACCGTATGGGTAAAAATGAAGTGTCAAAATATTCACAATTAAATAGCCTATCATTTAATATTAAAAAAGCCATTTTTATGTAAACTGTTCCCTTAACCCTTTCAGGAGCAAAGCTATTCCGTTGCTAAAGGGTTGAAATTATCGAATGACACCGGAATTTGAAAACAACTTTATTTGTAAATAAGAAAAAAAACGATATTTTTGTCCTAAAAAATCCTTATTTTTTTCTGCTATATAAATAGCATTTTTACCAGCTTAAAATTAATATTAGGTCTCTGAAAAGAGTCTTTCTTTTAGATGGAGTATCTCCCTGGTAGCTTTTTTGCCTGCCCTTTTTCGAACTAATAGAATTTCTTTTTATCTAAATTTTCAAAGTTTCTTTTATTTTTCCTTTCTCTTTTCTATCTTACATTGTTAAACATTGAGTATTTTAAGTGCTTATTATTTAGTTATTCTTTCTTAACTTTTTATACTTATTTTTCTCATTGTGGGTACTTGCCACGTTAAAACATTAATTTATTTAAGGCTCCCTAATGACCTTGCAACACGATCACCTCTCAACTGGATGTAAAGTTGCCACGCAAGTATGTAGTCCATCAACAAGATCACATTGTTCCATTGTTCGCATATATAATAAAGTGAAATTTTTTTAACCAAAATTCTGGTGCCATTGTGGCATTTGGGAATTAAAATTAAGTTGTTTCATAAAAATACCACCAGCCCTGAAGGGGTTAATGTCAATCCATATGAAAGAGGAGAATGTAAACAAACAAAATATGAAATTTTATAAATATACGCTTCCCTCTCTTAGTGTGGTAAACATATTATAAATGTTCCCTGGATTAGTTCGGGTAAAATTTCAATTAGGGTGCAAGCACGAATGGGTGACCTTTTGTTTTAGCAGTTTAGATTTGCGTCGAATTTTTTAAAATGAAATTTTCAGAAAATTCTGAAAACGAAAAACCATTAAAAAAATTCAAATCAAATTTTAAAAAATAAGAATTTCTCACACATTATTTGATAAATATAGAATCAGACATCGGTGGAAGTATGCACGCACGTGAACCGAGGATAAGACAAATATATTTTCTAGTACTGCAAGATGTATTGCAAAAAAAAGGAAAAAGACTGCGCAATCAGAAATTATTAAGTTTCAGCTAAAATAATTTAAATTGCGTGCAAATTTGAAGTAATCAAGTAGTATTATCTTAGGTTTTAAATCAAATCATGTATTTTTTTTTTTTTAATAACTTAATGGTAAGTTAATTAACGTAAGTTACTTAAAGATTTGTATTAATGTAGAATTCAAATTAAAATTGTCCTTTTAATGTCTATTGATTGTTACTTATTAAATTAGCTTAAACGTTGATGTTTATGAAAGTTCCATAATATTATATATATAGGGGAGACTACGGAGGGTTGACCATACGGGAGGCTTGATCCACCCGTCAGTTTTCATATTTAAAAGAATTTCAGAGTTTTATCAATAGATGTCAAGCAAAGCAACTAGAATGCTCAAACAACAGTCTTTGTTTCATACAGATAATCGAAATAGGTGTGGAAAAAATCAATTGTGAAGGGTTTTTACCCTAAAAGTTGTGTTTTTTAGAAATATTTTGCAAGCTTTTTTCAGATAAAATATATCATAGAAATTTAAGTAAGTAGGTTTTAAGTAATGCAGAAATATCGAGTCTGCATTCCAGGCATAAAGATTGTACAGTAAGTTAGACTTAACATAACAATGTGCTATTTTTTAGAAAAAGGATATTTGGGGAGGCTTGACCCAGTCAATGTGAGGGAGGGTTGACCAGATGCTCAAGTCTCCCTTAATTAAGTGGTTTTGGAAATCTTTTATTATACACTGTGCAAAATGAAAGGTTAATGGCTATATATAAAAAAAAAATGTACATTTATTGTGTAAAGCTACAGTAAAATGGGGTGATGGAAAAGAAAATATTTAAAACTGATCAAAGAAAGATGTGAAAGATTGCTATAATATCCACTGCAAGAAAAAATTTAATGAAATTTAAATGGGAAAGTTGATAGGAACTTTTCACATTTAAATATTTCTTACTGTAGGTAAATAGAAACAGTGGAAATTAGAAAGTATGAAAGCAGCAGTTTTAACCCTTTCAGTGGCAGTGTTTATGAAACCACTTAATTTTAATTCCAAAACGCCACAATGGCGCCAGAATTTTGCTAAAATATTTTCCATTTAATGTGTATGTGAAATATAGCCTATTCTTATTTCCAAATTAATTTGTTTGTGATTCCGGGGCCAGTTATTTATTTCAACATTTTAGTACTGAAAGTACTTTGCCACTGAAAGCGTTAAAATATGTTAATAAGTTAAGTGTTCATGCGATTTCAAAAGAACATAGCGTCTATCGAAAAACTTTAGGAAGGTCTATATATAGACAAATCTCACCAGGATGAATATAGTGAGATGAAACCAAACTATGTGAAAACTAGAGTTATCAGATCGAGTGTCACAAAAAGTAGGACAAGGAGACAAAAACAAGGAGATAGGGGCTCCTAAATCCGGTCATAATAATACATGAAACCCTATGAAAACTGAACCTGTCTCTAACGGAATACTGTCTTAAATGTAAAAATTTCATTTTCCCTGCTGTACAATTATATCTGCTCAGACAAAATCGTGTTTGAAACAAAATTTTTCTCCTCTGATTTGCAATTGCATCTAAACAGGTTTATTTAAGCCTCATATTTTCTAAAATGTATTTTTTATAATAATTAAAGCATGTAGCATAAAGTTATTTTGCTTTTTTTAAACTGATTTTATTCCTCTTCACAAATATTTCAATATGAAACAAAGTGGGTCAAGCCTCCCATATAGTGGGTCAACCCTCCCATATGTGGGGAGCCTTGACCCATTATTTTCTCATAAATTAAAATCAATGATTTTTCAAATTTCTTATATATTGCACTTATGTAGCAATTTTATTTTGATAACTGATTGAATAACGAATAAAATGATATATAGAACTTCATTCTAGGTTCAATATTTAAAAAATAAAAAATCATTTTGTAAAAAGTGGGTCAACCCTCCCTAGTCTCCCCTATATATATATGTGTAGGTATATATATATATATATATATTTAAATTTGAAATCAAGTTGCAATATATACTAACATTAATGCATCAAAAACAATATCTTAGTATATTATTATATTGTGTTTTTGAGAAAATTGGTTGTGCACCTATCGCAATGTTTCGAACTCAATGCATGTTTCGATTAGTGCGGTAATAACAAAGGATGAAATAAACACACTAATCGAGAAAAACCTGTATTTAAATATTTAAGCACGATTAATAGACGATATTTCTAGCATTTTTTAATCATTGCAAATCATTACTTTTTTATCATTGCAAAGTGTGCCACTTCGCTTAAATCTCAGGGACAGAAAAGTAATATTATTAAATCGAATTAAAAATATATAAAAGCAGAGTATCAATCTCCTATAAATTCCACATTTACTTTCTAGCATTTAATTAAGCATTACAAGGATAATAAAATAGAAATAAAATAAAATAAATATATGTGATTGCCACGTCAAAATAAGAGTTATGTAAGTGGAACCAATATATACTTATTCATAATACAGGTTCTACATATAAATGAATGTGTTTGTTAATCTATGTACGTACTGTGTTGCATGACATGCAATACTTTTCAAAGTACATCCATTTCCAGAAGCCATGCTGTGCAACACAGAAATGCACTTATTATGCGTTTATTAGAACGTATTTTTCCCGTGTTTTCATTCCGACGCATTTACTGTTACTATTTACTTTAGAATTTGAATAACTAAAACGGAATGAATTGTTTGACATTCATCATCCGACAGCAGAATTTATGACTTCAATTTAATGTATATTGGTCTTCAAATATCGAGTATAATTTTTATTTTTCTGATTATAATCTTTACAACTTTGTTTAAAACCTTGAAATATAGAGTATGAAGGTTAGCAATTTAATGTTTTGTTTTCACAAATGCTAATGAATTAAAATTACTACTTAAACAACTAGAAAAATATTAAAAATCCAATGGCTGTGATAAAGAATTTCAAAATATTGAGTAGTATTATATGACATTATCTAAATGGACGTTCAGAGCAAAGAAGCATACGAGGGTGTATCAAAAAATTTTGTCCTGACATAAAAATAATTGAGTGAAATTTATGAAATTGCTACTTTGTATTAGTCCTTTTCTATATAGTCACCTTGCACAGTAACACATTTCTGCAAACGGTATTTCAAAGAGAGGGGGGAGGATGTATTCAAGGAAACGCGGTAGTAGGCCCAAAGGGGGTCATTTTTCTAACTTCTGTCGACCCCCGCATGTGACACATTGTTGGAAAGGCCTGCGACCACTTATTCATGCTATGCACCTCCCAAACTTCTCCCCCTAAATTTGCCCCCCCGGGGGCATAAATGATATCCACAAAATTGAGAAAAGTGTTCCCCGGAGGTCAAATTTTGTTTGAAAGGCTTGGGGAGAGCACGGCATGAATAAGTGCTCACAGGCCTTTCCAACAATATGTCACATGTGAGGGTCGGTAAAAGTTCGAAAAATGCCCCCCTTTGGGTCTACTATCGCGTCTCCTTGAATACATTCTAACCCATCTCTTTAAAATACCGGTTGCACAAATGTGTTACTGTGCACACTGACAATATAGAAAAGGACTCATAAAATTTAGCAATTTCATAAATTTCACTCAATTATTTCTATGTGAGGGCAAAAACTTATTGATACACACTCGCATAAATGGAAACAATTCAGAGCTAGAATTTAATTTCTCGACGTCTGCTTCTACGTCAGAAAGTAAAAAAAAATATTATAGTGTTAAAGAATGGTCTAATGTCAAAAACTTTTAATCCCGAAGATTTTTGGCGATAGTACCGAATGGCCTGATTTTGGAAAATTTTTTTTATATTAAGCATGCATAATTATGAATAATCAAACAAAATGTATGTATTTAATTACCTTTATATGTTCTTGCTTTCGGGGCCAAAAAGCACTATTAATTCTGTTTATATGTCTGTCTGAAAATTATGATACTATTATAAAACTTTTAATAAATTGTTTTGGAAGACATACTAATTAAGGCTAAGCTCAATAATTTGCTGAATTTTCCGAATTTGAATGACCAAGTAAGATTCAGCCTAACTGTAGATTAATCCCAAATAGATGAGAAATTAAGATGCCTTAAGTGTCGTATCAGAAATTTAAGTGGCAGTTTTAGATCTGATGCACATTGGGGCTAAATCCTGAAAAGCTGGCCGAAAGTTTAAAGAGAAAGTTACTATTTACGGAGTTTTAACTATATAGTTTGCTAAATTGATGTTAAGAGGATTAGAATCTATATTTAGAAAAGCGCTTTCACTTTAAAGTTAGAAAAAGCGTAGAGAATGCTTTAAAATGGATTCAAGCAATAATGGTGAGTAGATCATTTACACTTTTTACAGCAATTATATTAACAACATAAAAATAAATAATTTTGTAATTTTCAGCCCCCGATATACTATTCCTAGACTAAGTGTAGATTAATCCCAAACAGATGAGGAATTAGGATGCCTTAAGTGTTGTATCAGAAATTTAAGTGGCAGTTTTAGACTTGATGCACATTAGGGCTAAAAGTTGAATGATAAAGTTACAGAGTTTTAACTATATAGTTTGCTAAAATGATGTTTAGAGTATCAGAATCTAGATTTAGAAAAACGTTTTCGCTTTAAAGTATAGAAAGCGTACAGAATGCTTTACATTGGATTCAGGCAATGATGGTGAGTCGATTACTTACACTTTTTACAACAATTACATTAACAATATAAAAAAAATATCTACCCTATATATATAAAATCGTAATGAAACGAATATATGAAATGCCTGAAATGTATCGATTCTTTGAATCGACCGATTAAACAACTGAGGTTGTTTCACGGCGATTTCTCCTAAAATATGGAATACTTTGCGATGAAATTAACATAAAAAATCCGTGTTGATCCACAGATCTCAAAACTGGTATTAGAATTTTTAAATTCGAATTAGTTTTCGGAATATTATTTTTTTCTAATTTTAAATACATTTTTTCTAATGATGGCAACTCAAATTTTAATCATAACAGAATTTTGTTTTCATAATTCAGAAAAGGTTACTATTTTAAATTAATTTGGCGACAGTTGGGCCTCCTTTAAATCTATGCTAAGAACAATGCTTTTTTTTTTGTATTTCGTTATCATTTTATTAAATACAAAACTTTCATTTAAAAATGAAACATTTAAATTGATGGCTTACACTTCTTAAAAAAAAAAAAAAAAAAAAAAAAAAAAACGAAAAGAAAAATATTAGACACAGATGTCATATACGCACCGCGGTACCTAATTGGCGCGCAAATGGCATTATTTTGATAGACATGGTAAACCGGCTATTGTTGTTTATTTAATAATAAATGTATATTTACTTTTATTTCTTTTTTAAATTTATATAAATTACTTTGTTCTATAGTAATTAATTATTTTTGTGCTATTTCCTTTTGAAAATAATAGAAAATAATTAAAAAATACGGTACAATGTAGTAGTTATTCCGTCACCCAATTTCGCAAATTATATAAATCGCCAAACCACTCGCCAAATTGTACAGATTGACAAAATTTTTATTTTAAATAACGAAAGAACAAATAAATTAGTATAACATTAATAAATATAAAAATAAAACGTCGAAATAAAAATCACTTGATGACGTAAACACGTGTAACTTGCTAAAAGTCAAGTGAATGTGACATTTACGATCAAGCATTATTGACATTTAATCTTATAGTTCGCGATAGATTTTTTGTCGACGGGATAACTAAGTAGTACCAAAAACACATATATAACTGATATTCGAAAACGAGGCTTTCGCCAAATTTTCGTAAAAAAAAAAAAAAAAAAAAAAAAAAATCATTTCAAACATGCATCGTATATGGCATCTGGCGAAATATTAAATTATGTAACAAAACATGACATTTAATTTCAACTTCAAATCAATGTTTTAATTTACCACTCGAACAATAAAGAAAAAAATGCTAACTGGCGAGTTGAAAAAAAGATATTGGCGAGATTTGCACCCGGCATTTTTTTCTTTTGGCACAGATGTCATATACGGTCCCATATTGGCACGATTTTTTTCTGACGCCAATGTCATATACGCAACGGGTACTTAACTGGCGCCAAAGTATCGTTATTTTGCTTGATATGGTAAGCCGGATGTTGTTGTTTATGCTGTTGAAGCGTTCCCCAAATTAACGTTGGAAAAAAATCGCGCCAATATGGGGCGTATATAACATTTGTTCCAAACTTTCATATGAAAGGCGAAGGGATCAGATCGTATTTGTTTATGGCATTTGATGACTTGAACTATTATAATATAGGTGAAATGATGGGAATAGAATAATATTTGGCGACTTATCACCTGTGCCTGGATAACATTAAAGTATAAAAATTGCACCTAGAGTATAAAAAGCAAAGTGTTCCGCCCGGAGCTGTTGATGATAGTCGCATGATTTAGGCTATTGTTATAGAGATTGTTTTAAAATATCGGTTGACAAAGACTCTGAAGCTTAATTCATTTTATTTTAGCTTCTTTTCAAATGTTTAACTGATCCTCTTTAATCAAAAACGAAAACAACCATTAAATGTTTTAACAGCAACTGATTCTCCGTTAAATTTTTGCAATCAAAGGGAATTGAATGGAAACCCGTTTACAGGGTGATCTGCACAGCTTTTTCAGTATAATTTAATCTTCTCTAATATTTTTAAAACCCATTAGATTTTTAGATTTTCAGATTCTGCGGTGTCTGAACGGGGGTTGGTGAGCGTAGCTTGCAGGGGGCAGAGCCTCCTAGTATATATATATATATATAATTTCGTTTGATAATTGTTTTAAATATATATATATATATATATATATAGCCTGAACTTCTCTTAGCCTGCATCAATACACGTCCAATATTCACTTATAGTGCTATTAACAGAGAAACTATAAACGTGCCTTGGAAAATACTTATAATAAAACTGTGTGTTGGATCTTTAAAAAACATCAAAACGTCAGATATTGTTGGTGATAGTTCTTTATTTAAACTCCATTTCATTCAATGTATGCTTCATAAAAATACTTTAAAAAACAGCTTTAAGTTGAAAAAGAATCAGAGTCAACTTCGTTTAAAATAGCTAAGTAAATTATTAAAAATATCTTTGGTTAAATCAGGATTAAACTTCAATACACCTGGGGCAATAAAACAGCTCAAAATTAAATCATAACTAAAACCGTTCTTTAAAAACATCGTAAAACTCAAACTGAATATCTTACTGTAACTCAAACTCAAACATATTAAAATCATAACGATAACTTTAAAGAAACGAACAGAAAAGGAAGAGAGCGGCATTTGACTATCGAAAGGCAATTGCCTTTCGATAGTCTATTTTATACCTTTGAAGAAATTGAACTGGACGGTTCCACTACATAAAAAAGTAGGTCTGAGAATAGCCAATTACGGAACAGCTAACGCCATCTATGAAACACAAAAATTTAATGTCGGTTCTTTTAAATTAATTTATGTTTTACAAAACAATTAACATTATATACTAGGTAAGGTATTACTTTTAAAATAAAGAAGTTCTATAAGCATTAAAATCTAGAAAGAAAAGCTATTAAATCAATATATGTTTATGTAAATTTTTAAACCCATATTAGACATAAGTGACAAGTAAAACCGGCAGACTAGATAAAAGAACTATTATCTAATGAATGATCACAAAACCAGCTCCTGAAAATTTCTATTATGCATTTTGTGCTGATTTTTGGAATAACAAAAAGAAATGTCACTTTTTTATTTGCTTATAAACTCTGAAATTAGTTACCTTTCACATGAATTTATCTTGCTAACATTTACATTTTCTTAACTTTATAAGTAATAACTTTATCTTTATTATATTATAATTATAAGAATTATGAAGCCAATTGGGAAAATTATGGAAGACGCGCAGGAATCTTTCAATAGATGGATTAAGAGGTATGGAGAACATGTCTTGGAAAAATGCACAAGGACGAAAACGATGGAAGATGTAATTATACAGCTTTTAATATCATATGACCATTTCATTTCCAGCTTAGGTAAATTATGTACATTACTGAAATTATGTGAATTACTGAAATTATCTAAATTACGTAAATTATGTAAATTAGGTAAATTTATATGATTAAATTTCGCAAATTGCGTAATTTTTCTTTGAAATTTTAACTTTTAATTCGTAATTAGCATCCTCAAACGCAGCAATCTACGATATTTCATACAAATTGTATAACTTTCGAAACTTTTTAATTTTCAGTTCGCCTTATTGGATCCCTTATTTTGTTTTTCAGAATTTTAGCTTCGAATCATAATCAACATCCTGAAAAAAAAAAAAAAAAAGCTGTATACGTAGTTTCATACAATTTGAATAACGTTCTCACATGTTGGCAGGTATTTGGGATTTGGCCTCACTGTGTGATGCTTCTAAAATTATTACCTCTTGACTTCGTTATCATATTGAGCAAAATCGAAAATTCTGATTCAAATTATAATGTAAGTATTCGAATTAAGATGTAAGTATGTATATACTAATGTAAGTATTCTTATTCTTATTAAGATTTCCCAATCAAGGGAAAAAAAATTCTGAGTTATATAAAAACAGAAAAAAAGCAGCTGATTTCAACCAGCCCCAACATTTCAATGATGAAAAATATAAGCAAAATAAAACCAATGTCGCAACGGTGCAGGCTTGATCAGTAATACACACATTAAATGATTAAATAAGCTGGTGTGGAATGATAAGTTAAAAAGAACTTCCTAAAGCACCATATAGAATTTAATAAATGTGCACGGCCTTTCAAAAGGACTAGTCTTTCTTCATCAGGCGCAGAAAACACATCCTACTACTTTCAAAACAGCAGCAAGACTGACAGAGAACAGGTAAGGGAAAGGTACATGTTGACGAAACAGCCAATGGAAGCATGAGACGGAAACAACCATCAGGCAATCCGACAAGAGCATTGCCCAAAGAGCCTCTAAATTGGACTTTATTGAAAATTTAGCTATTTATATTAATAGTGAAGTTATTGTTAATGAAATATCGGATTCTACTATGCTCTATGCAGCTTGGAAAAACTTGTTCGCCCCTACCATACAATTTTAATTTTTGAATTACTTAATATTAGTTTTGGTATTAATATATATATATATATATATATATATTCTTAAATCATATTATTATTTTTTTAATCAGCTATTTATCATTTATTTATTTATTACTATAATGGGAATGTATCCTTTCCACCAGGTCATGCGTAATTTCAAATTCAATTCAAAATGAGTCATTTCAAAATTTAGGACAATCGAATCAAAAGAATCCCATAGATATTAATGAAAGTTTTCTTCATTTTATTAAATCCTATCACACATCATTAACTCAATGATATCCCATGATAGGTAATATTTCTACGTTGTCATGGGGATTACGTCCAATTTAAGATGCAGTTATATTATTTCCGGATTACTAAATTTAAAATATATAATTGTGATCAATTTTGTATTCGTGCTTTTTTGCATAAAAGTGCAACAGCTATTGCACCAAGATCTGAATATTTATGAAACTAGTCATAGTACTAACGTACCTCATTTGCAACATTTGACGTACAATTTCCGACTTGTTGGTTTTACGGATGGTTTGACTATATTTGAGCATGTTCCATTATGAAAAAAATAGCAAAATTCAACTAAATTTAGAAGATAAATTTTGACTCCTAATATAATTTCGATTCTTAAATAAAATTGTAGGTAAAGTTGAACTAGATGTAGTAAGTGATTAATCGAATTCTATAAAATATATGTATTTCCTTTACTAGTCTGATGTATGACATGCAATATTTAACGAAGCACAACCATTTGTAGGAAGCATTCTATGCGAGAAAGAATTTCACTTACTACACATTTATTCAAATGGTTTTATCCTACATTTTCTTTCCGTCCCATTTACTGCTAGAATATACTTCAGTTCTCGGATATCTAAGGTGAAATTGCTTTCCAAATTCAGAATATATGGGTTAAAAATGGTGCATATAAATCTTCAAAGAATTTGCCTTTTACCTTTTGAAGTATACAAACAAGATATTAACTGAGATTTATAGAATAGATGAGAGAAAAAATATTGTAATAAATATAATAATTTGAAAATTCCGCAAGTCAGAATACATATTCAGAATTAAATTATTTTTTTATTGCATGTCAATGAACGAATTTTAATGATTGGTGAACATTTTTTAGCGAATTGCTATAAAAATAATCAATTTTATTTAATACATTAAGAAACATTAATATTTTAAGTCTAATTGAACAATCATGAGATATGAAATTGTTTTTATAAGCGCTAAAATTGCGGTAAATATAATTAATTATAAGTTATCGTGCTTTACGGAGTAGTATCTAATAAGGAAAATTCGTAAAATATTGAACAAGTTGTTACCAAAAAAATATTTTGAAACTACATTTATTTAAAATTACTTTACAGGAACGATTTAAAAAACTCCGCGCTTAGGAAATACGAAAAATGTTAATATTTAAAGCTCAATAACTTATAGACGTGATAAATTATTTCTCGTTTGAATCCGTATTTAGTACGTATTTTAAATTACTTTTAATTAAGTATTATGATTTCAAAAAGAACATAATTTTATCATTAAACCTTTTAATAGAAAATGAACATATGAATGTTAGCTTTCATTTTAGTAAATAGCAAATTTATAATATTAAATGTATTTCTGTTTCAATCATTTCATTTGGGGAATAATAAAAATGTTATTTGCATAGCTTATAGTGAATGTGCAGTAAAGTAAATTATAATGTTTTGTCCCAATATGCAGAATATTCTATATTCGTAAATTTTCTCGTAGACAAATTTATATTTGTCATAATCAAATTCCAGACAATTATATTATGATGGCAAATTTTGAGTAGAACAGTTTGAGTTTAGTTTTTAGCAAAAATGTTGAACTACATGTAGTAAGTGATTGTTAATTGAGATGGTCGTTTGTACATATATACAGCCAGATAATAGATTCATTTTTGATTTCAGCTATTATGAAACAGGTGGTTTTTTTTTTGTTTGGTTTTTTTAGTTCTAAAGTCATTACATTTGTGAAGGATTCAATTTGGCGATTGAAAAATTTTCTGAAACGTCTATTTTTAAGAGAAGAATTTTTTTAAGGGACATATGTTTTAAGGTGAAAATTTTTTGAGGATCCTTTAAGGCTGTTCTCAAATCCAAAGGCTCAACTTTCTGACATAAGTCTTAATTCATTTTTGTTCGAGGGGAGGGGGGCGGGAAGGGGCACGCTACGGTTTTAGTACCGCAGAATATTAGGGCTCCGGTACTTTTTTGTTAGAAATTAAGCCCTGATTCTATTCTATAAATTCTATAAATGTGCTTCCTTTACTAGTCTGATATATGACATGCAATATTTAACGAAGCACATCCATTTGTAGAAAGCATTCTGTGAAGGAAAGAAATTCACTTACTACACATTTATTCAAATGATCCTATATTCTGTCCCATTTACTACTAGACTTTACTTCAGTTCTCGGACATCTAAGGCGAACCTGTTTTCCAAATTCAGAATATATGGCTTATAAATGGAGCATATAAATCTTCAAAGAATTTGCCTTTTACTTTTTAAAGTATATAAATAAGATATTAACTGAGATTTATAGAATAGATGGACAGAAAATATGGTAATAAATATCTTAATTTGAAAATTGCGCAAGTCAGAGTATAAAATCAGAAATAAATTATTTTTTTTATTATATGTCAATAAAAGAATTTAAGTGCTTAATGAACATTTTTTACCAAATTGCTATAAAATATCAATTTTACTTAATATATAAAGAAACGTTAATATTTTAAGACTAATTAAAGAGACATGAGGTGAAATAGGTTTTATAAGAGTTAAAATTTCAGTAAATATAATTAATCATAAGTTATGGTGCTTTACGGTGTAATATATATTAAGGATAATTCGTAAAATATTCAACAAGTTGTTGCCAAAAAGTTTATTTTAAATGTACATTTATTTATTATCCTAGGAGAAAATATTTGGAAAAATTTGCGGTATGGATATACAAGAAACTTATTTAAAACTCAGTAGCCGATTGACGTCATAAAATGTTTTTCGTTTGAATGTATTTACAATTACTTTTAATTAAATGTTATGATTTCAAGGAGAACGGAATTTTATCATTCAATCTTTTAATATAAAATGAAATGAAAATGACTATGTAGACACTGTACAACATTTATATGCATTTGTTTTATAATAGCATGATATTCGTAAAAATTAAAACGTCGCTAAAAAACAATTCTAATGCTTTTCATTTATAGCAAGTAGAATTTTCAATCAAATTTAATGCTACTTTCCGAGTTCAGTAGAAACATTATAATGCAATTTAAAAATTCTTATTTTAAATTTTTGATAAAATATGAGTATTTATGTATGAAATAGTTTTTAACTGTACACGTTATACAATAGCATTTTTTTTTTTTTCAAATTTGGTAGTTAGCTAAAAATATTATTTTTCAATCAGCTATCGTTAAGAAAATGTTATCCGTAATAGCCACCCAAAAATTCGGAATTAAACTGAACTTTAAATTCAATTCCTCTGAGATGAGAGAGTTAAACTTTCACCTCCAACTCTATATTGAGAGGGTAATCTTAACCTAGTTTATTTAAAAATATTTTTTTATAAAATCCTCAAACATTTATTTTTATTGTGAAAGATTTTTTTAAACCCTATGCAATAAAGTTAAATAAATGATTTCTTCCTACATATTTCTAATTAATGCAGACAACTGTGTGTTAAACTTTTTTTTTAATGTTTATTTAATATTAGTATTTGGTTTGTATTACACGTGTACTGTAACTGGCATGCATTTGGTTTAAAAAGAAAATGATATTTTAGTATTTAAGGGTCTCAGGACTCTTAAAATTAGAAAAAATGAAAAAAAAAAGACCATTTTCAACATTTATTATCTTAAAATGTATTTCATTTAAAAACACCATTTTAATTGGGATAAAAGATGTAAGTACTTTCTTTGATTTCATGTATTTAAAAAATTGCAAGATGCAGAATTAGCATTTACAGGGAACCCCAAACTGTCAGTCATTTGATGAAGAGAAAATAGGCATAACAGATTACGCGCATACTGTTAAAAATAGCTGTTGCTTTACAGTACTTTATTGTATACATTACAGTAATTTACAGTATTGTTGTAAATATTGTTTTTCCCCGCTAAATATCAGTTGTTGGCAATAATCATCTGTTATTGACCGTTACTTACCATTTCTTCAATATTATCCTCACTTCAACAGTCATATACGGTCCAGGGATAACGAAATACAGGATTTTACAGGCTTTTATAAGTTGTTTTAGTAAATTTCTGTTTTTAACGACCGCAAAACGTGATCGTACGGGGGGATTACAGCGGCAGATTCTGAATCTGAGCAATCAAGAAAGACCACGTTTTTCCCTCGACTTCAACAGTCCTTCTTTTGGCAGCCATCTTGCAAAGAAATGGAATAGATGTTCGGTTATCTGATATGCTCTTAAAATATAACACTTATAACTGTTCTAAATTTAATTGTGCATAGTAATTGTTACATGTTAAAATTATGGACTATTTTAAGCTGATACACATTTACATATCCTTTTAAGCTTTAATAAGCTGTGTTTGTAAATTTACTCGATACGTAATTTTTGAATTTAAATATACTCCATAATCAATATCGATTTCACGTAATAAATAGCATATTCCTAAATTAAAGAGAAAATAATAAAACTTGCAGTGCACAAAAACAAATTGTTAAAATAATTAATATTTTTTTAAAAATGGAAAATTTAAAGTGCATTTTTACATAGCGGTCATTTGGCTTCTAAAGTAATAATTAAATATTAGATGTAAATTTCCAACTCGGCGAAAAATGTCCGGACCAGGATATCGAACCAGGGATCTGGCTAAAGCCGCCATATTAGATAGGGGGGTGCCATTTCCCTCTAGTTTCGGTATCAAGGTTTCCGTACTTATGACGTCACTGTGCGTGCTAAGGAGATTTCCCGCAACAGAAAAGAGCCTATTTTAGCTTTTAAAATCGAATTTCTGCTCAAAAAGCTTTTTGTTTTTGGTCAAAGGAGAGCATATTTCTTCAAGACAGAACATTTTTCACCAGCGAAAATATTTTTTATTTTTTTGCAGAATAAAGCGATTATAGAGGATTTTTCCCCTTTAAATGAAACAGTTGTGTGTTATTATTATCATTATTATTATTGTGCAGAGATGGAGTTTGTATTGCTTGTTATCTTTAGTCGATAGTCGAAAATGGATATGTGTGTGTGTGTGGGGGGGGGGGGGGGTTAACATTTATTGTGATTTCGTTTCACACTCAGGAGAGTTTGCCCACACACGAAGTTTAAACTGCTTCTCCGAAAGCGCGATTTCCAATCACTTTTCCTAAATATTACGGAGTAGATATTTCTGAGATTTCGCTAATGAAACATGATGAACATGATGAATTTTCATTCATCATATCTTCCGTAAATTCCTTTTTTTCAAAAACTTATATACATTGCTGGTTATACAGGAAAACAAAATTTTATAAATTGCATGACAGTTTGACAATTCATTAGGTGAATCAAATATGTTGCAACCAATTCTTCGGATGAATCGATATGCTTTCAATATGATAAATGCCTCGAAGATGTAAAATTATTAAAAAATATATTCTTAATGAGATTCACGGCAGCTCACTTTCGAAAGAATTTAATGTTATTGAAAATGCTTGCAAAAAAGTTAAATTGGTATTCAAACAGGCACAGAAATATGATACAATCATTTGTGAAAATCAGAACTTTCATTCAATTGATGCAGATTAAGAGGCTATTTCCCTCACGCGAAAAATCGCATCCTATGGGAGTTTTTTTTTAAAATATCGTGTTTGCATATTAGTATTTTATTTTTGTTGCATTGGATAGCTTAGGACGAACCCTACAAAGGCTCTTTTTTACTTTTTTTATTTTGTTTGTAGTTTTTTTTTTTTTTTTTTTTTTTTTTTTTTTTTTTTTTTTTTATGAAATTTTTATTGTCGGAACCGGTTTTGAAAGTGAAGTTAACCTCATAAAAAAAATAAATAAATAAATAAAAAATAAAAAACTGCAAAGAAAATTGAAAAGTAAAAAACGGACTTTGTAGAGATTGATATCGACAATCCAATGCAAATATATATATATATATATATTGGAATTCAAACGAGACATTAAAAAAATCTCCCATAGGTTTAACATTAGCGAGCGTGTGTTTTCATGTGACTGAAGTAGCCTCTTAACGAAATATATTCATCAGAAGTAAAAAAAAGGATACGCTGCCAAAAAAGTAAAAAAAAAACTGAAATCAACTGTGATTGCACGATAACATATCGAATAACATCTGAAATACACATCTGAAATACATCTACAAAACGCATCTTGTGATGAAATCATATGCTTGAAATTAAAACATATTCTGAGGGTAAAAACCCATAATACATTAGTTATTAAATATTTTTGTATAATTTATGATAATACATCATTAAAATATAATTAATTTTAATAGACCTTTTCGGAAGATATTTATATTCCTGTGAATGTAAAATTCAAATTTGTAATAGCATATAAATCTTAGAGTTTTAAGAATTCGGCATTTTAATAAAGTTTTTATTTTTATTTTTATTTTAAATATATTTTCTAAATACTGCTTGTCTTAATTTTTCTTCTATAAAAAATTTCAGTGTGCTATTCAATGACATCAAATGCATAAATGGAACCTGAAAGAAACAATAAATTCTAAAAAGCTGAAAAGATATATAATTTTAAAATTTAAATATGGAACTTAATTTGCGGATGTAAAAAATATTGTTTAAATATAAAACTCTCTTTCTCGCAAAAATTTACTCTAATTTCTCTCACTTATGGATGTACATGTACATTAATTATTATTATTCAACATAAAAATATTATTCTAAATAACCTTTTCGAAATGTGTTTATAAAATATAGTACTCTGAATTTCAAATTTTATCTTCAAAAAATGATATAATTACATAGTATAAATATTTTAGTTTAATAATATTAAATATTCCGCTATTTACTTATGAAAGTTTCTATTTAATTTGCTTGTGTAATCTAATTACGCAAAACTCAAACTGGGGTGTGAGGGAGGGTTAAACCCAAGTTATTATTATTATTAATTTTTTTTTATTAAATAGCTCTTTACTTCAAACATAGCGAAATAATAACATTAGAATTACATTAGACTTCAAAATTGATTACGGATGAAGTATTATAAATATACTATATTAAAAAGTATTAACAAAACATTAACTGCAGTCATGTAAAATTCAAATTTGCTTCTTTTGTAGGTCTTTTTTACTTCTAAAAATTACTATTTAACATTCTTTTAATGTAAATTAATTTTTTCACATTGAATCGTAAACGACACTTAATGAAACAGACAACAGATTTAACAATTAAATTTCAAAGAGTTAAAAAGAGATAATAGTTTAAATTTTAGATGTGATGTTTGTCCAATGTATAAAGAATATTTTTTAATCGTTAAAAATTTTTTCACACGAAAATTTATACTGATATTTTTCAATTAAAAATAGCCCGTTTCTAATGCAAAGTCAATTGGAACGCGCATCTAAGCACGCGGGGTGACGTCAAGCAGCGAGTCGCTCCCTATTGGCTACGGGGTGAAATGGCGCAACCTTTAGATATAGTAACCTTGGTTCGGTCCTATTAATCAAAGATGATAATAATAACAGCGATGGAATAATAGTCTAAATAAATTAATATTCCAATTGTAGATAATTGTCAGCTTTCTCATTCTGGAAAAAAGCTAAGTGACAAATGTTTCTGTATATGCCATTTAAATGTTCGCATAAGTTTCCATTGTAATTAAAAAATATATTTTTTTAATTATTGTGTAATAAATGAATACTAAGATAATCGTATAATAGTATATAACTTTAATACATTATCATTGCGTGTCTATACTATTATTACGTTGATATATCGTTATTTCCTGTAATATTATTATTAAATTACAAAATCAGTGTCTAGTCATCCTCAGAAAAATGCACACCTTACAACTCAAGAATTTTTTAATAAGGTCATTTAAAACTATTTTTCAAATTCCACTCACTGCCGTTCCTTTCCTCATTCTAAATAATAATATAAGAATAATAAATGAATAAATAATAGAAAAATAGCTATGATTATCAAAAAGTTCAGAGTACTACTCTGAATTATAATACATATGTAACATGTCACCTAACGCTCAAAGTTTTGCTTTGGCTTTCATTCTTGGTACGCATAATTGCAGATCTGTTTTGTTGCTTTATTTTTTTATATTGATTTAAAAGAATCGTTACAAAACGACGTCCTGTTATTAAGTTTTTTTTTTTTTTTTACTTCTCTTTATAAGTCGATGTAATTACATGATCATTTAAAATATATGTAACCTCGCTGACTTGGTGAAGATCGTGTAACGTTGTATTTAGTAGCCGGGTCTTAACAATTTAAAGAATTTGTATAAATAACAGATCATCCGGATCTTACCTTCTTAAATCTTCTTTTCCATGACAACGATGAGTCATATACGATATTTTATGAAACACATCCATTTGAAGAAACTCTACTGGCCAACAAAGAAATACACTTACAGTACATTTATTGGAATAGTTGTATATAACGTTTTCCTTCCACTCGATTTACAGTTAGATCGAACTTCCGTATTAAATTATCTAAATGGGAAGGAATTTTATTTAAAAAACCTGTATTTCATATTTTATTGTGTAAAAATTATGCATATAACTTTCTTCAAAGAAATTTTATCTTTTGACGTACAAAATAAAAATCACTCCTTTGTTTTTTGTTTGCCGAGGATTCGATTATGTTTGAGAATGTTCCAATGTTGAAAAAAATAATTCAACTAAATTTATAGAATAATTTTTGACTTTCAATATAATTTATATTCTCAAATATAAATGTAGGTAAAAATGAACTACATGTACTAAGTGATTATTAGAATTTGATAAATGTATGCATTTCCTTTCCCAGTCTAATATATGACATACAATATTCAACGATGAACATCCGTTTTTGGAAAGCACTCCGTGCAAGAAAAAGTTCACTCACTACAAATTTATTCAAACGGTTGTATCCCATATTTTCTTTCTGTGCCATTTGCTGCTAGAATTAACTTCAGTACTCGAATAATTTCCAAATTCAGACTATATGGCTTAAAATGCATATGCACATAAATCTTCAAAGAATTGGCCTTTTACCTTTTCAAGTATATAAACAAGATTTTAACTGAGATTTATAAAATAAAAGGAAAGAATACTGTAATTAGAAATATGCGCAACTCAGAGTATAGTTTCAGAAATAAATATATATATTTTTTTATTACATGTGAATGAAAACATTTCAATGCTTGGGGAACATTTTTTATCAAATAGCTATACGAAGTAATCAATTTTATTTAGTATATTAAGTAATGTTAATATATTAAAAATGGTGCATATAAATCTTCAAAGTTTTTGCATTTTACCTTTTGAAGTATATAAACAAGATATTAAATGAAATTTATAGAATAGATGAGAGAAAAATATGGTAATTTGAAAATTGCGCAAGTCAGAGTACACGTTTAGAAAGAAATTATTATTATTATTTTGTATTACATGTCAATGAAAAAATTTCAATGATTTTGTGAAAATTTTTTATCAAATTGATTTAAAAATAATCCATTTTATTTAGTCTATTAAGAAACGTTAATATTTTATGTCTGATTTAACAGTCATGATATGAAATGCGTTTTATAAGATGTAAAATTGCAGTATGTATAATTAATTATAAGTTATGGAACTTTACGTTGTAGTATCAGATGAGGATAATTCGTAAAATATTAAACAAGATGTCAAAAAGAATCTTTTAAATCTACATTTACAGTGCGCCTCATAAATATAAAAACACAGATGTTTTTGAAATTACATTTTATTAATTCAGTTAAAATAAATTAAATTTTATCCTTCATATTAAGAACACTGAAATGAATCTCTTATTGGGTCTTAATTTAAATAAAATAATTTCGTCTCGTATCATTAAAAAAAAAATAAAAAATTACGCTGTCTCATAAATATAAAGACAAACTTGATACTGTTTCATGTGCAAATTTTTTTCGAATTCGCACGTACAGAATTAATGCGCACGAGCAGAAATACACTTTAACTTACGCAAACGAGCAAAGTTGTTTGACATGTTTTAATTGCAAAGATGCCGTGGAACATTGAAATTTCTAAAGATGAAATTTGTAAAATACTTGAATTTAAAGCGAATGGCTTAACAGTTTGTCAAATATGTAAAAATAAAAAAAAAAACTGGGAGAATCAGAGCTGCACTTTATGAAATTTCATCAAAAACTTACAATTTATATTCGAGAAAACGATCTGGTAGACCAAGAAAAACTAGTGAAAGACTCGATCGCAAGATCATGCGACTTGTTTCGACGCAAAAAGCGTCACTCCGATAAGTTTCATAACGAGTTTATGGTATGGTCCCAAAGGATACAGTACATCGTCGTATAAAAGAAAGAAAAAACATTGTATGCCGACATTCGTGCAGATTTTGTTTACTGAAAAAAGAACACAAAGAACGGAGGTTAATCTGGGCTAAAGATATCATGTGCACTGGAAAGACGAATGGATGAAAGACATTTTTTCAGATGAAATGAGATTTAACTTGGATGGCCCAGACGGTTGGAATTCCTACTCGCACGATTTAAGACGTTAATCTCAAACCCTCTTCAGCAGGCAGAAAAGGGAAGGTTCTGTTATGGTGTGGGGTGCCTTCTCTTTTAATGGAACTACGGATATTGCTTTTCTGGAAGGTAAACAGACATCTAAAGAGAATATCGAACTGCTTGATAGTCAGTTGTTGCCAATTGCTAAAACTCTTGGTGGTCGGAATTATTTGTACCATCAGGATAATGCATCGATTCACACACCAAGACTCACAAGAAAATGGTTTGCCGACATCAATGTTCATGTCACGGTGTGGCCCGCACGTAACCTTGATTTAAATCAAGTTAAGAATCTTTGTGGCACTCTCGTTTGCAGTGTATATGCATCTGGGAGACAATTTTCCAACGTCCACGAGTTGAAAAAAGAAATCGAACAAAGTTGGTTTGATATAAAGCCAAAATAGTTATACAACTTAATAAAAAGCAAGCCAGCTAGAATATTTTCTGTCATTAATAAGAATGGATTATTTGTTCGACGGTAATTCAAAAGTATGTAAAATGTCTTTATATTTATGAGACAGCAAATTTATTTACATTTATCAATTTTCGAGTTGAAATTATTTAATTCTAATTTAATTTACTGTAAAATGCTTTCTTGGCACATACTTTTCGATATATGTATACAAATATAATTTTGAATACTGAATTATTAAAATATTATTTCGAAAATATCAGTGTCTTTGTATTTATGAGATGCATTGCATTTAAAATTACCTTACAGGAACGATTTGGAAAAGTACCGCTTTGGAAATGCGAGAAACTTTTTTAAAATTCAATACCCGATTGACGCTATAAAATATTTCTTGTTTGCATGCGTATTTAGTATGTATTTTAAATTACTTTCAATTAAATGTTATGATTTAAAGGAGAACTGAATTCTATCATTAAGTCTTTTAGTATAAAATGAACATAAAAAAGTTAACCTACATTTTAGAAAATGGCAAACTGAGATTATTAGATGCAGTGTTGATTTCAGGGGGTGGCCCGCGGGGGACATTCCCCCCCCCCGGAACAATGAGATGACCCCCCCGCCGGAAGATTTGAGATTTTGTGTTTTTAATGGTCAAAAAGTGCAATTTCCCCCCGGAACTCTATAATGCCCCCCCCCCCCCGGGAAACACAAAAATCCCTCCCGGAGAAAAGTGTCTGAATTCAACACTGATTAGATGTATTTCTGTTTCAATCCATTTATTTGATGAATAATAAAAATATTATTAGCATAGTTTATAGCGAATGTGAGGTAAAGTAATTAGAATGCTTCGTCGAAATATGTAGAATATTCTTTAATTTTCTCGTCGTGGAAATTGTATTTGACATAACCTAATTCTAGAAAACTATATTATGATGACAAAATTTTAGTTGATTAGTTGAACAGTTTGAGTTTAGTTTTTAGGAAAATAGTTGAACTATATGCAGTAACAGATTGTTAGAATTCTATGAATGTATGTATTTCCTTTACTAGTCTGATATATGACACGCAATATTTAACGAAGCACGTCTATTTGTAGAAAGCATTTTGTGCAAGAAAGAAATTCAATTACTACATATTTATTCAAATGGTTTTATCCGATATTTTCTTTCCGTCCCATTTACTGCTAGAATTTACTTCTGTGCCTGGATATCTAAGGCGAAATTGCTTACCAAATTCAGAATACATCGCTTAAAAATGGTGCATATAAATCTTCAAAGAATTTGCCTTTTACCTTTTGAAGTATGTAAACAAGATATTAACTGAGATTAATAGAACAGATGGAAAAAATATGGTAATTTGAAAATTGCGCAAGTCGGAGTATAGACTCGGAAATAAATGTACCTAATTTTTATTCCTTTCAATATAAAAAATCAATGCTTGGTGAACATTCTTTACCAAATTTCTATTCAAAGTAATCAGTGTTATTTATTATATAAAGAAACGTTAATACATTAAAAATGGTGCATATAAATTTTCAAAGAATTTGCCTTTTACTTTTTGAAATATATACACAAGATACTGATATTAAGGGGACGGTGAAGAATAAAATCCTTAAAAATAATTTTTTTTATTTTTGTAAATTTCAACTTAAATATTATTCAAGGGTACATTATATACATTATGGCATGCATTTATCAAAAAAATTAAAAAAAAATTATTTTTGAGAAAAAATTGGAATTTTACGCGTCGTCTTAGAAATCTTCGAAATGCCCCATGCGTCTTCAATTTCAATGAAAATCCCCAATATTTTTTATAAAAGTTTGGTTTATATATATAAATAAAATCAAGCATCGAATTTTATATATTTGAATTTAAAGGTAAAAAAAAATTCAAAATTTCAAAATTTTTCAAAAAAAAATTTTTTTAACCTTTAAATTCAAATATATAAAATTCGATGCTCTATTTTATTTCTATATATAAATCAAACTTTTATAAAAAATATTGGGGATTTTCATTGATATGGAAAGCGCAGGGGGCACTTCTAAGATTTCTAAGACGACGCGTAAAATTCCATTTTTTTGTCAAAAATAATTTTTTTTAAATCTTTTTTGTGATAAATGCATGCCATAATGCATATAATGTACCCTTGAATAATATTTAAGATGAAATTTACAAAAAATAAAAAAAAATTTGAAAAAATTTGAAATTTTGAAAATTTTTCGAAAAAATTTCAATTTTTTCAACTTTTTTTTTTTTTAACCTTTAAACTCAAATATGTAAAATTCGATGCTCTATTTTATTTCTATATATAAACCAAACTTTTATAAAAAATATTGGGGATTTTCATTGATATGGAAGACGCATGGGCATTTCGAAGATTTCTAACACGACGCGTAAAATTCCATTTTTTTCTCAAAAATAATTAAAAAAAAATTTTTTTTGGGATAAATGCATGTTATAATGTATATAATGTACAATTGAATAATATTTAAGTTGAAATTTACAAAAAAAAAAAAAAAAATATTTTTAAGGATTTTAAACTTCACCGTCCCCTTAATAAAATAATAACTGAGATTGATAGAAAATGTTTTACCAAACTGCTATACAAAATAATCGATTTTATTTTATATATTAAGAAACGTTAATACGTTAAAAATGGTGCATAGAAATATTCAAGGAATTTGCCCTGTATCTTTTGAAGTATATAAACAAGATATTAACTGAGATTAATAGAATAGATTGGAAAAAAAATCGTAATTTGAAAATTACGCAAGTCAAAGTACAGATTCAGAAATAAACTGCTTTTAAAAAATAATCAATTTTATTTACTATATTAAGAAACGTTAATATTTTAAGACTAATTAAATATGCATGAGATGATATAGGATTTACAAGACTTAAAATTTCTGCAAAATATAATTAAATATAAGTTATGGACTTTACGGTGTAGTATCTAATAAGGATAATCGGTAAAATGTTAAACAGGTTGTTGTGAAAAAGGATATTTTTAATCTACACTTATTTAAAATTAATATATGAGGAACGATTTGGAAAACTGCGAGCTTTGGAAATATGAGAAATGTTAAAATTTAAAACTCAAACTCATAAAACTGATAGACGTCATAAAATATTTCTCGTTTAAAAGCGTATTTAGTATGTATTTTCAATTAATTTTATTAAACACTATGATTTAAAGGAGAACTGAATTTTATCATTAAATGTTATAAAATAAATATAAGTATGTTATCTTACATTTTAGAAAATGACAAACTGGGAAGATTAAATGTATTTCTTTTTCAATGCATTTATTTCCTGAAAATTTAAAAATGATATTATCACAGCTTATACCGTGTATGGAGTAAAGAAAATTATAAAATTTCGTCACACTATTCAGAATATTATATATTCTTCAATTTTCTCGTAAGAAAATTTACATTTGTCATAACCAAATTCCAGAAAATTATATTATGATTGCAAAATTTTAGTTGAGCAGTTTGAGTTTAGTTTGTAACAGAAAAGTTGAACTACATGTAGTAAGCGATTTTTAGAATTCTATAAATGTATTTCCTTTACTAGTCTGATGTATGACATGCAATATTTAACGAAGCACATCCATTTGTAGAAAGCATTCTCTGCAAGAAAGAAATTCACTTACTACATATATTTATTCAAATGGTTTTATCCTATATATTTTCTTTCCGTCCCATTTACTGCTAGAATTTACTCCAGTTCTCGGATATCTAAGGTGAAATTGCTTTCTAAATTCAGAATATATGGCTTAAAAATGGTGCATATAAAACTTCAAAGAATTTGACTTTTACCTTTTGAAGTATACAATCAAGATATTGACTGAGATTAATAGGATAGATGGAAAAACATATCGTAATTTAAAAATTGCGCATGTCGGAGTGCAAATTCAGAAATAAATATATATATTTTTTATTATATGTCAATGAAAAAATTTCAATGCTTGGTGAACATTTTTTACCAAATTGCTATTGAAAATAATCTGTTATTTAGTATATGAAGAAACCTTAATTTATTAAAAAATGATGCTTATAAATCTTCAAAGAATTTGCCTTTTACCTTTTGAAGTATGTACACAAGATACTGAGATTAGTAAAATAATAACTGAGATTAATAGAATAGATGGGAAAAACAATATAATAATTTGAAAATTACACAAGCAAGAGTACAGATTAAGAAATTAAAAAAAAAATATTAAATGTCAATGAAAAAATTTTAATTCTTGGTGAAAATTTTTACCATACTGCTATACAAAATAATCGATTTTATTTAGTATATTAAGAAACGTTAATATGTTAAAAATGGTGCATAGAAATATGCAATGAATTCACCCGGTATCTTTTGAAGTATATAAACAAGTTATTAACTGAGATTAATAGAACAGATTGGAAAAAAATATCGTAATTTGAAAATTGCGCAAGTCAGAGTACAGATTCAGAAATAAACTGCTTTTAAAAAATAATCAATTTTATTTACTATATTAAGAAACGTTGATATTTTAAGACTAATTAAATATGCATGAGATGATATAGTATTTACAAGACTTAAAATTTCTGTCAATATAATTAATTATAAGTTATGGGCTTTACGGTGTAGTATCTAATGAGGATAATTGATAAAATATTAAACAAGTTCTTGTCAAAAAGGATATTTTAAATCTACACTTATTTAAAATTAATATATGAGTAACTATTTGGAAAACTGCGAGCTTTGAAAATATGCGAAATGCTAAAATTTAAAACTCAAACTCATAAAACTGATAGACGTCATAAAATATTTCTCTTTTGAAAGCGTATGTAGCATGTATTTTCAATTAATTTTACTTAGATATTATGATTTAAAGGAGAACTAAATTTTATCATTAAATATTTCAATATAAAATAAATATAAGAATGTTATCTTACATTTTAGAAAATGACAAAGTGGGAAGATTAATTTCTTTATCAATACATTTATTTCCTGAAAATTAAAAAATAATATTGTCACAGCTTATACCGTGTATGGAGTAAAGAAAATTATAAAGTTTCGTCACAATATTCAGAATGCCATATACTTGAATTTTCTCGTAAACAAATTTACATTTGTCATAACCAATTTACGGAAAATTATATTATGATTGCAAAATTTTAGTTGAGCAGTTTGAGTTTAGCTTTTAATAAAAAAGTTGAACTATATGTAGTAAGTGATTATTAGAATTCTATAAATGTATTTCATTTACTAGCCTCATGTATGACACGCAATATTTAACGAAGCACATCCATTTGTAGAAAGCATTCTCTGCAAGAAAGAAATTCACTTACTACAAATTTATTCAAATGGTTTTATAGTATATTTTCTTTCCGTCCCATTTACTGCTAGAAATTACTTCAGTTCTCGGATATCTAAGGTGAAATTGCTTTCTAAATTCAGAATATATGGCTTAAAAATTGTGCATATAAAACTTCAAAGAATTTGACTTTTACATTTTGAAGTATACAATGAAGATATTGACTGAGATTAATAGAATAGATGAAGGAAAATATCGTAATTTGAAAATAGATCAAGTTAGAGTGCACATTGAGAAATAAATAAATAAAAAATTAGTACATTTCAATGAAGAAATTCAAATGCTTGGTGAATATTGTTTACCAAATTGCTATACAAAGTAATCAATTTTATTTAACATTTTAAGAAACGTTAATATATTAAAAATGGTGCATATGAACCACAAAGACTTTGCATTTTGCCTTCCAAAGTATATAAACAAGCTATAAACTGATATTTATAGAATAGATGGGGGAAAAAAATATTGTAATTTGAAAATCAAAGTGCGTAAATCAGAGTACAGATTCAGAAATATTTTTTTTTTTAATTACATGTCAATAAAAGAATTTCAATGCTTGGTGAACATTTTTTTACTAAACTGCTTTTCAAAATAATCAGTTTTATTTAGTATATTAAGAAACGTTTATATTTTGAATAATTAAATATGCATGAGATGATATGGGTATTATAAGAGTTAAAATTGTAGTTACTATAATTAATTATAAGTTATGATTCTTTACGGTGCAGCATCTAGTAAAAATATTTGGTAAAATATTGAACATGTTGTTACCAAAAAGGATATTTTAAACCTACACATATTTTAAATTACCTTAAGAGGATCAATTTAGAAAATTGCACGATTTGGAAATATATGAAACGTTAAAATTTAAAACTCAATAACGATTTGACGTCATAAATTATTTCTCGTTTGAATCTGTATTTAGTGTGTATTTTCCATTACTTTTAATAAAATATTATTATTTAAAAGTGATCACAATTTTATCATTTAATAGTTTAATATAAAATGAATATAAGAAGCTTACATTTTAGAAAATGTCAAACTGGCATTATTAAATCTATTTCTGCTTCAATCCATTTATTCCTTGAATAATTTAAAATGTTATTAGCTAGCTTTTAGTCGATATATATATATAGAATATGCAGTAAAGTAAATTATAATATTTCGTCGCAATATGCAGAATATTCTATGTTCTTCAGTTTTCTCTTAGACAAATTTATATTTGTCATAACTAAATTCTAGAAAATTATATTACGATGAAAAAATTTTAGAATTCGAATGTAAATTAAGCAGCATGTTATTTTTTATTTCTGTTGGATTTTAAAGATTCTCGTTTACACTATTTAAATTTGAGAAATAATAATAAGTGTGTGATACAACAATGAGTTTATAAATCAGCCGATCGAGCAATAACGATTTATTTTTAAATTAACATCCAAAAAGTTACAAAATTATCAAATATTACCAGAGTCATTGAAAATATAAATTAACAGAACAGTATTCTGAGTTTAAAATGCCAAGGTTAAATCCTTCTGTATGTGAAAATAAACGGTCAAGTGCGAGTATTACTCGCTCACAGAGGGTTCCGTACATAAATATATGAATTAGTAATTGTATTTTTTTTAAAAACCGTTGCTAAAAGAATACACTTTGTAAAAAACTATACAACGTAGGATTGGGTATAACAGTATATACTAGAAAAATGTAAATGGATATACCATGAAAGTTTAAAGAGATATGGAACCTAAAAATTATCACTTACAGTTACTCTGTATAATAGTAGGAGAGCTGTTGAACATTTTTGAGTAGGTATTTGAGGCACCCTGAAAATTTGTGCAACACTTCTTTTGTAATGCCTGAATACAAAATCGAATGTCTGGCTGAAGGATCGTGGCCCAAAAACTGTGCCAGACACGTGTCAAGTGCAAATGGCACTTGACACGTGTCTGGCACAGTTTTTGTGCCGACTAAAGTGTCTGTCATTTTCAAAATATTTTTTTCTAAGCATAAATATTATTCTGCCTCAATCTCAGCGTGCCTCAAATACCTTTTTTGGGTAGTCAAAAAATGGCACTTGACACGTGTCTGGCACAGTTTTTGGGCCGACTAAAGTATCTGTCGTTTTCAAAATATTTTTTTCTAAGTATAAATATTATTCTGTCTCAATCTCAGCGTGCCTCAAATACCTTTTTTTTGGGGGGGGGGGGTAGTCAAAAAATGGCACTTGACACGTGTCTGGCACAATTTTTGGGCCACGATCCTTAAGCCAGACATTCGATTTTGTATTCAGCCATTACAAAAGAAGTGTTGCACAAATTTTCAGGGTGCCTCAAATACCTTCCCTAAAATGTTTAACAGCTCTTGGACTATAACTCATTTTTACTTTCTTCGATCTTTACTAGAAGAAAGTATTGGATTCGTGAAAATTTTCGAATTTAGGTTTTTGGCGGATTTATACGTTTTAGGATACAGAGGTAATGAAAAACATGTTTTTTACAAAATGTCTGTCTGTGAGTCTGTCTAACACAAATTTTGTGGGCGCTCAATCTTAAGAACTCTTGAACGGAATTTAATAAAACTTTCGATTCAGTTAGTCCCTGATATAAATTGGTGCTGATTACTTTTTGGTGTAAATCGCCCAGCAGCTGGCGCTGTTATGCTGCATTATTCATTAGTTCAACAATAGCTATATCTCAAGAACTAAAGTACGGATTTTCAGAAAAATTCAGATTCAGTTAGTCCTTGATATAATTCGGTGCTGATAATCTTTTGATTTAAATTGCCCAATAAGTGGCGCTGTTATGTTGCATTATTCATGATTGTCGCAATAGCTCTATCTCAGGAACTAATGCACGAATTTTCATCAACCTTCTGATTCAGTTAGCCCCTGATATAAATTAGTGCTGTTAGTTCTTGATGTAAATCGTCCAACAGGTGTCTCTACTATACTGCAATTTTCACAATTTTCGCGATAGCTGTATCTCAAGAACTAATGCAGGAATTTTCATCAAACTTGATATTCAGTTAGTCTCTGATATAAACTGATCCTGATAAGTTTTTCGTGTAAATTTCCCAAGACGTGTCATTGCAACTCAGAACTTTTCACGATATCCGTAATAGCTCTATCTCAAAAACTAATGCATGGATTTTCATCAAACTTCAAATTCTATTAGAAGTTCACGAAAGTTGTCCCAGATTAGATTTTGGTATAAATCGCCTAGCCGGTGGCGCTGCTGTGCTGCATTTATCAGGTTGTATTGACATGTATGGGATAGAAGAAAATTTTGGGATTGCTACATCCGACTAGTTTAATATTATCTTAAACTCTTTATAATGAACTTAATACGGTACTGACAATAAAAGAAATACATATTTAAACTTCATCTGGCATTTCATAAAACTAAATTCAGCATAGTAATAACCTTTCTTTCTATAGTGCAGCTAAAACAAAACATTAGTTCAAAGTTTACATTTGGCATTGTGCTTAGTGCTCTTCGAAAGAGGTCACAAATATTGCAACGCCGCCTTGGTCCTTGCCGCGTTTATCCAGATAGGTTTTTAATTAACTTTTAAAGCCACTCGAGGCGTATTAAACGAGCCATTCAGTGCAAATTGTCGCGAATTCCATAGTATTTATGTAATTCATTCTAATAAAGGGGTCTCAGAGATCTCAAAAATTAGAAAAAAACCGAAAAAAAGAGACCATTTTCAACATTTAATATCTTAAACTGTATATGATTTTAAAACACAATTTTTATTGAGATGAGATATATAAGTAGGTTCTTTCATTTTATGTATTTAAAAAATTGCAAGATGCAGAATTAGCATTTACAGGGGGCTCCAAACAGTCAGACATTTGGCAAGCTGAATATTGGTATAACAGCTTACACGCACGATTAGAAAATAAATATTTCAACTAGAATATAAATTTTGGTGCCTACGTATACTTTAGATTGTAATAATGCCCCTGAACCTAAATAAATTTGCATTTAAAGCATTTTTATACTTTTAATACAAAGCAGTATTTAGCTTATAGAAAATTTTGAAAATTTCAACAACATAATCGCTTAAAAAAATTTTTTTTGAACAATAAAAGGGAAATTTTAGGTTCAGTTTATATAGATTTACATAAAACGTATGTTTTGAAAATTTCATGAAAAAATATTCAAAAGTTTTTGCGCGTTATGCCCAAAAATGTCATTTGGAGAAAAATGACTTATAAGTTTCGAAAATGCCACTTAAGCTATTGAGCGGGTATAATTCTAAAAGCCTTCTGCTCTAATGAGAATTTGAAGGAAACAATTATATTAAGGGGTCTCAAGACTCTTAAAATTGGAGAAATAGAAAAAAAAGACCATTTTCAACACATAATATCTTAAAATGTAATTGATTTTAAGACAAAATTTTAAATTGGGATGAAAGATATAAGTATGTTCTTTGATTTCATGCATTTGAAAAATTACAAGATGCAGAATTAGAAATTACAGTGGTCTCCAAAATGTCAGACATTTGACGAGCGGAAAATCGGCATAATAGATTATGCGCACGATTACAAAATAAATTTTGCAAGTAGAAGGAAAATTTTCGGTCATAATTATGCTTCACATTATAATAATTACTCTGAACCTAAATAAATTTGTATTTAGCATTTTCTATTTTTGATACAACGTTGTATTTAGTTAATGCAAAATTTAGAAATTTTCAACAGTAAAATCACCTATAAAGAATATATTTCTGAACAATAAGAAGGAAATTTTAGGTTCAGATTATACATACTAACATGAAACATATGTTTTGAAAATTTCATGAAAAAAAAAATCAGAAGTTTTTGAGATATCGTGCGCTTTATGCCCAAAAACGTCATTTAGAGAAAATTGACTTCAAAGTTTCTGAAACGCCACTTCAGCTATTGAGCGTGTATAATTCTAAAAGCCATAACTTCTGTTCTAATAGGAAATTCAAGGAAACATTTATACCAAAATGTTCAGAAAAGATATTAGTTTGATATCTAAAAAAAAATTTCGAAAATTTTAAAGCTTTAAGAGTCCTGAGACCCCTTAAAATGTTAAAAAAAGATGGAAGATTAACATCTAAAAAAAATTTAAATTGAAAATTTTTTGAAGCTTTAAGAGTCCTGAGACCCCTTGAATTACTCTGTTTTTAACAATTTGACGTTTATTCCTTTTACAGCTCATTCAAAATATTAGAATTATTACTTTTTTTTCACGAACTGGAAATATCGTTTGTAATTTAAAATCTTAATGCAAATATGCAAACGATATTTTTATTAAGAACTTATTGTTGATTAAACTTATTTATTATCTTAAAATTAATATCGTTTCTGTAAAGATTAATTGAAAAAAAAAATATTTTGAAAAGTCAAAATATTAGAATATTTATTCAAGTGGTTCAAAATATTAAAATTTTTCGCATTAATTCTGCTTTAATTATCACCAATTCATAACTGATGGCATCATTGATTAAATTCAGACGATTTTATTTAAAATCGGTATTCTTTTTACAGTTTGTTTGCTTTTTCGTCTTAAAATGGGTCAAGTGGGTGATATTCCTGAATCTATTAAACTTCGTATGGTTGATTTGTATCGGCACGGTAACAATCAATGTTATATAGGGAATTATTTACATTGTTCGCAATCAAGTGTTAGTAAAATACTAACACAAAATTCAAAAAAAGGAAAATTTCAGAATAATCGCCGAAACGGCGGCAGAAAACCAAACGCAGCTGACATGAAACTGAAGCGTAAAGTTAAGAAAAACCGTTTTAAAAGCGTGCAATTCTTGCCCCGAAAATGGAAAGAAAAGGGAGTTGAAATTTCTACATCGAGAACATTAAGACGTCTCCATAAATTTAAGTTTGAATCTCGTATACCGAAAACAAAATCTCTCATGACTGCAAAACAAAACCATATCAGATTCAACTGGTGTAAATCAAGACGTCTATGGAGCGAAGCAGATTGGAAAAATACATTATTTAGTGATGAAAGTATGTTTTGTATCTATACAACAGAATTCATCACTAACTAATATGTTTTTCCAATCTTCTTCGCTCCATAAACGTCTTGATTTCCACCAATTCAATCTTATACGCTTTTGTTTTGCAGTCATGAGAGGTTTTGTTTTCGGTACACGAGATTCAAACTTAAATTTATGGAGACGTCTTAATGTTCTCGATGTAGAAACTTCAACTCCTTCTTCTTTCCATTTTTGGTGCAAGAAACGCACACTTTTAAAAGGGTTTTTCTTAACTATACGCTTCAGTTTCCTGTCATCTCTAGCAGATGTTTTTAGTTTTTGGCCGCCATTTCGGCGATTATTTTGAAATTTTCCATTTTTTAAATATTGTGTTAGTATTTTAATAATGCTTGATTGCGAACAGTGTAAAAAATTCGCTATATAACATTGATTTTTACCGTGCCAACACAAATCAGCCATCCTAAGTTTAATTGATTTAGGAATACTCACATGACCCATTTTAAGACGAAAAAGCAAACAAACTGCAAAGAGAATATTCATTTTAAATAAAATCGTCTTAATTTAATCCATTATGCCACCAGTTATGAATTGGTGATGATTAACACTAGAACGGCGGCGAGGGGTCATTTTGACCCTTGCCGAATGAATACATTTCGATTCGAACCAGAATTTTTTTTATAATATAAGATTAATATATGCTGCACAAAAATATCTTAAATAAATAAGTTAAATAGTTCTAAATAAAAATTCTGATGTGAAATATTTTTTATAAAACTTGAGCAAAATTTCCCGCCGTTCTAGTGTTAAAGGAGAATTAATGTGAAATATTCTAATATTTTGAACCACTTGAATAAATATTCTAATACTTTGACTTTTCAAAATAATTTTTTTTCAATTAATCTTTTCAAAAATGATATTAATTTTAAAATAATAAATAAGCTTAATCAACAATAAGTTCTTAATAAAAATATCGTTTACATATTTGCATAAAAAGACATTAAATTTGCCAAACGATATTTTCAGTTTTTTAAAAAAAATTAATTATTCTAATATTTTGAATATGAGCTGTATACTGTTACTGGCCGTTGCATTACACACATATCATTAAAAGTTGTTATCTAGGCTTTAAAAGCCGATGGTACATAGAGTACGCCGCCCCTGTCATTATGTATATCCATACCGTCGATATCTTTAAAGGTTAATATCTCGGCTAATTACTGACGATTTTTTTTTTCGAAAATCATGATCAACAACGCTTTTATACTTCTGCTACGATAGGTACCTCCAGCGCTGCTCAACAGTTTTACTGGATGCCCGTAAATCGAAATTTTTGCGTAACGGAAAAATGCGATTTTCTCAAAAATTATGTGACCTAGGGTAATCGCTATAATTTTCCTGCAAGGTTTAAATTAAGGTCTACTCCCTCTAATTTTTTCATAATTTTAGTTTCAGTAAATTCGGAATTAGATGGGGTGGAACATATTTTTGCGCAACATTTTCGACTATATCGTTGAAAATGTAATACCTAAAATGAAAAGAAATGTATTTTTGAATTCAACGTTACGAAAGCTTCCACACGATACCCCACACGATATACAAAGAAAAGATTTTTTTCTCAAGCAACTTAATTTGCCTCTCTACATTTTTACTAAATATATTTATAAATGTTTAATAATCTGAAAATATGTGGGCCAACAGTCTTTATTACTCCCTCCAATTTGAACTTTCCACGTTCCATAGTTTACGAGTAAAATGGCTGTGACAGACAGACAGACAGACACAAGTGTGATCTTATTATGGTTCCGCTTTCACTTTTTAAGTACGGAACCCTAAAGAAATAACGATTTGGAAATGAACCAATGAAAATTTGTGTAGATACCTCGAAATGCAACTGATTGTTCAGAGATTTCTAACGCTATAAGGGGGGTTATCAAAAGGGCGGTCCTGTCGCCAAAAGTCGCCAAAATTGGCGACCAAGATTTGTTGACTAAAGTGACGCCAACATGGCGCTATTTCCAGTATTTCGCAAAATTTCCATAGGCTCCCATTGAAATCCAATAGGGTTTACGTGCTAGCAGAAAATCAACAAATTGAGATATTTCAATGCAACAAAAAATAATATTAGCTTTTGACTAGAGCTTAATTGAACTACTTAGGTTGTTTTTAAGCCCAAGCACTAGCTTTTTAAAATATTCGTAACACTATATATACAATTTTGTACATATATGTTGGCGGAGAAATGGCAGCAAAGTGAAAATTTCAGAAGAGAGGAGCGTTATACGAATATTTATTTAGATCCAGAATGGAAACGCCAAACAATTACGTATGGGGCTGGCTAGAAAATAAGGATTGCTTCGCGGGAGGTTGGTGGGCGTAGAGAGCAGAGCGGCGGAACCGCCCTAGTAATCTAAAATGAAGTCAAATATATAGATAATTTGTACATAGATACTATATATACGAGTACATGATAGTATATATAATATACATAGGTACCATATATAGATAATTTATATATAGATGCATCCTTTTGCTCGGGTCAAAAGAATTAAAAAGATAGAAGCGAAAAATCATGCGTGAAGCATCGTTTATGAAACACTTTACGACTCTTTCAGAATTGTTTAACAAAATCTCACACTTTAATAAGTAACATATCATGTCTAAATAAACATTTTGAAAATTTTATTACACATTTCAAAACCCAACTTCACTAATCGCCATCAATAGTTGAAAAAAATATTTGAATTATTTTATGCAACCGTAATTTTATCAATTTGTATATATGCTACATGGTGTGCTAAAATTTAGCTCGGTTAGGAGTATTATAGATTTGATTATACTACTAGAGTTAGGACTAATATATATCATATATGATTTATTCTCATACCGAAATGTTTACATATTGTTTTAGTAATACCTCTATATGACTTGCGAAAAACATTATGATACGTATTTTTAAAAATAATTACGTATTTTCATTATTTAACACCTGAGGTTAATACTAAAATCAATCGTAAAAATTACTATATTTTTAATACATTTTTTAAAAACTTATTTGATAAAATAAAAAAATGTACTCTTTTCTTCTCCTTTGTCTTAGCTCTCATTTAAAAAATAATTATTTTACTAATATACACTTAAAACAAATTTAAATCGTTGGAATATTTATATTTTTAATTTTTAATCCATAAATTGTGGAATCCAAAAACAATTTCAGAGAATTTGTTCCAGTTTATATATCTTAATACTGTAGTAAATTCATACAGTAAATGGGGCAGATGCAAAACACCGGATTAAATCATTCAAAGAAACGTATAGTAAGTGAATTTATGTGTTGGCCAGCATGTTTTTTGCAAATGGATGTGCTTCGCAAAAGACTGTACGCCATACATCCCAGTAAATACACTGATAAATAGGCATATAGTATTTATAGATATCTAATTATCAGATTTATAGTATTATAATAATCAATAACTACATGTCTTTCCCTCTACCTTATTTATCACAGTGACAACCTAAATTATTATGCGTACATAACTATTCTTTTGTAATTCCAACGATTTAAAGTGCAAATTTAAAAACATTTAACACAAGTGAAAATGCACTACCAGCAGTTATTGTGTATAGAGAGTACTATAATCGAATTATTTTGTGTGTCAACGCAAAAGGGCGATGAATGTTATGTACTTCATATTCCCTAGTGAACCTCTTGTAGTGTACCTTAATAATATATATAAATTTGATTAAGTTGAAAATAGTGTAACATTATTAAAGTGCACCGAAAATGTTTTTTTTTTTTTTTTCCATGGGTCGTAAAGTAACGAAATAGTTTTAAGTGGCCCTGTAATCGAACTATAAATTCTACAGACTTAAAAACTGAAAACCATTGATATTAAAAACGTATGAAAAGAAAATTATTATTTTAACCCCGAGATCTTGCGATCACAAACGTGATCATTTTTAAGGTGATACTTTAACTACAACAAGGAGATAGTTTTCAAAATGATCTCATTTGTGATCGAAAGATAACGAGGTTAATGTAATATCTTTCTTTACACGAGTTTTAATATCGATGCTTTTAAGTTTTTAAGACCAGTTCATTTGTAATCGATTAGTAAAAAGAAATTTAAGCACCTATTTAGTATATTGGTAATTATTTAAGTTATATACAATGCTTTTCTATTTCTTAAATAATAAAAGCAGATTAAGAAATAATAGTTCATTTAATTATCAATTAGAAGTGGGTACGGTAATGACGAACAAAAAAATACTCACCAAAACATTCAAAGTCTTTGCTTGTTTTATTCACATAAACCTGATAACGAGTTGACTTTTAAGGAGTATTTTTACATTCATAAAGATGCATGTACTGCGCTCTAAACTGTCCAGATGAACCTTTTGTCAGAAGCATGGCAATGACACTCTTTTTTAGGACACGGTTTAAAATAATTATTAAGAATTATAGATAAGTTTAATTAATGAAATAAAATTTTTTTTTAATTAGTGGCATCTTAATAAATAAAAATGTATTAAAAAAATTATAACCATCTGTTTAAAATAGAACTTAGTCAAATCTTTACCTAATAAATTGCTTGTTGGGACAACCTACGATAATGACATTTTGACTACAAAATAATAATGATATATGTGTAAATTATCATTAAAAAGACATGATATTTAAAATGCAAAAATTAAAATTACGATATTTAACTATTTCTCTGTGCAAATGTGAAAGGACAGTAAAATATGACACTTTTTGAAAATCACCCATAAACTATTTACAACTTTGTTAGAAAGTGTTAAACAAAATACAAGAGAAATAAAGAAAAGTTATGCACACATAATAATTTAGGTTGTCACTGTGATAAATAAGGTAGAGTGAAAAAACATGTAGTAATTGATTATTATAATACTATATATCTGATAATTAGATATCTATAAATATTATATGCTTATTTATCAGTGTATTTACTGGGATGCATAATGTACAATCTTTTACAAAGCACAACCATTTGTAGAGATCATGCTGGCCAACACAGAAATTCACTTACTATGCATTAATTTGAATGATTTAATCTGATATTTTGGATCTGCCTCATTTACTGTATGAATTTAATACAGTATTCAAATAATCTAAACTGGAACGAATTCTCAGAAATTGTTTTCCGATTTCAGAATTTATGGATTGAAAATTAAAAATATAAATATTCCAACGATTTAAAAATTTTAAGTATATATAAATAAAATAATTATTTTTTACGGTATAGCTGAGACAAAGGAGAATAAAATAGCTCTTTTTTCTTAATTTTATCAAATAAGTTTTTAAAAAATGTATTAAAAATATAGGAAATTTTGCGATTGATTTAAGTATTAACCTCAGGTATTAAATAATGGAAATACGTAATTATTTAAAAAAATACGTATCACAGTGTTTTTCTTAAGTCATATAGAGATATTACTAACGCAATATGCAAAGATTTCGATATGAGAATAAATCATTTAGAAAAGATAAATATTTAGTTCTAAAAAGTGGTTTCATTTAAACAATAAAAGTTTAGCTTAAATTTATTATTTCCTTAAAAACATTCCTCTATTTCTTGTGAAAGATAATACAAGAATCCATCAATAAATAATTAAATTTTATCAATGGTTATAAAATCTCATTTTTAAATACAGTGAAAATGTATAAATTATTGCAAATTTTATGTAGCATATAATTTTTTCATATCCCTTATAAATATATTATTAAAATAATTCATATAGTTATGTTTCAAGGATATTTTATGCAATTTGAAATAAAATAAAATCGTTAACTAAGGGACACATTTGATAAATGTCGGGGGAAAATACCACAGTGAAAAGTTTCTTTCTTTGTAATCCAATAATCAATATGAATTGAACTGGATTTTTTCCTTTACTCCTTAGTAATAAAATTGCATTTTTAAAAATTCCTTTTGAAATGTCAACTAAGACTAAAATTTAAAAAAATGACAGTTTTTTTTTCTTTTTTTTCTTTTACAGTTTATTTATATTTGGAAGCTGTGTAGTGTGCGAAAGATAAATTTGCAAAACTTATGTGTCTCCTTATTTCCCCTGTTTTTGTTAGTTTTGAAAATTGTGTTTTTATTATGTTGCAAATACTGATATGGATGTCACCACGCCAGTAAAGAAAAGACATAGGGTACCCAAGAATAGAAAAAAATCCCTATATTATACAATGCTTCAGGTATTTTTGCGTACCTTTTTGCTTGTGTGGCGACATTAGGATCAACATTTTATTATTTTTTTTACTAATGCTGCAATCACTGATCTAGATGTCTCCACGCCAATAACAAATAAACATGAGATATCCAAGGATAGCAGACATATGTGATATCCTTCCTTTTTTTTCATGCCATGCTTTTTCTTTTCTTTGTGTGGCAACATTAGGATCAGCATTTTTCTCCACCTCACGTTGTAAACTCGAAATAAAATGATGTTGAGGATGTTCGCAATATCTTTAGAATTTCGCTCTGCATGTAGTCCAGATTTTCTAATTTCACATTCCTTCAACATTATGATTGCTATCAGCATTTAACATTTATATCTAAAGAAAAAAATAAATTATAGCCATAGAAAAATGGGGGGGGGGGGAGCGAATTAATGAGAAACACGTGAAATGTAAAGGCAACGTTGCCAAATCGTTACTATTTTTAATAATTAAATTGCTCGATTGCTACAATTTTTTAACTATATAATTCACCTTGTTTTTGACTTATTTAAGCTGTAATTGCACAAGAAGAGTATTTTTATTTTTAAAAATGACTGTCAGATAATTAATAGGAATTTAAAAAAAAATTGTTCTGGTAATATTGTGCAAATGTGCAATGTTATTTTCAATTTATCTTGCGTACACTCTATTCTAATTTTGAATGAATAATTTTGCTTTCTGCAACAAATAAGATACAAAAATAAGTATTCATCAATATGAAATTGAAAATTTTAAACACTAAACGTTGATAAATTATTAATTTATCAACGATTATATATTAAACGATAGCATTAAAACATTCTATCAGTATCTGTGTTTGAATATGCATATGCTACTTGTAATAAAGTAAAACTTTACTTTTGAAATATATTTGAGTATTTCTTTGATAACTGAATAAAGCCGGAGAAAAAATACTATTGTAATTTTTATCCCTTACAATCCGACAATCAATATATATTCGACTGGAGACTTTTTTTTTTAATTTTATAATAGAAAACTTGCATTCTTTGAAATTCCTTAATGTGAAGATAAATAAGGTTGAGATAAAAAAAAATCAATAATGTTCTAGTCTTGTTTGCATTGTTTCCCTAAAAAGATCAGTTAAGAGCAAAGAATTCAGGTAAAAGTTTTATTAAATTTATGCACATTTGGTGCTTTAATGCCTTTCATTTATTTAAATAATATAATTAGTGGACTTGAATTTAATCTTCAAGAGCGAAAATACTCGGTAAAGGTTCTTCTCCATACTTTTTAAACGGTTTACAAAATATACATGAAAAAATGAAAATTATGCAATTCTCTAAATATGTAAATATGAACAGAATAAAAAGATTTTTTTTTCGGCATTCGAATGGTTTTTAATGAATTGATGGTTTGGCTTCAGTTAAAAAAAATAAATAAGAAGAGTTTTGTGGACGTGAAATATTTAACAGCTTTTATTCCATCTTTAATTTTTTACAGAGAAAGATATTTATTTTAGGTTGTATCGAAGATAATGAAAACGACTACAGTGTGATAGCCCATGGAACTTGCAGTTATAAATTTAATGAAATATAATTTATTTTTACATTCACCATATGAATTGTGTGAAATTAAAGAAAAATATCTTTGGAAGGTAAAAATATCTTTGGTTAAAATTCTTTCAACAAACAAGAATGCAATTAAATTCTTTGATTTTACTACTATATAACATAAAAAATACTGTGAGCCAAGTTTGATAAAATAATTATTTCCACTAGTATTTTATCAATAAAAGGAATCTTTGTTGGAATTTCGTGTAAAAAATTTACAATAAGTCCAATTTTTTTTTCAGACACTTTTATGAGCTCATGATTGTTATACTTATCAGAGGAAATAAGTTGAAACTGGTGTGAATCAATGAGAACTAAAATATCTCCTTAAAACACCATCAAAAACTTTTAAATGCGCCAGGCCTTTTGAAAGTTCTGAGTCTCGTTTCGTCAGGCGCAAAGAAGACGTGCTTCTACTATGAAGTGGACTATGGAGTCTTGCTGCAGCTTTCATAGTAGAAGTACGTCTTCTTTGCGCCTGACGTAACGAGATTAAGATCTTTTGAAAGGCCTAGAATATTTTTTTATGGTGTTTTAAGAAGATCTTTCAGTTCTTATTTAGAAACAAGTCCGAAAAAATTTCATAGATTAAGACCTTCAGAATACTGTGATAAAACTTCACAGTTCTTTAGGTGAAAAAAATGTCTTAATAAGCAATTTGAAACACTCGTAAAGCGTATGAAATCCCAATGTCGGCAATTACCATCAATAATTGGAAAAGTACCTGAATTGTTTTGTCCAGACTTGTATATATCGCTGATCTTCAAAAAAAGTGACACATCTCGACAAACGTATATTTCACAGGAGAGGCAAAACAAAGTTTGCATAACTTTACTATAAGATGAAATTGAAGCACTTAGCTTTGCACGCAGTACTAAAAACATGCATGAAAGTACAAATCCCTTAACAATTAAAACTTAGATTGAGGTATGGCGGGTTGGGTAATTTTACCTCCCCACGCAATCCGCCCCTCTTCTGTGGTCACTAATGGACATATAGGGGACATTAAGGGATTTTCTGTGTAACTACACTTATGAAACTGTTTGCGTATCAAGACACTACTATGACAGACATATTAGTGTAATAATACGCAAAATGAATTTTTGCGAGATGTTTCACTTTTCTAGCGGGTGAGCGATATGATCTATAGATTTACATGTATACTATGCAATATTGTAAAATTTAGATCAGTTATAGGCATAAAACAGGTAGAAATTCCCCTTCGGCAATTTCCGTCAATAAACGGAAATGTACTTGAGATCTTTTGTGCAGCCCTACATATGATATGTGGAATTTTTACACACCAAGTAATAGGCAAAAAATAGCTAAATTTAAAAACGTGTACCACAACTGAAAACGCATTTCCAGCAATTATTGTTCATAAGCAGTACTGTAGGTAAATCCTTTTGTGTGTACCTGTAAAAGAACGATAATTTTTTCCACACTATGTTCTGCAGTAAGAGCCTTTTAGTACACTTCAATGATATATATAAATTTCTATATAAGTATGTATAATTTAATATCAGTGCAATATTATTAAAATACGCCGCAAAGGATTTTCCCGCATGAACCGTAATGTATTGGAAATCTTTTGATTGTTCCTGTAAACGAAACGTGAATGCTATGCATTTAATTTTCAATATCGACTATGCAATAGCAAACTCCAATTACATATATCAATATCAGAGCAAACTGATAATATTTACTCACGCACGGACAGACAGCAGACAAACATACAAATCGAATCCCTAAACAATTTTCAACTATGTTGGGAAGTGTTAAAAAATGTGAAAGACACACTCATAGGCGTATATATGAATATTAATCCTGCTAAAAAAAAAAAAAAAAAAACTTTTGGAAAATAGGTTCCCGAATTTAAACTATATTTTAACGTAGTTTTTGTAAATGTAAAGTTTTTTTTTTTTAAATAAATCTCAATAAAAATTATTGATAAAGAGATGGTACGAGTAGAAATTTTTCAACTAATTGAAAATGCATTTCCTCCAGGAATCGATCCCAAATTTCTTGCTTAATGTACCAATTTTCTACCAAGCCTGAAACTGGAAGTGACACAATTTTCTCATATATTTTTTTTTAGCGGGAAAGAACAGTTTAACTTTGAAATAAAAGTTATAATTTAGGAATTGTTTATATGTTTAAAAAAAAGAAACGCAAAATGTTCGAAGTATTTGCAATATATTAAGTAATGTTTGGAGATTATTTCGAAAGCAATTTCTGTAAAAAGAGAATTTTAGTTATTGGCATCCATATAAATGACGTGTCCTGAAAATTCACTGTCAATTGGCCGCTTGCACGATGCTTTCCTGAAATTTTAAACAAAATTCTAGTGGAATTATTTTTCATAGTAATGGCTATGACGTAGAGTAATATATTTGAAAGGTTCACAACCATAACAGACCAAGTACATTTTGAAAAAAAAAATGAGATAGTCCATTTAGTAGAGGCATAAAATCTGTTTTATCCACTCCCACAGTGAAACAGGTCTGTTTTCACATACTTTCTCATATATGTCATCTGTCTATAGACTTGGTTTACTGTTGGAGTGGATAAAACAGATTTTATGCACCTACTAAATTCATTATCTCATATTTTTTTTTTCGGAATGGACTTGGTCTACTATGGTTGTAAGCCCCGGATTTGTTTATAACTTAATTATTTGTGGAAATGGCAGCATTTAAAAATTAATTTTGCTCCACAATAAAAATTAAAATTCTTGTAAAAAAAAAAAAGAAAAAAATGAAAAAAAAAATCTACGTAGCGCTACATACAACGAACGTTTATTAAAAGAAAATGGAATCGGTCAAGCAGTTCTGGAGCAATCCATGCACCAAGTTAAGGAGATAAGTCGTTTAAAAAAAGCTCTAAAATATAAAGTTTGATTTAGCGACAATAAAATAATTCGAATTTCAAAAAATCGCTTTTGAGCTGTATTCCAGATATATATCTATTTATTGAAAGTTTCAAATTCGTGTCGTATCTTAACTAACGGCCTGCAATATTACGCAGCTCCACATATTTTACATTAGAGTTTTTTTTACAATTTAGCAGAATGTACAAAGTACATGCAAAATGCTTTCAATTAGGAAACAAAATACATATTAACTTTAAATCACTTAAAGACTGACACATCAATTGTATCAAAAATTTTAACCCAATTTACAGTATCAAAACTGACACATCAACTGTATTAAAACTTTTAACCCAATTTACAGTATCAAATTTTATTGTGAAATAATCCTCAATTATTGTGAGCACTTCAAGTAAAACTATTTTTTTAAAACAAAAGAATATTAATATAAATAACGATAACTTTTTATTTGATAGGTAATACTAATTTAAAGGTGAAATATGTATTTTAGCAAGGTTTTTATTTTTCCAAATTTATACGGTAAAACCTCTCAATAACGTATATCTCGGGAGAGCTTAATATGTCCGTTACTCGAGGTAATCTACAAATGTGTATGTATTGTGAATTGGAAAAAATGTGATCGCTAATAAGAGATTTTTGTTATTCGGGAACATCTCCGTTATTGATGTTTTACTGGGGGGTTGTTTTTTAGAGGTTTTTTTTTTTTTTTTTTTTTTGTTCACCTCTCTTGTATCTCCACCTAGCTTAATTCAAAAGAACTACATTTGTAAGAATCGCTTAAAATGTAAGAAAATGTTACAATAAAGTATTGAGATAACTTCATAACCAGATTCATTGAAATATATAATGTTTCATATGATGAGGAATTTAAAAACTTCGATATTTTAAGCAGGAAAAAAATTACAGATTAATAGAAGGAATTTGGTGGATTAAAAAAAATAATAAAGATTGTATTTGGTTATTTCTCTTTTTAAAGTCTTTAAAGTCCCCTGTGATTATAGTTACTCGAGAAGGAATTTCTAGTAAAGCAATCAATATATATTAAGATTACATTAAATAGTCATTGAAGTTTTTAATAAAAATATTCAATCTTTCCTGTAAATTTTTCTCTTTTTCTTTATTTTTTAATCTTGTTATAATTAAATAAACGTTTTTCTGAATCAAAATCTGGGAAAAGAAAATATTTTAAGAACATGAAGAGTAGATTTAGTTACTTACTGGATAAATAAAAAAGAGCCAAATTTATTTTTATAATGACTTTTAATATCAAAAACATTTTTTTATTCTTACTGAAAAGCACTTCTCAAACATTATCTTTTTTAATTTAAAAATGCGTATCATTGCGATAAATAATATATATAAAAAGGGGTATTCCTACTTATTATTAGTAAATAATATTTTATAATAAAAATAAAAACGATAGCAAGATAATACTTTTAATGAACACTTCTAATACTTTTAAGTGACATTATAAAATATTGTTTATAATTAATCATTTAACACTGATTGAATCACCTTGATTTAAATTTAGAGCTTTATATTTTATGTTTTATATTTTGCATTATGTGCAGTAAAATAATTTGAATTTAATATATTTCTTTAAACTAGAGGGTTAACCCGGTGGAAGGCGCGCGGGGTACCTGAGTCACCCCAGTCTCATAAAAACTTCTATTCTGGAATTCGTATTAGTCCGTCATTATTCATCCCTTCAGTAGCTAACTTTTAAAATGTTTTCTTTCAATAGCACCTGCCATCAGCAGGTGTTTTTCTTTTGTTAGGGAGAAGCAATCATTTCCTGGAAAGCCACCTGCCACTGGGGTAACCTAGCAACCCCGCGCGACCGCATTTTACAGCAATTCCCTCTCATTAGTTTTCTGCTCGCATAGATAGTGGACGCTTGATTTTTTGTTCTTTTCGAAAATGGCAGCTAAACGAAAATTGACGGAATATGAGAAAGAAATGGAGAGATTGAGAGGGCTGCTGGATACTGTTGAAACTTCAGATGAAGAAATAGACTCTGCTAGTGAAGATGAAATTGATTATGAAATTTATAGTAGTCACGACAGTGACAGTGAATTTGAAGCTGCCAATATAAGCGGTGAATCCGATCAAGAAAATGACATTTACGTAGGAAAAGATAAAACAGTCTGGAAAAAAGATAAACCGAATGCAAAAGTGAGAACTAGCTCGTGCAACATCATTATTCATCTACCTGGACTAAAATCAGTTGCATCAGGTATTACGGAACCTGTTGAAAGTTGGGAACTCTTTTTTGATTCCAACGTTATAAAAAATATCGTGGATTGCACTAATATTTTTATTGATAAAATATCTGCAAATTTCCAACGAAGTCGTGATGCTAGAAATACGGATGAAGTGGAGATGAGAGCGCTATTTGGTCTCTTATATTTATGCGGGCTACACAAATCATCCCATACTAATGCAAAGGATTTGTGGAGCGCCGATGGAACTGGAATTGAATTGCTTCGAAAAACAATGTCTTACAAGCGGTTCACATTTCTTCTCAGATGCTTGAGATTTGATAATATAAAAGACCGTGAAGATCGACGTCAATTAGATAAACTGGCAGCAGTGAGAGATTTTTTCAGTGCATTCAATAAAAAGTGTCAAGAGATATATTCAGTTAGTGAATATGTCACTATAGACGAGAAGTTAGAAAAGTTTCGAGGTCGTTGTGGATTTCGGCAGTACATGCCGAAAAAACCGGCAAGATATGGAATTAAAATATTCGCCTTAGTCGATGCGAGGACATTTTATACATATAATATGGAAATTTATGCCGGACAACAACCAGAAGGTCCGTTCAAAGTCGACAATTCACCATCTGCAATTGTAAAACGACTCTGCACCCCGTTATTTGGATCCGCAAGGAACGTGACAATGGACAACTGGTACACAAGCTATCCATTAGCAAAAGAGCTTCTATCAAAGAAACTAACTATCGTGGGAACTTTGAAGAAAAATAAAGCTGTGATTCCTGTTGAATTTTTAGAAGCAAAAACAAGGGAAGTTTTTTCATCTATATTTGGATTCCAAAAGGACGTAACATTAGTGTCTTATGTTCCGAAGAAATCAAAATGTGTAGTTTTGTTGTCTACAATGCATCATGATAACACGATAGATGAAAACTCTGAGAAAAAGAAGCCGGAAATAATACAATTTTACAATGAAACAAAGGGAGGAGTGGATACTGTTGATGAAATGTCTACACTTTATTCTACTGCGAGGAAAACAAATAGGTGGCCGATGGTTGTTTTCTATTGTGTGTTGAATGTGGCAGCTATAAATGCGCGAGTTGCACTTATGTCCACCAAAAATGCTCCTCTGCAGTACAAAAGTAGGCGAATGTTCTTGAAAACATTGGCATTGTCTCTAGTTAACCAACAAATTATGAAAAGATCAACTATGTCAATGTTGCCCAAGGAATTACGAGAAAAAATTAAATCTGATTTGCCCTCAACAGAAAGTAATGATGATCCTGATAATAACTTGCCAAAGAGAATAAAGCTTGGTAAAGGACGATGTGCAGTTTGTCCTCGAGCTAAGGACAAAAAAACCACAATTAGTTGTATTAAATGTGAACAATTTACTTGCAAGGATCACTCTAATTACGTCTGTGACAAATGTATGTAAAGTCCAATAAAGGTATGTAAATTTTTTTGAAAATGAGTAAGTTTTTTTTTTTTTTTTTTTTTTTTTTTTTTTTTTTTTTTTTAAGAATTATTAGTGCAGATATTTATTTAAATATATTCTGAAATTGAAACTTATATCTTAAAAATATATTTTATACATTTTTTATATATGTTTGAATAAATTTACATGCGTAAATTGCATTAAACTTAAGTTTTTCGGTGGGGTTATACAGGAACCCCACGCGACCAAATGTGTGCTAATGAGTGCGCGCCTTCCACCGGGTTAAACAAAACCACAATTTTACAAAACTCACAAAACGGAACGACGGAAAAATGTACCCGGGGAGACATTTATGAACAACAATAAAAGTTTCCCATCTCACAAAGGAGACATGAGTTGTTTTTAATTAAACGGCTTAAGACCATTGAGAGCATTTTTGAAAATGACAATATTGCACTGCTAGCACAATTTCGTTTTTTATGGACCACTGCTGCTTTTCATTCGAAAAGAAATATACACTATCAAAATTAAAATTAATCAATATGAAATTTTAACTCTTAATTGATTTTTATCAGAAATGAAATTTTTCGCGTTAATTCCGTAAAAAATTCTTATTTTTGTTTTTCAAATTTCGTATTTTCATTTTCATTCATAAAAAAATTCATTAACTATACATCAACAAGTGGGTAAGTGTGATCACAGATGTCATAGAGTGTTTCGTTTAATATTCCTTTCAAAACACTTTATCCTTCAATTAATAAACCCAAATTGTTATTTTATATTTATTAAATCCTTACATAGATAGGGATGACAGAGAGGGGCGAGGATGGAGGTAAAGAGATGAGAAGAATAACATTATTGGGCACATGGCCTTCCATTTAAGATATTACATGACATATCGCAGATTAAATTTGAAGTTTGCGAATTTTTTTCAATAGACCGCCCTGGCGACAGAAAGACGAAAACGGGTAAGAAGATTCTTATTGTTGAGATTTGTTATGCAGATTTTTTTCTTTATTTTGGGGAACATTTGTGGGGTAACATTAAAATCCCCCTAGTGGTGAAACAATGAGTTAAGAGGGCGGGCAGTAGATGCTTAATAATCTATAGAACAAGAGCATTAAAACGATGCGTCACATGGAAAAATAAATTTCGTCCCCCACCCCCTCTCGGGGAAATGACCCTAAATGTCTGGGGTCTAAATCGACCCCAGCCAAATGTCGGGTTCACGAGATACCACTTTCGTCAAGCCCTCAAATGAGGTCGAATCTCGCAGTAGTTTAATTAGGGGTTGAGTTAGAAAAATTTATTAAAATACAGAAGTTAGAGCCTGGAGATATCCCCCACGCACACATACGCACTTCTTAAAAAAATTTAAGTGTTATAAAATATCTGAAATTTTAAAATCGATGACTTCATTACTTTTCTTTACTTTAATTTCTTTTTTTTTCTTGCTGAAATTAATATTTGTAAATAGTGGTAACTACTACCACTCATAAATAAAATGGTCAATATGTGTATTTTATATAACCTATAATAAAAAATCGACGTAAAATAATGATAATTAGTGGAAAAACACTTAGATTTGAATAATGTGTCATACAAAAGCATTTCTTTTTTAAAGCGTATTTTGGATAAAATAAAAAAGTTCTTAATCGATTTTTACAAAAATTACATATTCGTAATCAGCGTCGAAAAATAAGCGTATATGCACAGTTTTAAAATCAATAAATGCAGCATTTGTAAAAGATTTATACCCCAAAAAACAATCCTAGTCAAAAAATTATCTGTGGTTTTACCAGATGTCAAAGTTTTCGCGGAGAGGAAATGAATGCTTTTATTAAACCAGATTTTTAATTCATAATTAGAGTTCTACAGGGACTATTTTAACAAAAATTACATATTCGGAATCAGCGTCAAAAATTACACATAGATGCTTAAAAATTAAATCTATAGATGAAATATTTGTAAAAAAAATTATAGGCCGGCAAAAAATACCAGTACTCCAGGCGGCAGCCGTCTGGCCATGAAATATTTCTCAAACACCTGCGTTCGATTGCTTACCTTTGAAAGAAAATAAAATGAGTTTATAAAAATCCATTTATAATGCATTTTTCAGCTTCTAGATGAAATTTTCGAAAAAACAGAATAAATTCTGAGAGAGAAAAAGTTTTTGTTTCCGCGTGCGCAATTTTCATGTTTTTAGGCCCGGTAGATTTTAAGGTACGTGCATGTTTGCAAACTTCCAGTACATTTATCGCTTTAGTAGCTGGGCGAAATTATGGCAAATCTCCTCATTTTTGGAAAAATCGATGTGGTTTGATTAAAATCAATGCTTTAGTTGAATTATGAATCATTTTCCACTGTTTTAATTTGGGGTTTTAATTAACAACGTGTGTTAAATTAGACTTTTCAAAATTTTATGGTTTTGGCAAGAGCAGAAGGTGTTCAGCTCTATGTAAAAAAAAAAAAAAAAAAAAAAAAAAAAAAAGTCTGGAACTTAAATAGTTTCCGAGTACGACTCTGCGGCAAATGGACGGACAGACAAAAAGGCGAGACCATAAGGGTTTCATTAAATGAACGAAATCCTAAAAATGCACTACTCTGTAAAAAATTGCTGCAATAGTTTTACCACAGCAAAGACTCAAGGCAAAGTTACACTGAAAAACAAGGTTTTGCTCTTAGAAAAACAGACTTTGCTTTTAGATAAATGTATTTTGCCCGTAAAATATTAATTTGACCGTTTTGTTGGAAAAGTGACATTTTCGGTAAATTTGCTAAGAGTAATTCAAGATAAAATACCCGTAAAGTTCCAATTTTTTTCACAATGTAGGTATAATATTTAAAATTATTATTACAAATCCCATGAACTATTTGTATTGCGTTTTGTTTAGAAATATAATCCTCTTTTGATGGTTTTAATGGAATTTAAACAAAATAAACCTAGAAACACACATTCTAAACATACTCATGTAAAATAAAAGATAGTATAGCTGTAAAGAAATAAATACTGTACCATATAATTATTCATATTTTCACTGTAAATTAATAGGACGTAACTTAAAAATCGCATTAGCGAAAATAATTTTTATGTGAGCGTGTCAATTTGTTCTCATCTTTGAACGATTCCACATTACAGCATCGATTTGCAGCAAACAGGCTGTGAAACAAAACATTTACTTACGCAACATTTATTTGAATGATTCTATTCCGCCCCTTTTTGCTTCTGTGTTATTTGCTGTCAAAAATAACTTTAATATCCGGATATACAAACACGAGCAAATTCTAGAAAATTGGTTCAAATATAAACGTCGGGTATATTTCAGAATATCGTATTTAAACAACCCTATTTATTAAGGATAAATTATTGTTTAAAATTAACCTTAGTGGTGGAAAGCATGCGTGTATCTCATCAACTAAAAATACTAGTTAACGATTATTTTTTATAGAGGTTTAATAGTAAAAAATGTTTACATATCCCTGAAATTCAGGGACGAATTTCCCATTTAGTAACTTAATTTCAATCTATTTTATTTCAATTAAAATACACTCATGGGTATTATCTTTAATTAGATAATGACGCGGCAATTTCAATTTTAGACGTTGAGAACATGTTTGGTGTCGAATTTATCACTGAACATTTAGTCATGAGGGCAATTAGGAATTTTAACAGTAATTTTAAAAACACAATATTTTTAATTACGTTGGAACAGAAAATTTTCGAAATGATCTGTCGTTCAAGCAAATGACCATGTAGACCCTACACAACATTTTACGTATTTTTTTGCATAATAACATGCATATTCGTGAACATATAAACTTTGCTGTAAAAAAAAAAAAAAAAAAAAAAAAAAAAAAAAAAAAAAAAAAAATTGTTTTTATTTATAGCACGGAAATTTTCAATCGAATTTGAGGCTTCTTTTCGAAAACATGGCAAAGTTCAGTAGAAAAATTATAATATAATTAAAAAATGAGCATTTCAAACATTAATGAAATATGAGTATTTTTCTAAGAAATAATTTTTAACTACACACGTGAAGCAATGACATCTTTTTCATAATTTGATAGTCAGCTACATAGGACAACTTTTATTTAAAAAAAAGTCCAATTTTGAGAAAATATATTGATGATATAGTGAACTGAATTTCTACTTTCTTTTTGGGACGTTTCGAATTTTAATATTTCTTTAAAATTTTCTTCTTCTTTACGACATGAAAATTGTATGAAGTAATTGTCCATAAATGTGTTTATCTATTACTGAAAGATGGCAGAATAAGATTGATATTTATTTGCTTAAATGAAGGCCTTTTTCGGTGTTTATAGATTTTTCATGTTTCAAGATAGCGAAATGTAGAAAGTAAGTTTATTTGTATTTTTTGTATCAAGGATCCAAATGAATAAGTCATAATCTTAGCTTGTAGACTTCTTTGAAATGTGTATTTTTTTTAATTGAGAAATTATATGTTCAAGCCTATTTTTTATGCATGTTTGTAACATACAAAATATACGGCGCAAGGCGCAAACGGGTACATATTTCTATTAGGCATTTAGAGGACAGTTATTTATGTAAAGTCCTTTTCAAGATGATTTTGAAATAAAATGTTTTTTAGCCTCAAATATGATTATTCTTAATTTATTATTAATAATACTTATAATGTTTTTAGTCTCTGTAAAGAAATAAATATAAATTTTAATAGTTCATAAAAATACTAATTATAGTATATAATATACAATTTAAAAGCATAATTTATATAAATTTGACAAAACATGTAATTATACATTTTTCCACATATTGATATTCCCATATTTAGTACGTTTACATTTTATGAAAATAAATGTAAAAATATTTTAGCGTAATGGTTTTTAGTATTTTTCTAGCTCATTTTGCAACATTTTAAAGTAATTTTACCAGCAAATTTGAGAAAACAAAAATGCAGGCATAAATTGGTTAATAAACGGATTTTTTAATTGGAGCATAATATTTCAACAGTACTTTGTCAAGTTTTCAAAAACCGGCTTTTAAATTTGATTGAAACTTGAGCATGTTTTTCAGCATTTGACTATTTTCTGTTACAAGGAGATTGAAAATATTATTTTCTCATTTATTTTTGGCCCCTTAATATATTTACTAGAAAACATGATATCAAATATTTTCTTTACATCCTCCATGTTCAAGTATGATTCGTCAAGTATTTCGTCAAGTATTTTCCTCAAAACATCAGAAATCAAAAGTTGTATTTTATAATTAACAATATAAATTAATAATAATAAACCGTAAGTAAGCAGTAGTACATCGTCTTATTACTATACTAGCAATAATATACCGTATATTACTGCTTAACGGTGTAACACTGCTTATTTTATGTTTTTTTTTTTTGTTGTTGTTGTTTTTTTTTTACGGTCTAATTCTAGCAGCTGGGGTGCTAGTAATATACCCTAAAATCAACATTTAAAAAAAATAATAATGGATTTTAACAGATTGATAAATTAGGAAAAATTAAAAAAAGTAATCCATTAATTTTTTTTTAACTTGAAACTTTGAATGATTTGAGTTGGAGATACAGTATAACTTCAAAAATCCGGCATCAACGGGACCGCGACTATGCCGGATTTTTGAAAATTCCGGGTTTTTGAAGGAATGCCAAAAGTAGTAACTAGGAATATCGAAAGTAGCAGTATATTCCTAATGGTGCCTTTAGACATAATTTAATTCATTATTAAGTTTAAGTGATAATTATGTAAGAAAAAAAATTAAATATAAAAATAAACTTACATTAATTGATATTTTCTATGTTACAGAAAAAAAAAATCTAATAAAGAGTGAAATTATTTATTCTCGTGTAATATCGGAAACCTGGATGTCAATTTTGTTTGCTTCAATGTTTTTGGCCGTTCTTTAACAAGTTTTGCCCCACTAGTGGCTGAGAGGTTCTGCTTTCGAAGCTGGTAGATGGGAGGTGCTGGGTTCGAACCCAATCACGTCCGTCGGTCTAATCATTCGGAGTTTTCGTGGTTTTCTTCGAACCAGGGATTTTCATGCGTAAATACTGATTAGGTTCCCTTAGAAAGACCCCCGAGAAGAGCACTCCCCCCTCGGGCCTATATCCCTAGAATCGGCCGTCAAAAATCACCTTTAATAAGTTTCTCTTGTATTTTATACAAATGGAAAATCTCTATTTCGGAAATACAGTCTTGTTCTCTAAAGAGGATATTAATTAAAGAAAATAAGTTAAAACTGGTGTGAATGAATAAGAACAAAAAATCTTCTTAAAACACCATGATTTTTTTTATGGTGTTTTAAGAAGATTTTTTGTTCTTATTAGGATATTAATTCTTCAATCAAGTTTTTGCATTTTTCTAGTGACACCTTTTCTTATGCCTGTTGTTCATCCTCGTCGTTGGAGCTGTTACTAGTGTTATCGGTGGTTCTATTTAGCACAGCGTCAGAAGAGAGACTCCAAAGAACTTGTGTACTAGTATCCAAGCAGTTGCTGTTCAACAGTGCAGCTCCCAGATCATTTGTTCAGAAAATAATCACCGCAGACAAATGAAAAAAAAAATGTAAAATATTATTTTTTGGATTTTTACATTCGACCTTGAAGTTTTTAATTCATAAACACTTGCTATTTTTTTTTCTGCCGTAACTTGAAAGTGTAAAAGAAAAAGGAAGGGGATAAGAAGGTTTTGAGTTTTGATGCCGGATTTTTAAAGTTTCCGGATTTCTGAATGACGGATTTTTGAAGTCACACTGTATTTAAAAAAGTTTATCGTCCTCAAAGAACTTCAATTACCTTTCCATAAACAAACCTTTGATGGCCTTTAAGTTCAGGAGTGAGATATACAGGGTGTCCCAAAAGACTCCGTACAACTTCAAAAATTTATTTTAAAAAAATTAATAATAATAGGCCTACAGCAAAAATAATTACAACAGTACATAGAGTAACTTAGAAAGTTTTTTTCTACTACCCTAGTATACTTCTACATGAAATCCTTTCGTTGTACGCGACGTTTGCATGCAATGAAGCATTTCAACTTCAAATTCGAAGCGTTTCACATAATCATCCGTTTGTAACGCCTGCCCAATCGGAATTATGTACGCTGAAAGTTGTAATCGTTTATGAAGCACTCTGCGTATTGTGCTTTTTTACATAATAAGCTCTTACGATGCTTTTCGAATTGATTTTACAGGGCTCCTAGAAAAAGTTTCACGTACTCGTTCCACACTTTCTTCACTAGTACTAGGGCTACCACTTCTTTTTTTATCATTCACATTTCCCGTTGTCATAAATTTCTCATACCAGTCACGAATGCTTTGCAGGCGTCACAAACGCATGATTATGCGAAACGCTTCGAATTCGCAGTTGCAATGCTTTATTGCATGAAAACGTTGCGTGCAACGAAAAGATCTCATGTAGAAGTATACTAGGGTAGTAGAAAAAAAAACTTTTTAAGCTACTCTATATACTGTTGTAATTATTTCTGCTGTAGGTCTATTATTATTATTTTTGTAATAAATTTTTGAAGTTGTACGGAAACATTTGGGACACCCGGTATTTCGTAGTATGATAGATGATTTCTTCACATTGTACACTGTGAAAAAAAAATGTTAATTTTAGGGTATATAAACTGGCACCCCAGTATTATACCGTAAAATGAAAAATAATAAATCGTAAAATAAGCAGTACTAGCTGTTTAACCCGCTCTACGCACGAGAGTTCATGTTCAATAATTATTCGATTTAGAAAAAATATTTTTCTACTACTGTGCATTTTTTCAATGAAATTTAATTTATCATGTTGCTATGGCAGCAGACGATAAAACGATATCTTTGGAATAAGGGAATAAGTAGAATAGAAAGTTTTGTTGACGTTTATAATAAAATATTTTTCTTTATTTTTTAAAAGGTAATAATTAAGCGTAATTAAATAATCTCAAATTATTTGCATGCAAGGTAAAGGAATTATCGCACTAACTGCTACAGCTTCTTAGTACTTCAGAGTGGTGTACGTAATATGAATATCTGACATTGCACTAAACATTTAAAACTGGTTAGAACTCGCGCGATTACGGTTTGAACATAAAAAAATGGCAAAAATTCGTCAAAAACATTAACAAAAAATTAAATTTTCGAATTTTTTACCCCAGTCGTTTATGACCCCCCTATCAGCAACATGTGAGCTAATTTTGTAGCCCTGCGCCCTGTAGTTTCGGAGTTTTTGAGGTTACATAGATACGCGCAAGGATTTTAATAGGGTAAATTATACCGTTAACCAGTAATATAGGGTATATTATTTCTAGTATATTTATAAGACGATATACTACTACTTATTTACGGTTTATTATTGTTAATTTCACAGTATAATACTGACACCCCAACTGCCAGTGTTATACCGTAAAATTTACATATTTTTTTTTTCAGTGTACCAATGTGACTTATGGTTAACGTGTTCAAATGCTATTGTTTTTATTTAAATGATAATTCTAGTACCAGGTATCTCTAAAATGACCGATGATTTTAAAATTCAATAACTTTTAAACGGTGACAGATATTAAAACACTTCTTGCAGGAGGGTTATTTATGATATCAGGAGTTTTTTAAGTGTGATTCTTTATTTGAATTTGAATTTCAAACAATAGATGGCACTGAGAGCAATAAGTACTCATTCCAGACTCGATTTTTGATACTTCGGGTTCCATTCAATACATTTTAATCTGCTTTTTTACATGGAAGAAGAGAGAGGACGAAAACTCGAGCCTGGATTTAGCGGCTATTGCTTGCAGCCCCATCTATTGAAGCTATTTGCAACTAAAACCGAGAATCGCAGCATACAAACTCCTGACATTTTACATAATACTCCTGCAAGAATTTTTTTAATATCTGTCACCGTTTACAAGTTATTGAATTTTAAAATCATCAGTCATTTTTTAGACACCCGGTAAATGAAAGTATTTTGAATTTTGTAAATGCCTTCCGTTCATTTCACTGATTAAGTGAATTTTAATAAGCCTATTTAAATGGGGTGTTCAGTTATCGTAAAAGAAATGCTAGTTATTTTAATATCATATGTAAATTATGCCTCATATTTAATACATTTTTACCAATAAATAAATATCTTCACACACAATGATCCAAGTCCTCACATAAAATAAATTACTTATGTAAAATAGGTATTTGAATATATATTTTACTAAAATGTAAATTTCTGATGCAAGTTTATCACGACCTAAGATTCGATTTCACAATATACATCGATTTGCAGAAAACAAGCTCTGAAACACAGAAATTCAATTACGGTACATTTATTTGAATGATTTTATCCAACCCGTTTTCCTTCTGTGTCATTTGCTCTTCTAAATTACCAGATATCTCAAAGCTCTCAAGAAAATTGCTCTCAAAAACTTGAATGTGCGTATTTTAAAGTATCAGATAAAAATTCAACAACTTTAAACGATAAATATTTTTGGAATGATAAATATTATATTTATAGTTAAATATGAGGATCTGGAGGATACGGAATCACTCAAAGCCGTATGTAATTAACTTATGCAGTATATAGTATATTTTTTGAAATAATATTTTAAAAAGTTAATAATTTAAAAATATGTACCTAATACGTTAGTATTTTTTAGAACATAATTTACATTTTTAGATGTAAATTTCCAACTGGGCGAAAAATGTCCGGACCAGGATTCGAACCCGGGATCTCCTGGCTGAAGCCGCCAGTGCTCTGCCATCTGAACTATCCCGGACGATTCTGGTCGAACTTTTCACCCAGCTAACCTTGATGATTACAGCATCTGGTCTGAAACCTAGTTCAGCTCAACAGAATAAATCTCAGGTAAAGGAACTCTAGAAATCGCTGGATACGAAATTACACTAGATTAATATTAACACAATTATTCTAATTGGTAAACAAATCATATTAGATGTAAATTTCCAACTGGGCGAAAAATGTCCGGACCAGGATTCGAACCCGGGATCTCCTGGCTGAAGCCGCCAGTGCTCTGCCATCTGAGCTATCCCGGACGATTCTGGTCGAACTTTTTCACCCAGCTAACCTTGATGGTTACAGCATCTGGTCTGAAACCTAGTTCAGCTCAACAGAATAAATCTCAGGTAAAGGAACTCCAGAAATCGCTGGATACGAAATTACACTAGATTAATATTAACACAATTATTCTAATTGGTAAACAAATCATATTAGATGTAAATTTCCAACTGGGCGAAAAATGTCCGGAGCAGGATTCGAACCCGGGATCTCCTGGCTGAAGCCGCCAGTGCTCTGCCATCTGAGCTATCCCGGACGATTCTGGTTGAACTTTTTCACCCAGCTAACCTTGATGATTACAGCATCTGGTCTGAAACCTAGTTCAGCTCAACAGAATAAATCTCAGGTAAAGGAACTCCAGAAATCGCTGGATACGAAATTACACTAGATTAATATTAACACAATTATTCTAATTGGTAAACAAATCATATTAGTTGTAAATTTCCAACTGGGCGAAAAATGTCCGGACCAGGATTCGAACCCGGGATCTCCTGGCCGAAGCCGCCAGTGCTCTGCCATCTGAGCTATCCCGGACGATTCTGGTCGAACTTTTTCACCCAGCTAACCTTGATGATTACAGCATCTGGTCTGAAACCTAGTTCAGCTCAACAGAATAAATCTCAGGTAAAGGAACTCCAGAAATCGCTGGATACGAAATTACACTAAAATCAGCCAGGAGATCCCGGGTTCGAATCCTGGTCCGGACATTTTTCGCCCAGTTGGAAATTTACATCTAATATGATTTGTTTACCAATTAGAATAATTGTGTTAATATTAATCTAGTATGATTTGCATTATTAAAACTTTTTAATGACATAAACCTGTAAACTTGGAAAGTGAAAATATATGCAACGACAACGCACATTCAGCTATCGACAGCTGCTGGCGAATGATGCTACAAGAAAGGGAAAAGCTGAAGAATGGAGAGGTAGAAAGAGGGAAAGCTATAAGATCTCATGCCGAAATGAAATTAAGTCAAAACAGCATTATATCAAACTGAGGAAACCTCCGATGAAGGGGCGAAAATGTGTTTTTGGAATTGAACTGGGCAATATAGGCCCTACATTGTACATAATAATCCAGGTACTGTGTAATAGTGATATACAGCATATTTTTGAGCTGTTGGATTATATGTTTTTTGTATGAAAACTAATAAAATATATTTCATAAAAAATTTTAATGTAAATGTATGCAAACAATATAACGAAATTTTTTTGAATGAAAAAAATAATGAGTCATATTTTTAGTAACTTTAATAACATATAATGAAAAGATGTCTATACTGTGACAACTCTTTACTATGATAATAATGACTGAAGATATGGTATAACATTAAGGGGGTCTCAGGACACTTTAAGCTTCAAAATGTTTTAGAAATTTAAATTTTTTTAGATATTAAACTGCTCACTTTTCTGAATATTTTAATGTAACTGTTTCCTTGAAATACTCATTAGAACAGAAATTATGGCTTTTAGAATTATACCAGCTGAATAGCTGAAGTGGCCTTTTCGAGACTTTGGAGTCATTTTTCTCTAGATCACGTTTTTGGGCATAACGCGCAGGATATCTCAGAAATTTCAGAATATTTTTTTTTATAAAATTTTCAAAACATACGTTTCATGTTAATCTGTAAATGCATAGATTACCAAGAATTACCTTTTTATTGTTCGAAAAAATATTTCTTTTAGGTGATTATGTTGTTGAAATTTTCAAAATTTTGTATTAGCTAAATACAACTTAGTATTAAAAATATAAAAATGCTTTAAATACAATTTTTTTATAGTTCAGGGTAACTATTACAATCTGAAGTATAAGTAGGCACGAAAATTTTCATTCTAGTTGCAGTATGTATTTTGTAATCGTGCCTGTAAGCTGTTATAAAAAATTTGGGCTCGTCAACTTTCTGACAATTTGGAGCTCCCTGTAAATGCTAAATCCGCATCTTGCAATTTTTTAAATACATAAAATGAAAAAAAAACTTACTTATATCTTTCATCTCAATAAAAATTGTGTTTTAAAATCATATACATTTCAAGATATTAAATGTTGAAAATAGTCTCTTTTTTCATTTTTTTCTATTTTAAGAGTCGTGAGACCCTTTAATATATGAACTTGTATATTTTGTTTTCCTAAAAATTAGAATACTGACATTGATTATTTCTGTATTTAAAAACTTGTCTAAATACCTGGTGATTCAAAAAAAGATTGAGTATAATTTGGAGGGTAGTGCATACTGGAACAAACAATCGGTCCCTAAGGACCCATATTCGAAATCGATTTCTTTATTCAGAAATATAGTTGTTTACTTCAATGAAAACGTAATTAGCGTAAAAAATAGTACATATAAAAGCATATTACAATGTATATTCCAAACGGAAAAGTAAAAACATATATTAAAATATTTATTTGCTTAAAAAAAGTTACTAAAAACTCATTAAAAATATATTAAAAACATATATTGACATGTTTCAACTCCTTGAGTCGTAATCAGAATGTATAACAGAAAAATACAATGAATATAAAAACCGAAAAAAAAAACATGGAATGCAAGTAAACATATAATGCCCCCTACATTTTCGATATCGCACGCGTTCATTCTATGTCGCGATTCCGCAAGTTGTCCAACCACTCAATCCATATATTCTGGAGGCGAAAATATAACGTATCGTTACAAACCCCTGAACCTCCTAAATAAATTAAATGGGCTCTCTTATAAGAAATTGTAAATAAAAATCTACTCTCGTTAAAAAGTATGTTAATGCTCTCTATTTGATTTAGTCGGGATAAAGCAGTATTACCCCTGTTATATTTTATATTCATTTTCGTCTACGTAACCATTTAGCCTTTTGTAATCTTAACGTCTTTTAAGCAAATAAATGTTTTAATATATGTTTTTACTTTTCCGCTAGGAATAAATATTGTAATATGCTTTTTAGTAGACGTAATTTAATTTTATTACTCTTATTTATACTTACATATAAAAGCAATTTTCAACAGATTTATATTGCTTTGTAAGAAAGGCAATCAGAACACGAAAAGTAATGTAAGTGTAAGGCATTTCGTTAAATGAAACTGTATGAACTGTCTATTACACTGTAAAAATAAAAGACGAATGTTTATTAATCTACGAAAACGTACAATAATCACGAACGCAAATATATAATCACCTGTTCCGTGTCATTCAAGATTCCGAAATATCTTTAGAAATCCCAGAAAACTATTTTATTTCGAAATTTAAAGAGGAATGTATAAAAATAACTTTTTATTAGCTGCCCGTAATTTTCGGAAACGTTTCCTAGTAGCTTTTACAATGCATTAATCAGTTCTCTGTAAGGTTAGTTGAAGTAACTGGGCCACAGGCTATTTTATAAAAAACTGTTGGTGTTTTTTAAGTTTTAGCTTTTGTGAACAATGCCCCTTAATCTGTACTTCCTAAAACAATGTGTATCAATTCAATCATAACTCTCACTTTGCTGTGATAGTTTGTCAAAAATTTAAGTTTCTTTTTTTAAAAACAACGTCAATATGGTTGAACTTCCTCGGCTTTTTATTAAAATACTGTAAGTACTTTTATTAAACAATATATATTTTTTAAAGATTAGACATATAACTACATTAATATTATTATGTATCTATACCTATTTACTTCATGTTTCAAATGTAAGCCCGGTGTCCCAGTTACCCCATAAATTTTTCAAGAATGGGGTAACTGGGACATGTATCCTTGGTAACTGGACCATGCTGGATCCAGTTACTCCAATAGATATAAATATTTTTTGTGCTTCTCTTACTACGAGAAGTAAATTTTTCCATTACTTTTTTGCTCACAATAAAGAAAATTATAGAACACCTTATTAAAATTACGTAATAAAAAAAAACATATTGGGTGGTATCAAACCAAATTTATTGACCCCTTGAAGGGCGGTGATACTGTTTTTGGCATCACTTAATTTTAATTTCTAATTGCCACATTGACACCTGAATTTTATATTGAAAATTTCACCTTTATTAAGTCCCCGAAAATATACTTTTACTTGATTTCAGATAGATTCTCTTGTAAATATTGGTGTCAGTAAATTATTTCAACATTTTACGAATGCAAGTACCTTGCCCTGAAAATGAGATAGCCAGACCTTGAAATGGTACTATAACCAGGGGTCGCATTCTATAGGGAAACTTTTATCGTTCCTACCACTATTTTGAAAATAATATCTTCATCGCACCTTTCTTTAAGGGTTCTGGTAGGAACAATAAAATTTTCCATATATAATGTGACTCCTGGATAAAGATAAAGTACATACGTAGCCGTTTGTTCATAGATTTACCTTGCTATTTTTTCCTTAAAATACCCATGTGACTTTTATACTTATTATCTATACTAAAGTACATAAGTACCTACTTAAGTTTTATGTTTTTGGTATAAATAAATCTAATATTTTTATTTTAGTGCTTTTTTTAGACATATTGACAGCAAAGGTTTCCCTTACAACGCTGTTTATTGATATGTAATTTACATGATCTGCCTGATTTAACTTTTTAAAGTTGTTTACACTTTTTCAAACAGGACCCTATATCCGATATGAAAAAATATAAACGCGTGTGGAACATAGACCCCCCTGGTCCAGTTACCCCATTTTTTTGGGTCAACTGGACCCATGAGGAAAGAAAGATAAAATATGCATATTTTTTATATTTTTAAATATTAAAATGTAATTTTGGGCATTTCTGTCTGATAGAGGGAACCTAACTGAACACATTTACAGAAGTTCAGACTTTAATTCAAATGAACGTTAGCTTTTTGAAGCTGAATTGTCAGAAGCTGCAGAGTCACATTGTAAAATCATGGCCCAGTTACCCCAACTAACCTTACCCGGAAAATCGGTTTATCGGATTCTAGCAATTCTCGAGTAAACATTTTCAGCTGCATAATTGAATTTGTGCATGCTGTTATAACAAAGTAATGCTAATTTTCATATTAATGTTAATTCTGTTAATTTTGTGTATTTGCCTGATAAACATGTTTTCTGAGTATCAGAATATTTAGCTGAGAAGTGATAGCATCCGAAAAAGTGATATACCGATTTGAGAAAACTGATTATTTCACTGTTAAATCTACTCAGAAACGTTTCCGATGACGGGCAGCTAATAAAAATTTATTTTTATAAATTGTTCTTTAAATCTTGTACATAAATAGTTTTCTGGGGTTTTTACGGGGACTCAGGACTCTGAAAAAATGAAAAAAAAGAACATTTTTAACATTGAACATCTTAAAATGTATTTGATTTTACGACGCAATTTTTATTGGAGTTGAAAGATACAATTACGTTCTTTCATTTCATGCATTTATAAAATTGTAAGATGCAGAATTCGCAGTTACAGGGGGCTCCAAACTGTCAGACAATAGTCGAGCAGAAAATTGACATAATAGATTACGCGCAGCATTACAAAATAAATTTTCCAACTAGAATGAAAATTTTGGTGCCTACTTATTCTTCCGATTATAATAATAAATACCCTGAATCTAAATAAATTTGTATTTAAAGCATTTTTATATTTTTAATACAAAGTTGTATTTAGCTAATGCAGAATTTAGAAAATTTCAACAGTGTAATCACCTAAAAAATATTTTTTTTTTAACAATAAAAGGGAAAATTTTGGTTCAGTTTATAGAGAATAAGATGAAACATATGTTTCGAAAATTTTATGAAAAAATATTCAGAGTTTTTTAGAGATATAGTGCGCGTTATGGCTAAAAACGTCGTTTGGAGAAAAATGTCTTCAAAGTTTCGGAAACGCCACTTTAGCTATTGAGCGGTTATGATTCTAAAAGCCATAACTTCTGTTCTAATGGGAATTTCAAGGAAATACGATGGTCGATCCAGAAATAAGGCTCCTATCAAATTTACAAGTAGACAACATTGTTTATTCTCATAGAAATTTACATCGTTGGAAAGAAGAAAGTTTTCTCTATTTCATGACATAATCGCCAACTTTTTCTACTTATTTTTGTAGACGGTACTCCGATTTTTGTATCTCAATGTCGTAGAACTCCGCCGCCAACCCGTTCAGAAGCGTTTCACCCCTTCTTTGGTGTCATCGTCTCTCTGCAAGCGTTGGTCACCCAAGTGTTTCTTTGACCTTGGGAACAAGTGATAATCACTAGGTGCGAGGTCCGTATTTCGCCTGGCACCTTCCCGTGGGGTCTGAGCTCCTTGGGAACCTTACTTCTGGATCGACATTCGTAATTATACCAAAAATTTCCGAAAAGATAACAGTTTAGCGTCTAAAAAAATTAAATTTTCGAAACTTTTAATGCTTTAAGAGTCCTGTGACCCTTAAAGGCAAAGAAACGCGTTTCGGAAACTTCGGTGACTCGGAACGGGTTATTGTATATTTTCGTTCTTGGTACTCACTTGATATAAACTTTTGTTGATTAAGAAAATATTTTTTTTCGTACAGTGTACATTCAAAAATGTGGAATGTCCAGTTCTACTCTATTTGGATAAGGATGTTAGACAAGCCTATCACTTCCCATAATATCGCTACTTTCAAGAAGAAAAAAGTTATTCACTTTCCAATTTCCTTAAAACATCTTCATTGCTGCATAAATTATGAAAAAAAATCACTGATCGGTATCGGGTAATTTGACCGCAGTCAATTAATTTTTGACTGCGTTAATAGTTTGTGACCTTAGTTTCCTATGAACAAAAATTATGTTGATGTGTGGAGTACCACATTTTAAGGTTTTTAATCTTTTTTTTAATCATATTCTGTATAGTTCCTACAAAGATCGATTGGAAACAAATTCCCTAAGAGAATTTGAGATCTTAAATATTGTATAAGGGAAGTTATTTGTTTCCTTCTATATTCAAAAACTCATTTAATTGTCAATTAAAAGCACTGAAGTACTTTTTATTTAAAAACTGCCAACAACGGGTATTTGGTAAAGAATATTTCTTAAAAATTCCCATAATCTTCAAAACAGCAATTAATTTCAATATTTTCTAAACATACATAAAAGGACATTTTAATAAATCTTATCCCTGTATCTTTAAAACTATTTTTTTTTTGCATGCAGAAGAGTTTTTAAGGAAACTTAGGTCGATATAAACGTAAACATAAAATAAAATTGCAAATACTGATTCAAACAGTCTCAGTTGTACAATTTACACACCGTATGAAATGCCATACGTTTTCAAAATCCTTAAAATATATTATTACTGTCATTATTTTCATGAAAAAAATACATTTTGATTATCTATGACATTGAGATTTGAGAAACACGAGGGCTTTACATTTTTTCTTTAGCCTTTGCACTATAAAACTCTATTTTGGTTCTAAAAACTATTGAAGCACTGACTTGCATAAGAATATAGCACATTAATTTTATGTAGCGATCAAATATTCAGATTTGTCTTGAATCCGAAGAACAAATAATATTTACGAAAAGAAATGTGAACAAATGATACGATTTTCATGTTTAATTGCAATGAGCACTACCAGGTAAGTACGGTATAAGATGAATTTTATGTATGAGGAAGTAGGGTAAAATCACATACATTATTTTCAGTTGCTTCATGAAACCAGAGTTTTATAAATCTTTGCGCAAATGCTCCTTGTATCTTTGTATAATAAATTATTTTAAATATACGGTCTGTGTATCCCATTTTTATTAACAAATATTTTTCTAGAAAATCTCAAATCGCACGGTCTTACTCATACAGATGGGTAACATTCCATGGATATGTTAAAATTACAGGAAATGAAATACGTTTAACCTTTTACGCACTGAATTATGAATGCTTGAAAATTTTATCTTCTAAAGCATTTTTCATGAAAAAGTTTAAACTACATTAGAAGATTTACATAAACATTTAATAAATTTTAGAAGGATTTCAGAAGGATTGAAGGATTTAGAAGGATTAAATAGATTTGAATTTATAGGGATTTTGTGCAATATTTATAACCCCACTCAAATTTTTTATTTTAAATATTTTCCTTGATATTTTGTACAGTTAGGAAATGTACAAATATAATGTTCTTACAATAGAAATATAGAAATATTTCCGAATTGAAAAAATCACCCCCCCCCCCCCACAACGCAAAGAAATCTGAAAAGATTGAAAGGCAAAAGAAATCATCCTTTTAAAGATAAATTTTGTTTTATGTAACCAATAATGCTTTTGGAACAAGATAAAGTAATGCATCTATAAGTCAGTTATCAAAATAAAATTGCGACAAAAGCGTAATATATGCGAAACTTGAAAAAATGATTGATTTTAATCATAAGAAAATAATGGATCAAGGCTCCCCACATATGGGAGGCTTGCTATTTTATATTGAAATATTTGTTAAGGGAAATAATATCAGTTTAAAAAAGGCAGAATAACTTTATTCTACATCATTCAATTACCATATAATATTATTTTGGAAAATGTGATGAGTAAACAAATCTTCTTAGACGGAATTCAAGGCACAGGAGAATAAAATCCGTTTTAAGCAAGCACTTCTTGTGACCCTCGACTTGGAAACACTAGTTTCCACCTAATTTCGCTTCATCTCATTGTGTTCATCTTGGTGAAATTTTCTACATACCTTCCTGAAGTGTTTTGATCAATGCAATGTTTTTTGCTAGAGGTATGAACACTTAACATTTCTTAAGGCTGCTGCTTTCATCCTTTCTAATCTTTTCCATACCTTATATTAAACTACTAGGAGTACTATTTAAATAAAGTTTCTATCAACTTTCCAATTAATATTTCATTAAATGTTTTCATGCTTCTATAGCATTTTTTTAAATCTTCCTTTAATCCATTTTCAATATTTTTTTTCTATCAGCACAATTTAGCTGTAGCTTTACAGAATAATTTTCTATTACTTTAGAAATATAACTATTAACCCCCATTATGTACATCGTATAATAAAACGATTTTCAAACACACTTAATTAAACGCGCTTTGACCATCTGGTCAACCTTACCTCACATTGATTGGATCAAGCCTCCCCACATAGCCTCTTTTTACATTATAGCGCATGGTTATGTTTAGCATAATTTACTGCACAATATTTATGCCTGAAATGAAAGCTCAATATTTTTGCATTACTTAAAACCTACTTACTTAAATTTCTATGATATATTTTATCTGAGAAAATGTTACAACTGTTTCTAAAAAATACACTTTATAAGCTGAAATCTCTTTACAATTGACTTTTCTACACCTGTTTCAATTATTTGCATGAAACAAAGACTATTGTTTGAGCATTTCAGTAGCTTTGGTTGCCACCTATTGGCAAAACTCTGAAATTCTTTTAAATATGAGAATTGAAAGGGTGGGTCAAGCCTCTCCTATGGTCAACCCTCTACATCCTCCCCATTGCATTGCAGCATATAAATTATACCAATGGAAGTGTGCAGAGTAGTAAATGGGAGCTTATTCTTGAAAAAAATCTAAATATTTCGATCATTACCCACAAGAGGTCGGCTCAAATTGAGCGAAATCTGAGATACCTGGTTTCACTGAACTGTAACTCAGATAGCATGAACAGCAGCAAGTTTAATTTTTTCTTACATTATCTTGCCGTGGCAAATTTGAATTGAGAAATCCGCAGCAAATTTCCTGCAAGGTATACCATCCCCCACTTGCATGAGTAGTTTGTTGGGAAAATGATGGCAAGACCGTCTTTAATTCACGAAAGTGTCGAAAGCAAAAAATCCCTCTGTTGAGAGAATAGACAATCAGCACATACGCAGAAATTGCAGAAATTGTATTCGGTTGGCACTGCTTTTACTAAATGCTATCCTTATTAAATACCAAAAAAGGCTCGTGTTAAGTACAAATATTACCGTAACTTGTTTATGGTGATGAAAACGATGCATGAACCTTCAGACGGTGTGTTCGCATCAATAGATCTGATCAGGTCTATGCACCCTTCCGAAGGGGTTAAACTTATAGTGTAACAATTATAAACAGATAGTGGGGTGTGGAAAGATTGCTACTTTGCAGTAAGTTTGCAGCATTTTTGATATACTTGTTTGCGGTTAATTTTCAATAAATTTGATACCAGCATGAATTAAACTTGCACGACACGTTAACCACAAGCTCAAAGTGTGGTAACTTCGGCGTTTGCGTTACCTTGCTACAGTCTTGTTATGAACTTTCAGCCTCGTCATGCTGAGCTTGCTGCAACTTTGCAGGTTTTCAAAGCAAGACTGCTGCAAATTTTCTGAAAACTAAAAATGCTATCTCGGAAGGTTTTATCCCACATTCGTCTACCTTTAGTGGTACTAATGAGTGAATATAACAAAATGCGAGAGTTTGAAAACAAAAATTTTGAAAACTTAAATCGTTGCAAGGATTCTGTTTCTTTTTTAATGTTGGTTGAACATCTGTATAAAGAAATTTATGTGAAAAATCGTTAAAGTTTGAAGAGCTTAAGTTCATTTTTATGTAATCATAATTATGTGTCATTTTCTTGGCATACGTATGCCAGGATAATGACAATTTCATTCTAAAAAAGTTTTCACATTAGTGTTTATTTTATTTTTTAGATCTAACATTTTAATTTTGTTCAAAGGAACATGTTTCATCTATAGTACCTCCAATTCAGTGTAACATTCAGTTTTATTTGCAATTTATAAAAGCCAGGAAAATGACATAATAAAAGTCTACTCAATTTCTGCAAAGCCTTTAAACACATTATTTTCAAAGAAATATTAAAAAGATCTTGCTGGTAGCAATGATTTTACTACTTCTGACTTGAACTATATGTCAAGAACAAGAAGAATTACTCTGCAATGCCATCTTTATACATCATAAAGAACTAAAATGAGCAGGCCAGGACAATGACATTCATTTTCAGTGACAATCATATTGTAATTATGGAAAATTATTTGTAAAATACAGAACTTGTTACCTTCCACATATAAGGTATGTATATCCACATATGTGCTATATAAGGTATAATTATTAAATAGAAATTAAAAGAAACTAGAAAAAGATATCTGTACATGATAGCAGAAAGCCTTTTACTTTACACACATCACAGTGTGACATGCCAGGAAAATGACAATATGAAATTTTACGTCTTTGAATTGCTTTATTTTTGTGTTATTATGGATATAATATGTCTGAAAATATTTCTAAGAATACTTTTTATTAGAATGTTAAAAAGAAAATTGCATTATATAACATTAAATAGCAATTTTATTGTGCGTACTGCAGTTTCCGTGTTTTGTGATATTGACTTTAATGTACTTTTAAGAAATTTTCGAAAATTCAAAATATACATACCCATTAATCTGAAACTTGTGCTTGTTTAACATTCGTACAAAAGAAGGACATTTTGCTTTATCTGTGTTAACACCACATGCAGCCCTAGTAACATAAACTCAATGGATTCTTCTCGGCTTAACACGTAAAATTCTAAAATTCTTAATGCAATTTTATATAGTTTAGTAACAGAAAAATCTACTTTTTGTAATGCATGTATTATAATTACATGTTATTTGATATACCATGCTTCAGGCATTATTATTATTGTGGAGAGCAACATCAGTACAGACCCTTTGATACATGTTAGATTTGGTTATTAAAAAGACACTCTATTTTTCATTAAAAATTCTTCGATAATGTCTGTAACAAATTACATTATAAACAATCAATAACAATATATTTAGTTTCTTACAAAAAAAGAAAGAAAAAAAAACAAAAAAAAAACACTCACAGTCTCACACTTAAAAGATGTATTACATACCACGAACGGCTAAAGAAGTTCTACATTATTAGTATATGTAAGTGTCAGATTATATGTGTGTGTGTTTTTATGCAACTAAGCGTATTCTAAATGATTGTTTATATTGTAAATTCTTACAGACAATATCGAAGAATTTTTTAAGAAAATAACCAAAAATAAAATATAACGAAGGGGCTGTACTGGTGTTGCTCTTCACAATAATAATAATAATACCTTATGGGATGGTATATCAATTAGCATATGATAATCTTTAAGTAATATCTGATTTTTCCCGCACTTATCCTATTGCCCCAATTTAATAGTATATTATAATTTAAAGAAGTTTTCGAAATATTTAAAATATTTATAAATCAATCTGAAGCTTCAACTTTTTTATTATTTCTACACTACAATAGAAATATAGAAATATTTCCAAGTTGAAAAATCCCCCCCCCCACCCCAACACCAAGAAAGCTAAAAAGATGAAAAGGCCCCCCCAAAAAAATCATCCTTTTCAAAATATGTTTGTTTTGTGTAACTAATAATGCTTTTGGAACAGGATAAAGTAATGCACCTATAACTCATTCCAAACTGTATTATTACTAATCGGTGTATTAAATGAATTTTATAACATGTTATTTTAATGGTACTTATAAGTACCGTCAGTAGTTAAAGGGTTAAACTTTCTACTGAATAGGAAAAAAATATTTTACAATTCAACTGAAAGTAAAACACATTCACTTACATGTCTAATGATTTAATATTTGAAGAAAAAAAAAACGATAATTATTTTTACAAAAAATCCAAACAACAAAATCCAAAATACACAATTGTACAAAATTCCTATATATTCAAATTTAATTAATCCTTCTAAATCCTCCAATTCATCTAAAATCCTTCTAAAATATATTAAATGATTACGTAAATCTTCTAATGTAGTTTAAACAATTCAAGAAAAATGCTATAGAAGATAAAATTTTCATAAATTTAAAATTCAGTACATAAAGGGTTAAACTTATTTCATTTCGCGTAATTTTAACAAATAAATGCGATGTTATTAATCTGTTTGAGTAAGACCGGGTGATTTGGGGTTTTCTAGTAAAAGGCAATGAAAGTACAAAGGAAAGATGTTTCGTTGTAACTTGCCAATCCAACTAGTGACATAACCTCAATGGATTCTTTACGGCTTAACACCTCAAACATTAAAATTCATCAAATAAACACGAACGCTTATCTTGTGTATCTCTTCTGAAGGAAGACTTCTGTTGACTTATTTTCATCTAAATTTGCATCCTTTGCAGATTTCAATCAATTAAATCTCATGAAGATTCTTCTTCAAAAAAATTATAAAAACCCCTTTCAAAATCATTAGAAATCGAAGGAATAAATATAGATTTGTCTTAGTTATGTTTTTCCAAGTTCATAAGTGGGGTGCATGTAGGTGTATTTTCTCTCTTACTAAATATTTTTTAGATATAAGAATGCAAAATACATAAGATATTAACCTCGTGTGTTACGACCAGTGTTGAATACAGGGGGTGGCCCGGTAGGGACATCCCCCCCCCCCCGGAGCAATGAAATGAATTTCCCCGAAGATTTGAGATTTTGTGTTTTCAATGGTCAAAAATTGCGACCACCCACCCGGAACCCTATAATGTCACACCCGGAGTCACAGAAATCCCTCCCAGAGAAAAGTGTCTGAATTCAACACTGCGACATATATATTATATTTATTATTTACAAGGCGGTTAAAACACCAATTGAAATTTCAAACAAAAATATTAATAATATTATTTTAGTTATTGAACAAAGTCGCTTCATTGACGAACTTTAAAAATATGCAGTGATTTTATTCTAAATAGTTTAAAACATTCTTTTTATTTATCTTCTCAGTCAAAATTTAATGTAAAATATTATATAAAACGTAGTATAAATTATTTTTGTATGCTCCAAGATATTTTTAATCACATTGTTTCATATAATTTCTCGGAAATAAATTATCGTTAAATTGATTGATCATTTCTTCTTTTTAATATTAAAAAAGAAATTATAGTTGAATGTTAGAATATTACCTCGAGGTTTACTTTCAGAGAAATGTACTGTTAAAATGTAAATGCCAAATTATTATTTTCATCAAATCATTCTGCAAATTGCATATTTATTCTTAATATAATTATTATTTTTATTATTATAACTTATCTTAAAAATGAACTTTAAATGTAATTAAATATAAATTGATGCGTGGAAGCTTCATATTTCTACATGGAAAAGTGAAGTATTAAAATAAATCATACATGGAAATAGAGCGGATGATTTATTAAGATATTTAATTTAAAGTTTTATATTAAACATTTTTCTTTGTCATATAAATGTTGTATTCTATATACATTTTTAAAAGTGCATAATATTTTTATGATAGAAATTAAGTTCATACACTTAAAGCTTGCTATTTATGTTGCAGTGTATAAGCTAAACATGTCTTGGAAAAATAAATTTCACAATTTTCAGTGAATAAACCGATCCTATTTCTTGCATTATTTAATTAATTTAAAAAATCGAAACTCACTTTTAAAAGTATTTGTTTTTTATTATTATCTCGTGATAATTAACTAATTTTTGATTAGCACTTTACAAATAAAAAAATTAAGAGATATTACTTTTGAAATTAAGTGAATTCCCAAAATACTAAGCATACTACGAAATTACAGCTAATAAATGGTTAATTTATCAAAAAAAAAAAAAAAAAAAAAAGAAAGAAAAAAATTGGGAAAACACACTTTTTAATATACTTATATTCATCTAACTGTACTATTAAGTTATTGAAAAACTCATTGGATGGTCATCTCCGATATCAAAAAGATCTCTCCGCGATAAGACATTTTTGATGTGTTTGGCATGATAACACATCAGTTTATAAGGCGATCATCGTCTATTCATATAGTCATCGGAAAACAATTCTTCGAATGCCGATCACTTTTTGCCACTACGGTAGCCATTCTCTTAATAAATGTGATATGCGTTATTTCTTTTCATTTCTTCTCGTTAATATTTAAATTCAGGTGCAATTCTATAAAAAGTTAGCCATGTGCTCCTATAAGAATCATTGATTTTTTTCCCCTAGATAACCTGCATTATTTACCAACAACAGCATTACTGTTTAAAGCAGAAATAAATAACCCGCAAGCTTCACTTTCTCTTTCTTCCTCTAGTATAATACCTATTCAATGATTTTTTTTTTTTTTTTTTTAGTACTACTACTTCTACTACCTTTTTGGGATTAAAAAGAATGCCTTTCTGCAGGCGCAGCTTCATCAGGTCTAAAGTCATTGCGGAAGAGATTAAAAACTTTCACCATTTTTTTGTTATAGGAAGCAACTCCAGGTTCGCATGACTTTGGCAATGAAATGACATAACTTTAACCGTAAACTTCATGCTACGATAAGGATGTATTGTGTTTGGCTGGTTTATGTGGTACATAGTCATTTATATGTTGCTGTCTTTAGTTGTTAACCAAACTCTGGCACTATACTTAAAATTCAGATGGCAAAAAAGGTACACTATGACGCAAAAGTTTAGACAATCACGTCATTCAGCTTTAAAATGTAGAATTATGACGTCAGAATTACAAAAACCTGTAAATATATTCAAAAACTGATTTAAAATGCTATGTACAAAAGACAGTCGTTTTATTTGCTATAATACTAATTTTTTTCATAAAAATTCAAATGTGCTTGTCGCAAAAGTTTAGACACTATTCTAAATTTCTTTGAATATTCGCTGGCATATGCAAATTTAGAATCGATGATGTCACAAATTTGGAGTACTTAAGTTCTGCAAACGATTGCGCTTCATAGTCGACATGCCGAGAGCTAAAGAAATTCAAGTGAATGAGGTTTCAAGGATTTGGCAGTTGAAAGGTGAAGGGAAGAGCGTTTCTGAAATTTCTGCTATTATTAATAGGTCAAAAAAATCTATTTATCGAGTTTTATCGAGTGGTTCCGAATATAAAGCAGAATGTCGGTCTGGGAGGCCACGTGTGACAAATGTACGAGAGGATCGCCTGATACAAAGACTAGCGAGTACTCAACAAATGAGCGTACGTGGAGTTCAAAGCTCATCGGGACTCTCTGTATCAAAGGATACGATTCGTAGACGAATTTTGGAAAAAGGAACAATCGTTTATAGCAAAATGCAGAAGAAACCAGCTCTGAAACCATATCATAAGTTACAAAGACTTATGTGGGCTCGAAAGCATATGTCATATGGAGAGAAATGGCAGTCAGTCATATTTAGCGATGAAAAAAAGTGGAATCTGGATGGTCCAGATGGTTGTTTATCGTATTGGCATGACTTGCGGAAGGAACCTCGACGTTTTTTTAGTCGCAGACAAGGAGGGGGCTCGGTGATGGTTTGAGCAGCCTTTTGCTATAATGGACAAGTATCTCTGACCTTCACCAGTGGTCGTCAAACTTCACAGCATTATACACAGACATTAGAAGAAAACCTACTGCCATTTGCTGAGCTTCTAGGGGGTCCTCAGTGGGAATTTCAGCAAGACAATGCTTCAATTCACACTGCAAAACATTCAAAATCTTGGTTTAATTCCCATAATATAAGAGTTCTCGACTGGCCAGCATGTAGCCCAGATCTTAACCCCATAGAAAAACTTTGGAGCATCATGTGTCGCAAAGTTTATAGCAACGCTAGACAATACTCTTCTGAAAAGGAACTTAAGACATCTATTGAGAATGCATGGTACGATATCGATCCACAAACTATGCAAGATTTAGTTTCTTCCATGCAATCTCGTGTATATGACGTAATACATAAGCATGGATGCGCAACCAGGTTTTAAAAATTGTTTATTTCGATTTTATTTAATTTGTGTCTAAACTTTTGAGACAGCAGTTTATTTTTGTTACCATTTAATTTATTGCAATATGCACAATTCCACTTTTCTTTGTTATAAATATTGTTTATATGTACAGCACATTAATTTCAAGCAGTGATTTGAAAATTGAATAAATATTTTTCAAAGTATGTAAGAATTTCTTCATTGTCTAAACTTTTGCGTCATAGTGTATTAAGAAAATATTGAAATCAATAACAAATTGTCTAAAGGCATTCTTTCCTAAGCATTATATAATGTAATCAAGTTCTCTAAAATATGTAAGGTGACCACATACCCCACTTTACACGTAATAGTCAATATGTCAGAGTTAATCTTGATATATCAGCATTTTTCTTAAATGTCTCAGTTTTTACGATATCCCTCAATATACCCAAATTCCTAAACTAAAGAGATGAAAAACTGCGATACTTTAAATGGAATGATTCCATTCTCGCTATTCAGTAATTGAACTTCTGGAAGGTTACAGCCTGTGTAAAAAATATTTTCCTCGGCAATATTGGAATACATGAAAGTGTAAAAGTTAAATTAATCTTTGTCTTTACCTAAGTATTTTAAGAAAGAATTTAAGCAACACATGTAGGAGAAATGCTTTTGAATATTATTAATGTTAATTTCAAATTTAGTTTTTTTTAAATTGTCAACATAATTTTTTTTGAGGAGGGAAAGATTGAATTTAAATATTGTCTATAATAAGATAATAATATTATGGATTAGGATTATTCTTAATCCTTATATTAAAAAAATAGCCGTGTATAGTAGTCATATATTCGTTACTATATTAATCGTATCCATTAATAACCGTATTCGTATACTAATAAAATTATATGATAAAACTTATTATTATACGTTATAGCTACGATGATTCCATGTCTGTAAACCACAAAGATATATTTTTCAAGAAATAATTATTATAAAGAGATTATAAAGAGAGATATTATAAAGAGTATATTTTTGTTTTGGATACATGGTTAATTAAGGGATGTATACCCTTATATCGATTTTACAAAGCAAGCTCAAAGCATACATTTGGTGGTAGCCGAGAATCAGGAAGCAGGGAGCTGAGATTCTTAGTAAATACCTTAAGATCAATTTATAAACAATGCGACTTTTTATCAAATGGATTATTTGATTACCGTCATACTGTGTTTAAAAAATCGAATGTCATTCACTATAAATTTGATAAAAGTACAGGGTGTCCCAAAAGCCTCCATACAACTTCAAAAATGTATTGCAAAAAAAAAATAACAATAGGCCTACAGCAAAAATAATTACAACAGTACATAGAGTAACTCAAAAAGTTTTTTTTTTCCACTATCTTAGTATGCTTCTATATGAGATCTTTTTGTTGCATTCGACGTTTCCATGCGATGAAGCATTTCAACAAGTGCTAAAGGAGTACGTGAAACTTTTTCTAGGAGCCCTTTAAAATCAATTCGAAAAGCATCGCAAGAGCTTATTATGTCAAAAATCGCAACACACAGAGTGCTTCATAAACGATTACAACTTTCAGCCTTCAAAATTCAGATTGTGCAGGCGTTACAAACTGATGATTCTGCGAAACGCTTCGAATTTGCAGTTGAAATGCTTCATCGCTTGGAAACGTCAAACGAGCGTGCAACGAAAGGATCTCATGTAGAAGTATACTAAGGAAGTAGAAAAAAACTTTTTGTGTTACTCTATGTACTGTTGTAATTATTTTTCTGTAGGCCTATTACTTTTTTTGTAATCTATTTTTGAGGTTGTACGGAGACTTTTGGGGCACCCGTTATAATTAAAAGATAGTAATAAGAAAAATATTATCTAGATAAATGCAAAAAAATATGTATCCAAGTATTTGAAGAAATAGATTTTCTCATTTTGTTGCGTTTTGAGTTAAAATATTTTTTATTATCATCATTAAAACTGATTCAGTTATCTTTGTAACAAAACAAATTAATCTATACTCCTTATTTCATTCCTCAAAAGAGACATTTTTAATCACTGAAGCCTAAAAATTTCATTAGAACTCTAATTATCGCATTTCTCTTAAAATACTTAAACAACGAGTAACAAATACCTTAATAATTATTTCAAAATAACTTAATATTTAAATTAAACATGATGTTATTTAACTAATTGCTTTGTGTCTTTATTCTTTTATGATGTTTTAATTAATTCGTCAGATTAGTCATTTCGACGAAAAAAAAATATGTTTTAAAAATAACAATTATACCTTTATAAGTTTCCATTGATTAATTTATAAAAATATCTCAAACTTGAGACTGCTAAATTCTGTTAAAAGTTATCTTTCATTTATTGTTAGTAAAAAACACCAAAAGAAAATACAATTCTCTTTTAGAATATTAAACAAAACTGTGATGTAAATATGATTTGATTTATATAAAAAATATATAAAATGCTTTTTTAAAACAGTTTTTATTAATTCAGTGAGCCCATGAAAGATCAAGGGGAAAACAAAAGTGATCACATATCAGTTATTCATCATTCTTGTCATTACGCGCCTCGAAAACCTTCAAAATGCCTATAAAAAATCGCAATTCCTTTTTAAATAACTATAATTTTTGTCTTCATCTAGCGTTATTAAACAATACTGCTATTTTGAAGCTAACACATAGCCCCCCCTCAAAATTCACGAAAATTAACTATAATCGTTTTTCCCTCGGAACAATGCAATTCATAATTCTAACTCTGTCTAGCAATCGGAAAATAAATATTAAATGTTGATTTGAAATATGTCCGCTTGCTGTCTTCCGCAAGCAATAATATCTTTCGATTTATTTAATATATTATTTCATGGTGACGTACTTTATTTTCCATGTAATCCTTTTCAATCAATGTTTTCAAACTGCAAACTAATTAATAGGCACTGCTTAAAGTTTGAAAAATAATATAAAACTGTATCTATTTAAATAAGGCTTATAGAATGACTGCGAAAAATTATAACGGAAATTTTATTTAGAAAAAAAATCTTCAAAAACGTTTAGTACGAATTTTTTTTTTAGATTCCATATATATGATAAATTTAAATTATCTAAATACTTAAACGCAATAGGTACAATGAGTATCTTTGCTGACCAGGTGACCTGCACGGCGTTGCCCGGGATCGTCGATTTTTCCAAACGAATCGTGAATATTTAAAATATCTATTAATATTAAAATAATAATAATAAAAAAATATGAAAATGAATATTTTGAAATGGGTCCGCGGTGCCTTAGATAGCGCAAACCGGCTTGCTACGCAGTATGTTCCAAACAAACCTCTCCGAACGAAATATGTTACTTCCACATTGTATTGCCAGGCGGCGCACTCTTTTCTAATCAAACCTATATCCGAACGAAGATCCGTTATTCAACCTATCTGTAGATATATTAGCCGAGGAGAGGGGACACCAATAAGAGAAAAACACCGTGGGTGAAAATTGGGGGGGGGGGGGGGGACGGGGTATGGAGGTGCTTAATAGAAAAGAGTGGTCAAAGGCTGTTTAATGATATATCATATGAAGAGGTCGAAAAAAGTTAGAAAAGTGCTCCCGGGGAAAATCAGGGGTCAGGGGGTTTATAAAATGAAAGAATGGTGAAAGGATCGTCCAATGACAATTCATCCACTGGGGGGTCTTAAAAGAAATGTACTAATGGATGAAATGTATAAATGGAGAAAGGACCCAAAAACGAAGAACATCGAATTAAAAAAGGCAAGTTATTTATAATTTACTGGTTACACGTATTCAGTTTATTAATTCCATCCATTGTCAATATGCTCCCCCCCCCCTTTCTCTCACATTCTCACTTTGCATACATATGTTTAGCGATTTTCAAATGTATATATTAGTTATATTTATACTTCCTCATTAGTACGCAATTATTTCTTTTTTTTTTCGGAAAGTAAATGGAGGAACTGACAGAAAGAAGATCTCTTTTTAGTTCGATTTTTAATTAATGTTCCGATCCCTCTCTAGATCCTTTTTTAATTGTCTCCCCAGTTTTTGCGAAAATTAAAAAATACAGACCAATATGTTTTCAAAATTAGATATCCGGATGCAGAAAATTTTTCTACCTATATATACATAATTTCAAATCAATACTTCAAATAGTTTTCTTTATTTTCTCAAATTAGTGAAAATTAGGAAATTCCATCATCTGCAAATTTAAATGGAAGCAGGTGTTTTATTTTCAGATAAAAGGATTACATCGAACACAGCATGCGCTTGGTTGCTTCCAATTTTCAGAGAAAAGAATGCGTATTCGACGAGTCTTTAATTAATGATTTTGCTAATTATCAAAAAAGTAAAATTCTGATCCTAAGGGGCACCAAGAAAGGTCTTGAAGTACTCTAACCCAAATTTTTAGCCTTGTACATGTGGTAGATTTCGCTAGCCATCACGGACACACACACAGACAGAGCAAAACTCTTATTAGTATAGATAAAGGGCCATTTGTATTTATAAAATTTAGAGAAATTTTATCAGAAATTTTACCCAGAACTGTATTATTATTATGAGAATTACTGAAAGGGAGAAAATACTATCGATACTAGCTACACCATCTATTCAGAAAAATTATCTATAAATAAAGCATCAAAGTATAGTCAGACTAAAAGTGCAAATACATGATTCAGATTTAAAATTAAATTAACGGCTTTCAGTATTGGATTCTATTTAAATGTGTCGACTTCCATATTTCGTGCGCATTTTTAATACATAAAACTAATAGGATAAATAATTATTTTTTATTTAGTGCCTTCCAGAAACTTAATAAGACATTCGCTATGCGAAATACTTTAAATGAAATTAAATATCGCTAACTATAACTTATATATTGCTTTTAAATATGCAAAAGATTCCAAAAATAATACTTGATAAAATAATAGATATGTTATTGCCAAAAGTCAGATTTTAAAGGTATCCTGATACTTAAAACTATACGAAGCTAAACATTTTTGAAAAGAGTGCGTTCTCGAAATAAGGGAAACTTTAAAATTAATAATATAATCCAGACATAAATTTTTAAAATATATCTGGTTTACGTGTTTATTAAGATATTTTAATTTGCATTTAATTAAAAATATTATTACATCAAGGAGAACTGAACTTTATCAATAAAGCTTTAAATATGAATAGAATGTAAGACTGTAAGTTTAGATTTAAAAAAATAGCATACGATACATGCATAAATTCGCTTTTGTTGAATAGATTTGCTTCATAATAATAAATAGCTTAGAAGGAAGTGATTAGCACATGTAGCAAGTATACAATAAAGTAAGTTTCAATTTCGAGATATAATATGAGTGTTAGAAACACTATTTAATTTCCACTAAGAATTTTTGATTTTGTTGTTGTTTATAATAGCAGAGAAGGATCTAGTTTTTTACTATGCCTGTCACAAATTTTTTGTTTCGAAGGGTTTAAATTTAACAAAATGCGTTAAAACGTGCATAAAGTTTTGTGCATATTCAGTGATTACGCCTACCTGCAAAGTCGAAAAAAAAACTCGTAAATTTTAAATTAATTGGAAATTTGTTTAGGGAAAGTTAAACAAGATAGTTTCAAAACACTTTTTATTGTGTTTACTATACTTAAGGAAAAAATAATTGATTTTTGTAGCAACGAAATGGGATAAGGACATGGATTAGGACTTATTTGCTGAGCTGGTGTCATTCTGGTAGCCGTCTATGGTCATCACCGTAATTCTGTCAAATGTTATCTAAAACTACAAAAAGTATATTTTATTTACTTTTAAAAATATAATTTATTATATACACATAAAACTAAAGAGTAATCATTCTTTTTTTTTTGTATTAATTTTGAATAAAATGACAGCCGTTCTAAGTGCCGATTTTTGCAAAAGATTCTGAACTTTGATTGTTTATAAAGAAGAGAAAAATAATCATATAGCCTAAAGAAACGATTACTCTCTGGATAATATTTTTTTTTAATTAGTTAAAAATTGAAAATGTTGGTTAAGATTTGTTCGAGTCTGAACATTAAATTAAAATACCCAGTTTTGAGATAATCACGTGTAAAAATTCAACTTAGGATTTATGTAAGCTAGAATAAAGTTATTAAAAATTTACACCGAATCATCAATCACTGGACCATAAGAAACGTCCAACACGTCGATATTTACCCACAAATATTTAATTTTAAATTGTATGCTAGCCACTCTGATAGCCATTTTGCGTATTTTTAATCACATGCTTCTCCACGACGACAAATCTAAATTCGTCGTGGCACATTACAAATGTGTGCAGGTGCGATCTGCAAGTGACCCCAAGAGCCTCATACAACTTTAGCAGTAAAATAAGTCCCTCATTGTATATCAAATAGGCTATATAAGCTTCAATTTCAACTATTACCAGAATAGATTATATTGGGTTTGATTTTCCACATAAGCTGGTGTAAACTTCAGTTGTTCTGGTTGAAACAAGCTATACATCATTCCAAAAGCGCATCTTTGGTGAGTTCTTCGTAAATAATCTTCATATCGCCAAACATATCTTCAGGTAAGAGTGTGTGGTCGTGTGGGAAGAAATCGAATGTATAGTCTGCGCTAGAGCCTTGACATGCGCAGCACAAGTCGGAACCGACGGGATACTTTCTGTGAGGTGGATGACCACCGGTGGAACGATAATGATCATTGATGTACCCAAATGGCATTTTTCATATCTCTCATAGAGTTGCAATTTCTTTTTAAAGCTAAGCCATAATGCAATGGCAATTAGTCAATCCTCTCTCCAGTCAAATTTCCTTTGCCGTCAATTCATTTATTCTACTTTTTGCAATCACGAATTCGTAAGACCATTTTTTTTTCTTCACGTTACGTGTGTACTGTTTCTTTTTATAAAATTTACTTACTGATTCATTAATCTTATATCTTCTTACTGATAAATTTTAACAATATGAGAATAAGTCTTCGCATCTCCATCTCCGATGATATTGATATATCTTGAACGCCACGTTTGATCTAATTTATGAAACATTTCGATCACGGAGTCAGCCTCAATTTTGCCAGATGATCGGGTGTTATTTACCGTGCATTCCGGTTTATGATTTTCGCACCACTTTTTGCACTGTACTGTTCTGTTTTCCTTCCAAAATCCACCTGCTTTACAAAATAAGAAATAAAGAAATTAAAGAATTCTTTGTATGCATATCCAAGATTTTACAGCTGTATAAAGTAATTGCTGATGAAAAACCGAACAGAGAATGATATCCTCATTTCTTCCAGGTTCACTAACTAGCGACAGTTAAATCTTCAGTATTTTCTATGCACGTTTCTTTTACAGTCTCTTGGATTTCTTCTTACATAGCTTGCTGAAAAACCTTTTTAGGTATCATTGTAATAGAGTCATGCTTATTTTTAACAGTTGTGTCAGACGTGTTTTCAAATAAGAAAAGGCGGCAAATCCATAACACAACAAACTAACCGAGCGCCTTTCAAACCAAGGCCAAGGATTCTCATTGTAAAAAGAAATCGTCTGTTTACTTCGTATGTAGTTTTGATCAAAAGGAAGTGACAAAATCGACCGAGTAGATCATTCGTTGCACTACACAATAATTTTGAATCGGAGGCCGAGTCTAGCCGTTTCGAACCTAAACTCGCCTCGCCAGTCTTTGCACCTCACAAGTAGACTCAAAGTATTAAAAACATTAACAAAATTGCGTATCAGATATACAGTGGACTTGATTTCAGGCACATCGTTATCCAGCTTCAGTTTCTTCGCCAAGACACTAAAACTATCAGGATTGCCTTCGATTAACTTTGGATTTACCGGTTTCCTTCTCTTTGATAGCGTTTTATATATTTTTTCCGATGCCCTTTTTGGTCACGTGATCTTATGATGTCAACTAAAAAAATTCTTTTTTCATTCAACAGGACAACAATTATTTTAAGATATAAAAAACGGACGATTTGTTTAAACTTACGCACGCGACAACTCTGTGGAATTTGATGCTATTGTAAACATGAAAACAAACATATAATACTTTGTGATTGATTGCTAACTATTGAAGAAACAATCCCTCTTTTATCTATTTTTGTAACTATAGTTTATCTTGGGTTTCCACCATGTTGATATGTAATGCAGATACCTCGCTGAGTGTCCTCCAAAGTAATCTTTACACAGCACCTTTTCGAGCGGCGTAACATTCTTAATTTTTTCGGATCATTTGAATCCTTGTTCGGAGAAGCAGGAATTCTGTTTATATGAACAGTTATTTAGAATATTACTAATCTAATTATTTTTTGTGTGTGTATTCATTGCCGATAAGAGGATACATGCTTTTAAATTAGAAGAAAAAAATGGAGTCACTACTTTCATGAAGCACTGGCTATTAGAATCAGCCTTTTTTAAGAAAGGTACACTTAAAATAGATCAAAATGATACATTTGACAGATTCAACCGTTACTTACAAAATTCAATCAACTTCTAGTTTGCAAACGTGATTCATTGAAAAAAAAGTTATTGTAGTTTAATTCAGTTTGAAGTAATCTGTTTATACGTCAGCATTTGTTTTTTTACTATTTGATGTCATATGAGTCTTTTTCATCAAATTTGAAAGATTGACCAGATTATATATCTAAAATTAAGTGCATATGTTGCTATATTTTAACGGACGGTTTCCTGGGTATTTTTGCTACGATCCAAATAACTTTTGTGATCTCCCCAACCTTATCAACAATAATAAAAGTCGTTCAAATGTACAACACTAGGTGATATGCGCTAACTCGACGTCGTTTAGCACCCTCAAATAAGCTCTAAACAGGATATAGGAACCCTTTTAACTCCTCTTATTATGGCTCTAACCGAGATAAAAAACGCAACCATTAAATTTTATAAAGTTGTAAATATTATATGAATTATGCATTACACATATATAACTGCATTTTGTGAATGATGGGACAATAATAATAACATGTTGCAAAGTGAATAGGTGTAAAAATTATATAAACGCAGCAATACATGCAAAAGAATTCATTAAAAAAAAAGAGAACAAAATAGACAAACACTTCGAAATATAGAAACTATTTCCAGCATCAGAATGAATAATTTGTAAAAACTAAAGTAAACGTTCTAAGGAAAACAAATCCTCAACTCATAAAAATCGCAAAGATTGAGCATCTGTTTATTATTCCTGAAACGCTGCTGACCTCCAGGGAAGTTATTATTTACAACAGAGTAATTCCAGAATTTATGCCGCACATTTTTTTAAAATTTGTGTATAAAGTCCCATGGGGGACATAAAAAAAAATTCATGCTGTGCTATTTAATGTTAAATGTACAACGCGTGTACTGTGACAAAAAAATTCAAAACAAATAATTAATATTTTTAACAATTTTTTTTTATAAACATTACACTATGGCGCATCACCCGTACATTCAGGCTGAGACGCTGCACTTGTGCGGTAGTTATGCCGCGCATGTAATAAGAACAGAATGAAATTATAAATAAAAATATTCAAAACAATATTCATATCTGGACTATAATTAACAATGTAATAACAAAAGAAAACTAAATGAGCACAATGAAACGTACTAGTAGAGTCAAATTAATAACTGTTGCCTATTTTCACTATTAAAATTATCGACTTATATATATATTTTTTTTTACATTAAATTTTAATTGGTATTTCAGCAACAACGTAACATCAATGTTTTAGAGAGGGATAAGAAAAAAAGTAAAATTGTGTTTACATAATTTAGTTGTTAACCCTTTCAAGACTGGTGGCTTTTACACAAATTTTATTCGGTTGGCGCCATTTTTTTAAAAGAAGTTACCTTTACTTAGGTAACCACGAAAATGCTCTAATTAAAGAAAGCAAATATTGCTTTTCTTTTTTACTGGTGCCAGAAATAAATTTTGTATACTCTTTATGAAGGTGCTTATATCCACCTATTATCCCGAATGGATTAAAAGACCTGATTTTTCGACTACAATCTACAGAAAAAGTGTCGAAAAAGTACAGTCTTTATGTAACTACAATGGACACATGATGCAACGAAGCCAATTACACTTCCTCTTTTTTGGAGTAGTTTTCTAAACAAAGAACGTCTTCGTTACACGTAATTCAATTTTTCATTATTATCATCTTGACTTGCATCTTTCTTGCCCTTCTTACATTTTATTTTTCCCTTTTTCTCCTTTGGTTTTAGTAAACTTGATAACATGCCAAACATGGTTAGTCTGTGCAAAAAGAGAAGGAAAAGTTAATAACACTTAATCATCCCGCACAAGAGAAACTGCGGCATGTATACCGGAATTGCAGCGCGGCATGTATCCCATTTTGCATGTTGAAGACGTCGGCCATCACAGTTACCTGCCATCGCTAAGGGGAATGGCGTGACCATACACACAGTACTCTATACAAACGCTACACTTAGTTTTGATTTCGAAATCATGCATGCATTTAGTAATTAGTGTATGAAAAATATTTAAACACAACGTGTTTAAAAGTTTGGACAGTGAAATCATGCGCTAACGTCAAAATAAGGATTGTACTTCTGCAAGTAAACATCGAAGTGGAATTCACGCTATAGTACATTTGACGACCATCTATCGATAATTACAAGAAATACAAGAGGTGCGGCATCTATCCCAGTTGCGGCGACTCTCCCTGTGTTACCCTATATTTTCATTTCTGCGTTGTTATTGTATTTATAATATAAGTTTCTGGTAATCCACCAAAGTGATCAATGTTTTTTGTTTCAGTTTTTTAAGCAGTTTGTAAAGCATTAAAGATGTCTAGGTTGCATCCTATTTCAATATATTTAAAGTCAAAATTTACGCTGGTCTTTTAGTATACGTGCATACCTGTTTATTTGTATTTGATTGCAAAAGTATATTTCATGAGGCACAATAAGTATCGTTGTTATTGTAATTGGTACTAGTGATCACGTAATTTTTTAGAAATAATAGAAGCCTCCAATGTAAAAAAAAGGAGACTAAAATACAGAAAATGTACAGGCAATCGAGACGCCAAAACTATTTCCGTATTTTAACGGATACTTTCTCCCGTAAATTCCAAAAAAAAATTCCGTTTTTCTGGAATTTATGGGGGAAATTTTCCGTTAAAACACGGAAATAGTACTGGCGTCTCGATTGCCAGTACAATTTCCCTATTTTAGTCCGTCATTTTACAGTGTATCTTGTTATATTAAATATACTAGTATGTTTTAACGAAAATGAAATATCTTCAATATTGATCTAAAAGATTTTTTTCTTTACGAGCTTGAAGAACTAAATTTGGTGCCCGTCAAAATATTGATTACTAGCAAACCCCGCGGCTTTGCTCGCATAATATTTGAAATATGCCAAGTGATTTTTATATGTCTAATTTTTATTAAAAGGTACTAACTAAATTTTTATTTTATTAAAAGGCAATATTTTATTTTATTAAAAGGTACTTATTACTTTTAGGAATAATTTAAAAAAATTACTATTTAAAACACAGTTTGATTAAACATCATTGTTACACTGCATAAGGCAGAAATGAGACTTAAATTAATAAAACGAAATAAAACTAAATAAATAATTTAGAAAATATTTTGAAACTTTTATGCTCAATTAATACGCTCATTTCAGTATTCATTTGAAGTTTTGAATTTTTTAGAAACCATCTACTTACATCTTAAAATTAACCATCATGTCAAATTCCAAGTCCTACCACCTCTCTCAACATAAAGGGCTATGTTGAAATAGGAACTGTCACCATTAATTTGCCAACATTAATTTTGAAATTGGTTTCTTATTTCCTAATATTCCACAGAAACGTAATTTAGAAAGCTTTTAAAGTTCTTTTTTAGAGCGTTTGTTGTTCCTGTGAATCCCAGGTGGTAGAAACATCGGCATAAAATATAGCCTGTGTAGGATTAGAGACTGTTACCATTGATTCGCAACTATTACTTTTATATTTGGTTTATATTTCCTGAAATAGCGTAGAAATCGTAATTTAGGACTTTTTTAGAATGCTTTTCGCACCTCCCCTTCACTTCACCCCTTTTTAATTCGAATTTATTTTCGACAGTCCTTCCAGGGCATTTATATTTTATAAGTTACTTCCATACCATATTTAAAGTTTCTAGCCTTTTCAGTATCACAGAAATCGCAATTTAGAAAGTTTTTAGCTACTGCAACCCTCTGGAGGTAGTGGCACAGACATAAAATATAGCTTATGTTTGAGCAGGTTCTATCACCAACATTTTGTTATCATTATTTTTTTAATCGGTTTGGTATTTGAAAAGATTACATAAAAATTGTAATTTATAACGCTTTTCGCTCAGTTCATCTTTTTAAATTTGAAATTTTCTTCCGACAGTTCATAGAAAGCAGTTGCATCTTGTAAGTAAATAACATGCCATACTGCAAAGTGTTAGACCCTTCAGTTATGCAAAAAACGCAAATTAGAACATGTTTTGCTTTTGCAACCCTCAGATGGTAGTGACAGCAACATAAAATATAACCTATGTTATAGCAGGGACAGTCACCATTGATTTGCAATCATTACTTTTGAAATAGCTTTGAAATTTCCTGAGATTGAGTAGAAATCGCAATTTAGAACGTTTTTAGAACGCTTTTCGCGCATTTTCACCCCTTTTTAAATTTCCAATTTTTTTGAAACTGTTCTTAAAGATCATTTATATGTAATACATATGTACCTTGCCTAATTTTAAGTTGCTAGCCCCTACCGATCACAAAAATCGAAATTTGGAACGCTTTTTTGCTCCTGCAACGTCTAGGTGATAGTGATAACGGCTTAAAATAGCGTCTATGTTAGAGCAGAGGCTGTCAGCATCAATTTCTTAACATTACTTTTGAAATCAGTTTTATTCTTCCTGAGATATTGGTGACAAATCGGCATTTAGAACGTTTTTAGAACGCTTTTCGCTCATTTTGCTCCTGCATCTCCTCTGGGTTAGTGGAAACATATATAAAATATAGCCTATCTTGGAGCAAGATCTGTCACCATCATTTTAACACCATTATATTTGAAATCGGGTCAGTATTTCCTGCGATTGCATAGAAATTGCAATTTAGAACGTTTTTTACAACGCTTTTTGCGCATTTTGACCCCCCTTTTAAATTTCGATTTTTTTAGGAAATGTCCTTTAGAGATCATTGATATCTTATAACTAACTACCATTCTAAATTTCACGATTCAAGGCCCTTCTGTCACGCAAAAACCGCAATTTAGAACGTTTTTCTCCTGCACCCCCTTTGGGGTAGTGGCACAGACATAAAACATAGCCTATGTTGGAGTAAGGATTTTCACCATCACTTTGGCGCCATTATTTTTTAAATCGGTTTGGTATTTCCTGAGATTGTGTAGAAACTACCATTTAGAACGTTTTTTAGAACGCTTTTCGCGCATTTTCACCCCTTTTAAATTTCGAATTGTTTAAGAACTGTTCTTAGAAATCCTTTATATCTAATAAGTAGCTGATACTTCAAATATCATATTTCTAGGCTTCAGTAACACATAAATCGCATTTTTAGAACGTTCTTTGCTCCTGCACCCCCTTTGGGGTAGTGGCACCGACATAAAATATAGCCTATGTTCTAAGTTGGACTAACACCATCATTTTGATACCATTACTTTTGAAATCGGTTTGGTATTTCCTGAGATTATGTAGAAACTACCATTTAGAACGTTTTTTAGAACACTTTTTGTGCATTTTCACCCCTTTTAAATTTCGAATTATTTAAGAACTGTTCTTAGACATCATTTATATCTTATAAGTAACTAATATTCCAAATTTCATATTTCTAGGTCCTTCAGTAACGCAAAAATCGCATTTTTAGAATGTTTTTTGCTCCTGCACCCCCTTTGGGGTAGTGGCACCGACATAAGATATAGCCTATGTTCTAAGTTGGGCGAACACCATCCTTTTGATACCATTACTTTTGGAATCGGTTCGGTAGTTCCTCAGCTTATCTCCGACAAATAAACAATTTTTTCCTCTTTATAATATGAAGTATAGATAGGACACATATTCACTAAATATGAGCCACACTGACTAACTGTGAAGATTTAGGGGAAGAAATTTAAGGGGATTTCCTTTCTAAACCACGCTGTTTTAAAACAGTTAAAATGCAAACAAAATTGCGTTCTAAGAAAAAAAAAGAGGATTTTTTAGCTCCCTAGTGAATTAATTTACTCTGTCAATTGATTGAAATGGAAGCAGATATTTGATAACTTAAAGTTCTCTTCTCTATTCTGAGAAAAGAAAGATAAATCTGATGACATCGAAATTGCAATTCTTCTGAAAGTGATCGGTAACAAAGATATGGCGTATTCACCACTTTATGTAGGGGGAATATAACTGTAAACTATGAGGATGTTATAAAATAATTTGAAGGCCGCTGTTTACTACAAATTAATGAGGTATTGGGTGCTTTCATTTTTCTCAAAAAGACCGAGAGTTTGCAAATGTATACCTGACAAAACTAAAAAACACTGCCTTTCTTGTATTTTAGGAGATGAAGTATCTAGCCTAATGTGAATCAATTTTCCTCTATCACCAAAGATAAAAGTGTACAGGAAGGATTGCTCAGAGAATGAGAATTCACTTTGAAGGAAGCTTTCGATAGTATTCGAGCATGTGAAGTGACTCAACAAGAGTTCTAAGCAGTTAATGACGCGAAATAGAACTCGATACAACAAATAAAATAATAAATAAAATAAAATAAATAAAATAAATGCTAACTTTAAACGTGTAAAGAACTTGAAATCTTACGGAGAAAGAAATTAGCAGTGAGATTTCATTATTATTTAATAATATGAGTAATTTATGCATGAAAAAATATTTTGCAGTTGTTTGTAATAGTGAAGGTAAAGTGAGCCAATTTATGTTTAAACAATTAAATTTAAAAAATCAAAAAAACCCGACTGCGTAAAAAGCGAACTAATTAATTATTTCCTATCAATGTGAAACTATTTTTTTTTTCGATTACTACTATTAGCTTACACTCTCGCTATATACAGGGTGATTCAGCTCGTCGGTGACAAACTTTAAGGATCGATAGAGCACACCTAGACGAACATTTTTGAATAGGGAATGTAGGGTCCCTGACGCGATGGTAAGGCGCTAGGCGCTTTCGAAAATTTGGGTGCCGAAATTCGAAACGTCATAAAAACTAGGGAAATGGTTAGATTTTCTTGCTTGTTGCGTCGAAATGATTCTGTTTGTTTAGACTTTCTTCAGTACCAATTTGATAAGCGTATCTCTTAAAACATGGATAGGGGGCGCTGCAGACTTTGGAGAGCTAGACAACAACTTTAAGCCCGTTATTTTGATAATTTAACACATGCTCGCCAAAGTTTATACTCTAACTTAAAGTTTGAACCCAAAAGTAGAGCCCTGCAAAAAGCGTAAGAGCCGGAATAAAATGTCAAAGTACAGGGTGGTCGAAACTCGAAGGCTCCTAGGAGATAAACAAACAGATTTCTTGACTTATGGCATGCATTTTCATGATTCTGTTTGCTGGGGCTCTCTGAAACTCAGTTGAACGGTACAAAAAGAAACATCGATAGGGGGCGCTTTGGGCAAAAAACATAATTCGTTGACATTTCGTACGCTAACTGGAAACGGGGCGCTACGATCAGTTAGAAACAAAACAAGAGAGTAATTTACTTATCATAAGAAGCTATTAAAACTGCAGTTTGTTTGTTTTTTTTAACAAACATAGCTGGTTTCAATCATGCACAATGCGCGCAATAAAATTTACATAAGGTGCTTTTTGCTGATTTATGCAAAAGATATCGTACCATATCGATATGCAAAAGATACGTAATGCGTAGACGACAACGCGAGATGACGTAGTTGTATGCGCAGACACGTCTTTTGAACGTGCGGTACCTACTTAAGCTTCGGGTTACTTGTCTGCAGATCGGTAGTAGGATGGAACGGTACACAAACTCTGAATTGGCTGACATGCATTTGGCGTATGGCGCTGCTGGTTGTAATGGACGAGCCGCTCAGCGGTTGTACGCCGAGCGTTACCCCAACAGGCAAATCCCCTGCCATGCCTTCTTCGCTCGAGTACACCAGAGGTTGTCCACAACGGGATCTTTCGACGGAGGCAGGCCTGAACGGGAGCGATCAGTGAGCACCCCCGACAACGAAGAGGCTGTGCTTAACCTGGTTGAGGACAACCCAGGTCTTAGCACGAGAGATATCGCCAGACATGTTGGCATTTCGCAAGCAACTGCGTGGCGCATCTTACGTTCCCGGAATCTGCACCCCTACCACATCCAGCGGGTGCAGTTGCTCAGAGAGCAGGATTTTGGCCCTCGAGTGGAATTCTCAAGATGGTACTTGGCGATGAGATCCAGGGATCCCCGTTTTGTAAACAGCATTTTGTTTACGGACGAGTCCACCTTCAGCCGGGAGGGAATGTGGAACGCCCACAACAGTCATGTGTGGTGTGATGAAAATCCACATGAAACCAGAAGCCGAGCAGCCCAGGAGCGTTTCTCAGTAAATGTGTGGGCCGGCATTCTGGGGGATTGCCTCATTGGCCCTTATTTGTTACCTGAACGGCTGACAGGTGGAAATTACCTGATTTTCCTGGATCAAGTGCTGCCGCAGCTTCTGGATGAGGCGCACGTACCCGAAGGTTCGCGTCGCCAGATGTGGTTCCAGCACGATGGAGCTCCGGCCCATTACACGAACGACGTGCGTCTCCATCTAAACGCAAGGTATGGCCAGCGGTGGATCGGGCGTGGGGGTCCAGTTCACTGGCCTGCCCGATCACCAGACCTCACCTGCTTGGATTTCTTCCTTTGGGGTTACCTGAAGGCCGAGGTATACCATACACCTGTCAGCAGTGCTGAAGAACTTGTGGCGCGCATTGTGGCAGCTGCAGGGCAGATCAGAGATACTCCTGGCATTGTTGGAAACACACACTCCTCAATGCGACGGAGGTGCGAAGCCTGCATCATGGCCCAAGGTCGAAATTTCGAGCATCTTCTGTAGTGTTATTTTTTGTAAATAAATTTCCAGTATCATTGATGTTTTTGGTCTAAATTTATTCAGAAGTGTTGAGCAGAGGTAGAAAATGTGTTTTCATTATTACTAACTGATCGTAGCGCCCCGTTTCCAGTTAGCGTCCGAAATGTCAACGAATTATGTTTTTTGCCCAAAGCGCCCCCTATCGATGTTTCTTTTTGTACCGTTCAACTGAGTTTCAGAGAGCCCCAGCAAACAGAATCATGAAAATGCATGCCATAAGTCAAGAAATCTGTTTGTTTATCTCTTAGGAGCCTTCGAGTTTCGACCACCCTGTACTTTGACATTTTATTCCGGCTTTTACGCTTTTTGCAGGGCTCTACTTTTGGGTTCAAACTTTAAGTTAGAGTATAAACTTTGGCGAGCATGTGTTAAATTATCAAAATAACGGGCTTAAAGTTGTTGTCTAGCTCTCCAAAGTCTGCAGCGCCCCCTATCCATGTTTTAAGAGATACGCTTATCAAATTGGTACTGAAGAAAGTCTAAACAAACAGAATCATTTCGACGCAACAAGCAAGAAAATCTAACCATTTCCCTAGTTTTTATGACGTTTCGAATTTCGGCACCCAAATTTTCGAAAGCGCCTAGCGCCTTACCATCGCGTCAGGGACCCTACATTCCCTATTCAAAAATGTTCGTCTAGGTGTGCTCTATCGATCCTTAAAGTTTGTCACCGACGAGCTGAATCACCCTGTATATCTTGTTCAAATTTTCAATTGTTAATAAAATACTTATTATTCATCCAATAAAGCTCAAATAAATTTATTAAAACTTGTAGCAGATGACACTTGATGCCAATCCAGATATTTTCAAATATTAATTCATTAATTAAATTAAATTAATTAATTTTCAATGATCGAGAGAGCCCCCTTCTTGAACAAGGTATTTTAAGACCGAGAGAGCCGTTTTCTGGATCAAGGTATTTTCAGCGCCACTCAAGAGGAAAGAAAAATGGGAGAAAAAAATTATCTTATTGACCTAAGTAGGAATAACCCATAAAATATTTTTTAAGTTACTTGTTTACATTACTTACCTATTTTTTTATTTACTTGTATTGATGACTGTTAAGTTGCGTTTAATTGTTAGTTCCTATCTATAAATACTGTTTTGATGAGGTCTATCGATGTCTATGATGGTTAGAGTTGCAGTAAATGTAGAAACCCTACATACACATCTTCCAGGCTGTATAATATTTTAACGGAGCTTCTGACTGTAAAATACTGAATGAAACATCGTCTTCATTTTGAAAGACCTATCCAATGATATGCCACTCAATAGGGTGCGTAATTTTTTTTCGTCTCTACCGTAATTTTGTATTTTACGACCGCCATTTTGAATTTATAAAATCAAAACCTAGGCTATAACCATCGGGCCGTTAACACAAATTGATAGATACCTCATTCATTAAAAATCCAATCAGCCGTTGGGATGTTTCGAGGGTATAAAAAAATCTACATACACAGATATGCATGAAACACATAACCCTTCTTTTCAGTCGGGTAAAAACGTTCAAAAGCTTAATGAAATAAGTGCTGAAATTAAGTGCTTGTCTATTTATAATATTTTGATTGATGTTAATTCAATAATTTCAAATACGAAAATATGGTATACGCATTATAAGAGTCGTTTTATACCCATGTGTGTCTTCTGAACATTTCAAAAAGTTAAAAAATCATAAAAACGTCATGTTAAATTGAAGTTATATAAAATTGATATTTAAACAAATGTTAAGGAACTGTTAAAAAAGTTACATGTGCATTAAGAAGTCGTGTTTATATACCAGGTGTTAAGTTGGTTGTTTATTTTATTTTATTACTCTTGAATTATTTTTGAACATCTGAATAAACATTTTAAGTATAAATACAACAGAACTCAAATAAAATAAATGTATGTATGTACAATAATTTATGTTGTCAATACCAAATAACGAGCTTAGCTAAAGTGGATTCAACATGTAGTTACTGATGATTATAATTAAATAAATATCCCTATTTGCTTATCAATTCATTTACTCTGATAAGTAACATATAATATTTTATGAATCACATCCATTTAAATAAACCATGCTGTGCAACACAGAAATTCACTTTCTGTACATTTATGGGAAGGGTTTTATCCCATGTTTTCTTCTACTCCATTTAATGTTCGAATTTACTTTAGTATTCAGAGATCTAAAACGGAAAGAATTCTCTGAAATTGTTTTCCGATTCCAGAATTTATGGGTTAAAAATGGTGCATATAAATCTTCAGAGGATTTTTATATTATCTTTTGAAATCTATAAACAGAATAATAACAGAGATTTACATATATATATGAGACAAAAAGAGAGGAACAGTTTTTATCTCTTTTGGCACTTTTAGTGGAGGGCAATTCCACAGAAAATGCTCATTTTGGAGGGGGGCGGATAAAATTTGTAATATGTTTAATTTAAAGATATGATTGGAAAGCCTTATATTTTTATGTTCTATAATAAAATCCCAATAAAGAACATTCTAGATTACTGTTTACAAACTAAGTTAAGTACCATTATTGTCTTTGTAAAGTCATAACGTTACGTCAATTACACAATAAAAGTTACGCCAGTTACATGTGTAAATGCCATTTTTCCTTTTTTATAGTTCAGAAATTAATTAAACAAGTTACTGTTATAACTTGTCATTACTTAGTGTTGCTGAAAAATGTTTGTATATTTTGTGTTACGTCAGTTACAGAATTTTGAATTGCAATTTTTGTGACTAAAGAGAGATTGGAATAATCTGCAGGTATTTGGGTAATAAATGCTTAGTAAGAAATATTTTCAATTGTAAAAATTTGTTCTAGCTTTATTCGTAAATTTTCTACACAGTTTTGAAAACAAAATCAGATGACCAAGTGTTACGTCAGTTACGATGAAACTGAATTGGAGCTTTATAAGAAATAGGATAATTTTCAGATAATTTTAACAGCCTTAGAGAAAAGCATTTCAAAGCTTAATTTATTCAACATTTTAAACAGATAAATTGATATTGAGATATGCATATATTGAGTAAAAACATGTAAGTAATTATTAACAAGAGAGAAGAATCAAGTATCAAGTATACATTATGAAATACTTTGCAAAATAGTCATAAAATTGTAACAAACCTCACCGCTTAATAAGTTGAAATATGAAATCTAAGTAAAAAATTTGGAAATCACGTAACACATTTGAAAATTAAATTTCAGAAATTACCATCTATATTCTGAAAAAGTTTCCAAACTCTTTTATGTAGCCCTTTTACTCTGTTATGTTTATGATATGTAGATTTGTATTTATACTACATAGTATGCTAAAACTTAGTTAAGCTACTCAAGGAATAACAAAATTCTACTTCAGCAATTTCCGTAAATAAATGGAAATGAACTCGAATTCTTTTGCGAAACTCTGCATAAGATCTGTAGAATTGTTTTATACACCAAGCATTATGGATAAGATTATTTAAATTTTAAAATACCACAACTAAAAACATATTTCCAGCGGTTATCATTCAGAGGCAGTACAGTAACTTATTTATTTTTGTGTTCCTGTAAATGAATAATAAATGTTATGCCTGCCATAACCTACAGAAAGCATCTTCTAGTGTTCTTCACTGATGTACAGTCGTGGAAAGAAAAAGGAAACACCCCCTACTAACGCTGCAACTAATTATAATAGTAACCCTTAAATGCCTGACTTTTCAAAAATCCTTGTAATAATGTTTTTCGGCTTTAATTTTTTAAATAAATCATGGGAAAAATACTTTAAAAAATCATATTTTGTTTTAAATATGGTTTACGGCTAAAAAACAGTTTGTTACTAATCGGCAATACTGTTCTTTAATTGAAAAAATAATTTCCCTTTATAAAATTCTATAATATTAAACACACAAGAATTTTAGGAACTATAATAAGAAAGAAATTTTACTTGCTTACTGCAGAACAAAATAGAGTATTTCGCAAGCTTCCAAACAAAATAAAAGAACAAGTAGCAACAATTGAAAAAATAAATCTATCTTTATTCTTAAACAGTATAAGTGTTGCTATCTACATATTGAAAATCGATTTAAAAACATTTTCAGAATGTAGTTTATTGGCAACATTAGCCATTATAGATTCAATATTATTTAATAGTATTTTAGAAGCCTAAATTGGGTATGTTGCCGAAAAGAAACACTCGGCATTTAAGGGTTAAAAATTCACTGGTACCAAACGATTAGAAATAAAGTCTAGTTTTAAATGATGTATATAAAATTTGCTTAGGGGCCCATCTACAAATGAAAATCAGACCAAACTTTGTTGGGTTTTTTTTCAATATCAACACACAATTTTTACAATGTATTGTAAATCTTCGGTTCAGTGTATGCCTAGAAATGAAATATCATGTTATTTTGGTGATAAGTTTTTGAAGAATAAACATTCAAAGTTTAGAGCTTCTAATGTTAAATTACGTTTTTATATTTTTATTAATATCTCCTGAAATTATAATTCGAATGTTATAATTTTTTTTATTATAATACTAAAAAACCCAAACAGAAAAACATTGAATTTGTGATTAAAATTTTTTTATAATATGAATTATAAATTATGAAATTAATATTCGAAAGAAATACGAATTGCAACCTACAATTTGTTTGATATATTTATATTTATTATGTCATGCTTTATGCAAATTCTGAATTTCAAATTTTTCTTCCAAGTAGTTTTTGAATTATGAGTAAAAAACATCAAAATGACGGTTTAAGGAATCGTCTATGATATCAAGAAAAGCATAATTTGAAAAAAAATATATATATTATTCATTTTATTGAAACATTTGGGCTGGCAATAGTCGAAACACATAAACCGAGTGAGATGTTTATATTGGCATGAAATAATATATTAATAGAAGTGTCATAGTTATTCTGTAGCATTTCAACAATCGACTTCAATTTGGATACCCTTAAAATAGGCTCATTATAAAATAATTAATTTCTCGGAAACTAATCATACGAATTTCATGAAAATTTGGATTTAGGCTAATTGTGAAGGGTGTAGAATCTATTTATGGTGTCAAACTTCGGTATGGCTATAGAAAAAAACAAAGTTTGAATTAGTTTTAATATGTAATTGGCCTCCTAAGCAAATTTTATATACATCATTTAAAAGTAGACTTTATTTTCAGTCGTTTAGTACCAGTAACTTTCTTCTACAATTAACTGTTGAAGCGATAATGGGAGATGTTACTTTTCTTTTCCACGATTGTACAGTTGTGGGGAAAAAAGTAAACACTCCCTTCTAACTCTGCAACTAATTATAATAGAAGAAATTTACTGGTAACAAACGATTTGAAATAAAGCCTGCTTTTAAATTATGCATATAAAATTTGCTTAGGGGTTATTTACTAATCAAAACCAAAAGTTTGTTGTCAAAACCAGGCCAAAGTTTGTTTTATTCAATGGTAACACCGCATATTATAGATCAAATGAATTAAAATGCATAAAATGTTGACAGAAATCGATTTCTAGATGCTGCAAATATGCAAAACCAAATTTTCAGCTCATTATACAGAGTAGATTTTGCGTTGTGCTTATTAAAATATCCGCATTGGAATCTGGTTTCCAATGATTAATAAAAATTAAATTTAAGAAATCAAAAAACCCGAATGCGTAAAAAGCGAACTAATTAATTTTTTCTTATCAGTGCGAAACTGTTTTTTATATTACTTACCTATTTTTTTAACTTACGGGTATCGATGACTTTTAAGTTGTGTTTAATTGTTAGTTCCTGTCTATAAACACTTTTTGATGATAAGAAGGTTAGAGTTGCAGTAAAGCTAGAGATCCTACCTACACAACTTCCAGGTTGTGTAATATTTAAACGGAGCTTCTGACTGTAAAATAATCAATGAAACATCGTCTTCATTTTGAAAGCCCTATCCGATGACATGCCATTCAGTATGATGCGTAAAATTCTTTTATCGTCTCTACCGTCATTTTGTATTTTCCGGCCGCCATTTTGAATTTAAAAAAACAAAACCTAGCCTGTAACCATCGGACGGTTAAGACGAATCCATAGAAACCTCATTCATTGAAATCCATCCTGCCGTTGGGATGTTTCGAGGGTATAAAGAAATCCACATACCTAGGTACGCGTGAAACACATAACCCTTCTTGGCAGTCGGGTAAAAATGATAAAAACACCTTTAGAATCAGAGATTTATTCAAATAAAAAACACATTACTATTACTGTAGCAGCGTTATCTCTCAAAACAAGAACTTCAACGATGAGCAATATATGATGAGATGTTGATAAATTCTGCAGATGTAAAGTTACAAACATCTGTATGCTTACTAAAATTTTATCTGCACACTGTACAAAAAAGATGTAAATCTACAAAACTTGTTTTTGTAAAGCTACAGAAATCTGTAGCTTTAAAAAAGAATCTACTAAAATTAGAGTAATCTTACTAAAATTTTATCTGTAACCCGGGTTGCCGATACATAAAAAGTTCTAGCCATCCCAATTTCCTTAAAAATTCTTTGTAACCGTACAGATTTTTTTATTTACGATGCAAAAGTGTATCTGTTACGTGAATTTTTGTTGTTGCCGTTACATAAATTGTTCTAGGAATCCCAGTTTCCCAGAAACATTTTAGTAACTTTGCAGATTTTTTTTTTTTTTTTTTTTTTTTTTTTTTTTTTTTTCTTTTTCAGTGCAGTTATATTACACTTCGGAAATATTTATGAGAGTTAGAGCGATCTCGGACACACGGAATACAATGCAATCGAATTTATACAATTTTTTTCGAAAATTGTTAAACGCAAACAAAATCCTACATTTAGACGGTAATTTTGTTCTCTGGAAGGTATTTGTCATTTTTAAAAATGTGTTAATTATTTCAAACCATTTATTTTTGGAGTGTCAATTTCATTTTTTTTTTCCGTTTTAAATTGGTGTTATCTAACCGCTGATAGAAATACAAAATAAATAAATAAATACAATACCCAAAATGATGAAAAATTGTCGTTTTTAATTTTTGCTTTTTTTACGTTTCATTTTTTATGGATGCTTTAGTTCTTCTTGGAAAATCCCCAGAACGAGCCTATTCAAAGAAAAAAAAGAACTATCAAAATCTAAGCATTATTTCTAAATCTACTCGTTGACGTTCATTAAATACAAAGTCCTTTGCTGAAAGCCAGATTATAAAAAATGACAATTTGTGGAAAATCGCATATCATTCAGCAGCTTTTAGAGACCAACTAAAAATTCGCTTACTATGTTACCGATATATTTCTGAATTTTCACGATATCTGATTGGCTTTTTTTTTAATGAGTTGCTCCATAGAGTGAAAAAGAAAATTTCCGTGCACGCATGGGCAGATAAAAAAAATCATTTAACTGGTCAGATTTCATCAAATATTTTATATATTTACATTCCAATTACACCATATTATTTCTATTATATTTTGTCAAATTTTCTGAAATTGGCGTTTAATTTGGTAAAAAAAAACCCTGCATGATATAAACAAAAAACATGCAAATTTTTTTTTTAACTTTAAAAAGAAAATCGATATATCTCCATGAATATACGTTCTATTCTTCCACAAATGAATACATATATTGTACAATATCCATATATTCGTAATCTATAGCAACAGTTCATTTCGTGCATGTTATTTTATAGGGAGATCACAAACATTATTATTTTTCTTTGGTTTTTTGTTGGCCCCCTAACTGTTGTTTTGATCAAATCGCCGTTGATAAGTATGAGGTAGAACATATTCTTCAAAATTCCGAAGTTCCAGAATAATCCGACAAATGTATCTTTAAATATTCGACAAAATGTCTGAAATTGAAAGTGTCCAATCATTAATGACCATATAGTGTATATGTGAAAATACTTATGCATTTATTGAATAAGAAACATCATAGGATTAATATTAGAAATGAAAGATGAATTTCATTTTCATTGTAAACACATTGACTAAAATATCTATTACACGGGTCAAAAAATTTGAACTTTTGCTCTGTCCTAAAACAGAAATTAGCTGCTTTTTATGCGGTTTTTTGTGCTGATTCCGAATTTAGTTTTAGATTTACTCCAGCACGGAAAGGTTCAGAGATATTTGCATACTTCAACTTATGCAAATTTAGCAAATTTTATACAATTATTTGCAAATTTAAGGTATAAAGCAATATCAGACAGGGTTTTTTGTTTTATGTTATGATTACTACCTAATTTACTTCACAAAAACGTTGTTTCTCAGATTATACTGTCATGTGACTGTAAAATATTGTACCTAATTTGTATATTTTTCATGTTTTTCTAATAATGTTTCTTGACGTTCAAATATTTCTGCCGCACGAGTACACTAATATGTTTCTAAACCAGCTTTTTGATCTGATTTCGAATCTTGTGTCTGTTTTCTTCTATTACGTCTAGTTTTTGAAAAAAGTGAAATTTAACTTTTGGTCAAAAAAGCCAGAAATAGCTTTTTATGATACTTTGCATGATAAACTTACACTAGTTAGGATAGATTCTACTACTTATTTTTTTTTTCGATTATATGAATTTTTGTTTATGTCTCTGATATGAATCTGACCCTGTTCACCTTCTTGTCAATGAATTACACACCCCTAAAAAGCATCTTATATCAAACCTGTGTTAATGCCGTGCAAAAGTAGAAATTCCTCTTACTCAAAAACTAGACATGACATAAGAAAACAGACTGCAGATTTGAAATCAGCATAAAAAAATAGTTTAGAAAAACATTACGTCAATTCTGTGGCAACTATTTTAAAGTTGATAGTGATGTAAACATTACACCATTGAAAAATATGCAAATTAAGCTTAATAACTGATAAATAAATGTTAAGAATATGCAAATCATGACATTTATCTGAAGCAAATAGTCAAGTAGTCATTACCTAGAAAACATAATTTGATGTGACATATATTGTATCTAAAATTTGCATAAAATAGCACAAAAAAGGTTAAATTTTCATAAATTTAAATATACAAATTTCACAAAACCTGGACCACCTAGAGATAAACGGAAAGCATATTCGGAATCAACGCCAAAAACTGATCTAGAATCATGTTTCACAATACATTTTTCTTGTTTTACATTTCAGTACAAAAGCAAACAGGGCAACCATCTATGATACAAAGGACAAAGTAATATTATTATTATTATTATTATTATTATTATCATTATCTATATAAAGGACAGCCGTATCTACGCGTAACTGACGTCATTTTGACGGTCGCAACAGCAGACGATTAAATTTAGCTGTTAGTGCAATTTTTTAAGCTTCTAAAATATCGCACATTTTCAATTTTGACATCGCCGAATAGAGAAAAAAAAAATGTACTTTCCAATGCATTTTGTTTGAAAAAAATCATCTCTATTTACTCAATCTATATTGTTCTTTAAATAATTTTCAAGCATTTTTTTTTTTAAGTCTATCTCTATCGCATGCAGACGATTACGAAAGATAACTTCGTTTGTTATTAAATTAATAAAAACAGTTCAAAATTTATTTCTACCTTATATTCCTTAACGCAATTAAAACATTCATCAATCAATAAAAAAAAACAATAAAATATAAAAAAAAGAAAATTTCAAGACATGAAGTACGAATTTAAACGACTTAACCCTTTATGTACTGAATTATGTATTCATGAAAATTCTAACTTCTAAAGCATTTTTAATGAGTTTTTGAAACTACATTTGAGGATTTACATAATCATTTAATAAATTTTAGAGGGATTTTAAAAGGATTGAAGGATTTAGAAGGATTAATTAAATTTGAATTTAAAGGGATTTTGTGCAATATTTAAAACCCCGTTCAAATATTTTATTTTAAATATTTTTCTTAGTATTTTGTAGAATAAGGAAATTTACAAATAACATTTCTTTCAATAGAAATACAGAAATATTTCCGAATTGAAAAATGCCCCCCCCCCCCCCCCCAAACGCCTGAAAAGGTGCAAATGCAAAAGGAATCATCCTTTAAAAAATATTTTTATTTTTTATAACCCATAAGCCTTTTGGAACCAAATAATGTAATGCATCTATAACTCATTCTAAACTATATTACTACTAATCGATGTATTAAATAAATTTTATAACAAGTTATTTTAATGGTACTTATAAGCACCGTCAATGGATAAAAGGTTAAATTAACAGAATCAAAAAGATCGTAATCAGTAATCTTTAGCTACTTCATAGGCTGTAACTCCTGGCACGATGCCAATAGGAAAGTATGGTTTTTAATCTATTATTAATTATTACAGGGTGGTTATAATTAAACTTCCCCTATAAATAACATTCTACAGCGCAAACGGGTGAACGGGATGCAATGAAATTTGGTATATAGACTTTACACGAGATGCGCTGACGGAATTTCGAAGAAAAAAATTTAGTTCCGAAATGCCCACTAGAGGGCGCCTTTTCCGGAAAAACATAAAATTTAACACAATAAACGGCCAAAACAGCCGGTTTTACATTTTATTACTCATAATTATTATTCTGGATTGTTAATATTGTTTCTGTATTTCGTTTTGATCGTTTATTGTGTTAAATTTAATGTTTTTTTCGGAAAAGGCGCCCTCTGGTGGACATTTTGGAACTTTTTTTTTTTCGAAATGCCGTGAGCGCATCTCGTGTATAGTCTATATACCAAATTTCGTTGCATTCTGTTCACCAGTTTGCGCTGTAGGATGCCGTTTATAGGAGAAGTTTAATTATAACCACCCTGTATATATATTAACTGTAAAAAATCTATTCAAGTTATCAATTTTAAAGACATGATTTTCCCCTACATTCTGTTAAACCGGAAGCTCGGGTTTATATCCTTGTTAATATAAAATTTCAATTTTTGTATAGTAAATTTATATGAATTATGTTTTCTTAAATAACATACAGTGGTATTATTAAAGATCTCCAAGCATATATAATATCAATATTTGTCTTCTTAAAAATGATTTATATTACTTCAAATAAATATTTCATTCGTTACCTGTGGTATATAAATATTTTTGTGAAAAATGCATGAAAACAGAGTGCAAAGACTATTGTGAAATTTTCTTTCCTTGAAATCCGATAATCAATATGAATTCAAATGAACTTATTTCCTCTATTCCATAGAAAAAAACTGCACTCTTTTGAATTCTTTTATTGCCAAATAAAGGATTTGATGAAAGCAGTTGATAAGGGTTTCTTTTACTATCGACATTTTGAATTCAAATTTTCTTAAAACGGTTTAAAAAATATGATATAGGTGAGTTTTCATGATTCACATGTAGAGATGGTAATGCTACAATTACATATATTTAATTAATATATCAGTACATTTTATTTTATTTCTACGCACTATAGTAGTTTTTAGGTGCGTTCGCAATTATATAAATACGTATGCATATAACAGAGTAAAAACTACCCAACCAAATGGGCTAAAATTTAAAATATCTAATTGTTGAAAAATTTTGTCGAGTCGTTTCAAATTTTATGAAAATTTGATGTATAGTTTAATTACAGGAACAGTCAAAAGTTTTCCGTTACATTACGGCCAGTAGGAAAACATTATTTCAAGTGCTTTTTAATGTTGTTACAGCCTTTCGAACAGAATGAAATTGATATGCACTTATGAAGTGCACTAAAATATACATTCAGTACAACATGCGATGTAAATATATTTAAAAAACTAGTCATAGTACGAACGCAACTCATTTGTCACGTTTGACGTGCAATTTCCAAATTGTTGGATTTTTCATGTACTTAGTATAGTCAGGTTAGCATCTATACTAATAAAAGAAGATTTCACTCTGTTCGCTCAGTCAGTGTACGATGGCTGGAGAAATCTACGGGACGTATCTGTACTAATGAAAGAAAGTTTCGCTTTGTGTCTGTGTGTGTGTGTCTGTTTGCGATAGCTAGCAAAATCTACGGGACGTACGTGGACGAACAAAGCTTTTTTGTGAGGATAGCCCAAAGCGTCTTTTGATGCACCTGAGAGTCATAATTTTAATTTTCTATTAATTAGTTGAGTTATTAATTAAACATCATAACTCACTCTCATCAAAAAGTCATTTATTTGACTCCTGGTCAAGGAAAAAACTTGCGCATGGGCTCAAACGTATTTACGCATCGAGAACTAGCAAAGAAATGTTTTTAGATTTTACTTCTGTTCTTTGATTTTTTGGTTAGAATCCAAAACCAACGAAACTTGTCGGCACAGTTAACATTGGAAGACATATTCCGAAAGATTGTACTCTTCAAATACCGCAATCAATTCGAAAAAAAAATGTCGCAGTTAACCCTCTAAAATAGACTTAAAAAAAAAAAAATTAGTTTTATCCAATTTTTTTCCCTTTTTTTGCAACGCCCTCCAGATCGCAATTTTAGAGAAACCGACAAACCAAAAAAAATGCTCTTAAAGACGACACCTCTTTCTAATCGATTGTGTTAAATACATGAGTTTTAAGTTTTACAAATACACCGGCAAACGCAGATTACTTCTGGCCTCATTGAGAAAATATTTTTTCTACGCTAAAAGTAACTAAACGTCCTTATTTTAACACAATCTTTTTAGAGAATCTAAATAGACTAGATTTGCATCACCTACAAAAATATCGAAACGTTCGGACGGGTAGAAATATTTTTAACAAAATAAAACGTGTGAAAAGGCCGACGAAATCAGTAAAAACCTGAGTGCTTTGTCGAGGTTTCGCTCGCTTTCGGTTACGATCTCCAAAAATCAAATTACGCAAAGTAGCCTATACTTTCAATTCAATATTTTTTCGCGATTTTTTTATTTAAAAATATAAATTCAGACAAAATGAAGTTAAAGTTACAAAACCATGTAAATTTGAGTTTCATATAAGGGTCATTCATCACGGGCTCCGACAACACCGAGTCGATCAGTTAGTTTGGAATATTGTATACAAATTTTTCTGAATCATTCAGTACGTTCGAAGTAAACGTAAGTCATCAAATGGAACATACGGGTAATAAATAATCAAACGACAAATACTTTAACATTTAAAAAATACTGTTGAATGTTTATGTTAGGTTATCAAAAAATACCTTTGAGTTTAGGTATTAAATGATTTTATTTTATACTTTTTCGAAATAAATGTTCTAAAAAAACACACCAATTAAGCATTTTGGAACGAATAATGTTTTTGAGTCGAGATATCACTGTATAGATAGACGCATGTAAATAAATATGTATATATGCAGGGTATTTCCTTACTTCTGCTTCGGCTTAAATAACTGGTCAACCAAGTTATCTACTGTCATTCACGTTGTGCTTAAGTATAGCAATATGAACATGTCATGAAACTTCAAGAAGCAACTAACAATCAGGCATCGAATTTTACCCAACTTTAACTTTGTTAATTTTATTTTTCGCATACTTAATATTACTACTTAAATCACTTATTGTGTATTTCTCAAAATATTTCATTTTATCAAACTAACTTGCAGTATTTCCTTTTATTTATCTATTTTCTTTTATCCATTGTACCATTCATAAATTTTCCATATATTTAACTAGGAGGGAAATGTCCTCCTGCTCGCTACGCTCACCGACCCCCCACGTATCGCGAAGCAATCTCTATTTTCTAGCCAAACCCAGACCTAATTGTTTCGCGGTTCTATTCTGGATGGCTTCGCGATCCCTTATTTTCTATGCATTCAATTTTTAGATTCCAAACGCAGATGTCCCCACCCCCACTTTCTCATTAGTTAATGAAAATTATCTTCTTTCTGTAAAAATCCCTTTTGCCATCGACCCCCCTAAAAAATGCCAAAAAACAAAAGTCTATCGAAATGCGGAAGATTCTTCCCTTTCTCCGCCCATCCTATCTAAATTCCCTACTTTCATGGTTTTCGCCAAGCACAATTCCCGCTAAGAAAAGACACAAAGCTCTGACCAATCAGATGCGTTTCGCGGTATCTACGCAGATTTTCATTGGTCCATTTCCAAATGGTTAATTTTTTTTATATATCGCTCAACCGCAAGAAAAGGGACACATCTCGCAAAAATTCATTTTGCGTTTTATTCCACTAAAAGGTCTGTCATAAGTGTTTTGCTAAACAAACAGTTTCATAGGTGTAGTTATACGGAAAATCACTTTATTACGCCATATGTTCATTTGTGATTGTTTTGAAAAGGAGCGGATTTTTGTGGGTGTAAAATTACCCAACCCTCCAAACCTCATACTACGTCTTCATTCTTAAGGCTTTTATGCTTTTATGCTCATTTTTATTTCTCCATGCAGAGCTAAGTAGTATCATTTCATGTAACAGTAAAATTATGAAAATTTTCCTTTGCCTCTTCTGTGAAATTTAATTTTGTTGCGGGTGAGCGATACATAAAAGGATATATATGTGTTTAATTATTTAAACTCATGAAATTAAATGGATATTTCTGAAATTGGTGTGTAACATTAAAAACTATACTAAACCTGAGGAGTTACAAGCCATTAAAGAACAGTGGCCAGCCCTGTTTTCATGTCCCTGGCCCTTATTTTAGTCCAAGAGCTGTTAAACATTTTAGGGAAGGTATTTGAGGCACCCCGAAAATTTGTGCAACACTTCTTTTGTAATCCCTGAATACAAAATCGAATGTCTGGCTGAAGGATCGTGGCCCAAAACCTGTGCCAGACAAAAAATGACACTTGACACGTGTCTGGCACAGTTTTTGTGCCGACTAAAGTGTCTGTCATTTTCAAACTATTTTTTTCTAAGCATAAATATTATTGTACCTCAATCTCAGCGTGCCTCAAATACCTTTTTTGGGTAGTCAAAAAATGGCACTTGACACGTGTCTGGCACAGTTTTTGCGCCGACTAAAGTGTCTGTCATTTTCAAAATATTTTTTTTCTAGGTATAAATATTATTCTGTTTCAATCTCAGCGTGCCTCAAATACTTTTTTGGGGTAGTGTCAAAAAATGGCACTTGACACGTGTCTGGAACAGGTTTTGGGCCACGATCCTTCAGCCAGACATTCGATTTTGTATTCAGGCATTACAAAAGAAGTGCTGCACAGGGTGCCTCAAATACCTACTCAAAAATGTTCAACAGCTCTCTTACTATTTGTTATAAACCACATGTCCGTGTCAGGTGGTCAGCCTAAAGCGAGACCTTCCGTGTTTAGTTCCCCAAAAAAAACTTGGTACTCATTACACCGACCAGGAAGGGGTGAAAGGTTGAGTTAACCCTGCCAAGTCCGCGTTCGTAATTAAATTTTGGACTTGTACGCTGTTAAAAATTTCCGCTTAACTTTGAACCAATATATGGAGTAAACTAATGAGGATAACCAAAGTATGGTACTTCTTAATTTTCATAAACTCCATTTCATGGTGTAACCTTGGAAATTACGCTGCATTGAACCACATTTTGGTAATAAGCTGCGCCAAGTTTTCGAGCTACTTATCAGCCAATCAGAAAAGCACGTCTTTGTCTATGACGCCATTATAAGAGAAGTGAAACGATTGCATTTCGTCCGCCATTTAAAGTTTAAACGAAAGGGATATTAAAAGGATTACTCATGGAATACAGAGGTAAGTCTTATTTAATTTTAATGTTTCATTCCTGTACTTATAAGTGTGTATAAGTGTATGTTAAATAGTTTTCATGTTTTATCGAAAAAGATTGACTTAGCTTCCTAAATTTACCAAGCGATTGTGTATTATATTCGTTCTTTATGTAACGGTTTGAAATATAATTGATTTAACAATTAAATAACAAACAGTTCTTAGTAAAAATTAATCACGACTTCATTCGTTTTGTCTTTTTAAATAAAGATAATTTGTGTAAACACTTCATTCTTCCTATTCAATAGTGAGATCTGAAGTATTTTAATTTGTCGCAGCTCGAAAGCAAAAACAAAACTTGAAGTATTATCTTAGTTTTAAAATGCTGACACGGAGATATGATTCATAGCTGCATTCATAGTAGTAGATGTAAAATTTGCAGTGATTTGAAAATGTTTATTTATAATGGAATTTCTGTGTACTTTACCGTTTCTCGATAATAAAGAATAACGATCAATGAATTAGTATTGATAATTATTAATATTTTGGAGTGAAACAAGACAATAAGAAAAGGTATTAGATTGAAAAATAGATTTACACTGGGAATATTTCCTTATACATATTACAGTTTTTAATTTAAGAAGTGAAAAGGAAACATGATATTTAAGCATTTAAATAAAATGTTGTTTATACCGATATAAAGTTTATGTATAAAACTGCTTTAGTATGTTTTAAGTTTATATTTACATTTTATGTATATAATGTAGGATTGAATATTTATCAAAGAGATTAATAACTACTTTTTACATTCAAAATGTTTTTCAAACAATGAAAACCAGTACATATGCAATCATTTCTTTTCTTTTTAAATTCCCTTCTTTGATCAATCTTTTCTTATAAAATATATATAATGTATTTAGCTTTTATTTATAAAATACAGTGTGTACGTGAATAAAATATTAAAATTAAATATGGCTTAGCATTTCGCTCCAGAAGTATTAATAAGAATTATTAAGGAATATGTTTAAAGGAAAATTATATACATATTCCGTAGAAATTAAAAATTTAGACTCCATGTTGATGTTCACATTTAATGAAACAAGTTGATAAGCAATACTTTTTGCCCCCACCCTCGTTTGACATAGTTTTTATTTATTTATTTATTTTTTATTACTTTTTATTATTTATTATTTTTTTATTTTTTTATTTTTTTTTTGTCCTTGTTTCAATGCAATTTAGGATTTATATTTACTCTTCCTGTGATTGATTTTTGTATAAAGATTGCTTGCATGCGTCATAGAAAATCAATTTGATAAGTTTATTTAGCAGATTATAATGTAATCCAATTACCCCAATTTGATAAGTTTATATATATATATAAAGCCCCATAACATCATCGTATCTTTTCTTGTGTATTTTAATATGTAAATCATAGTGTAAGATATTTAAAATAACAATGGTGTTCTCATATAATTAAACTATTTTAAAATTTGCTAAATAAACCTAGGTTTCTGATCTTGAAAATTATTTTCCAACAAAAATTAATTGGAGTGACCGTAAATATTTCACGCTAAATTATATTAAAACAGAATATCTTTTTTAAAAAAGCAAAACATTTTACCTATGAAAGAGGAGGGGTGGGGGGGGTGGGGGAACAAATATCATATGGTTCAACATTTCGCCAATTTGCGGTCAAACATTTCACCAATTTATGGTTCAACGTTTCACCAATTTATAGTTCAAAGTTTTCACCAACGTATGGTTCAAGCTTTAACCAACTTATGGTTCATCCTTAGAATCAAATGTTGGAACAAAGTTTCACCATGGCAGCTACTGCAGCACCAAAAATTGGTTCAACGTTGCACCAAATTTTTAACAATTTAGCGTGGTAGAGAGACGCGCTGATCACAACGCTACTAGGCTTCGACGTGTACCATTAGTTTCACCCTTAACCGGAAACGTGAAAACCCCGTGCACAAACAGAACACTCAATAATTTACCAAATAGTGAACTTAAACATTTAATCTTTAATAGTAATGCATTAACAGGACCAATATAACAGCATTAAAATAAGTTTGGAATGTCGGAGAGAGAAAATATTAAGGGCAGATATGTGGACGCAGAGATCACACAGACATACGTTTCCGGTTAAGGGTTAAAAAATTTTAAACTATAGGCGTGAAATCTTCAAGAATTGTTTTTTGCCAAATTACCCCGAATACATGACAGGTAAAAAACAGCAAAAGAATTATTATGCTATTCTGTAAAAACTTTGCTCTCAAGTATTTTATTAAAACCATAAGAAAAACTAGTTGGATGTGACAATCCTAAAACTTTCTTCAATCTATTACATCTTAATATTCCAAAATGTAGTTAAAAATGTCAATACTTTAATATTATTAGTTTAATACTATATCAACTTTGACTTTCATCTTAAATTTCTGCTCCAGCCAACAAGTCGAACTAAAAACAAGTTAATCTCGATCATATTTACTAAAATCAATAGTTTTCCGTTATTCTCCTGTACACCAGCTGTTCGGGAGTAGCCGGCTTATCATGATGTGAAGTTCCCATCGCTTTACGAGCCCCCGGTGTACAACAGAACAATGACAAATCAGAGAAAATTATACAAAAGTTGGTATTACAGCGTCCTCTTCCGTCAGAATTTTTCCAAATTAAGGGAGGACTTGCTTGTCATAGCCAACCCTCCCCCCCCCCCCCCCCCCCAAAAAAAAAAAAGTTTCAATTCTATGCATAACTTCATACAATTTTTGAAGCTACAGTATTGAAAATAGCACAAAAATCGCTAATAAAGCGCCCTATTCCGGCGGATTTTTTTTTTCAAATTAAGGGAAGACTTGCTTCCCATAGTCAAATAATTAAAAATAAATTTGGTTCGATTATATGCATAAGTTCATACACTTTTTGATAGTACAATGGGGACATACTGACACACGGATAGACAGACATTTTGTATAAACGAGTTTTTTGCGATCTCTGACCACTAAAACGTATAAATCCGTCGAAATTAGGAAGTCGAAAAAAATTTCGTTTGCAATACTTTCTTCTATCGAAGATAGAATAAATTAGAATCGAAGATAGAAAAAAAATAAATTGGTTTATTACTTTCTTCTATCGAAGATAGAAGAAAGTAATAAACCAATTTATTTTTTTTTTTACTTTCTTCAAACTTTACAAGGAGAAAGAATTAGATTCGTGAAAATTTTCGAATTCTGCTTATCGACGGTTTTACACGTTTTAGGGGTCAAAGATCCGGAAAAACATGTTTTTTACAAAATGTCTGTATGTGAGTCTGTCTGTGAGTCTTTCTGTCTGACGGTGCCTGTGTGTATGTGACACAAATTTTGTGGGCGCTCTATCTCAAGAGCTAATGAACGAAATTATAAAACTTTTTATTCGGTTAGTCCCTGATATAAATTGATGCTGATTGCTTTTTGGTGTAAATCGCTCAACAGGTGGCGATGCTATGCTGCATTTTCCTGATTTTCGCAATAGCCATATGTGAAGAACAAATACACGGATTTTCATGAAACTTCTGATTCCATTAGCCCTGTATATAATTCGGTGCTGATTACGTTTTGGTGTAAATCGCCTAACAGGTGGTGCTGCTATACCGCATTATTCATGATTAACGTAATAGCTGTATGTCAAGAACTTATGCACGAATTTTCATCAAACTTCAGATTCAATTAATACCTGATAAAAATTAGTGCTGTTTAGTTTTTGGTGTAAATCGCTCCAGGTGGCGCTGCTATGCTACATTTTCACGATTTCCGCAATAGCTGTATCTTAAGAACTAATGCATGAATTTTCATCAAACTTCAGATTCTCTTAGCCCCACATAAATTTTGGTCCTGATTACTTTTGGTGTAAATCAACCAACAGGTTCCGCTGCTATGCAGAATTTTTACGATTTCCGCAATAGCTCTAACTCAAAAACTAGTGCACGGATTTTCAGTAAACTTTAGATTCAGTTAGTAGTTGACATAGGTTTTTGCTGATTATATTTTGGTGTAAATCACCAAACCGGTGGCCCTTCTATACAGCATTTCTAACCCGGGAGGGCGCGCGCTGAGCCTCATAGACTCAGAGTGCGTCTAGTTTTTACAATTGTCACCATTATCTTTTTAAAAGTAATCTTCAACTTATTTTATCGCAAAATTTTAACAATTGTCTCCAACTAAATAAGGTGACGGTTATTATTTGTATTTATTGGTGACAAAGTAAAAACCCTTCATACCCTGTGAATGCGTGCGTTCTACCTGGTTAAGAAAGTATTAGTATTACAGGGTGTCCACAGAATCAGACCCTGATTTCAAAATTAAATATCTCAAAAACAAAGATGAATAGAATTATGCGGTAAACAGTTTATTTATTAGATAAGCTGTAAAAATGTATACAGAAGTTTCAAAATTTTGTTTCAAAAACCGTTAACAGATGGCTCTGTAATCGCAATGCCTATAAATTGTGCTTCGAAGTCCAGAGCCCTAGCGTCTCATTACTAGGTGACTCCCTATGGAAGAACGAAAAGTAACCTTCTTAGTTGAGGTGATGTGCAGAAGCGGAGCCATGTGTTGACAGAATTGAAATTTGCTTCAAATTTTGTTATAAGCTATTTCATTCTGGTATCTCTCATTAGTATCTCTGTGGTACCTCTTTTCTCTCCTAATTGGTAGATCGTGGAATCGAATCCAAGCAGAGGAGGATTTGAAAAAATTGGACATCTTTACTTTTTAATATTTATTTAAATTGTAAAAAAGAGGTTGAATTTTATAAAATCCAAAGTTTCTAGTTTTAAAATTTAATTAAGCTAAAAGAAACCCTTCTGTTAAAAAATGATTAAGCATTTATAACAATGATTTATAAATCTTTTTTTTTTTTTTTTTTTTTTTTTTTTTTTGTAGAAAGTAGTTTGAATAAAAAAATACAAAGTTTCTATTTTAAAAACTTAATGAAGTTAAAGAAATCATTTTAATTTTTAAAAGTCATTTTCATTTCTTTTATCATTGAGCACAGAAGTATGCTGCAGCTTTTAGCGATATTATCCGAAGTTTTGGGAAGAAGTGCAGCCAAAATACTTTGTCTCAACGTTGATGATAATACTTATTATCAATTCTTTTTAAAAATGAAGTAATTTAATGCATAATTTCTGTCCCTGAAACATTGTTTACCGAGAAAAGAAATATATATGTTGTGCTAAAACCAAACTATTATGCCGTGATTAAAAATATAAATGAAAAGTGCAAAATTACTTTCTTATTTATAATAATTCAGGTAAAACAATAATACCAAAATATTGTAACGTGACTTAAAAATATAATAAAATGAATAAAAAGTGCAAAATTATTTTTCTAAATATATGCATTTTGATTTATATAATTATATAGGATTAAAAATTGAATTTAATAAAATATTTCAGTAAGTTCTTACATAAAGATTTCTAAACTTTTTATTGAAAATTCTATTAATTGAAATTCTCTAAAATTAAAGCTGGTGCAATAATTCTCTGACCAGATGTCTCCCCTTCTGCATTTGATCCCAACGAAAAAGTAGACTTTCCCACTTTTCGTCCTTCCATAGGGAGCCATCTAGGAATGCGACGCTAGTGTTCTGTACTTGGAAGCACAATTTATAGGCATTGCAATTACAGCGCCATCTGTTAACGGTTTTTGTAACTAAATTTTGAAACTTCTGTATAACATGTTTTACAGCTTATCTAATAAAGAAACCGTTTACCGCATAATTCTATTGATCTTTGTTTTTGAGATATTTAATTTTGAAATCAGGGTCTTACTCGCTGGACAGTGGATACCCAGTTTGAGATAGAAGAAAGTTTTAGGACTGGCACATCCGACTAGTTTCAAATGCAATCGATTTTGGGGTATTTTTTTAAAATATAGATTTAGCCTTTGAAGTAAGTTAAGGATGATACCATATGTATTAGCATTTTGGTTTATTTGAAAATATGTATAATAAATATATTCCCATTACAAAAGCTTCGAAAAATACATTTCTTCTAAAGAAGTTTTAATCATATAATTTTGGTATTTAGCCAAATAACTTTAAAAATGTATTAAAAATGGACATTTCTCTATTTTATTTCATAAGAAATTCTAAAATAAATAAATAAATAAATACAAAATAGTTTTTTTTAAGAAAAATGGCTATTCGCGTTTAAGCGCTTGGTATTTTCGTTTAGACAAACAGAGTCTCTCTTTTAAAAAAATGATGATTGAAACATACACCTATTTATCATTCTCTGCTTCACGGAAACAAACAAACAGAGAAAAAAGAAACAAAGAAAGAGAAGAATAAAAGAAAATCCCAGCTTTAAATTTCAACATTCGGATTTTTTGTGGACAAGTGATATTTTCTCAAAATCTTCAAAATACATTACTGTTGTCAATTTTATTTCTAAAAAAAAAGTACTTCTTATCATTTATAACATTGATGAAGGCAGTAGCTTTTTCACTCTTTTTGTTAGTTTTTGTGTTATAAAAATTTTATTTTTGTATTGTGGATGTAAATGTATTTCCAAAAAAGCTTTTAGTTACAGGACATACAGCGAAGAATAAGTTTATGTAGTGGGAAAAATTTTTTTGTCAAAATATTATTAATAACCGTATTTTGAATAAATAATACAACTTATGCATGTAATATTACGGAAATAATAAAATATGCAGTGTGCAAAAATATTGTAATATACATTAAACAAGATTTTTTTTATATCCATTGAAAAAAGTGAACTCCTATATGTACCGGGTTAGCCAAAAGTTCGTTACAACTTTACAAACTCATAAAAAGGAAGAAATTATGATAAAGGAGTGTGGTTTGCAAGAAAGTGCTAACAAGGTAATCGGATATTATTAGCAGCAAAAACATTTAGTTAAAAAATCACATGTAGAGGGCGCTGGCGACCCGAAACACAATGAACAGGACAACAATAGTGTCGAAGAATGTTCTGGAGGTCATGTTGAACATTTGTTATTGAAAGAACAAATGAATGGGGCGTATTGTTGTCCTGTTCATTGTGTTTCTGGTTGTCAGTGCCCTCTACATGTGATTTTTTAATTACTTCGTTCTGCTGCTAGAAAAAAATCCGACTACCTTGTGAGCACTTTTCTTGCAAGCCGCACTCCTTTATCATGATTTCTTCCTTTTTTATGAGTTTGTAAAGTTGTAATGAACTTTTAGCTCACCCGGTAGATTTTCTGCTAACATTTACGAAGAAGGTATGTTAGCTATATAAAAAGATTTAATGTATTTAAACATAAATTATAAAGTACATTAAAGTGGTATGGTATGTTTCGGGCTGAAAATAAAGCATATTTTATAAAATTACTAGCAGCCTTCGTCCGCTGCACTCGTTGATTTCTCTAAAATAAACTTGATTCAAACGAAATATATACAGCAAAGATGAAATCTTTGCTATAATTCAGGCTCTTTTTTTGGTACTTCAGGACCAACTCAATACATTTCTGTCGCACTTTTCTGCATGAAAGAAGGGAAAGGCCAAAAAATCGAGCCTGTATTTAGCGTCTATTGCTTACAGCGCCATCTATTTTTTGTTATTCGTACTAAAATCTAAAATCAATGTAAAAAAACTTTTGACCTTATGCATAACCCTCCTGCAATAATTTTTTAAATAACTGTCACCGTTTGCAAGTTATTGAATTGTAAAATCAGTCAGTCCTTTTTAGGACACCCGGTATGTTAACTATGTTCTATATATGTTATAACTTACGTAAAAGTAAATTATTTTGCTAAGCGTTACTCGTAACACGAATTAAGTTTGAAGTTAGTTAAAACATAGTTAGTTCAAATGATGGCGTTTCTTTCTAAGGGTAAGAAAATTGATTTAATCACATTAGCTTCAGAATTAAAAGAAGAAATAAGTAGCGATGATAAAGTCCTCGAATTACGTGATAAAATTTTAAATAGGAGGCATTTAAAGATAACATAGATTTTGTACAAGGAATTTTTGAAAATATCGTAGAAGAAAGAAAGACTCTTGAGGAAGAGACACGTTTAGCCGAAGAAAGAGAATTTGAGCTACAGAAGTTCAGGTTAGAAGCAGGAACAAGAGATGTTGTTGTAAAAACAAGCAACCCTCTAGAAACTTCTTCAATCCGCGTTGACTTGAAAAAGGTTTTACCCGATTTCAATCCTGAAAAGGATGATATGAATTTATTTTTAATAACTTTTGAGAGGCAAATGAAACTTTTAAAGGTTTCTAAAGAACTGTGGATTACATATTTAATTGGAGTCCTTCCAAATGAAATCAGTAAATTAATAGCGCGTGAACCGGAAGAAAAAATTGAGGATTATTCTTTTATTAAAGATATATTGTTGCAGAGGTTCAAGTTAACTGCTGAAAGGTTTAGAGTTTTGTTTAGTCGACATCCAAAGCGAACCGATATTAGCTGGAAAGAATATTATTTTGAAATTAGAAGCTATTTTGAGGGATGGCTATCCGAATTAAATATAAATTCCTTTGAAAAATTATCGGAATTAATTATTGCTGACCAATTAAAGAAAAAGGTTTCCCCTGATTGCAAAGAACATTATTTAGACTAATGGGAGAATTTAACAGATCCTGTTGAATTAGCTGAAAAGTTAGATTTATATGATAATTTGAGGTCACACAAAGTAGAAATAAAGAGATCAAATAAAATCAGTGAGGTCGAGAATTCTCATCGCTTTGAAAAAACGCCTTTAGATTTAAAAAGAAATGAGTTTGGTAAAATTGGCAATCAAAAGGAGTCCAAGAGAAATAAAATTAATTATCCTTCGAATCTAAATCTACCAATGTTAAGTTGCTATGGTTGTGGAAACCAGGGAGTTATTAAATCCAAGTGTCCAACTTGTTCTCCGAAAAATGTATCGGTGCACTTTCCATCACTAGAATTTCGTACATGTAATATGCAAACATCACCAACATTATTGGTAAAAATAAGCATTACTGGTCTCTCTGGCACAGCTTGTGCTGACACTGGCGCAACACATTGCGTTGCGGGTGAAGTTTTGTATTCTTCATTAAAAGACCAAGGTGTGAAGTTTGAAAAATCTCAAATGATCGTAGTCTTAGCGGATGGGCTACAAAACACTACCGAAGTTTATAAAACAGAAGTTCATGTTAAAATTGAAGGTCGCGACGTTAAAACAACACTTTATGCTCTGCCGAATGCCAGAAATAATCGTACAATTTTGGGAATCGATTTTTTACGCAAAGCAAAAATTGTTTTGGGTGTAGTGAATGAAGAATGGTTCTTTGCTGATAGATATAGGTGGAAGTATAGATTCGCTGAAGATACATATAGACCTCCCAGTTAATTAGCGATAAAATCCGTTGAATTGGACACAGTTTTTCTTAGAGAAGATGAAAGTAGACAACAGGTTAGGTTGAATGAACTGCTTGAAAAATTTACTAGTAGCTTCCAACTGGGGGAAGAGGCTACACCTAAAGTTAAACATTTAATTGATACTGGATCACATCCTCCTGTAGCAGTACCCCCTTACCGCATGTCACCTGCGAGAAAGGAAATTTTGCGTAAAGAATTAGATGAATTACTCTCTAAAGGTATAATAGAAGAGTGCGAGTCTCCTTATGCCTCTCCTGCAGTATTGGTCCCAAAACCAAATGGAAAAATTCGCCTTTGCCTCGATTATCGAAAATTAAATGCCATCACAAAGATAGATAATTATCCATTACCGCGAATAGATGATTTGCTCCATGAAGCCAAACATACACCTTATATGACCACTATTGATCTGAAGTCTGGATACCACCAAATTGAATTAAATGCTGCTGATAGAGACAAAACTGCATTTATTTGTCTATTCGGAACTTTTCGCTACATTACAATGCCTTTCGGATTGACAAATGACCCAGCAACCTTTCAGAGATTAATAGATAACTTTAGAAAGTCCCTCAAAGACATCTTTATATTGTCTTATTTAGATGATATTTTAATTTTGTCGGAAAGTTTCGAGAAACATTTGTCTGACTCAGAAGCAGTTTTTAATAAACTATTGGAATTCAAATTGTATGCTAATCCTGAAAAATGTAATTTTGCCTGCCCCCGTGTTAAATATTTAGGACATTGGATAACAAGCTCTGGAATCGAAGTTGATCCTGGAAAAACCGCTCTAATTCAACAAATGCCTGCTCCTAAGTCTGTAAAACAAGTTCAATCTTTTTTGCAGTCCTGCTCCTGGTACAGACGTTTTATTCCCAAATTTTAAGATATAGCTAAACCTCTAAGTATATCTTACGAAGTAAATTGCAACTTGGAAGTGGGAAGAAGCAGAACAAAGCGCTTTCGAAACATTGAAAAGTTCATTAATCAATCCTCCAGTACTAAAACAAAATGATCCGACCAAGCCCTATCTTCTTCGTACAGATGCCAGTGGATATGCTCTAGGTGCTGTCCTCCTCCAGGGTCAGGGAGAAAAAGAGCATCGAATAGAATTTGCAAGTCGTTTGTTAACTGCACCAGAAAGAAACTATTCTACCACCGAGCGCGAAGCACTTGCTGTCATTTGGGCTTTAAATAAATTCCGTGGCTATATTGAAGGACATGAAATAACAGTTGCCTCCGATCATCAGCTCCTAAAATGGCTGTTGAGTTTAATGTCACCGTCAGGCAGACTAGCCTGATGGGCTTTGCAGTTACAATCTTTCAACCTCAAGACTGAATATATTCCTGGAAAAGCAAACGTAGTTGCCGATATGTTGTCTCGCCCTATTTGCAGTCATGAAGAACCTTCTTGTGAAATTTGCACAATTTCGATTGATATGCATATTAGATCTTCTAAAGATATCCGAGAAGAGCAATTAAAGGATGAAGATTTAAAGAAAATTATCGAAGCGTTTGAATCTAAAGAAAATAATACAGATTTTGCTAATTGGACTGAACATGGTTACCTCTTAAACCAATGAGTTTTATATCGTTACTCTCCAGATTCAGATGAAGCACAATTGGTTGTTCCTGTTCAAGAACGGAAAAAGTCTTGAAGAATTACCAGGATTCACCGACCGCAGGCCATTATGGAGCCGAGGGAACCTATTACAGAGTATCCCAGAGATATTACTGGACCGGAATGAGAAAATATATCGCAGATTATGTTAAAAATTGTGTAGACTGTATTCATTATAAAGCGAGTAACCAAAAACCTGCTGGACTTTTACGAACACCAGTTCATAGTCAATAATTTGAGACCCTCTCAATAGACTTATTTGGACACTTGCCAGAAACAGCAGATGGGAAAATGTGGATTTTTATAATCGAAGACTGTAGCGCAAAATAAGTAGAACTTTTCGCATTAAATAACGCAACAGCCACGGAATGTGCTGTTACCTTAATTGAGGAAGTGTATTTAAGATATGGTTTTCAAATAAAAATCATTAGCGACAATGGTCCGCAATTCATCAGTGCTGTGATGCAACAAGTTTGTTTTCTCTTAAATATAGATCAAAGTTTAACTCCGGTGTACCACACTCAGTCAAATCCGGTTGAAAGAAAAAACTGAGATCTAAAACCCCGCTTAGCGATGCTAGTTGGAGATGATTATACAACTTGGAGTGAAAAATTACCAGTAATCCGTTTTGCCCTTAATACTGCAAGATGTAGTTCCATAGGTCACACAGCTGCATATTTAATGTTCGGTCGTGAATTACGTACCTCCGATGATGTTGCTCATGATTTACGCCCTGTAATTGCGAATGATAATTTCATACCCGAAATAATTCCTTATTTAAAAAACTTTTCTAAAATTACTATGCAGATAAGAGATCGCATAAAACAAAGCCAAGATAAACATAAATATTATGCCGACAAACATTTAAAAGCTTCTGAACAATATAAACCAGGCGACCACGTCTGGGTTACTTTGCATCACATTAGTCAAAAGAAAAGTAACAAAACAACTAAATTCATGCCCCGTCGCGATGGCTCCTATGTTATTTTAAAACAAAGATCTCCTACTTCTTATACCATTGCCACTAAAGAAAACCGCTTTTCTCCCTTGGGAAATTATCACATATCAGTTTTGTGTCTTTACAAGTAAGATGATGGCGGATGTTCTAAAGGCTTTATTCGTCCTAGAGGCAGACCCGGGAAACGTCAGACGCCCAGCCAGCAAATATTTACGAAAGGATAAAAAAACACGAGACCAATAGAGGATTTTAGGCACCAAAAAGCATCCCGAAGGAATCCACCCAGGAAATCCACACTGCATCTGAGGGACCAGTAATGCAGTGTGAGGGGAAGACTGTAAGGCTCGAACAATACGCACTCCATCATATTTTCTCTCCTTTTTTTTCTTTCAAAAGAACTGACAAGCTGAGTAAATTAGACTTTATGAGATGAGAAGAATGTTTACACAGTTGTTGCCGACAAGGCATCTGAGCTAAGCCGTAATTTTAAATTAACTGAGCTATTTTGTAAATAGTAACATGTAAATACGTTGTAAATATTAAATTTATTAGCAGATGAAAAGTTATCGAGTTTTAATTTGTAACTAAGATAGTTTCCACCCCGGATTCTAAATAATATGTTACAAGATTGAAATACGTCTTATTATAAGTACGTATTGGGTAAGACAGTGATGCCCCCCCTAAGGCCCTGCCAATTTTTAGGTGCGTTCGAGCACCTATAGTCGTCGTTCAGTCCGTCTGTCTGGCTGTCCGTCCATCCGTCTGCCCGCATATCTGGACAAATTAGCATCCAGTCGATCAAAATTAGACGATCATTAGCATTAGACGATCAAAAACTACCGACCGAATGGTCTGAAATTTTAAATGTATAATTGTTGCAAAATTGTGTCGAGTCATTTCAAATTTTATGTAAATCGGATGTATAGTTTAATGACAGGGGCAGTCAAAAGTTTTCCGTTTACATGACGGCCATTAGGAAAAAAATATTTCAAGTGTATTTTAATGATATTACATCCTTTCGAACAGAATGGAATGGATATGGATATGCACTTATTGAAGTGCACTAAAATATACATTCAGTACAATATGCGATCAAAAATATTTATAAAACTAGTCATAGTACGAACGCACCTCATTTGCCACGTTTGATGCGCAATTTCCAGCTTGTTCTTTTTATGGTAATGATTTTTATAGTCCACAATTAACCTATCTACTCCAAATTTTATGTGTATCTTCATAAAAAAATTACTATAATATAAATACAAGATAAAGTGGGAGTTTTATCTAAAAGCTTAATGATTTTGGCCACCAATCCGGGACCTCATGATTAGACGAACAATTTCATCGGAGTAGATGCTTCAGTCAGTTGCACTAAAAATAGGAAGCAATAAGGCTTCAACCTATAAACTAACACAATTATTCTAAACCTGTTTCAACCACATTCACTAAATATTTCAATAGAAAATTACATTATATTTGAGGGGGGTTCTCAATCATAGTAGGCCAAATCCATTTTCAAAAAATAATTAGATAGTCCATCTAGAAGGTGTGAGAAATAATTATCTCTTTAGAAATAGATAAAACGTATCATCTATCAAGTTAATTGTTCTTAAAAAAACACTTAATGTCTGCAATAAGTAAAACTGTTTGCATCATCCATCCATCCAGTTACGAAATTAGAATATTACTTCCTGTTTCATCTTTTGAACTGTCAATCAAATGTTAATAAACAATTGCATTATAAAGCTGCAATATTGACATTATAAAAACTATATCAATAATTTAGTGACTTTAAATGAAAATGAGTGTTTTATTAATGTACATAACCTTGAATTTATTTTTGTAATTAATCAAGTCTAAATAATGTTTTGTATTATTATCTTTCAGCATCTGTAAATGTTTTAACCGAGAAAGGAGCAAAAATTGAATGTTCCAATGTATCTTTAGATATATAAAAATTTAGTTTAAAACTATAATAGCTGCAAAATTCCTGGGATACAAATAATAAGAAAAATCCACATTTTTTTAATAAACAAATTTACAAGCTCTTTACAGGTGAAACCACTATGGATAATTCACATAATTAATGGATTATGCTAAGTTTACCTGGATAAGCAGAAAATTAACGTGGACGATCCTGAAGTAGAAGGTAAGCTGATTTCCCTTACCTTTACTATGTGATTTAAATGTGATTATTTTTATATCACATTAGTCTCCGTTCAAGTAATCATCTAACAGAAAGTGCATAAAATTTGTTTTATGTACTCCCACAGTGAAACAAGTCTATTTTCGCATACTTCCTCATATATGTCTGTTCACAGACTTGATTTACTGTGGGAGTGGATAAAACAGATTTTGTGCACCTTCTAAATGAACTATATCATACTAGCAGCCCTTGCGGCCCCACGACCTGCGTCATGAATATTTTTAATTTATTTAAAAATAATTTTCTGAAATTTAATTTATCATGCAAAATATTAAAAACTAGCCGCCCTTGGCGACCAATTTATTCTCCCATAAAATTTATGTTTGGGAAAGCATGCTAAGGATTGTATCAAGTTACTTTTATTCATAATTTAATTTACTTGGGCTCCCTTAAATATAATTAATATAATCCTTTAGCTGATATTAGTTTCTGTTGTATTAAAATATCTCAGTTTGTTGATTTTCTGTAAGAAAGTAAACCCTATTGGTTTACAATGGAAGTCTATGAGAATTTGGCGAAATATTAGAGATATCGCCAAGTCGACGTCCCTTTTGACGGCTAAATTTGGTCGCCAAATTTAGCGATATATAACCAAGTTGGCGAAAACCTTGGCGATATTTGGCGACAGAACAAGTTCCCCCTATGGTAACCCCTATATATGTATGGAGATGCGTTAAATGCTGCTCAATAATCAATGAAATGCGTTTCATTCGGGCGTTGCCATTAAACAATTAACAAATAATCTCAATTTCTGTGCCACATATGATAGCGTAATATATATATATATAGATTTTTTTTTTTCAAAATGGACTTGGTCTACTGTGGTTGTGAGCCCCTCATTTCATCTTCTATTATCATTATCTTATTTGGACATACAACAAAAGCCAAACTTACCTTTTTTGATGACTATAACTTTCATTTGAAGAAATTAATGTAACTTTGTCTACTACGCTTTATTCTGACGGTTCAGAATACAAGAACATCACTAGCTTCATCCTATGTCCAATAACTGAAATACAGTGACTGGGAAAACTAACACGATGACGCATCTAACCCGGATTTACCCTATATTTTTTAATCGCAAATGTTAAAATAATTTGTAAAAAAACAACAATTTTGAACAGTTCTACGGAATAAGTATTATTCTTTTATCTATCTAAAGTGCAATAAAGTTGTTTTAATAAACATTATTAAACATCATTTGCAATATGTTAGTTTTTTGCATAAACGGTAAGATAAAATAAAACTGGTCATAAGCTTAATTTGATGTTGTTCAATTATGCAGCAGCATAACTAGCGGGAGATCTAAAAAGTCTTTCAAATACAATAAATTAATTTCAGAATTTCATTTTCACGAAACAGTGATTTGATTATTTTATTTAGAAAAAAAAAACAATCAATAAAGAAGATCTTCCGTTGCAGGATAAAAAGAATATTATTGTGACGTATATAAACAGAAGTTTAATCAAAACAAAGGTACAATGAAGAAACATTTGTACAAAAATTAGATATATTTTATAACGTTTTCTCTAAAGGAATACTGCCCTGCACGTCATTCAGCTAGTTTATATCATTCCTTTATCTACTGACGGTGCTTATAAGTACCATTAAAATAAATTGTTATAAATTTCATTTAGTACATCGATTAGTTGTAATATAGTTTAGAACGAGTTATAGATACATTACTTTATCTTGTTCCAAAAGCATTATTGGTTACACAAAACAAAAATGTTTTTAAAAGGTTGATTTCTTTTGCCTTTGCATCGTTTCAGCTTTCTTGGCGTTGGGAGGGGGGGGGGGTAATTATTCAATTCGGAAATTTTTCCACATTTATATTGTAAGAACATTATATTTGTACATTTCCTAATTCTATAAAAAACTAAGAAAAATATTTAAAATAAAAGAACTGAGTGGGGCTATAAATATTGCACATAATCCCTATAAATTCAAATTTAATGAATCCTTCTAAACCCTTCAATCCTTCTAAAATATTTCTAAAATTCGTTAAATGATTATGTAAATCTTCTAAGGTAGTTTAACAAATTCACGAAAAATGCTTTAGATGATAAAAATTTCATGAATTCATAACTCAGTACATAAAGGGTTAAGCTAGGACCTTTTTCACATTTAAATTACTTCAATAACATCAATTGAATTTAACAGTATATTTTAAAGCCGCATCTTTCTGAATTTGTGTAAAAGAATATTTTTTCAGCAAAATCAGTTAATTATTATGAAAAAAATAATGTGTTTCACGTGAATGAAGTAACGTTTTTAAATTCAGCCATTTTTGTTTTAAAGAAACAAAGATTCAATTTATTTTTGTAATATTTCATAACCCTGCGAAAATATTTATAAGACAATTAACGTTTTTAACACATTTTTTATAAAAACCACTAAAAAGTGCTTTTGACTACAGTTCCAAAATCAGTCTGTCCGCCTAGGTGTAAATTTATCGGTATGTTCGAACAAAAACTTTCCAAATATGCTCACAGCAGAATATTTGATCAACATGAAATTGGCCAGTGTTATTGAGGTTTAGTTTAAAAGATAATCTCCATTAAAAATGAAATATATTCCTTAAATAGTTCATTTACAAGCGCACAAAAAATAGTTCTCTTACATTATGGTCTTTGGGAAAATACTTTGCTGTGTACTTTGATGATGTTACATTTATTAAAAAATTAAACAAGAAAGAAAAAACATGCGTCAAGCATTGATTATGAACCACTTTCCAACACATTCCGAATAATGTAACAAAACTGCGCCGTTTACAAAATTAAAATATTATAAATAAAGACACACAACCTTGCTTAATGGTATACAAAACACGAACTTTAATAAGTTAATAGTTAAATTCTACGTTTCGAGCTGTTGAATAAAAACTTTGTTGAATGTAGTTCTGGCATCCATGCGTAGATGGAGACCCTCGTGGTTTCTTTAATCGAACTTTTTATTTATTTCGACTCATTTCATTAATAAGTATTTATTTTCACTAGATGGCACCAGTACATTTTTGTTTTTATATCTTTAGACAATGTTCGACAAATTGTCTCTCGCATAGGAAACCTTCATCTCTGAGCTTTTAAACCATTTAACCATCATATTTTCCTGAAGAGGGCTGTGGAAACAGCTCGAAACGTAGAATTTAACTTTTAACTTATTAAAGTTCTTGTTTTGTGTATCATTAATCAAGGTTATGTGTCTTTATATATTATATTTTATGGTGCAACTGTCCAGTATATGTTAATTAAAATATTACGCCTAATTCAACCATATGGAAACGCGTAACACATTTCAAATCCCAATTTCAGCTGTTGCCATCTAAAATCGGAAAATTATTCAATTTTTTCCAGCAGCCCTGTATATGATATATAGGTTTGTATCTATTAACTACATGCGTGCAAAAATTTAATTCAAAGAAATACAAATACCTCAATTGAAAATTCCCATTCAGCTATTTTCTCTAATAAGGAGAATGGTACGTGAAAACTTTTGTGTAGCGCTGTATATGAGACATGGAATTTATATGTAACGAGTAGCATGCAAAAAAGTAGTTAAATTTAAAAGCGCTGACCGAATTTTAAAACGCACATTCCATTAATTATTACTCAAATTGAGTACTGTAACCGATTTCTTTTGTGTGTCCGTGTAAATGAATAAAAAATGTTAAGAATGCCCTAAAATGTTCTAATAGTGGAATTCAGTGATTTATATCAGTTTCAACGCATTTGAAATAGCGTAATCTCATTAAAATACTCTGCAAACGATTTTTCCCCGCATACCATAATATAATTATTTTGAGTGCCCTGTAACTGGACTATTAATCCTACATACTTCATATACAATACCAAACATGCTTTGGTGACTCTAAATAACCTTTAACAATTGCATGGAAATCCAAGTATATTTACGGGAGTTAGAGCGTGGACAGACGGACAGACAAACCGAATGCCTAAACGCGTTTTAACTTTGTTGGAAAGTGTTAAAAATGAATATGCACACTGAGATATATTCTAATATAATGCAAAAAAATATGTAGACATAAAAAGCAATAATGTACTTCATTTTTTAGTCGTCCACATACTTTCGTATCACATGTACTTGGTTTTACCCGTAAATTTATATATACAATGATTAAAATAATAATAAAAGAATTCATGCTTCATCACTTACTCTTTAATAATATTTTACGATTTAATGAAAAAAATCACTGGATAATTTTAAAGAAAATATATTTGAAGTGGAGATTTAAATGTTTTTAATATAAGAATTCATCTTGTAAAAAACCAGAAAATAAATTATGAAAAATAATTTATTTCTCTTGTTTTACAGTTCATGAGAAATGATTTATATTTTCCGTACTCTTAATACAAAACATTTATTCGAAATGGTTCTTTTGAAAATAAATATAAAATAACTACATTTTTCAAGAAACTTAATTACAGTAAAATTAAAATTAGATGCAAAGAAACTTCGTATTACGAAATGAGAAACTAAAAAAAAAAAAATGAAATAAATAATTTACTTTAAATAAGAATAAAAATATTTATCGAATATTTGCTTAAAGAAATTCATTATTTCTTATCTAACGGTTCGATAAATATGCATATGTATATTTTTTTCTTAGTGTAAGCATGGATTTTCAATTTCATTATTTACAAATATTTCAAAAATAAAAAATACTTTTCTTGTCGTTTTGAAATGTACATTTTAAAATAAAGTATTAATGATTTTTAAAGTCATAATGTACAAATGTTTATGAATAATTGATTCTGCGCGGTTAAAATTTAAAGCAAGATTATTATTCGAAGGTATTTTTGGGAAATATTATTTTTTAAATTTTTATATCAGAGCAGAAATTCAAAAAGATATTTTATAATTTTATTTTTGATTTTATGATACATGCATTTTTATGAGTATCTCCCTTCTCGGGACGTATATACTTTCGGCATGCTCTGAGATATCAATATGTGATTAATTGTACATTAATTATCCGTACAGTTTTTTGCATAAAACGATGCTTGAATTCTATGAGCATCAAAACTGCGACTTGTTATTTACGACTGATTAAAAAGAGTGATCATAAAATGATACCCTAAAAATATTATAAATAACGCAAACTTTTTTTAAAGACCTTAATAAAGGTGTCCGGGGGGGGAACATCTATGCTCTACAGACATGGGTTCCACGTTTGAGCAGTTCCCCTTAGGCAGTTAAAATACGTAAAAGATATATCATTTTACTAATAATAATTAGAGATCGGACGAAAATTCGATTTCATTTTCGGTTTCGGCTCAATATCTGAGTTTCGTCGAAAAAGAATTTTCAGCAAAAATGCCGCTGAAAATTCGATTGGACCGAAACTCGACCGAATCTACGCATGTTCTAAAAATCTCGTTTTTTCTTTCGGAAAATATCAACATTACTCATTGATTTGAGCTATATCGGCTCAAATGACACACTCTTTTGTTATTGGTATGAACTTCACTGTTTATAATTATCACTTATAACTGACTCAAGACGTGAGTAAAAATTATAAAGCAAGGAATGCATATAGGACTAAATTTTCAAGACGCTTTTCACATGCTGATTAAAAGCTTCAGACTTAAGAGTAATAGAAAATTTTTAGTTTGAAACCATCGACGTTCTTCGAATACTCTTTCAGAAAGTTCTAGCATAACAGCTTGTGATGTGAAAAAATCATTATAAAAGATAAATCGAGGTATGTATACCTAAAACATTTTTTAATTAGATGAAATTCATATGATTAAAATCTTTCGGCGTCGTGGATAAATTATTTACATTTTATTTTATATGAAAATAAAATATTTTGGTCAGAGGCAGACAGAGGCGACTTGGGCAACACGTATAATTAAATAATAATTATGTATTAGTATAATAATAGCCAAAGTCATGTGGCTGTCATCAACAGTTCCGGGCTGACCACTTCGCTTTTTTATGCCAGCAGCCATTTTGGTACTTGGCACAGGTGATTAATCGCCAAATATTGTTCCATCGCTATCATTTCATCTATGTTTTAATAGTTCAAGTCATGTGACTGTCATAAACAATTACGCTTTTCATATGCGCAACCATTTTCAATCAAACTTATTTTTTCGATGAAAACTAACATAAAAGTTGCCATGATCGCAAAAAATTCTTGGTGCTTCTATGTTAACCGGGTAAAAATCTCGCCAATAGCATTTTTTACCTTGCCAGTTAGCATTTTTTATTTCTCGCGTAGTAAATTAAAACAATGCTTTGATGTGTAAATTAAATGTCATGGTTTATAGTATTATTTATTATTTTTCTTTTCTTTCTTTTTTTTTAAGAAATAAGTAAAAGTCATGAATTTTAAATGTTTCAGTTTTAAATTAAAGTTGTGTCTTTTAAATAAAATTAGTGAAAGGGTTATATTTTAAAGGAAATCAATAAAATGCTAAAAAATGCGACAGGAAAAATGTTTGGCGATTTATCCCCTGCGTTCTGCTAACATATAAATATACCGAGTATCAGAATTTTCCGATTTGGCGAAGGATTGAACAAGTAAATTAAATTATGAATAAAAGAAACATGATACAATGCTTAACATTAAATTCAAGGGAGACCAGACTGGTCGCCAAGGGTGGCCAGTATATAATAAACACGTATAATTAATTAATAATTAAGCATATTTATGTATGCATTAATTACTTAAAAATTTTTTTGACGTTTTCGTTTTCATCCAAAAATAAAAAGATTACCGTAAGTTCAGTTTCGGTTTTGATCTTAAAAACATTCGATCCTTAAAAATAAGTATAAATAACGTGTCGTTCTTAATTCTCTTACCACGTTCTTTAACATATCATAAACCTACGTAGCAGAAAAAATATTTTTTTTTAGCCACTTTATATAGTTTTCGCATTAATATTCTTATAATTTTACTTTATTTCAGAATTTTCAATCGAAATATATCGATTTTTTTTACGCAAGTTTCATCTAATGAATACGTGTTAATAATTATTTTATATAATGTTTTATTTTCTAACCGATGACCAGGCTCCTTAATGCCGGTCGCCCCAGCTGAACGGGTTTGATACCTGGTATCGGGGCGGTGACCGCCTAATCGCCGCGTAGCGGCAATAAATCTGACGAGAGACAAGATCTTCAACCTATCGGCTGTGCCTACTGCTTAGTTAATCCGGTTACTTAACATTTTGATCTTTTTGTTTTGTACCTGCGCTTTGCTACTCAAGTTGTCCTCGTAATTTAGAACCTTGATCAGGTGACGAGACCTTCACCTAGAAAGGCACCTCCAGAGGTATAATTCACAGGGAACTTGGAGGACTTTGCACCCACGACGGATTTTACATGCACCAGGCACCATTAGCGTACATGGAGTACATCAGGGGACTCCAAACCTATGACCAGACCCTCAGGTGTCAGATTTCCCTAGCCAAACGAGTATACGTGTCCGGCATCGGGGCGGCTGTTCGCTTGATCGCCGCATGACGGCCATCCAATAGACCAACGTCCCGGCCGACCTTGTTTTGCACTTCAACTAAAAAACTCCACTTTAATACAAAACAGCTAATGATCAGAAGCGCTATTTAATTGCTTCCAAAATTTACTTCTAAACATTACTGATAATACTATTATTTTATCACAATCAAACTAATTGGTAAAGTTATCATACGAATTGTATATTTCCAACTCAACCCAGTTAACTTAAACGCTTGAGCATTGGCCCTGTAAGACAAGGATCTATGTTTGATTCCCGGCCTGGGCATTTTTCGCCAAGGCGTAAATATCAATTTCGTATGATAACGTTACCAATCAGTTTGATTGTGTTAAAATAATAGTTTATTTACGTATTTATCGTTTATATGGAGCTCCTTTACCTGCGGTTTATTCAGTTAAGGTGTATACATGACAGATCAGATGTTATTACTAATAAGGTTACCTGAGCGCAATATGCTCGCTGGTTGTCAGCTCAGTTAGCTTAAACGGTAGAGCATTGGCCTTGTAAGCCAAGGATCTGGGTTCGATTCCCCGCACGAGAGGTATGTAATCACACATGCTAGAGCAAAATCATATTGAAATTAAACACAGCGGTGATCGTTTGAAAAATATAAAATCACCGAAGTACGCACGATGAGCGGTAATGATTCGAATATCAACACGCGAGTTGGATAAAGGTACAAGAAAGACATCGTTCTTTTTTTTCTTTACACAAGTGTATGAAAATATAAAATCCACTATTTGAAGAACGTGAAATCGGTCTGGTTTCATTTCGAAAAACTTTCTCTTCATTTTGGATAATGCAGAAAGAGCAAAATCCAGTCTGAGTAATAACCGGAGCGAAGGAGAAAAGATGAGCCAAATATCGGAATTTTAGAGGCTCTGAAAGCTTCAGAGATTACCTTAAGCCTACTACAGCAGTGCTGATGGAAAAAGTTTTCTGCTCTCCGTAGGCGAAGAGCCTGTGAACGAATCCTTGTTTTGACAAAAAAATGGTAGTTCATAGCAATATCCATATAACATCGTCGCTAGTTTGAAAATATGCATAAGTTCAAGTAAGTATGCATAAGTCTCTGCAGCACAATATATTCAGTTCTCACTTTTGAAGGGTACCGGATGCAAAAATATTGTTCGTAAGTTTCAGGGGAGTGACGATTAGGCTTCATTCCCTTTAACATTTTTGATTTTTTTAATTTTAAGCAGGCCGTACACACACAGGGATCCCTCTCTGACAAGATGAAAATTTTGAAGAATTCAAGGACTGGGTTAGGCACCAATGTTTGATATATAGTAGACCATGATCTGTAGCGAAAACGTTTTATTAACATTTGCGGGTTTTTTTAAAAGTACCAATCGTTGGTAATCCAGGTTCGTAGATCCTTGAATATTAAAGATAATAACGAAAAGAAGAACTCTGCAAATTTGAAGACAGGATGACTTTATTGGATATAGACATGAAGAATGTAAGTGCCAGAGAGGAACACTTTCAGTTAGCTGTTAACAGTACGATGTACAGAGAAGGAATGAATAATTTGTCGGATATTGTTACCAATGAGTCGAGCCAAAATTTTGGTACTCTGAAACATTATAACCCCAAAGATATATTACTTAATGGAAAGCTAGCCAAAAGGACCGTTGGTTGGCGTTTTAATATTTCAACGCACACATACGAATGCCAGAGCTGATTAATGGGAAATATGAATTTAGAAGCAGCAACGCAGATACCGGTGCCGATTTTAATATAAACAGATTATATATTTGCGGCCGAAAAGGCATTTGTATTGACTATCAGACTGAGAATGAACAATACTAGATTACGGCTACAATAGGAGCATATGGTCAAATAATATCTTTTTTTATGTATTCGTTAACCGAAGGAAAGTATGCTTGCACAGTAAATGATTTCAGGATGAGAAAAATATATGTTTTTGGTTTATTTTATTAACGGTTTTGGGTAAACTTGGGAAACTTAAGTAACTGAAAATTAAAGCACAAAAGAGAGGAAAAATAGATATATTCTTTTTAGAAAGGAGAGGAAGTTTTGATTCGGTTTATAATTATGAAAGGAGAAAATAAATTTTTAAAATAGGGAATTTAATATTAAAAAGGAGATAAATAATGATATGATATGATATGTTATTTTCAACATCAGAACTTGGACATTTTTTCACTCAGTTGGGAATATTCAATTCGTATACTTACTGATAATATACGAGAGAAAAAATTCGATATGTATTTTAGAAATTCTTTTGAGATATACTATTATTATTTAATAGTGTACATAGTATGATCAACTGCTGCCTTTTGTTCTATTATTTCTTTGCAATTTAATTGAGAGAAATATTTTTCTAAGATAGGGTGTCTTGGAGAAATCTGTCTCTTTCATAGGCGGCAGATGTTATTATAAATACTCTCAGCTGTGGAATCCATATTAACTAACAAAACCTCGTTTTCAGGGGTTATTTTTGTTATGTTAAAAAAAATCTGAAAATCACACTTTTCTTTAAACAAGTTAATTTTCAATTTATATAAATATTTGATAGTAAATGCTGATTTTCTTATATGTAAAAGTTTTAAAAGCATAACTTAAAATAAGTTAAATAATGTTGAAAAAATAAGCTGATAACGTATTTACAAATATTCAGCAAAGTGAACATTTCACTTACTTTTGATCTTCCGAAGACCAAGTAAAAAATTCGTTGAGTTCATTGTGATGGAACAATGTAATAAATATCTCGCTATGTATTAGAAGATTGAGAAATTTAAATTATAATTAAAAAACAAAAAACAAAAAAAAAAAGGATTTAGTAGAAGCAGGCCTCGTTGAAATCTTTAATTTGGGCTTTTCGGTTAATCGTAAGTAGGAAAATTATCTAACCGTAGCATTAAGAATAATTGCTTATCTTTAATTAGAGTATAAAGTGAATGTAAGAGGATTAGCCTTGAGGAAAACGACGAATAGAGTTTGTAGTTATCAGATTTATCATTGGTTTAGTAGGCTTATTGAATAGTTAAAAGTATTTTTGAAGATTGGAATAGTTAGAAATAATTTTGATTGAAATAAAATAATTAGAAAATCGTGTTTGTTACCGAAAACAAAATAAAACTAGATATCTTTGATTTTTTGAGCAGCCATGGTCTTATCCCTTAACCGGAAGCATGAAAATCCTGTGCACAAACATAATACTTAATAATTTACCAAATAATAAACTTAAACATTTAATCTTTAATAGCAATGCATTAACAGGACCAATTTTTTAATATAACAGCATAAAAATAAGTTTGGAATGTCGGAGAGAGAAAATATTAAGGGCAGATATGTAGACGCAAACATCTCACAGATGTACGTTTCCTTATAAGAGTTAAACACGAAATGGTGAAATGAAAAGTCCGTGAAAAATTGTACCACTTTCGCAATGTATATACAGCTGCAAGTCAAAAAATAAGAATAATAGAAAAAAAGAAATTGTGAAAAAGGTTTTTTTTTTTTTTTGTGTATCACTTATAGAAAAAATAACAGAGGATAAAGATTAATATTGTAAGAATCTTACATAGTTTGTAGATTCTTTCAGCATAAAAATTAAAGAAAATAATACAAAAATTTAACTAATTACTCACACTTTGAAAAAATTAAAATATTAGAATAACCATTTACCTGGTTTAAAATATTAGAATAATGCATTGTAAATAATATGTGTTTAAAAAAAGGGAAATATGATTGTTTTTTTAATATTTTCTAGCATCACCTTTACACTTTATAACACTTTATAATTCGCTGTGCCAAGCTAGCTGCAAGTGGTTCACAATGTTTTCTGCCGTGACACGAACATGATGACTTTATGCTGGAAAGAAGCTCAACTTTGTTTTTTGGTGCAATATCTTGCAGTATTTTGTACATTATTCCCCACAAATTCTCTATTGGATTTAAATCCGGCGAATTAGCCGCTAATTTGGTGTTGGCTAAGCTAGTTCTTGGTGGACACTGAGCTGCGTGAAAATGCTAAATCATGTTGGAAAATAAAATCGTCACCACATACATCTTCCGACGATGGTATCATGAAAGGATCAAGGATTTCTTGATATATGTCAGAATTAATCCTTTTGTTAACGATGCATAGCCTTCCACGACCATCTGCGGTCATGCAAGCCATACCATTGCACTGGCTGCATATTTCACTGATCGTTTCATGCTGTCCTTGCCATACACGAACACCTTGATCGCCATATGTTACCCAAAGCACACTCTCATCACTAAACAATATATTTTCTCAATCAGACCTCCATACAGGCCCTTTTTTGCACCACTTAACTCTCTCCATTTTCTGTTTAATAGTCATGAGGGCTTTATCTTTGGTACACATGATTGAAATCCAAGTTTATGGAGATGTCTTAGTGATGTAGATTTACTCATATCAACACCGTGTTCTTTCCACTTTCGATGAACTTCTAAACGATTGCACATGTTACACTACACTTCTAAAACGATTTTTTAGCAACACCTTTTAGCTTTCTATCACCTTTCTGAGTAGTTTTTGGATTTCGGCCGCTAATCAGTTGCTGGTTCTCAAAATGCCCGTCGTTAAAATACCGTTTTATTGCTCTACTAATTCTTGGTTGGGAACATTTTAAGTAACTGGCGAAATACTGCTTGTTACGACCTCCTTTATGCAACTCAATAATACGATGCTTTGTAAACTCCGTTACGTCGGACGAACACCCACTTTGCACACAAAATGAAAACAATGATTTCGCAAAGCGCTTTTATAACTTAAGAAGAATTCCCGCAAAAGCTAATTTTATGCTTAATATATGTAATCTTCTGAACCAATCAGGAAAATTCATGAATAGTCTAATTTTTGAACCACCTATTTTAGTATTCTAATATTTTGAATAATGAAAAAAATTTACAAAAATACAATATTCATTAAACATTTAATTTTTTATACTTTTAGTTTTCTTTAATAACGTGCAAATTTATTAAAACATCAACCGTTGTTCTTTTTTAATTGTACTTCACAGGAACAAAGCGAAATGCAATTCCAAATACAAATGAAATGAATTATACTAATTTTTTGACTTGGAGCTGTATATTTTTAGTTTTATGAATGAAAATGTAAGTTTATGGCGTATATTTTTCACTGATTCAAACAAGTCGGAAATTGTACGTCAAACGTGGGAAATTAAGTATGATCGTACTATAGCTAGTTTTATAAATTTTCAGATCTTGATGCAATAGGTGTTGCACTCTTATGGTAAAATGCATGAATACAAAATTTATTACAATTATATATATTAAATTCAGTAATGCGGAAATAATATGACTCCATCTTAAAAAGGATGTAATCATCATGGTAACCTAAAATCATTACCTATCATGGGAAATCATTGAAATAATTACGTATGATTGAATTTAAGAGAATAATCACCATGACAACCTAGAATCATTATCTATCACGGGATATGATTTTATATGATTTTTTATATGATTGTCTACCGTATGTCAAGCTTGAACGATGTTGTTAACAAGAATGACTTTTATAAAAAAGAAAAGTAGCAATATACTAGAAATAAAACATGATTAGTCGGGAGAATTTTGTAAACGCTCGATGAGTCTATCTTTGTTTTCCACTTGCCCCCTATCCTCAGATTAATGTTTCTTTGTTGACTTGTCTCTCATGTTTAATCGAACTCGCCCATGCGAGTATTGGCAGGTTTTACAATGCGATTTTACGTAGCTTGAACACAAATTTATTTATAAAGCACTATTTTGTCAACAACGTACATTAAATCTAATGTGGATAACGATAAACAAGTGTGAAAAGAAAACTTCATTGTGCCAAACAATCCTTTCTTAAATACGTCAACTGGTATGCTGTAATTAGTTTTAAAATGTTAATGTAAATAGCATGAATATTTTGGCACAGTTGCAAGCTAGTCGTAGATTAAGAGAGAGACACACTGTAAAAAAAAAAAAAAAAAAAAAAAAACACTGTAGATTTGTCAGCACAAACTGCTGGCGTCCGAATTGCCAGCACATTGTGCTGTTAATTTTACTCAGCTACTGTTATTTTTCATGTTTATATAGTCAAAAAACCAAAGAAAACTACAGGACTTTCGACTGTGATAGAGTTTGAGCGCGAGATGAACAGTACTTTGTGCTGTAAAAATGTCGTTTTTTTTTTTTTTTTTTTTTTTTTTTTTTTTTACAGTGCACTTGAAGTTGCTTTCGTTTTCAGTTTAAAACATTACTTGTTATTATGATATAATAGCATTAAACATTCTTAATGTTTAACAAACAGTACATTGATGACATGTTTCCCATAAATATTAATCTTTATTTTCTACCGTTTTAGAGAAAATCAGAATTATGGAGGATTTTTTTCGGACCTGATCACTAAAATAAATTAAAAATATTTCAGCATTTCAAAATACAGGTAAGCGCTTGAGAAGAAGAGCATATTGGGAGTATTGAAAATATTTTAACTGTCCAGGTTCAAATCATAACGCATAAGTACCCATAAAACAAAATAAGGTCCATAAATCACGACTGCTGATGATATTGGCACAATGATAATTACATAATATAGTCAACTTTACATGCAGATGGATGTAGACTGGTGAGAGGAGGAATAATGTAATTCAAAAGGCATATAAATCAGAAAACATCTATTAGGTATTAGAAATAGAGACTTTTGAATTTATAAACTTAATAAGTCAAACTGCTAACAATATGTTACAATAATTTTGGAAACCAATACGAAACTCATAGATTGACTAATTAAAAAATGGAGTAACTACCGTAGAGCCATTAAATGGTTCAGAAACTAACATATGCATAAATGACAAATTATAATGAACTCTAATAGAGAAAGTAATATATTTATGTAGTCGGAGCATTTATTTCATTTGTTTTATTTAATTTGTGTGGTTGATCTGGCGTGATAACTACAGATTATAATTTGCGTTGAAGCGTATAACGAAAAAGATACCTTAATTATTTCCTTTCTTTTATTTAGAAAATAAGAACATGGAATTGAAATAGAATTTAGAATAAATTAATCATTGAATTTTAAAAATGATCATTTTAATAAAGAAAAACGTAATTTAAAATATACGTTAAATCATATCGCAGAAATTTTTATAAAAGATTTTAATGCCACGTTTCGAAATGATTATTATAGAGAATTTATATGGTAATATTTCTAAAAAAATTGTTTGCTAGAGAATAATGCCGGAAACTGAAATTCATATTTATAAAGTATGTGTAAAAATCACTTTAAATCTTTTATCAAAATACCTTAAAATATATTCTTCAATTTACTTTATAAATTCAGATAACACAAATTATCAGCAATTCATCATGTTATCTTTTTTCTCAAATTTAGTACATTCTAGCTCTATTTTTCAGAAAATGCAAAGTTTTGTCAGCTGTTAGTGACATTTAATAAATCAATATTGAAGTTAAAATCCATTGTCCTGAAGTTTGAATGTATTATTTTTATATTTCGCTCTTCAACTATCCGCTGTTGAAGATAAATGTTATAATATTATGTTTGAAAAAATTTAAAGATGAAACCCTTCTTCGAGAAATCCTTTGAATTTTGTTTCTTTAGAGATAAATTTTAGGATTTTAGAAAGAGATTCTCAAAAGTGAAATTTTAAAACTCATTGACATATAAAAATTAAAAGCTGTGGATGTTTGCATTTTCAGAATTAAGATTACTAGAAATATTCGTTATTTTAAAGATGGTAATATACATCAATTTCGTCATATATTTAGTTTTTAAAAGATAATTACTTTTCATTAGAATAACCAATTTGTATGTGGGAGCAGATGTTTTATGAATGGCTATTTATGCATAATGTGAAATAAAATTGTTTGTCATATTCTTAACATTTGAAGGTGGACAAATTATGAAAGTGTTCAAACATTGTGTACGACAAGTTCGAAAATGTGAAAGACAAATTATTATTCATGAAAGGGATACATAGATATATTAAAACCGCATGTGTGATTACTTTTAAGAGACTCACAAACAGCAAACTACTGGGTCATATGGCAACTGTATTACTGTTGATATACCTACTAGACACTTAACGTTACTTTATTTAGGATATAAGGTTAGTTGGGGTAAGTGGGCCATGATTTTACAATGTGACTCTAGAACTTCTGACAATTCAGTTTCAAAAAGCTAATGTTCATTTGAATTAAAGTCTGAACTTCTGTAAATGTGTTCAGTTAGGTTCCCTCTATCAGACAGAAATGCTTAAAATTACATTTCAATATTTAAAAATATAAAAATATGCATATTTCATCTTTCTTTCCTCACGGGAACAGTTGCCCCCAAAAATGGGGTTACTGGACCAGGGGGGTCTAGGTTCCACATGCGTTTATATTTTTTCATATCCGATATAGGGTCCTGTTTGAAAAAATGCAAACAACTTAAAAAAATTTAAACCAGGCAGATCCTGTAAATGATAATTCAATAAACAGTACACGTTGTAAGGGAAACCTTTGCTGTCAATATGTCTAAAAAAAAGGGACTAAAAATGAAAATATTAGATTTATTTATACCAAAAACATATAACTTAAGTTAGTACTTATGTACTTTATTATAGATAATAAGTATAAAGGCCACATGAGTATATTAAGGAAAAAAATATCAAGGTAAATATATGAACAAACAGCTACGTAAGTACTTTATCTTTATCCAGGAGTCGCATTATATAAGGGAAAATTTTATTGTTCCTACCAGAACCCTTAAAGAAAGGTGCGATGAAGATATTATTTTCAAAATAGTGGTAGGAACGATAAAAGATTCCCTATAGAATGCGACCCCTGGTTATAGTACAATTTCAAGCTCTGGCTATCTGACTTTCAGGGGCAAGGTACTTGCATTCGTAAAATGTGGAAATAATTTAATGACACTAGTATTTACAAGATAATCTATCTGAAAACAAGTAAAAGTATATTTTCGCATACTTAATAAAGGTGAAATTTTCATTATAAAATTCAGGCGCCAATGTCGCAATTAGGAATTAAAATTAAGTGATGCCATAACGGCATCACTGCCTCTCAAGGGGTCAAGAAATTTGGTTTGATACCACTCAATATGCTTTTTTAAAATTATTCTATCATTTTCTTTATTGTGAGCAAAAAACATTGGAGAAATTTACTTCCCGTAGTAAGCGAAACACAAAAAAATTATTTATAACTATTGGTGTAACTGAACCATGCTGGATCCAGTTACCCAGGATACATGTCCCTGTTATCCCATTCTTGAAAACTTTATGGGGTAACTGTGACACCGGGCTTACATTTGAAATATGAAGTAAATATGTATAGATACCTAATAATATTAATATAGTTATATGTCTAATCTTAAAAAAAAAAAGATTGTTTAATAAAAGTACTTACAGTATTTTAATAAAAAGCCGAGGAAGTTCAACCATATTGACGTTGTTTTTTAAAAAAAAGTAACGTAATTTTTGACAAACTATCACAGCAAATTGAGAGCTATGATTGAATTGATACACGCTGTTTTAGGAAGTAGAAATTAAGGGGCATTGTTCACAAAAGCTAAAACTTAAAAAACTTCAACAGTTTTTTTTTTAAATAGCCTATGGCCCAGTTACCTCGTGGGTTCAGTTACCCCAACTAACCTTATATATTAGAATAATAAATTAGTGCAATTTTATAATTGGTGATAATAGACTATTATAAACAAATAATCAGTAAAACGTGTGTTACATTTTAATAACAGTATTTCATGTTATTGTTATTATGCATTACTAAAAGGGATATTTAACCGATTAACACGAATAGAATTAATTTAAAGACGTACTATAAAAACCATTTTATATCAGGCATCAGAAACAGTTGTAAAAAGTAGCGATTTCATCATGATAATCTAGATAATTTAAAAACAAGCGGGGATGACCTAGCTAAGCTCAGACAAAATTAGCCTTGTGCTCAATTAGATATTTTATTCTCACTGTATCATTATTGCAGTTTAGATACAATTGGTATGATCCTGAGACATAGTGACCCAAAATGACCCAATAACCGAATTTTTTCGAACATGCGACCTAATAAATGATATTTTCAAACCCGAAAACATAGAATACAAAATTTAGTCGAAATCGTTAAAGTCGTTTTATAGATAAAATTAGCTTGACCCACGGTAATCCAAATAAGATCCACTAATATCTAATCTAAATTTATCGAACAAGTGACCTATCCCAATGGTCATTTTGTGCTGAGAAACGGTGTAATAAAAAGAATTGTCAAAATCGTTTGAACCATATTGCGATACAATTAGCTTGACCTTGAGCCGTTGCGACCCAAAATGACCCATTAATCGAATTTCCTTGATCATGCGACCTAGTCTAATGTTCTTCTCGAACCCAAAAACGATCCAGTTTTCTAGATTAACTTAGATTGACACATAGTGACCCAAAAATGGCCCACTAATCGAATTTTCTCTAACATGTGACTTAGCCCATTGGTCTTCTCGTTATCCAAGACAGTAGATTACAAAATTTAGTCAAAATCGGTAGAGCCGATTTTTAGATAACATTAGTTTGACCCGAAGTGACCCAAAAACGAACCACTAATCAAAATTTCTCGAACATGTGACCTATCCCAATAGTTTTTTCATGCCCCAAAACAGTTGGATATAAAATTTAATCAAAATCGATTGAGCCGTATTTTAGATATAATTAGCTTGATTATGACCCAAAATGACCCACTAATCCAATTTTCTCGAATACATGACCTAACCCAATGGTTTTCTAGTGTCCGAAAATGGTAAAATACAAAATTTAGTCAAAATCGTTAGAGCCGTTTTTAACATAAAATTTACACACACACAAATTTTGCTCGTATTATAATATAAGATGAAAGCAAATACTAATTATGATTTTTTTTTTATGTATACGATACTTATAATATTTTCATGTGCACCTTTAATCGCATGCAATTGATTTTTTATACATTTAATCATTTTTAGATATTTCAAAAATATCTAAAAAAAGATTAGAAAATAAAATCATAAAATTCAATTAAAATAACATTTATTTTCTATACACGTATAAAGTATATACTAATCTCAATTTATGTAAGGGAAGGTGGCCTAAAATGATCCCCTTAAGGGGAAAACTTGTGTATAACGTAACTGCTTAAATAAAACTTTGGCTCTATGCTAATATATTTTACACTATATTTTGCATCATAAGAATATTTTAATAATTTTTAAACCCAAATTGAGTAATGAAATATATTTTTGAAAAAGTGTCCAAAGGATCATTTTATCCTCACCCAAGGGCAAAATGATCTTTTATTTAAAAATAATTCTAAATTGTTTTTTTATCAGCAAAATAAACGATATAAAAGTAATTATGCGGATACATAATGAAATAAAATAAGTTTTACAATCAAATAGCATACATAATTTATTTTATGTAAATTTTAAAATAAAAAGTGTCACAAATCATTTTGAAAAAAAAAACTATAAAATGGAATATTTCAAAATTATGATCCAAAAATAATAGGAAAACACGTGGACTCAAAGAGAAATATTTGGGGGCAGTCACACATTTGGCTCCCATGATGGCTAGGACCCAGTACTGGATTTTCTTCAGCCTATGAAATTGTAGTAAAACGATCCACAGAATGGATAATTTTACCCAGCAACATGGTCGTCCATTTTAGGTCATATAACTGTATGACGCCGAAAAACATGACAAACGAATTTTTTCGCTCAGTTGGAAATATTCAATTCGTATGATAACTTTACCAATCAGTTTGATTGTGTTAAAATAATAGTTCAAACATGACAAACTTAGCAAATGCAATTCACGTTTAAAAACATTATCAAGTAAACCAAGTCATATTTCTGTACATGAAAGACTGTATATTTAAATAAATATGAAAGTTAATACTTATCTTATAACATATGTTATAAAATCCACTTTTTCAAAGAATTCTATTCTGACGCGTAATACTGGGATCACTTGAATACCGTCGTTGCTTATCCTTCACTTGACACTACTAGTTTATGTGTTATCCTGTAGATAGCATGACCAGTCCGGAAGGAAAAATATGTGGACCGCTTTGCCCGCTGGGATCATTTTAGGCCACCTTCCCCTACCAGGTTAACAGAAAAGTGAATAAAAGTTTTCTGGAATAAATAAGGGAAAAAAGGCAACATCTAAATGTTGAATCTCACCAGAATTTAAAAAAAAATCATTCAACGGTATCCTTTGAATTTGAAACAAGTGTTTTTTCATGGGTCTGACAAAAATAAATAATTCAAGGCAGAAAACTTTCAAAAAATACATTTTGTTTCAGCTACGGAAAGTACAATAATTCGACCTTGAACAACACATATTTTACAGAAAGTAGTTTGTTCTGTTATGAAAACCATCTTCATAGTTAATTTTTATGCATATAATCGTTTTTTCTACGAGGCTTGGACCCTATCAGATATTTTTAACTGTTGGATATAGCTTAGGCTTCAATGTTTCCCTTCAGCGAAATTTTTCTTAGCAAAATTGGTTGTTTTTCTGTTGGATATAGCTTAGGCTTCAATGTTTCCCTTCAGCAAAATTTTTCTTATCAAAATTGGTTGTTTTTCTGTTCTCCTACTAGGCAATATTCAAAAGTCCTTTTAATGTCCTTAAATGGCGTTTGTTAAATGTAGCATAATATCGTCTGGTTTGTAATTCCTTCATCGCGTCAGTTGATTTGGATGTGAAACTGGGGGTGTTATTCACATTAAGCTTAACTTTGTTGATATCATTTTCCTATAAAACTGGAATTTCTTCTTCGAAATTGGGTTCTAAAATAATTTGTTGCTAAGATAGTGAATTTACATTAGATTTACTTGACGCTTTAATTTATCTTTACAAAAAAATCAGCAACAATCATGAACCTTTTTGGTAACTTCTTTACATTCACAAATCCATTTCTTTTTTTATCTGCCATTCATTGATTTTTTTTTGTGAGTGCCTCTTAAATAAAGCTACATGGCACCACAAATTTATATTTAGCACGAGATATGTATTTGTTAAAGGCAGCGTTAGGAAGATGACATCCGCGAAGTTTGAAATGACTTTGAAAAGCCATACAAAAAGGTTGAGAGCGTATCCATTATTTTACTTAGAGGAAATGTACTATCACGGAAAATTCGAGCCACAGTTAGAGCCGAGAGTCTTACCTATCCAATACAGCCAAATTGTGGCATAGAAAACTTCATTTATATGTGGATATAAATTGCGAAACTTGTTTCTGTAAAGTGCAGTAGGTTTCCATTCTGTTAAGAAGATTCGGAACCCGTTTTGTTTGAATCATTTGTAATATCTTATTGGTGCATTATAAATGGTTTTATTAAAAAAAATATTTTTTCGAGTAAAAATGCATTTTTTGTCTTAAAATTTGAAAAATTTAGTTTTTTAAAAAGGTTTTGAGAAAATTTAACAACCACCCTTCATGAACATCTTAAATTATCTTTCATTTCGTACATTTTTTTTACAAATGTGCTCTATAACGCAAAGAATCAGTTTTACAAAATGTTAATTAGTTTAAGAGAAAAGAAAAAAAATGCCATGTTATATATAAAAAACAGTATAAAGGAATATTTTCTTAACATTTTTTAAAACAATAAGCTATTCATATTTTTAAAAATTTGACTCTTATGAGTTTTAATAAACGCATCAACACCCTCTCACTACAAAAAAAAAGTAATTTCTTCCCCATTTAAGTTTCAAATAATATTGTCTACCTTTAAAATAATTTAATTATTTTGTTAAAAAGGCAATTTGTTCTTTTATTTTATACTTTCAAAATGTTTTTATTGGTTGAAATATAAAGAACACGTGAAAATTGTTTTTATTCAATTTCTCCTAAAACACTTATATGGAATAACAAATATTTCTCTAATGTGTATTTTAAAACAAATACTTTAATAAGAATGTAAAAATTCATTATGTTTTTAAAATTAAACATTGTTTTAATTAATAGTTTCATTTAAATATATTTCTTTTTAAGGACGATATTTTATTGCGTAGTAAGAGTATGCGTCTCTTCTATATAAAAAAAATGAAATTAAAATGATTCGAGGATAAATTTCACTTCATTAAATGGTAGAAAATTCTGAAACTCAAGAAATTTTTATTACATTATTGCTATAAATTATTCATAAAAGAAAAAAACCTAGAAAGATAATTATAACTTCTGTCTCAAGAAAATAATACAGATTTTTATACCTGGCCTGCTCCTAATAAAAATCATAATTTGACTTTTGTAAATAATTTTTCAATCACTGTACCAACTGATAATTGGAAAGACATATAGAACCTGCTAAATAAACATTCAAAATTTGGTTTTTAAGGTGGTTCCCAAGTCACCTGCTCAACAATGCGAATTTTTCTGACACATTTTCTGACTTATTTTTAAACGTAAAGGTGTGAAAGTGGCAGTCCGGGCTATTGAAGCGATTTGGAATCGAAATGAGTTTTCTATTTCTTGATAAATGAATTACTTATAGACTTATAAGCAGTTGTGGTCATATGACGACCAGTTTTCTCCTTTCTCGTGGTGTGGCTTTGGGAAATTCTGTTCAAACTTTCACAGTAATTTCTGAAAGATCTTCTGCCTTTACCAAAAAATGTCACACGTTTTTCGATGACATAGTTTTTGAATAAAAACACCTGCTAATTTCATGCGCTTCCGAATAAAAAGGAATTAAGAAATGTGTCAGTAGGTAGCTCCCTTGGATTTGAGAAAAGACTTAATGTATGTTCCTTAAGATTTTGCAAAGTAGGCTTTGATTTTATGTGTTTTTATTTGCGATTTCATCATCTCACGCATACCTAACTCTCTTTAACCTATGTTGTTTAAATTTAACTCTGATTGAGACTTAAAAAAATATAAAATAAAAGTATCCAGTTATGTTTATAACATTGAGCTCACAGGCTATTCACAATAATTGTATATTATACTCTTATGCCAAAGAATAATACCCCTCAAAAAATAAATTGTGGGGTATTTGCCCACATTTTTCTCCTTTATACATAACCAATGAACCTCCAAATCTAACCAGCGAAGCGCCTTATCAGAATAAACTTGTATACCAAATTTGAAGAAAATAAGATAATTCTGCATGAAAAACCCATTTCTCTAAATTAAGGGGGTTATTAATTCCTCATTTCCCCCTTTACACATAGCCAATGAACAACCAAATCTATTCAGGGAAGCCCCTTATAGGAATAAACCGGTATATCAAATTTGAAGCAAATCGAATAATTTTACATGAAAAACCCATTTATCTAAATTAAGGGGGGTGAGCCCCATTTCTCCCTTTATGCTTAACCAATGAACCTCCAAATCTAATCAAGGAAGCTCTTTAACAGAATAAACCAATATACCAAATTTGAAGCAAATCGGATAATTCTACATGAAAAACTCATTTATCTAAATTAAGGAGTGGACTGGCCCACCTCTCCCCCCCCCCTTTATACTTAACCAATGAACCCCCAAAACTAATCAGGGAAGCGCCTTATCGGAATAAACCGGTATATCAAATTTGAAGCAAAACAAATGATTCTGCATGAAAAACCCATTTATTTAAATTAAGTTTGTGTATCCACCGTTCCCCCTTTATACTTAACCAATGAACCCCCAAAACTAATCAGGGAAGCGCCTTATCAGAATGAACCTAGAATTGTTTTTTGAAGCAAATCGGATATTTCTATCAAGAGATATCGCGTTATGTACGTACATACGTACATACATACAGAACCTACTGGCACATTAGCTCTCAGGCTTTGATAGCCTGAGTTAAAAAGCGAGTATGAAAAATCAGACTTGTATTTGTTCAAATGATTATGTAATAAATACCAATTGAGCCAACAGCCACAGAAGCTAAAAGTCTCAAAGCAACACATTTTCTAAAATATCTGAAGTACAAGTGATAAAACTATCTTTTACTCAAGGGCTTTGGTATAACTTAAAATTTCACTGGCAGACTACATTTATTTTCAGTTACAGAAGCTTATATCGCCTCTTCACTTAGTAAATGACAGAATTTGTATCTAAGAGGGTCATTTTACGAAATGAGTAACATTTCAGGTTTAGATTATACATTTTTGATAGGTTGGTTTTAAAAACTTTTAAAGATTTGACATAATTGATCGCATTGAAACAATATTTGTTACAGTTTTATAGTTTGATATTTAAAAAGAAATCCTCTTTAATGATTGGTTTTATGCGTGTGCCACCATTACGTATCCTTAAAACATTTTCACTTACTTTTTTCTTTTACAAATTTATAATAAATTAATAAAGTAATTATTTTCTCTGGAATTTCAGTTACATGAAAATTAAATTGTATTATATACAAATAAAATTTTGTTAAAGAACTCTGTTTTAAAAGTCTTCCTTATATTTTTATCCATGTTGCAATGCAATGTTTTAAAAGTATTGTAGGAAAAAACAGCTATATTTTATATCATTTGTCAAGAGTGAAAATACTTATGTATTTCATAGGTCACCAATCTTTCTATTGTCATAGGCACCTTTGAATTTTATCACTATCTTCGCAGGCACATATCGCTCTCCCCCACCCTCCAAATCTCCCCCTTCCTTAATACACATATTTTTTCTTTCTGTATAGCAGACGAACTGAGAAACACTTACAGAATGCCACAAATGAAGATTTATGTTTGCTAAACAAAGAAATCAAAATGTACAAAAAATAAGAAAGCAACTTTACCACCTCTACAAAAATAGAAGAAAAAAAAAGAAATAAACTATAACCACAATGCTCCATAATGTATTTTTCGGTGCAAAAGAGTCTTCTTTACTTTGTTAACAGAATATATCTTACCAGAAATTTCCATACATACGAAAACATTTCTATATTTGATTCAAAATAAAGACTTACTATCCATAATGTACTGGACGTTTCTATATAAATTTGTATATAAGCCGTAAATTAAGAGTGTCGCAGAACTGTGATGCATTGTAGATTTTCATAAGTTTTGGAATGACTCACTGATGTATGAAAAGTTTTGAACCTTATGTATATATTGGTTTAAGCCATATAAGCATAATTTATTGACAAGGCAGTATATTCACAAACATACAGCTTTATTTTAAAGATACATTTTTAAGGTTTCGTATGTAAGACGTAATAGCATAGCATACCATAGCATAAAAAACAAAATGTGTATGTTACAGCTTGCCTTGACACTGTTTTCTTGCGCATTTCACCAGACTTTTTTGTTTGCCGTTTGGCAACGGCAGTCTTTATCGTTTGTTGTTGTTGTTCGCCCGTCGAATGTTCTTATGGAATAAAACCGCATTTAGTAAGCTATTTCGTTAGCTAAAATGACCATGGGGTCATTATTGTTAGTAATAACGTCTATTATAGTACTGGTGTAGCATAATTATACAGATTATGTCTTTAATTCGAGTGGTATTGTACACGAAAACAACCAAGTTCCTGTATATATGTATATAAAAAAACTGTTTGTTATTAGACTCTCTTCGTATTATTTGACTATCTTCGCATTTATATTTGAACTAGTTACGGTCCATAATCGATTTACATACGCGCACAGTGTATTTGAATCTTCTCTAGATGGATCGTCTATTACAGGGACGGCGAACTTATGACACGCTGCATAATATTTTTGGCACGGCATAGATTCAGGTTCTACATCAAAATATAGTAGAATTTCACAAAATGCATAATTAATCTAGATGCTGTCTCTGTTTATCTGAATTCGATTAGTTCGATTGGTTGTCATTGTCATAGAGATCGAAGAAATTGAAATTTAACGTAATGCATCCCAATCTAGCTCAATATTGACTCAAAAATTTTAAGATTAAGAGAGAATTAGAAGATTATCACATAAGAAAGATTAAAGGAAATTATAAGCAAAAATGCCGATGGTAAAATTATAAAAACTTGGAATTCAATTCCAGACACTAAAAGTTGTAGATTCTGGCTCTTTTGACATTTTTAGGTAGCTTTCTTTACAAAAAGCTACCTATTGCAGCCGTTTGGAGGAAAGCGATTTCAAAAAATTTTGGTATATTTTCATCGATCATGACCCCCAGATCCCGAAACCACCCTCCGTTCAAAATTGATATATATATATATATATATATATATATCTGACATGTGTCACACTGTAACTCTCGTATTTATGAACCGATTTGGATGTAATTCGGCGTGTACATAGTACATACCAATGTCTCGACCGAGTTCGTTGGCCAGTTTCATCCGCCATTTTGTTTCAAAATGGCGGCCATTTAAAAAAATTTAAAAAATTTAAAATTTGAAATGTGGTACCAAAAAATTGAAAATGGAAAAATATTTTTTTCTTATGTATTTGACCTTTATACAAAGACTCCGTAGCAGTTTTTGTTTCGTCTATATCTTAAAAAATGGCTGAGTTATAGCATTTTGAATTTCTAGAGAAGCTGACATTTTGAAACGTCCTGAATTTTGTCACGCGATAAAAGGCGTATTTATGAACCGATTTGGATGTAACTTCGTTTATACATAGTACAGACCAATGTCTCGAACGAGTTCGTTGGCCAGCTTCATCCGCCATCTTGTTTAAAAATGGCGGTCATTTAAAATTTTAAGAAAAATTTTAATTTGAAATGTGGTACCAAAAAATTGAAAATTGAAAAAATATTTTTTTCTTATGTGTTTGACCTTGATAAAAAGATGCGGGAGCAGTTTTTGTTTCGTCTATATCTTAAAAAATGGCTGAGTTATAGCATTTTGAATTTCTAGCGTGTCTGACATTTTGAAACGTCCTGATTTTTGTCACGTGATAACAGACGTATTTATGAACCGATTTGGATGTACCTTAATGTGTACATAGTACATACAAATAACTCAACCGAGTTCGTTGGCCAGCTTCATTCGCCATCTTGTTTCAAAATGGCGGCCATTTAAAAAAAAAAATAAAAATTTAATTTAAAATGAGATACCAAAAAAAATGGAAAATGAAAAAGATTTTTTTTGTATGTGTTTGACCTTAATACAAAGATTCCGGAACAGGTTTTGTTTCGTCTACATCTAAAAAAATGGCTGAGTTATAACATTTTGAATTTCTATTGTGGCTAACATTTTAAAATGACCTGATTTTTGTCACGCGATAACAGGCGTATTTATGAACCGATTTGAATGTAACTTGGTCTGTACATATTACATACTAATGTCTCGACCGAGTTCGTTGGCCAGCTTCATTCGCCATCTTGTTTCAAAAGTGTTGCCATTTTTTTAAATGTAATTTAAAATTTAAAATGAAGTATTAAAAAATTGGAAAATGAAAAAGATTTTTTTTATGTGTTTGTCCTTGATACAAAGATTCTGGAGCAGTTTTTGTTTCTGAAAATTTGTTCTTTTGTTTATATCTTAAAAAGTGGTTGAATTATAGCACTTTGAATTTCTATCATGGCTAACACTTTGAAACGATCTTGTATTTGTCACGCGATACCACACGTATTCGCCTATTTCGATGGAAGAAGGCATGTGGATGGTATACATCAATATCTCGACCAAGTTCGCTGGCCAGCTTCATCAACCATCTTGTTTCAAAATGGCGGCCATTAAATTAAAAAAAAATTATATTTAAAGTGAGGTGCAAAAAAATTAGAAATTGAAAAAGGTTTCTTTCTTAAGTATTTCACCTTGATATAAGGATTCATGAGCATTTTTTGTTTGTCTTTATCTTAAAAAATGGCTCAGATATAGCAGTTTCATTTTCTAAAGTGGGTGACATTTTGAAAAATCTGATATTTTGCCTGCGACAGCACTCGTATATATCAACCGATTCCGATATGAGTGATCATGTGCACAGCAATTACTAAGGTCTCGACCGAGTTCACTGGTTAGCCTCATCTACCATGTTGTCTTAAAATGGTAGGCACTTTAAGAAATCGCCGAATTTGTCAGCCAAATATAAGTGACTTTAAATAAAAGCAGCTTGGATAAAGCTGACTAATTTCGCAAAATTCTCATTCATAATGATTTAGTATTGATAAAAATTAGTATTGAATCTCCTACATTCGGTTTCCACTTAATTGAGCTTCGCGTGTTTGAATAATATAAGTTGGCTTTTTTAAAATAAGGAATATGAAAGCTACCTCTTCCTCCCGGCACTGGCCGGAAGGACTTTTTTTTCTGCGACAGATTCTTTTCGGAAATAAATAATGTGAAAAATTCAAGTAAAAACATCTTGTCAAATGAGTCTAATTCAACTTGTATTCTCTTAAAAATACAAATTATTTGGCCTTTCTAAGATGAGACAACAGAAAAAATATTTTTAAAATAAATATCTAAAGTATAAAATGACATATTACCCATATTATTTTATGTTCAAAAGAAATTTTAAGTAATTTTGATTCATTATTATTTAATCCTTTAAAATTTTTACTTTCTTCTATCTTTACAAGAAGAAAGTATTGGTTTTATGAAAATTTTCGAATTCCAGTTTTCGACGGATTTACACGTTTTATGGATCAGAGATTCCAAAAAACATGTTTTTACAAAATGGCTGTCTGTGAGTCTGTCTGTCTGTCTGTCCGTCTGTCCCGTCTGTCTGTCTGTCTGTATGTGACACAAATTTTGTGGGCGCTCTATCTCAAGAACTAATGCACGGAATTTAATAAAAAATTATATTCAGGTAGTTCCTGATATAGATTGGTGCTGATTAGTTTTTGGTGCAAATCTCCCTGCAGGTGGCGCTGCTATGTAGCATTTTGCAGGATTTCCGCAAAAGCTCTATCTCAAGAACTAATGCACGGAGTTTTATAAAACTTCAGATTCCGTTAGTTCTTGACATGAATGGATGCTGTTTACGTTTTGGTGTAAATCGCCCAACAGGTGGCGCTGCAACGCTGCATTTTGCAGGATTTACTCGCAGTAGCTCTATCTCAAGAACTAATGCACACATTTTCATAAAACTTCGTTTTTATTTAGTCCTTCATATGAAATGATGCTGACTACGTGTTGGTGTAAATCTCCCAATAGGTGGCGCTGCTCTGCTGCATTTTGAACTATTTCCTCAATAGCTCTATCTCAAGAACTAATACACGAATTTTTATCAAACTTCAGATTTAAGTATAACTTGATTAATATCGCTGCTGATTATGTGTTGTTGCAAATTGCTCAACAGGTGGCGCTTCTATGCTGCATTTGTCATGATTTGAGCAATACCTCTATCTAAAGAACTAATGCACGAATTTTTCTCAAACTTCATATTCAGTTAGACGTTGACATAAGTTGGTGGTAATTAGGTTCTGGTGTAAATAACCCAATAGGTGGCGCTGCTATGCTGCATTTTGCTGGATTTACACGATTTCAGTGACAGTCATACCTCGAAAACTAATGCGCGGAATTTCATATTTTTAGAATTCTCATGATGAACACCGATTGCCATTTAATTTGGCACTGAGATAGTGAATTTTGAAGTATTGACATGTATGAGATAGAAGAAAGTTTTGTGATGACCACAACATACTAGTTATTATTGACACATTATGATCACGAAAAGTATATTTTTGGGAAAATTTGGCACGTGGATTTGAAAAGGTTCGCCATCCCTGGTCTATTACAATATGAGCGTAATGTATGATATGGAATGAATAACGGAATTTACAATTCTTAATTTTACTTCTTGGTCACTTCTTGGCAATTTTACTTCTCCTTTTACAAAAATTAATTACTACTGCACTCGTCTAGAAAAATAAACATATATTTTCACAGATCGTGACCAGTCAAAGTAGTCTCCCTTCGTGGACATAGAAAATATGTCCTGTTGTGAAATTACAGTAGGCGTCGATTATCCGAACAAGTCGGGACCGACCATAGTTCGGATAAGCAAAAGTTCGGATAAATGGACAGACAATTTAAGTATGTTCCTGACTATACTAAAATCTTCACACTTTATCCTCTCTTCGGACTGACAGCACTAGTTAATGCTGGCATTTTTAAAATGTGATTTTTGTCTTTTTAATTTTTTTTGTTTACTTTTTATATCATTTTCTGAACTCAAGAGATTATATTTTAAGCAAAAAAGCTTTTGTTTGTTGCTCACTTCAAAGTAGACATTCTTTTCAATTAGGCCATATCTCGAATTCTTCTTAAATACGTTAGTTGAATAGAATCAACGTTCTTCTGCCGTTCGAGCCATTTCATAACTGTTTCCAAACATTCAAAGGCTTCGTTATGTGATGGACCTGGGTCATTAACAGAGCATTCGTTTTCATTTTCTTCAATATCTTTTTCGTCTTGAATATCATTCACAAACTCATCGTCATTTAAAATCTGATATCCAGTTGTAATAGGGTTTTGGGATAATTGGAAGTTCGTTTTTAATTTTTTTTTTTTTCATTGAAATAGGTTGTTCGAATGATTGGAAGTTCTGTTTAAAAAAATGTTTGAGAGAAATTGGCTGTTCGGATAATTGGAAGTTCGGATAATTGGGGTTTCGATAATCGGCGCTCTATTATACTGAATTTTTGGTACTTTTCGGTTAGCCGGGCGCCGGTGTTTATATATACATATATATGTATATACATGTATGTATATATACAATATGTGTATATGCATATATATATGTATATTTATATATATGTATGTATATAAATATGTATATATACCACTGGCGCCCGGCTAACCGAAAAATACCGAATTTTTTCCAATTTATTCGTTCCATTTGGAGTTTGGCAAAGTTCTCAGTGTTGGAGTTTAAGTGGCCTATTAAGCCAAAAGCACTCCATTCTCGGTAGCAGGAATTCGCTGTCTCATATTTAAACAATTAGAAAAATCTCTTGTGGCTATGCTGCTTTTGAAATGGAAATAGGTAAAATGCTCTTACCTGGGATTCATCAATATCGCGATGACGTATAACTTCATCGGTGTGGCGTGGCCAGGGATTTATCCAAAAGCTTCTTGAAGAAATTATTTTATTTTATTTTGTGAAGCATTATTTATCCTTTGAAGTATCCTTTGAGAGCTTAATATGAATCGCTAAATCCATGGGAAGATATAATGTAATATGAATTAGTATTGTGTGTTTTTACGATAAAGAAAGATTCAACTTTTAGCTTTAAATACTTATAATTAAACATATTACTGGAGTATAAGAAACTCCGTCTTAACAGAGAAGCTACATGATTAAGAGTGATAATACATAAAGCTGCTAAAACACATATTCGCAGCGTAGAAAAAAATATATAATAATTAAAGGTGTCTGGCAACAGTCAAAATGTTCAGATGTTCCTTTTAGTTACATATCAGTGATGAAATCTTAGTTATTAGAACATATGCTTTAGAGAGTCACTCAAGTGGGCTGTAATAGCACTCATTATTAAACGCGGAAGTAAAGAAACAGTTCGTAAATTCGCTTGTTAAAATGATCTGTGTTTAGTAACAAGTTCTTTCTTTTCTTTTTTTTTTTAATCACTTTTAGCAGTTGCCGAAGAACATCTGGGGAATTAAATTTAACACCCCTCCTTAATCTCCTCAGATGGATAAGGTAACAAGTTCATAGTCTTGATGTCACACAAAAGTTGAGGTTTGGGTGTGGGCTTTGTCAAGCAGTCAGCAATCATGTATTGCGTGGGACAATATTTTAATTCGATAATTTTATCCTCCTTTAATTGTCTTATGGCGTGAAAGCGGATATCAATGTGTTTTGTCCGCTTCGAAAATTTTTCATTTTCTATCATCTTTATACTGCTTTGGTTGTCATGGTAAAGTAAAATAGGTTTTACTTGATACAAGTTAAGATCTTCTAGCAGTTTTAATAGCCATAAAATTTCTTGTCCTGCGGTTGCTGCAGCAACATATTCCGCTTCAGCGGAAGAATATGCAATGCTTGACTGTAATTTTGTAGTCCATTGAATGGGATTATCACCCAGAAAAAAAATATTGCCGGTGGTTGATTTTCTATTTTTAGTGTCCCCAGCCCAATCAGCATCAGCATACGCGATGAGTATTGGTGGTTTATTTTTACTTATTGTTAGGCATAGGTTTTTTGTGCAATTGAGGTAAATAATAATTCTTTTTGCCGCTTTCCAATCCTTCTCGCGTGGCGTTGCACTTCTCCTACTAAGTATATTTACTGGTGCCATAATGTCGGGTCGAGTGACTGTGGCAATATACAAGAGCGAACCGATCGCTTGTCTAAACTTTGTATTGTTCGGAAGTAAATTGTCGCTATCTTCTAATTTATAGAAACCTACTTCCATCGGTGTACCAATAGGTCTTGCATCTGTTAAATTTAACTTTCTAACCAGATCTTCTATTTTTGACTTTTGGTTTAATTTGTAACCATCATTCGTTTTGATTATGTTGGTTCCTAGGTACTGACTTATTTCGCCTAAGTCTTTTACTCCGTACTCATTTTGCAATTGTTTTATTACATCTTTAATTATTTCACTTTTACTCGCGATTAAAATATCGTCAACGTAGACGATGATATAAGTGAAATTTTCCTTTTCTTTTCTAGTAAACAAACATGAGTCAGCAGTGCTTTGCACAAAATTCATGTTTTTTAATGATTCTGCGATCTTTTTGTGCCAGGCTCTAGCTGCCTGCTTTAAGCCGTAGATTGTTTTATTCAGTTTACACACTTTGTTTTCACAATTTTTTTCTATAAAACCCTCTGGTTGTTTCATGAAAATTTCTTCTTCTATTTCGCCGTGAAGAAATGCAGTGTCGATGTCAATGTGTTGAACAGAAAGATTTTTGTATGCCGCTGAGGCTAAAAATGTGCGGATTGTTGTGTGTGAAACTACGGGTGCGAAGGTTTCATCATAATCTTCGCCGTACTTCTGATTATATCCTTTCGCTACTAAACGGGCCTTGTATTTTTGTACATTTCCTAAATTATCTAACTTTCTCTTAAAAATCCACTTGCAACCAATAATTTTCTTATTTGGTGGTGGATCTACTAAGTCCCAAGTTTTATTTTTCTTTAATGAGTTGATTTCTTGTTGAGTGGCTTTGAGCCAATTTTCTTTTTCTACTGGGTTGTTCATGTTTGCTATGTCATAAAAATCGTTTGGTTCGAATGTGTCATTTGTTTTTGCGTGACATACGTATCTGTCGGGTGGTACTCCTCTATTTGACCTCTGAGACCTTCTCGGTTCTACGTCGGGTTGTTTGGACGCGGTTGGTTCTTCGTCCGAATTACTTAACTCTGTTTGAATGTAGTTGTTGTCACTGTCTGAGTTTTCTACCTCTTCGCTTTCCTTTAAGTTGTTTTCACTATTTTCTATAAATTTAACTGTTCTCGCTATTATTATTTTGTTTTCTTTTGTAAATATACGGTAACCTTTTGATTTGTTGTCATACCCCACAAGTATTCCTTCCTGCGCTCTATCATCTAATTTGTTTCGCTGATGTTTTTGTATATAGGCATAAGCTTTACAGCCGAATGTACGCAGGTAGTGTAAGGTGGGTTTTCGGTTGAACCAAATTTCGAACGGTGTTTTGTTTGTTATTTTGGTTGGTAGCCTATTCTGCAGGTGATTGGCGGTATTTATGGCTTCTCCCCAGAATTTTTGAAGTAAGCCTGCTTCGGAGAGTAGACTCCTAGTCATATCTAATAATGACCTATTCTTTCTTTCCGCTACGCCGTTTTGGCTCGGACAAAATGGTACAGTAAACTGGTGTTGGATACCTCTTGCCCTTAGGTATTCTTCCGTTTGTTTACCTAAATATTCCCCTCCATTATCGGATCTAATAGCTTTAGGGAATCTGCCGAATTGGGTTTTCACCATGGCTACATAATCTTTTAACTTTTCGTGAACTTCATTTTTATGCGAAAGTAAGTAAATTACTGTGAACCTTGAATAGTCGTCTATAAAAGTGACGAACATTGTTTTTCCCCCGATAGTAGGTGTACCGATAGATGTGCACACGTCCGTGTGTATCAGATCGAGCACTTTGCCTGTTTTGGGACAGTTTGTTGATTTCGGATATGGGGCATCACTTATTTTTGTTTGGATACATATTTCACACAATGCATTATGATTACAGTTATTTATTTTTATACCGTCTGCTAAGTTTTTATTTATTAATTCTTTTATCGCATTATAGTTACGATGGCCAAGCCGTTTGTGCCAAACTTCTATGCAATTTTTATTTTTACATTCATGTGCAATGTTTACTTTTTTAGTTTCAGCGCTTTCTAATAATTCGACTTGATATAAATTATTTTTCATTCTTGCTTCAAGATAAATATTCCCGTTTCGGGATAACGTGCATTTTTCTTTATCGAAAATTAATTTATAGCCATTCTGTGTTGCTTTGCTTACCGATATGAGGTTCGATTCTAATTCTGGTACGTATAATACTTCTTTTAATGTGATTGTGTTTATCCCTCCATCGGATGTTTTTGTTTTAAATGTCGTTTCACCTGTACCGTGTGAATTCAGCGTTTTTCCATTGGCAATGATGACTGTCGTCTTTTCAGTGTCGTTAAACTTAGTGAATGCATCTTTACTGTTTAGAATGTGTGTCGATGAACCTGAGTCGATTATCCAGGTTTGTTTTCCTGGTTTCTGGACTAAAAAAGCTGCGTCGCTGCCTTTTCCTGAATTGCCCTGTGTTTTGTTAATCCGAATTGGTTCTGTTTCACGGTTTTTGTTTTCTCTATAATAGTTTGCGTCTTCATAACATAACGATGATGTGTAATACTTGGATTTGTGCGGCTGTTGTTTTTGTGACGGTGAGTAAGTGTTTCTGTTCTTAAGATGCCAGCACTCTCTGTATGTATGGTTTTTTAATTTACAGTATGTGCACTGTTTGTCCTTTTTATTATAGTGTTCAGCCGGAAACCTTTTATGCGTTTTAAACGCTTTTGAGGAATTCTCGCTCTGATCTGTGTTTTCTAAACGTCTTGTATATTCATCAGTGAGTTTTCCTTTTATAAACTCTGAATTAAGTTCATTTTCTGGACGGGCCTCGAGGGCTATAATTAAGGTGTTGTAGCTAGGTGGTAATGAACAAAGTAACAGAGCTGAAATGTGCGAGTCATTAATAGTTTCGCCTATGGCTGAAAGTTTATCAACAAGTTCTAAAATATGTGTAATGTGTTTTATTAGATTGCCGTTTTCTGGGAGTTTTGCTCCGTATAATTTTCTCAGCAAATATAACTTGCTTGAGAGATTAGCCCTTTCATGAATTGTTTTTAAAGCTTGCCAGGTTTCTCTGGCAGTGTTTAAGTGCTTTACATGCACGATCTGTGAGTCTTCAATACTCAAGTTGATAATTGCACGTGCTTTACGGTCCCTCTTCGTCCAGTCCGTGGTAATTGGATCTGGGGGATTTTGTGTTATTACATCAAACAATTCTTCTTTTATTAAAATCATTTCTGCGCGAAATTTCCAATTTGAGTAATTTGTCGAATTTAATTTTTCGACTATTTGAGTTTCTTTTATCCCTGCCATGTTTATTTTTATTTATATATGCGACGAACCTATTTCCTTTTTATTTATTTATTTACTGTAAAATGTAAAATGAACGATTTCTTTTTTATTATTATTATTACTCACAACCAACAAATTGTTCATTCACTAATTATTTAAATGTTCATTACATAAAACATAAATATATATATATTTCTTTTTCATTCACCTTTATATTTCTGGTACAATAACATTCATAATTTTATTCAATGCAGCATCTTTTTATTTTTTTATTCAGAACATGAATATTTTTAATATTTATAATCTAAGCCACTATATAAAATTTTTCTTCTTTTTCGCTAAACATGAGCACTTTATCTGTCTCATTAATCTTTTTGTTGGAGTTTAAGTGGCCTATTAAGCCAAAAGCACTCCATTCTCGGTAGCAGGAATTCGCTGTCTCATATTTAAACAATTAGAAAAATCTCTTGTGGCTATGCTGCTTTTGAAATGGAAATAGGTAAAATGCTCTTACCTGGGATTCATCAATATCGCGATGACGTATAACTTCATCGGTGTGGCGTGGCCAGGGATTTATCCAAAAGCTTCTTGAAGAAATTATTTTATTTTATTTTGTGAAGCATTATTTATCCTTTGAAGTATCCTTTGAGAGCTTAATATGAATCGCTAAATCCATGGGAAGATATAATGTAATATGAATTAGTATTGTGTGTTTTTACGATAAAGAAAGATTCAACTTTTAGCTTTAAATACTTATAATTAAACATATTACTGGAGTATAAGAAACTCCGTCTTAACAGAGAAGCTACATGATTAAGAGTGATAATACATAAAGCTGCTAAAACACATATTCGCAGCGTAGAAAAAAATATATAATAATTAAAGGTGTCTGGCAACAGTCAAAATGTTCAGATGTTCCTTTTAGTTACATATCAGTGATGAAATCTTAGTTATTAGAACATATGCTTTAGAGAGTCACTCAAGTGGGCTGTAATAGCACTCATTATTAAACGCGGAAGTAAAGAAACAGTTCGTAAATTCGCTTGTTAAAATGATCTGTGTTTAGTAACAAGTTCTTTCTTTTCTTTTTTTTTTTAATCACTTTTAGCAGTTGCCGAAGAACATCTGGGGAATTAAATTTAACACTCAGTGCATACTACGTGGTCATCCTAGTTAAGGGAGGAAAAATCTAATTTATTATTATAACACAAATTTCAGACACTTTTAAAATTGCATTTAATAAAAAGAAATGTACAATCGTAGCAACCTGAAAGAGAAGAAATTAAACATTCAAAACTTGATTTTTGTCTCCAATAATTGCTCAAGGTCTTCATTTAAATTTTTGAATTATAAATGTCCCTTCGTATGGCATCCGTGGCAATGTCAGAAATAAAAAATAAATAAAAAAAACTTGTGAAAATAAAATAGAAACCTTGACCACTAATAAAAGTTGTTTTATCAAGCCACAAATGAAAACAGTAAGGTTTTTTACACACTTAAAAAAAATGATTTTTTTTTCTTGTTATTTTGTACCGTTTCTTAAGATAAAGACCCGTATACAGCGCGTTCCAAAAGTTTACAGACAATTTTTTTATTTTATTTTTATTTTTTTAACAATTGAAAAATAAGAGTAAGAATTTCAAAACAATTTATAATTATAAATAATATCAAGACAGTAATAATACTATACAAAAATAATATTTCACAATCAAAGACTTTGTGAGAAAAATTAAACCTTAAATTTTACTGTCCAAAAAATTTATAAATAACTCATTTTTCCCTTTAAAGATTTTTTTTTATTTTGATAGAATTCGGTAAATGCCAACGCTGCTGTGTCCAATTTTCTTGTAATGTCCACAAATTTCTATCCATGAATCGTTAAACGATAGATTTCCAAAATTTACTTTTTGGAAAACTGCACATTATAAAGCGTCTTTGCAATCAGGCGGAAGCGGAAACACAGATTAGCTTTTATCTTAGAGTCTATTGCGTCTCAAGTTAATGACCTTGGAATATGCAAATTTTGGATATCAGTACTTAAATCAGCTTTTAACATCGATAGTCTATATATTTTTGGAACAGCATATTTTTGTAATTATTTTTTTATATTGAATCTATGGTTGTTAAATATTGTTTGAGTATTTTATTATTTTATTTCATCATTATATATTTGCATAATTTATTTTGCATACTTACTCGTTTAGTTAGCTTTAAAAAAATGGTTTTCTATAAACTTTTGAGACGCACTGTATGAGAAGTTATAAATTTCAATTATGTTACCCCACTCGCCTCCCGAAAAAGAAACAACGAAATCAGAGGATAAAGAAAGACATAGCGGTGAATTTAAAGAAGAAAAAACTTCCATATAAAAAATATACTCATTTTCTTTTAAATGAAATTGAAATAAATGTAAAAATGAAAAAAAAAAAAAAGATGAACGACATTGACATAAATTCCGTTGAATTCAGAAGAAATGATAATGAAAGTAGGCCAACGATTAATCCAGAAAAGTTTTTAAATTACGAAAAAATTCTCATTTAGTAGGAAAAAAAAATACCAGTTTGGAAAATTCAATGGAAAATAACAAAATACAGTAAACTGGCATTACTTCCATTGATAACGAAAAGAAACTAAAACGAAAAAACATGCGTCAAGCATAGATTCTAAAAAACTTTCATCTCATTGAGAATATCGAAACAAAACTTCACGTTTAATAAGGTAATGTCTGAGTAAATAATTTGAAAACTGCATAAGAAATTTGAAAACTAAATTCAGCAGTTACTATCAAAAGACGAGAAAACATCTTCTGTTTTGCAGCCCTGTGTATATCATATAGATGTGTACATACAGTGGTGGCCAAAAATGTGGACATTTTAGGTAGCTTTCATAACAAAAAGTAAAAAGCTACTTATTGCTGCCGCCCGAACGAAAGCACTTCGGGAAATTTTGATATATTTTCGCCAATCATGTTCCCCAGATACCAAAACCACCCTCCGTAGAAATGCTGACTTATATACACACACATATATATATATCGATATATAGTATATATGTAAAGACATCGGGTTACTGGAAAACAAATTCGTCGATCTAGTAGCGATGTAGATGAAGAAGATGAATGTAGCATGGAGTTGGAGCATAGATGTACGAACATGTAGTAAGTGAAACTAGATCAACAACTTTCCCTATTTAATTGAACAGCTTAATCTTTGAATACGATCATCATTTCTCATTAAAAATGATTGGCAGTCAAGTGGCTAATGACAAAAAATAATGGAGATGAAGATTGGGATTTCACCAGGAGACGAGTAACGAAAGCAATTCTGTTCACAGGATTTTATTCAATAAGATCGGGCAGAAGTTCTCACAACTCACGATGCAGTGCCATCAATAACTTTGATGTAGACATATCTATAATCAATAGTAATCATTTGATTACAAAAAAAATCTTAGAACGAACGTCATTTTGTCAGACACACAGACATGGGGCAGTTTACATTTTTAAAAAACTCAGCAAAATCTGCTGGAGAATCGTGCGTAAATACTTTTTAATTCCTAAGCATATGGATACAATTTTGACGTAGTACGAGTTCTAAACCAATTAAGATGTAAAAATATCACGCCATGGAATGAGTACTGACAGAGCGAGTGGATGGATAGTAAAGCAAAAATGAACCACGGAATTAAGTGCGGGAAGGTAAATCTCGGCCGGTAAAAAAATAAAAATGGCTACCAAAGAACATTCGATAACGCGAAAGATCGGAAATGGAACATTTATTTTAAGAATACTAAAAGCGCAATAATTAAGTGAATTAGACAAGTGATACATTAAATTAAAGGGAATTTAACAGAATTAATTATAGAGATTATTTAAGAATGAGGATTTAGTGAATATAGAGTAGTAATTTAGAATAGTACAGGGAAATCGCGGAGATCGATATAATATTGTAACGCATATATGTATATATATATATATATATATCTGAATTTCGTCATGCTGTAACTCTGGAATTTTTTAACCGATTTGGATGAAATTTTTCATATGCATAATACATACTCCTGTCTCGACCGAGATTGTTGGCCAGCTGCATCCGCCATCTTGTTTAAAAATGGCGGCTATTTGAATTTTGTGGACACTTTTGGAAATTTTGTTTCCTAACTTTATCTTTAAAATGACCTACGTTGTTAACTTACACTGTGTGACTCTTTAAAATATATTTTATGGGTTTCAATAATCTGTTTAAAATGATACATGGGAGTTTGCATTTTGTGAAACGTAACATTTTCTATAAGTTTACAATGTTAGAAAACATAAAAAAATTTCAAAAATTCAAATAGCCATATTCCATTTTGAAATAATATGGCGGATGAAGCTGGCCTACGAACTCGGTTGAGACATTAGTGTGCACAATGCATATGAAAATTTTCATCCAAATCGGTTCAAAAATTCGAGAGTTACAGCATAACAAATTTCAGATATATTTATATATATATATATATATATAATCATGCATTTAACATAATAAATTTTCATATATTGCATCATCATTAGGATACATTTTCTATCTCAATATTCCTCATTGCTTTTTAAATTTATTTACATAATACCTTGCTAAATTTTAATATCTCAAATATTCCTCATCTTTTTAAATGTTATTTATATTCTCATTTTTTATATTACAATTTTTTGTATTTAAAACATTAATTTACTCAATTGCCATTTTATTTATTTTTATATAATTCTTTCTTTCTTTCTTTCTTTCTTTGTATTAATTTATTCCTTTTTTTTATTTCATTTTGTATTCACTCAGTACTTATTAAGTTTATTCCTATTTTTTCATTCTAGTTTAACTAAAAGTTAATCTAAGTCTTTTCTTGATTTCTTCAATCATTTTCATTCATTTTATTTATTTATTTATTTTTTTTTTTTTGGGGGGGGGGGTTAAGATGGCAACTCTAAACATTATTGTTATTAATCCAGTTCCAATTTAAATTTTTCATTTCTCACACCAGATGACAGCACAGTTATGGGTTTCACTCAGATGCTCAACTGTAGATCACATGTTAAAATAGTCTTAACATTATTTTCCATGCTGATATGCAGTAGTTTTGACTCTTATTATGTCATTCAGGTATTGTGCTCTAATATTTTTAATATCCTGTGTATAAGTGTGTGTTTAATATCCTGTGTGAAAGGTGTATCTTTCTTTGGATCTCTTAGCTTTTTATTATCTATTTTCTGTAATTGCGTTATAAGAAGCTAAATTTTGTCATTTTAGGCTTAATGCCGACAAAATTGGATGAAACAACGCATCTTCTATGAATGAACTCAAAAGCTGCTCTGATGATTCTGTGAGTCATTCATAGTTTCTTATTTTACATACTGGTTTCATATGTTTATTTCTAAATCATCTTTAGCACTTTATCCCTTTCTTCATACATTTGTGATTTCAAATTTATTATTATTATGATATATATATATATATATATATATATATATATATATATATATATACATGAATAAGTCAGTATTTCAACGGAGGGAGGTTTTGGTATCAGAGGATCATGATCGGTGAAAATATAGCAAAATTTCCAGAAGTGTTTTCCTTCGGACTGCTGCAGTAGAAACCTTTTTACTTTTTGTAATGAAAGCTACCTAAAAGTGTCCACAATTTGAGGCTACCACTGTATATTCTGTAATATGCTAATATTTTATTTAGTTAGCATAGGCAAAGCACAGTTGAAAATTCTCCTTCAACTGTTTCCCTCAATGAACGAAAATGCACTCGGTATATATTGTGCAGCCCTGCATATGATCGATAGAAATTAAACACAAAATTAATATGCAAAAATTTAGTTACACGTAAAAATTCGTACCACAACTGAAAACGCTCTTTCAGCAGTTATTGTTCATATACAATATTATAACAGAAATATTTTGCGTGTCCCTGTAAATGAACGATAAATGGTATGTACACCTTATTCTGTAATTAGCATCTGGTTGTGCACCTCAGTAACATCAGTAAAAAAAAAAAAAATTGATTTTCTCTGCATAAATCGTCATGTAACGTAATTTTTTGAGTGTCCCTGTAAATGAACTATAAATGCGTAATGCTTCATTTTCAATATCGAACATATCAAAGTAAATTGCCATAGTATTTACCAGTTTAATGGAAATCAGAGTATAGTTATGCGAGTCAGAGCACGGACAGACAGCAGACCTACAGACGGACAGATGAGCAGGCAAACCGAATTCATAGACACTTTTAAACTATGTTGGAAAGTATTAAAAAATGTTTTTAATCAGTTATACTGCCTTACAGTATTCATGTGATTCACGAATATTATTGAATTATATCAAATGTGAAACTTTATTTCAGTGAATGAGAATTACAATAATAAAAATATTAAAAATAAAACAAATAATTAATGTTATTTTTACAGCAAAACTTTTCTTTAAAGGTTTATTTTGTTCAAATAATAATTTTGCTTCTTGTGAAAGGTAGAACAACAACTAAAACAACAAAAACTAATAATAGTAGTAAAAATATAAATAAATGTAAATATAAATAAATATAAATAAATATTAAAAAATAAATAAATGCAAATATAAATAAATATAAATAAATATTAAAAAAATAAATAAATGTAAATATAAATACATATAAATAAATGTAAAAAAATAAATATATATAATATCTATTAATGTAACATCTCAATTTTGATAAAGCAAAAATGTGTAATTAATTTAATTTTTAGTATATCATATAAAAATATTATTAAAAGCCTATACCCATTTCTGCCTTTGCAGAATAAGTTATGCTACCTGTAAGAAAGTAAGATCGTTATCTAAGACATATATTTGAGTATTTCTTTGAAAAATGAAGAAAAACAGCCTGAAAAAGCTATTGTGAAATTTCTTTTCCGTACAATCCAATAATCAATATATATATACCTGGACTTTTTTCATTTATTCCTTTAAAAGAAATAAAAAAGTATTGTTTTAAATTAATTTCTGAGAAGTAAAATAAAGACTACAAAAATTATTTAATCAGGATTTTTTATTTCTAATATTTTGCATTAGTTTCGTAAAACAATTAAAAGAATAAAGGTAAAATTTTTATTACTCACGTACGTATTTGTTAATATTAGAAGTGTATACATTAAATTAACATATGAGCGGGTTTCATTTCATCCAATGTACATAATAATGGTAATAGTTCATCGTCATCTACATTTCACTGTTGCGATAACGAGATAAGTGACGTCTGCATTTCCCTACCCCCATTTTTTTTGTCTCAATAATTCAACGTATGGATTAATAAGATAAAACACTTTGTAAAAAAAAAAAAAAAAAAAAAAAAAAAAAAAGGACTCTCGAAAACTGTTACTTTGTATCCTTTGGGTTATGAATCACCTATAACCTTTCTGCCCTAAGGTTATAGGTGAAATTCTCAAATATCAGATCATATGTTGATGGAAAACATGATGAATTATTGACAATGGTGTAACGGCGATAATGACAGTTAGAGGTAATGTGAAATCTAGTTTTGTCCAAATTACTTTTGGTTTATTACATCAATATAAATTCGTTACATATGGCATAAGAGCATACCATGCTATAGCACACAGTTTTCTATACGAACACCAACGAAGTAAATCCGCATCGAGTCAGATAGTGTAATCATGATAACACTACATTACTGTCAAATTCTTGTACATTCCTACAGTTAGTGTTACTATTCTTATTTTATAGTATATTTTCTCTAAAAAGTGGGTATATTTCATAATAATACTTTGGGATATTTTTGAAAAAAACATCTTTTTTTTTTTTAATGTTTAGAACTTTTAAGAATGAAGTACTCTCATTTAAATTAGTAATAAAAAATATTGATGCCCGTTTATAATCATTACGTTTCATATTTTGGAAACAAAATATGCAACTGCTTAAAATATAATCGTGATATTTTTTTATTGATCTAATCTAATGTAAATGTGCTGTATTACTTATATAACATTTAAAGCATCGATTTGAAATGATTATAATAACTTTTGTATCCTATTATCTAACAATATATATACAATTTCAAGAGCTCCTAGATAAGGTAAAATTGTTAATAATTATAACAAAAGTTCGCCTTTATTTAATGATATAAAATTGAAAGTACATTTTGATAGTGTGGGATCACCTTTTTTCCAGATATTAACATATTCAATGAAAAATCCTTTAAAGTTTTTCGTATGAGATTTAACCGTTTTCAGGAAAACTTACTTATCAATTTTGCTATGGTAAACGAAAAAATATATTGCACCTAACAAAGCCATATACTTTTTTGTTTTGTAAATGACTGTTATTCTTTCACATATTTTGGCACACATCTAAAAAAAATCACCAGCGTTTATTAATTTACATCTTTTTTTCCCCATGTATTTTAAAATAATAAAAGAATATGATTTTAGAGAAGCCTTTTCTTATTATTTAAGTTATGTATTACACACTAAATTTTACGAATATTTCTATGCGTTTAGAAATTTATTTTATGATGACACTAATATTTTATCTACGATTCCAAATACATCGACTAAATAACTTCTTATTCATTTATATATAGTGTGAAGCAAAATCCATTTCTAATCCATTTTATTCGTTTAGTACGTCTGCTTAGCGGCAGGCCATAACTCTTTTGAAAAAAATAACGATTGAAACATAACACCTATTAATCATTTTCTACTTTAAACAAATAAAAGAAATTCCTAACTTGAAATTTCTAACCTTCGGATTTTCTGAGAATGTCTGACAAGTCATACTTTCTCGAAATCCTCAAAATATATTGCTCTTGTCAATTTTATTTTGAAAAAGAAACACTTCTTATCATTCATGGCATTGATGAATACGGCAGCTTTTCCTCTTTTTTGTTACCTTTTGTGCTTTAGAAATGTATTTTTTTGTACTATACATGAAAATCTATTTCTATAAAACATTGATTTGTGATAGGTTTATATTTTACAATATATTTTTGATGTGATCAAAAATTTAAAAAATGCATCGGTGCATTCAAATCGTTATGATAGTTATTAAATTAAATTTAAATAAATAATTTGCATATTTAACTAAAATGAATACCGTTAAATATGGCGGCGGAATAAAAATACCCAATATAAGTTAAATAAATATTTTTATTATATTTACTGAGTTAAAAGTAAATCAAAAAACGTGTGCACAATAATCGTGTTTTATGTTGACGTCATATTGACCAGGGCAAAACCGGGCTATTTACTGCCATTTTGTTAACTGCTAAACATTGCACAATTTCAGTTTTTACACCATCGAATAATAATATAAATAATAATAATTAAAGTTCATTGTTCGAAAATTGTATCCCGATTTATTGACTTTGTATGGTTTTAAAAAAAGCATGATTTATTTTTTATCTATCTCTATCACGTGTAAATATGAAAGTTTATCCTGTTTGCACTTAAAATAATATAAGTATTTAAACATTTATTTCCAGCTAATGTTCCATAACAAAATAAGAAAATCAATAAATAAATAATAAAATTATATAAATCACACACATGTTTATCTGACATGTAACCGAACTCCGTACTTAAAACCCTCAAAATATCATAATAAAATGCTTCTGTAAGTAGCGAACTCTTTGGAGATTTTTTCGGCAATTAAGGAGACCTTCTACATTAGGAGACAAAAAAAGCACTTTTTATGATTTTTTTTTTTTTTTTTTTTTTTTTTTTTTTTTCTTTTTTGTAAGAAAACTTCATGATGGATCTTTTATAAATTTTAACAGTTTATTGTACATATCTTAAGGTACACAGAAGAATTTTTTTTATTAGATTTTGTTGCTTCTACTCTAAGTTATAAACAAATGTGTTCAACCTCATTTTTTGAAACAGTGGGCAAGATTAAAAAAAAACTACTCAATGGATCATCTTGATTTTTTTTTATTATTATTAAAGCTTATTTAATTGCCTTCGGTATGAATTAAAGCTTTTACTAAAATTATTAAAAAAAGTTATTAACAAATAAGAATGATTTTTTTAACTTCTTTTTTTTTATCATCCATTACATAACTTTTTTTAAAATAAATTTATGGGCTCCTTTAATTTAACTAGAAGCTATACTCACGAAGTTTACGAAAAAAAATATTTTTGCGATTCAGATAATTCTACAAGGTGCTATCATGGCCACTGTCCAGACGAAAATTTCCAAAGCAGTTGAACATATTTGTTTATAACTTAGAGTAGAAGCAACAAAATCTAATAAAAAAAAAAATCTTGTGTACATCTTATGATATGTAAAATAAATTGTTAAAATATCAAAAAGATCCATCATGCAGTTTTCTTTTTTAAAAAATCATATAAAAGTGCTTTTCTTTTCTCCTAATGTAGAAGGTCCCCTTAACTCCTGACATGCGACTAATATGAATATATAGCATTTAAAAAACTCAAAACTTCATTCTAATACATTTTGGACATTTTCCATATAAAAAGGCTTTTTAGGTGCGTTCATAATTACATCAATACTTATAGTCGTCGTCTGGTACGTCTGTTCGCATATAGTCAAAGAGCCGACAGCACAAAAACCTATGTTATTAAGCCCCAAAAAAACCTTTTTTTATGAAAGAGTAGAAGTAGGGGAATCTTGATCCTTGCCTGCCGGAAGTGAAGTGGTGCATAAGCGAAAAATTAATACCACCAGTGGTTGACTCGTAGGTTTATCATTGTGTTTGTCTTACAAAAAAAGCAGGAAAACATAGAGGATAGTTGTAGGACGAACACAATGATAACCTACGCGTCAACAAGTGGTGTTATTAATTCTGGGCTTATGCACCGCTTCACATCCAGACGACATGGATAATTAGATTCCCCTAGTTTTACTCTCTCATAAAATAAAGGTTTTTAACTTGTGCTGGATAACATAGGTTTCTGTGCTGTCCTTTCTTGGACTAATATAACAGTGCAGCAGTGTCTGCAGCCGTTCCGACGTTAAGAGGGTAGCAAGAGACTTTAGTGAGCATACTGTACAGCTTTATTTTATAGACTAGGGGGCGCTGCCGCCTACGAGCTATGCTCGCCAACCCCCGTTCAGACAACGCAGACTCTAAAAGCACGCTAATTTGATCGGCTTTAAAAATATTTCGGAAGATTGAATTATAAGTTAAAAAACAGTGGCGATCTCCTTATAAATGGGTTTCTATTCATTTCTCTTTGATTGGGGAATTTTAAGGCCAAATCAGCTCCTGTTAAAAGATACAATGGCTTTTCCCGTCTCTGATTAAATAAAATCAGTTAAACATTTCAAAATAAGCTAATATAAAAGGAATTCAATAAACAAAGTCTTTTTTCTCCCGGTATTTTTTAGCAAAGCGAAAAGAAAGTTTTTTTTAAATAAGACACTTTAAATGTATCGTTTTTAATCTGACGTAATTTTCACCAAACTTTTCTTTTTCTTTTGAATATTCACGTGAAAATACTTTTGTCAGAAATGAAATATTATTTGCGCTGTCCTATGAAAAACAGTTGAAAGGATCATCTTAAAATATCAAATAAACGTCTCGCGCAATTTTTTAATTTAAACTGTTTTGCTATATTACTTTTTGTTCATTTTAAGTAATAAGTGTAATGTGACGTAATTTCTCCTTTTTACGACTTCCAACGCATGTTAATAAATTTATTATTTTACAATATTCTTTCTCTTTTAAAATTCGCGTGTAAATATAGTTTTTATGACGTGATTTTCAATGAGTTCTTGCTTTTTATATTTTCTGTTTATAATAGTCACGTGCAAAATAAATTTTTAATTTGAAGCAAACATTATTTTTTGCGCTGTTTATACAGTTGGTAACAGTTTAAATTAATACCATTTTCTAAAATATTTGAAAAATATCTCTCGAAATGCTGAAAATTTGAGTTTAAAATAGAAATAAAACCTAAAAAACAAGTGGGTAAGTGTGATCACAGATCGCACAGAGGGTTTCGTTTAATATTCCTTTCAAAACACTTTATCCTTTTGAAAAATCTGTTAGTTCCACATTTCGTAACCAGGGGCGCACTCTATTCTAAACAAATCTCAATCTGAACGAAACTCCGTTTTACATACTATCTGTAGATATATTAGTCGAGGGGATTGGGCCCATAGCACCCGAGATAAGTAGGCGCTCCTGGTGTTAAAAAGTGGAACTAAAATATGTAAGGCTATGGTGCATAACATGAAAGAATGGTCAAAGGGGTGTCGGCAAAAGTTGGAAAAGTGCTCCCCGGAAGAAAAGGGCGGGGGTTAGAAAAATTGCTTAAAATACACAAGTTAGAGCCCGGAGAAGTAAATAATATAAGACTTTTTGAAAAGTTTATGATTTGTCGTGTAGTTTGAGGTATTCAGTCGAGAAATCTGAGGTCGTATGCAAAAATTGATGTCTCCGACTTAATTAAGGTCTCTCTTAGAAAGAATTCCTTAAAATACATAAGTGGCAGCTCAAAGGGTTAAACGTAAGACATTTTCAAGATTTTATGATTTGTCGTCTGGCCTCAGGTGTTCTGCTATAAGTATGCAAAATTTCAAATCTCCAATTTAATAAGGGGCTCAGTTAGAAAGAATTGCTTAAAATACGCATGTGGGAGCCCAAAGGGTTAAATGTACGACTTTGTCAAAATTTTATGATTTGTCGCATGATGGTGTTCTGCTATAAGTATGCAAAATTTCACACATCCAACCTAAATATGGTCTCACTTAGAAAGAATTGTTTAAAATACATATGTGGGAGCCCAAAGGGTTAAATGTCCGACTTTTTCAAAATTTCATGGTTTCATGGTTTGTCATTTGATGTGAGGTGTTCAGCTATAAGTATGGAAAATTTCACGCCTCCAACCTAAAGAAGACCACTTAGAAAGAATTGTTTAAAATACACATGCCCAGAGGGTTAAATGTACGACTTTTTGAAAATTTTATGAGTTGTCGTTTGATGTGAGGTGTTCAGCTATAAGTATGCAAAATTTCACGCCTCCAACCTAATTAGGGGCTCACTTTGAAAGAATTGTTTAAAATACACATGGGGGAGACCAAAGGGTTAAATGTACGACTTTTTCAAAATTTTATGATTTGTCGTTTGATGTGAGGTGTTCAGCTATAAGTATGCAGAATTTCACTTCTTCAACCTAATTAGGGGCTCACTTAGAAAGAATTGTTTAAAATACACATGTGGGAGCCCAAAGGGTTAAATGTACGACTTTTTCAAAATTTTATAGTTTGTCGTTTGATCTGAGGTATTCAGCTATAAGTATGTAAAATTTCACGCCCCTAACCTAATTAGGGGCTCACTTAGAAAGGATTGTTTAAAATACGCATGTGAGACCCCAAAGGGTTAAATTTACAACTTTTTCAAAATTTTATGATTTTTCGTTTGATGTGAGGTGTTCAGCTATAAGTATCCAAAATTTTATGCCTCCAACCTAATTAGAGGCTCACTTAGAAAGAATTGTTTAAAATACACATGTGGAAGCCCAAAGGGTTAAATGTACGACTTTTTCAAAATTTCATGGTTTGTCATTTGATGTGAGGTGTTCAGCTATAAGTATGGAAAATTTCACGCCTCCTACCTAAAGAAGACCACTTAGAAAGAATTGTTTAATATACACATGTGGAGCCTAAAGGGTTAAATGTACGACTTTTTGAAAATTTTATGAGTTGTCGTTTGATGTGAGGTGTTCAGCTATAAGTATGCAAAATTTCACGCCTCCAACCTAATTAGGGGCTCACTTTGAAAGAATTGTTTAAAATACACATGGGGGAGACCAAAGGGTTAATTGTACAACTTTTTCAAAATTTTATAGTTTGTCGTTTGATCTGAGGTATTCAGCTATAAGTATGTAAAATTTCACGCCCCTAACCTAATTAGGGGCTCACTTAGAAAGGATTGTTTAAAATACGCATGTGAGACCCCAAAGGGTTAAATTTACAACTTTTTCAAAATTTTATGATTTTTCGTTTGATGTGAGGTGTTCAGCTATAAGTATCCAAAATTTTATGCCTCCAACCTAATTAGAGGCTCACTTAGAAAGAATTGTTTAAAATACACATGTGGGAGCCCAAAGGGTTAAATGTCGGACTTTTTCAAAATTTTATGATTTGTTGTTTGGTCTGAGGTGTCCAGCTATAACTATGCAAAATTTCACGCCTTCAACCTAATTAGGGGCTCACTTAGAAAGAATGACTTAAAATACATATTTGGGAGTCCAAAGGGTTAAATGTACGACTTTTTCAAAAATTTATGATTTGTCGTATGATGTGTGGTATTCAGCTATAAGTATGCAAAATTTCAAGTCTCCAACATGTATAGTTTCTGAGAACGGGCTCTGTGACAGACAGACAGACAGACAAAGGAGCGAGACGAATAGGGTTTCGTCAGATGAACGAAACCCTAAAAATGAGTGAAATTAAAAAACTAAATGCAGTCTGCACACCGGGAAATTCTGACGCATAAAAATATCTAAAAATGATTAAATTCTCATGTACAATTTTTCTCCTATAAAACTTTTTTAATGGAACGATTTTGTCCAACTTTAGCATTAAATATCTCTTAAAATAATTCTTCAATTTGAAAGCTGTCTGCCTCAGCGTGTTTATCAAATATTTCTCTATAATACCACCGATTTTCATATTTTTGTATGCAATATTTTGCTTAATATTAACGAAGAAAGTCCTCCGGCTACAAAAAATTCAAAACCGGTGACAGCGTTAGTTATTTTTTTTTTTTTTTAGAAAAGAGAGATACATTTTTCAAATTTCATATTCAAACCGTAATTAAGCACGGCATTACATAATAAGAAAAAAACACTGTGTATTTTATCTTCCCTTAATGTATCGTCTGTTACAATATGAACGCAATGGATGGTAAGGAATGAATAACGGAGGTTACAATTCGTAATTTTACTTCTTGGTCAATTATGTAGCTTTCATTACAACAATTAAATAGTACTGCACCCGTCGAGGGGAAAAAAATTCCGGTATATTTTTACCGATCATGACCGATCAAAATAGCTACTCTTCGTGGGCATAAAAAATATATTTTATAAAATGCTATGCATGATAGTAATGAAAAATCCTTATTTAGGTAGTTTGGGAGAAAAAAATCCCTTTTGTTTTCTAGATATAACTTTTTTTTTCTGTTGTGAAATTATTGATTTTTTTTAAATTTATTAGTTCCATTTGAAGTTTGGCAAAGTAATCAGTGTATACCACATTGTCATTATAAATAAGGTTAGAAAAATCTAAATTATAATTAAAATGCAAATTTTAGACAGATTGTGCATTGCATTTAATAAAAATAAACTAACCCTTTTAGCAGCCTGAAAACCGAAGTAGTAAAAATACTTAATATCACAGAAATCTCTCAGGCACGTATCACATCGAAAACAAAAGAACAAAATCAGAGGATACAGAAAAACATAGCGGTGAAAGGAAAGGAACAAAAATTTTCATATAAAGAAAAAATAAAATCGTTTACGTTTAAAGTAAATTGAATTAAATGTGAAAAGAAGAAGAAGAAAGACATTGGCACAAATTTCGCAGAACGCAGAAGAAATGATAATGAAAGGTGGCCTAAGACTAATCTTAAAAAGTTTTTAAATTACAAAAAGTTTCTAATTTAGTTGCAGAAAAAATTACCATTTTGGAATAGTGATTGCGAAAAAAGTAGCGTAAATTGCCGTTATTTCTTCTTATAACAAAATAAAACAAGAACTAAAAATCATACGTTAACTATAGATTATGAAACACTTTCCATCAGATTCAGAATATTGTAACGAAACTTCATGGTTTAATAAAGTTCTGTCTTAGAAAATATCTTGAAAAACGGATACCACAATTGAAATTCCAATTTAGCATTTACCATTAATAGTCGAGAAAATATTCGCTTTTGTGCAGCTCTCTATATATAGATTTATATAAATACTAGATGACCCACCTGACGTTACCCGGGCAAACTGTCATTCAAAAATATAACAGTGGAGTACACTTCATAAAAAAAGACTGAATAATATTTATTTATACTAAAAACTTGTAGAAAATGTAAATAAGAGATAAAATTTCAAATGTTACGTTTAAAAAATAAAACGGTGAGGGAAAAAGCTAGCTGGGATTCATGTAATCATTTGTGTACAAAAGAGAAATCCTGTGATATATCTGACCGTGTATCCGAAAGCAATATGGCCCTGCTCCAGAAGGCAATTTGATTTCTGCTCCCATTAAGGCAAAAGATAAAGCGGCTATATACGGTCGCATGTGCTCTTTATATTTTTTGGCTTCAAGTGAATGTACAAATATTTTATCAAATCGGGGACAAAATCACGATTTTCTCTTCTTAATTTGGATTCTTCTTCACTTTCAAGCATTCGCCGAGATCTTTTATGTTCATTTCTAATGATATTTTGAAGCTTCATAAATGCAGCGAAAGGGTTAAACGTAAATAAACCCGAATTACCTCGGCTTAAATCCTGCCAAAAGACTTTTACACAATAACAAATGAGATGAGTTCCATTCGGTCGTTGCATATAAGCAATTAATAAATAATCACGACTTCTGTGCCACGTACGATAGCGTAATATTAGGTGAAATGCTAAAAACTTTTTCAGTTAGGAAACTCATAATAGCACAGTTGAAAATTCCATTCAACTATTTTCGATAAACGGAAATGTATTCGATATATGTTATGCAATCATGTATATGATCGATAGAAATTAAACACAAAAAGTGATATGCAAAATATCAGTTATATTTAAAATATTGTACAACAACTGTAAACTCAGTTCGAGCAATTATTGTTCATACACAAAACTATAACAGAAATATTTTGCGAGTCCCTATAAATGAACGATTAATGCTATGCACAACCTATTATGTAATCAGTATCTTATAGTGCACCTCTGTGACATATACTAATTTCAATCCGTTTGAATTAGTGTAACATCATTAAAATACACCGCAAGTTATTTCTCTTCTATATAGCCCATCATGTAAGAAAATTTTTTTGGGTGCCTCTATAAAAAAACAATAAATTCGTCATACTTCGTTTTCAATATTGAACATATCATAGGAAATATCAATAACACTTATAAATTATATGAAAATCCGAGTATGTTTGAAATAGTGTAACATCATTAAAATATACCGCAAATTATTTCCTTCCCCATAGACCGTCAAGTAAAGGAACTATTTTGAGTGTTCCTGTAAATGAACTGTAAAGTTTTCATACTTCATTTTCAATATAGGACATAATTTAGTAAATCTCAATAGTGTTTATCATTTATATGGAAATCCGAGTATATTTATGTGAGTTAGAGCACAGTCAGACGGCAGGCAGGTAGACGGATAGATGCACAGTCAAACCGAATTCATAAACACTTTTTAACTGTGTTGGAATTGGAAAGCATTAAAAAAATATTTAAATCAGTTCTGGTCGACATTATTAATGTCACTCCCAAATATGTTTTAATTATGTCAATACTATTCTCAAAACAGAATTAAAACATTAGTTGTGAAGTTTTGAGTAATTACAATGTAAGTCCTTATTGTTTACAATAAGATTTACAGTAAGTACAATTGTTATTATATCTAATACTTTATTTCCAGTGAATGAGAGTTACAATAATAAAAACATTAAAAACAAAACAAATAATTAATCTTATTGTTAAAATAAAACTTTTCTTTAAAGGGTTTGTTTTGTTCACATAATAATTTTGCTTCTTGCAAAAAGTAAAACAACAACTAGAATAACAAAAACTAATAATAATAGTAAAAATATAAATAAATATAAACAAAATAAATAAATAAATATGATATCTATTAACATAACATCCCAATTTTGAGAAAGCAAAAATGTGTAATTAATTTAATTTTTATTATATCATATAAAAACTTTTTTAAAGCCCTATATCCATATCTGTGTTTGCAGAATAAGTTATGCTACCTGATAGAAAGTATGATCGTTATCTAAGATATATATTTGAGTGTTTCTTTGATAAATTAACAAAACCAGCCTGAAAAAGCGATTGTGAAATTTCTTTTCCTTGCAATCCAATAATCAATATATATTCACCTGTACTTTTTTCATTTATTCTTTTAGAATAAATAAAAAAAAAGCATTCTTTTAAATTAGTTTCTGAGAAGTAAAACAAAGACGACATAAAATATTTTAATCAAGATTTTAAATTTGTAATATTTTTCTTCTTTTCGTAAAACAACTGAAACAAAAGAATAAAGGTAAAATTTTTATTACTCAAGTACATATTTGTTAATATTAGAAGTGTATACATTAAATTAATATATCAGCTAGTTTCGTTTCAGTCAATGTACATAATAATGGTAAAAGTTCATGGTCAGCTACATTGCACTGTTGTGATAACGAGATGAATGTCGTCTGCATCCCACCCCCTTTTTTTGGCTCGATAATTCAACGTATGGATTAATACGGTAATACTTTTGTATTGTGTTTAATGTAAATAAATAATAATCATAAAATACTGTTGGAACTTGTTTCTTTCTATCCAATAAATTTTCGGAATATAAATGTAGGTTAGTCATTTCTACTCTAACGTTATAGGTGAAGTTGTCAAATATCTAACATGATGCATTATTGACAATGGTGTAAGGGAGATAATGATCGGTACATGTTAATGTCAAATCGGGTTTTTTCTAAATAATTTTAATTTATTACATTTTCACAAATTAAGTCAATGTAAATTCGTTACATATGAAATAAGTGTATATCGTGCTGTCGCAAACAGTTTCTATACGAACACCAAAGTCAGTGATGGAACAGTGTAGAACCAAGAATCAATTGACACAGGTAATTTTTAAAAGTATTGTTCGTCTTATTTCTGGATAGAATTTCTGAAATCTTTCAAGGCAAAGAATACTATTAAGGGGCCTCAGGACTCTTAAAGCTTCCAAATGTTCGAAATTTTAATTTTTTTAGATGTTTAACTATTACATTTTCTGAACATTTCAATATAATTGTTTCCTTGAAATTCCCATTAGAACAAAAATTATGGCTTTTAGATTTATACCCGTTCAATAACTAAAGCAGCGTTTACGAAATTTTGAAGTCATTTTTCTGCAAATGGCGTTTTTAGTCATAACGCGCACGATATCTCAAAGATTTCTAAATATTTTTTGATAAAATTTTCAAAACATATGTTTTGTGTTAATCTGTATAAACTGAACCTAAAATTTCTCTTTTATTGTTAAAAAAAAATACATTTTTGGTGATTATGTTGTTGAATTTTTCAAAATTTTGTATTAGTTAAATACAACTTTGTATTAAAAATAGAAAAATGCTTTCAATACAAATTTATTTAGGTTCAGGGTAATTATTATAATCTGATGTATAAGTAGGAACCAAAATTTTCATTCTAGTTGAATTATTTATTTTGTAATCGTGCGCGTAAGCCATTATAACAATTTTCTCCTCGCCAAATATCTGACATTTGGACAGTAAATGCTAATTATGCACCTTGCAATTTTTTAAAGCCATAAAATGAAAGAACGTACTTATATCATTCATCTCTATAAAAATTGTGTTTTAAAACCATGTACATTTTAAGATATTAAAAGTTAAAAATAGTCTCTTTTTTTCATTTTTTCCGATTTTAAGAGTCCTGAGACCCCTTAAAATTTAGTGGTGACAATCACCCAACTGCTGCGCCACTGTTCCATGACTGCTAAATAAATCCGCATCGAATCAGACGGTGTAAATATGGTAACACTACATTACTGTCGAATTCGTGTGCTTTCCAACAGTTAGTGTTGTTATTCTTATTTTCTAGTGTATTTTCTCTAAAAAATCGGTATATTATATAATAATACCTTTTGATATTTTTAACAAATCTTTTTTTTTTTTCAAAAATGTTTAGAACTTTAAGAATGAAGAACTCTCATTTAAAAAAGAAATAAAAAGTATTGATTCCCGTTTATAATCATTACGTCGCTTGTTTTGGAAACAAAAAAATGCAACTGCGCAAAATATAATCGTGATATTTTTTTAATTGCCCTAATTATAATTATTGTCCTAAAATAAAGAGTATTGATGGCCGTTTATAATCATTATGTCGCTTATTTTGGAACCAATAAATGCAGCTGCGAAATATATAATCGTGTATTTTTTTAATTCTCCTAATTAAAGTAAATGTGTACAAAATATATACAATTTCAAGAGCTCCTAGATAAGGCAAAATTGTTGTTTATTTTAACCAAAGCGCGCCTTTATTTAATAATATAAAATGGAAAGTACTTTTTGCTAGTGTGTAATCACCTTTTTATTAACATATACAATGAAACATCCTTTAAGCTTTTGTTTATGATTCGACCGTATTTCAGGAAAAGCTACGTACCAATTTTGCCTTTGTAAAAAAAAATATATATATATATATATATATTGCGCCTAACAAAGCTATATACTTTTTGTTTAGTAAATTATTATTTTCACATATTTTGGCATGCGTCTAAAAAACATAAAAAATCCTCAGAGTTTATTAATTTATATCTCTTTTTTTCCCATGTGTTTTAAATTAATAAAAAATTATGATTTTAAAGAAGCCTTTTCTTATTATTTAAGTTATGTTTTACACACTAAATTTTACGAATATTTCTATATGTTTAAAAATTTATTTTATGATGACAATAATTTTTTTATCTAATCTATTCCGATTCCGTACACACCGACTAAAGACTCCTTATTCACTTATATATAGTGTGAAGCAAAATCCATTTCTAATCCATTTTATTCGTTTAGTACGTTTGCTTAGTGGCAGGCCATAACTCTTTAAAAAAATTGACGATTGAAACATAACACTTATTAATCATTTTCTAATTCAAACAAATAAAAGAAAATCCTAACTTGAAATTTCTAACCTTCGGATTTTCTGAGAATGTCTGACAAGCCATACTTTCTCAAAATCCTCAAAATATATTGCTCTTGTCAATTTTATTTCGAAAAAGAAACACTTCTTATCATTCATGTCATTGATGAATAAGGTAGCCTTTCCTCTTTTTGATACCTTTTGTGCTTTAGAAATGTATTTTTTCTACTGTAAATATTTTTCTATAAAACATTGAGAAGTATATATTTTACAGTATATTTAAGATGTGATCAAAATTTTCAATATTTTATTGTAAACTTTCATTTGTTATAATATTTAATAAAATAAATTAATTATATATAATATATAAATACATTTAAATGAATAATTTGCTTAGTTAACTAAAATGGATACCTTAAATATCGCGGCGGTAAAAGGTACCCAATATAAGCTAAATAAGAATTTTCATTATATTTACTGAGTAAAATAAAACAGATTTTGCATCTATTTGTATTTTCCTTCTGTGATTAATTGTAATGTAAAATCATATTTAAAATTTTATTTATTGTATTATGCGATACCTTTATTTTAAAAGAAAAAACATTCTGCACAACAACCATGCATAACGTTGACGTCATACTGATTGCGACAACACCCGGCAATTTCGCTTTTACTACCATTTTGTTAATTCTGAATATCGCACAATTTCAAATTTTGTACCGTCGAATAAACAAAAAACATTTTAAAATAATTTTTAATCATATATATTTTTTTAATCTATCTCTATCTCGTATATACTCAAGATTAACCCGTTTGCAGTTCAAATAACATACATGGTCTGTCCATTAAGTAAAGAGACTGAATTTTTCGCGCCAATCGGAAGGTCGAAGGAACGGAGTTTGCAAGCGATACGCCTGGTGTGGTCTGTCAGCTACAGATTCTAGCAGAAGTCAGTTGACTTTTAGCCTTTGCAGCGCACAGATCGCTAATGAAACAGACACCTGTTTGAAAATGGCGTTAGTTTTTCAGAATGAAGCAAACTATCGAGTAGAGATACGCCCTGCAATTTTGTGTAAATCTAAACAAATTGACTACTGAGAGGCTTCCCATGTTACAAGAAGCCTACGGGAAGGATTCTTTATCCAAGTCTCAAATGTTAAGGTGGCACGAAGCGTTTAAGAGGTCTCAGGACTCATAAAGCTTTAAAATTTTCTACATTTAATTTTTTTTAGATGTTATACTGCTATATTTTATGAACATTTTGACATAATTCTTTCCTTGAAATTCGAATTAGAACAGAAGTTATGGCTTCTAGAATTATACCTGCTCAATAGCTGAAGTGGAGTTTCCGAAACTTCCAAGTCATTTTTCTCCAAATGATGTTTTTGGGCATAACGCGCACGCAATCTCAAAGACTTCTGAATATTTATTCCTGAAATTTTCAAAACTTATGTTACATGTTAATCTGTATAAATTGAACCTAAAATTGTCTTTTTGTTGTTCAAAAAACACTTTTATCGGAGATTAGACCGAACGGACGGTTGAAATTTTCTAAATTTTGCATTAACTAAATACAACTTTGTATTAAAAATATAAAATGCATTAAATGCAAATTTATTTAGGTTCAGGGCAATTATTATAATGTGAAGTATAAGTGGGCACCAACATTTTCCTTTTAGTTGCAAAATTTATTTTGTAATCCTGCGCGCAATCTGTTATGCTAATTTTCTGGTCGTCAAATGACTGAAAATTTGGAGGCCCTGTAAATGCTAATTCTGCTTCTTGCAATTTTTTTTAAATACAAGAAATGAAAAAAAAAAATACTTATATATTTCATCCCAATAAAAATTGCGTCCAAAAATCAAATACATTTTTAAATATTAAAGGTTGAAAACGGCCTTTTTTTTTTCAATTTTTCCAATTTTAAGAGTCCTGATACCCTTTAAAGGACAGGACCATCGATGACGAACAACGCGCCGGAGGCCCAGCAAGTTCTCGAACTTCAGAAAATGTGGCTAAAATACAAGTGCTTTTGGTCTCTGATCGTCGGATGGGGTTCCGAATAATTGCGGAGACGTTGGTGCTTAAAAATCGATTGTGCATCAAATTGTCTGGGAAGAATTTTCACTGCGTAAAATCTGCGACCAGCTGGTTCTTCAAATTGGCCTAGTTCCTGGCAGAAGTGCGTCGCAACGCTGTCCCAACCACCGTACAGCCTCAATCTGTCATCGACTGACTTTTTTCTATTACCTAGGTAAAAATCCAGCTTAAAAGGTCATCGATTTGCCAAGATCAAGTTTTGACCAGGCAGGGAAGCCTACCTAATGGCTTGAGCCAAAGCCTTCTCAAGACTATCAAGCCAGACACGATTTCATTCCCCCACATATGTGACGTAACGACCCGGGATTGGCGCCAATGCCGAGATTTTGAAACTTGTATCTGGTTGTTTAGAATTAAAATGTAACGTATGCACGTGGTGCTTACTTAACTAATAGAACATATTCTTTTGAAGGTAAGTTTTATTTTCAAATTAACTTCTTATATTTTATTAGTACTAGCTCTATTTTTTGTGTTCAGAATATCTTTTATTTTTAACTTCTTTAAAATAAATTAACTATTAAATCCTAGTATCGTTTTGTCAACAATCCGTGTACGTGTTTCAAAACAAAACGATATTATTGTACTTCTGTTTCATTTCAAAAACAGCAGTAATTTAAAGTGGCAAAAATCACTAAATCGTATCGAGACTTATATCATTCCCTGTCTATCGTAATTTGCTAAAAATTGGTGCTCGAATGGTGTGAATCGGTGAATTATCACAAAAGCTATTAATTAATAAAGTTTTCATTGTTTAATTATATTCTTTATAAATATGTAAAAATAGCTTTATTTTAATGTGTGCCAGAGCTAGACAGCTCTGTTCGGGCCAACACATTTCTCCTTATAATTTGGAAGCTATACGGCCAATTCAGTTTGAAATTTTAATGTCCTATGCGACATATTTTTCTACCTCAACTATTATATTTTCAAGTGGAAATTTTAATTAGTTCTTTTAATTTAAACAAATTAATAAAAAAAAACTTTAAAATTATTATTACTCAGAAATTTACCACTGAAAACTGATGAAATTTTGTATACAGTAAGTACAGCATAAATATTATTAGTTTAAACTTTACCTTTCTTGCTATTCAATAATTTCGATTAAAACTTCTGACTTTATTTACTCGGAAATACTGGCACCAGATAGCTGAAATTTATGTCAGACTGAGTTTCTTGGATACTAATCATGCTAAAATATTTTCAGCCAAAAGTCTTAATTACAAGCTTAATTATTATGTAATTTATAACTTGTCACACCTTCCTATCTTTTTAATTTGTTCTGTTTTCTCTCATTAGAGTGACTTTTAATGATCGACTTTTATTAGAAAACACTGGTCGTGAGAATAGTATAACTCTGATTATTCTGTAGGCAGAATTGATTGGGCTTTAATTTGATACCAAAATTTATGTATTTTTATAGATATTTTCATACTTAAAAATTTAAATGTACTAGAAACTTTCATCATAATTTTTATGGATGCATAACATTGTTATCTTGTTTATTTCTTTTAAAGCCCGATCAATATACATACTAATTTATTGGTGTTTTTTAATCTTAAACTCTTAATAAAAATTCATTTTATAATATTTGTTACACAGTGCATGCTTATACATGGCAATTACAGATATGGGAATGATGTGTCTGAATCTCTTTATTTTTACAATGACTGTAAACAATTTATCCCCCCCCCCCTTCCGAATTCTCAAAAATTTTGTGTGTTTTTATATAACTTTTAACGTTTAATTAAAAATAACAATAAATAAAATTATTGTTACATAATTATAAATTTACTTTTCTGTGTAGTCAGGACCCGGCTTTGTTTATCTAGGTCCTCGGAGCAAGCACCATTCTGGGGGCCCCCTTTTATCTATCGGTAGAAATTATTCGCGAATAATGCATAAGTGGTTAGTGCTAAACTTCATACGTATTGTATGCATGCATAAATTTCGTACCAGGTACTATTTACATTTGTATACAGGGTATCACAAAAAGATGGTCACAACTTTATGAAAAAATATTAGTAGAATAATAGTAGAAAAAATCATGGATTTGTTGCAAAGGAGTATTTGTTTGCAAACTTTTATTTGTTTTTCTATTTATGTTATAAGGTGTCTAAAAAAATACCCCCAATTGGTCCATAATAAATGATTTCAACTTGACTCGTTATGAGGAAAACGTGTATGAAGAATTTCTTTTGAAAACAATGTAATACTAAGTTGTTATAATAAAATTTAAATCATTAGTTTTCTAATGATATATAGTACAAAGTCCAAAATCTTAATTCTTGAATATCTGAACAAAATAAATATATGTTAGGAATATTTCAATTCCAATTGATGAAAGTGTTTTCGTTCTTTCTTTTGTTCTCACCAGGTTTCAGTACACTTTTTAAAAACTGTATTGCTTGTACCTTGCATAATATCTTAAAATAATACAAAAATTAAGAAAATAATAATTTTCTGTTTCATGACCTTGTTTTGTTTTATTATGAGAGCTTTGTGTTTTTTCAATTTAATCGATTTTATGTGAAAATTACCCACTTCTGCTAAGTAAAGTTTACAGTAAGAAAAATTTATCTGTGTTGTTACCTAATTTCATGCACTCTGTAGTTTTACTATTTATTTATATTAAATTTATTATACTCCTTTGCATGTTTCAAATCACTAAATATTTAATAGGATATTCATTGTATAATTTCAAGCCACAATGAATAATAAAAATAGCATACAACTTGAATTTGTTTTCATTTAACAATCATTTTTCATCCACTTTAATTTAATTTTAAATGTGGGTTTTGATTGACAGAATATTGGTATTTATTTATTTATTTTTGAAAATGAAATAATTGAAAGCAAAGTAATTCTCTCTATGTGTTTAAAACTACATATATATGTTTATATATATATTATATACATATTTGTAGATTTTGCTTATATATATTTATTAATGTCTTGTTTTAGAATATGTAGAAAATAGATAATTGATATTTTTGTAAATTTCAAAGTAGAATAAATAATGAAAACTATTCACTAAATTTAATTTAATACTTCGATTTTTTTTTCATTAACCAATCATTTTTCTTTAATGTAACTTTAATTAAGTGCACATTTTGACTGACACAGTGATATTATTTCATAATTTTTGTTTTTGTGTTATCGTTATTATTATTGTTTCGAGTGATCGAAATTGATTAAAAAGCACTTAATTAGGGTCTTTAAACTATACGTTTTATTTTTTTCCCATATGTTGTGATAATAAGTTGGTATATAGAGGAAAGAATTAATATGTTTTAAATAACGCATGTGCTCTTCACGGCTGATCTAAGCCCCGCGTCGTGACGTCACGAAACCTCGTGTTTGGCTTGTAGTCTTGAGGCGGCTTTGCTTGAGCACAACAAGCTCTGCCTGGCTAATTACGTTTACTAAGGCTCCCGTTTATTGAAAGATTTGAAAAAGATATCACAATATTAATTTCAGATAGCAACCCAGTTGTCTGAGCGTGCTACTATACAATACGAGGTATGAATTATATAAGAATCAAGAAAAAATAAATAAATGAAACGCTAGTTATTAGAAAATTGCACATTCCACACATCCATATGAATTTTTACAACACTACCTCTAACAGAAAATATTTACATAATAACTACTGGTTATGAATATTTTAAGGCACATAATACCATTAACAATAAAACAGAGAATATTTACAAAACAACATAGGATTATAATCAATTATGCAAAAAAAAAAAAAAAAAAAAAAAAAAAAAAAAAAAAAAAAAAAAACTTAGGGAAAAAAAGAGACATAAATGGTAACTATTAAAAGATTACGTTCTAGAAATAGACAAGATATAACAATTATCTTAATTAAAGTATTAATATGGATATTAACAATAGCAAAGTTTTTATCTTGACCGCATGGTGGCAGGGTGACTACGTACATAATGTCAGTGGTAATCATGTTTTTTATATTAAAACGATAAGATCAATGGCTTGGAACACTATTTAAAATTCAGAAAAACGTAACGTGCGTTCTGAACAGCCTTCCAGTTGAAGATTTCTAGGAGGCGAGGATAAATAGGTGACAGAATTTTGACGACGGCGTATTAATACAGAAGGAGGCAATTTTGAAGAATAATAAGTGTTATAATAAGTGAATACTAATAAGTAAAATTTTCTTCAAATAAATGAATTTTATGGAATCAGTCTCATTACTTACTGGACAGAGCTTGTAAATTGTTAAACATTTATTTCAGGCGAATATTCTATAACGAAATAGTAACTTCATCAATAAATACATTAAATAATAAACATTACCCCGAAATGTAACAGTCGTGTAATCGAACGACGTGCTTAAACCACTCAAATCATAAGAATCAAAAGGTTGCCGTAAGTAGCGAAATCTATCCCGATTTTCTTCGGCTATTCATTCCTCACATGCGACTAATATGAAAGTATAACATTTAAAAAACTAAAACTTTATTTTAATATATTTTTGGTATTTTTCACATAAAAATGCTTTTTGGAGTTATCAGTGGGAAATATAAAAATGTATACTAAATATTTAAAAAACAACTATTAGAATTTTTATTTAAAAAAATTGTCTTCCCCTCTGTACTGTAACATGAAAACCCGTAGTGGATCCTCTACTGTCTTTAAAATTAAAATGTTTCATAAAAATTGTGATAGAAAAGTAATAAAAACCTGTATTAATTGTGATAAGTTTAATTTCGAAACAAAATAAATGTCATATATTTTGGTTGTTGCACAGTATTTTAGATTACAGGTGCTGAACAGTGCTGAACGATAGAGCAGCACTGGGGAGGTTACCTAGTTGTGATCAACTTACTACCCAGTCTATTGTTTGAATGTCTTTTAAAATTGTGAGCCATTGGGAAAAGACAAACTGTAGTTTGAAACTACTTAAGAAGTAAATGACAATAAATTTTAAGGTAAACTCAAAAATTTATAAAATTATAAAAGGTGTAAAATATTAAGAATTAAATATTAAGTTCTTATACTTAATTGAAGGCAGTACGAGAAAAAAGTCGTATTAAAAATATTTTTATTTAAAGTGGTACGCACAAAATAAAAATTAAATATCCAACTTATTTAACGCCATTATTAAGCACATTTAACTCCAATAATAATTCAACATTGTATAAGGAAAAATTTCGCTTGTTTTATTATAAAAAAAAAAACCTTGAAATATCTCTCAAATAAATAAATCCAAGTGGTTTAGAATAAATTGAGCTATTCTTTTTTAGATATGTCGAAAAACACTGAGATGCAGCTGTCATGATATCATTTATCATTTCTTACGATGATGATAATCAGAAATGATGTGAAGAAAGAAGTCTTACCGCAAGCAATATATAGAACATATCAATTCACATATTTCTTCTAGGCATCTGAATATATCTTATGTCATCAATATAATAGTTGTGCACGAATTTATTGTACATCATTAACAATTTATTAATGTGTTTTTATGTTTTGAAGTAAGAAATAACTTGTGGTATTTAAAACAAATGTTTAAAGTGAAATTTGAGGAAATAGTGTATTAAAAAATACAATTTATACTCAAGCATTCCTTAAAAATTAATAAAACTTTAAAAACTTGTATAGCACTATTCTATGTAACATTATTATACTGTGTAACATTTCATGTCTTTTTTTTTCAAATTTCATGTCTTTTTCTATATTTGAAACAATGAAATTTTTTATGGATAATCATGAAATAAGTTTATAATGCATGATTTCACTTCTGTTACTTTTAGCGTACATACTCACTTTCATGTAAAACAAAAGCGTCAATGAGTGGTCAGTTTGGATTGCGTTCTTAGCGCGATAAAAAAAAAACAATGTAACAAAAAATTACAAAACATCAAGTAATTTTATGGTAGGTAAAATATCTTTTCGATAATTTAGGGATACAAAGAGACCTTCGTTATTAGAAATTATCAGATAATTTCTCATTGAAGATATGTTCTTTCTTGTAAATATGATTTTGATTCAGTACTGTTAGAAAAATTCGATAAACTTTACTTTGAGCGTTGATCAGATTAATTGATTTATTCTTCGGGTAGCGACGCTGCGTACTTTAAAATTTGAAATTGAACTTTTTATACTATAAAGCAACATTTCCCAACATTTTTTTTTCTCATTTATCCTATGCTTATATTTGTGATTAATGCGTAAAACTCTCCGCGTGGCCCCTTTTTTTCGTTTGTTGTATTCTTATGATATTTATTGATATTAAAGGCAGTTCACGTAAGAATCCTAATTTTTAACTACTTATTAATATTGAACCACAAATGATATCAACATAAAATCATTTAAGGGGAATTATTTAAGGTACAAAAATATTTTATTATGTAACTATGTGACTTATATTATACTTTAAGTTCATGTTTGAATAAAGCATAGTCATAATAGATCATAAAAAGTGTTAAATTCTCAATATAGTAATAACTTAAAAAAATAGAATTATTATTATTATTATTATTACTTTTTACAATTTAAAAATCCCTTCTTCTTTTTCATTTTTCATATTTGGAAATATATTTTTTTATACTTTATTCAGAGTACTTTTTTTCTATAAATCTAAGTATAGGATTTTTGATTAGACAGATTTTTGTTCAGATGTATATGGAAAAAATGTGGAAAAATAGCAGGTTTTTAAGTGTATATCTTTTTTTTTTTTAAAGTTAGAAACATATAAAAATTCGATACTGAGTTATCAGACATGTCTAAAGATACTTTTAAAAAATTGAGACAATTTATTTAATTATTGTAGTACTGTTGTAAGGAACCTGTAAGTTTGTTACAGAGGCTCTCTAGTGGTTTGAAGGTGAACATGGTGTAAGACGTAACTCTGATATAGAGGCACTCTAATTGTCCGCGGTGCATTTTTAAATAGGAGTTCACTTTTCCGCGAGTTAGCGGCAACCGTATGCAAATTTATTTGCTCAGTCTGCCAGAGTATAAATAACGGAGCAAAAATATGTTAAGCGCGTAGTTGGTTAGTCAGTGCAGTTAGACGTTGGAGAGCAGTGTGAGTTGGCGTAAGTAGTTTCGGTGTGGAGAAACGGCCTGTATGACTGGAGCTTAGCATGGGAACAAGAACAGATTTAGAATGAGATGAAATCTAGACGTGGATTTGAAATGAACCCCGCCGTCGCAGCTTAAGCACGTTCCGGAGAAATGAAGTTACGTTACCTTTTACTTTATATTTAATTAAGATTGTTTTATTGCTATCACGGAGTAAGGGCCAAATTTATAAGATTCTGTCTGCCAAAACCTTTGCCCGTTGTTGAATAACAGCTCTATATTTAATGCCTATAAGACTCATCATGAACTCCCACCACTATAAATACGCCACACTGTCTTAGCATTTCGATTAAAATGAAAATATAAAAATTGAGAATTGAGAAAAATCAGTTTAAACTTTTCTCTTACAGGTACGTTGAACGGGAAGGCTTAGGGAAATTACGTATATATCCTGTGTTATTTATCGAATCGTTTCGAAATTTGGACAGAATGTTTTACGAATACCAAGGCGCATTTTAAAATAAAAATCTGAAGTTCGACATTTTTGTCAGCTAATGTATAAAAATGAAAATTTGTCTGTCTTTCTGTCTGTAATTATATAGAAATCCGCAATTTGGTAGCCATAATTGTTAAATGTTACGTACATGTGTATTAAAACATGGCCGAGGCAACTAAAGTAATTTGGAATCGGAATAACTTATAGTTAAGTTTTAATTAATAAAAAAATCCCAAATTTAAGAGCAATTTCCAATCAAATTTAAACATTTTTCGTTATAGCTGTTGCCAATAATTAAAAATCCACAATAAAATTCTTACCGCAACAATTTACTTTTCTATTGTAAGATTTCCACGTAAAAAAAAAAAAAAAAACGAAATAAATGGTTTGACGAATTAAAAAAAAAAAAAAAAAAAAAAAAAAAAATTATCATAACTTTTCTACTGCAAGATTTCCACGGTAAAAATTACAATAAAATAAATAGTTTGATGAATTAAAAACAAAAGTGAATGTTACGTTATAATTTTTCTGTTTTATGGTTTCCATGTGAAAAATTATAATTATATAATTAATTTGACGAATTAAAAAAATGGAATATTAAGTCATACTGCAAATATAAAGGACGTGTTGAATATATAACGACATATAAGTGTGAAAAAATGTATTATAGCATGATAAAAACTCGATTATGGAAATATTGGCGTATTTTAACATTATTGTTCCAATGATGAATCAAAATAAGTTCATTTATAGCTGTATTATTTTGCGTCTGCTATATAAATTTATACATTTTTATATTGGGTTTTCGTTGTAACACTTCGACTGTTTTTTGTATGTAGTATGTTAAATTTTGAAATTGGGTTTTCAAAACAAACATTCTTAAAATGCCGGGCAACGCCGTGTACATTAGCTTTTTTTTTTTTTTTTTTTTTTTTTTTTTTAAATAAAAATTACAGGTACTGAGTCCCCCTTAAAATACTAAATATTAGATAAAGATTTCAATGTAAGTCCTCGTAAAAGGAATATATATATATATGTTACGAAACAATTTAATGGGTGTAGTTGAAATCGTGCTTATTAGGGGAGATGGGGGCACATGTGAACAGGGGGCAGATGTGAACATCGCAATTTTTCAACAGTTATTATAAGTTTTTTAATTTGAAAAAAATTACTAAAGATGACAGCACCTGTAGACATATGGTAAAACTTTTTTGAAGCTTTTTGACATTTTGTTTGTCCTCTGTAGCCAAAACACTGTTTTTGGATCTCAAAAGTAAAATCTTTGTTCCAAGTTGATAAGCGTATAACTTTATTTATTTATTCATTTATTTGAATTTGAGTGTTTTAACATATACTATGAATACTAATAAATATTTTTGATAACGTTCTTTTTCTTCTAAATGTGAGAAATTTTAATTATTTATCAATCTAACAGAAGCAGCAATGTGGGGCACTTGTGAACAGATAAGTTGGGGCAGATATGAACAGTACATAAGTGACCCAATAATCATTCTGTGATTCTGTTCCTTTCAGTTAACTCAATGATTAATAATGTCAGTTCCATTATCTATAATTTTCCTGAAATGGAAGATATTTTCCTCACACAAAGTTGATTTTGCATTGAAACTTCATCAAACACATATTTCAGCAAATACATAAAGAGAAACAAGCTCGTTTACATTCAATTGTACTTTAAATAAATTTAATGTTTTCTAAAATGCAATAAGTGTTATATATTATTTTACTAAACAGTTTACAACAATATTTTTTATGCATTGTTAATACAAAAATATTACCTTGAACAACTTTGCAAATTTTTCTATTACATTTGTTCTAAACTTGCAATGATGGCTTACTTCCATACCTAAAACAGTTATGTATATGATGCTTTGAATGGAGATAGATATGAGTAATATTTTAAGAAAGTAAATTTTTTAAACTGATAACTACCATAAAATCTCTATTGTAACCCCCTCCCTCTTTCAAAAGCAAAAGAAGTTTGGGAAGGGGGGGGGGGGGTTATAGTCGAGATTTTTTAAAAATCATTAAAAGACCCTCCTTTATCTATAATTTACACGTAAATAAGGCAAATACAGCAGTGGGAATATTTCGTATTTCGGCAGATTTGAGATAAATAGTATGTAACCCCCCCCCCCCCCCTCCCTAAAATTTTCCTCAAACAAAAACCCCTAAGTAAAATTTAAAAGTTTTAATTTCTTTTTTAAAATTACTTTTTTATTTTTTTATTTTATTTCAGCAATACTTAATGAATCATCTAAGCCTCCACCCCCAAAATCTACTTATTTTCATTTTATAATCTTTTGCTTAAACATATCATCCAGAAACTAGAGAAATATATATATATATATTTCTTTATGGTGAATTTCACAGTTAATTAACTAATGATTAAGATGACAAATGAATAACAGAATAAAAAGCATGCGAAAGGATATTTTTTCCTTGTGTTCACATGTGCCCCACGTGTGTTCACAACTACCCCGCTGATGGGGCACATGTGAACAATTTTTCGAATTTATAAAACTATTAAAAAATTTAAGAAGAACTATACAGGTGATTTTTAAAAAATTACCATGTATAAAAGAAAGCTCTATTTACTATATTGAGAAGGTTTTGTTTATAGAAATTAATCCAGTCATGAGAAAAAGCTATATTTATGCGAACTGTTCACATGTGCCCCCATCTCCCCTACGTATTACTGGAGTCATACCACATTTTAATCAGCCGTTGGTGATGTTGTAAGCAATCCTACCGCTTAGCACAAGCATTGCTAGCGGAGGTATCAACTCTGAAAATATAGCAGCTGTAGAGCGATGATAATATTGGTATAGTCCAATCAAACACTTATTATTTCATTATGAAAACAAGGCAGCTTGAGTGGCGAAAAAAGGCGTATGAAGAAATATGGGGGTTTCCCAATTAAACACATGGAAACGTAGTCATAGAACAACTGTTTATTCCATCAGAACATACCAACACTGAACAATTCCCGCAGATGCATTTCACTCGAGCATAAACTAATTACTCATGCTAAATAGATGTTAATTTACGAAATGAATATTCCACATGACTAAGGACACCGGGTAACAGGTTTTGTAAACAATCACAGCACAAAAAAAATCTCTCCTTCTGAGTTCATGCTCTCGCTATTTATGAGAATTCGCGGAGGAATTCCGATTGAAATGACAACTTCAAGCTAAACCAACGAAAATCACGAACGAGTCTCGAAGTGAAACTGGGATCCGACACCCAGCCAATGGAGAGCGATCAAGAAACGTCACAGGAAAGAATCCCAGCGCCGCTAATGGAATGATTTCGATTTGAAAAGGCTGGTGCCTCGCGAGCGGGAAAATGAGATGAAATAGAATGAAAAGTAAAAATGGCTTTGATAAATATTCGAAAAATAAGTAACTGCGTTCAGAACTTTACAGTTTGGTAGACGATAAAAATTAATGAAGGGATTAAAAGTTTAGATTACGTTTTGGAATAAATCTATTATCAAGATACGCGTTTTAAAAATAGAGGAATTTAGCTAGAAATAAATAATAGGGCGTATTAAAAAAAAAGAAAATAATGAATAGGCCGGCAATTTAGAATAATTTAAATGAATAGTAAAAGGTAAAATTTTTATATAACATATATATATATATTTTAAGGGGTCAGAGTACCTTTTAAACTAATTTTTCGATTTTGAATAATACTGTTATATACTTAAATATAATGTCACTATAGATATTAGGTACTATAAAGAAAATATAATTTCATATAATTAAAAAAAAATCTTGCAAAACAGCCTATTTAACTAAAATTTAAATTTAAAAAAAATTAAATTTTTTTAAAATCCTTACTACTTTTTTTAAATATGAATATTTTTGCTTAAATTTTTTTCTTCATATTCCTTAGATTATACTACACAAATCTGTGCATGGATTTTTAGATGTATGGGATATTACATTTTATATCAATCTTTTTCTCTTTTGTATAGTAAAAAATCAAGGAAAAATAGTTGAAATTTTTAAAAAAACATAAGTATAACTTTGAAAGTTAAGTACATGCACAATATTATGTAGTATGTTTCTATTAATATGGAAAAATATTTTGAAGCAAAAATATTCATATTTAAAAAAGAAGTGGGTATCTTAATTTTTTTTTAATTTTTTTTAATTTAAATTTTAGATAAATAGGCTGTTCTACAAGATTTTTTGCTTTGAAATTATATGAAATTATATTTGCTTTATAGTACCTAATATCTGTAGTGACATTATATTTAAGTATTTTACAGTATTATTCAAAATTGAAAAAGTAGTTTAAAAGGTACTGTGTCCCCTTAAGTTGAAGGAGGACACAAGTAACAGTGCTGTTAACTATTATACCACTATTATTAAAAGTGGGCACAGGCTGGTGACAGGAAATGATGATCCAATTATTAGGTATAAGCAATAAGTGTGTAGCTTCCTTTTGTGAATAGGCTACCTGAGTTTAAATAAAGCTTCTCTTTTTAAGTGGAAATTCTACCGTTTTGTTTTTCTGTTTTCATTTATAATTTTTTAATTTTTAATTTTCTTCTTTGTATTTCTGTTATTACCAATGTAATTTTGGGGGTACCCCCAACTGGACCGGAACGTACCTCGGTTTGGAAACTACCGCTATAAAGATACACATCATTACGTGGTAATGCGTTCATTGTTTTGAACGTCAGTATAAACATGCAGATTGACAATTTCAAAAATGGTGAGTAAAAACACGCTATAAAAAATTTTATTTATCACTCTAAAATCTGTTTTTCTATTTTTTTAGTTACTTGTTTTATAAAACAAATCATCAGAATAAAATAATTTTTTAACATTCGTTTCTATTTGTTGTTTTTTGCAAATGTGAGTATGTTTTCTGTAAATCGAAATGAAATATAATTGCCTGTTAAGTGGTAATTCATATTTAAGGAAACCTATTCAGTAGAAAGGAAACAGTAATAAAATATCTTATGATTTTCAAGTTTTGCCGTGAAATTTTTCTTATAAAGTCTGAAATGGAATGAAATCGTTTTTCTTGTCTCATAATTAATATGTTTGTAAAATAATGAATAATAGCTCGTGGCCAGCTTCATCCACCATCTTATTTCAAAATGGCGGCCATTTAATTTTTTTAATTTAAAATTTTAAAAAGCGATGCGAATAAATTAAAAACTGAAAAAAAATATTCTTAAGAGTTTGACCTTAATACACGATTTCAAGAGCATATTTTGTTTCGTCTTTATCTTAAAAAAATGGCTGAGATATAGGAGTTTGAATTTCTAGGGTGGCTGACATTTTGAAACAATCTGACATTTGTCGCGCTCTAACTCTCGCATTTATAAACAGATTTGGATGATATTGATTGTATGCATAGTACGTACCAATGTCTCGACCGAGTTCGTTGGCCAGTTTCATCCGTCATCTTATTTGAAAATGGCAGCCATTTGAACCGTGCACTGCCGCGCAATGCTTAAATATTATTAATATCCATTAGCTTCAAATTCTCGCCAAGCTTGGCGACACTTGGCGAAATATCGTCAAATTTAGCGACCAAAAATAAGAATCCAAAAATGATGCCAACTTGGCTATAACTTACTATTTGGCGCAATTCTTATTCAACTTCAGTATTGACGAACATTCTTTTATCGGGTTCGTCGCGTTTTAGTTTCTTCAAATTTGAGTAAAATTAGCTTCGAGTAAAACTTGCAAACTTTTAAAACCAAGATGTAAGAAAGCTATCTCTTCCTCCCGGTACACGTCGAAAGGACATTTAAATATACAACAATTGTAATAATTTTGTAATATACAATATGGAATAATATACAAATAACATAAAACAGTTCCGTCTTGAGTATGAAAATATTTAATAAAATCATGCAGAAAAAGTAAAACCTCTATTTGTAATTAATCTTTAAAGATTTTTTTTTGTTTTTATGCTTTGAATAGTACTAGAAATACAGTTGTATCATTTCTATATCATAAATAGTATCTTCTTATCCTCTAGAAAAACAAACAAAAACAATATTTTTTTACAATGTCATTCAGTATTACTGCTGATTCGTGTAAAAGGAAAGACATATCAACAATATTTTGATTAAAAACTGCATTTCTGTTAAAATTTAAGATATTAGACAACAATTTTCAGATGTCTGAATCGTTTTTTTAACAAGCGTGACGTGTGCCAAGAAATATCTTGATGCAATAAATCATTTAGAAAAGTTTTAATATGATTTAAAATGTGCGATTGGATACTTTTTTTAAAGGCAACAAATTCACAGAGTAAGATTGATTTTAACAGATAAAAGAAAGTTTAGAAAATTTAATTGTGCATTGTTAAATTTAAGCACAAATTAACTCGAGGATTTTTTTTTTTTTTTTGGAACAATTCAAACTATTTCAAAAATATAATGTATGTGAAACGTTTTCTTACAAACTAAGTAATATTCTTTTAACTTTAAAAAAGTTTGTTTAACGAAAAGTTATTTAATAATGCACGCTGGTTTCAGAAAGAAACATACTCTAGCCACAAGCTGCATTTCTGTTACAATATAATCTATGGAATTTTGATATATTTGAAAGTTTTTTTCAAACTAACTTGAAAAGGACAAAGAAATGATTTATTCAATAAATTTTTAGAGACGTCCGATGAATATTTTTTGTAGCTTAATGCCTGTATACCACCTTATGATAGTAGTTTTGATTTTCTGGTGAACACTTTGTCCGGTTTCTAGCACTTATGTGTGGAATTGCCAGCTATCTATTATTATTACTATTTTCTCAAAATGTAATTGAATCTCCCTGAAATTGATCGTTGTGGTTGTTCTACGCAAATATATGCTAAAGAGGGGTTTTTTTACTCGACTTGTGAGTATAAATACACTGGTAGGAGTTAAATCGAGAGGATTTTCCCGAGTCTTGCTCCAATCGATCTACAATGCAGCTTTCGAATCGTTATTTAAACTTAGGGCCATTTGCCGTGAAGGTTCGCATGGATTAAGAGTGAAGTTAGATTACTGCAGAATAGGAACATACTTTTTGGTAAGATGTTACTTTCAGTATTTTGAATGAAAGGAATTTGGAATACATGGGATTCCATCGATTATCTGACATTGACATATTTCAAAGCGCTATTATCTAGCGAGTTTTCAATGCATTTATTTACCTATGTAATTATTATCTTTATTCCGATATCAGTAGCTATCTTGTTGAAGTTTATTTAAGACTTAGAGTATTAATGGGGGTTAACTTCACCATAATATTAGTTCAGTACTTATTCGTTACAGTTAATCATCGTTAACTCAGTTTCCCGGCTCCATTACATTGACTTTTAAATCTTGTTTTTAAGAAAACTTGAGTTTTTATCTTAAATATTGTCTCAATCGCTACTCATTTATGTGAAATACTCAATTGCTACGCTAAACTTTTACGTGTTAAACCCTTTTTTTTTAAATAACCATATTCTTAAAGCAAGATTCGTTTAAACAAACGAGTTAAACAATTAGAATTTTTATCTCTTTTCAACATAGTTGAAAAGTGTTTAGGATTTCGATTTGTCTGTCCGTACTCTGAGTCTGGTAAATATACTTGGATCGCCCTGTAATTTTTATATATTATTGGTGTTTACTACAGAACTATTACTACTGGAAATGAAGTGTGTCACTTATAGTTCATTTTCAGGGACAGTGAAACAGATTCAGTTACATTACGGCCAACAAGGAAAAATGGTTTCAAGTGCAGTTTAATGCTGTTACATCTTTTCAAACGTAATGAAATTGTTATGTATTTCTGAAGGGAGTTAATCATTCTTCTGTAGAATATGGGGTGCAAAGCATTTCTTATTTATTTAAAATTTACAGGGTCACACAAAATAATTCCATTACAGTAATGCCTATCAGAGATAAATACTGGAAATGCGTTTTCAACTTTTAATTTGCGTTTTATGTTTAACTAAATTTTTGCATAATATATGGTGTATAAATTCCATACATCAGATACAGGACAGCACAAAATAATTCGAGTACTCATCCCCTTATCGAAGCAAATTGCTGAAGATGAACTTTTAACTGTGTGATGCATTTTGTAACCCAACAAAACTTTTGCATGCTATGTAGTATATATACAAATCCATAGATAACATGCAGGGCTTCACAAAATAATTTGGATATGCTCCCATAATAGATGGTAACTGCTGAAATTGGGTTTTTCAAATGGTTTGTGCGTTTTCCAAACATCATATTTCACCATATTATGGGGTGAAGTTCTGTAAGAGTATTTTGAATGTGTTGAAAGTGTTTCATAATCATGCTTGATGCATAGTTTTTTTCTTTCTTGTTTTCTTATACATGGATAAAAAAGTTTTCATCACACGTTTAAGAAATAGCTTTTTTATTTAGAAACGCATAAAAATCTCTAAAGAACGTATTGGGAAATTTGTACGAAATTTTCCTTTTTAAAACACTGTCCTACATTTTAAATAAACATAATGTAGAAGTTTTATTTTTACACTAGCCGCCCTTGGTGACCAGTTTGGTCTCTCTTAAACACATGCAGAGCATTGTATCACGTTACTTTTATACATAATTTAGTTTACTTGCTCAATCCTTCGCCAAACCCGAAGAGTCTGATGCAGAAATCCTGAACTCGGCATCTTTATGTTAGCCGGGCGCAGATGATAAATCGCCAAACATCGTTCCCGTCGTATTTTTTCGTATTTCATTAATTTCATTTAAAATATAGTATTTTCACTCATTTTATTTAAAATGCATAACTTTAATTGAAAACTGAAATATTTAAAATTTATGACTTCTCAATTAATGCTTAAAAAAAAAAAGAAATGAATTAAAAAAAGAAGAAAAGTAATAAATAATACCATAAACCATGACATTAAATTTCAACATCAAAGATGTGTTTTAATTTACCACGCGAAAAAATTTTTATGACAGTCGCATGAAATGGACTATTATAATACCGATGACATGATATTTACAATATTTGACGAAGGAACAATATTTGGCGATTTATCACCTGCTGCCGGTTAACATTAACTTACCAAATTGGCTGCTTGGCATACGAAAAGTGAAGCGGTCAACCCGGAACTGTTGATGACAATCACATGACTTAGGCTTTTATTATAGAGATGGTTAAATGAAGCCTTTATCATACATTTAAGAAATCTATTTTATTTAGCTTTAAAAAAAAGCTTAAAGATATTTTGCGAACATTTATACAAAGTATGTCTATATTCTTTGAAATTGTACAGAAATACTTATACATCAACATTATAAAATGCCATTCTTAAATGCTTGCTGATTTGGGTAAAATGAAATGCAAGTAAAAATTATTTGGTCACTAACTGCATTCTTGTTCTAATGTAAGCTATAGAACTTATAGACTTATGAATAATTCTTTACAAATAGCGTTGTGCGTGCCAAGAAATGCTTTAAAACAATAAATCATTGAAAGAAGTCCTTTGGTAATTCAGACTGTGAGATATATACCTTTTCTAAAGTAACGTATTAACAAAACTAGAATGCCCACTTTCGGCGGAGCGCTTAAAAAACAAAAAAAAAAGTACAATTTTGAATAAATGTACATATTTTTAGTTTAATTACAATATATAATGATGTGAAAAACATACAGTACTATCAATATCGTTATAACACTTAAAAAAATGAGATTGTTTTTCATTTTTTTTTCGTAAAATTTCCTGTTTACACTAGACAGCGTAAGTCAATTAATCAAAATACAGTAAACTCTATCTAAAGCAGAATCTATCGGAACTCAGAAAATTTTCCGTAGTAGACTATATTCCGCCTTAGGCAAATTTTACTCTATGTCTATGGATTCGTAGGGACTTGAAAATCCTTCCAAGTTAGACAGATTTTCGTTTTACACAGAGTCCGCCTTACAGAGAGTTTATTGTATATTTAATATTTTTTTGTACTCAATACTACTATTGCATCTACCTGTGTATTGAACTAGGAGTTTTACAATATCTCCAGAATTGACTGAAATACTTGAAAATATGTCAAAAAATTATTTTTAATTAAAAAAATAACATTTTTTTTTTATATCCGAGCACTTATAAAATAATTACACAATCACATGGAGATTAGGTTCTTGTTCATAACATGGCGGATAATATAAAAAGCATTCTGGCAAATGTTCACTGAAATATGTTTAAAACTTTCTATGTAACGGATTTTATCGTACATGGAAATAAAGTAAAAACTGATTTTCAGAAATCGCATTTAAAGATATTTTATTTATTTAGATCTATAAGGTTTTTTATATCTACTGACGGTACTCAAAAGTACCACTCACTTTAAACTTTCATCCTATAGGGAATATTACTTATATTCTAATGGTACTTTGCAAAAACACTCTTTTAACTCCACTTTGTCCGGATCCATGGTAGCAGTATTTCTAGATTTGTTATTTTAGCGAGGAAGGAGGGTATCTTTGACACAGTCGATGTGTTTTGTGCCGACATTTTGTACAGATTGTCACGCTCGTCTTTTTATTGCTGCAAACACAGTAAAGGATATAAGATAAGTGTTAGATTTTTTTTTATGTGTTCATTATGATCTTACACTCTTAATTCAAAAGAATGAATTATTCACTCAATAAAAGAACGGAAGTTTTTCTCAGGACGTTCGTTCTTTCTGAGTACCGACTTTCTCAATAAGTTACTATTTTCAAAGAAAACAGGTTTGACAAAGTATTCCTATTGGAGTTATACACAGAACCGCTCTGATTTTAAAGCGAACTAGAAAGAACTCTTTAAAGGGTGGATTTCTGAGCCCATTCCTTGGTTGTAATCCCGTCACGTGATACATGGTTTGCCGAGCTCGTTATCTATTTCTTACTTAAAAAGTGAGTTGTGGTTTGTTTTGTGAAGCTTGAAGTTAATACTAGCTGCATATATTAGTGGGAATATATGTGCTAAAAGGTTACATATTTTGTATCCCTAAAGAATAGGAGTGATTACATTTTCCATAAACACAATGTATTAGGGAATGTACTCTTTTACATAAAAAATACATGATGCCTAACGGCAGAAAACAAGATGGCCGGTTATACAAGACAAGACTTTTCTCCTGCGGTACATTGTAAGGTAACGCTGTTTTTTTTTAGATTCCTTGTTATATTTTTACATTGTATATATTATTTTGACGTTAATGTTATTATTTTTAAACAGAAAATATGAATTTCTACGATTTTTTTTCTTTTTTGTAAGTTAAATGTATTCTAAAATATTTCGCAAACTTCATATTATGATTTAGTAGAATAACTTTTGGAAAATTTAAAGCAATTTATTGCGATCTATAAAATGCTCTTGAAAATATTATTGTCTTATATTCAAGTTGTATAATTACGTTAATTCAGATTTATTTTATGTAAACAAATATCGTTTTTTGTTTATATTATTATTTATTAACGTTTTTTGCTGATCATACAGAGAAATATTTGTTGAACACAGACCTATGATAATAAAAGGTTTTTGTGTTTTTAAAAAATAGGGTGTGCGTTCTATTTCTGTTGAAATATTTCAGTACGTAGTATGCAAGTATTTATTAATAATCACATTCTCCTGACAATAGTTAACTTTATTCATAAATAAATTCTAGATGTGCACCTTTGTATATATCTGAATGAAGGTAAGTTATTAAATACTTGTATGGTGTATGGATTAAATATTTTAACAAACATAGAACATATATCCTAAATTTAAAGAAACACACAAGCAAAAAAAAAAGTTTTTATTATTATGCATTCTTTATTTTACAAATATTTTTCAGTATCATAAAGTAAAATATATTATTATATAATAATATAAAAAATAATCGAAGAAATTAATATTTTTCATATTAAAAGTAACAAAACAACGTTAAGTAACGCTAAAATTATACATACAATGTATAAATACAACAAAGCATATCATTTAAAAACAATGCATCGAATGATTCTAAGTTAGGAGAGAAGTCGTGTCTTGATTTTACAATATTTTTTACCCGGTTTAACATTTAAAAATTTTAAAAATGACCAAATTTATTTGCATCAGGATTAAATTAGAAAAAAAAATTAATAGTTTTACAAGACAGTTGTGTTCTCGGGGAGGGGGGAGGGCGGGAGCTGGTGCACAAAAATGTGAATTTGGGTGAAGTTTAATAAAATCACAAATCTGCCAAAACACAGTATCTGACACTATAAAAGTAATTTTAGTTATATATTTTAATCATTAATAGCTTCATTCATAGGTTTAGCTTTTATAATAAGCTAATAAGTAAAACAGAAAAATTCTAAATTTTTACCATTAAATATGAATGAATTTTAATAATATTATATATATATATATATATATATGTTATATCACAATGGATGAAATCTCTTCTAAAATTTCTCTCTAATCATGACATTTATAGATATTAAAATTAAAAATTTAATTGAAAATTTAAAAAATCAATGAATTATCTAAAATTAATCCAAATATACATTAAAAATATTTCTGAAAAAAAAAGCTATTTTTAAAAAATCCTTATTTTTTGTATTAAATATGATAAAAAATAAAATAAGAAGTATAATTTCTCAAAATAAAAGTGAAAGCACTCCTTTGGCATAGTGATTTAGTCAAAAAGGAATGAAAAAATAGGTTATCAATAAGTAGTGCAGTCACTCGTTCTGCCGATTAATTTAGTCGAAAAAAGACTGAAAATGGCCTATCAAAAAGGAGCGAAAATGGCTTATCAAAAAGGAGTGAAGATAAATACTCCGCAAGATGGATGAAATTCGCTCCTATAGGATAAGTGCATTTTCAATATCGGAAAGGAGCGAAAAATTACTCAGTCTGAGTTAAAAACGCTGCATTTTTTTAAGAGAGTAGAATACAGTTTGAGTAGCTATTTTAAGTGAACGGTGTATGTATTTGATTTAACAGTTGAATTGCTTGTTGATATTTATAAGTACCGTCAGTACACTGGGTGTTGGAGTAAAACTTCTTATTTACTTTTCTTCTGTGTAGTTATCCATTGTTTTCATCTGCTTTAAAATGTAGGGTAGTAATGATCTCCCTGGTATTTCTTTTCTGTTTCATAGTTATTTTTTATGGGAAATCGAAGAAGTTGTGGCACCGGCTCGTTTTTGCTATGCTAGAAATGGCATATGTAAATTCATATATTGCATATGTGGAGATGCGAGAGAACATGTTTTCCCTGGATTATACACGTCGTATAACTAAAGGACTGCAAACAAAATCGAAACCTAAAAAATAGTTTTTCAACCCTTTCAGGGGCAAAGCATTTTCAATTCTAAAGTATTGAAACAAATGATTGGCACCGGAATTTGCCAAATTTTATTTGTAAATACGAAAAAGGCCTATATTTCATATACTTATTAAATCGAAAATATTTTCTGGTGCCATTTGAAATATTTTGTGGGTTTACTGTTAAAATATTTTAGTCATAGTGTACTGACAGTACTTTAAAGTACCACTTTAATTAAGTACCTCTAAGTAATTAAATTTCTCACGGGTGAGTATTTTTTTTATGTTTATCCTTTAATTTTAATTTTATTAATTGAATAAAAATTACAAGAAAAAATTTGCAGTAGATCATAATGCAGTAGATAAAGAGTTAAGGTTTATTATGGTTTTATGTAAGAAACGTAAGAAAATCATGAATAGAAGCATTGTTTACATTTCTCCTGGCCTTTCTGCTTGGTACCGGTATTTGGCTCATTACTTCTTAGTTATCGATTCGGCCATAACTCCTCTTTTAGTAATCTTAGAAATAAAATTAAAATAGATTTGGAATAGTGAAAGTATGCTCCTTCAAATAAACAATAAAACAATTTTTGAAATTTTTCACAAAAACGTCCATTTTAATATTTTCGTAGGATAATAACCTTAACAGGTAAACTGATGTTGAAAATTTTACACGTTTAAAATAAGACCTTGTGATAAACTTTATAATTTTTTTTAAATATTCAAGGCATATAAAACGTCTCAAATTCACGCTGTAAAAAATTTTAAACAGAAAGTGCTATTCTGTTGCTTGTGTAAACTCGTACAGAAATGATTTATAAGTTCTTTGGGAAAAGCGGAAAAGGGGAAAAATCTGCTCATAATGTTCAATTCTCATACTCTGATTATACAATTTACAGATGTAAAAACAACAGCCAAAACAAATATAAGAGTGCCAAAAAATATTTTATAATGAACTAAGGGAAATGCAAGAGTACACTTGTCACAAACTGCATTTCTATAATATCTAACATATGTAAGTTTGAGATTTTTTTTTTTTTTTTACGTCTATCAAAGTATGTGCCAAGATTTTTTTTTAAACTAATAAATGATTTAGAGAAATCCTATGATTGAGAATGTGTGATGGGTGATTTTTAAAGCAATGTATTCCCAAAATAAAACTGGTTTTAAGAGATAAAGGAAAATATATATGTTTTGTTTTTAAATGAATCAAAAAAGTATTTATCATAAATTTAGAACTTTTTTTTACTAAATTATGCTTTTTTCTGTTAGACGTATATATAAAAAAAAAATTGCCCAAAATGTAATTGAACGCTTTTCTCATTCTTTTTTGAAAAGTGCAGAAATAATTATATTCGTATTTTCAAATTGACTTGCTTAAAATAAAAGATTAAATAAAAGAATTTGTCGACATGTGCATTTTTAAAATAATGAAAATTATCCAATTCATAGATGTGATATTACTATGATCAACTATCAGTAGAGAATTAATAAGTCCTTCTGGCATAGTAGCCAATCTCCTTATTTTTTTAATACCAGTAATTTAATACAATAGAACCTCTTTTAACCGAAACTCTCGATTAACCGAAATCCATTTTTAAAACTTTTTTGTTTTACTATCACATTTTTTGTATGGAAAATCCATTTTGAAAGATTTTTTTTTAACTATCATATTCTTTATGAGCAAGCGGTCCTTTCGGAACTACGAGTAAGCAAAGGCAATCGAAACTGCGACAAACAAAACATTTTTTCAAACTCTTGTGATATAGGTAAAAGGTACTTAATTTCAAAATAAAAATTCAGGTAATTTATTCTTGTTTCTATTTTGCTATCGCTTTATTTTTATTAAAAACTTGTTACTATAATAAGAAATATTGCATACATTTCTCTATAATCTTAAAATTTAAGCATTCTCGATTATCCGAAAATTTCGATTTTCCGAAAGCGGGTCGGTCCCAATTACTTCGGATAATCGAAGTTCTACTGTACATAAAAATTCCCTTTACTTAATTGCAGGAATTATACGACTCTATAAAACAAGTATTTCTGAATAAAAATATTGGTATTAAAGAAATCGGGAGGTTAGCAACTATGTTCTGGCGTGTAACGGGAGGAAAAGTTAGCTTGCCTTTTTCTTGATTTCAAGATTTTAGCTAATTTTACTTGAAAACACGAAACTGATCTGCGAAGAACCCGATTGAAGATTCTTACATAGAATTCTTCAATGCGGAATTTGAATGAGAATTTCGCCAAATTACTCAGCGACAGCCAAGTTCGCTCAATTTGTGGCAGTTTATTTTTGGTCGCTAAATTTGGCAATGATTTGACGCTAGAGGGTAGGGTATAAATATAAAGTATTTGCAAGAAAACACAATCACTAAAACTCATAAATTAATCCCCAAGTTTTGTTAATTGGTGTCTCGTTCCAACTTGCCAGTCGCCATAGAATTTCCAATTGCTGTATCTCAGCCATTTTTTAAAAAGGGGGAAAGAAAAAAAACATATTCCGGATTCTTTCTATAAAGGTTTAATATGTAGCAAAAAATAAATTTGAATTTCTAATTTTTTGTATATTTTTGTATATTTAGACCAAAATGAAACTGGATCTCAGTATAGCTATTTCAGTAAAATTTCAAATTGTTGAGATCCTAATATATGGATAATACATGGATAAATATGGATCAAAGTGAACAACATTTTATAATGCCCTATTTAGTATTATAGTATGTAACAAAAATCCCACAAAATCTGATGAGGAGATTTTGTTATAAGTTAAAAATATGTGTTTCCTTCAGGCTTTGAATTATATCAAACATACATTCTGATCATGCCTGCCTTATTTTTATACTAATAAATATTACTCATCATCACGAAATGATGTCTAATGTCATATCTTAATATTTTTTTTCTATCTTACATGTCAAAACACATTGAATTCATTCTCCCTAAAGCAGTGGTTCCGAACGTGGGGCATACACCCCACAGGAGGGCAACTCCAAATTTGTTAATCACTCATTTGTTATCAGTTTCTTTTGTCTTTTCTTATCTCTCTTTTTTTTCTTTTTTTTTTTTTTTTTTTTTTTTTTTTTTTTTTTGGAAAAGTAATGTTGTAGACTAAAAGAAATGCAAGCAAAATTTTAAGAAAAGAAGTTTTTTTTTATTGAATTGTAAAAAAGATCCAATCAAAAGTTCAAAATAGCTTTACCACCTAATGATTATACAATACGATACAAAGACTTTTTTGCCGAGGAGCCCGGGACCTATGTCCCACATCCTCTGAAACTGAGCACGTTAGGCAGATGAGAAAAAAAAAGGGTGGGTAGGCTACGACTTTGGTTCTTCAGTTCAATAAAAATAAAGTAGAAAAAAAATATGCTTATTAACTGACAAAATTTTAAATCCATGACTGGGGTTTGACATCTTTTATAGTATTAAAACTGTTAATAATTTTTGTGGTAAATATTTCGTAATGTTTTCGATTATTTATTTAATAAACTTTCTACTTGTATTCTCTCTGCTATATGTCACACGAAGAATCTTTTATACCTGAAATTACTTAAAAGCATGTGTATAAATTTGACTGTCATGAACATATTTAACCTAAAAAGTATATGAAATATCTGAACGAGATACTATTAACTTTATAAATCTTAAATAGTATTCGAAATGGAAATGGGTAAATAGTAAATACCTACTGCTCTAGTGCAGGCATCCTACGCCGTAAATAAATTCACATGATGATATATACGTTTTAAAATTTAAAATCAGATAATACATGGAAGATAATTAACGATACTGGTAAAGGGTAAAAATAGAAAATATATTGTGACAGGGAATAATGGCTACTTAAATTTGATAAAGATGAAAATCTTGAAATGTTTTTGCATCCTTGAAATTGTGTATTGTGTTATCTATAGAAAGGAAATGTAGTCTCCAAAACTTTTTCATCAATTAACAAAATTACAAAAAGGATTTATAAAATTTGTGAATACAGTAGACTCTCGTTTTTACGAACCTCTTTTTCACGAACATTTGCGATTTTACGAACTATAGAGTGGTCCCGAATACGCTCCCATAGAATCAATGTAATTTTTCGCTCCCATTTACGAACTACAAATTATGAAAATCTCTTTTTTGCGAACTGAGTTTTCGTACTTCTGATTTTTAAGTATCGGAATGCAGTGCCAACGTCAGTTAAACTCTATATAGATACAATGAGACATCAGGTACATTCCAAGAATGTGTTGATTTTCCCCAATCTTTTTCGTAGGCAGGGGTCGTAGCAACAATTTCAAGTAGTGGTTTTCAGGACTAAGGCACTTTTCAGGACAAGGAGAAACAATAACTGTGAAAGGCAAAGGTAGTAAAGGTTTCCATAGGTAAAATAAAAACATATATTTTTCAAAATGTGATTTTTTTAAAAAAAAGATAAGTGATTATTTCAATTCCTAATTTTTTATCTATGTTTTCATCTATGTATTTTCATCTACTAAGTACTAATACAGTCTGCGTTTTCATATGTAATATTTTCAAAGCATGGTAACGTATGTTTCTGTGTACTAAAATTATTTTTTGTGCATAAATCTGCATTTATTTCTTGCATATTTAAAAATACATGTATAACTTTATTAAATAATAAATAATCTTGAAATACTGCTTCATCCATGAAAAGGGGGCAGTTTGATAAAAATAGACATAAATAATGTACGTATTCATATCATTTTTGGTGTTTTTCCATTTTACGAACTTTCTATTTTACGAACTATTTGGGTGTTCCCTACGAGTTCGTAAAAACGAGCGTCGACTGTATTATCAGTTTTAACGTTAAACGTAAATCTTTCTTCAAGATATTTTGTGAACTTTAACGTTGAGGTAAGTTGGAACTCTTTTAACAGAACTCTTTTTGGCACAAATGCGAAGATGTATAGCCTCAATGCATTTACAAAATTATGTTAAAAACACATTTACAGAAGATTCACCTCGTGGATAAGTTAAGAATGTGATATGAATAGTTATTGTTAAAGCTCTATTACGTTTTCACCGTTGAATAGAATTCGCTTTTTAACCCTTTGCCTGTGGAATATGTTTGAGAAAAACGTAAAAAAAAATGGAAAGAAAATTTTTTCTCTTTTGTTCTGTTTGTAACAGCAAAATTACAAGTAACTGCAAAATTACAAAAATCCGAAAAATGGCGCGAAACTGTCGAACTTTTCGCGGTAAAGAATCGCCATCTATTGAGAAAATGATAAATTACATATTATGCATTGGACGAACTGACAAGGGAACCACTTTTGGTGTTGCTCGCACCTAGCATTGAGACCTGGTGCATTTTAAAGCCCTATATTATGAAGTTTGAGAATCGATAAAATGTTTCTGTTAAAATAATATATCTTGATTATACAGCAGCATAACTTTCTGAAAATGCAATTTTCGAGACCACTTATCGGACTATTAACATTGAATTTTTTTAAAGAAAAGCATTTAAAAATAAAAATTAGTTAATAATAAGTATAAAATATTGAAAAAAGTTTGAAAATCCCTTCAAAAACCCACAAATTTGATTTTGAAAAATTGCAACTTTATATTATTTTTGGCGGGGAAACAGTTGGCGTTTATTTTCAAAAGTAGAGCTCTCCGGCAACCCTAGCCAAATGTCATGGCTGAATTTGTAATAGCTAGAAATTGCTATTTCGCCACAGTAATTTTTCTAAATTGTGTAAAAATATTAATTTACTTTATGATTACTTTTACTGAAGGACCATTTAATACAGCAACATTTCATTTTAAACATTCGAAACTTTATTTCATTCGATTTCAAAAGAAAATAATTTGCTTATTTTGTATTTCACTAAAAAATAGTTTTCAATGATCTTCGAAGCTTTTATAGAATTATATTTATTACTTATATATTTATCGTCTGCATAGAAAAATAAATAAAAACCTAATAATTGTTTCTTATGCTATCAATTATAAAATAAAATCGCAATCTGATATAATTCTAGTAACATGTTCTGTACATTTTCTCTTTCGATAAAGCGGGCGGAAAAATTGTAGCGCCCTATTTGGCGACTTAACTCACTTTTGGCGTGAAATAAACAAATAAATATGTAATAATAAAAAATTAAAAGTATAAAAAAGTATATAAAATATTATTTTAACAGGGAAACTTTTTCGGTTCTCTAACTTTTATGTATAGGGCTACAAAACGCCGCACCAGGTCTCGATGCTAGGTGCGAGCAACACCAAAAGTGGTTCCCTTGTGAGTTCGGACTTCACGGAATTCAAACACCGATTTTTGCCTTGCTCGAACTCAGGTCGGGCATTCCAAAATTGACGCATTTGCGTTGCCCGAACTAAGTTCGGGAGTCACGGGCAAAGGGTTAATTAATAAGAGACAAAATTTCCAGATTACGAGTTTTATGTAGTGACTTTGCAAATGCTTTGGTGGGGCGTGGTTAATAAAAGGTTGGGAACCACTGCTCTAAAACAATAAATGAAAAAATGTCTAAAATTATAAAGAAAAAGGAGAAATTTATAAAATTAGCTTAAATATCAATCAGATGTAAGATTAGTTATATTTTATAGTAAAATTAGATTGACATCACAAATCACTATCGTTTACTTTAAAGCGTGTAGAATGCATTTTGAACCCAGAGATTAAAAACTGTTCTCTTATTTTTTTTAAACGGTGCAAAAATGATTCTTTCATGAAATGGTATTCAACATGCCATATTGATTTAGATGAACGGGAAGAAAACAGAAAAAGAACTCGAGCCAGAAATTGTATTTATGATACATTGAAAGCTTTTCAATTTATTGATGTTAGTTTTCAACTTTTGTAACTAACAAGGATATACCAATAAATGTTTAAATACAATAAATCAATTGAAAAAAATCTTATCTTTCAAAACATACATTAAATACTCTTTCTAAAGCAATCGATGAACAAAGAATATATATCAAAAGTTTTATCGGGGAATTTTTTTTCTCAGTTTAGAGTTTCAATATTTATATAAATAAAAGTTTTAAAACGTGTAAGATTCGAAATGATTTACAGTAAAAATAGATTACTTTTATAAATGAGTATATTTTATTTTGAGGCGTGCAAAATGTTGTGAACGCACAAAATAAATACAGCTCTGTTATCTTTTCAAATGCGCAAAGATAATACTTTATACAATGTCCATCATCATGTCTTATTGATTTGGATAAAAGGAAAGAAAAGGTAAAAGAACTCTAGTCGCAAAGTGTATTTCGTATAGATCAAAAGCTATGCAATCTATATATATACATTAGAAAACTTTCGCATCTTGCAGAAGAATGCCACTAAGTGTTTTTAGTGCAATAAATCAATTAGAGAAGTCAAATATTACGAAACGTGCATTCAATTCTTATATAAAGAAGAAATCATCGATAGTTAACCGAAGTTAACTCAAAACAAATATAAGGCTAAACAAATTTTGTAGTAAAAATAGATGTATTTTCTTTTATTAAATCTTATATTTCAAAATCTTATATTTCAAAACATACAATAAATACTTTTTTTAAAGGAATCAATGAACAAAGAATATATCAAAAGTTTTATCAAGAAATTTTTTTCGCAGTTTAGAGTTTCGATATTTATATAAATATAAGTTTAGAAACATGTAAGATTATGAATGATTTGCAGTAAAAATAGATTACTTTTATAAGTAACTACCTTAAGATGGGGTTACTTAGTTACTAGTGGGGTAACTTTGTGACTCCTGGTCTAGTTTGCATATTTTGTGTTAGAGCTTCGGGAAATGGTCGTTATATGATGTGTCACACCGTATTAGGAGATGGAAATGCTGTTTGATTTCCTATCGTGCCGGACAGAGCGGGATATTCGAAATATTAAAGCTAGACCGGGTGTCACAAAGTACATCTTACAAAGTACATCTTACAGTACATTTTATTTTCAAGCTTCCAAAATGTTGTGAACGTACAAAGTAAATACAGTTCTGTTATAATAAGTACAGAACTTGTGTGAAAATATAAATTATTTGATTGAAAACAACGTTTAAACACACAATAAAACAAGCAGATTTGACCATACGTATACGTTTCGTGAGTACTAGGACTCACATCCTCAGTGTAAAAACTTTAAAAACTTTAAAAACAATATCCCCCCAACTGTATGTACGGTGAAAAAACCCAAATGTCAAAACACAATACCAAAAGACCATCAAGTTCTAACAGCCAATGAAATTAATGCGGAAGTGAAGTGTCGTGACACAACAAATCCATCCAGAAAGTTGAGATGTATGGTGTACTAGATAAATCATTAACCAAGGAGTCTTTAAATTTATGGATATGAATAGCCTCAAAAAAGTCTAAATCCAGAGGTGTAATGCATTTCTTGATAATGGTAGCTGAGTCAAAATTAACTTTTATCTGTTATCTTTTCAAAAGCGCAGGGATAATACTTTATAGAATGTCCTTCATCATATCTTATTGATTTGGATAAAAGAAAAGAAAAGGTAAAAGAACTCTAGTCGCAAAAGTGTATTTCGTATATATCAAAAGCTATGCAATCTATATATATGTTAGAAAACTTTCACATCTAGCAGAAGAGTGCCACTAAGTGTTTTTAATGTAATAAATCAATTAGAGAAGTCCAATATTACGAAACATACATTAAATCCTTATCTACAGCAATTACTTCGACATTATATATAGTTAATTGAAGTTAACTCAAAACAAATATAAGACGAAGCAAGTTTTGTAGTAAAATTATGTGTATTTGCTTTAATTGAATACTAATGCAGTGTGGAGTAACTGTAAATTGATCTTGGATATATTTTGTAAATAAAAATGTATACTTTCAGAGCACTAAAATAGAGCAATATATTAAATCATATAAATCAGGAGTGTCCATCCAGTCTCGGAGTACCAACACGCAGAATACCAGTATTTTCATGTAGTAATATTCATCTTATTATTCATGATTTACAGTAAAAATAGGTTACTTTTATAAATAACTATATTTTATTTTGAAGCGTGTAAAATATAGTAAACGAACCAAGTAAATACAGTTCTGTTATCTTTTCAAAAGTGCAGGGATAATATTTTATGAAACGTCCTTCGTCATGTCATTGATTTGGATAAAAGGAAAGTAAAGATAAAATAGCTCTAGTCGCAAAGTGTATTTTATATAGATCAAAAGCTATGAAATCTATATATATGTTAGAAAACTTTCGCAGCTAGCAGAAGAGTGCCACTAAGTGTTTTTAATGCAATAAATCAATTACAGTAGTCCAGTATTACGAAACATGCATTGAATTCTTATCTAAAGCAATCATCTTCGACATTTTATATAGTTAACAGAAGTTATTTCAAAACAAATATAAGACCAGGCAAGTTTTGTAGTAAAATTAGATATTTTTTATTTTATTGATCATTTGGCTGGGAGTAACTGTAGATTAATCTTTAATATACTTTTTTAATTAAATGTATACTTTCAGAACTAAAATTGAGCAATATATTTTCAAATCGCTTTACGGTGGTTCTTAAGTTTTTACCTATTAAAAAAGATTTAACATTATTATATAAATCCAAAACTGTCGTACTGGCGCTCACGAAATACCAGTATTTTCGTACAATGATAGTATCCTTATTTAATCACAGAAATTCGGAGTTTAAAATGATTGATGTGTGTTGAAAAGAAAGAAAAAAAATAAATCATTTGTCAAAGTCTTGTGATAAGTGCATAATTTCTCATATTTTGCGCATTAGAAATTTTAAATTGTTCATTATGCACCAAAAACATTTCTGATTTAATTTTTTTTTTTACATATGTTTTAAAATTTCTGCTGAATATTTTAATTTTCTGGCTGCTTTATCTATACAGTTGAATTTTCTTTGGCATACAAATGTTTTTCAATTTTGTAGCATTATTTCATGTTTATTTAAAAACATATTTGACTCTGCCAAATTATTTCTTGAAATTTCAAATTAGGAAGGAATTTCAATGCTAATAGTGCACAAAGGTTCTTAGTTTTTATTCAGTATTGCATAATAATATTCAAACACTTTTAATGTGCACTAAAAGCAACTGTCTTCAAGAGTTACACTTGTGTTTGTAGAAAATCTATTTAACTTTGTATACAACGGATTTTTTCATCTCTTATGTCGGTAGACACGTGAACTGTTACGTTAGAGCAGAGTTACAAAAACGCAGGGTGTATGATTTCTTATGAGCAGAGACTTTAATACAGAAAGATAGATATAGATGGCAGCACTACGAGAATTGAAAATGACTGGTTTTCTCTGCCTTAAAAATAGAAGACTTTATTCAATTTTTATTCTTATTATTTTAACTCTTTTTTAATTTTAAAATTCCTATTATCCTTTTTCTGTATTATATGCATATTAATCTTGTTTTATTTTCTTTTATTAGATAAATTTTATTCTGTATTTTGATGGTCCTGTGCGGACCTGTAATAGAACATTCCAATGTTATGTTTCTAAAATCTAAGATGTGAAAGTCAAATTCGATTCGATTAAAGTTTGAAAAGACAAGTTATTCGTAATTCTTTATGTGAAATCTTTATTCGTTAAGTATGCTCTATCCTCATCCATGTAAAATCAACAATTTCTTTTATTTTAATTCATCCACTTCAAGTTCGCCTGTTTTGAAATACAATTCTTCGATGACACATTTCGAACGCAACTGGAGTCTGCATCAAGAAATCAAAGGTACTGTTTCTTTTTCTCTGTTTAATTCAGTTGAATAAAGACAAATCTATTCTAATCATCTTTAAAACTACACATAAAAAAAGGTTTGGTCCGTCGGAAGCCTAGGAGATAACTAGTAATAATCGTATTTATTTAATTTATTATAATGAAAACGAAAGCAGAAACTGCTGCAGAATCAAAATTTCTTTTTACTGTTAAAGAAATAAAGAGATTTAGCGCTCAAGTTACTGAGGCAATTGAAAATAAAAAATTAAAATTAATTGAAAAGCTAAAGGCTGAATTGATAAGTTTAGAAAATGATTTAAAAAAATCTTATTTTGGCGTAGCTGAAGAAAGTGTAAATTCGTTATACGAGTCCTTTACTGAAGCTAAAGATATTGTTGTTGATGATTTAGTGAAAATTGAGCAATTTTTAGAAAATCAAGGCGTAAAATCACAAGAAAATCAAAGTGCAGCTAATAATAGCTCAAATATAGGATTTAGTAATAACGTTCTAAAGCTTCCTAAATTCGAGTTACCCATTTTTTATGGAGATGTCACTCAGTGGATTAGCTTCAAAGAGATATTTTTGACTTCAATTCATAATAATAAATCTCTTTCAGATCAGTTAAAATTTTCGTATCTTATAGCTAGTGTTAGGAATTATCCGTCGAAATTAATTTCCGGTTTTTCAATTTCTGGTGAAAATTATAAAGAAGCTTGGGAAACTCTTGTTAATAGATATGATAATCGTAGGAATTTAGCATATTCATTGCTGTCTAAATTTGTTAATGCCAAACCATTGAAATCGCCCACGCAGAAAACTATTTTAGAGCTTTTGGATACGTGTAATGAAGTAATTCGAAACTTAAAATCTTTGAAATTCGAATTTAATGAATTTGTTGATTTGATTTTAGTGTATATAGTACAAAATAAATTTGATGAATCCTTAAAAAAGCAATGGGAATTATCGTTAAATAATGATTCATTTCCAACTTATGAAATGTTGATGACATTTCTCGAAAAACAGGCTCGTAGTTTGCAGAATTGTAACTCTGAAATTTTTAAAGGTGAATCCAAATCTAATTTAAAATTTGAAAGTAAGTTTTCACATTTTTCAAAAAAATCTGTCGCCAATACAGTCGTGATGGATAATGTAAATAAAACTACAAATATTTCATGTTCACAGTGTAAAGAATCGCACCCACTTCATAAATGCCCAGAATTTTCAAAATTATCTGTTGATCAACGTTGGAATTTAGTTAAATCAAAAAAGCTCTGTACCAAGTGTTTAAGATCAAATCATTATGTGTCAAACTGTCTTATTAGTACTACTTGCAAGCATTGTAACTCTAAACATCATACACTTCTTCATCGTGATCAGTCTATCCCTGCATCACAGAATTCTTTCAGGCAACAAGATCGTGTTACAACACCAAATGCTGTTGTTAATTCTAATGAATCTAACTGTTTAAGTTCTCAATCTATCAATGAAAATTCTCAAACATTGTTGGCTACTGCCATTATAAAAGTTAAATCTAAATCAGGAAAATTTATTCCTTGCAGAGCGATGATAGATAGTGCTTCTCAAAAAAGTTTACTGTCAAAAGCTTGTTGTAGAAAATTAGATCTTCCATCTAGGCCTACAAATCTCAGGAATAAATAATTTAGTCGCAGAAACGGCTCTTCAGGAAGTTTCTTTGACATTCTCTCCACATTTCAATAATGAAACTTTTCACTTAGATTCATTAGTTGTTAATCAGATTACTACCAATTTACCAAATTTTTTGATTACAACTAAATATTGGCCACACATTGAAGGATTGAATCTTGCTGACCCTAATTTTCATTTGTCCAGTCCTATTGATATACTTATAGGCGCAGATTTATTTGCTAACATCATAATAGGGGAATCAATTCTGGGACCTAAAGGATCACCGAGTGCTGTTAATTCCAGACTGGGTTGGATTTTTTCGGGGATCATTTATTCAAATGAATCAAATCAAAATTCATTTATTAGTTGCCATGCCACTACACAGATAAGTTCTCAACTACAAAAATTTTGGGAACTTGAATCGGTTCCTACTTCTGATCCAATTTCTCTAGTTGAAGATAACTATGCGAAAACAGTTTCACGCTCAGAATCTGGAAGATATATTGTAAATCTACCCTTTAAATCTAAACCTGTTCTCGGAAACTCTAAATCTCAAGCCTTAAAACGTTTCTACTTCTTGGAGAAAAAACTTCAAAAAACCCCCTTGCTTAAAGAGCAGTATTTATCCTTCATGCGCGAGTATATCGACTTAGGGCACATGGAACGTGTTCCAGATTCAGAAATTTCAAATCCTGATCATTTTTATCTCCCACATCACGGGGTGTTAAAAGAAGATAGTTCTACAACTCGGCTAAGAGTTGTATTTGATGCATCTGCTGTTGGTTCAGAAGGCCGCTCCTTGAATGATTATCTAGAGATAGGTCCAAAATTGCAACCAGAAATCTTTCCTCTACTGTTAAGGTTCAGAATGCATCCAATCGCCTTTAGTTCTGACATCGAGAAAATGTTTAGGCAAATTCTCGTCAATCAAAATCATGTAGATTATCAACGCATTCTTTGGAGATTCAATTCAGATGAAATTATTAAAACATACAGGCTGTTGACCGTTACGTACGGAACCTCTTGCGCTCCATTTTTGGCCATTAGGACATTACACCAATTAGCAAATGACAATGAGCAAAATCGTAAAGAAGCCTCTCAGACAATTCGGAAAAGTACGTACGTAGATGATTTACTTTCCGGTTCGGATTCAAAGGAAAATGCCCAAAAATTGGTAACTGAGCTAATCGAAGTTATGAAAAGCGGAGGTTTTAATCTACATAAGTGGACTTGTAATGATCCAGAAGTAATTGCTCATTTACCAGAAGAAATGAAGGCTTCATCGCAAAAGGTAATTCAGGAAGATGATACCGTTAAAGTCCTCGGACTACTTTGGGATTCTTCCAAAGATGTTTTACAAATTCGTTTCAATGATTTTAAAGAAGTAAAAACAAAAAGAGATTTATTATCAGTAGTGGCTACAATATTTGACCCCTTGTGTTTCCTAGCTCCTACTACAATAAGATTAAAAATCATACTGCAAGATCTTTGGAAAGATAAGATTTCGTGGGATGAAGAAATCCCAGACTCCATACTACAGGTTTGGAATGAGTTTTTATCAGAAATTCATTTGTTAAAGTCAATTGAAATACCCAGATATATTAACTCTTATAATCAAAATGATGTCCAAATTCAGTTACATGGTTTTTGTGATGGCTCAGGTAAAGCTTATGCTGCTGTTACTTATTTACGTGTTGTTACTCCTGACGAAGTATTTGTAAATTTGATTGCAGCTAAAACTAAAGTAAATCCTATAAAGCCTCAAACACTGCCACGTATTGAGCTTTGTTCAGCCCTTTTATTAGCCAAGTTATGCTCAGCCATCATCGATACTTTGCCAATAAACTTTGACAATATTTATCTGTGGTCAGATTCCCAAATCGTTCTCAGCTGGTTAAAATCACCTCCTTTAAAAGGAAATCAATTTGTTCTAAATCGAGTCTGTCAAATCCAATCGTTAATGCCTTCATGTGAGTGGAATCATATTCCAGGTATTCTAAATCCTGCAGATTCAGCTTCTAGAGGTATTTCACCACGAAAGCTTCTTCATCATTCGCTATGGTGGCATGGGCCTCTATGGCTGCTATCAAATGAACCAATCCCAATACCTTTGTATAATTCTCCAATATCTGAGTTAAATCCAGTAATTCAATCTGTCAGCAATGTAACTCAAGTAACTGCCCTTCCAGACTTTATTCTTAAGTTCTCCAAATTCTCTAAGTTATCAAGAGTCACAGCGTGGTGTCTTAGATTCATTTATAATGCTAGGCATAGTGCTACAAAAAAATCTGGAAATCTGAGTGCACAAGAAATCTCTGATTCTATTCAATGCATTGTGAAATTAGTACAAAGTTCTGAATTCGGTACAGAACTTAAATTATTAAAAGAAAGAAAACCCTTACCAAACAATAGTAAATTATTATCATTAAATGTGTTTTTAGATTCGAGTGATATTATTCGAGTTGGTGGTCGTTTGCCACAACATCAGACATTAAGTTTTGATAGAAAGTATCCTATGCTACTTCCGAAAAATCATATTATTACTAAGTTATTGATAAATCATGTCCATGAACAACATCTACATGCTGGTACACAGCTAGTACTTTCTATATTACGCCAACAGTACTGGTTTGTGAATGGTCGTTCTACTGTACGACAAGAGCTCCACAAATGTGTGCTTTGCAAACGCCTTAAATCTCAAGCTTGTCAACAAATGATGGGAGATCTACCCGTTGACAGAATCACCCCAATCCGTCCATTTTCCAAGGTGGGTCTAGATTTTGCAGGACCCTGTCTAACTAAACCAAATTTGCCAAGAAGTAAGATCAAAATTAAATCTTATATAGCAGTATTCGTCTGTATGTGCACTAAGGCGGTACACCTTGAGTTGGTATCAGACTTGTCTGTGCAAGCCCTGCTAGCAGCCTTGAAGCGATTTATCGCGCGTAGAGGTCTGCCGTCCGATGTATATTCAGATAACGGTAAGAACTTCACAGGTCTGGCTAATCAGTTAAAGCAGCTATTTCAATATTTGAAAGAAAATGAAGTTCAAGGATTTCTTTCGAGCCAGAAAATCAATTGGCATTTCATCCCTCCATATGCACCACACTTTGGTGGGCTATGGGAGGCAGCTGTAAAGCTTACTAAAAATCACATTCTAAGAGCATGTAAAGCTAGTGTATTGAATTTTGAAGAATTAACTACTTTGCTTTGTCAGATTGAAAGTTGCATAAATTCAAGACCCTTAACTCCTATGTCTTCGGATCCATCAGATCCACGTGCATTAACTCCAGGTCATTTTCTAATAGGAGCACCCCTCCTTGATATTCCAGAATCTTCAAATCCCAGAATTCTAACATTAAATGCTCGGTGGCGCTTGATCGAAAAAGCAAGGAATCAATTTTGGTATAGATGGTCACGTGAATATCTTCAACATCTCCAACAGCGTCCAAAATGGACTACTCCACGAGCTAATCTACGAGAAGGAGACTTGGTGATTGTTCATGATCGATTTCAGCCCATGAGATGGAAGTTGGGCCGCATTCTAAAGACTTTTCCTGGACCGGACAATCTTGTACGAGTTGTTTTGATTAAAACAGCTGACGGTGAAATAAAGCGTCCCATTTCAAAGGTGTTCCCTCTCCTGCCGAGGGCGGAGGATGTATGATTTCTTATGAGCAGAGACTTTAATACTGAAAGATAGATATAGATGGCAGCACTACGAGAATTGAAAATGACTGGTTTTCTCTGCCTTAAAAATAGAAGACTTTATTCAATTTTTATTCTTATTATTTTAACTCTTTTTTAATTTTAAAATTCCTATTATCCTTTTTCTGTATTATGTGCATATTAATCTTGTTTTATTTTCTTTTATTAGATAAATTTTATTCTGTATTTTGATGGTCCTGTGCGGACCTGTAATAGAACATTCCAATGTTATGTTTCTAAAATCTAAGATGTGAAAGTCAAATTCGATTCGATTAAAGTTTGAAAAGACAAGTTATTCGTAATTCTTTATGTGAAATCTTTATTCGTTAAGTATGCTCTATCCTCATCCATGTAAAATCAACAATTTCTTTTATTTTAATTCATCCACTTCAAGTTCGCCTGTTTTGAAATACAATTCTTCGATGACACATTTCGAACGCAACTGGAGTCTGCATCAAGAAATCAAAGGTACTGTTTCTTTTTCTCTGTTTAATTCAGTTGAATAAAGACAAATCTATTCTAATCATCTTTAAAACTACACATAGGGTTTAATCTCCTTTGGTATGACGTTAAGTATAAAGTACATCCATGAAACAGTTCATTTGAAAATAACAGTTCATTTATTAATTCAGCTTGAATTTTAAAACTTAAATGATAAAGATATATACATGTACCGCCAGCTTTTGCTGGGAATTTCGTTATATTGACATAGTATAACTGTAACAAGGAGTAAGTTTAAACTCCAGTTCCATCGTCCTTCCATTACATCACCTCACTCCATGGAGTTGTTTCACACAAGATATACTTACTCAGTACATCAAACTGGAATAAAAATATGCATACAGTTACAGTTAAAAGATAGTGCCTTTACGACCGAAATGGAAAAAGAAAGACCGGTTTGGAACGATATAACTTCCGAACAAACCACATGACAAATTCAGGGGGACAAGACTTTGTCCAGATTTCCAGTCTTCCTACAAGAATCTTACTCTTGTAGGACAACGGGGTGTAGACGGAGTGGAATTATGACAGACAAAATATTTCTCAGTTTATCTTAAAACTGAAAAGAACTTTTAAAAATGTTGCATCAAAAAAATGCTTCCATTTTTTTATATTGTCTTTATGGTAATCTGCCTCCACCCCACTTCAATTATAATTCTAGTGAAATTTTTAATCTTCACTTTTTTCGAAGCCTCTTTTAAATGCATTAAGAAACGGGGAATTTCATAGTCTAATAAACTTTATAAGTTAAGGGTTATTCTTACTTCACATGGTCTTTCTAAAAGAGCAGTTTCAATAAACACGAGGAGTGCCTAAAATGGAGTTAAATCATTTTTCTCATTTTGATGAGCAATCAAGAATGCTTTTTAGGGTTTCGGTCATCTGATGAAACCCTATTCGTCTCGTTCCTCACCTGTCTGTCTGTCACAGAGCCCGTTCTCAGAAACTATACATGATGGAGACTTGAAATTATGGATTCTAATAGCTGAACACCTCACATCAAACGACAAATCATAAAATTTTGAAAAAATCTTATATTTACCCCCCCCCCCCGGCTCAAACTTGTGTATTTTAAGCTTTTCTTTCTAACTAAGCTCCTAATTAAGTTGAAGACTTGAAATTTTAGATTGTTATAGCTGAACACCTCACATCAAACTACAAATCATAAAATTTTGAAAAAGTGTTATGTTTACTCCCTCTCGGCTCTAACTTGTGTATTTTAGTTTTTTTTTCTAACTGAGCCCCTAATTAAGTTGAAGACTTGAAATTTTGGATACTTATAGCTGAAAACCTCTCATCAAAAGGCATATTATAAAATTTTAAAAATGTCTTATATTCTTTACCCCTCCGGACTCTAACTTCTGCATTTTTAGCAATTTTTCTAATCTCCACTCTTTTCACCCGAGGTGCACTTTTCTAATTTTTGCTGACACTCCTTTAACCACTCTTTCATATTATGCACCATAGCCGTACATATTTTAGTTCCGCCATATTTTTTATCTCCAGGGGGCGCATACCTACCTCGGGTGCTATGGGTCCTATTCCCTCGACTAATATACCTGCGGATAGTTTGTAAAACGGAGTTTCGTTCGGATAGAGGTTTGCTTAGAATAGAGTGCGCCCCCTGGTTGCGGAATGTGGATCTAACAGATTTTGCAATAGAATAAAGTGTTTTGAAAGGAATATTAAACGAAACCCTCTTTGCGACCTGTGATCACGCTTACCCACTTGTTTGCAATTATCTGCTAGCTTCGAAAAACTGGTAATTTTTTTTTAAGAATCTTTAAAGCATTTTATTTTCATGCAGTTCAGATTTTACCTAAGCATCATTAGTAAGTATATCCGTATGTGTATCTGTGAACCCTTTTTATCACCGCGTTGCATACCTGTAACATCCCAAAAAATCAATGTTACTGATATTGCAGGATGTAAACGACGATTTTATTTATTACTGATATCTCCCAGCACAACAGGTACCACCATTCATTCAAATTTTTAGATAGCCGTAAAAGCATCAGGCGCGTACATTACGTTCACAAGAACCCAATTTCTGAGCTCGGACCCCGTGTGTGAATCAAAGCTGCAAACATAGAAAGTCGAGAGTAATAATTAAATCACAAGTCCTTTACGCACAACTGGATGTTTGTTTATTGATGTTGGACACATGTTACCAGCCGTAAAACTCGTCAGAAATTTAAAAGTAGGGAGGTGTCACTGTTACATAATACAATTTTGTAGTATGTTCTGCCACGACACAGACGTGTATTCGAGTTTTGTTGAATTGGCATACATAAGATACAAATCGCCAATATCTCACCAAAAAAAAAAAAAAAAAAGACACAATTTGGCGAAAAATTAAAACCTCAGTAAGATAAGTCTGATGACATATTTATTATTATTTCATCAAACAATATAATAATATTTTCATTAAATCATTTAGACTGAGAGTAAAAAGGAAATCTTTAGACTGAGATTAAAAAGGAAATTCTTAAAAGGGAATTACAAGTTAACTATGATTACTGCTTAAGAGGCTACTGCAGTCAAACGAAAAGACCCGTTCGCCAATGCTAATCCTATGGAAGAAATTTATAACGATATCTCGGTCGCATTTCAATATTTTTAAATGATTCCTTTTGCATTGAATAGTTGAGATCAATCTGCACAAAGGCCGTTGTTTACTTTTTCGATTTTGTTTACAGGTATTTCTTTTGAGGACACTTTCTTTTTCGGAACCGGTTTCGAAAGTAAAAGCATCCTCATAATAAATATCTGCAATCAAAATCGAAAAAGTAAAAATCGGCCTGCATACAGATCAATCTCAGCTATTCAATGCAAAAGAAATCATTTAAAAATATTGAAATGCGACCGAGATAAGTTTATAAATTTCTTCCATAGGATTAGCATTAGCGAATGCGTCTTTTCATTTGACTGAAGTAGCCTCTTAACGGATCCGTGAAATGCGTTATTTATGAGTTACAAAATTAACATTATCGGGTAAAATAATCTAAAGAATAATATATCATAGGTAAATCAATTGCTTTTATTTACAAAATGTGTAACGCTAACTGTGCTAAATAATTTACAATACATATATATTTCCTTTATTAAGATTTTAAAATAAAATAGTAAAAGAAAGAATGTTTACTGATAGAAAATGGATTCTTTTTCAGAAGAAAATGAGTGTCTGATTAAAATAACTATGTAGTTTAATAATTATTGTTTCATACGAAATTTAAGACAATTATATGTGATTGACATAACTAGCAGGTAATATAAATTTCTCACAGAATTCTGAACAGCCGTTCATATTGAGGTAATTTTTATACCAAAGTTATCATTTGAGCAGTTTTGCGTCGTTATTACTAAAATGAACATTGTAGTTTCTATAAAAATTATAAAAGTCTGGAGATGTTCAAAAATATATGTTTTAAGAGGTAATTTCGTACAATTATAGTTTTGTATTACATAATTAACAATATTTATGAGAAGTATGTAATTTCCTGTTTATTGCAGCTGTGAAAAAAGTACATATTAGTCAATATATATATATTTTTAAATATTAATGATGTGAATTATCACAATGCGTACCAAAGCGTAAACCAACTTAGTGAAAAATGTCCAAGCCGGGAATCGAACCCGGGTCCCTGGAATAGATCTCCAGTGTTCTACCACTAAACCACAAGGACGATGTCCAGCCTGGCATTTCCCACATGTATAAGTCGGTAAGGCTGCAACCGCAGCACGAGATGTAGAAGTCTTCATGAGCACACATTCCTAGCGGCGTAACATGAGACGCAAACAAACCCAGCATCGGTGAATATACAATTTTAATTAATTTTTCAACTACATTTCAGCAGTGAAATTACGCTTGAAATTAATGAATATTAATGATGTTTGTTTGCGTCTCATGTTACGCCGCTAGGAATGTGTGCTCATGAAGACTTCTACATCTCGTGCTGCGGTTGCAGCCTTACCGACTTATATAAGTGGGAAATGCCAGGCTGGACATCGTCCTTGTGGTTTAGTGGTAGAACACTGGAGATCTATTCCAGGGACCCGGGTTCGATTCCCGGTTTGGACATTTTTCACTAAGTTGGTTTACTCTTTGTTAGCATTGTGATAATTCACATAATTAATATTCATTAATTTCAAGCGTAATTTCACTGCTGAAATGTAGTTGAAAAATTAATTAAAATTATATATTTTTAGCTTCCAATTTTTTCTTTTTTCTACGTGCTTAAAATGGTCTATTCTAACACCTCTATAAATATTTCACAAATCAGTATTGTTTAGTCACAAAAGGTTAAAGGTTCTCTCGGGGGTCCTGTTTTTAAATACAATAACAAACTAGTATGTTGTGGCCATCACAAAACTTTCTTCTATACAAATCACATAAACAGCACTAATTGATATCAAGGTATACCTGAATCTGAATTTTGTTAAGAATTCGTGCATCAGTTCTTGAGATAGAGCTAAAATGAAAATTCTACAAAATACAGCATAGCAGTGCCACCTGCTGAGCGATTTGCACCAAAACATAAACAGCCCTAATTCATATCAAGGTATTCCTGAATCTGAAGTTTGTTGAAAATCCAAGCATTAGTTCTTGAGATAGAGCTATTGCGGTAATCGAAAAAATGCAGCATAGCAGTGCTACCTGTTAAGCGATTTACACCAAAATGTATAAAACGTCAATTCATGTCAAGGACTAACTTAATTTGAAGTTTGATGAAAATCCGTGCATTAGTTCTGGAGATTGCGTTATTGCGGAAATCGTGAAAAATGCTGCATAGCAGCGCTACCTGTTGAGCGATTTACACCAAAACTAATCAGCACCAATTTATATCAGGGACTAACTGAATATAATTTTTTATTAAATTCCGTGAATTAGTTCTTGAGGTAAAGCGCCCACAAAATTTGTGCCACATACAGAGAGACTCACAGACAGACATTTTATAAAAACATGTTTTTCGGAATCTCTGACCCCTAAAACGTGTAAATTTGTCGAAAACCGGAATTCGAATATTTTCACGAATCCAATATTTTCTTCTTCTTAAGATAGAAGAAAGTAAAAAGGACTCTTACGCACCGCTTTTTTACGTAATATTTTACAGTTGAAACATCTAACTATATTTTTAAAGAAAACAAGAAAAAAAATCATGCGACACTCATAGATTTTGAAACAGCTCACCATATAGAAAGGTACAACGAGATGTCTAAATAGCACAATTAAAAACTAGATAACACAGTTGGACGCCTAATTGCATCAATTTTCACCCATAATCAGTGAAGAATTCGAATTATTTTTAACAGCTCTGTGTACGATGTTTATATATTTTTATAAACACCACATATTTTGCTAAACTTTTTAACTCAACTAGAAAATGCATTTGAATATTTAGTTCCAAGAATTTCCATCGAGAGTAATTTCGTCGAGAGTACTTCGTCCATCGAGATTAATTTGAAAATTCTTTGCAGCCCTGTATATGATATACAGATTTCCATACATACCACATACTAAACTAAACTTTAATTCAGCTATGACACGTACCTCATGCAGTTAACATCCACAGTATACTTTTTTACGTAGCTCAATATAAGAATATATTTGTAATCTCCAAATACATATTAGATACATTTTATTTTTCCCACTGTTCAGAATTTTACCTAAACATCATAAGTCAGTGTATTTTTCCCTATTAATGTGCGCCCATGTTCTGTTTAATAAATAAAACAGCAAATAATTCTAATTAAATTTAAAAAATCAAAAAAGCCGACTGCATAAAAAGCGAACTAATTATTTCTTATAAATGTGAAACTATTTTTTATATTACTCACCTATTTTTTATTTACTTGTATTGATGAATTTTAAGTTGTGTTTAATTGTTAGTTCCTATCTATAAAGACTGTTTTGATGAGGCCTATAGATGTATATGAAGGTCAGAATTGCAGTAAAGCTAGAAATCCTACCTACAGAACTTACAGGTTGTGTAATATTTAAACGGAGCTTCTGACTGTAAAATAGTCAATGAAACATCGTCTTCATTTTGAAAGACCTATTCAATGATATGCCACTCAAAAGCGTGCGTAAAAAAAATTCCGCCTATACCGCCATTTTGTATTTTACGGCCGCCATTTTGAATTTTTAAAAACAAAATATAGCCTATAACCATCGGACGGTTAAGATGAATTGATAGATACCTCATTCATTAAAATCTATCTAGCCGTTGGGATGTTTCGAGGGTATAAAGAAATCCACATACCCAGATACGCGTGAAACACATAACCCTTCTTGGCACTCGGGTAAAAAAGAGTCTCATGCACCATCTTTTATTGCGTAATGTTTTAAATTCAAAATATTTAAGAAGATTTTAAAAGAAAAAAGGGAAAAAAAATATACAACACGCATAGATTATGAAACACTTCACCATTTAAAAAGATACAACAAGATATTTAAATATTAAAAAAACACATAGCACAGTTGAACTCCTAATTTCATCAATTATCATTCACAGTCAATGATGCATTCGATTTTTTTAATAGCTCTGTGTGTGATGTTTATACTTTTATAAACAATACACAATTTGCTAAAATATAACTCAGTTAGGAAATACATTTGAAAATTTCCTTTTAACAATTTTCGCCCATAGAAGGTAATTTGTAAATTCTTTGCAGCCATGCATATCACCTACTGATTTTTACGCATTACACATATTAAACTAAAATTTAATTCAGCTGTGACATATACGTCTAGCAATTTTTATTCATAGGTGGCAGTTTACCCATTTTTTGCGTATCCCGGTATAAGAATGACTTCAAACTTACATTAGTAAACTAAAAATATGTAGGTTCTAACCTGCAAAACACTATTAAAATACCTCTAGTAATTAATTTACACACACAAACGAAATGAACTAAGTTTTGGTTAAGTTAAAAAAGCCATACCGCATCTAAAATTACTCATTGTCAGTACTGTAACCGAATTATTTTTTGTGTCTTAGTATATAAACAAATAAATGATATGCACTCCCTATTCTATAGTAAGCATCTTGTAGTGAATATCAGAAATGAATACGAATTTCTTTATGTTTGAAATAGTGTAACATCTATAACATAAACTGTAAACGATTTTCCCTGGAGACCAAAAATTAAATAAATCATTTTCGTCCTTGAAAACGACTGATAAATGCTACGCACTCACGCACTCCATGTTGAACAGAAAACATGATGTATTGCGCCTAAATAATGAATATTGATTTCATTATGTTTGAAATTTCTTAACTGCATTAAAATGCACTGTAAATGAATTTTCTCCCCTAGACCATAATGATATGGAAATTATTTTGTGTGTCCCATTAAACCATCTAAAAAGGCTATACAACGTATTGTACAAAACTAATGGTTTTCCAAATGTATTTACAGATGTTATAGCAAGGATAGACTGGTGGCCAGACTAACTGAAATCACAAACAATTTTCAACTTGCTGAACAGTATTAAAAATTTTGAAAAAGCGTCGCGGTATAAATAATGCACGTTAACGTAATTACACACTGCTCAAAAACAAAATTAAAATAGATATTTACATCTACTGACAAATCAGCAGAAGTGTTTCTAATAGGGGAGCTAGGGGATGAATGGGACAAGGGATGGATGGGATATTATCAATATTTCAGGCAATAATCCTTTTTTAATTGCTTCCTATCCCCATATAAGGCTCTACCACAGTGTGCTTCAGAATTTAATGTAGGATCATACTGCTGTTTTCATTTTCCTTCAAAGTTGCATTTTCTGAAATCTCTGCTTAAAAATAATTTTTTTTACATTTGAAGATGTGAAATATCTTATACAATATAAAAAATTAAGCTATGTTGTAGTTATTTATTTTAAGGTTCAACATCGATAATTAAAATGAATGAATAGTAACAAAGTAATTTTTGAAGCAAAATGGCTGACAATTGAATATATGCATCATGGGGATGATTGGGACATTTCAAATGGGGATGAATGGAACTGTCTCATTCCTCCCTAGAGTTGTGGAAAATTTTATTTATTAACTAAATAACATTATATAAGTTGATAAATTAATATAAAGTTAAGTTTACGTTAATTAATGGTATTAAATAATATTATATAAGTTGTTATTGTTTAAAATTTCTGAGTGTTATTTATTGTATTGTAATAATTATTAACGGTTTATGAAAAAATTGGTACTAAAACTTTATCAAAATAGATAAAATTGTTAAAAATAGCATATGTTTATTGATCAAATGAGGGAAACTATATTCAATTTTGAAATGTTGCATAAATAAATCCGCACCCCTGACATAATTTCAGTTGTTCATGTTTCTAAGAAACATTTAATTAATATTAATAAATTATAATTGAAAATTATTAGCTATGCCATATTTCAAAGAAATTTTGCATTTACATTTCAAATCTAAAATTCCTCATAAGTGGGGAAAGAGTACGAATAGATAGACGGACTCTGCATTAAATTTAAAACTGCAATAAAAGAAGTGATTGAAAAAAAAACAAACATATCGATTGGTGCTGTAAAATCATGTATTACAAATATAATTATATATAACTTCATAAGTATAAACTTTATTTTGGTGAAATTGAATACAGGGAGGAAACTCTTTGTGTCCCAACCATCCCTATTAGTGTCCCATTCACCCCTGCTGTGGGGATGATTGGGATAGGGAGAACGTGTTTTCGATTTCATAATATTTTTCTGTATAATAATAATCTATACTAAATATTGTGCATATATGTAGTCAAATACCTAATGTATGAAATGTGACATATAATATTGATAATAAATTAAATAAAAAAATTTAAATAAATATTTTTGTGAAAATGTCCCATTCATCCCCCACCTCCCTTACAAAGTGGAAGGGTGTTCCAAGACCTCGAATTTTCAGAGGGTCGGGTGATTTGAATATGAAACAAAGGATAGGTTAGGAATGTTTTAATAGAAAATAAGTTATCTTTCAAAAAACGCTTTTTTCTTTTACTAAATCCTTGTCTAACATTCTCAACTATATATTTTTACTTAGATAATCTATATATATATATATATATACTCTTTTTAAGATTTAAATTTATACAGTGACAACATTAAAACAGAAGTCAATAATTTTTAAATTCGTTACCGTATTTCCCAACAATATAGAAGCCCATTTATTTACACAGAAGCATTTAACATCGTTATATAAACAATGGTAAACAAAAAACATAATTTTAAATTTTCTGTTTACTCAATTAAAAAGAATTTTCGTACTTTATTTTTTAACCTTTTCTAAGTCTGTAAAAGTAACAGCAATATGGAAAACTTCTATTCATTTATGTCTCAAGTCAAAAATATTTTTACTATTTGTATTTTAGTTTTCAGAAATATCAAAGGATTATAATAAAAACAGTATTAGGCTTTAAAAGGAATTTTCGTAAGATCAGATTTCGCTGCATCAAATCAGTATTTTAAAAATGCATTCGCTAAAATCTCTGCCGTTTTGTATCCGATTTGTAACGAAAATTTTTTTATGTATTTTTGCATGTAGAATCCGATCTGCTATGAGAGACTTTCTATCGCCTAAGGGTTTTGCACAACTTTAGAATTTAATTTTTACATACATGGTGAAATACGTGGGGAAAATATAAATTATAATTTAAATTTTGTGATAAAAAAAATAAGGCAATGAATGACTATGTTGGTTAAAACTTTATTTGGATGCATTCTGCTGTAAAAATAACTATTAAAACGTTCAGCCCTATTATCAAGAAAGACGTTATCCTGTTTTGAAAAATAACATTTTTAATATTACCATTATGGGCTTTTATGCAACAGTTTCGTGCTCGTGTTAATTCACAGTTTTTGTTAAGTAACCAAGAAAACCTTTTTACCGGGGAACATTATATTTTGTTTGAATTTCAAACGGTCAATTTTTGCCAAATATTTCACTTTTTACCCGACTGTCAAGAAGGGTTATGTGTTTCACGCGTATCTGGGTATGTGAATTTCTTTATATTTTCGAAACATCCCAACGGCTGGGTGGATTTTAATGAATGATATCTCTATCGATTCGTCTTAACCGTCCGATGGTTATAGGCTAGGGTTTTTTTTTTATAAATTCAAAATGGCGGCCGTAAAATATAAAATGGCGGTAGAGACGAAAAGTTTTTTACGCACCCTATTGAGTGGCATATCCTTGGATAGGTCTTTCAAGATGAAGACGATGTTTCATTGAATATTTTACAATCAGAAACTCCGTTTAAATATTACACAACCTGGAAGTTGTGTAGGTAGGGTCTCTAGCATTACTGCAACTCTACCTTCATAGACATCTATAGGCCTCATCAAAACAGTGTTTATAGAAAGGAACTAACAATTAAACACAACTTAAAAGTCATCAATACAAGTAAATAAAAAAATAGGTAAGTAATATAATATAAAAAATAGTTTCACATTCATGAGAAATAATTAATTAGTTCTCTTTTTACGCAGTCGGGTTTTTTGGTTTTTTAAATTTAATTTTTACTTGTGTATTTATGTAACTGCCCTTTAACTAATGAATTTGTCGTGATTGGAGAATCTAATTATTCTACTGAATCCCGCACCCTAAAATTAATTAAATTCTCCCATTTACGAACCAGATACAGAAAAAAAGTTACAATTTGTTGGCTAATGAATTTTTACGTATGGTATAATAAACAATTTATTTACGATAATTATTAAAAATTAAAAAATATTTTTATCAATTTGCATTGCTGTCAAACATCCATTTAATTTTTGACTAACATAATATTAATATCGTACTTTCATTGTAATACATTTAATTATTCATAAACCTTCTGCTAATGAATTTGTCGTGATTGGAGAATCTAATTATTCTACTGAATCCCGCACCCTAAAATTAATTAAATTCTCCCATTTACGAACCAGATACAGAAAAAAAGTTACAATTTGTTGGCTAATGAATTTTTACGTATGGTATAATAAACAATTTATTTACGATAATTATTAAAAATTAAAAAATATTTTTATCAATTTGCATTGCTGTGAAACATCCATTTAATTTTTGACTAACATAATATTAATATCGTACTTTCATTGTAATACATTTAATTATTCATAAACCTTCTTTAGCAGAAAGCGATACTTTTTCTATTAATCCCTCAGGGTCGTACAAAGGCGTTTTAATGCAATGAGAATGCATGTCCATAATTAATTTGTGTTGGGAAATGTTTGGAATACATTTTGCTTAGTTACTGTCGTGAAATTTTATTATGTAACTAATTAATTACTATTTTTTTTTTTTTTTTGTCGTTTGAAATATTTGGTGATAAACTAACTAATTAAGTAAAATTAAATATGATTAGATAGCAAAAATAGCAAAATTATTAGCTTGTAATGTTCATTTCTGTAATGTGCGAGAATGTATTTTTAAATTATTATTATTATTTTGACATTCGTAGTGTACTTATTTTCGCTGAAAAGTTATGATTTGAGTTTTATTTGTAATTCTAATCTGGTGTGTTAAGGAGACCGAGAAAGCAAAATTCAATCAAAAATGCGATTTTTACTTTTTTATATTAATAAATAGTTTAAACTGTTATTTTTCCAACGATATGTCGCACATTTTTATCTATAAAAAAAATAAATAAGCGTTGAAATTATTCATTCTTTCTGGGAGTACTTCACAGCTTAATGGCCATTTAAATCTTTAATTGACTTTTTCTCAAAACTTGGATTTTTTATGTTTCTGCTCCTGTATTTCAATATGTATTAAATTTAAGAACTCAGATTTTTATTTAATGCGTATATTATGTTATATTGTATACTTTAACACTGGGATTTAATGATTTGTTGAGAATTATTTATTTTAGGCAGTGAAATATTACCAAAAATGCTAATTTAAAAATGACTTTCAATAAATAATTAATAATTAATTTTGAGTTTCACTTAGAAAGAAAACGGTCGGTTAAAGTACGTCAATCATGTTATTCTAACTATTTTAAAAAATCTAGACCTCTATCTTTTACCATTTCTGAGAAAAAGGTACATAAAGTTTGTGAACATGGCGGAGATAGGGCTTTCCCGGCCCCCTTAAGTGTAACTATGTTTTCAGGTAGATCAACTTTAATCCATTTCCAAACGGTTACCATTAGGTACAGTCAAGTGTTGTTGTTTTTCCTGTTTAATGATTTTTATGTACTCTACCTCACATGTGAATTTAAAAAATGGTTTTTGAGGTATGATATATATTTTTTTTCCAACTCAAGTCAGATGGTTCCACTTCTTTTATCACACTTGGTTTATCATTCACTAATAAGTTAGGACTTACATTGTCGCCATGATTACAGCTGGCACTACTTCACTTTATTAATAGAAACTATCTATGTTTTAAATTGAGCGCTATTTTCTACCCTTTTTAAAAAACAACTAAAAATAAACAAGCACTGGAAAACCGTCCCCGCCACCTCCGCTCCTTTAGTAAAATTAAATATTCCGACATTTTAAAATCTTACTGGTAGGAAATAAACAAAAAAGACTCAAGACTAATATAATTTAATGTATTTACTCTCTAAACTGTTCCTGAAATCAGTTAAACTAAAACTGCAAATATAAGGAGTTAAAAGTTTAACTTAGAAGAAATGCTTTAAGGAATCTTTAATATTCAGAATGATGAAAGGAAGGATAATTCTCGTTCATCATTCTCTTCTGTCCTCGGTATTGAACAACCGGAAACAGAAATTCTAACCTTGGAGGTCTTTGCTGATTTGGATAAAAAATACTTTTTTGATATGGGGAAAGATATATTGCTGTTGCCAGTTTCATTTTTCAAAAATTAGAACTTTAACCTTAAGGCTAGTGGTGAATATAATAAACTTTTAGTAGTTTTTTCTTTTAATTGTTTGTGTGTTTAACCGTTTTATCCTTCTTTGTATTTAATTTTGTATTTGGTTGACTTGGATTTAATTTGTGGCGTAAGTCAAAACATATAGTTTAGTAATCTTTTCTTTATAAAACTTTGTGTACATATTTAAATATATGCCTTAAAGGTATTTTAAATTTTATACCTAAAATTAAATTAGTTTCTTTTTCTTAAAAAAAATCCAGATTTTGATGACATTTTTACGAATTTAGAAATGTTATCTTCCCCTATGCTCGAGTACCGGGCCTAGTACATTTCTGACGCATGAACTTTTAAGTTTTCGGCTTATCCAACAAATTATTTACAGTGTAATAGAGAATATTAACAGCAGTTTAATTCAAAATAAAACATAATACTACAGAAACAGTATTTTAGATAAATCTTATCTCTTAATGAAATCGTTAAAAATTTGCTAAAAAACCTGTTTTTGAAGACACTCAATAAACAAATGTAGCAGCAGAAAAAAAAGTATTCAAAACAGTTTATGGAAAGTTATCATTAAAACTTTAATCTTTTATGTACTGAATTATGAATTCCTGAAAATTTTATCTTCTAAAGCATTTTTCGTGAATTGTTTAAACTACATTAGAAGATTTACATAATCATTTAAGAAATTTAAAAGGATTTTAGAAGGATTTTAGAAGGATTTAGAAGGATTCATTAAATTTGAATTTATAGGGATTTTGTGCCATATTTATAACCCCACTGAAATCTTTTATTTTAAATATTTTTCTTAGTATTTTGTAGAATTATAAAATTTACAAATATAATGTTCTTACTATAGAAAATATAGAAATATATCCGAATGGGAAATCCTTCCCTCATCACCCCCAACCCCTAAAAAGCTGAAAAGATGTAAAGCCAAAATAAATCATCCTTTTAAAAGTATTTTTGTTTTGTGTAACGGATAATGCGTTTGGAACAAGATAAAGTAATGTATCTATAACTAATTCTAAACTGTATTACAACTAATCGATGTATTAAATGAATTTTATAACAAGTTATTTTAATGGTACTTACAAGTACCGCCAGTAGATAAAGGGTTAAAAATTAGTGGTCCACTATAGGTGCATTTAACTTATATCTTCAATGGGGCAGTATTTTCTCCTTTTTGGAAAAAGAACTTATAATAAACAAGCACTGAATCAATTTACAAACGTAATTTAAAATTGACCATAATTTATATTGAGACCCCCCGCCCCCCCACACACACACAATGCACCCTTGAATATAAATAAACATTCTGACAGTTTAAAATCTTGGTGGTAGGAAACAAACAAAAAAAGACTGCAAAGCAAATATAACCTAATGTATTTATTCTTTAAAATTTACCAGAAATAATGCAAAAGGAGAACCGCAAATATAACGATTTAAAAGTTTAACTTAGAAGAAATGCTTGGAGGAATCTTTAATAATGAGAATGATAAAAGGAAAGATAATGCCCGTTCATCATTCTCTTTTGCCCTAGGCATTGAAAACCCGGCAATGGAAATTTCAACCTTGGAGGTCTTTGCTGATTTGGATAAAAAACACTTTTTTGATATGTCGTTAAGATATATTGCTGTCGTCTGTTTTATGTTTCAAAAATTTCAAATTTAACCTTAAAGTCAGTGGTGTATATAATATCCTTTTGATAGTTTTTTCTTTTAATTGTTTGCGTATTCAACCGTTTAATACTTATTTGTGTTTTAATTTTGTATTTGACTAAAATAGGTTAATTTGTGACGTTAGTTAAAACATCAAGTTTACTAAAGTTTTCTTTATAAAATATTGTGCGCATATTTAAGTATATGCAGTAAAGGTATTTTAAATATTATATCTAAAATTAAATGAGTTTCTTTTTCTAAAAAATTCCAGTATTTGAATACATTTTTACGAATACATGGAATTTTGAAACTAGCATTGATAATTAGAAATACTGTTTTTAATAAAATATTAGTCGGAGACGAATCCTGAATTATTTAAATCGCTTTAGTTGGAAACGGGTTCATTTTTGCACGGCTGCCGAGGAGGGTTATGTGTTTCACGCGTATCTGGGTATGTGAATTTCTTTATACCCTCGAAATATACCAACGGTCGGATGGATTTTAATGAATGAGGTCTCTATCAGTTCGTCTTAACCGCCCGATGGTTATAGGTTAGGTTTTGTTTTTATAAATTCAAAATAAAGCCGTAAAATTAAAAACAGTGGTAGAGACGAAATAAAGTTTTTACGCACTCTATTGAGTGTCATTTCATTGGATAGGTCTTTCAAAATGAAAACGATGTTTCATTGACTATTTTACAGTCAGAAGCGCTGTTTAAATATTACACAGCCTGGAAGTGGCGTAGGTAGGATCTCTAGCTTTACTGCAACTCTAATCTTCATAGACATCTATAGGCCTCATCAAAACAGTGCTTATAGATAGGAACTAGCAATTAAACACAACTTAAAAGTCATCACATTTGACACATTGATGAGAAATAATTAATTAGTTCGCTTTTTACGCAGTCGGGTTTTTTGATTTTTTAACTTGAATTTTTACTTGTTCGATATTTTAATAATATAAAAATTACTATTTATTTTCAATAGAGTTTCACGCGATATAGGCTTAAAAAATTAATAAGTTGAAAATTAATTTAAAAACCATAAAAAAATCAGGACATTAAGTCACAGTTTTCAAACAAATTGCTTTTGATAGAACATTTATTTTGGTAGAACCTTATTCGACGGTCTAAAAATTGAAATTGTGCAATATCTAGAAGTAAAAACGTAATGCTCTAAAAACAAAATTTATTGGTCAGATGTTGCTACGTTCAACATAATTTCAGCGTTACGCACGGACATGTTTTGTTTTATAATACAGATAAACATGAATGGGTATGAATGAAAAATGCAATCAGGAATGTTTGGATAAATGTTACAATAGCGCTCAAAAGTATTTTGACAAAGTCAAAATTCACTTAATTGTAAAGAATAATATAATACAAAAATCAATCATTTATTTTATTTAACAATATTCAATGTTTTAATTTTAATTAATTAACAATAAATATTAATAATAATACTATAATTATGTATATACTATATATATATATATATATATATATATATATATATATATATATATATATCTGAATTTTGTCATGCTGTAACTCTCGAATTTTTTAACCGTTTTAGATGATTGAACCGATTTTATATGCATAGTACATACTAATGTCTCGACCAAGTCCGTTGGCCAGCTTCATCCGCCATCTTGTTTCAAAATGGCGGCCATTGGAATTTTTGATTTTTTTTTTATGTTTTCTAACATTGTATACTTATAGAAAATGTTACGTTTCACAAAATGCAAACTGTTATGCATCATTTTAAACAGAATGTTAGAAACATTCAAAGATATTTTAAAGAGTCACACAGTGTAAGTTAACAACATAGGTCATTTTAAAGAGAAAGTTAGGAAACCTAAAAATTTCCAAACGTGTTCACAAAATTCAAATGGCCGCCATTTTGAAACAAGATGGCAGATGAAGCTGGCCAACGAACTCGGTCGAGACATTAGTATGTACTATGCATATGAAAAATTACATCCAAATCGGTTAAAAAATTCGAGAGTTACAGCATGACAAATTTCAGATATATATATATATATATATATATATATATATATATATAGAGAGAGAGAGAGAGAGAGAGAGAGAGAGAGTATATATATAATTTTATTAATATTATTAATATTTATTGTTAATTTATTAAAATTTAAACATTGAATATGGTTAAATAAAATAAATGAGTTATTTTTGTATTTTATTATTCTTTTCAATTAAGTGAATTGTTATCTTTGTCAAAATACTTTTGAGCGCTACTGTATATATATGGATAGATAGATTACTAAAATATATTGGCAGCGGTAGAATTGATAAAAAACGTCACTGGTCCCAATAAGCTTGATCGTTTACTGGTCCGCTGTCATCATTAAAGGCTCGCTACATAAAAATCGAAGTCCCTTTAATCCTTTGAGTGACACTCCCCCTCCTCTTAGAGTACAAACCAAACATATTCTGCAGTTATCAAAAATTTCCATACAATGAAATGTAAAATTATAATTTTCTAAAAATTAAAAAAAACAGTACATAAACAAAAAACTATGAAATTATTAATCAGATATTATTTTTCCGATTACTTATTTCAACTGACTATAAGATTCCATGCATTTTTTTTAATTACTTTTTAAATAAAACAAAATTGTGTTATTTGTGTTTAGTTTCCCTTTGATTTCAACAACGGTGGATACTTTCTGTTGCCACTATGACAAAAAAGTAATAAAAACTACAAAAAAAATTAATAACTCAGAAACAAATTGAGATACAGCTTTCAAACAAATTGCATTTAAAAGTAGATTTTTTTCTCTATCCGACGGTGTAAAAAGTAATATTGTCGGATGTTTAGAAGTTTAAGAATGAAATTTCATTTAAAATGGGCCGTCAGATTTCTTGGAAATCTGACGATGGAAAAGCCTTTTCCCGAACAGCCAATGAAATGCTATGATATTTACGTAAGTTTCAGGTGGATAATACTTAAGTTTCATGAAATCTGACGGGTCGCAGGCGATACTTTTGGCTTGCTATTTTTACGTGTAATAACATTATTAATGTTTAATTCATGGCGTACGTAATGTATGATCAACTCAGTGCGATTTTTTATGTCTTAAATTTTAGTCTTAAAAAAAAAATCGTTTTCTAAATGGTCGTTGTAATTTGATAAATTGCTTTTTTTTTTTTTTTTTTTTTTTTCTCTGTAAACTGTTTCCGAAATTAATGTAAAACTAAAACTGCAAATATAACGATTTAAACATTTATGTTAGAGAAAATGCTTGAAGGAATCTTTAATAATGAGAATGATAAAAGGAAAGATACTGCCCGTTCATCATTATCCTTTGACCTTAGGCATTGAAAACCCGGAAACGGAAATTCTAACGTTGAAGGTTTTTGGTGACTTGGTTAAAAAGCACTTTTCTAATATGGCGGAAAGATATATTGCTGTTGTCAGTTTCATTTTTCAAAAATTACAACTTTAACCTTAAGACCAGTGGTGAATATAATAATCTTTTGGTAGTTCTTTCTTTTAATTGTTCGTGTGATTAACCGTTTTATCCTTATTTGTGTTTTAATTTTGTATTTGATTGAAATCGGTTAATTTGTGACGTAAATCAAAACATATAGATCACTAATGTTTTCTGTATAAACTCCTATGTACATATTTAAATATATGCCTTAAAAGAATTTTAAATTTTATACCTAAAATTAAAAGAGTCTTTTTTTTTTCTAAAAAAAAAAAATTATATTCACGTGATACTTTGACAAATACTTACAAATTTAAAAATAATTGTGATATTTAGAAATACTTTTTTTAATCAGATATTAGTAGGAGACAAATTTTGAACTATTTAAACTGTTTTAAAAGCTAACGGGGTAATTTTTAATAGTCGGGCTTCATGCGTTATAGACTTGTTTCTTAAATAATAAGTTAAAAATTATTTTAAAAACCATAAAAATAAGGGCGAAATAATAAGTCACAGTTTTCAAACAAACTGCTTTTGAAAGAATATTTTTCCCTTATTCGACGGAGTAAAGTTCGAAATTGTAATATCTGGAAGTTTTTTTTCTTTTTTTTTTTTTTTTTAAAGTGATGAAAAAACGAAATTTATTGGTCATTATTGATATTCGTTTAGGTTGTTTCTACCTTCAATATGACTCCAGTGTTACTCATGGGCATGTTTTTGCTTTATAATATATATAACCTTGAATAGATAAGAATAAAAAGTTCAATTAGAAATGTTTGAACAATTGTAATTAATTTGGTTACAGTTAATGAAGTTCTTGTTGTTACACATGCCCTACATGAGGTAAAAAATAATAATTAAAAAAAGTTCTAAAATCTATTTTTTGATTACCTAAAAATGGTGAGACAAAAAAAAAGAGTTCGAAAGCAGTAGAAAGATGAAATCTTAGAGATCTACTACCAATGAACATCAAAACGCAGATTGCTTTCAGGACTGTATTTAAAACAAATCAATGATGCTATATTTGACTAATGTTACTGAAATATTGTAAAACAGAGACTTGAAAATATTGCAAATTGGTTAGTTAGTTAAAAAATATTTTTACAGGAGTTACACTATTACAGAGATTACATTTACCCTGCTACGCTTTATGAAAATAAAATTATCTGTACTTTCAACAGGGCAGTATTTTCTATTTCTTGAAAAAAAAAAACTAATAATAAACAAGCACTAAGAAAATTTACAGAAGTAATTTAAAGTAAATCGTAATTTATATTGAGACACACCTCGACCTTTAATCTATACTAATATTATAAAGAAGTAAAAATTGATCGTGTGTTTGTTCGAGGTAATCTCTGGAGCTACGAACCGATTTCAAAAGTATTGGTATCAAAATGATTGTGTTAGTCCCACTTAGAACATAGGCTATATCTTATGCCCGTGCCACTAACCCGAAGGGGGGTCAGGAGCAAAAAACGTTCTAAAAATGCGAATTTTGTGTTACTGAAGGGCTTAGAAACATGAAATTTGGAATGGCAATTACTTATAAGATATAAATGATCTCTAAGAACATTTCTTAATACATTCGAAATTTAAAGGGGGTGAAAATGCGCAAAAAGAGTTCTAAAAAACGTTCTAAATGATTATTTCTACGCAATCTCAGGAAGTAACAAACCGATTTAAAATATAATGGTGTTAAAATGATGAGGACAGCCCTTTCTCTAACATAGGCTTTATTTTATGTCGGTGCCACTACCCCAAAGGGGATGCAGGAGCAAAATACTTTCTAAAAATGCGATTTATGTTTCTGAAAGGCCTAGAAACATGAATTTTGGAATGGTAGTTACTTACAAAATATAAATGATCTCTAAGAACATTTATTAAAATATTCGAAATTTAAAGGTGGTGAAAATGTGTAAAAACACTCCTAAAAAAGTTCTAAATTGCGGTTTTTACGCAATCTCAGGAAGTAACGAACCGATTTAAAAAATAATGGTGTCAAATGATGGTGACAGCCCTTGCTCCAACATAGGCTCTATGTCGGTGCCACTACCCCAAACGGGATGCAGGAGCAAAAATGTTCTAAAAATGCGATTTTTGTGTTTCTGAAAGGCCTAGAAACATGAAATTTAGAATGGTAGCTACTTACAAGATATAAATGATCTCTAAGAACATTTCTTAAAACATTCAAAATTTAAAGGGGGTGAAAATGCGCAAAAAGAGTTCTAAAAAACGTTCTAAATGGTGATTTCTACGCAATCTAAGGAAGTAACGAACCGATTAAAAAAATAATGGTGTGAAAATAATGGTGATAGCCCTTGCTCCAACATAGGCTATATTTTATTTCGGCGCCACTACCCCAAAGGGGGTGCAGGAGCAAAAAACGTTCTAAAATGCCATTTTTGTGTTTCTGAAAGGCCTAGAAGCATGGAATTTGGAATGGTAGTTACTTATAAGATATAAATGACCTCTAAGTACATTTCTTAAAACATTCGAAATTTAAAGGGGGTGAAAATTCTCAAAAAGATTCTGAAAAACGTTCTTAACGGCGATTTCTACGCAATCTCAGGAAGTAACGAACGATTTAAAAAATAATGGTGTCAAAATGATGGTGACAGCTTTTTCTCTACCATAGGCTATATGTCTTGTCGGTGCCACTACCCCAAAGGCGATGCAGGAGCAAAACACGTTTTAAAAATGCGATTTTTGTGCTACTGAAGGTCCTAGAAACATGAAATTTGGAATGGTAGTTGTGAGACACAAATGATCTTTAAGAACATTTCTTTAAAAAAATCTAAATTTGCGAAGGGTGATAATGCGCGAAAAGAGTTCTAAAAACGTTCTATATGGAGATTTCAACGCAAACTCAGAAAGTAGCAAACCGATTTCAAAAGTAATGGTTGCAAATTGATCATGATGGTCTTTGCATCAACATAGGCTCTATTGCATGTTGGTGTCACTACCACCTGGAATTCGCAGGAGCAAAAAACGTTCTAAATTGAGATTTCTGTGATACTGAAGAGGCTAGAAACTTTAAATATGACATGGTTGTTACTTATAACATATAAATGCCCTCTAAGAACTGTCGAAAATAAATTTGAAATTTAAAAGAGGTGAAGCGAAGGGAATGGGCGAAAAACATGCTAAAAAATGTCCTAAATTACGATCTCTATGCAATCTCAGGAAATAGTAAACCGATTACAAAAGTAATGGTTGCGAATCAATGGTGATAGTCTCTGATTACACAGAGGTTATATTTTATGCCAGTGCCACTACCACATCGGGTTGGCAGGAGGAACAACAAATGTTCTAAAAAAAACCTTTAAAAACTTTCTGAATTACCATTTCTATGGAATATTAGGACGTACCAAACCGATTTCAAAATTAATGTTGTCTAATTAATGGTTACAGTTTGTGTTATAATATAGGCATTTTATGTTAGTACCACTTCCACGAGAGAAGTGGTTGACCTATAGACAAGAAGCTTGGAATTTGAGGTGATGGTTAGTTTTTAGATGTAAATGCCTACTAAGAACGGTTTATTCAAAATTTCAAATGAATACTGAAATGAGCTTAAAAGCTTCAAAATATTTTCTAAATTATCATCCATTTACGTTTGGCTCTTTTTATTAATTTAAGTCTCATTTCTGCCTAATGCAGTGTAATAATGAGGTTCAGTTATACTGTGTTTTAAATAGTAATTTTTAAATTATTCCTAAAAGTATAATTTTTTAAAATAAAAGTTAGACACATGAATATCATTTGTCATTTTTCCACTGTTACGCGAGCTAAGCCGCGTGGTTTGCTAGGATAAATAAATATTCCTACAGTTTAAAATCTTGATTTTAGGAAATAAACAGAAAAGACTTAAAGACAAATATAACTTAACCTATTTACTCTCTAAATTGTTCCCGAAATCTATGTAGGAGGAAAACTGTAAATATAACGATTTAAAAGTTTAACTTTGAAGAAATGCTTTAAGGAATCTTTAATAACGAGACTGATAAAAATAAAAGATAATGCTCATTCATCATTCTCTTTTGCCCTAGGCTTTGAAAAACAGGAAATGGAAATTCTAAACTTGGAGGTCTTTGCTGATTTGGATAAAAATCTCTTTTTTGATATGTCGGTAAGACATATTGCTGTTGTCAGTTTCATTTTTCAAAAATTAGAAATTTAAGGCGAGTGGTGAATATAATAACCTTTTGCTAATTCTTTCTTTTAATTGTTTGTGTGTTCAACCGTTGTATCCTTATTTGTGTTTTAATTTTGCATTTGATTGAAGTTAATTAATTTGTGACGAAAGTCAATACATATAGTTTACTACTGTTTTCTTTGTAAAACATTTTTTAACATGTGCCTTAACAGTAGTTATAAATTTTATATTTAAAATTAAACGAACTTTTATTTATTTATTTTTGCTAAATATATTCCAGATTTACATGAGAATTTAAAAATAATGACGCTTATAAATGCTGTTTATTAAACAATAAATTTAGCAGCTTATTCTTTTATTTATTGGTAGTTATTTGTCAAATAAGCCAAATGTAATATAATCTACTTTAAATTTCTTTACATTGTAGGAAAATCTCTGCCTCTACACGATGCAAATTAAAGTTTGTAAGTACTCAAATAACCTTTGAAGAGATATAGTTTAAATTTTGGAACAATTGTCTACCTACAGCACTCAATAGTAAAAAGTAGTGTAAGAAATTGAATCAATCATGAAACGTAGTAGATATGGCTGAAAAATGCAATTACATATGCATTCTCGATTTACCATGAAAAAATGTTTTGTAATTAAATTAACTTTGAAGCTCTGAAATGTAATTTTTAAACCAGTCACAAAATTAAGAAAGTCCTTAACTGCATTCAAAAGAGTAACATTATAATACAGAGGCATATATACTGATAAAACTAGCGCAAGTAATGCAAGCACAATTTCTTTTTATAATAAAAATGACGTTAATTATAATCAATGTGTCCACGTCGGTAAACATGTAGAGTGAACAATGTATTTATTGCTGCACATGGTAAACACGCGAATGGCAGCAATCATATAAATATTATGGAAAAAATTAAGTAAATTAATAATTGCTAAAACCGTATAACCATTCAATGTTATATTATTATGTATAATCGGTTATCTATTGTTTTAAAGACTATGTAAAAACTACATGTGTCTTATCTAATTCAAATTATTAAAGATTTTTCAACTGTTTGAAAAGAAAATAGGGATTTTAATGAAGAATAAAATCGAATTTTAATAAAGAATCAAAGGATTAAATAAAAACATTAAAAAATTGCTAAAATGTTTATTAAAGCAAAAAAAAAACATACAATTTATAATAAAATTATTTTATTTTATGGTAAATAATTTTAATTGTACACATATTTCATATATATATATATAAATACTATATTAAAGTAAAGACATTCCGAGATTTTGCAATCTGATTATAAGTCAATATTACACAGTATAGACAAAAATAGGGGATGCGGTAAATGTATTATGAGTTATTCCCATGAGCCAGTGCAACGTCATATGAAACCGATAAATCATAGATAAGAATATTCAACTCTAAGGGCATTGGTTCTGACTCAATGGGTTTATGTCGCAGCTTTCAAAACACTTAATCCTGAAACATCTTTCATAGATGCTCCCATGCACAGGAATTCATATGAATCTTAAAGCAGCTTTGCCGAAACTAGATTACTGCCTTCAATACATATTTGGTAAATACTTTCACCGCCTACAATATGTTGTCTATAAGCATTAATAACTATGTAATATTAAAAATAAGTATTAATTTAAAAAATAATAAAGATAATTATAAATGGCTAAAATTATTCAACCATTTAATTTTATATTATATATAATCCATTTTATATCACTTTAAAGACATGTAAAAGGTGCCTTATCGAATGCAATATTATTAAAGATTTTTCAACATTAAAAAATAATAATAAGGATTTTAACGAAGAAGAAAACAAAATTTTAATAAACAGTTAAAGAAGTAAATCAAAATTACAATAATTTACAAAAATGTTTATTAAAGCAAAAAAATTATTTGCAGTTTACACAATAAATAATTTTATTTTACCAAAAATAATTTTATTTTTACTCACATTCGGAGTATATATATATGGATTTGTTGATGCTGACAATGATTCATTATTTCTGGTCTTTTTCCATTGGTTAAATTGTTTTAGTTACAAATAGCTTTACAAAATATTTCAAATATTTATGATTTCCTACATATATATCTTTATTTATTTGTTCTTTTTATGCATTCGCCTTCCTGTTGATATTCCACTCTCCAATTTTGAATGTTTTAATTTATTAATACTTCATATATTGGTCATTGTGATATAGGTTTTTAAATTCGTTAATGATTAGTTGAATTAATAATTGTTGATCCAGATTTATTATGTATAATGTCTGTGTAATGTATTGGTACTCAATTTATTAATTTTTAAAAAGATGATGAATTGTAATATTATATATATATATATTAAAAGTTCCGATATTTCGTGATTTTGTAATCTGATTGTGAATTAATATTACGCAGTATAGATACCAATAAGAAGTGCAGTAAATAAATCATGAGCTACTCTGAAGAGTCAGTGCAGCATCATATGATGCCGATAAATCATAGATAAAAATATTCAACTCTAGGGGCATTGGCTCCAACTCAATGGGTTTATGGCGCAGCTTCCAAAACACTTAATCGTGAAAGACCTTTCATAGATGCTTTCATGCAGAGGAATTCATATAAATCTTCGAGCTGCTTTGCCGAAGTTCAATTACTGCCCTCAACACATATTTGATAAATACTTTCATGATCCGCAATATTTTGCCTATAAGTATTAATATAGTATATTCTCAATATAGCGAATGTCCCTTCTTATCGTTGCTAATTCATAAAAAGTTACTTTTTGAGGTATAGTTCCAGTAGCAAAAGTGTTTTAAAATGCTGTTCAATATATATATATTTTCAACTTTGTTTTTTAAATCTTTCATATGTTGAAAATGTGAAAAGCCGTTTACTTTAAAATAGAGTTTTTTTCTTTTAATGTTACGAAATTAAAAGTTTTATATTTTCCCTGGACATTCAAGTTACATTTCGAAAACACAAAATCAAACCTCTGAGATGTAAAATAGTAAAAATTCTATTTTTCGACGAGTTATGATACTTTGAAAATTATTAAATTTCCAAGTTTTATCTATATAATCTCAGTATATAGGTTGTTCCCTTCTTATCGTTAACCAACACCTAATTCCCAGTACGTTATTTTTACAGGTATTTTTCCAACTATAAATGTATTTAAAATAAATAAGAATGTGTTCGTTAAAAATACATAAATTTGCTCAATGGTTCACATAAACAAGGTGACACACTCAAGAAATACTAACAAATTTTGTAAACTCGTATTTTATATGAGCATTATGAAAATATTTTTAAAATGTGAAATTTTCAGTTATTGATCAGATTAAAATTAATTTATTTTGTTTAGTAATGAGTATTTCTTGAAGTGTGTCTCGTTGAAAGGTTAAAATTCTACATAGCTAGCATCTAAAAAGATGATAAAATCTCAAACTAGTGTAAAAGTTAATAAAATTCGTTTAAATTTGTCTTTTTTCATTAACAAATAATATTTTCCTTTCTTATTTGTTCAATTATTAAAATTCATTAAGATAATGGTTGTTCAAAAACTAAAAATAAATTTTTAAATTTCCCTTTTAAGTTGAAATACTGGTATCTTTCCTCTTTAAGTTGATATTTTTCTTGAATGGAAATATTTTCTGATATACATTTTGTAGTTCACCAGGTGCAGAAAACAAGAACTAAAAATTGGTTCGAATATGACGTCAGAGCAGGTTTGTGATCCCCTAAAGTTTGAAGAATGTGAGGAATGGTAGTGAATGGGAGTTGTTATTTGGAATTATTTTGTTATACTAAATCCACAGAAAAAATCCCATTCAATCTGATAAAAATTAAGAAAATTAGATTAAAAAATCGTGTTTTCTATGTGTTTTCGAGAAAATATTTTTTTAAATGTGAGATTTCCAGTTATTGATTAGACTAAAAATTAATGTTTAATTATGAATGTTTCTTAGAACGTATATCTTCCAAGGTTTTTCTTATCATTCAAGGTCAATCTTACATAACTTGCGTCTAAAAGCATGATAAAATCTCAAAATAGTGTAACAGTTAACCGAATTCGTTTAAATTCGTCATTTTCATTAAAATATCAATATTCTCCTTTGTTATTTGTTCAGTTATTAAAATTGGTTAAGGTAATGGTTGTTGAAAAACTAAAATCTATATTTAAATTTCCCTTTTAAGATGATATTCTCATTTTACAGTTGGAAAAAATCTAAAATAATCTGCTTTTTTCATTAAAAATTGACATTTTTCATTATTTTGCTTAATTAATAATACTCATTAAGGGGATAGTTGTTCAAAAACTAAAATGTATGTTTAAGGGGTCTTGTACCTTTTAAACGTGACGAAATTTAACGAAAAAATTACACGTTTGAATTAGTCTATCTTCAAAATCTTTTTATGCATAAACATGACATTTTGGATATTGATAAAACAGATTGTGCTTTGTAATATGCTGTCATTAGAAATTTATTAGTCTTTTACACAATTTCAGTATTGTTGAAATTAAAATAGCTCTCTTTTTTTTTATTCCATAAGTCATTGCGCGCATGATATCTTGAGAAAGTATTTATGGATTGTCATGAAATTTGGTAAAGATATTAAACATATATGTGGTGCTTAAAATGAACTACTCTTAGGCCAGAATTATTTCATTAACTATATAAAAAATATTTTTGTAAAAAAAATATATAAATTTTACATTTTTAATGAATAAAAATAGTCAGAACTAAAAATATTACAACTGTAAATACTTAAAAGTAGCTCATTTTAAACAAACATATTTGTTTAGTATCTTTACCAAATTTCATGACAATCCATACATACTTTCTCAAGATATCATGCGCGCAATGACTTCTGAAGTAAAAAAAAGAGCTATTTGGATTTCAATAATACACAAATTCTGTAACAGACTAATAAATTTCTAATGCTGCAAACAAAGCACAATCTGTTTAATCAATATCCAAAATTTCATGTTTATACATAAAAAGGTTTTGAAGATAAATTCAAACTTTGAAGTTTTTTGTTAATTTTCGATGCGTTTAAAAGGTACAAGACCCCTTAACTTTTCTTTTTTTAAGTTGTTATTCCTATCTTATAGCTGGAAAAATCTAAAGAAATCAGCTTTTTTCCTTAAAAATTGTTATTCCCCATTGCTTTGCTTAATTAATAATACTCATTAAGACGTTAATCATTCAAAATTCAAATATATGTTTAACTTTCCCCATTTAAATTGATATTCTGGTCTTGTAGTTAAAAAAAATCTACAGAAATCAGCTTTTTTCTATAAAAATCGTTATTTTCGATTGTTTTGTTTAATTAATAATACTCATTAAGATGTTAATCATTCAAAATACAAATATATGTTTAACTTTCCCCATATAAGTTGATATTCTGATCTTGTAGTTGAAAATAATCAACTTTTTTTCCTTAAAAAATGTTATTTTCTATTGTTTTTCTTAATTAATAATACTCATTAAGGTAAAGGTTGTTCAAAATTCAAATGTGAATTTAATCTTTATCTTATAGTATGATAACCTAGTCGATCTAAAGTTGAACTCTCATGTTATAGTAGAAAAATTCTATAAAACGCCATTTTTCTCGCTAGGGACGATGCTTTCGTGGCGGAGCGACCGAAGGAGGGTTGAAGGCGGAGGGATGAGGTGGGGGACCGGAGGAGGGACGTCCCCCCGTCCATCCTCCTGTCCCAGAAGCCCCGTTTTCTCACAACTAACATTAAACAAATTGTAAAGTACTCATTTATTAGTGCTTTCCTTTTCTTGAAAAGAAAAGAAAAAGAAACTACTTGTTACTTCACTATGATGATGGAGAAAAATTTAAAGGTCAGCTACCTGGAATTTCCCCATTTGACAGGATTAGGCTAAATAATTCATCGGATTTCAAAAGACAAGTATACAACATACAAAGACGGGTGATGCATCAAAAAATACACACACTCACCAAGTTTCTGGTACATAGTACAAGTGCTCAATGTGTGCGCTCTTAGTCACCTGGCACACATCCCAACGGTAATCCAGTTCCGTCTACCCGTTCACTAGCATGTTTCTGCCTATGTCCGTCATAGCAGTAGTGATGCGTCCCTGCACGCAAACCACGAGACAGTCTTTTAAATTTGCTGAGTGTATGTATCTTGTCATGTATCACCCGTTTTTGTAGATCGTTTACCTCTCAATATACAGTGTTTTGAAACTCGATGAATCATATGGGGAGATAGGTTAGGAGAAGTTAAATGATATGGGCAGCAAACAGACCTATACGTGGCAACTGACGGGTTAGGAAGATGTTGATAACACCGTCCAACAACATTTCTGTTGCATGAGATATTTTAATTGATTTTGAAAGTGTTATTTGCGCTGATTTTAAATATCCAATCAGCATTTCTGCATCATCTGTAGTTACTGAGATATAAGGAAAGTTTTTTTTTTTTTTTTTTTTTTTTTTAGGAAAAGTACTGTTTTTTTTTTTAAACATTTTATTTTATCACTGTAGTTCAACTTCACAAAATTTTCTCTTATAAGATTTTCTGGAGTAATGAAATGTGCAACTACTACTCTGAATACTCCAGCTGTACTCCACCATCATATATTTCTTTCAGCGACCCTGGTATCGTTTCTCCTTAGTCAGGAGATCTTGATGGAAGCATGCTTCTTGTTCTTCATTCAGATCAACAAGATTATTAAGGAAACGATCTAAGTGGCTGTGAAGGGGAAGGAAGTGTACTTTAATGTGCATATTGAATTCAAGCTTCTAAAAGTGTTATACCATCTCTTGAAGGGGATTAGTACAATCGTGAGCCTTTTTATTCCCCAAGAAATTTTGGATTTGGAAAAGTCTAATAGGGTTATTCCATGTCACATGTGGGACAGCTTTTCAACATATTTCTGCTATTTTTTCAATGTTATTATAGCCTCAAATTAAAACAACCATATTAATATGAAAATCTAGAGTTTTTTGTTATTTGTAATGTATAGTTTATGTTTTAAAAACTTATATGTCAATAGATATGGGTATTTATATAAGTGTCGAGCGCAGGAAATTTTGTCAGTTTTTCATGGAATGACCCTGAAACGGTCCGATAACTTAGGTCAGGGACGGCGAATCAATGGCACGCGTGCCATAATTGGCACGCTGCAGGTTATTTTTGGCACGGTGTAAATTCAGGTTCCACACCAAAATATAGTCGAATTTCAAGAAATGCTTTAATTAATCTAGTTGCTATCTAATTTCGATTAGTTTGATTGGTTGATTAGAATATAACTTACTGTATCCCAATCTACTCAAGATTGGCGCACAAAATTTTAAGAAGAAGAGAGATCGAAAGAGAGATTATCGCAAAACGAAGATTAAAATGCATTATAGGCAAAAATGCCGATGGTAAAATTATAAGAACTTGGAATTCAATTCCAGACACTAAAAACGGTAGATTCTAGCACTTAGTTTCTTTTCTGCGAGACATTCTTTCCGAAAATAAATAATATGAAAATTTTAAGTAAAAACATGTTTTGCAATGTGTCCGATTCATCTTGCGTTCTCTTTAAAAATAACTAAGTACGAAGTTGATATATATTATTTGGCATCTAAAATGAGACAACAGAAATAATATCTATAAAATAATTTTTTAAGTATAACATCAAGATGAATTTTACTGGGCTGTGTAACTGGCTTAGAAAGCGAATCCTTAAATCTACAGATCTTATTTTGGCACATAAATTGTTTGAAAAAATATACTTATTTTGGCTCACGCATCTTTGGAAATTTGGCGAAATTTTTTCCACAATCTTTAAATTCACTTTGAAAACTTCTTTAAAAATCTATGTAAATTAATAAAAGAATAGTAATACAAATTAATGGGGTCACTATCTACGAATCATTAGGCACATATTTATAAGAATAGCTGAAAATAAAATAAATCTCCAAGAAAAAAAAAAAAAAAACAACAGAGAGACTTAATAGAAATTTTCTTCAATTTTCTATTAAGATGCCTTTAATTTTATTTTTTATTATTTTAGCATAAAAGAGGCAATTTTGATCCCAGCTGTTTTATAATTTTAAATATTTTTGTAGAAATTTTTATATACTCAATTATTTCTTTACAATTTTCACAAATGTCAATTCTAATGTAAAACCTATGAAAACGGAACCTGTGTATATGACAGAGTTTTGTCTTAAACTGAAAACAAAATCACAAAAACAGGTGTATTAGCTAATCCATTAACATGTCTAAAAAATATGATTTTTTCTGTCCGTTGATATTAATATTACCAGTTTTTCATAATAAAAAATATATATATTTACGATTTATAAATTTTCATATGCGTTATATAAACATTCATATTTTCTCAACGAGTATAGTTCCTACTGCACAACTTTGTTTACCTTATGAATTATTGACTTCATATGTAATTGAATTTTGTTGCTACGGGGATTTATTTAGAATACTAGACGGTTCAGATTATACCCGAACCGAACCCGAAAATTATATACAAACTTAATTTAAAATCAAAACCGAATACAAAAAAAAAAAAAAAAAAAAAAAAAAAAAAAAAGTCTACCTGAAGCCCAATTGAAGCCTGGTAATCTTTAACCATAAACCGGCCGGAATGAGAAATGAAGGAAAATTAATCTATATTTTGAAGCAATATTGGAGAAATAGTCTCAGAATGCATGTATAATAGTAATTTAATCTTTTATGTTAGGAAATATTGTATATCATTTATGTATATCTATTATTTCTATAACATATGCTTTATATCCATCTAAAACAATTTTCTGGCGTTTCTTTTGCCAAATCCAATTAACCCAAACCCCACAAATAAGTGTCAAAAACGAACCCGAAACCAATCGAAACGAAGCATCGGCTCCTTTCTGGTAAAATTGTTTTACTCCAATAAATACGCGATTCTGGCGACTACTGGGCTGTTGACAAATAAACTAAATGTTATTTATTAATAATACCAATAGAAAAAAATCATACACGTAGATTGTTAAACGGAAAAGTTTTAATTTATATATTTTTTAATATCCATAATTTGTAAACATGCTATAAATGAATGAACTGTCGAAAGATTTTTCTATCCTCACTGAAGTATTTAGAAAAGTAAACACTCATGTCTTACTCATTAGAACCGTATGATGAATTGAGGGGTCGTGCCACGTGTTAAATGTCTAGATATCTCATCATGTTTTTTAGACACAAGCGAAACATGATGTTTAAAATAGATAAAGATAAAGAGTGATGTATCCCAGGTGCAGGGAGATGTGATATTTTGGGTCTAATATATTTCCCTTCCTTTTAAAAACTTTTCTTCTATTTCTAGTTAGTTAGTAATTTAAGCTGTAAGAAGGTACTGAATTTTATAAGTTAGATAATCTTCTTGGATTTGCTTGTAATAACGAAATATTTGTTAAGATCATACTTATTTAATTATTTTTTTCTTTCTTTTTTTACATTCCTTCAAGTACTTAAAAAAATTCATATAAAACGTCATTTTTATCCGATATTGATTAATTTAAATATATTATATCTGTTATTCTAAAATTATCATTATACATTCAACAATACTATAAAAAGATACAGAAAATCTGTAAGAATTGCAATGCATATAAAATTTTCATTAGAATAATTAATGGCCATAGTAGCTTAAGAAAACTTATTTTTCGATATACCCTAGTACTTTGAATTTTAATTGAATATTATAAGACACTCAGAACTGCTTTTAAAATCAATTTATTTAGTTTAAGTGTTACAAGTTATTTCCTGATGTAGTAAGGAAATAAGTAAATATAAATTGATTTAGAATCGGGATAAACAGACTTTTAAAATTGCATTGGTGCACCATTTACTTAACAAATTAAAAAATATATAGTAAATGAAGATGCATTTGATTTTAGTTAAATTTAATAATTATACTGTAAAAAAAAGATATCCAGGCAAAAAAATTTCTTGATATAATAAAAAGGTTTTTCAAAAATATAAGGTACTTTTTCGCGTGTTACCCTCTATTCCAAAAAGCGTTTATTTATCGTCAGAGACGTCAAAATTAAAGACACTTACGAGATTTAAATAAACATTTTTGAAACAAAAGTATCTTCTTCTGCCCATAATTTTCGAAAAAATACGAACATTTGACAGTGTGTTAATCATTTTTTTCAAATTGATATCAACACAAAATATTGGTATTTTTATTGCTGCCAATTCACACATAACCATTTTCTTCTTCAACTAACAAGCTAATGTGACATCGTAAAATTAGCATTGTTTTGTCACTCTTATTTGTATAAATTCTGTAAGATGCTGAAATGTTTTAGATGAGAATTAATAGCATCCCAGAAAACGAAATTTTGTGTTGGAGAAACAGATTAATACATTGTAAAAATTACTTAACCCTTTATCTACTGACGGTACTTATAAGTATCTTTAAAATAACTTGTTATAAAATTCATGCAATACATCGATTAGTAGTAATACAGTTTAGAATGAGTTATAGATGCATTACTTTATTTTGTTCCAAAAGAATTATTGGTTACACAAAGCAAAAATATTTTTAAAAGGAAGATTTATTGTGCCTTTGAATCTTTTCAGCTTTCTTGGCGTTTGGAGGGGGGGAGGGGATTTTCAATTCGGAAATATTTCTATATTTCTATTGTAAGAACATTACATTTGTACATTTCCTAATTCTACAAAATAGTACTAAGAAAAATATTTAAAATAAAAGATTTGTGTGGGGTTATAAATATTGCACAAAATCCCTATAAATTCAAATTTAATTAATCCTTCAAAATACTTCTACAATCCTTCTAAAATTTATTAAAGGAATATGTAAATCTTCTAGTGTAGTTTCAAAAATTCAAGAAAAATGCTTTAGAAGATAAAATTTTCATGAATTCATAATTCAGTACATAAAGGGTTAACATTTCCAAATATTAGAGCTAGCGAAAAACTTTTCCCTTTTCAGAAATTTTGCTTTCAATCTTGAAAATGTATTGGTTTCTGAGGTTTCTGAATATAGGGGAATGTTTATCGGTATCATGATTAAGTGAGAAGCAATTATACAGTGTGTGAATAAAAGAATGTCTTAGTTATAAATTTTGATAGTATTAACTGTAAGCGTTGTTGCGTTTTGGTTCAAGGTTACCCATAAAGAGTAACTCACAAAGTTTTAGATATGTGCATGCGCGAGTACTGCTTTTTTATTAACTCGTTTGCAGTGCCACATTCACAAAATGGTGACTCCTGAGCGTAAAGCGTTATTGCTTGGCTGAAGATTTATAAAGCATACACTAACGGCAAAAAATTCCTTTGGGTTGTATAAAAGATCGTGTCTACTTTCCACCGCTACCTAATGATTTGCCAGAGTTAATACACAGAATGGATGAGGGTACTGCTTGTATTACTCCGGACTTGTTAATTGAAATGTGGAAAGAATTGGACTTTATGTTGGTTGTGTGGCGTAAAACTAATGATGCACATATTAAACGTTTGTATCAAAAACTTGGTTAGTTTACCTTCAGTTTGATGTATGATTTGTTATAAATAGTCACCTTTTTCAAACACAATCACGGCGTATTTTAAAGTGTGCTAAAAATATATCTTCATATTAGACGTAAAGAACAAAACTGTCCATTAATATTATCAAAAAGAAATTTTCAATTTAATAATTGATTTCTAAAAAATGTTAACGGTTTGTGAGATAAACTTTATCTTTAAAACTCTACAAAATTTTATTAATAGCGTGAAATGGGCAACTCGATGTTATCACATTTATCTTAGTGAATTTAGCAAATATGTATCATGCTTATACACAACATCCAAATAATGCGGTTAGCTGTAAGCAATCAAGAAAAAAACAATTTATCAGAATAAGTGAGAAATAATGTTATTGTGTTAATTGAAGCGATAAATGTCATCGGTTCATCATGGGGAATCTTATTCGGATATGTTCTGTTTTAATATGAGTTTTTTTTTTTTTTTTTTCATTTTATTTATATTTGATTTATTTATGCTATACGTTCTTAGTGGTTATAATTGCGTTTGTGGCGAAAACAAAAATCAAAATTTTTTTTTTCTACGTAAAACATCCTTTCGATAATTTTGCGATATAATTGGATCTAATGGCATCTCTGTTAATCGAAACAATTAATTTTATATCTAGTTACGCGAATTATATTTACTCATGTTTGCAAAACGCCTACAAACGTTGACCTTTTTGCATGTGCATTCGTAATTATATAAATACGTAGCACCTATAGTCGTCGTTCGCTCCGTCTGTCCGTCCGTCCGCATATATCAGGGCAAAAAACACCCAACCGAATGGTCTGAAATTTTAAATAAATAATTGCTGCAAAATTTTGTCGAGTCATTTCAAATTTTATGAAAATCAGATGTATAGTTCAATAACAGGGACAGTCAAAAATCAATGGGAAAAAATTATTTCAAATGCATTTTAATGATGTTACAGCCTTTCGAACAGAATGAAATTGATATGCACTTGTGAAGTGCACTGAAATATACATTCAGTACAATATGCAAATAAAAACAAACTTAAAGAACAGTTTTCAAATATCTTCTGGAATAAGGGATTTATAAATATAATATTAATGAAATGATTTATAACAATATTGAATCTACATCAAATGACTATTAATTAAGAAATAATTAAAGAGGACTAATTTAACCTATTCTCCATGAATTTCTGATGGCAAGATAAATGAATAGCACTACTCACAAAGTAAAATAATCCTTAATAAGCATATTATTTGAGCTTAATATTTATAAAATTAGTTATAGTGCGAACGCACCTCATTTGCCACGTTTGACGTGCGATTTCCAACTTGTTCTCTTTAAATTACGAGGGCTATTCAATAAAGAATGATCAAAATTTTTTACTAGCCTACTTTGTTGCACACAAATTTACTTTTATATTCAGTTGTGAGCTTATGCACGATGAATACGTGGTAATTGTTTTATTTATTTATTTCCAGTAGAACGTCAGTGGCAACCATGAAAGTTCAGATGTTCAGTATCGCCTGCAGGAACGATGTAGCCAATACGCAATAAACAGTGTGCTCTTGCCAGCTGGATATTTTGCTTTCGCCAGAAGAAATCGTCAGCCGAATCGTATGATATAGGAGAATTATGAAGAGTTTGTTTTTGTCTGTAGCACAGTTAGAAGGACAGGCATCCCCGATTTACATATTACACGACTTGCGTAAATTCACAGTTACGTAATAAATCTCGAAAATTACATTTGTGAACATCATACAAAGTTGCAAACTTTTTATAATTATTTTATAAATAAAATATATAGATATAAGCCACAACCATAATATAGTTTATATATTAGATGGCTATATTTTTATTTGTATATGCAATCAAATCTACAACAAAACAACTTAATCTTTATTGTTAGTTAATCATTGTAGTCATCTGATTCATAAATACAGTTTGTGCTTATCCAGGATTATTTTACTTTGTGAGTGCTATTCATTTGTATTGCCATCAGAAATTCATGGAGAATAGTTTAAATTAGTCCTCTTTAATTATTTCTTAATTTTATAGTCGTTTGATGTAGATTCAATATTGTTATAAATCAATTCATTAATATTAGATTTATAAATCCCTTATTCCAGAAGATATTTGAAACTTGTTCTTTCAGTTTGTTTTTATATTTTTTCTTACTTTTATAGTTTATATACGAGTAAATACTGTCGCATGATGCTTTATTTATAAAATAATACGGTGTAAATAATATATATATGTATATATACACATATATATATATAATAAATATTGCAGTTTCTTACAAAATTTTACCTAAGCAACTTACAAATTCGGCCTACGTAAAATGCAAGTTATGTAAAACTTTACGAAACGCATAATTTAAGTAAGATTAAGCTGTGTATTAGGCCTGTAAGTGTGATATGCTTAAGGAAAAGAAAGACAATCATCTTCAAAGGAATGTGAACCGTGAGTTCGTGTAACTGCGCTAACAGATGTCAGTATTAATAACGTCGATTTAACACTAGAACGCCCGGAAGGAGTCGATTCGACTCCAACCATACGATTAAATGTCATTTGAAACCAGAAATTCTTTCAAAAAATTAGTTAAATTTTAAAAACACAGATTTACGTTAAATAAATCAGTCAAATAATTTTAAATAAAAATTCTGGTCCAAAATATTTTTATGAAACTTGAGTAAAATTTCCGGGCGTTCTAGTGTTAATAATAATTTAATGACGTCGCTATTATTATTACAGAACAGATAGGAGAACTGAGATATATAGGAGAATCGTTAAAAATATTGCAGTTGCAGTTATAATCGCGTACACCCATACATTGGTTAAAGAAAAGTGAATTTTTTTTTATCATTAGAAGCATTGGTGAAAACGGCGGAGGCAATTTTGAGGGACGTATTTAAACAAAAAATTCCAACATGTCTTTGAAGTGTTGTGAAAAAACGTGGGACAAGTTCATTGCATTGAACATGAACTACTTTGAAATATAGCATTAAAATTTAAACGGTAAGTGTGGAAATGCTGATATGGAAAATTTACGATCAATCTTTATTGAACAGCCCTCGTATTTCAATTATTCTTCAGGTAGCAGATGCACTTCAAAATTTTGTAATTCATGCAAGAGGATTCCGTCATTATAAGAAGAAAATAATGCTCTAAAGCAGCGGTTTCCAACCTTTATTTGTACGCGACTCACCTTTAAGTAAAAAAAGTTTTCGAGACCCAGTTAATACGAGGGTATATCTAATGTAAGTATGGAAATTGTTGTATGACCTCCATAGGCTATCGGCTATCCTATCCTATGAAAAGGCAGAATGATGGAATTTATATCAAGGTTAAAGCTGGTTAATTTTAACCTTAAGTCACTTTCCACATGCCGTTTGTTCCTGTACTCGTTTTTGAAAAACAGCAAAGTAGAAAAGCCACGTTCACACAACTGTGACGTGCTGAATTTCATCAAGAACCTCGAAGCTGAATGAGATATTTCTGAATATTTTTCTCGTGTATTCACCCAGAGAAAATTAAGGATTTTTCCGTGAAAACTGTCTTCGAAGAAGAATCGCAAGACTGCTCAATTAACGAACCTTCTTCAGGTGTTGAGAGTTTTGCGTTAAAAAAAAAAAAATCTTCATCAAAAAGATTTGTAATCCACAAGTAAACCTTGTCATCTTTAGGAAGGTTGCTTCTAAAACAATTTTATTTTATTAGTAAACGAATAGACAACATTTCCATTTTTAACACGTACAAAAATCTAAAATTCTTAGAGTTACTTGAATTAAAAACAAATATCTTAAGATAAAACGAAGTCTAGAATTTACTAATAATTTATGGAAAATTTTAAAAATTACTTTAGGCCTGACGCCAATGCTTCAAGGTGCTCTTTCATGGTTTTTACCGTTTCCTTGCTGAGTTTTGTTCCGCATGATTCCAGGAATTCCTGCAAGACAGGAACCGCATCAAAATTATTTTCTACTACCTTGTAGTTCCATGGTTCGAATTTTTTTTATCATTGTATCGATAATGTCCATAAACAAGTGCATAAAACTCGTGTTCGTCCTTTCCTTGTAGCGTCAAGTTCATTATATTGAGCGCACTGAAAATATCAGCCAAATATGCAAGGCATTTTATCCAGTTCTCATCGAAAACACATTTAATAAAGTAGCTTATGGATTTACGGTGATTATCTTGCTTAAAACGTCTTAGTACTATTCTTAGTACGTCACGATGTTCATATAATCTTCACAGTACTTTACCTCACGACAGCCATCCAGCTTCACAATGAAGAAGTTGTTGGTGTTCACTGTCCATTTAGTCACACAACACGCAGAACAATCTTGAGGTTTTACACCGTGATTTAATAAAGTTAACAATTTTCAAAGCATCTTCCAGAGATTTCTTTAGGCACTTGTCCAAACCTTTTACTGCCGGAGCCTCTCGATGAAGGCTGCAATGAGTCCATTGCACTGAAGCGGACATTGACGTAACTTTGGCAACTAAACCCGAATAAATGCCGGATTTTGAACGGGCACCATTAGTTGTCAAGCCTACACATTTTGACCAATCAATCTCATGTTCTTAAAAAATATATCAGCATATTTAATTTTTTTCCTTTCCCATAGCTCTTGTAGGCAAGGGCTTGGAAAAAAGCACTTCTTCTTCCAAAGAATCGTTTAATTCAAAACGGACGTAACAAAATGGTAGTTTTCATTATTCAAAGCGGTAGTAAATTGAGAACTAAGAATGGAGGAAAACCCTGAAAGTCCGAAAGAGGGAGTTTTTCAAAAGAGCGAAAAAAAGAAGGCGAAACCACCTCATTTGCACGTTTGATGTACAATTTCCGACTTGTTTGAACTATTGCTACAAGGAATATAACCTCAAGCGTTCTCTTGTTTGATGAGCTTGGCACTTAAGACATTTTTTCGTAAAAAAAAAGAGATTTTTGATTTAGCGTTTCCATTCTTCGTCCTCAATTTGCCTGGCCAGCAGCATCTGTGCTTTGGTCAAGCTATAGTGAAAAATAATCACTATGCTTCAGAACTGAAATCATTGCTTCCTCGACCAATTACACATTTAATCGATTCTCCTTTTTACAATGGTGTTTGATAATGATATTTCATTTATTCTTTTGTTATTTTGTAAATCAAACAAAGCATTAGATATTATTTAAGCCGCATGTAAAATAAATTCCTCGCCCTTTGTGTGAGCTGCTCCTTGCTCTTCTGTTAACAAGGATAACTGAGACGACTACATGGTAGTTTGTTTACGTTGTTGCCGTAACGCTGACTTTGCCATTCTAGATTTGGTCGAAAGATAATGCCGTTTTTTTAATTCTGTACAGAGGAGGCTTGATTGACAAGTACTTTTCAAGTTTTTATGACTTCATACTTGCTTTGGATAAGTTTTCACAGCAAATTACGTACTGAGGTATCGGCTCCTCTTCAGTACCCGAAAACATAAATCCCCCGTATTTCGAATAATCCGGGTTATACTTCCGCAGACACGTCTTTTGCTTTTAGCGTTGTTAGCAATGCAATTATAAATACTTGGCTATGACTCAGTAACAGCTTCACACTTACTATTAGCAGCGGTGAATGTTGAAGGTTCCTCACCATTTGGATTCTCTCTTTTATTGCACGATCCCGTCCTGAACCATCATTCCATAATGACACTAAATCTACACTTAATCGAAAAAAATGTAAACAATCACTAAAACTGCTATCAGATTCACTAACTTTTCGAGCAATTTTTGAGCCAACTCTTGATTTCCTCCAACTTTTTGCAAAATATTGTCTCAGCACCCAATGTAATAGCAAACAGCAATATCCCCAACTTTTTATCCACAAGTCTAAAAAAGTCTGCGCTAGCAGCGACTTTTCCTCCCAAATTTCAATATTTCAGCTAATCGGAGATAAGCGATTGATAGGAATAGGCGATAAATATTAACGGCTAGTACTAGTAGTACTGGTTTTCCTCCAACTTTAGCAACGACAATTGTAACATTTTTCTCCTTTGAACGGGAAAAAGTTGGGTTAAAATCGGCTTAAAAGCTGGTTGCTCGAAAAGTTGGTGAATCTGATAGCAGGTTTACTCCACAAGCAAAGGAAGACTGTTCCGTTTCAAGAACAAACAAGAAAACAGCAGAAAGCAAAAGCGTGGATAGTGTGCGAGCGCATCCCCGTTCGGGAGGATAGCGGAGGTTCCAGGGTTGCCATAATGACAAAACGACTACTGCCAAGGTCACAACATAATAGTCACTGACTTTTTAAGAAAACACTGTCTTCTCACGAAGTTTGAGTTTAAGCAAAAAGCGTTCGCGATTATTGCAGTTGTAAAATTCTTTTTTTTTTCTTTTTTCTTTAACGGATTAAATAAAAGATATATTTGTGGCAAACATTTTATTGAAAAATTTATCAATTACACAGTTTTAATTTAAAAATTATTTATTTGTTTCAGGAATTTTCAGCTTTGTTTGACTTTTCATACCTATAATTTAAAAAATATTTTTGTTATTATCATAAAAATAGTATCGTTCTCGTATACTATTATTATATTTATTTTGGAATTCATAAAATGTATTTGTATTTAATCATTTTAAATTTAAATTGTTTTAAGAAAATAGCGGTTTTTCGCTTAATGTTAACTCTTTTTTTTTTTTCAAATAAAATATTTGAAAAAAAATTAAATTGCTTATTTGTTTGTTTATATTACATTTGTGACTTAAACAATATAATAGACATTAACAGAGTGGGTCATTTTGTATTTATAGCGGGTAAAGAAATACTGAAGTGCTTTTTTTTTAACATATGACATTTTTAATAATAATTATGAATTGTAAATATAAAATTCACAAATATAAAAAGAAAAAAAAATGTTTAGCTATCATATTTGTACACAGAAATTTATTATGGAAGTAATAAAATATATTTAAACTTAATAATTTTAAATTAAAATAGTTTTAAGAAGATAGCGATTTTTCGGTTAATTTTATACTTTTTTTTATGAAAAAAAAAATTACTTATTTGTATGTTTATGTCACATTTTGTGACATTTTAAATAATAATTGGCATTTTTAAATTTTAAATTTACAAATATTAAAAAAAAAAAAATTGTTCAGAATGCTTACAGATAGATAACTTACTAATAAGTCACGTAATCTTTAAGACTTCACAAAATTATTTAGAAAATTACAATTCAACAGCTTATACTTTATCTTAATAAATTTAAGAATTAGCTATCACGCCTGTATACAGAACGCAAAGAGCGTAATAATATTAAGCGATATCTAAACAGGAAAAATACAATTTACCTATAAAAGTTAGAAACAATGTTATAGTGTTAGTCGAAGTGATTAATAATATCGTTGGTTAAATAAAAATTGTTTATTTATTATGTCACCTTTCAATACGAATTTTAGTTTTATTTAGATTTTATTTATTTGTGCTAAAAGTGTAGAGTCGATCATTTTTGTATTCATACAGTGGTGTAGTCGTAAAAAAATCAGAGGGTATACGCTTTAAGCAGAGGGTATACGCTCAAGGCAGGAGGTATACTCTAGATAGCATATGCTATATCTTTTATGAGAAACAGAGGGTGTACGGTGTTCCTTAAAAAATCCAGAAGGTATACGGCATTTACCACCTTATACCCTCCACTACATCTCTGTATTCGTAGTGAGTAAAGAAATATCGAAGGGCTTTTTTTTTAATGTATGACATTTTCCCGGTATTTTTGGGATGTAATTGGATCTGATGAAAGTATAAGGTGGGTACAGAGAAAATATATCTGTTAATCGAAATAATCAAATAAAAATAAGTTTTGTATCTATTTTTACATTATTTATACTTTTTGTAAGTAAAAAGCATGCTTTGTATTATTTTGAACTTATCTAACACCATGGAAGTATTTTTCTAAATCATGAATTATATTTTACTGAAGTTGTATTTTTACATTAAGTTTATCCTATGTTCATATTCTGCATTATTTCAGGAAGGAGTCTACCTGTCAGAATAAATCAGAAAAATTGTTGTTAGGCAAGTCGAGTATACAAACGTCATCTGAGACTTTCATTTGGTCTTAGCTACTTATAATGCAAATTTTTAAAAATGTTATTTTTTCCCCTGTATTATTCTGTAAGTGTATATAGAATATTAAATGAATATCTGTTTAACCATATCCTACAAAATTTAACTTATGAAAATAGATATCATTGCGAATTTTTAAATAATTTTTTTTATTATTTAGTACTTTTAATACTGAAATAGCTTTTAAGGAGTGACATCATATTGATAGTGGCAACATGTGACAAATACATTTATTTTTTAATGCATTTTTTTTAACTTTGCACAATTTCATTTTTTACACAGTCAAATAGGGAAAAAAATGTTCATTAAAAAAATGTGCTTTGTTTGAAAACTATATAATAAATTAATGATTTTTTGAAGTTTTTTTAAATAATTTTTAAACATGATTTTTTAAAAATCCATCTCTAAGGCATGCAACTCGATTCCAAAAGATTAACCGTTTTCACTTAAAACGATATCAATATTTCAGCATTTATTTCTGGTTATATTCCATAACAAAAATTTAAATTTCATGAATAAAGAAATGAAATAATACAAATAAAACACAAATTTAACAGACATGTAATCGAGCCACACCCTTAAACCGCTGAAATTATCATAATCAAAAAGCTGCTTAGGTTCCAAAACCTTTGGTTATATATATCTTTGGTCTTAAGCTGTTGACTTCTGGTATGCGGCTAATAGGGAATTATCAATTTTAAAATATTCTAAAACTTTATTTGAAACAAAACTGATATTTTTCATTGACCTTTTTGGCGTCGTTTTTAGCAATCTGAAGATAGATATGAAATGCAAAAAAGGCTGTTAGAGTTTACAATTAAACAAAAAATATATTTTTTCCTATATTCTGTAACCCAGGTCGTCGGTGTTCCATACCCTAGTATAAAATAATGTAAAATTCTTAAAATATACGCTTACAAATTTGTTTGTGTAACATTTAAAAAAAAAAAAAAAAGTTCCATAAAAGTTTCAATTTCTTTTTAAAATTTGTTAAAACTTGAGTTATTATTAAGTTTTATTAAAAGTATATCACCTTAGATTACACATTAGTAGTTAAGCTATCCGTTACATGATTAACAGGTAAAAATTAAATTTAAAAATTCAAAAAACCCGACTGCGTAAAAAGCGAACTAATTAATTCTTTCTCATCAATGTAAACTATTTTTTATATTACTTACCTATTTTTTTTATTTACTTGTATTGATGACTTTTAAGTTGTGTTTAATTGTTAGTTTCTATCTATAAACACTGTTTGATGAGGCCTATAGATGTCTATGAGAGTTAGAGTTAAATTAAAGCTAGAGATCCTACCTACACAACTTTTAGGTGGTGTAATATTTAAACAGAGCTTCTGACTGTAAAATAGTCAATGAAACATCGTCTTCATTTTGAAAGACCTATACCCCGATATGCCACTCAATAGGGTGCGTAAAAATTTTTTTTCGTCTCCACCGTCATTTTGTATTTTACGGCCGCCATTTTGAATTTATAAAAACAAAACCTTGCCTATAACTATTGGACGGTTAAGATGAATCGATAGAGACTCATTCATTAAAATCCATCCAGCCGTTGGAATGTTTCAAGAGTATAGAGAAATCAACATTCCCAGATACGCGTGAAACACATAACTCTTCTATGATGTCGGGTAAAATTTTACTTTCAGTCATTAGTTTTTTTAAAAAAAAGCTTTAAGAGTTAGTCTCATAAAATTTATATTTTATAGCAAGACACAGAATTGCTAAGGCACAATATTTTATTGATAGCAGGAAATTGGTTAAAGCTAATTCATCTTGGGGCTTCCAAAAACATCGAACAAGTCTAGATACAAGAAGCAAATAGCATAATGATATGGTTAGATTTATTAGCATGTCAGGAACAAACCTATTTAAAAGGATAAAATTAAAATAATGCTACTGTGTTACATGAATGTATGAATGTCACCGGTGGTCCGATAGGGCTTTTCATGTATTCATAACGTCTTTCAAGCAATTTTGTTTCAGTTTATTTTCATTTACCCTTTTATTTGTTTTTGCTATATGTTCGTATTAAAAAGGCTTAAGGGTCAATATCTGGAAACTGGAAACTTTGCGTCCACTGCCAATAATATTCCATTAATTATACTAAAACAAAAAACTGAAAAATGTAATATATTGTAACATTTGTTATAACAATTACCAATGATAAATGGGCATATGATGATGGATAAATATTTCATTTTAAGTTTTAAACAAACGAAATTATCATTTCAGTCCCTGTCCCCAGGTACAAATATCCAATATTAAATGTATGCTGTAAAAATTTTTATAAATATTTTTAACTTTTGCTATTATATATTTATACCGATATATATATATATATATATATATATATATATATATATATATATATACAGTATGGAAAAATATAATGCTCCCTTACTCGTATAGATTGTATAGTAAAATACTGTAGTAAATATATTTGTCCCTGATGTTGACCATCATCTCAGTCCCTCTAACCACACATTTAGGTTCAGAGATACTAGGTGGCGCTGGCAGAATTATTTCCATTGCAACAGCAACTATAGTTCAACTATCCACCATGGATGAAGGGAAGTTGTTCTTCTCATTGTTTCATTTTTTTGAAATATTTAGTTTTTGTTCTGAAAAGGGATGAGTATTTTTTATAGCATCGTTCATGTCTCCCTATTTAATTTATCTATTAAAAAAAGCTTATTGCAACTTTATTTATGTAACATACAAATGTCACATGGAATATTTAATCATTTACATGTGTTCAAAATGATTCAACAAAATGGCTGTGAATATTTTATTGATAGCAGGAAATTGGTTAAAGCTAATTCATCTTGGGGCTTCCAAAAACATCGAACAAGTCTAGATACAAGAAGCAAATAGCATAATGATATGGTTAGATTTATTAGCATGTCAGGAACAAACCTATTTAAAAGGATAAAATTAAAATAATGCTACTGTGTTACATGAATGTATGAATGTCACCGGTGGTCCGATAGGGCTTTTCATGTATTCATAACGTCTTTCAAGCAATTTTGTTTCAGTTTATTTTCATTTACCCTTTTATTTGTTTTTGCTATATGTTCGTATTAAAAAGGCTTAAGGGTCAATATCTGGAAACTGGAAACTTTGCGTCCACTGCCAATAATATTCCATTAATTATACTAAAACAAAAAACTGAAAAATGTAATATATTGTAACATTTGTTATAACAATTACCAATGATAAATGGGCATATGATGATGGATAAATATTTCATTTTAAGTTTTAAACAAACGAAATTATCATTTCAGTCCCTGTCCCCAGGTACAAATATCCAATATTAAATGTATGCTGTAAAAATTTTTATAAATATTTTTAACTTTTGCTATTATATATTTATACCGATATATATATATATATATATATATATATATATATATATATATATATATATATATATATATATATATATACAGTATGGAAAAATATAATGCTCCCTTACTCGTATAGATTGTATAGTAAAATACTGTAGTAAATATATTTGTCCCTGATGTTGACCATCATCTCAGTCCCTCTAACCACACATTTAGGTTCAGAGATACTAGGTGGCGCTGGCAGAATTATTTCCATTGCAACAGCAACTATAGTTCAACTATCCACCATGGATGAAGGGAAGTTGTTCTTCTCATTGTTTCATTTTTTTGAAATATTTAGTTTTTGTTCTGAAAAGGGATGAGTATTTTTTATAGCATCGTTCATGTCTCCCTATTTAATTTATCTATTAAAAAAAGCTTATTGCAACTTTATTTATGTAACATACAAATGTCACATGGAATATTTAATCATTTACATGTGTTCAAAATGATTCAACAAAATGGCTGTGAATATTTTATTGATAGCAGGAAATTGGTTAAAGCTAATTCATCTTGGGGCTTCCAAAAACATCGAACAAGTCTAGATACAAGAACCAAATAGCATAATGATATGGTTAGATTTATTAGCATGTCAGGAACAAACCTATTTAAAAGGATAAAATTAAAATAATGCTACTGTGTTACATGAATGTATGAATGTCACCGGTGGTCCGATAGGGCTTTTCATGTATTCATAACGTCTTTCAAGCAATTTTGTTTCAGTTTATTTTCATTTACCCTTTTATTTGTTTTTGCTATATGTTCGTATTAAAAAGGCTTAAGGGTCAATATCTGGAAACTGGAAACTTTGCGTCCACTGCCAATAATATTCCATTAATTATACTAAAACAAAAAACTGAAAAATGTAATATATTGTAACATTTGTTATAACAATTACCAATGATAAATGGGCATATGATGATGGATAAATATTTCATTTTAAGTTTTAAACAAACGAAATTATCATTTCAGTCCCTGTCCCCAGGTACAAATATCCAATATTAAATGTATGCTGTAAAAATTTTTATAAATATTTTTAACTTTTGCTATTATATATTTATACCGATATATATATATATATATATATATATATATATATATATATATATATATATACAGTATGGAAAAATATAATGCTCCCTTACTCGTATAGATTGTATAGTAAAATACTGTAGTAAATATATTTGTCCCTGATGTTGACCATCATCTCAGTCCCTCTAACCACACATTTAGGTTCAGAGATACTAGGTGGCGCTGGCAGAATTATTTCCATTGCAACAGCAACTATAGTTCAACTATCCACCATGGATGAAGGGAAGTTGTTCTTCTCATTGTTTCATTTTTTTGAAATATTTAGTTTTTGTTCTGAAAAGGGATGAGTATTTTTTATAGCATCGTTCATGTCTCCCTATTTAATTTATCTATTAAAAAAAGCTTATTGCAACTTTATTTATGTAACATACAAATGTCACATGGAATATTTAATCATTTACATGTGTTCAAAATGATTCAACAAAATGGCTGTGAATATTTTATTGATAGCAGGAAATTGGTTAAAGCTAATTCATCTTGGGGCTTCCAAAAACATCGAACAAGTCTAGATACAAGAACCAAATAGCATAATGATATGGTTAGATTTATTAGCATGTCAGGAACAAACCTATTTAAAAGGATAAAATTAAAATAATGCTACTGTGTTACATGAATGTATGAATGTCACCGGTGGTCCGATAGGGCTTTTCATGTATTCATAACGTCTTTCAAGCAATTTTGTTTCAGTTTATTTTCATTTACCCTTTTATTTGTTTTAACTATATGTTCGTATTAAAAAGGCTTAAGGGTCAATATCTGGAAACTGGAAACTTTGCGTCCACTGCCAATAATATTCCATTAATTATACTAAAACAAAAAACTGAAAAATGTAATATATTGTAACATTTGTTATAACAATTACCAATGATAAATGGGCATATGATGATGGATAAATATTTCATTTTAAGTTTTAAACAAACGAAATTATCATTTCAGTCCCTGTCCCCAGGTACAAATATCCAATATTAAATGTATGCTGTAAAAATTTTTATAAATATTTTTAACTTTTGCTATTATATATTTATACCGATATATATATATATATATATATATATACAGTATGGAAAAATATAATGCTCCCTTACTCGTATAGATTGTATAGTAAAATACTGTAGTAAATATATTTGTCCCTGATGTTGACCATCATCTCAGTCCCTCTAACCACACATTTAGGTTCAGAGATACTAGGTGGCGCTGGCAGAATTATTTCCATTGCAACAGCAACTATAGTTCAACTATCCACCATGGATGAAGGGAAGTTGTTCTTCTCATTATTTCATTTTTTTTGAAATATTTAGTTTTTGTTCTGAAAAGGGATGAGTATTTTTTATAGCATCATTCATGTCTCCCTATTTAATTTATCTATAAAAAAAAGCTTATTGCAACTTTATTTATGTAACATACAAATGTCACATGGAATATTTAATCATTTACATGTGTTCAAAATGATTCAACAAAATGGCTGTGAAGCTTTTAAGACAAAAACATCACCTCAGTCCCCATTATTAGACACTGATTAGGGTGTTAACAGACACTTTCTTCCATAAAAGTTTATCCTACGCATAAAATATACATCCTTGATCTCAAAACACTACAGCATTCAAATGACAAAACATGTATCATATTATATATTTGTATTTGGAATTTTGTACATTAATTCAAAAAAAATAAAAATTCTGGAATGAAATTGTCCAGTTTTCAGATATTGACCCTTAAAATAATTATTCTGTAAAATAATTAAAAACATATCAAAGTTATTTATTTGTACAAATAGATTTCTAAAACAATACGTCGATAATCATATAAAAGTGACCTTTGCAACATTCGTGGAAGTTTTAAAGTATATCATAGAACAATTATTATTTAACAATACGCAATCGAAAATGTTTTAAAAATCTGTAAGTAAATAATAGAGAGATGGGTATTTAAATGATTTAATGTAAATATGTGTTATAGCTGATATTTATTAATACTAAAGGACTATAATTTTATATAAATATATAAATGCATGTAAAATTATATATAAAACAATGCAATAACAATTTAACTAGGAATTTAACTATTTGAGGAAATTTTGTTTTTCAATTATAAGTCAATTAATTTTTATTATTTAAAAAATCCTTACAGGCCTCTAATACATACACGAATAATAAAATGGTACCTTCGTTCTCTACAGATAAAACATAAAAAAAAGAAATTTAAAGAAAAGGAAAAAAAAAAAACATTTAAAAAATAACTTTTTTAACCACCAAAAAAAATTTAAATGTTTGCAATGACTCAAAATATTGTATAGTACTGAACAGACATAAAAAACAATTTAAAAGTATTTAAATCATTTTAATAATGATTTTCGGTTTTCATTTTTTTAAATAAATCATGTTAAAATACTTTAAAAACTCATATTATGTTTTAAGTATGGTTTACGGCTAAAAAATAGTTTGCTACTAATCGGCAATACTGGTCTTTAATTTGAAAAATAATTTTCTTGATAAAATTCTATAATATTAAACACACAAGAATTTTGAGAACTATGATAAGAAATAAATTTTACTTGCTCATTGCAGAACAAAATGGGGTATTTCGCAAGCTTTCAAACAAAACAAAAAGAACAAGTAGCAACAATTGAAAAAAATAAATCTATCTTTATTCTTAAACAGCACAAGTGTTGCCATCTACATGTTGAAAATCGATTTAATAATATTTTCAGAATGTATTTTATTGGCCACATTCGGGATTATAGCTTCAATATTATTCTAATAGTATTTTAGAAGCCTAAATTGGGTATGATTCAAAAAGGCAACACTGGGTATATAAGGGTTAGCATACTCTACAACAAAAATTCTTGATTTTACAGTACATTATTGGCACACCAGCTGTCAGTTTCATAAAGTAAATAAACAGTAGTATACCGTCTTATACTAGCAGTAATACACCGCCTTCTACTAACAGTAATATATAGTATATTACTGCTTAACGATAAATTACTGCTTATTTTACGGTTTATTATTGTTTATTTTACGGTGTAACACTGATGGCTGGGGGTGCCAGTGTTATACATTAAAGCTAACATTATTATGATTTTTTTCAGTGTGCAGGACAATTATTAATTAACTGTACGCAATAAAAAATTTCTTAACCAACAGCTGTGAAAATATTACTTTAGTGGCTTATAAATTATTCATGCAGCAAAATAATGTATTTACTATTTCTTCATAAATATAATTCATTTACTGACAGTACAAAAGTAATTTTATTTATCGACCTTACAAAAGTATTTTTTTTTATTCCTATATATAATTAAATTTCTATTCAGTGAACCTCTTAATTTTTAGATACTCTCGAATTTTCTTTACATTATCACTTGATCTTTCTGAAGACAATGGTTAGAACTTGGATAATTTTCAATTTTTTACTTTCATACTCAAACAAGATATATTAATAAATAATGCGGTATTCTACCTGAAAAAGAAGGTATTTAAACATCGACTATTTGCATAAACTAATATGGATAAAGTGATTATAGTCTTTTTTCAAAAAAACAAACAGTTTTATTTTTTTTATTAAAAAAAAGTAAAGATTTTTTATGCATGAGAGAATTTGTGTATCAATTATATTTTAATATTATTTATATTTTTATCCCTCTAACATAACGATATATCAAAATCAAAAGGATAGCTTCAATCCCTCTTACTGATAATATGCAAAAGTAAAAAATGAAAAAAATAGTCAATTTTGGCCGCCTATGAGTAAGGTGTTTTTCTTCTTCTTCTTCTTCTTCTTCTTTTTTTTTTTTTTTTTTAAACAAACAGTTCATTTATCTTATAACCAAATAAAGTTAATTTAAGTATGAGAGAACTGGTGTATCAATTATGTGTTCATGTTATTTATACTTTATCCCTCTAACATAACGACTTATCAAAATCGAAAGGGTACCTTCTTTCCTTCATTGTGATAATATGCAAAAATTAAAATGGGAACAATTTTAAAAATATTAAAAATAGCCAATTTTGGTGACTTTTTCTTCTTTTTTCTTTTTTTAACAAACAGTTTTATTTATCTTATAACCAAATAAAGGTTTTTTAAGTCCCTCTTTGTAACAATATACGAAAGTCAAAATAGTTACAATTCAAAAAATAGCCAAATCTAGTCCCCTATGAGTTAGATGTTTATTTTTTCTTAAACAGTTTTATTTATCTTATAACCAAATTAAGTTTTTTAAATACGAGAGAATTGGGGTATCAATTATACTATGTTAATGTTATTTATATTTTTCTAAATCTAACATAGCGAGTTATCAAAATCAAATCTTTCCGTTTTTGTGATAATGTGCGAAAGTCAAAACAACAAAGATGTAAAAAAAAAAATAGCAAATTTCGGCAGCCTAAAATGGTAAGTCTAATAATAGAATTAAATTTAAAAAATCAAAAAACCCGACTGTGTAAAGTGAAACAATTTTTTATATTACTTACATATTATTTTTTATTTACTTGTATTGGTGACCTTTAAGTTGCGTTTCATTGTTAGTTCCTATCTATAAACACTGTTTTGATGAGGCTTTGAGATGTCTATGAAGGTTAGAGTTGAAGTAAAGCTAGAGATCCTACATACACAACTTCCAGGTCATGTAATATTTAAACGGAGTTTCTGACTGCAAAATAGTCATTGAAACAGCGTCTTCATTTTGAAAGACCTATCCAATGACATGCCACTCAAAAATTGGGGGTGCGAAAAACTTTTTTTTCGTCTCTACCGCCATTTTGCATTTTATGGCCGCCATTAAGAATTTATAAAAAAAACCTAGCCAATAACCATCGGACGGTTAAGACGAATCGATAGAGACCTCATTCATTAAAATCCATCCAGCTGTTGCTATGTTTCGAGGGTATAAAGAAATCCACTTACCCAGATACGCGTGAAACACATAACCCTTCTTGTCTGTCGGATAAATAAAAAATTCAACAATTTAAGACTAAGCGAAAAATTTACTGTAAGCTATTATTTCATGTAAACTTTGCTGTAATGCTCCTTATGACAAAAGCTATGGCATTATACTGTATTTTTTTGAGTGATTTTTCATGTAAATCAACATTAGTTGGAATAAATCAGACAGAAAAAAGTCCTTCCGGCCAGTGCCGGAAGGAAGAGGTAGCTTTCATATTTCTTATTTTAAAAAAACCAACTTATATTATTCAAACACACGAAGCTCAATTAAGTGAAAACCAAATGTAGGAGATTCAATACTAATTTTTATCAATACTAAATCATTATGAATGAGAATTTCGCGAAATTAGTCAGCTGTATCCAAGCTGCTTTTATTTAAAGTAACACAGAGCTGCCAAGTCTCCGGCTTTTTGGATACCAGTATTTTAATACATAAAAAATTGTTTTATTTAATTAGAACAATTGGGCGATTTAAAGGAACAACATTTTTTCTAAAATAATAGTGGTGTGCAAAAAGCCGGAGACTTGACAATTCTGGTAACTTATATTTGGCTGCCAAATTCGGCGATTTCTTAAAGTGCGTGCCATTTTAAGACAACATGGTGGATGAAGCTAACCAGTGAACTTGGTCGAGACCTTAGTAATTGCTGTGCACATGCTCACTCACATCGGAATCGGTTGATATATACGATTGCTGTCGCAGGCAAAAAATCAGATTTTTCAAAATGTCACCCACGTTAGAAATTGAAACTGCTATATCTGAGCCATTTTTTAAGATAAAGACAAACAAAAAATGCTCCTGAATCCTTATATCAAGGTCAAATACTTAAGAAAGAAACCTTTTTCAATTTCTAATTTTTTTGCATCTCACTTTAAATATATTTTTTTTTATTTAATGGCCGCCATTTTGAAACAAGATGGCTGATGAAGCTGGCCAGCGAACTTGGTCGAGATATTGATGTATACTATCCACATGCCTTCTTCCATCGAAATAGGCGAATACGTGTGGTATCGCGTGACAAATACAAGATCGTTTCAAAGTGTTAGCCATGATAGAAATTCAAAGTGCTATAATTCAACCACTTTTTTAAGATATAAACAAAAGAACAAATTTTCAGAAACAAAAACTGCTCCAGAATCTTTGTATCAAGGCCAAACACATAAAAAAAATCTTTTTCATTTTCCAATTTTTTAATACCTCATTTTAAATTTTAAATTACATTTTTTTTAAAATGGTAACCCTTTTGAAACAAGATGGCGAATGAAGCTGGCCAACGAACTCGGTCGAGACATTGGTATGTACTATGTACAGACCAAGTTACATTCAAATCGGTTCATAAATACGCCTGTTATCGCGTGACAAAAATCAGGTCGTTTTAAAATGTCAGCCACAATAGAAATTCAAAATGTTATAACTCAGCCATTTATTTAGATATAGACGAAACAAAACCTGTTCCTGAATCTTTGTATTAAGGTCAAACACATACGAAAAAAATCTTTTTCATTTTCCAATTTTTTAGTATCTCATTTTAAATTTAAATTTTTTTAAATTTTTTTAAATGGCCGCCATTTTGAAACAAAATGGCGGATGAAGTTGGCCAACGAATTTGGCTGAGTTATTTGTATGTACTATGTACACACCACGGTACATCCAAAACGGTTCATAAATGCGTCTGTTATCACGTGGCAAAAATCAGGACGTTTCAAAATGTCAGCCACACTAGAAATTCAAAATGCTATAACTCAGCCATTTTTTAAGATATAGACGAAATAAAAACTGCTACCGAATCTTTTTATCAAGGTCAAACACATAAGAAAAAAATATTTTTCAATTTTCAATTTTTTGGTACCACATTTCAAATTAAATTTTTCTTAAAATTTTAAATTGCCGCCATTTTTAAACAAGATGGCGGATGAAGCTGGCCAACGAACTCGGTCGAGACATTGGTCTGTGCTATGTATAAACGAAGTTACATCCAAATCGGTTCATAAATACGCCTTTTATCGCGTGACAAATTTCAGGACGTTTCAAAATGTCAGCTTCGCTAGAAATTCAAAATGCTATAACTCAGCCATTTTTTAAGATATAGACGAAACAAAAACTGCTACGGAGTCTTTGTATAAAGGTCAAATACATAAGAAAAAAATATTTTTCCATTTTCAATTTTTTGGTACCACATTTCAAATTTTAAATTTTTTTAAATATTTTAAAGGGTTGCCATTTTGAAACAAAATGGCGGATGAAGCTGGCCAATGAACTCGGTCGAGACATTGGTATGTACTATGTACACACCGAATTACATCCAAATCGGTTCATAAATACGAGAGTTACAGTGTGACATAGGTCAGATATATATATCAATTTTGAACGGAGGGTGGTTTCGGGGTCTGGGGGTCATGATCGATGAAAATATGCCAAAATTTTTTGAAATCGCTTTCCTCTGAACGGCTGCAATAGGTAGCTTTTTGTAAAGAAAGCTACCTAATAAAGCCTATCTGTTAAAGAATCACATGAGCTCCAACTTTGATTAACGTCTTTGCTTTAGTCTGACTGAAGTGGAAATTATTTGATTAAAATATTTTTCTCTTGGACTCTTCTATCGTGTATGTCGAAACTCTGAAATAAATTAAAAATGTGACTTTTATTTCTCAAAGTTTTATTTTAACGTGATTATTTTTATTTTATATATTTTTGAAACGTGTAAATGAAAAAAAAAATGTAAAAGCATTATTATAATATCAACAATAAAGAAAAATCATGCGTCAGGCATAGATTTTGAAACATTTTCCAACACTTCCAGAATACTTTAACAAAACTTCACCTTTAATAAGGTAAAGAAGATAACTAAGTAAACATTTTTGAAAATGCATAACACATTTGAAAACCAAATTTCAATAATTACTGCACATAGATGAAAAGCTACTCCAATCCTTTTATGCAGCTCTGTATATGATCTACAGATTCGTATATATTCTACATAGTAAATTTAGTATAGTTAGAAAACGCATAACACAATTGAAAATTCACTTTTAGCAATTTCTACCGATAGGTGGAAAGGTACTTGAATACTTTTGTATAACCATGTATATTATCTAAAGACTTTTATACACTCAACTTATTCAGCTGAAATTTAAATGAGGCAAAAACATGTTTAAAACTACTGAAATCACACTTCCAGGAATTATTATCGATAGGCGGCCATTTATGCAGTTTTTTTTCCATAGCCCTGTATATGATTTTATTTATACGCTACGAATATCTGTGAGTGTGCTAAATGTAATTGAGCTTGAAAATGCTTAACTTAAAGGAAAAAAACACTATTGAACTATTCACACTCATTCTCAGTGCGAATTCTTTTGTGTAGGTATATAGAATATATATACACCACGTTGTTTGCAAATATTTAATTAAACTTTAAACGCTCCCATAACAGAAAACGCACTTTCAGCAATCATCCCTAATAGACAATACTTCAGATTTAATATTGTATCGGAAATATTTTATGAGTCCCTGTAAATGAAAGATAAATGTGATGCACATCGTATTCTACTGCAGGCATCTTGTAGTAAACTTCAGTCTTGTATGTCAATTTCATCATGTTAGAAATAGTGCATCATAATTAAAATTCGAAGCGAGCAGTTTTTCCCAGTAGATTATTGATTAACCGATTCTTTGGTGTGAACCTGTAAATGAATGATTAATACTTCACCGGGAAAAAATGTGGTTCTGGCATCTAGAATTGTGGTTCTAGAGAAACTAGTTTCATGCCATCCATATGAATTCTAGTTCCCTTTGCTAGAGATTTCTAGAGTCTCCTACAAGAATTCAAGAGCATTTTCCTATATTTTCGTGATAAAATTAATTAAAAATCTCTGTAAATAGATGCGAACACGATAAGTTAATTTTAGTAACTATAATTCTAGTTTATGAAACCATTCCAGAAATCAAGCGACAAATTTTTCGCTACTGAAGCGATGCATTATCGTTTCGTCACCTAGGAAACAAGAGACAAGAAATTCTAGATCTTTTCGTCTTTTCAGCTTAGTTGGTTACCTTATTCGCATAGTTCAGAAATCCATATTTCTAGACTAAGGGTTCAGAAAATGACTTCCTATTCATTCTAGGTAAATGCGGTATTTTTTTCTCAGTGTTTGCACTTCATATTCTACAGAAAGCATGTTTTGGTGCACCTCAGAAATTCATATAAATTTCATTATTAAAATAAATAATCATTGTTTAACGTCTGATATACGATTTAAAAATAAAACATATATTACAATTCATCAGACATACAAGTAAAAATTACATAAATACATTTAATACAATTAAAAAAGCAAACGTTTCGAGCTAAATTTTAGCCCTCATCAGTGCAATAAATAACAATTAAATGATTTGAAAACTATATATCATATTTACTGTTAATAATTATTATCAGTTAAAATTAAAGGAAGTATAAAAAATATCAAAGCAACGCTGTGTATTCAGGTGGAATTGCACATCATTCATGAATCGGCGAAGTTTGCTTACGAATGTTCACACCTTCTAGAAAAACTCTACTTTTAACATTATTGCAACCGAATCTGATAATTGTCATATTTGCGAAATCTGGGATATGGTTTTTTTATTATGTTTGTAACCGAGTATTTATCATCAAAACACGCCGCGATCGATTTTTCTTCATTGACCTTAATATAACGGAATACTTTTGAGTTCCCCTCTACGCGTACCGTATGTGCTACAGGTAACATATTCTATAGCAACCCTCTTCTAGCGCATCTCAATAATGTATATATGCAGGTATGTATAATGTGTTATATTATATATTAGTATGTGTGTTTTATTAGATTTCATTATGTTTAAAATTGTGTAACACTATTAAAATACACCGGAAATTATTTCTTCTTATAGACTGTAATGGAATAGTTTTGAGGGGCCTGCAAATGAACTATGAATGCTACACAGTTCATTTTCAGTACCGAATATGCCACGGCAAACCTCAATAACGAATATCAACCCGAGTATATTTACGCAGGTTAAAGCACGGACAGACAGACGGCCGATAGACAAACCGATGTCAAAAACACTTTTCAACTTGTTGGAAAGTAATCAATACCGTTTGCAGGAATTTTATTTGTGGAATATAGTTTTCTAAAATCAATTAAGATAATTTATGTAAATATTTACCAAACCAAGCTATCCTGAAATATTATTTAAAGACCTTTCTTTTCTCATATTATAAATGTTTTCTGAAAACAACGTCTGGTTTTTCTCACATAAACTTTGTTATTTTAACCTCTTCAGTTCCTGGGTCCCCATACCGGGACCTCTGTTCTTTTCCTTATAAAAACTAAAATGTCCAAATTTTTACATTTTCACATCACTTCTTAATAGCTGAATGTTTTTTTTTTTTTTTTTTTTTTTTTTTTTTTTTTTTTTTTTTTGCGTTCAAAGCAAACGAATAAATGGCAGAATCTAAGCTGATTCCCACATAAAAGAAATGTTATTTTCATCTGAGTTTGCAAAATGCCTAAAAATGCCCAAAAGACAGTATGACCAAGAAAGTAAGAAATTTTCATAAGTATTTAACTTAAATCTTTTTCAATAAAAAATTTTGAGTATTTGTATATTATTTACTTGTTTAAAGTTCTTAAATTTGTGATTACGTTAATTTAGGTTAATGGTTATTAAATCGATGTTTTTAAGGGGGGTTTTAGTTTTAGATCCATATTTTTGAACCTAAATTACTAAGCGCTAAAGGATCAATTTCAGAAAAGATATTTTTTCTGTCATTTAAGATGTCATTTTGTTTGAAAACACCCAATGAATAAGCATTTGTATTATTATTTTAGCTTCGGAATTTAAGAGGATAAATTACAAATGCATTGCTTTAGTATAAAAATTTCTTAGTGACAGGATGTTGAAATTATGTATTATATCGATTATCTCAGTAAATTTACAAAGAATCTATTGAACAATTGACACAACTTTCCCAATTTGTTTACAAACTATCTATCAACAAATCCACTATATTACAAGATAACAGAAACCAAGCAGACTATGAGTTAAAGTGAGATAGAAAGTTATAATGAAGTTAGTCATATTTTGTCAGGAAAAGGCCTATTTATCACAATAAAAGAAATAAGGTTATTGTATTGGTCGAAATGATAAATGTCATCGGTTCAACTGGGATTCTTATCATATTGATTTATTGAGCTGTAACACATAAGTAGAGGGTGGACATTAAAAACAAAAATAAACAAATTTTTGTTCAGTGTTAAAATTTATTGTTAAAATTTTAAAATATCAAAATATTGCAATTAACTATTTAGAAAGTGAAATTGCATAGTTCTTGAAGAAATAATCAATTAAAATAACATGCTGAAATTTATTTTAAATTTATTTTTCTCAAAACAAACTATCCACAGTCTATACATCATTAAAGTGCTCAATGCGTTTAATTTTGTTTTCAATATTATCAATATCGCATAGAAATAACCGTGATACGTAGCACAATAAATATGTGCATACATTTTTTAATGTCACAAACAATTATTGAAAAATGTTGAACAACTCGTACAGAAAAGAATTTTCATTAAAAATTAGCAAATTATACATTATTGCTCATTTGTGTACTTATATAAGCCATGTATGATCCATGTATGTATCAATTTTTTCTCTTAACGAAATTGAAAAATTGCGGAGAAAAATAATTAAAACACGTCTTACTTTTTCAAAAAGTTCAGGCCGCAAAATATTTGATTTCAGTAAAATGTCTTTGAAATGTTATATATAATATACATGGATATATTTCTACATTATATATTGTATATTATCTATATTACTGTAATGTATAATATATAACAATATAATATATAATAAATATATTAATGTATAGTATAAATATAATATGCAATACATTATTCAATCTATATAAATTAATATACATGTTATAATGCATTGTTCATGTTCTTTTCAATCCTTATTTTTTTTTTTAAGTATTAAAATATATTTTCCGCCTAGTACAATAAAATATATTTATACATATTTTTTTTTAATTTTAACAACAAATTTAAACAACAACAACAAAAAAAAATGCTTTTTTGCTATTTTCAATGTCTACCGTCCCTTTTAACGCAATAAAATCTTCCCTAACTGTATATTTTTAAAATATTGATAGAATAATTATTAATCTAATACTTTAGTTATTTTTATAAGTTTTTAAAGACTGTCATTTAGAATGAGTCTATCCAATTGAAGTACTACCCATTTGCTGCTGTATTTCCGAAAACAAATAGAAATAAAATAAATAAGAATGCTAAAAAAAAAAAAAAAAAAAAAAAAAAAAAAAAAAAAAAAAAACTTTTAACATTTCATTTGTGTAATATTATTAATAAACATATTTGTACTGTACAAAGTTTTAGTAAAGGATATTTAATTCAGCAGCTAAAATCTCATTTGAAAAAAAATAATTATATTATATATCAATAAAACAAATACATATGAGAAAATAAAGAATAATTTTAAAAATCTATTTGTGTATAATTTTTAATCTTAGAAAAATAAAGCCCAAAAAACTATAAAACATTATTGGCACCAAAATTAAAGTGACCGTACACACGATGAAAGGAATTCAAATTTTTTGTAAAGGCTATTTTGGTACTATGGACATTTTCAGTAAAAGTTATTTTCATTTTAATAAAAATCAACAACTAATACTCATTTTTCATAAATGATTCTATTGAATTAAATAAAACTGTCCTTAAAAGAATATTTTCTTAAAGGGACTCTTCACCCAATAAAAACACCCGTTCAGTAGTGTTAAACCTATGGGTAGTTTGTTTTCGAATTTCTCGTTTAAATTAAAATATTTTTAAACATTTCATTTGTGTAATATTATTAATAAATATATTTGTACTGTACAAAGTTTTAGTAAAGGATATTTAATTCAGCAGCTAAAATCTCATTTGAAAAAAAATAATTATATTATATATCAATAAAACAAATACATATGAGAAAATAAAGAATAATTTAAAAAATCTATTTGTGTATAATTTTTAATCTTAGAAAAATAAAGCCCAAAAAACTATAAAACATTATTGGCACCAAAATCAAAGTGGCCGTACACACGATGAAAGAAATTCAAATTTTTTGTAAAGGCTATTTTGGTACTATGGACATTTTCAGTAAAAGTTATTTTCATTTTAATAAAAATCAACAACTAATACTCATTTTTCATAAATGATTCTATTGAATTAAATAAAACTGTCCTTAAAAGAATATTTTCTTAAAGGGACTCTTCACCCAATAAAAACACCCGTTCAGTAATGTTAAACCTATGGGTAGTTTGTTTTCGAATTTCTCGTTTAAATTAAAATATTTTTAAACAATTTTTATTGCATCGGATAGCTAAGGTCGAACTCTAATATGGCTATTTTTTTATTTTTTCGATTTCGGTTGCAGATTTTTTTAATAAAGGTACTTTCACATTCGGAACCGGTCCCGGTTTCGAAAGTGAAAGCACCTTTATTAAAAAAGTCTGCAACCAAAATAGAAAAAGTACAAAGTGGCTTTATTAGAGATTGAGCTCAGTTATCCTGTGTAAAGAAAAAAAATCGTTTAAAAATAGTCAAATTTAAACGAGAAATTCGAAAACAACCTACCCATAGGTTTAACATTACAGAGCGGGTGATGTTAAGTGAGTGAAAAGTCTCCTTGTGTCTTCACATTACAACATTTGGAACCAAGATATCTATTAATATTTTAGAAAACAAAACCTTATTTATAAATAATAATTGATTTCTAAACACATTTGTAAATCGTAGTCTCATGAAGTTTACATTTTGTAATATCACACTGAATTCATATAAACAAAAAAAATTCTACTAACACAAAATTGATGGAAACTCAACATTATCACATTTATCTCAGTTAATTCCCAAACTATCTATCATGCCTATAATCAGTAACTAGAGAGAATATAAATGTGGTTAACTATACTGGATCAGGAAAGATTTATTTATCAGAATAAGTTGGAAATCACATTACTGTGTCAGTCCGACTTACAAATGTCATCGGTTCAACACTGGGATTTTTATTGCATCATGGTCATTTTCAATATAATATTTTTATATTATTTATTTATTTTAGGAATACATCAAAAATACTTAAGTGGTACAATACACAAAATTCTTAATAAATTCACACTTTTATATATTTTAAATAAATATAACTAAAGAAATTTTAGAGTAAAATGGCATTAGCCACAGGTAAATATTATAATCTATATTACAGAGCAAAATACTATCCATGAGCACTGCCCCCTGAATACTAAGCGCTGACACACGCCTGGGCGCTGAAACAAAAATGGCGGCTGCCGAAGGCGGAATTATTTAACGTATGTACGGCCTTTTAAATTTAGACATCGGTATTTTATAAAATATTTATTTGATTTGTTTAATCTTATAAAACTAAAGCGGGAAAAATTATTAAAAATTATTGGCACCAAAATTCAAGGAACCGCACACACGCTGAAAAAAATTCACCTTCGGCAGCCACCATTTTTGTGTCAGTGCTCAGGCTTGCTATTCAGAGGGTGGTGCAATCAGCAAGGCTGACGTCAGCAGTGACATTTTGAAGTCGCCGTTGTTAGAATAATCTGTAAATTCTAATGTAATTCTAGGTTTATTCTTTGGATGTTAATCAGAATTCATCTTCTGCACAAAATTATCCAGTTGATTTCTGAGATAATCAGAATAATAGTCAGAAGGATGCAAGTTAATTGTAATTTATGGTTTTGAGTGGTCATTTAATATTTTTTAACCATTAAATTGATTTTATGAACACAATAATTCTCACAATGATGAAAGTGTATTATGATTTATGATTTTGAGAAGTAAATTATTGCTTTTTAAACATCAATCAATATCAAAGATGTTTATGATGGGATAGTTTTAAGAATTAGATTTAAAATTAGAAAAAAAGAGCTGGGAATTTTGAATTTTGAATTTAAATTTTTGATTTAAAAAAGTTTTTTTTAAATTCTGTCGTGTATATATAATATATATATATATATATATATATAAAGAACAAACTAATAAAAGTATTTATAAATTTTTAAAAATTGCATCTCGGACCACCTTTATGCTGGATTTTGAGAAATTCTACTAAGTGATTTATATAGCAATTTCCCCCCAATGAATCACGGTCTCATGTGTTTAGTGTTTTGCCAAATGTATTAAAAATGAAATTACAAAACATCAAAGTCCATAAACATTCATGAATGTTCATGTGCGTGTGTGGCATTTAAAAAGTAGCTATTGAAGAATAAAAAATAAAAAATAAAAATAATATTTCGAGACAAATAAATAATTACTTATTGAAACGAAATTTTAAAATTTTCTTTGTAGAACGAACTTTGTCCTAGTTGAAAAGATAACAACTAAAGTTCACAGAAAATTTATAATGCACAAAAGAATTATGAAAATTTGAAATTTTTTAATGTGCATTTTAGATTTTAACAATGATCTTAACAAACACAACAACAATAACAAAAACCAGTACAAGTTTAAAAAAATTTATTTCAACTTGATAGGATGAATAATAAATATTTTATTAACGAATGAAAATTTGAACAAGATATATATATAAATAAATAAATATATGTATAAATATAGGGAGAGTGTGAACTAGTAGTAGGAATTGAATAAACCATAGGTCTGACATTGTGATTTGTATTTATCCATGGGTTTTTTTTTATGTGAGATATTTTTATTTTGTTTAGTTATTTCAGAAATGTAAATAATGATGCTCTAAAATAATAATTATAAACGTTTTCTAAAATAATTTCAATTAAAGGATTTCGGTCAATATATACCGTTAAAAGTTTTAGTATCTTTTAGAATATAACAAGATATTTTAAATAACAAATCCCAAATAATGAAAGATTTTAGTCCATGAAATATACTCTCCTTATTTCGGACATTTAATATAATAAAAGATCATTTTTAAACGTTACTTTAATGGAGAGTCCAGGACACATTTTAAAATAATTTTTATTTATTGAGTTAAAATTTTTAAATTTTTTGTGATGGTTAATTATATCATTTGTAAAAAAAATCACAAGATAAAACTTTTCATATTAAAAAAAAAAAAAAAATTATTTAAAATTTATTAAAAAAGTGGGGTAATTTAAAATCGTTATAACTCGAAATATTAAACGTAGAATTTAGTTTTTTTTTTTTATTTAAATAAACAGAAATACATAAGTTTTAATTTTGATTCAGCATTTTTAAAAATATTAATTTAAATAAAAATCAAAAATATTTAAATTAAAAAAAAAACATTTAAAAAAATCATATATTCCAAAGTAAATATTTTTTTTCAAATTTGCTGAAACGAAATTAAAGTAAAACAATTGAAAAAGACATGTTCCAAGTTTGAACCATTCATCTTTGACGGTTCTTGACTTATAAAATTTTAATGCGAGAAATGAGGAAAAAACCAATCATAAAGAAAAACGCATCTTCACAAGAAGTCGTTTCCTTGACAACCTTTGCTTGAAAGTTAGATATTGAAAACAAAACAAAATGAAAATAAAAAATGATATTTTCTATTCCAAGTAAGATAGAAACATGATTTAAACGTCATTTTAAGTAGAAAAAATCCCAGAAAAAAATTTAATGAAATATTTTTTTTAGATAATTTGAAGATTTTTGTGTCCCGAACCCCTTAAATGTGAGAAAAAAAAATGTTTTTTATTGTAAAAAAAAATTTCCTCGTGGAACTTTTTGAGAATGAGATTGTTTAACAGCATTGATAATTTTTTGTTAAAAAAAATTATTCCGAAAAATAATGTAAATAATGCAATATTCACCGAAAAGAAATAATGTTATATACACCGAAATCTATCTTTGTAACATCACACTGAATTTTTATAAAAAAAAAAAAAAAAAAAAAAAACAGAATTGACAGAATGCTGTTGGCAACCTCACAATAATCTCCTTCATCTCCTTCTCACTCACGAATTATCCATCATACTGGTTGACAGAAAGCACAGAGCGTAATGATGTGGAGAGCTGTATTTAATCAGAGGAAAAACTATTTATCAGGATAAATATGAAATAATACTAGTTTGTCAGTCGGAATCAGCCGAACAAATAAATGTCACCGGTACACTAGTAGTCTAATCATCTTCTCCTTTAAATTAAGTTTTTTTTTTTTTTAAATAAAAAAAAATAGTCTCGAATATATTAACAATAACAGTATAGGCAACATTTTATTGACAGAATGCTCTTAGTAACCTCAATATATTATCATTCATATTATAGAACTCAGGAATTATCCAACATACTGGCTGACTGAAAACAAAGAAGGTAATGATGTGTGTAGCTGTATTTAATCAGGGAAAACCGATTTATCAGAATAAGTTTGAAATATTACTGTTCTCACAATGGAACTTAATAATGTAATCAATTTCATGCTGCCTTTCTTTTCTTTGTCGTTTGTTAATACGAAAATTTTTTAATTATTATTTACTTATAAAATATATATATATATATACACTAAGAGGTTAAAATAAAAATTATGTCATGAAAGAATTTATTATGACGCAAGAAGTTCTAAAAATACCTATTTTTTTTCTACATATTAAAGTGCATATAGTATATTTTGAGATGCGCAAATTTTACCTAATAATAAATCCTAATGAATGGAATGCCTAATATCGCAAGAAAGACATATTACTCTCATAATTTATAATCAGCATTTGTATTTCTAGGAAATTTCATTTGTTAAGTACAATTTTGTAAAAGAAGATTAATATATTAATCTATACTGAATTATTTTCAGTTGAATGTTTATTTCACATTTAAATACTACTCTATGCCAGCACCGTATTGGAGAGTGACTCTTGCGAATGCTGTGCTGATAGTTTCCCCGTACTGGGTCGATGCCATAAAACGGCAAGGAAAATCGGTGGTATGAATGATTCTTTCAGGGACAGAGATACTGAGACGATAGATTCTCCCCTTCCTAAAAAAAAAAAAAAAAAAAAAAAAAAAAAAAAAAAAAAAAAAAAAAAAATGTGTGTAGTCTTAGAAGCGTGGCACTGCAAGTGAGGATTAAGCACCCGTGGTCTTTTCTAAAATAAAAGCAGTCTCTCTTGTCCCTGCACCTTGGGACATAGCCTACCATTTTGGTCGGTCAGAGTGCAGTAGTAATTATTTCGGACATTTAATGTAATAAAAGATCATTTTTAGACGTTACTTTAAATGCGAGGAAAAAAAAAATTGTAAAAAATATTTCCCTAGTGAAAATTTTTCAGAATGAGATTGTTTAACAGCAGTGATAATTTTTTGTTTTAAAAAACTGATTCCTACAAATAATGTAAATGATAAATACACCGAACTCTATCTTTTATAACATCACGCTGAATTTCTATATAAAAAACAAAATTGGCATAATGCTGTTGGCAACCTCACAATAATCTCATTCATCTCCTTCTCACTCACGAATTATCCATCATACTGGTTGACAGAAAGCACAGAGCGTAATAATGTGGAGAGCTGTATTTAATCAGGGAAAAAAACTGTTTATCAGGATAAATATGAAATAATACTAGTCTGTCAATCGGAATCAGCCGAACAAATAAATGTCACCGGTTTAACACTAGTAGTCTAATCATCTTCTCCTTTAAAATAAGTTTTTTTTTTCTTTTTAAATAGTCCCGAATACATTAACAATAACAGTACAGGCAAAATTTTATTGACAGAATGTTCTTAGTAACCTCAATGTATTATCATTCATATTATAGAACTCAGAAATTATCCATCATACTGGCTGACGGAAAGCAAAAAAGGTAATGATGTGTGTAGCTGTATTTAATCAGGGAAAACCGATTTATCAGAATAAGTTTGAAATATTACGGTTCTCACAATGGAGCTTATTAACGTAATCAGTTTCACCCTGCCTTTTTTTTTTTGTTTGTTTGTTTGTTTGTTTTGTTTGCCATGTCGTTTGTTAATGTGGGATTTTTTTATTTTATTATTTACTTATTAATGAAAGTATACAAAAACAATGAAAAAATACAAAGAGGTTAAAATAAAAATTATCTCATGAAAGAATTTAATATTATGCAAGAATTTCTAAAAATACCTAAATATTTTTTTGACATATTAAAGTATATAGTATACTTTGAGATGTGTCAATTTTGTCTAAAAATAAATCCTAATGAATGAAATGCCTAATATTGCAAAAAAGACATATTTCTTTCATAATTTAATAATGAGCATTCGTATGTCTAGAAAATTTAATTTGTTAAATACAATTTTATAAAAGAACATTAATAAGTTAATCTATGTTGAATTATTTATAGTTGAGCGTTTATTTTACATTTAAATAATACTCTATGCCAGCGCCATATGATACTGTACGCACCGGTTGCCATCAGAACACCAAAGTGAAGCAATATCGTGCGCGATCAGAATTTTGGAGAATGACTCTTGCGAACGTTGTGCTGTTAGTGAGCCCGTTTTGGGTCAATGCCATAAAGCGGCAAGGAAAATCAGCGGTATGAATGATTCTTTCTGGGAAAGAGATACCGAGCCGGGAGATTTTCCCCTTCCTACAAATATAAAAAATGTGGGTAGTCTTAAAAACCTTGCACTGTAAGTGAGAATTGAGCACCCGTGGTCTTTTCTAAAATAAAAGCAGTCTCTCTTGTCCCTGCAGCTTGGGACGTAGCCTTCCATTTTGGTCGCTCAGAGTGCAGTAGTAATAACTGCAAATACTAGGATAAATTAAATATTTGTACTTGAAGCGCAGCTGGTTAGGTTGTGTCTTTGAAATTCAAAGAACTGATCTACAACAGTTGAAACAAGATCTTAAAAAATCACTGAATTTAATAAAAATACTTAAAAAATAAATAAAATGTAGAACAATAAATACTATAATTAAAAATTTCATTGTTAAATTATTCATCTTATTGCGAATAATGACCGACGCTGAAATCACTGATGAGGCAATGCCTTCTTAGACTGCAGAGGAAATTTTGACAGATAGCTCGACAATGGAAGTTCCCTACCTAAAAAAATAATAAATAAAGCTCCTTTTCATAAGTAAATTTATTTACTTCTTTCTATTTTTATTTATAATCTTTTACTTATTTTCTACAGAAAAATATTATAAAAATCCTAAAAAAATTCATAAAAATTTATAAAATATATAAAAAAAATTCTAAGCTATCCTTAAACTTCCTGATATTGTGTACCCTATCCTTAAACTCTCTTCTTAGTTATTTATCATTTTCACAGTACGCCAGTTTTTCCATTTCCCAGCCCCCCCCCCCCCTCTTTTTTATTTTGCTACACGTCTAGTTCAGTACGCTTTCTGACCAGTTTCTCTCCATCTGTCAGGCACCGAAGATGTGTGGCATGGTCCACTGACGCCTCGGTCAAATCTCTTCGAAGTCACATAGTTTGCGTGGGATAAACGCTTAGTACATAGACGATCGATGCGGCTTTGAACACACAAACTAATTGCTATTAACGATGGTTAAGAGTGGAAGAAAGAGCCGCGGCAATGCCTAGTCCGACTACGGAATATTGTTTAACTTAGGGTTTCCATTAGAACTTTGAACTTTAATTATTGAAGCCACATATCTAAGTTCAAAAGTTGATCCACGTTGTTGCACATGTCTTACTATCTATATTTGTGGTAAATTACTTTGTAAATTATCGAGTCATTTTCATTTCATTGTCAATTTGAAGGGAATACATATGAAGCTTTCCCCACCTTCGGCTCGCTGTGCTTACGTTACGCTTTAAATTACAATATGTAAAATGGTTATACCCTAGAAATTTGTCTTCTGCAATATAACAATTAATTTAATGCCTTCTGTTTCACATTTCACTGACAAAATTATGCTACAACTCGACAGATATCTTATTTATTTTAGCAAAGTCACAAACTATTCTGTCTGTCATTTGATACAAAGCTAACTGTGTAATAATTGTGTATTCAATAAAGAAAAGCTATTTTATTAACACAGGTTTGAAATAAGTCACTTTCGAAATAATTGACTGATAAATATCATTTTTCAAACCTGGGATCATTTTCAATGATGCAGTCTTGCAGCACTAATTTTATTTCATTTTTTACTTTCTTTTATCTACTGAAGACGAAAGTACTGAATTCATGAAAAATGTCGACTTCCAAATTTCAATGGAGTTCTATCCTTTTGTGAACTGGTTCTGATTAGCGCTTGGATAAAATCCCTCAAGAGAGAAACCGCAAATCAATGATTTGTTTGAATTATGCTTATATCTCCAATTTATGTGCATGGAATTCAACGATACATCAAATTTCGGCTGCGGTCATCTAAAAGAAGATGATGAAAATCGATTTTTTGTTCGAAATATGCGATGCTTATATCACAGTTTATATGCACAAAATTCAAGGTTAGCATCCTGAGTATGGGAGTACATTGTCATTCAATTTTGGTTGCAGACATCTATGAGAGGTTGCCGAAATTCGATGATTTGTTCAAAATATGCGATAACTATCACCAGTATAAATGCACAGAATTTTACAAAACTTCATGATTAGCACCAGGAATATGGGAATACATTGTCACTCAATTTTGGTCTCAAACATCTAAGAGGGGGAGCCGAAATTCGAGAATTTGTTCAAGACATGCGATGCTTATGGGTCAATATCTGAAAATTGGACAATTTGCGTCCACTGCCAATAATATTTCATTAATTATACTAAAACCGAAAACTAAAAAATGTAATATATTGTAACATTTGTTGTAAGAATTACTAATGATAATGGACACATAATGATGTATAAATAATTAATTTTAAGCTTTAAACAGAGTAAATCATCATTTCAGTCCCTGTCCCCAGGTACAAATATCCAATATTAAAGGTATGATGTAAACGTTTCTATAACTATTATGAACTTTTGCTAAAATATTTTTATACTTATATGTATACAGTATGGGAAAATATAATTCTCCTTTATTAGTATAGATTTCATAGAAAAAATATTGTAGTAAATATATTTGTCCCTGAGGTTGACCATCATCTCAGTCCCTCTAAACACACATTTAGATCAACAGATACTAGGTGGCGCTGGCTGAATTATTTCCATTGTAACAGCAACTAAAGTTCAAATAGCCACCATGGATGAAGGTAAGTTGTTCTTCTTTTTATTTCATATTTAGAAATATTTTTTGTTTTTGTTCTGAATACGGATGAGTATTTTTTATAGCACTATTCATGCCCTCATATTTAGCTTTTTATTTATAAAAAAAATGCAACTTTATTTATGTAACATACAAATGTCACATGGCATATTTAATAATTTACATGTGTGCAAAATGATTCAACAAAATGGCTGTGCAGCTGTTAAGACAAAAACGTTACCTTATTCCCCATCTTCTCAGTCCCATTAGACATTGATTATGATGTTAACAGACACTTTCTTCCATAAAAGTTTACCCTACGCATAAAATATACATCTTTAGTCTCAAAACACTATAGCATTTAAATTACAAAACATGTATCATAGTATTTAATTGTATGTGGCAGTTGGTACATCAATAAAAAAAAAAAAAAAAAAAGAAGTTTGGAATGAAATTATTCGGTTTTCAGATATTGACCCTTATATCCCACTAAATACACAAAATTAGGATCATGAAAAGAAGAATACACTGTCATTCAATTTCGGTTGGAGACATCTAAGAGGGGATGCCGAAATTCAATGATTTGGTCATTTTTTGTGGAAGGAAATTTTGTGATGATCACGACAAAGTAGTTTATATTTCTGTTGATTCATAAGCTTATGATGTCATTAAATGAACTGGTTATTTTAAATATTCAATAACAAGTAAACGCTGGCAACTACGAGTAGTTGTAGCAGGAGATTCTTGGAGGGGATGAATTTCTGCATTATGCGTCCTCGTGTTACATCCAAATGTCATGTAGAAATGGAACTGTGATTTCTTAAACTGTGAGAAAGCTGTAACGAACACATAAAAACATGTCCAAGTTCACGTATATACAAGTCTCCATTACATTTATACGTTTACTGTCGAAACGCCAACACAAAATTCGACGAAACTTCGCGGTTAGGATCCTGAAAAGGAGAATACTCTGTCATTCAATTTCGGTTGGAGATATCTAAGAGGGGGTGCCGAAATTCAATGATTTGGTCAATTTCTGTAGAAGGAAATTCTGTGATGATCACAACAAAGTAGTTTATATTTCCGTTGATTCATAAGCTTATGATGTCATTAAATGAACTGGTTATTTTAAATATTCAATAACAAGTAAACGCTGGCAACTACGAGTAGTTGTAGCAGGAGATTCGTGGAGGGGATGAATTTCTACATTATGCGTCCTCGTTTTGCATCCAAATTACATGTAGAAATGGAACTGTGCTTTCTTAAACTGTGAGAAAGCTGAAACGAACACATAAAAACATGTCCAAGTTCACGTATATACAAGTCTCCATTACATTCATACATTTACTGTCGAAAAGCCAACAGAAAATGGTTTGCGTTCAGAAATTGCAAGATTATTTTGAGCAATATTAAAGCTTGAGAAAGTGCAGCTTCATCTATAGGGGATATTTGAAACTATCAAAACAATGCGTCCAAAGAAATTTCTGATCGTGCATTATTCTCCTGCAAAAATAACGTAATTACCTACTATTTAATTTAATAAATTTTAAGAACGTTCAGTACACTTTTTCTCAAACTGTATGCATTTAAAAAAAATCCAAGTAAAATTGCAGACAAACTCCTGCAGCCGAGATTCCAGAGAACGTCCGTAAAAAAATATCTAGACCTTAAATTATGAATCACACGTAAATTTACATTGTAGCAATTATATGATGACCAACCCGTAAAAAAGGGGATCTTGCCCGTAAAATAACAGGACTGCTAATATGGATTACACTGTGAATGAATGGACAATGCCCATAAAATTAAAAGTTAGCTTAATATGTTAAATAAGTCTAATTGCCCATAAAATTAGAATCCATTTTAAAAATGTCAAAAAAGTATAATTACCCGTTAATTTGTAAACTCGTGACCTCAGGAATTATCACTTTTTAAGGGTTCATTTTGAGATGAAAAAAAGCGGGGGACATCAGTCACAGTATTCCCAATTAGGCAGGATTTTTTTTATTCTGATTGCTAGTGCTGTTTTCGAATGGAAATATTTGCCTTTTTTAATATGTTGTTAAATAAGGCAACTATTACTGTTTGGAAAAATAATAGCATTTTGAATAAAAATATTCACGAACTAGTAGCACTGATCAAATTAAATGAACACATATTTACACAAAGATTTACAACTTTATTGACCAGCAATCTCGATGAAATTACTTTTAGCAATCCTTTTATGTTACCACTACATTTTAAAAATAATCTTCATCTTATTTATCTTATTCATCAAATTTCTGTGGCTACAAAGATTATTTTTCAAAAGGTTTCATGACCAAAAAAAAAAAAAAAAACATAAAAGTTAGCATTATGAAAATATAGGTACACTCACAATGTTAAATCAAAATGTAGCATCTTTTCGATTCTGAATGTTGCTTTATCATACACTGACTGGATTTTCAATGAATTAAAAGATAACCTGCTTTGATCAGTCAGACTTGTCTTTCTTTTTTAGCATTAATAAAGCATATTTATGTAATACTTTAGGAGGCAAAAAACATCTTGTCCAAAATTTTCACCAATCCTTAATTTATAAAAGATTAAATTTGTAAAAAAAAAAAAAAAAAAAAAAAAAAAAAAAGTTTTCACTTTCAATTTTTTATTTAAATTTTTACAACTTAGAAAAGAAATTTTGAAAATGTAAGTTTCTGATTTTGAAAAATTAGTGAAATAAAAGCAATCCTACTTTAAATTTTTCCATAGGTTAACATGCCATTTCACAAAACATCTTCAGTCAATAAAATAAACAAATGTCATGTCAAAAACTGAATCAGGAGTAGAAATAAAAACTATATATATGGAATATATTTAATGATGCAAATTTATCTCAATTTTTTGCCCTAATTAATTACAGAAAAATACTACATATTCTGCAGTGAAACAAGGTATCTGCGACAATGAGAAAATAATTGTTTTAGTGTTTACACACCCCGCATCTATTATTATTATTATTGTTAAGAGATAATTCAATAAAGAAAAAAAATATGGAATCTTTATATATATTTATTAAACATATATTTTTACATACATATACAATTTTAAATACATATATTTATTAAAATAAATGAGCATATAAAATGCTGCACATGACAATGTTTTTCCTCCAGTCTCTATTATTTTGTACATGGCTATCTTTTTGGAGGATTTTGTCCTTTTTTTCACTATTTACACCCATGCCCTCTTAAAAATAAAACAGATATATTACATACATATTTACAATATTACAATATATATATATAAACACACAATATAAGCACAGTTAAAATCTCATTGACTTCAAGTAACTGTAATTTGGTAATTATTTAATGTTAAATTACCTCTCTAGAAGTAAACAGAATTAAATACATTAGATCGCCGATTATCCGAACAAGCCGGGACTGACCTTAGTTGGGATAAACAAAAGTTCGGATACATGGACAGATAATTTAAGGGGTGTTTCTGACTATGCTAAAACCTATACACGTTATCTAAGCTTAAGACTGATGGCACCAATTAGTGCTGGCATTTTTTAAAATAGTATTTCTTTCTTTTTAATTTTTTTATCATTAATTTTTTTCTCTTTTAATCATTTTCTAAACTCCAGTGATTATAACTTAAACAAAAAAGCTTTTGATTGTTGCTTGCTTCAACGAAGACATTCTTTTAAATACTGCAATAATCTCTTATTCTTCTTAAATGCATAAGTTTAGTAGGATCAATGATCTTCTGCCGTTCGAGCCATTTCCTAGCTGTTTCCAAACATTCATTTATGTGATGGATCTGAGTTATTTTCAGAGCAATCGATTTCATTTTCTTTAATTCCTTTTTCATCATGAATCTCATCCGAAATCTCTTCATCATTTAAAATCAGGGTATGTACCGTCGTGGAAAAAGAAGTAAACACGCCTTACTAACTTTTAAATGATGCATAGAAAATTTGCTTGGGGGGGGGGGTCATCTACATATTAAAACGAGTCTTAAATTTGTTTTTCAATAGCAGTACAAAATTCTGACAGCATAAATGAACTCTACCCTTCAACTAGCCTAAAAACAAATTGTTATGCAATTCGTACGATAAGTTTCCGAGAAATTAATTATTTTAAAAACGAGAGTATTTTAGGGGCTGTATCCAAATTGAAGTTCCGTACTCCATTGTTGACCGAGAGAGCAAGCACTCTTCTTCATCAAGGCATATTAAGCGCCACTAGAAAAGTCATTGTAGATTACTAGATTACAGAATAGCATAAGAAATTTAAAAATATCTAGTCACTTCTATCATAGGTGGCCCCTTAACTCAACATTTTGTCATTTTTAAGCATAATTTGAAAACTACTTGGAAGAAAATGGTGAAATTTTGGATTTCCATAAAGCAGGACTAAATCAATCTAAATCCACCAAAAAAATTGTAGGTTGCAATTCATAATTTTTTCAACATTAAGTTCATAATTCATAATTCATATTATAAAATTATAAAAACTGCAAATTCAACATATTTATGTTTGGTTAATATAGTATTATTGCTTCACAAAAAATTATAACATTAGGAGTATAATTTCAGGAGATAGTAATGAAAATATGAAAATCTAATTTAACATTAGGAGCACTAAATTTTGAATGTTTATAATTCAAACACTTATCATTCAAATGACTTAAAATTTGGTTTCTAGGCATAGTTTCAACCGAAGATTTGAAATATCTTGTTAAAATTGGGTATTGCCTTTGAAAAAAAATGAATTTTGGGTTCGTTTTTATCTGTAGATTGCCCTCTAAGCAAATTTTATATACATAATTTAAAAGTAGACTTAATTTCAAATCGTTCGGTACCAGTAACGTTCTTCTACGATAATTTGTTGAGGAGTTAGTAGCAGATGTTTACTTTCTTTTCCACGACATTACTTCACTATTAATCCGCTCTTTAATTTCATTTTCTTCATACCTTAAGATTCTTTCCATCTCCTTTATTGTTTTACATCCCTCATTTTCCAATCCTCTATCAGTTTTACTTTATTTAAAAATTTATTCAAGCCAATGGATAGTTCGGTTAAATTTTTTTGGGGAGAAATAGACTGGTCGGATAACTAGAAGTTCAGTAAAACAAAAAGAGAGAGAGAGAGAGAGAAATTGACTGTTCAGATAACACAGGCCTGCGATGAAAAAAAAAAAATCAAGGGTATTGATGGCTAAACTTTATGTATTTTTTGGTGATAATTAAAAAACAAATAATGAAAAAATTCTATCACGTCACATTTTCTTGAAAAATATAGGGTTGATTGGAAAGTTTCTCGTGTTGGAAAAATCAATTCGTATCGGTGAATTCTGCCAGGTAATTATAAGACATTAGATATCGGAATCAATGTCTAGTAATTGAATGATAGAATTTTCCGATACGAATTGATTTTCCCAACACGACATAACATTCCGATATACCCAGTTGTTTTAAACCGTTTAAACCTATAACAAAATAATCGATTACTGAAAAATCAATTTGCCTCGCCGAGAATCGATTTTTTTGCATAAATTTACATGGATAAAATTACTGTTGCCAGATAACACATGCAAAATTGTCCAAAATTGCCCTTTTCATTTTAGCAAGAATATCGATATCGATGTTACAAAAAATTCTGATGTGATGGGGGAAAATGGAGGCCATTTTCGAAATCAGCCCACCAAATAACATAAAAATCAGCGAAAACTTCTCATGTATTTTTCAAAAACTTCAATTTCGCAGGCCTGTGTAATTGGAGTTCCGATAATCGGCGCTCTACTGTACCATAATTTCGCGTATTTCTTCAAAAAGCCAAATTTATATGCCCCACGGGATATCATGGGATTATATATAGCGGGATGCGAGCACACGTGGGACAACTTACCATCAATCTTATTTTTCGTTCCTGTCTTTCTACTTTTACCGGTAGAAATGAGTCAAGACCAAGGATTGCATCACTGCAGGCACGGCATTTGTTCGGCTGGATATCGTTCTATCCTACAAATAGTGTGAATGGTTAGCTACAGATTGTATTACAGGTTGCGTGTCACCCTGCTGTTTTCAAATCGAAGGAAGCTTCTTTCTGGTACATTTCTTAATTAAATTTTGTTCAGAAGCGCATGTAATTGGCAAGTGTTCTTATCTAGAAATTAAGTAATAGAAAGACATTTTTTTAGCGAAAGCAGATCTTTTAGAAAATAATGTCTAAGTGGGTGTTTTGAACCGAACTTCTGGCATGACAGCTCGATAAAAGCGGAAAACTTGTCATATAGCAAGAATCGCTTATAGTATAATTCGATAAGTAATTTATCAAAAAATGGGAAACAGGTTTAGATTTGAAATCGCTTTAATAGTCAACCAGGCCAGTTTTATGATTTTACGCCAAAAAAAAAAAAAAAAAAAAAAAAAAAAAATGCTCGGAAGTTTCCTAGTGTTGAACTTGAGAAGCATCTTAAATAAAAATTCTCACTATCTTTAAAAAAGTGAGAAAGAAAAAGATATACTTCTAATTTTTAAAAAAATGTCACTTTGAAAGTCAAATTATTGAGAAATCGTGAAGCTGATCGGCAATTTAGTGCAGAGACAAAAAAGCATTTGTGCATGGAAAAAGATATAATCAAATCATTAACACAGATTAATAAATTCGGAAGATTTTATGAGGCACTATTTTATAATATAAAATTAAGAGCAACTAACTAGATTTACATTGTTTGTAGTAAATTTAAGTGTTTTTCTGTTTCATTATTCCTATATAAAATGAAAACAAAGTGATGAAACAGGAACAAAGAAACTAAATTAATAATATGGCAAAATTGTTGTTAAATTATTGTTAAATTATATTTACTAAAACAAGAGGATTAAGGGAATTTGTGGAATTGTTTATATTTTAATGCCGCAGTTTCTATTAAAACAAATTATATACAGAGAGATTCATATTCCTATGAAATTTATCATTTGTAACATAGCATATAAATTGAAATAAAGGCAGCACTTTATGGATAATATTATGTTTGTAACTTGCCAGTCATCCCATTCATCTTAGTTAAGTCATAAAGTATTCATGATATCGGGTGACAGAAAGCAAAGAACATAATAATGATGTTAGATTTATTTCATCATGGAAGAAACATTTATCAGAATAAACTAAAACAATACAATTTTGTCATCTCAGACCATGTATTATTTAAGTATGAGTTTATTTTAAACGTATTTACTTATTTGTTTCACAGTTTTAATTAAAAAGTAAAGAGAAGTTTGCAAGGTAAACGTAAGAAAAAATAAGAATTATGAACTGAGAAAGGTTTACTGTGAATATAGTTTTAGTAAGCTTAATAATGCAAATTTTAATATATAATTTTTAATACATACCTTTAAAAAGTAGAGATTAGAATATTGTAATGATAAGTCAGTCACAAAGACAACGAGATATTGCTTTCACAACTTTAAAAGAAAATTTCTTTTTGATGTCTGTTTAAATTTAAGAAAAGAAAGCAAATTATTCATTACGCATGTATTACGAGGCATTGTTCAGCATTGTGAGAATAATGCTAAAAATGTTTCATTTAATAAAATAAATAGATTAGACTATGTTATATGTTTGGAAAGTCGTGTTCACATTGAAAGTGTATAAAAACATTAAACAATGTAAAATTAAAATAAATTATTTCGATTTTCCTAAAAAGGGGAAATATAATTACATAGATTTTAAAAGATTAAATCATCGTAGATGCGAAAAGAATGTTAAAATTAACTACCCGAGCACTTCCAACTCTTATTATAGTCATCATCAGGGGACAAGCAGATCTCCAAGGCTTCGCTGCTATGAATTACCGTTGGTTTTATTGCTTGTTTTATTGTTGGTGACGAGTCCATTTACTAGAAGAGGAGGAAGTGGGTGCTTTTCAGTGATTACGCTCGAAATTCATCATAAATTGTGTCACATTATACGAAGTCCAGAATGTATCCCAAGAGAGCATATCATTGAACGTCTTTCTTCCTTTAGTTAAAATTGCTAATGCTTTCCTAATTACGGAGGTGTAGTAATACGAAGTGTGGGCTATGATTTTTGCGTTTCTGAAGTCGATGTCGATATCTTACTTCTGATTAAATCTTGATAATGCTGTTGAAGTTTGGTTCTGCTTGATATCATATCTGTAGAAGGTTATAGCTTTAAGACTGTCCTTAAAGTTTAGAGTTGTCATTCTTTTGAATGTACGTTTTTTCCTGTTTTTCACCATCTTTGAAAGGTATTATGTATACACCCGAAATTTCATGTGGTCTATTTTTCTGTGTACAAGTTCTTTGAATTTAGCTGCTGGTTTGCGATTAAGGTAATATTATACTTTCTTAAAGCGTATCTAATCCTTTCATATAACTGTGGAATAAATTTAAACTTGCAAAATTTGAGTTCATTTTTAACACGTCTAATGAATATCTTACACTGAATATCGAAAATTAACTGACTAATATATTGCGGGGGCGGGGGGGGGGACACCATTTTCTATTGCAATTTTTTTAATATTGATTAATTTGTCATGTAGGCAATTTTCAGTACGTACTATTGAAACCTGCACTCAAAATTACCTACAAGACGTATTATTCTACGAATCATTTTACAATAATTGCCTTGAATAATGTTATTAATGTTGAAGGGAAAACTTTAAATATTTATCACAATGGTTCGCCTTACCTAAAACAAAGACCTTGCGCAAAGTTTACACTTGGCACTGTGCAAGTGCGCTTAAAAAGGAGGTCACGAAATTGCAACGTCGCCTTAGTTTGTGCCGCGTTTTTCAAGATAGGTTTTTAATTAATATCTCATCTAATTACTGGCATTTTTTTAAAATCATTATCAACTATCCTTGGATGATTGCACGTCGATAGGTACTCCCGTAGCTAGGTATAGATATAAATCCCGCAAACTAAAGTTTGTGTAACGGAAAAATGCGATTTTCCCAAAACACGATGAGTAATTCTAGGGTGATCGCTATAGTTTTCTTACAAGGTTTAAATAAAATCCTACTACCCCAATTCTTTGATAATTTTAGTTTCAGTAGATTCAGAAATAGTGAGGGCGGGGACATATTTTTGAAGTACATTTTCGACGATATTGCTGAATATGTAATACGTAAAATTAAAACAAATATATCTTTGAGATCGGTGTTAGAAGGCATTTCGAACAATACTCCACACGATATATATATATATATATATATACATAGAAATTTCAAATAACTTAATTAACCCCCTATTTTTTCGTAAAATATTTGTGAAGGGATCTATAAATATGTGGTTTCATAGCCTTTATAACTCTGCGAAGTTTCAACTTTTCATGTACCACAATTTTCGTGAAAAACAGATGTGAGAGACAAGGACAGACGCACGAGTGATAATATAAAGGTTCCGTTTTTACTTTCTAAGTACGGAATCTTGAAAACTAAAGATAAATCAGAAGATAAATCAAAAAAAGTCTTAAAAAGCACCGTCTCCGGAAAACTGTGTTTAAAGGATAGCAAAATATACAGCTTGCTGGTGCACTGTGTGGCAAGATTTCCAATATCTTATATATGTAATTGCATTTTCAAAAACAGCTTTTAGAGAACCTTTAAGAAATCTCAGGCATTCAGAAAGTGAAAAAAAAAAATATTTTTTTGAAGCCGAATATTTCCCGTGCACCCGTCAATACAGATGATCTCCTATTTATGGAATTTACTGGTGTGTCCACTTTGTGTTTTGAATAGTTTATCGTTTCTGTTTTATTTATTTACTATGACAGGTGAAAAACGTAATTTAATTAAGGGAGAATTTTTTTATTACATATCCCGAAATTTTACATTGAAAGTATCAAATAAGCGAAACAAAAATGTTACGAGAATATTATTGTATAAAATTTTTATGATAGACGTTTCAAAGATGGCTGTGATTAATTTTGTTTTCTTAAACTAATGAATAGCTAGTCTAAAAAAATTGTTTTACAGATAACAGGATTCTGGTGAATCTTTGCTATTAAATCGTTGGTAATATTATTAAAAAATCTTTTTTTTCTTTTAACCCTTTCTTGTCCGATTTGTGTTTCTATTGAGAAAAAAATTACTTTTGCGTTAATAATGTTAATAATAGCTATCAAACTATATTTGCTGAAGTTTAAAGAATAGTCATTGTCTGAAATTTAACGAATGTAATTATTTTGCGTACAATTAAATTCACATTCCCATGACAGTAGGACCCGAACGTTTTAATAATTAATTTTTAAAAACAACGTTAATAATAATAATTTGAACCCGAAAATTATCTTTTGTAATATCTTACTGAACTGCTATATTTTACTGACGCTAACATTTTGGTAACTAGATATTATCTGATACATCATAGTAAACGCACGGGGATTCAATATGTTAGATGGTATAAATAAAAAAAAAAAAACGTAATGGTATGGAATTTAAAGAGGAAAATAAAAATATCAAAATTATCTAAGACGAAATAATAAAAGTTTATATCACTTTTAACTGTCATCGGATCAATACTTGGAAATGTATATGGCTTTTTCCTATTTCAAAAAGAGTTTTTTTCTTTTCTTTTATTTATTTACCAAACAAAAGAATTATGAAATGTGACAGGTGAAAAGAATATATTAAAAAGGGGGTTTATGACAATTTCTTAGATTATATTTGCTGAAAATTGAACAGAAGGTATAAAAAAAAATATAACATCAAAAATTATTTTTATACTTGGAATTTTTCGTTGAATGGGAACTTAATAAAATCAAAACGCTGCAATAAAACAGTACTGTGAAGGAACATTCACCTTGACTAATATAAAAGGTTAAAACATATATTTATTTACTTAAAAGGTGATAAAATGTTTTATCACCTTTTAAATAAATAAATATACGTTATAAAGTTTTATTTTAGGAACTTAATTAAGTCCAAAAATTGCATTATAGAATTATTAAAGAATTTCGAATGTTTTGCACCACATTAAATGTAAAGTATGCGGTGTTGCCAGATTGGGAACTTTTTTTATTCAGATTATTTGACAGTCACCACTTTTTTAAAATAGTATAATTCGCCTTACTTTTCAGAATTTATAATCTATCCTTAAATAGACCGAATATTAATATTTCAAAAAAGCGATGACAATCAACAATCTGGGGACAAAAATATCCCCAATCTGGCAACACTGAAAGTATGATGTATTTATTCCTAATTATTCCTTATAATTATTCCTAAACAAAAATTGAATTTAATATTATTTTTATTTATTTTTTCAACCTAAAATACTAGTAAGATGAGAGTTCTAGACTTCCAAAAGCAAAAAAAAAAAAAAAAAAAAAAAAAAAGATAGAAAAAAGGAAATGGAAAAAGAAAGGAAAAAAGCCAAAGAGTTGAAGAATATTTCTGTTTACATTTGTGAATTACAGAAAATAGACAGATATCTGGAATTTTGTATTTATATTTTTAGAAGTGTATAAAAAACACTAAAATTCTGAATGTTTCATCATGTAGAGGAAACATCATTATTCTATAAAAGTTGCTTCAAAATAATTAACTTTCCTTTTTTACGGATTTTACAGAATGAAACAAGTTTTTTCATTTGCTGTTTTTTTTTTTATTTTATTTTTTTTTTTTATAAAACTATACTACAAAATAATATAAAATAAACAAATAAGAAACTTTATTTAATTCTTTACACGTTTACAGATTTTTTTAATGTGCAACATATTTGCTAAAATATTATTTCTTCTTTTAGAAAATGAAATTTATTAGCATAGAATTAGCACAAAAGTAGTAATTTTGTATTATGATAATTTAATAAAAATGTATTTTTTACATAAACATGAATTTTAATTAAGAAAGTACCAGCTTATTTTCATAAACTTAGTAGTATGGTTAACAATTTCTGGTAATAATAATATTAATTACCTTATTCAGTAATCAGTAAAATCAGTAGAATAAGGTAAATTCATATTTTGAAATATAACATTACAAAATAAAACTAATAAAACAATACAACAAATTATTTAGAAATAAAAAATTTCTTTGCAATTTATCTAATTATTTAGAAATTTAAAATTTCCTTACAGATGTAAATGAATTTAAAATGAATTAATGTAAGGAATAAATTTTAACCATACAAAATGCATTTTATTGGCACTGAATTATCACACAAATAATATATATATATATTACCTTGAGAATTTAATAAAAACTTTTTTTACAAGGTAGAAATTCCGATTGAAAATACACAAAGCATTTTCATAAATTTGGTATTATTTTTTGTTCAGTTACTTATAAAGACATTCAGAAATTCTGCATTTGTCTTACAATGCGTCCTTAATTAAACAACAGGGAAATGAAACATAACTATAGTTATATTAATACGTGAATATCATAGCTTTTGGTGTACCTAAAGCAATAATTTAACTGTTGATTACTTTTGATTTTAAATTTGTATTTCAATGTACATTCGAGGGGGGAAAAAAGTAAACACCCCGACTAACTCCTCAACAAATTATCGTAGAAGAAAGTTACTGGTACCGAACGATTGGAAATAAAGTCTACTTTTAAATGATGTATATAAAATTTGCTTAGGGGGCCATCTACATATTAAAACGAATCCAAACTTCATTTTTTTTTCAATGACAATACCCAATTTTAACGAGATATTTCAAATCTTCGGTTCAAACTATGCCTAGACACCGAGTTTCAAGTCATTTGAATCATAAGTTTTTGAATTATAAACATTCAAAATTTAGTGCTTCTAATGTTAAATTACATTTTCATATTTTTATTTATATCTCCAGAAATTATGCTCCTAATGTGCTAATTTTTCTGTGTAGCAATAATACTAAAATACCCAAACACAAATACGTTGAATTTGCAGTTTTTATAATTTTATGATATGAATTATGATTTATGAAATTAATACTCGAAAAAATTATGAATTGCAACCTACATTTTTTTTTGATGGAATTAGATTTATTAAGTCCTGCTTTATGGAAATCCAAAATTTCACATTTTTCTTACAAGTAGTTTTCAAATTATGCTTAAAAAAGGGCAAAATAATGGTTTAAGGGGCCGTCTATAATAGGAGTGACTAGATATTTTGAAATTTCTTTTGCTGTCGCGTAAACTAGCACGGACTTTCATTGACTTCTTAAGGTGCCTTGATCAAGATGAGGGCTCTCTCGGTTAACAATCGAGTTCCGAACTTCAATTTGGATACAGCCCTTAAAATACGCTCGTTTTAAAATAATTAATTTCTCAGAAACTTATGGTACGAATTGCATAAAAATTTGTTTTTAAGCTAATTGAAGGGTGTAGAGTTCATTTATGCTGTCATAATTGTGTACTGCTATTGAAAAAACAAAGTTACGGTTCGTTTTAATATGTAGATGGCCCCCTAAGCAAATTTTATCTATATCATTTAAAAGTAGACTTTATTCCCAATCGTTCGGTACCAGTAACTTTCTTCTACGATAATTTGTTGAGGAGTTAGTACGGATTGTTTACTTTTTTTTTTCCACGACTGTATACATAGCAAAGTTTATAGTGTCACACACACACACACACATATACATATATTTATATAATTTACAAAAAAAAAAAAAAAAAAAAAAAAAACTGGAATAAAGCCTACAAAGCATATTTTTAAACGATTTTCAACTTTTTTTCTTTTAATTTCAATTTTTCTACAAAATTGTTGTTATGCATTTTCCGCTTTGAAAATTTGTATGTTTAAAAGTGAATTATAATTGCATGTGCTCAATGCCAGTGTGGGATATTTAGGTGGTATTTTGATACATTTCCACTTTCTGACTTATTAAAAAAATTTCGCATTTAAACTTAAATAAGATACATAAAACAAACTCGGATCAGTCTTGCCATTGGGCTACTTTATATTTTTATTTCGATTTCTGGCAATTATTTTAAAAATGTGGTGTCAATCAAGAAATCTGAAATTTACATAAATATATCTACCCTATATATATAAAATCCTAATGGAACGAATTTATGAAACGACTGAATTGAAACGAATTTATGTAACGATTCTATGAAACGACTGATTAAACAACTGATTGTGTTTCACGGCGATTTCTCCTAAAATGTAGAATACTTTTCGATGAAATTAACACCAAAAATCCGTATTGATCCACAGATCTCAAAGCTGGTATTAGAATTTTAAAATTCGAATTAGTTTTCGAAATATTAATTTTTTTCTAATTTTAAATACTTTTTTCTAATGATGGTACTCAAATTTCAATCATAACAGATATTTTTTTTTTTTTTTCAAATTTCAGAAAAGGTTATAATTTTAAATTAATTTGGCGACCACTTTCGCCTCCCTTAAATCCAGTTTGGCAAGTTTGGCTTCCTCAAATCTCGTTTGGCTAGTTTGGCCTCCCTTAAATCTCCCTAAGAAACATGCTTTTTTTTTTGTATTTCATTATCATTTTATTTAATACAAAAGTTTTCTTTAAAACTGAAACATTTAAAATTAATGGCTTTCACTTTTTTTTTTTTTTTTTTTGAGCGAAACGAAAAGAAAAATATTAGGCTCAGATGTCATATATGCACCGGGGTACCTAATTGGCGCCAAAATGGCGTTATTTTGCCTGACATGGTAACCCGGCTATTGATGATTATTCATTAATAAATGTTTATTTACATTTATTTTCTTTTTCTTTAAAAAAAAATTGCTTTGTTCCATAGTTATTAATTATTTTTTTTATTTATTGTTATTTCATTTTAAAAATAATAGAAAGTAATTTAAAATAAATAATGTAACTGGTATTCGAAAACGAGGTTTTCGCCAAATTGTCGTAAAAACAATCACGCCAAACCCAGTGCTTATATGACATCTGTGTTAAATATTAAGTAATGCAAAAAATCATGACATTTAATTTGAAATTCAAAGCAAATGACCAATATAGCGAAATTATACAAATCGCCAAACCACTCGCGAAATTATACAAGTTGATGTAATTTCTATTTTAAATAACGTAATAACAAATAAATTAGTATTAAAATACAAATACAAATAAAGCGTCGAAATAAAAATCACTTGATGGCGTAAACACATGTAACTTCCTTACAGTCTAGTGAATGTGACATTTACGATCAACCATTATTGACATTTAATCTTATAGTCTGGCGATAGATTTTTTGGTTAATGGGATAACCAAGTAGTACCGTTTTAATATACCACTCGAAAAATAAAAAAAATGCTAACTTACGAGTTAAAAAAAAAAAAAAATGCTAAGTTTCCGTTATACGGGCACCATTGTCGCAAAGCGTAATAGTTGGCGCAAAATGAAAATCAGGTGAATTGAAACATTTGAAAAATAAAAGAAAAAACACTGTCGATAGTAAAGTGAGCCTTTTAAAAATATAACATTTGGAAACTACAGACTTTTACAGCAAATCACAATGTTTAGCATTGTTTACAATAAAATTCTGGTACTACTTAGTTATCCCGTCGACTAATTTCGCCAAATTATATAAATCGCCAAACCACTCTCCAAATTATACAAATTGACATAATTTTTATTTTAAATAACGAAAGAACAAATAAATTAGTATAACATTAATAAAAATACAAATAAAACATCGAAATAAAAATCACTTGATGACGTAAACACGTGTAACTTGCTTAAAGTCAAGTAAATGTGACATTTACGATCAACCATTATTGGCATTTAATCTTATAGTTTGGCGAGAGATTTTTGGTCGACGGTATAACTAAGTAGTACCAAAAATCCTTTTCACGATCAGGGTTGAAATAATTGGTGCATTAGCATACATTGTGGCATGGTGTCCACGTAACGCAAAAGTACTAAAAATTGGCAAGATTTGGCAACTTTTACAATACTTGGCAATTTTTACAATACTATTGGCAAGATTTGAACCCGGCTAATATAAAAGTACCAAGAATTCTTTGCGATAATGGCAACTTTTATGTAGTTTTATTCGAAAAATAACTTTGATTCTTTAATCAAAATAGAAACCTTTCTTATGAAAAACGAAGGAACTGTTGATGATAGTCTCATGACTTAGTCTATTATTATAGAAATTGTTTTCAATTCTAAAAACAGCACAAAGAATAATATTTCCTAACGATTACAAATTTATTTACACATGGCTATTAAAAACAGAAAAAAAACTTTACTATTAAAAAAAAATTACTATTAAATAAGTACGTGTTAAAAGCAGGAAAATATTGAAAATTATGTCTTGAAAATTGTATTTACACGTGAATATTAAAAGAGAAAAGAAACTTTAAAATAATAATACATTAATATGCGTTTAACCCTTTCAGGGGCAAGGTACTTCTATTCGTAAAATGTTGAAGTCAGTGAATGGTACCGGAATTTACAAACAAATTTCGAAATACGAAAATGCTTTTTTTCACTTACTTAATAAAATAAAAATTTTCATTTGAATATTTTGGTGCCAATGTGGCATTTAAGAATTAAAATTAAGTGGTCCAAAAATGAATCATCGCCCTTGAAGGGTTTAAAGCAGTAAATTGTATTATATCAATCGTTTTATAACGCTGTTAAAAAATACCGGTCGGCAAAAACTCTGTTTACTTAATTCATTTTATTTTAGCATCTTTTCAAATGTTTAACTGATCTTCTTTAATCAAACACGAAAACAACCATTGGATGTCTTAACAGCAACTGATTCGGCCTTAAATTTTCGCAATCAAAGGGAATTGAATGGAAACCCGTTTACAGGGGATCGCTATAGGTTTTTTCATTATAATTGAATCTTCTCTAATCTTTTAAAAACCGATCAAATTAGCGTGATTTTAGATTCTGCGGTGTCTGAACGGGTGTTGGCGAGCGTAGATTGCAGGAGGCAGAGCCCCCTAGTTAAATTAAAAAAATAAACAAACTCGATTGCGTAAAAAGCGAACTGATTAATTTTCTCATCAATGAGAAAGTACTTTTTATATTACTTACCTATTTTTTTATTTAGTTGTATTGATGAATTTAAAGTTATGTTTAATTGTTAGTTTCTATCTATAAACACTATTTTGATGAGGACTATAGATGTCTATGAAAGTTAGAGTTGCAGTAAAGCTAGATATCCTACATACACAACTTCCAGGTTAATATTTAAACGGAGCTTCTGTCTGTAAAATAGTCAATGAAACATCGTCTTCATTTTGAAAGACCTATCCAATGATATGCCAATGATATGCCACTCAACAGGGTACGTAATTTTTTTTTTTCGTCTCTACCGCCATTTTTTATTTTACGGCCGCCATTTTAAATTTATAAAAACAAAACCTAGCCTATAACCATCGGAAAGTTAAAACGAATCGATAGAGACCTCATTCATTAAAATCCATCCAGCCGTTGGGATGTTTCGAGGGTATAAAGAAATCCACATACCCAGATACGCGTGAAACACATAACCCTTCTTGGCAGTCGGGTAAAAAGTAGCCCACTGGCAACACTGCCCCGGTTAATAAAATATTTTATAGCATGCTGTGTACTTAAAAATTATAATTTAATATATACCACAATGTTTTTTACGAAAAAAGTAAGGTTCAATAAATTTTCACTTATTAGCAATTATTTTTTCATAATTTTTCTATATTATTTTTTCTTTAACTTTATTAATTTTTCTTTTAAGTAGTTTTTAACTACAGTTATACCTATCTAAACGGCTCACAAAACATAAGATATTTCATTTTCAAGACTAGGTATTAAGCTGATATCAGCTCGGAAACCACTCATTGCTGCTCGCCTGTTCAGCTATTACTCTTTATATTTGGCTTGAAAATTCTTTTCAATAATTTCCATCGATGCTGTCTTTTTGTTTTTCTGAATTAATTTTTTAATTTGCTGTACGAGGAAAATTTCTAATATAAGTTTTTTTTACAGCAAAAATAACATCCTAGATACACAATAAACACATAAAATTTAGTATTTTCGGAAGATTTATATGCATATTCCAGGAAGTATGGCAAGCTATGTGAGAAAACTATGAGAGCAAACAGAATAATGACAGAAAATAGAAAGTAGACGGGAAGCGAGTGAAGATGGCAGGGCGAATGGCAAATAAGGAAAAAAGACAAAGAACTAAAAGAGGAAAGAGATGTATAAATAAGGAAAGCAAAATTTAAATGACTCGAAAGAAAAAAAAAATAGAAATTAATGGAGAAAATATGAAAACTGTTAAATTAATAAATAAAAATAAAAACTTCTTAATAATAAGGCATAAAGAATGAATAATTCCCATTGATGATGACTTTTTGTTTTTACAGCTATAAATTGTTTAAACATCTGTACGAGAAAATGTTCTAATATAAGTTTTCGTACAGCAAAAATAACATGTTAAATATACTATAAGAGCGTTACAATGTAAAGTAATTTCGGAAGATTTCTTCTACATATTTCAGGAAATATGACAAACTACTGTGAGACTACTGTAAGAGCAAACAGAATGTTGACAGAAAATGCAAGGTAGAAGGTAAGCGGGAGTAGAACAGCAAATAGGAAAACGAGACAAAGAAGTAAAAAAGGAAAAATATATATAATAATGAGGGTGAAATTTAAATGACAAAAAATAAATTAGAAATTAATGGTGAAAATATCGAAATTGTTATTAACAATACAGCATAAACATTCAATAATTCCTACTGATGATGTATTTTTCTTTTTACAGTTATAAAATGTTTAAGCACCTGTACAAAAAAAGTTCTAAAATAAGCTTTCGTGCAGCAAAAATAAAATCGTAAATATACTACAAACACATAAAACTTCAGAGAAATTTCGAAAGATTTATTCTACGTATTTCAAGAAATATGACGAGTCATGTATGAATGCTGCGAGAGCAAATATAAAGTTGACAGAAATTAGAACGTAGGAGGGAGTAAAGGAATGATGAGAAAGAACCTCAGATAGGCAAAAAAGACTAAGAAATAAATAATTAAGAAGAAAAGATATGTATAATACAGAGAGCAAAATTTAAGTTCAACAACTTAAAATTAGAAATGAATAATGAAAATAAGATACAATTACCTCTCACTTATACGCATTTGAAGGGATTGATTTAAAATCGCGGATAACTGAGAGGATGCTGTATGTAGTAATTCTTTTCACACATTATACATATTTTGAGAAAGAAAAACATTTTGTAATATAAGAATTATGATTAATAACATTTTATTAAATAAAATGTGTGTAATATTAGTCTAGCGTAAGCAGGGTGGCGAGTGGTCAGGGAAAAACACAGTCAAAAAAGGTGTTAAATATCACTATTTTGTTTAAGAGAAATTCGTCTTCTTTAATCCCTTTATATTATTTGAAGAAATTTCTGTAAGAAAATACTGGTAGTTACCTTTTTCTTTGACTGTGTTTTTCCCTGACCACTCGCCACCCTGGTAAGTAATTAAAAAAATCCTTACACTTTCACTGTAAAGTAAATACAATAAACGTAAAATATCATTTCACATTATTATTTTTGACAGTTTAGGATCATTTTCTGCAGCTTGTATAACTTCCATTTTGAACGAAGTTGTTAACTTTATTTTGCTCATTATTATTACAAAAAAAAAAAAAAAAAAAAAAAAGCCAGATCTAAGCGTAAAGGCAAGTAGGAAAGGGAATACGCGCGTGACTTAATAAAAATAAAAGAGAAAGAAAAGAAGGAACAATTAGAACTAAGGGGAGAGGGTGAAAAGTCGAATTGAGACACACTCACCACTCTCTCAGGCGCTTTTTGGAACAGTGTTTTGACCTTGACAAGTGAGAAAATTCTTTACAGATAAAAAAAAAAATTCGCTCTTAACTCAGAGTTTGTGAATTACGCTGTTATTTTCGCGTATAACTGAGAGAGACAATTCAAAGTGACGCTTATAAGTAATAGACAGTTCCATTCGAATCAGTAACTTATTTAAATAAAAGTTAAACATATATATCACACATAGATATGTTAAATATACGCTAAAAAATAACAATTTAAAATAACAAAAAAAAAAGCTTTTAAATAACAATTCTGGTGTGCATTGATTTTATAAAACTTCGAAATTTCCGGAGCTTCTAGTGTTAAAGCACAACTAGCTGGAGTAGCGACACAATGTGTTGCATTTGCATTACATGAGTGCTTTTGATTTTTAAAGAAACAAAATCTAATTCAATTTTACATTTAGAAAAGACTTATAATATTAATTTTCTAAAACTATACATGAAAATTACTAAAAAACATCAGACTAACTTAATACAGTAGAACCTCGATTATCCGAAGTAATTCGGACCGAACCTCTTTCGGAAAATCGAAATTTTCGGATAATCGAGAATGCCTCAATTTTAAGATTAAGGAGAAATATATGCAATACTTCTTATTATGGTAACAAGTGCTTAACCCCTTGGGTACGGATTTATTTCAGAGCTGCCACTGGCGTTTTTTTTTTTTTTTTTTTTTGGTTTTCTTTTTTTTTTTTTTTGTTAAATTCTGTCTTGCACCACTTTCGCAAAACAAAAATATTTCATATACACTTTGACAGTATGGGCAAGAGAAAAATACTACAAAAATGTTTTTCTTTGTATAGTGGTATGAATAGAATATAAAAATAGGCGCCAGTGGCCAAATGCAGGACGAGTCTCAGTCGTCAAATGTACCCAAGGGGTTAATAAAAATAAAGCAATAGCAAAATAGAAACAAGAATAAATTACCGGAATTTTAATTTTGAAATTATGTACTTTTTACATGTATCACAAGGGTTTGAAGAAATGTTTTGTTTGTCGCAGTTTCGATTGCCTTTGTTTTGAAACTCTATCACGGAGTTTATAATATTATTAGTTCACCAGTATCACAGTCTTTCTGCTGCTCCCTCCATGCGAAACCTTTTGCAAAATATTCAAAAGCTTCAGAATTACTAATTTGTTTGTTTTATTCGTTCCACTCCGCAGCTTACGGGAGCTCAAGTTAAATTCAAAGGAACCGTAAGAAAGGGATCGAAAATATTTATATGTACTCGTAGTTCGGAAAGGACCGCTTGCACACAAGAAAATGGGGAACAGATGTCATATTCGCCCCATATTGGCGCGATTTTTTTCGGTTGCCAATTTGCCGAAAACATCAACAGCATAAACAACATAATCCGGGTTACCACATCAAGCACTTAGGCGCAAGTTAAGTACCTGTTGCCTATATGATATTGGCGACAGAAAAAAATCGCGCCAATATGGGGCGAATATGACATCTGTACCGAAAATGGTAGTTTAAAAAATGAATTTTGTACACAAGGAATGTAACAGTAAAAAAAAAAAAAAGAAAAAAAAAGCTTTTAAAATGGATTTCGGTTAATCGAGAGTTTCGGTTAAAAGAGTTTCGGATAAAAGAGGTTCTACTGCATTTACTAAAAGTGATAAAAATACATTTTAAAGGCAAATAATCGATCTGAATAAATAAAGGTATTTATTTGCCTTAATATATTTTTATCACTTTTAGCAAATATTAAGTTAGTTTGATATTAATTTTCTACAATATCTTTCTACAAGCAGGCAATTATGTTTCTAATGTAAATGAATCGAGAATTACGAATATTACATTTCGCAAATTACGTGATTTCGATACAATTGTAGTAGATGATGCCTCGGAAGGATTTCATGTAAAAATTGGGTAAATCTTGCAATTATTGCCAAGTTAATGTTTTTTATTTCTAAAACTCGGCTTGGCGAATTCGTCCAGGGAAGTATCTTCAAGTTCTGTAGAGTGGGTTGCTGGGATTGGAACACAAACTTTTAATCTCAGCATATGGCCTTTACTTATGTTCAGACACCATGCTCAAAACTCCGTGTTCTATCCACTGAGCTCCATAATAGAATGGAGAGACAACCCACCGGTCTACTTTCCGCCGCAACCCCACAACTCTCAATGCGCGTAAATAATGAATCCTACATTTTCTTAATATTAGAAACGCATTTTCAAACATTTGTGCATTCTTTTTAAACGTTTTGGTTATATGAACACATTTTGATATGTTTATGAGTAATATTTAAAAAAATTCTCTCCCTTTTTTAATTTGAGTTTACGTAAAATTTCATTTATTACTGATATCAAATTAAAAATTTGCGGAGAATTTAAATAAAATCTAGTTTTAGGTAGATTTCGTATGAAATACTACCTATTGGCGTCGTTCCTATGTTGGAATTTCTGAAAAATGTTTTGCAGATCTACACCGATCATGACCTCTAGAGCCCAAAACCACCCTCAGTAAAAAACTTTATATATCTATGTATGTATGTATGTATGTATGTCATATGTATGTATATCACTTTCTTCTGGACACGATAACTTCCACAATTCTGCACCAATCTCTTCCAAACTGATACATAAAATCTCGGTCAAGCTCGTTAATGGGCAAAATCGGACCAAGGGGGTGGAAATAGGGAGGGGTTTTGTGAAAACCGAAAAAACCCCATAACTTCTTAAATTTTGTACATATCGAATCAGTTTAAAGTTTTTATTACTTCTAAAAATAGGGCCAAAAATTTATGTATTACAGATTTTTGATAAAGTTAAAAATGGCCTCAAGGGACGCAAAAAATAGGGTTTTTGGGAGAAAAAAATTCATAACTTCGTCAATTCTCAAGATATCAAATCCAGTTAATTTTATCATGAATCTCCTTAACATTATCTACAACTTTTATATTCACAAGTTTTTGATAGGACCAATTCGTATCGCAAAAAAAAAAAAAAAATTAAAAACGAAAACAAAAAGGGCGTTTGAAGAAGAAAAAAATCCATAACTCCGTCAATTCAAAAGATATAAAATCCCCATGAATTTATCATACATCTTCTTAATATGTTCTACAACATCTATATAGACAAGTTTTGGATAGGACCAATTCTTACAGCAAAAACAAATTAAAAATACATAGCGGTTGAAGAAAAAAATCATTTTAGTAATTGTGTATTCAAATCCAAACTGCTTATTTTCTGACTCATTTTACAATTCATTTTTACTCTCAAAGGCTTCCAATTGGTACCTTTTCTTACACAGAAACTATATAATGTACCGTAATGGTCAATTTTATGATAGAGGTAAAATATATTTTAAAACATGTTGTCAAAGTGGGCCTTTTGAACCGAATTTCCCGAAGCGGATTGCGTTGGAAATATCCTCGTATTAAGGGAGTATTCAAATGAGAAAACACTGGAAAACCCGATTTTAGCTGCTGACTCGTAGGTTTACCATTGCGTTTTCCTGCTCCCAGTCCTCCATGTTTTCATTCCTTTGAGCGCAGGAAATCATAATGGTAAACCTACGAGTCAGCCGCTAAAAGCGGATTTTACGGTGTTTTCCACCAAGATATGACTTGGCAGACCGATTGCGTTTTATTTTGCGAATCAAGATTTAACTAATCTTATAATTTCATCCATGAACTCGATAAAGTGATTGTCTGTGATCCCGGTCTATAAGACTTTTGTGCAAATTCATTTAGTGCAAAATCCTGCAATTTCATTGGCTATCGGTGAAAAATGCATCGTGTACATCATTATGTTAGCATAAATCCATTCCAATTTTTTTTTTTTAAATTAAGTTCTATAATACAATACAATTTACATTTTAAAACTTTTAGAACAAAAATATGTTACTTGGTTATGTTCATTTAACTCTTTTTTAGTTTTTTTGACTTGACACTTTTTTTTTCAATATTCAAGAATCGTATATTTTTGTCTAAAAATATGTTGCGTCTAACTGATATAAATTCCTTATAAATAAAATACTATCTATGTAATAAATGTAATAAACTGTGTAACTTGTGGTAAATCAGATTCTAAAATTTCTCTTTATTGCTTTTTTTATTTTTGTTATTCCTCTTACTGAATCAAGTTCTACGAATTAATTAATATCCATCTTTCTAAATTCGAACAAGTAATTTCAAAACCATATATATCTGTATATTAATTTTAAGCATTACAAAATATAAAAGAAAATCAATCGTTGCCATTCTTCCTATCCATGTGAACTACCATTCAGTCTTTAGTTTCCAAACAATGAGATCAATGCGTCTGTCAGCCGCCCAGATTAATTATCTACCTGTCTTAACAGGAGGATTATTTTTAGATGATTATTGGAATAGGAGTGAGTATGGGCGAAGTTTTCACTTTAATTTTAAACAAACATTTACGGATTGTATCTCAATAAGGAAATGTTAGCTTCAACAAATTTAATAAATGTTTATTTCGATATGGATATAGAAAGTCATACTTAGGAAAAGGTAAATATTGTTAAAAATGACGAACTTCACTTTAACATTTTATTAACAATTATGAGTTAACATTTTATTAACATATCAGTAATTTACTTTGGCATTTTCACTTTAATTTTAAACAACTTTAACATATTATTCACATTTATGTATTAATATTTTATTAATATTTTGTTATGGATATATAAAGTAATATTTAGGAAAATATAAGTATTGTTGAAAATTACGAATTACTCTTTAACATTGTATTAACATTTACGTTATGTTTTATTAAAATTTATGTATTAACATTTTATTAACATATCATTAACTCACTTTGACATTTTCAGTTTAGTTTTTAACAAAAAAACTTTAAACTTTGTTTAAACTTTAGCATTTTATTAACATTTAGTTGCATTTTATTAATATTTAAGTATTAATATTTTATTAAGGCTGTTCTCAAATCAGGAGGGTCAACTTTCTGGCATAAGTTTTAATTCATTTATGTTCGGAAACGCATGAAGCCAGAAGGTGTTGTTATTCTGAATCTATGTCATCGAACTGTTTTCCCGTTTTATTGTAAACACAATAGATCTTTCAGAAATTACTGTCAAAGTTGGCATTTTGAACGGAAGAAGAAAATCCAGTGAGTAAGGGGAGATAAATGCCGGGTCACGTGATCAGAATCGCTTATAACTCAATAGATAATTTATTGATCAAAAAATGGAAGACACAGTTTGATTCCAAATCGCTTCCATGGTCAGGCTTTTCACTTTTATATCTTTCCGTTAAAAAATGAATTTGTAAATGTGTTAAAACGTTTTGCGCTTGTTGAGCAGAGCAGTTCAGAACAGCCTTAAGATATCTTTAACTCAGACATTTTCACTTTAATTTTAAACAAGCATTTACGGATTATTTTCTCAATAAGTAAATATTAACTTTAACAAATTTAACGAACGTTTATTTTGCAATGGATATATAAACTCATATTTAGGAAAATGTATTGTTAAAAATGACGAACTATGTATAGTATTCAGTTTCATTATCCCACCTGTGGCCAATAGACTGAATATCTTTACATGACGATTGAAACAGAACAAAGGTAAAACTTTCGATTTGTTAATCCACAAACATTTACGGATTGTATCTGAGTACGGAAATTTTAACTTTAACCAATTTAATAAACGTTTATTTTGTTATGGATATACTATAAACTGATATTTAGGAAAAGCTAAGTATTATTAAAAATGATGAACTATGTATAATAGTCAGATTCATTATACCTGTGGCCAATAGACTGAATATCTTTACATAAAGATTGTAATAGGACAATGACAAAACTTTCGATTTGTTAATCTAGAAACATTTACGGATTGTATCTCAATACGGAAATGTTAACTTTAAGAAATTTAATAAACGTTTATTTTGTTATGGATATACTATAAACTCATATTTAGTAAAAGGTAATTATTGTTAAAAAGGACACCCCGTGAATAATATTTTTATTCATTATCCACCTGTGGCTAATAGAAATAATATCTTTACACAAGGTTTTGAATGGGACACAGGCAAAACTTTCTATTTGCTAATCCACAAACAATTACGGATTGTATCTCGATGGCAAAATATTTCACAAAAATATGAGAAATAAGTAATCCATTGTCAGGTTTATATTAAGTTGGGCATTTCCTTGAATTTCAAATATATAAGTGTCATTTCTGTTTCATTTTATTTTTGCAACTCTTGATTCCTACATACAAAAGTATCAGCTTAGTATCACTGATGTAAGGGGAAGTAAAAAAAGTCAGCTATCAAATACCAAGATCCAATGGGAGAGAAGTCGTCGTACAAAGAATAACAAGAAATATCCAACCACCATCTGTCATATAAACACAAAGCTTCAATGGGCGTAAGGTATAATAATATATTATGAAAGAAAGTACGGAACGCCAAACTCATTGCACTGGAGATTATTTGTTTCTAAAACAGATGACAATTTTCCTATTACCGAAGCAAATGCTCTGTAATATACCGCAACTTGTTTAATAATAAAACAGTGATTATTTGATTTTTACAGATCAATGAAGTGTATATTTAAGTACTGTGCAAAATTAATTAACAAAAAATCTATACATAAACTTTCCGAATTCCTAAAACAACACATAAATTTCTAAAACAGATGACAATTTTGTTATTACCGAAGCAAATGCTCTGTAATATACCGCAACTTTTTTAATAATAAAACAGGGATTATTTGATTTTTACAGATCAATGAAGTGTATATTTAAGTACTGTGCAAAATTAATTAACAAACAATCTATACATAAACTTTCCGGATTCCTAAAACAACACATAAATTTCTAAAACAGATGACAATTTTGTTATTACCGAAGCAAATGCTCTGTAATATACCGCAACGTGTTTAATAATAAAACAGGGATTATTTGATGTTTACAAATCAATGAAGTATATATTTAAGTACTGTGCAAAATTAATTAACAAGAAATCTATACATAAACTTTCCGGATTCCTAAAACAACACATAAATTTCTAAAACAGATGACAATTTTGTTATTACCGAAGCAAATGCTCTGTAATATACCGCAACTTGTTTAATAATAAAACAGTGATTATTTGATGTTTACAGATCAATGAAGTATATATTTAAGTACTGTGCAAAATTAATTAACAAAAAATATATACACAAACTTTCCGTATTCCTAAAAAAAACACATAAATTTCTAAAACAGATGACAATTCTGCTATTACCGAAGCAAATGCTCTGTAATATACCGCAAGTTGTTTAATACTAAAACAGTCATTATTTGCTTTTTACAGATCAATTAAGTATATATTTAATTAGTGTGCAAAATTATTTAACAAAACATCTATACATATTTTTTCCGGATTCTCTAAAAAAAAAAAAAATACATACATGTGTAATTTATTTAAATATGTTACATGTTATAACAGGGATTATTTGATTTTTACAGATCAATGAAGTATATATTTAAGTACTGTGCAAAATTGATTAACAAACAATCTATACATAAACTTTCCGGATTCCTAAAACAACACATAAATTTCTAAAACAGATGACAATTTTGTTATTACCGAAGCAAATGCTCTGTAATATACCGCAACTTGTTTAATAATAAAACAGTGATTATTTGATGTTTACAGATCAATGAAGTATATATTTAAGTACTGTGCAAAATTAATTAACAAAAAATATATACACAAACTTTCCGTATTCCTAAAAAAACACATAAATTTCTAAAACAGATGACAATTCTGCTATTACCGAAGCAAATGCTCTGTAATATACCGCAAGTTGTTTAATACTAAAACAGTCATTATTTGCTTTTTACAGATCAATTAAGTATATATTTAATTAGTGTGCAAAATTATTTAACAAAACATCTATACATAATTTTTCCGGATTCTCTAAAAAAAAAATACATACATGTGTAATTTATTTAAATATGTTACATGTTATAACAGGGATTATTTGATTTTTACAGATCAATGAAGTATATATTTAAGTACTGTGCAAAATTAATTAACAAACAATCTATACATAAACTTTCCGGATTCCTAAAACAACACATAAATTTCTAAAACAGATGACAATTTTGTTATTACCGAAGCAAATGCTCTGTAATATACCGCAACTTGTTTAATAATAAAACAGTGATTATTTGATGTTTACAGATCAATGAAGTATATATTTAAGTACTGTGCAAAATTAATTAACAAAAAATATATACACAAACTTTCCGTATTCCTAAAAAAAACACATAAATTTCTAAAACAGATGACAATTCTGCTATTACCGAAGCAAATGCTCTGTAATATACCGCAAGTTGTTTAATACTAAAACAGTCATTATTTGCTTTTTACAGATCAATTAAGTATATATTTAATTAGTGTGCAAAATTATTTAACAAAACATCTATACATATTTTTTCCGGATTCTCTAAAAAAAAAAAAAATACATACATGTGTAATTTATTTAAATATGTTACATGTTATAACAGGGATTATTTGATTTTTACAGATCAATGAAGTATATATTTAAGTACTGTGCAAAATTAATTAACAAACAATCTATACATAAACTTTCCGGATTCCTAAAACAACACATAAATTTCTAAAACAGATGACAATTTTGTTATTACCGAAGCAAATGCTCTGTAATATACCGCAACTTGTTTAATAATAAAACAGTGATTATTTGATGTTTACAGATCAATGAAGTATATATTTAAGTACTGTGCAAAATTAATTAACAAAAAATATCTACACAAACTTTCCGTATTCCTAAAAAAAACACATAAATTTCTAAAACAGATGACAATTCTGCTATTACCGAAGCAAATGCTCTGTAATATACCGCAAGTTGTTTAATACTAAAACAGTCATTATTTGCTTTTTACAGATCAATTAAGTATATATTTAATTAGTGTGCAAAATTATTTAACAAAACATCTATACATAATTTTTCCGGATTCTCTAAAAAAAAAAAAATACATACATGTGTAATTTATTTAAATATGTTACATGTTATAACAGGGATTATTTGATTTTTACAGATCAATGAAGTATATATTTAAGTACTGTGCAAAATTAATTAACAAACAATCTATACATAAACTTTCCGGATTCCTAAAACAACACATAAATTTCTAAAACAGATGACAATTTTGTTATTACCGAAGCAAATGCTCTGTAATATACCGCAACTTGTTTAATAATAAAACAGTGATTATTTGATGTTTACAGATCAATGAAGTATATATTTAAGTACTGTGCAAAATTAATTAACAAAAAATATATACACAAACTTTCCGTATTCCTAAAAAAACACATAAATTTCTAAAACAGATGACAATTCTGCTATTACCGAAGCAAATGCTCTGTAATATACCGCAAGTTGTTTAATACTAAAACAGTCATTATTTGCTTTTTACAGATCAATTAAGTATATATTTAATTAGTGTGCAAAATTATTTAACAAAACATCTATACATAATTTTTCCGGATTCTCTAAAAAAAAAAAAATACATACATGTGTAATTTATTTAAATATGTTACATGTTATAACAGGGATTATTTGATTTTTACAGATCAATGAAGTATATATTTAAGTACTGTGCAAAATTAATTAACAAACAATCTATACATAAACTTTCCGGATTCCTAAAACAACACATAAATTTCTAAAACAGATGACAATTTTGTTATTACCGAATCAAATGCTCTGTAATATACCGCAAGTTGTTTAATAATAAAACAGTGATTATTTGATGTTTACAGATCAATGAAGTATATATTTAAGTACTGTGCAAAATTAATTAACAAAAAATATATACACAAACTTTCCGTATTCCTAAAAAAACACATAAATTTCTAAAACAGATGACAATTCTGCTATTACCGAAGCAAATGCTCTGTAATATACCGCAAGTTGTTTAATACTAAAACAGTCATTATTTGCTTTTCAAAGATCAATTAAGTATATATTTAATTAGTGTGCAAAATTATTTAACAAAAAATCTATACATAAACTTTCCGGATTCTCTAAAAAAAAAATACATACATGTGTAATTTATTTAAATATGTTACATGTTTAAAAAATATAATTCATGCTAGTGGCGTTTTTACGAATCCCATTTACCGGGTGTCCGAAAAAGGACTGATGGATTTTAAAATTCAGTAACATGCAAACGGTGACAGATATTTGAAGAATTCTTGCAGGGGGGTTATATATGATGTCAGGAGTTTTTTTTACTGCGATTCTTGATTTTAGTTCGAATTTCAAACAATAGATGGCGCTGAAAGCAATTGGTGCTCAATCCAGACCCGATTTTTGGTACTTTGGGATCCATTCAATACATTTTAATCTCCTTTTTTTCGCATGGCAGAAGAGAGAGGGCGAAAAATTGAACGTGGATTTACCGGTAATTGCTTGCAGAGCCATCTATTGATGCTATTTGTAACTAAAACTGAGAATCGCAGCATAAAAACTCCTGACATCTTGCATAACACTGCTGCAAGAATTTCTTTAATACCTGTCACCATTTGCAAGTTATTGAATTTTAAAATCCATCAGTCATGTTTGGAACACTCGGTATGTAAAACATTTGGATTTCTAACAGTTCCATTTCTAAAGCAAACTCGAGTTCCTTACTGCAGAGTCAACTTTTGAAAAATATTGGGTGTACAGAAATTTTTTTTGGTAAATAACACATACAACTTTTTCCCTTTAGTGCGTCTGTTTGGAGAGAGTTTCGGGGGAGGAGCGAATGACTAAAGATGATAATTCAAATTCAAATTATTCTTTTTCTAAGTAAATTATAAAATCCTTATAATTTAATAAACAATTTTATTAAATTATATTCTTATAAGTTCTTCCTCAAAAATACATTAATATTTATTATAGATAGCAAAAAAATTGCTAATTATTGAAAGTGCAAAAAACTAAATATCAAGAATATTTTAGTCACCTAAGTTCTTTATCCCTTCAAGACATTAAAACATATGTGAACACAAAACCCTATTTAAATTACTTAAAGGAGATTTTTATTCACAATAAAATATATCTAAAATCCAAGCACTTTTGTGTGCTATCTCCCCTTCTTACTTTCACTTTGAAGATGGATCAGACAGTCTAGTATAAAAGGAATCAACCTCAGGCTTTTATCGTTTTAACCCTGATGGTGAGCATGACATGATCGAACAGGCTCGATTTTTAGATGTATTTTAGTGTGGATAAAAATGTCTTTAAATAATTTAAATAGTATTTCGTGTTTACGAAATTTTTATACAACACAATAGTATTTAAATACTTTACATTAAACAATATTTTCTAAAAACAACATTCGTGAATATTATATTTTTAAATTAAAAAAATAAATTTTCGCACCGTATAAACGAGATTCGAAATTTTCTGCTTATTGTTATTTTTCATTTATCTCAATGTACCATTAATGAACACTATTCAAATTGAAACTAAAATAAATCTTTCTAAAATCCAATAAGTAATTTCACGATTGTATACTTCTATACTCTATTTATGCATGCTAAACGGACAACCAATCGCTTCCGCTTCTCCTATCCGGGAAAACGTCCGTTCAGCCTTTAGTTTTCGAAAAGGAGATCTTTGTGCCTATTGTTAGCCTTTCAGGTTCATTATCTACGTGTCAATAACAAACAGACTATTTTTAGACTCTATTCTCTTCATTTAAAGATCAATTGAGTATATTTTTAATTACTGTGAAAAAAAAAAAATAAACATAATTCTTCCAGATACATCCAGATCCATTATTGCATAAATATGAAATTTATTTAATTCAGTTGCAAGCTTAATAAAATAATTCAAACGAGTGAAATTACTTTAATATATGATAATTTGTGATTTTTTTTAAAAGAAACCCATTTATATGAGACAGCTCTATTTCTAACAGAAACTGTAGTTGCTTATGTATGCAACTATAATACATGAAAAGTTGATAAGATCCCTCCACCCATTTTTTTTCTTGCTTTGTGAGTAAATCTTGTTTGTAAAATATGTAATACAATAGTACTAAGTGAAGAACGATACAAAATCATCAATAACTTCATACCCCTAAATTCACGTTACAATAACAATTTGTGTGCCGATTTCATAAATACAAAATGCTATTTAAGGAACGTAAGGGATTTTTTTAAATTCAAAATAAAATACATCTAAAAAACAAGCACTTTTGAGTGCTTGATCTCCCCAGTGGTACCTCCCCCACCTCGTTTTGACTTCGAAGATTGATCAGCCCATTTAGTGTAAAACGCTCAACCTCTTGCTTTTATCGTTTTAACTCTGATGATGAGAATGGACAGTATCCAATGTGCTTGGTCTTTGGATGTATTTTATTGCGAATACAAATGCCGTTAAGTAATTTAAATAGTGTTTTGTGTTTACTAATTTTTTATACAATACAATAGTATTTAAATACTTTTCCATTAAAAAATAAGTTCTGAAAACATCATTCCTGAATCTTATATTTTAAATTTCAAAAACAACCACTCGCGCCTTGTAAGCGAGATTTGAAAATTTCTACTTGCTGTTTTATTTATGTTTTATTTACTGTAAATTTATACTTCCATACTCTATTTAAGCATGCTAAATGGAAAACCAGTTGCTTCCGTTTCTCCTATCCGGAAAAACGTCCGTTCAGTCTTTAGTTTTCAAACAGGAGATCTTTGTGTCTGTTGCTAGCCTTTCAGGTTCATTATCTACGTGCCAATAACAAACGGACTATTTTTAGATTGGAAATAGAATAAATATGCTAGAAGAAAATTTCTCTTCATTTTACCAGAAACAATTAGTGATAAAAATATAATACTAATTGAAATATTATCAAAATTACCAACCTTTTGTTTTTTATTACGCATAAAGTATTGATATTTTGAAAAAAAAAGTTTTCTGACGAAGAACAAACGACGTTTAGAGAAATACACAATATTTAAATCAATAGTCGAACATAGAATGTTTAAAATATTTTCTTCTTTTAAATAAGCAGTGTGTTTAAAAATAATAGAGTGTTTGAAAGATTATGATACCTAAACAATTACAAGTTATTTTTTTAGGTCTAAAAAAATTATATTTATTTAGGATGTTTTACTTATTATTATTTTCTATTTATCTCAAAACACAATTAATGGACATTATTCTTATTAAAACTAAAATAAATCTTTTTAAAATCTAATAAGTAATTTCACGGATGTACACTACCATACACTTATTTAAGCACGCTAAAATAAAAACCAGTCGCTTCCGTTTCTCCTATCCGGAAAAACGTCCAAGTCTTTAGTTTTCAAACAGGAGGTCTTTGTGTCTGTTGTTAGCCTTTCAGGTTCATTATCTACGTGTCAATAACAAACGGACTATTTTTAGATTGGAATTGGGAATAAATACTAGAAGAACATTTCCCTTCATTATATCATAAACAATGAGTGATAAAAAGAGAATACTAATTGAAATAGAAAAAATATCAATTATTTGTTTGTTTTTTTACACATAAAGTATTGGTATTTAGAAAACAAAAAGGTTTTCTGACGAATAATAAACGACGTTTAGAGAAATACACAATATTTAAATCATAGTCGAACATAGAATGTTTAAAATATTTTCATTTCTTTTAAATAAGCAGTGTGTTTAAAAATACTAGAGTAATACTAGAGTATTTAAAAGATTATAATACCTATAATATTAAAAAATACAAGTTATTTTTTTATGTCTAAAAAAAATTATATTTATTTAGGATGTTTTACTTATTGTTATTTTATATTTATCTCAAAACACAATTAATGAAAATTATTCTTATTAAAACTAGAATAAATCTTTCTAAAATTCAATAATTTCACGGATGTACACTTCCATAATCTATTTAAGCATGCTAAAAGGAAAATCAGTCGTTTCCGTTTCCCTTATCCGGAAAAACGCCCGTTTAGTCCTTTGGCTAATGCCAGACGAACGTCTTTTTGCACGTTTTTTTCTTTACGTTGGGAATAAATACTCGAAGAACATTTCCCTTCATTATACCAGAAACAATGAGTGTTAAAAAGAGAGTACTAATTGAAATAGAAAAAATACCAATTATTTGTTTTTTATTACGCATAAAGTATTGATATTATTTTTATCACTGCTTTTTATCACTCATTATTTCTGGAATAATGAAGGGAAATGTTCTTCGAGTATTTATTCCCAATTCCAAACTAAAAATAATCCGTTTGTTATTGACACGTAGATAATGAACCTGAAAGGCTAACAACAGACACAAAGACCTCCTGTTTGAAAACTAAACACTTGGACGTTTTCCCGGATAGAAGAAACGGAAGCGACTGGTTTTCATTTTAGCGTTCATTTAGTCATTGTTGCTTATTTTTAAATGTTATGAAAGACATGAACTCTTTATATTTTCCCATAAATTTACAAAATAATACACAAAGTAACTCGAAATGTTTGAAAAAGCTTAAATATTTTATATGTTGGTAAGCAGACAGTATGAATTTTAAAATTATTCAAAATAGAATAGGAAATAACATTATGTTAATAAAATAGTTCTACCGTTAATTTTTATAAATTTCTACCCATAGACACAATATAAATTTACGCTTTTTAAATTTGTACCCCTAGACTAAACTAGACAATCAGAATTCTTTTTCCTGTATCAGCAGCAAGATCATTGTAAAGAACTTCATATTTTGTATCTCTAATATTGAAAGCATTATACTGAATTGGAAATTGAACAGGCATCATATTGCTCACCCGCAAAAAAAGTGACACATGTCGAGAAAAGTTAATTTCACAGAAGAGGCAAAAGAAAATGCACTTGATTTTACAGTAACATGAAATTATAGCACTTAGCTCTGCATGCGTGTAAACGTATGCGTGTATACTCTGCATGCGTGTAAAATAAAAATGTGTGTAAAAGCATAAAACACTTAAGAAAGAAGATGTTGGAGGAGGTTTGGAGGATTGGATAATTTTACCTACCCACACAACCCATTTCTCTTCTGTGGTTACAAGTGGACATACAGCCTAATAAAGGGAAATATAAATCTGCGAGATATTGCATGAAAGAGGAAACGCTGCCAATAACACATATGCAATTGACCTTAAATTTACAAGATAATCGATTTTTAATAATATCAGGGGCGAAGAACTTTAAAGTATTTACATATTTGTATTGACAGAAGAAATCAGGTGTGTGTTGAAGTTGAAAGAAAACCATTTAAGGACGCTTTATGAACTGCTTTATCACAATTACTTTTTAGGTATGTAAAACTGTATTTATCTTTATTTACATGTTTTTATGGTGCAGATTTTTCCAAGTGATGCATATTTGTGATGCATTTTTATCAAAAGAACACCATCATCATAGCATTTTACGAAAAAGGTCCAAAAATGTTGTATAAGTAGTTATAATTGAGTTATCTTTCACTTTACAAGGAAGCAAGATTTCTAATGATCTATTTGAATTATAGAAAAGAAAAAATGTGATTGATCTATATTTTTATATAGTCCAAGAGAATGACCACTTATACATTGTCGTTCATACCTATTGTGAGAAAAATGTAGCGTAAATTTATTGCCTAACTTATTTTGCAATTTTTTTTCAATTTACATTGAATACTTATCTATAACAGCTAAAACATTGAAATGAAGTTAAATATTTTTCAAACACCGAGTATAATTTCATACACATATGATTTAATAGACCAAGTTTAAGTGCCAATGGTTATGCTAACGTTAACTAACACATGCAACTTATTCTCTATTCGTCAACTCTGCGTAGAATTATTTCAGCATATCGACCGACTGAAAATGTCTAAAGTATTTAACCATTCATGTCTTTTATTTTTAAGTACAACAGACTGACCAGTTATACATTGTCATTCATATCTATTGTGAGAAAAATCTAGCGTCTCTATCAAAAATTGATGAAACAGGTTTTTAAAAAAGGTTTGTAAAAGAAAACACAATTGTTCCTTTTTATCGTACTCGGAAAATTTCCCTTCAATGTTCAGTTCTTCAAAGACGAAATCAATGAATCTGACAGCTGTACAGATCCATTATCCACGTGTTCCTAACGAATGAACTATTTCTGCATAGGGATTAGAACAAGATAATGAGATAAATTTTCTTTATTACACCGCAGAGAATTACACAGCGTGGATCAATAACTCATTGATAACTACAACAATGAAAAACTTCCCGGATGTTCAATTTATTTGTGGATAAAAATATCAATTCATATTTAGGAAAAGCTTTGTGATAGCAACTAAATAAATTTAGAAAATGAATGATAATAATTAAATCATAGTAAATCTTGCAAATTGAATGGTTACATGTGCATTTTGTTTTCATCTACTTTATGTACACCAAATCCCCATGTAACTACTTAATGAAACGTTTTTCAAGAACTTATATTTGAGGTTTGTAGAAATCCGCCAGAAATGTCATTGTAGTATGTTGTTATAGTCACCTGCAGCATGTCTTTTCTTGAATATGGTGTGTATAACACAATAGTTATTTTACAGGGCCTCACAAAAGAATTCGATTACGCTATCGCCCATTTGCAATAATGACATAAAATGATTTATCTTATTACGCCTTTGTGTTATTTAAAACTCTGTGAAATTTGAATATTACTGAGGCTTGTTACAGTATTTTCTCCTGTGAAAATATGGATTTTTCTTTTACAGGGCTACACAACCCAGCAAACACATACCTTTCGGCACACGATTGGACCGCCGCCGGCAGTGTCGGTTAAGTTTCGGTATGGACACAGTGGTTTCGGTGAAGTGTCGGCAGCATGTCGGCAACTGAAACTCCAGAATCTGCTTTTTCGGCTGCCGGTACCGTAATCGGTCCCCTTATGGTTATGTATCGGCAAGCGACTTACACCGGCAAGTGACGCAGGACCGGTATGTGATTTCTTCTAGTGGCCCGATTAGATTTGCAAACATCGGTCCGAATTCGGAATTTTTAGTTGTAGCCGACATTTTTTTTTTACTTTTTCTTAATTTTGTTTGAGTTTGAGTTTTGATAAGATATGTATATTTCATATATTTCATATAAAATTCTAACAGTGATGAACAAAAAAAAATGTCAAAAATAGCCTACATTTATTTATTTTTAAAAAGTTGTTATTGAATTCATTTTAAAAGGACTTACAATTATTTGAATCATCAAAAGTGTTTTTTAAATCGCTCCTTAAAATTACTATTCATTGTAAACTTAATTGTAGAAAAAAAGTAGCTATGTTTCTTATTTTATTTAAAAATCAAATTATTAAAACGTGTTTAAAATTATTTTACAAGCTATAAAAAAACTCCAACTTTTTAGCATTAAAATTTAAAAGAAAGATTCAGAAATCTCCCACTTCAAAAAAATTATTAACCGCCCCCCCCCCCCCGAAAAAAAAGATAAATTAGTATTTCTATTTAATTTGATGATTAAAAAATGTTGATAAGTAAAAGAATCATTATGGCTACATAATCACTTAAAATATATTCTACATTAAATTACTCAATGACAAAAAATGAACTCTTATTCTAATTGAAAGTGATTAATTACCAACTTATTTTTTTATTAAAATTAGTTTTTCTATGTTAGAAATATACATTTCTTGAATTAACAGATTTAATTACATTATAATTCCCAAAGAGAAAATTGTATTAACAGAAAAACCTCAGAAATTCACTTATTTTATTTAATAAGCATTCTTAAATTAATAAGAAAATTCAGAAATATCTACCATTTAAAAATCTTTTTTAAAAAGAAAAAAAATATGTAAATTAATATTTTTATTTTATTTTTTAATTAAAAATATTGATAAGTAACAAATTAATATTGCACCATACTCATTAAATATATGTTCCACTTTAAATCATCAAAACGACATAAAATGAATTTTTATTCTAATTTAAAGTTATTAATTACCCACGTTAAAAATATAAATTTTATAAATTAACGCAACGCATGTAATTGCATTATAATTCCTAATAAGAAAATTAGATTAACTGAACAAAACCTCTAAAAATATTTCTTATACTTAATTATTCTTAAATTTATAAGAAAAACAATTCATTTGCTTTAACGAATTAGCTAAGATATTTATTTCATTCAATTAAATATTAAATTAACTTTTAAATACACGCACGTAAGACAATTACAAATAAATAAATAAATAAAATAAAATAAAAACGCTTCAAAATTGTAATTTTCCCATCTACCAATTACCTTCAACGACAAATAAATCTTCCCCTTATAGCCTTGTAATCCTCCCCTGATCAAGTCTCTGTGGCCAAGTGGTTAGGGCATCTGCTTCCTGTCCTGGGGTTCGTAGGATCAAACCCCGCCTCGCCTATCGCCGAAACACCCTTGTCCTTTGGGCGTTCCTTTCAAATATACATTGGACGGTGGCCCATAGATGGCGCCATCAAAACAGTTTTTTTTTTCGATTTATACTGGTGTCGGGCTGCGGCCGGCATTCATATGGATAGCTATCGGCGTGCTATCGTCATAGTGTTTTGCCGATATCGGACCGGCTGCGTGCCTCATGAATCGGGCCGCATTCGCGCGGCGTATCAAAAAAGATTCGGAACCGATAGCGGCAACCGGTATCGTGTCAATACCGCCGGTAGTGGCAAGCGGCTGTCGGCCGATTGCTTACCGATAGCTCTGTGTTTGCTGGGAAATTAATTCAGACGCATTACACTTTTTTTCTATGAATTTAATTGAACAGATGGTGCTTTATGTATCACTACCCATAACAACATTTTCATCTGATTTTTCGGACGAAATATAAACCCACTTCCCACGAACGTATTCTGCTAAAATCTTCGGAGTAAGTTTCCGCTATGGTCACATTTATGTTTTGATAAAAGAAATTCACATAATGCGCTTTTTTTATGTAGTGCTTCTACTGCGAAACTGCATAACTAAAACTTTAAAATTGATTTTTTAATGTTAGCTCCTATGGCAAACATACTCCAACTTATAATTAGATCAGATATATTTAACTTAAAGTTCTTTTAAGCCGAAAAATCCCCTAGTAAGAAACATATTAAAGTAACTTATATAAAAATGATTTTTTTAAGTTTTACGGCATGAAACCGCACGCAAATTTTAAAAAAAGTTGCGGAGATTCAACCCAATTTGTTTCTATTTATAGTATCCCCTTGCGGGAAATAATCTAACTAAAACTAAATAAAATTCATTTGGAATGTTTATTAATAGAAACTTCAAAATAATCATCTTCATACAGTGAAATTCATATTTTGATAAAATTTTTCATGTGATATTTTTTTACGCAGATAGTACCCTTGGTACTATCTGCGTTAATTTATAGCTAAAATTATTAATTTATAGCTAAAATTTTAAATAGATATTTTATAATTTCCTAAATTGCAACGATACTCCAAATTAAAATTGCATAGGGCAGATTATCTCAAATTTCTTTTATGCTACTGTATGGTAGCCACGCTATGAAGACACCTGACGGAAAATAGGGGAACTAAATTTAAATAAATTGATTTCTTAAGGGGACAGTACACTTTTAAAAGTCGCAGAACACGCAAAATTGTGTCATGTGCTTTTCATTTTTTTTTAAAGTAATTTTTCTAGAAGCACAAAAATTTCAGAATATTTTTATGTGGTATTGAACTATGTTTAAAAAATTTTAGTTTGGATATAATATTTAAAAAAAAATTCTACATGTAGGTTTCAAAATGATATTTAAAAAAAAATTATACCGAATAACATTTCACTGCGCACATGATATCTCTTGCAGATTTCATGTTTTTTACATAAATTTTATTTTAAATTAAACAGAATACCCTGGACTATAATTTGAACTAAAATGCTTATAAATGGTTAATTTGATAAAGAGAAATTAGACTTTAATTATAAAAAATTGAAAAATCATGAATTTTTACATACATTCAACCTTATAATTTTTTTCATACTGATCACAGCTGCATAATTCTAGTTCATTTTCATTATTATATGCACATTCAGGTAGAGTAAAAATTTTGAAGCTATACTTCAAACGGTTTTGGAGATATCATGCGCGCAAGTGTAAAAAACCTGTTTTGAGAAAAAGCCGTTTAAAGATTTAAATGTGTTTTACATATATAAAACTCACAATAAAAGAAACAAACCTACTAATAAAATAACTTATTCAGTATTAAAAATAAAATTTGAGGCTTTCTTAAATTGATAAATAAAAAATAGTTTGTAAAATGCAGTAAAATATAGGAAATTACGTACAAATTTTACCAGTCGTAGAAGATGTGAAATTCTGTCATTTGCTTTGGATTTTTTAAAAATAAATAATAATGACTCTAGTAGCACCGAAATTTCAGGGAATGTTTACTTGATATTAAACTACTTTTATAAAATTTTAATTTGGATATAATACAACAACAACAGCAACAACAACAACAATTCAAGGGATAGGTTTCAAAATATTTTTAAATTTTACGTTGAATAACATTTCATCGCACGCAAGATATCTCAAGCAGATTTCATTCAATTTACATAAATTTTATCTTAAATTAAACATAATATTCTGTACTATAATTTAAACTTAATTTTTTATAAATGGTTAGTTATATAAACAGTAATTAATTTTGAATTATAAAAAATAGAAATCATGAATTTTTGCACACATTCAACCTTATAATTTTTTTCAAACTAAACACAGCTGCCTATTTCTAGTTTATTTTCATCATTGTATGAATATTCAGGTATAATAAAAATTTTGAAGCTATACTTCAAACGGTTTAGGAGATATCATGCGTGCAAGAGTGCAGAATTTCATTTTGAGAAAAAGCCGTACATTTTTGCACACATTCAACCTTATAATTTCTTACAAACTATACACAGCTGCATAATTTTAGTTTATTTTCATGTTTATGTGAATATTTAGGTAGGATAAAAATTTTGAAGCTATACTTCAAACGGTTTTGGATATATCATGCGCGCAAGCGTGCAAAATTTCATTTTGAGAAAAAGTCGTACATTTTTTAATACATTCAACCTTATAATTTTTTACAAACTATACACAGCTGCATAATTTTAGTTTATTTCCATGTTTATGTGAACATTTAGGTAGGATAAAAATTTTGAAGCTATACTTCAAACGGTTTTGGATATATGATGCACACAAAATTTCTTTTTGAGAAAAAGACATACATTTTTGCACACATTCAACCTTATAATTTCTTTCAAACTATAAAACTCATAATAAAAGAAATAAAACTACTAATAAAATAAGTTATTCAATATTAAAAATAAAATTTGATGCTTGCTTAAATTGAGAAATACAAAAAAAAATTTGTAAAATGCAGCAGATTATAAAAAATTACACAAAAAAATGGAGTAGAATACAGGCATTCCCCGGTTAGTGTGTAATTAATCGAGGAATACCTGTAGTAAAAAAAGAACACTTACCTCGTTAAAAAAAATTATTTATAAACCACAAAGCAGCTAAAATTTTATTTTGCTTTAATTGCAAAGTGAAGTATGTCGTTATAACGAATATGGTTTACATATTTTGCAAAAAAATTATCAAAATTTACCACTTTCATAAATAATCCCTTCCCTTTCTTTTATTTTTTCTAATTTTGAACAATTGGTCATGTGTCTATTTCTTCGCACTTCCAATCTCAATTCTGTAGCATTTCTTTCAGCTTCTGCGATTCGTTGCATGCCAGTTTTATTTGCCGCTTGTAAAGCGAACTGCCCAATGCAGAAACCTAAAGAATCCATAATTTGGAGTCTTCCTTTTCTTCCTTCATTAAATGCCAGAAGTGCTTCATTCGCAGCAATGTCAGCAATTATTCTGCTTGAACCACTAATTTTGGGACAGAATTTCCATACTAATGAATTAAAAGATTCATTAGGATTCTGGGTTCGACCGCCGAGGCAACGATTCAAAAGTTTAGGATCAGATAAATCCTTAAAAATTTTCTTTATGGAATCCATTACTGGTGCTGGTATGACATTTTTATGGTGAAAATTTTTCAGTTTCCCTTCTGCTTTTGCCTTTTGGTATTTACACCACGATGCGTCTCCTTGTGAGCAAAAATCATGGAGCGGCACTTGATCGTTTATGAAAATAAATCGCCCATATGGCTTTTCGCATATCCATGACACTGTTTTTATTGTTCCTTATAGCACCTCCATAATAAGTGGTTAACTCAACGATTAATTTGTCAGTTAAACGTCCCTTGCCAAACAATGATTTGCCATCTTCTAGCTTTTTCCCACGCATAGAATTCTTTAATTCTCTAATTAATTCTCTCATTTAGAATTTTATTGAAATTTATTAGAGTTTATGAATTTTAATTCTGGAAGCATGTTCAGTATGTTTCAAGAAACCCACTAATTTAAGATAAGATCCATCTATAAAGATGTTATAGTCAGTAATTTCTAGGTTTATGTTTTAGCATAAATGGAACAGTGTGATCTTGTTGATGGACTACCTGGTTGCGTGGCAACTTTACATCCAGTTGAGAGGTGATCGTGTTGCAAGGGCATTAGGGAGCCTTAAAAAATTAATGTTTCAACGCGGCTGGTAGCCACAATGAGAAAAATAGCAATAAAGAGTTAAGAAAGAATAAATAATAAGCACTTAAAGTACTCAAAGTTTAAGAATGTAAGATAAAAAAGAGAAAGGAAAAAAAGAAAATTTTGAAAATTTAGAAAAAAATAAATTCCATTAGTTCCAAAAGGACAGGTGAAAAAGCTACCGGGGGATACCCCATCTAAAAAAAAGACTCTTTTCCGAGACCATACATTAAGTTAGAGCTAGTAAAAATGCTATTTATATAGCAAAAAAGCAATAAAGTTTTTTTGTAACAAAAACAGGACCGAACAAACAGAAATTTAAGTTTAGTTGAAGGATGAGGAAATCTCAGTCTTCATTTTTAACCCTTAACCGGAAACGTGAAAATTCCATGCACAAACAGAACGCTTAATAATTACCAAATAGTGAACTTAAACATTTAATTTTTAATAATAAAGCATTAACAGGACCAATTTTTTAATATAACTGCATAAAAATAAGTTTTGAATGTCGGAGAAAGAAAATATTAAGGGCAGATATATAAACGCAACCATCTCACAGACGTACGCTTTCGGTTAATGGTTAAACAATGGAACAATGTTAGCAGGTTTTTGGATTCCCTAGTTGCTTGGCAACTTTACATCCAGGTTAAAAATGTTGCGTGTTTCAATGCATTGGGAGCCTTAGAAAAAATAAAGTTTAAACGCGGCTGGTGGCCACAAATAAAAGTAGAAAAGATAAAACAATTAAAAATTGTTAGTATAACAATAAGAGAGAAAAAAAAAGTTCCATATGATCCTAATAAAATGTCCATGACAGTCGAAAAAGCTACCAAAAGGAAGCCCCAGCATAAAAAAAAAGACTCTTATAAACTTTTATCATTATTTTTTGTAAAATTGTAAATATTCATTTTTATTTTATAAACTTTCGAACTTTGTCTTGCATTTGCTTGCGTTAAATTAATGTATGGTCTCTGAAAAAAGTCTTTTTTTTTAAGGGTTAAATAAAATTTTATAGATAATTTAATCAATTTCCCTTTTAAATTTTTCCGGCTACAATTTTTTTTAAATTTTCTTTTCTTTTCTTCTTAGCTTCCTTTATAGAGTGTCTGCACACAAGACGTAGATAGGGACGCTCGGAAAAGCAGCCCTCTATGAATTCTGCAGCGGTAAACTAAATATACAATTTGCCTTTAAAATTTTTCCGGTTGCAATTTTTTAATTTTTTTTTTCTTTTCTTCTTGGCTTCCTTTATAGAGTGTCTGAACACGAGACGTAGATAGGGGCGCTCGGAAAAGCAGCCTTCTATGAATTCTGCAGCGGTAAACTAAGTATATAATTTTCTGTTTATTTCAAAAGTGCAAAAAGTACCTTTATGTCAATATTATTTTATTTTTATGTTCTAAATGTTTTTAATAATTTTTTCCATAACTAAAATGATGTGTTCTGAGTAAATAATTTTCAAATGGCGGTAGTTGAGTCACAACCGGTTAAACACTCTAATTAATAAAATCAATAAAGCTATATAAAATCCAATAATTAGCTTAAAATAGATATACATACGTATTAAGCTTAACCATGCTAAATATTAACGAAACATCAATCGCTCTTTTCTCCTATTCATGAAAACTTCCGTTCAGCCTTCAGTTCTCAAACAGAAGATCAATGCATCTGTCAGCCGTCCAGATTCATTATCCGCGCGCCTCTAACAAATTGAATATTTTTAGATCGGGATTGAAATAATATAATGGGAAAAACGTCTTTTTTATGCCTCAAAGACTTACGTACTCAAGTGATCACATAAGAAAATCTCAACCGTAACAATAGAAAATTTAATAGGCGTTTTAAACACGTTATTCTAATTATTGAAATAAATAAGGCTATCTAAAATCCAATTATTAGTTTAAAAAAGATATAATTCTCTATTAAAAGTTTAAGCATGCTAAGTATTAAAGGAAAATCAATCGTTTGCTGTTCTCCTATTCGTGAAAACTTCCGTTCAGCCTTTAGTCCTCACACAAGAGATCAATGCATCTGTCAGCCGTCTAGATTCATTATCCACGTGCTTCTAACACATGGAATATCTTTAGATCGGGACTGAAATAAGGTAATGGGAAAAACTTCTCTGATTAAGCCACAAAGAATTACGTAATGTAATGAGAAGACCACATAAGAAAATCTCAATTGTAACAATTGAAAATTTAATAGGCGTTTTAAACACGTTATTCTAATTAATAAAATAAATAAAGGTATCTAAAATCCAATTATGAGCTTCAAAAAGATATACTTCTCTATTAATTTTAAACACGTTATTCTAATTAATAAAATAAATAAAGGTATCTAAAATCCAATTATGAGCTTCAAAAAGATATACTTCTCTATTAAGTTTAAGCATGCTAAGTATTAAAGGAAAATTAATCGTTTGCTGTTCTCCTATTCGTGAAAAATTCCGTTCAGACTTTAGTTCTAAGATGGGAGATCAATGCATCTGTCAGCCATCCAGATTCATCATCCACGTGCCTCTAACACATGGGATATCTTTAGATCGGGATTGAAATAAGATAATGGGAAAAACTTCTCGTTTTAAGCCACAAAGAATTACGTACTGTAGTGGCATAAGAAAATCTGAATTGTAACAATAGAAAATTTCGCAGACGTTTAATTGTGTTATAGATGTATAGGAGGACATCAGTTTCAAATCTCGCCTTATCCAAATTTTTTTTTAAAAAAAGTTATTTCTCTATTAATCTATTCTATTGGCAACCCTGCATAGACAAAGCACAACAATCTGGAAAAACTTGTTAGCCTTCGATATGCTATTTCTTTTGGCCAGCAATTAGAAAGTACATTCTAAGTACATTTTCAATTTTTATACCGTCATATAGGGAACAAACAATACTTTTTTAATGCAATTTGTTTAAAAACTGCGTCTCAATTTATTTTGGAGAAATTAAATTTTTTGTAGATTTTAACGATTTTTTTTTATGTTGTCACTGAAGTACTCGATTTCTGTAGAAAGTAAAGGAAAAAAAATGTTGGAAAATAGTAGACTATTATATCTTTTTGTTGCTATTTTCTCATAATCACTGAAAATAAAATGTAATTAAAATTTGTGCTATTTTGAAAAATTGTGAATGAATGTTTTCTGATAAAACATGGAGCTACTGTAAACTATATTTAATTTTAAGTATCTATATTGATGTTACCAACAAATAAAGGCATATGAATTATTATATAGCCGATTTTTTTCGTCGAGTTTCTTGAATGACGACATCGCTTTTTGCTGGAATTGTGTATTTTTTGCGATATTGACGTGATATGCATGCTTTACTGTATTTGTTGTTTAAGATTGTATCGTAAATGCGGAATTCTTCAGCGGATGCGAATGACGTTATTTTATATAAAATAAAAGTGTGTGTTTTAAGTCTTAAAACTGAAATATGTATTGTACATTTATATTTATATACAATTTTTTTTTCATCGGCGGCGACACTAAATTCTGAAAATGGAGAATTCCTGTTTTCTAGTTTTATCCCGTATTTCTTCCACTGTAAAATCTTAGTTTATAATTACAGCCAATGGATGCAGTCAGATGTTTTTTGAAATTTCCCGAAATTTGATTTTCTGGATAAGGCAAGTTTTGAAACTCACGTCCTCATATATTCATATTAGAAATTTAAATTAGAAATCTATTTTTTTTCAAGTCATATGCTCCTCAAATGAAAAGCAACCTGCATAAAACAAATTTAGAGTAATTCTAAAAAATCAATCGTTCGCTATTCTCCAATTCAAGAAAACTTCCGTTCAGCCTTCAGTTCTGAGAAGGGAGATCAATGCATCTGTCACCCATCCAGATTCATTATCTGCGTGCCTTTAACATATGGAATATTTTTAGATCGGGATTTAAATAAGATAATGGGAAAACTTCTCTTTTTATGTCACAAAGAATTACGTATCATAGTGGCATATGTCAGGGGTTCATGCCTATGCCATGTTTGGTTGGCTCCCTGGCAGAGTGATCCTGATCCTGTAGTGGCATAAGAAAATCTCAGTTGTAACAATAGAAAATTTAATAGTCGTTTAATTGTGTTATGGATGTATAAAAGGATGTGAGTTTCAAAACTTGCCTTGTGAAAAAAAAAAAAAAAAAAAAAAAAAAAACATGTTTTCTCTATTAATCTAGTCTATTGGCAAACCTGCATCAACAAAACACAACAATCTGGAAAAAAACTAGTTTTATCCCGTATTTCTGTCACTGTAAACAATGTTTACAATGAAAATCAATGGACGCAGGCAGGGTTTTTTTGCAATTCCCCAAAATAATATTTTCTGGATAAGGCAAGTTTTGAAACTCACGTCCTCATGTATTCATATCAGAAATTTAAATTAGAAATCTATTTTTTTTTTTCAAGTAATATGCTTCTCAAATGAAAAGCAACCTGCATAAAACAAATTTAGAGTAATTCTAAAAAATCAATCGTTCGCTATTCTCCAACTCAAGAAATCTTCCGTTCAGCCTTCAGTTCTGAGAAGGGAGATCAATGCATCTGTCAGCCATCCAGATTCATTATCGACGTGCCTCTAACACATGGAATATTTTTAGATCGGGATTGAAATAAGATAATGGGAAAAACTTCTCTTTTTATGCCACAAAGAACTACGGTCTGTTGTTGCATAAGAAAACATCAATTTTAACAATTGAAAATTTTGTAGACGTTTAACCCCTTGCCTTTGGAATATATTTGAGAAAAACGTGCCAAAAATGGGAAAAAAATTCTCTGAATAGTTTGAATGAAATTTGGAAAGAGCTGCAAAATTACAAAAATCCGACAAATGACGCGAATCTACCGAACTTTTCCCGGAGAAGTATCGCCATCAATTGGGAAAATGGTAAATTACATATTATGCATTGGACGAACTGAGTTCGAGCTTCACGGATTTGAAACACCGATTTTTCTCTTAACCCAACTTAGGTCGGATATTCCAAAATTGGCGCATTTGCATTGCCCGAACTGAGTTCGGGTGTCACAGGAAAAGGGTTAATTGTATTATGAATGCATACATATTCATATTAGAAATTTAATTTTTCATGTCATATGAAAAGCTTCTCAAATAAAAAGCATTTTTCATAAAACAAACTTACAAAGAAGGTCTCTATAAGTGCATACTCATAAAAATTTAGAAAAATTACAGAATGTCCTTCTCTTGAGGATATATATGCAATAGTCGAATAAAGTTCTCTTTAAAATAATGGAGGGCTGTAGATCGATGTAATGAATTTATAATTTACTGGCAGCATGTGAGGGACCTTAGTATTTTTAAGTCGAATATTCAGTCAACTTACATAGATTTATTGATCGTGGCTGAGATCTTATATAAGTGAAAACACAATGATTCCTCTTTTGCAGTAGCATCATTTATTTGATGGTTCAAGGTAAATATATTAAGGCAATAGTGATTATCCCGGTAATTTACCCAAGAAAGACATAGCCAGTTTATGTTCTAAGGACTTTATTCACAAAAAATGGACATGGAAAACAATACCCACATAGCTACATCGTTCTAAGGTCTTAAAGTGAAATCGAACACTACTGGACGTAAAGAACACCGGGTAACTTCTTTGAAGCACCCGGAAAACAAGACAAATCTGACAAAATCTAAATCTCAGAGCTCATGCACGGCGGTTTTGTTAGCATTTGCTTAGGAAGACAGATTGAAATGTAAACATCAGGATGAACCTATCAGATTCAGGAACGAACCACACAGTGAAATGTGCTCGGTTACTCAACCAATGGAGAGCGATAGAGGAGTGTAATAGGGAGTGAGTTCCATACCTGCCAATGGAATGATTTCGATGTAATACGTCCGACGCCGGTAAATGCGCAGGAAGTTAATTCGTCAAATAAAATTAGAAATATTAAAATGGCTTTTAAAAACATCCGAAAATAAAAGTAGAGTCCCTTATGGTTTTGGTAGCTGATAAAAAAATAATGAAAGGATTAGAAGTTTAGACTAAGATTTTGAATAAGTATTAAGTTACGCGTTTTAAGTTTAAGGGAAATTAACTAGGAATACATAATAGATATTATTAAGAAATAGGGAAATAATGAAGATGCCTGCAAACTAGAATAATTTGGATGGATATCGCGAAGCAAAAATATTATATAACATATATGTTTATAAAAAAAAATCCAGGAAAAGCTCAATTCAGCGTCCGTAAAAAAAATGAAAGCTTTGTTTTCTTGGCGATTTATCAATGGTTGGCAACATAGTGAAATTAAAAAAAATTCTTCTTTCCTACTTTTTTTTAAAAATTTAAATATGAACTTTCTTTTCTACCCTTCATATTGAACTATTTTAAGTAAGTTTTATGTCAATGAATACACTTTTTTGACATTTGTCATATACATTTATATGTAAGGTAAAGCTAGGAGAGTCTGCGCACATTTCAAAAGAATAATAATAAAAAATCTAAATGTTATGTTTTTGCTAAACTAAGAATGAATAATTTTGACACCATTTGCTTATTATGCATATCCATTGTTATTTTGTTGTTACGCTATAATTTAATAGAACAGTAGTAATAAAAACAAGAAAACTATTTTGCGCAATCTCTCTTTACAGGGTAGGAGAGAGTGTTCACAAATGGGTAGGATAGATTGCGCACATAGGTAGAAGAGATTTTTATTAATAATAACTACAATAAATTATTAACAATAATATAATTACACTTTAATAAATTTCTTGTAAGCTTTTTGTAAATAAATATTATTGTATTAGGAGTGAACATTTCAACCTAATGTTTAAATAATAAAAAAGAAAGAATTTTAAAAACAATGAAAGAGTTTTAATTTTAAAAATTGAAATATCAGTAAAAGTAAGCCCTACTAAGACTACAAAATAACGTTAATGTACTTGATAACATTTTTAACTTGAAAATTACATCATTTTTATTTCCACAGTTTCCACAGTTTCATGTATTTTGTTTGCGAACCGAAGTTGTCGTCGTCCACAATTGATGCATTTATTGTTGCAAATCATGCTCCTTTCGTACAATCACCTGCCACATGCAATATATTGGATCCAGTCAGTGGTCGAAGTTGTCTCCTGGTACAGTTCCAAACATTGAATGCACTCATCCCCATTGACCTTCATTTTTTTTCCTTCAGTTTTTTTATACCACTTTTACTGAAAGCACCTTATCTTCAGGTGTTTATTTTCTTTTGTAGCGGCATCCTTCTTAAGTCTTTTTTAATGTGTATTTAATGGATCAGTAACATTAGTTCCACTCTGTTTCCTTTTGATTTCGATATCATTAAACTACTTGGAATGGGTGAAAGCTTTCCCAAAACATTGTAGGTGTTATTAGAAAATTTAATTTAGTTAACAAAATTAACTTATTAGCAAATTAATTGTTCATAAATTAAAAAATATATATATAAGGGGCATTCTCACAATCTTTTGACTTTTATGTCCCTGAATAATAATTTTTATTTTAATACATTTTTTTTGTGTTTTTTTAATTTCATATACTGTGGAACATCCCATTGTATGATTGCATAGCAAAATTAAAGAGATAAATAAGTTTTGGGCAATGTTGGGTCGAAATACCAGGAAAACTCCTATACCGTCCGTGTCCCTGATGCTGATTTGTAAGTTTGTAGCTGTCAGTATCAAATTGTTTCAATAAAAGTAATTCGATGTCATTTTTTATGAAACTGGGGAAATTATTTTACATAAATATGTAGCAAAAAATTAACCTGCACACATTTTTACGGTTGATATTATTTTTTGAACTCTGTCCCTGGGTTTTTCATCCTTACCATCAACTCTTACTAAACTTATACAGAAAATCACTTCAGATGCAGCCACAGAATTTTTTTCAAGTTTTTTCTCATGCAGAAGTACCCTAGAGAAAGAATGTCTAAAATTCTTTGACAGGAAATTTACTACAAAATTTAAATCAGCATTTAAATATCAATTTCAAGATCGTGGATTTATTGGTAGTCTTTCCGTCCCCAAGGTTTATTCCCGCACTTTTCGAGGTAAATTAAAAAAAAAAATAATCCAATGTTAACAACTGTTTCTAAAAAGCAATGAATATTATGGCTATCACTTAGTCTTAACATGATTTTCCTAAAAATAGGTGGTAATTTTCCTTACCGTTCAATCCTCACCGTTCCTTTTTTCCCCATTTCTTCCCTTTTTTCCTATACCGTCCACTTTTTTTTACATTACCGTCCCTTCTTTAACACCCCTTTAAGGCAATGTTATACAAAAATTCTGTACTAAAAGTACTATATTTTTATTATTTCTTATTTGAATGTCCTGTGGGTGCATATGCAAATTCATTATAAGTAAAAATTTAGAAGATAATAAAAAGTTATAGTGGTAAAATGGTAAGGAAAATTAAACTCGCAAGTTTGACTTAAACCTCAGTTAAATAAAAAAAAAATTCGCTGCTGACCATTTTTTCTTTATTTTGAATCATTAAGGCATTCGTCTATCAGATTAAAATGTTATTTTAGCAAGTTTAATTTCACCAGATTTTTATTCCCGAAAGTCAAAAGATTGTGAGAATGTCCCATAAATATTTAATTGATTGGTTAACAAATATATTATTAATTTATTAACAAAAATACTTACACAAAATTAATTTGATAACAATTGTCTTATGAATTTATTAATAAAATTTTTGTCTGCAATAGTATTTTTTGCAAATTGATTTGTTGCCAAATTTTGTTTCGATAATTCTGTGTTTTTCAGAAATTATTTCAAAATTGATTCATTCATATGTTTTACACGTATGCAGTTCATGCAAATTTATGAATAAGCTGCGTAATCTCTCAGCACTGAAACTTATGGGGGAAATGCACCATCTCTCCTAAGTAGCATATTCGCAAACTCTCTTATTTTGGTAGGAGAGATTGCGCGGACTTTTATTTAAATACAGTCACTTCTAAAATGAATATTTGGTGTTCGAATCCTTAGTCTAGGTTAGTAGTTTATAAGAAATCGTTCAAGTTCAAAATATTTTGTGCTGCTGACATTCTATAAAAATTCTGACGAACAGTTATGAAAATTCAAAAAACAAAATAAAATACCAATACTTTATCTAAGACGCTTGGAACAATCAATGAGCACATTAATGTAGACACTGCACAAATGCTGCTGTACAACTACATGGAGTCGCTGCGCGTGCACGGTACTCCATCCCGTCGAATCTCTTTGTGCGCGATCTCTCCTGGCTATACCTTATCAATAAGGAAACTTAGCCCTCGTGTAGAGACGGTTTTGAAAAAAGTTAAAATGGATTAAAATTGCTTCAAACTCAAAATTCGATACTGAGCACTGTCAAATGGACTTCGATATTGTTAGTGTCTGATACGACAGAAGAGTATTGTTGTATTGTTGACATGGGAAAACCGACTTATTCAATATCGAAAAGTATAAGGAGAGCTTCCTTATGCGGACAGTTACTTTTAAAATACACTTAAAACTTATCCAGTCATTAAAGCCGTGTAAAATTAAATAACTTCAGCAACACGCAAATTTTTCACAGTTTCGCACAAAATAATTTGGTTACACTACCGTCTGTGGACAATATTTGAATAAAATACTTTAGTTATTGCGCCTTTATGTTATTTAAAAATCGATGAAATTTGAATATGTTACTGAGCTTGTTACGATATTTTTTCCTTTGTAAATATCGAGTGTTACTTTGCAGGACTACACAATGGAATTCAGATGGATTACACCTTGTTCTATGACTTTTATATAATACTAGAAGGTAGTCCGTCAGAATGACGTATTTGCATGTTCAAAAGAATGATATAGCATTGCATTATAAAAAGAATTATGAAGTAATAAATTTTATCTTATCTGACTTATAGTGTCAGGTGGGGTAAAATAGTTATAAAAACAGCCCATTTTTCATGAAACTTAATTTGCAAGAAAATTATTAATTGAATAAATGAACTTCACTCACAAAATTTGAAGAACTATTTCACAAAAAAAACATGCAAATTTGAATTAATAATGCTATTTTTAAACATATTGTCAATTAACTGTCATTTGTTTTCGTTCATTGCATTTTTAAAAAAGATCAATAATCTTCAATTTCTTATAAATAAAAAAAACTGCAAGACTGCAATTCCTTATAAATTTGATATCTAATAGTAAAAAAGAACACACGTTATAAGATAGAAAAATAAAATCTAAACAGTAAACATTAAATTGACATTTTTTAAGACAGTTTAAATGGATGGAGTTCATTCAGATCGCTATATTGTCAATGAGCCCCATGGTCACAGCGCTACTATATAAATAATGAAAACAAAGTTGATAACATGCAGAATAAAACACAGTTTCAAAAGAAAGTTTATTTGTTTTTATTAATTGCCGATAGCTGGCGCCGAAATAATAATTATATAACTTAAATTTAAAAAGTTTATCTCAGATTAAATCCTGATCTTTTTAAAACATGCATAAAGAAACCTGTAATAAGTTTTGATCATTAAAAATCATCTTTTATCACATAAGTAAATTGCAACTATTAACTGCATTAACAGATTTTTTTTCTCAAATTCTTTTATTAAATTACAAATTTATTTTCCCTACAAAATACAAAAATACAAAATTTTATTTGCATTGATATGATATTGCATTGATATATATATATATATATATATATACAAGGTGAGACCGAAAAGTAAAGTGACTCACTCCTCCTTTCGAAAATGACAACTGCCCGACAACCGGACACATGTACATTACGATCTTCGGTATATAACTTTAAAGTTCAGGGTCATATGCAAAGTTTGTTGGTTAGTGTTTGTTCGCGCAATCGCTTAAACATAAGAGGTAGTAGTGCATTGCGTAATGGAGCAGAAAACGAATATGAAATTCTGTTTTAAAATGGGTAAAACTGCTACGGAAACCTTGGAAATGCTTCGAGGTGTGTATGGCGAAGAAACTTCATCACGCAAGATAGTATTTCAGTGGTTCAAGCGTTTCCATGAAGGTCGTGAAAGCGTGGAAGATGAGCATCGCAGTGAAAGACCGGCGACGAGCAGAACAACGGCAAATGTTGAAAGTGTTAAGAAATTATTGCTGTAAGATCGCCGTTTGTAGGTCCAATTAATGGCGAACGAATTGAATCTTCCTCGTGAAATCATCCGAACAATATTGACGAAGGATTTTGATAAGCGGAAACTTTGTGCGACGTTTGTTCCTCATTATTTAAGCGATGAACAAAAACAGCAGCGAATGGAATTCTTATTCCCTTGATCTTGCGCCAGCAGGTTTTGTTTCTTTCCAGGACTGAAATTGCCAGTGAAGGGACACCGATTTTCAAACACCTCAGACATTCAAGCTACTGTTACCAAGGAACTTAAAACAGTCTCAAAGGAGGACTTTTTCAAAAGTTTTCAGAATTTGTATGAACGTTGTCAAAAGTGTATTATTGACGGCGGGAAACACTTTGAACAACAGTGAGGTATTTATCTGCAAATATATAATACAGTGATTATTATGACGTTAGTCACCTTACTTTTCGGTCTCACCTTGTATGTGTCGTCATTTTGCTTGAAATGGTAACCATGCTGTCGTTTTTGCTCCGGATGAAAACATAAATTTCTCAGGAATGGGGTAAGCTAGAGCCTCGTGCCATATGTCTTTCTCTTCCTCTTTTAATGCTGATTAAAATTATATATAGTATGTGCAGTTATGTATAGGGGTTTAGGAGAAATATGTAGTTAAACTTTCTTCTTCTTTACTTTCGATTTCTCCTTGAACCAGGTTTTGCCACCTATTCAATTGCTTCTCGTGCCCCCTTAACTATCTCAAAATTTATGAAACTTGATAAATTTAGATTCTATATACTTTTGTGATCATTTTGATATCTATTATGTCTTCTGGTATGTAGTTTTTCATACAAAATTAACCCATTAAAGACCATGCACTTTTTGTTTACTTTGAGCCATTTTTAATTTAAGGTGTTTTAAATATGCTTATAAGATACATATAACTAATTGATAACTCAAAACAATGGCTCATTTTGTGTTAATTAAACTCTGTAAATTAATTTGGTACCATTTTCATTAAGTTTTCACCAAGTTTTAACCCTTGAATATCCATTTTAAAAAGTGATGTTTTCATGTTTTTCTCCCATAGAGATAACATAGGGAAAACAATGGGATTCCATTGCAATTTTGACCATGTTAAGTTACCTATAATGTTTTTAATGGCTCATTTGACCTTCACTAACTCCTAAGCTTTCTTTTAAGTTCTATCTTGTACCTCTAAGTCATTTTTATCTATTAATTTTAACATAATTTCTTTAAATTACTTTTTAAATTTTGGAGCCATTTTCAAAAAATGACATTTTTCAGATCCTTCAAAATTAACTAAATCTATCAGAAAACTAATAACTAATGTTTCATTCACCTTAATTAAAGCACGTAGATCTTTTTAGTACCATTGGATCAAAGTTATCGTTTAGATTTAACCCTTTATACATTACATCAAAACTGCAATTTTTGAACATTTTTCCCATAGACTTAACATGGGATAAACAATGGAATTCTATTGTCTTAAAAACTACCTAAAAATGTTTAAAATGAAAATATATTGTATTTTGCTCCTAGATAAGAGTATAAGCTTTAAAATGATACCTGTTATGTTGCAAAATATTAATATTTACTATGTTAAATGATCTTTTTAAAAAGTGTTCTTTTTGGGGTTTTTTGAGAATTTGCAGTAACCCTCATTCCTATAGAGAAACATGGGATTTTGGAGACATATTCTTATATTTTAACATAGCTATATTTTAACGTTTTCCAAACTTTTTTGAAAAATTAACACCGGATCTCGATAATTCGAACTTTTAGCTTTTCTCCGCCATCACCCATGATTCTCTGGGGTGATATAATAATTTTTAATTGATTTTTAAAAAAGTGTCAAATTATTGGAGTTTTTTCCCGATTTCCCATAGGATTGTATTAGGTTGTTTACTTTTTTGAACTTAAATTTTTAACTATTATTTATGCTTCGATCTTTTAACTATTTACATATTCTGATAGCTGAATCTTTGAGCTATTCAGCGGTACCATTTGTTTTAAATATTTATTTCTCTAAGTATTTTTAATTTCAATTTTAAAATTGGTATTTTCTAAAATGAAGCGATTGGGTGGACACTGGTTGCTCACACACAATCTGTGTTCATTAAGGGCAAAATAATAATAATGTCTTAAAATAATTGATAATATGAATGGGCTGCCTTTAAAATTGAGTTACCATTTTTGATGTCATACCAGCTTAATACACGGTGATATGCCGGATTATTGTAAATAAGAGTCAAGTTATCCGACAGCCAATGTTTTTGAAATTTTCATCAAAGTTATACTTGTTAAAACGATACCGGTTTTCTCTATGAGGGTTTTTAATGGATTTGTTAGGGTTTAGCTGGGCTTCTGGGGTCGTGCCGCGTTTCTAGATATATCCACTTAGCCCCTTACGGACCTTTTAATTGCCATTTTTGGCCACGTATTTTCCTTATGGGAAAGGTAATGGTAAAACTTAAACTAATGAAGAGTACACCGGTTTTATCTAAGACTTGTTTTTGAGTGTTGGTTATAGTCTTTAGAGTCTTAAGAGGTACACTCATGGTAAAACTTATGAAGTTCTCACAAATGTGGGATGTTAAAGATTATTCTCCATTTTGTTTCTTACTAAAGATCACATTGCTATAAAGCTATTACATAAAAAATTCATAAAAAAAAATAATAATAATAAAAAGAAAAGAAATTACTAAATGTTATATTCTACAAATTTTTTCGATGGCAACATGTTTAGGCTAGTCATCTTCAACTTTTAGATATAAAATTAAATACTAGGTTTGCCATCTTAACACTTAAAACTGCCATTTTGTTTCTAATGGGTGTTTTCTCCATTAGAATTTTAGCACAAAATGCTAAATATCTCAAAAATACTGGTCGTAGAGGTTTTTCGCTGCGCCAAATTCAACTGCAAACCACCTAAGTGAACTCCCCCCCCCCCCCGTCTTTTCCACTATTTCGTTTAGCTCTAGCTCAATTAGGGGCCTGTAGGGGACGGGTTTTTTGGGGCGCTACTTTTCTATTGCTTTTATCTTAGTCTTTGTCACATTTACTGTCACATTTTCATTTCTTCTTTTATCCTAACTTTTGTCACCATCTTCTGCTCCACTTTTTGTCCCCCTCCCTTAACTATAACATTAGCTACTTTTTTGCTATTTGAGCTAGAGACTTGGATTTTTCTATTTTTTAGTCATTTTTGACTTTCTAACCAATCCCATTCCATATTTCACACTATTTCCCAGTTGTTAAGGATTTTCCTTAACAATGGAAACTTTTTCAATTATTAAGATAATTTTCTGGTTTTTTCTTGAACATGCTGGAGGTTGCCGTCAGTTTTGATCCCACTTAATTTTTTTTTTTTGACCTTGCTCGTATATTATTATTATTTCGTATTATCGTATATTATTAGGCTCGTAACGCGCCTAACTTTGACAACTTTTTTATTTTTTGAGTTATTCTCCTGTTTTTTTTTTTTTTTTTTTTTTTTTTTTTTCCACTGGGATATCTCGTATTAATTACTTTCTTGATGCCACTTAACATTTTTACATTTAGCATACATTATCAACTTTTTCAATTATCAAGATATTTCTTGAATATGCTAGAGGTTGCCGACAGTTTTGATCCCACTTAAATTTTTGACCTTGCTCGTAATTCCTTGCCTAACATTGACAACTTTTTTATTATTTGAGTTATTCACCTGCTTTTTTTCAATGGGATATCTCGTATTACTCTTATTCTTGATCCCACTTAAAATTTTTACATTCAGCACACACTATCCTTAACAATAGCATCTTTTTTCTTTCTTGGGTTAAATTTTTGGTTTCTTCTCGCACTTATTGGTTGGTCCCTGCACTGATTTTTGGCGCATTTACATCATAATTATTCATCTATACTTTTGTGTACCATATTTCTTTTCAGGCAAGTGCGGCAGGACCCTAGTAGCGTCGGGTGTGTACTGTTAACTTTCATACTTTAGTGTAATATTTAACATTGTTTTTATCTTTCTGGTCCACCCAGTCAGCCCTTACAATGTCTGTTCCTTATTTTGTCCAAGTGTGGGAAATCGGGATTGGTTAGGCAATATACATGCTGCAGCAATGTTGTTGTAATTGTCTACATCAGTTCTACATTGAGAGTGTAAATATGTAAATTTGTTCTCTATTTCATTTTATTATTTTATTATTCATAACACACTATTATGCCTGTATCATATCAGATGAATTAAACTAGGAGACCATTTTTGATCACAAACACAGTAATAGTCTTCACATACTGAAATTTGTTGTTACTTGTAAAAAATTATGATTGTGATTGTCGGAATTACAAAGTTGGACAGGGTATGGTGTTATTGGGAGAATTGTACAATTGATTTATATCTCTTTTTGAGTGTATGGTTTTTGTGGTACGGGGGCAAATGCACATACTTTTCCCTTTTCTTTGTTTTGATATAGTAAACTTTTACTATCATTATTTTATTTTATTTTTATTTCATTTATTATTCAAAAATTTCCCCTTATTAGGCTCTTAATTTTTATCTTAGTCATTTTCGGTGGTCACGACCACCGGTTTTTGCTTTTTTCTATCTATATCCCTTTCTTTCAAAGATATGTGGTGCGGGTCTAGTGGACCCCCCCATTTATGTGTTTATCTTCAACTTTTAATATAACTCAAACGTATTATATCTTTAAATTGCTTGGCTGGCATATGATGATAGAACGTAGTATCTAAAATCATTTTAATAGTATCTTCGATCATTCTTAATAATATCTCTCTTAAAGTATTGCATAATTACTAATTGAAATTAGTTAACTAAAACAATCCCAAGTATTGATAAGCAGTCTTGTTAAAGTGGATTTAAAGTAATGTCAAGATACATAATGAATCAAAAAGGAATCAATCCAACAGTCAACTTGACAAGATTGGATATGGACACAGTAGTGAAAACAAGTACAATAAATAGAGAGGCATCTAATAATGAATTGGCTGACGTCCAATCATCTGGAGTTATTCCGGCGACAGAACCAGCGCTAATTACGAGTCATGTTGTTCAACAGTTGATAAATAAGGTCGAGGCGGTTTATCCACAACGTTATGAAGAATTTAAGGTCCTATTAACAAATCAATTAGAACATATCAAGGCTGTGGAGAAGGGAGAATTTTCAAAGAGCCCATACTATGGCATATATAACATACAAAGTTATAATGTTGTAAATAATATATATCAACCAGAAAAATATCGTATGAAGACAGCAAAGGGTGATAGAGCTGCCCAATTAAGAAAAAATGCACTATTTTTGGAATTTGAGTTACAACACATCAGAGCAATACATTATAAAGAATACAACAAAATACCATATTATCAAGCAAATAATACTGAACTAATAAACCTGCATCGGGAAATGAAAAGTGAAGAAATAATTAGCATAAGAAACAGAATTATAGAACTAAATCATAAAGAAAACAGAAGACCATATGTGACTAGTTGTCCGTTCTTCAATCATCTGCAGCTTCTGATCCTACTAAAGGAAGAGAATGATCCCATACCACAACCAGAAAAACTAAAATAAAAAACTATCAGTACCAAGAATACCCAACAAAGAAAGCAGTCTAATTTGGAAACTGCAATATCACTAGCAGAAGAAATTAATGAGGCTCGATTAAAAAACAAAGAAAAAATTATACAAAATGCATTAGGTGGATCACCACTTCCATTAAAAATACCACCATCCATAAACCAGCTAGAGTCATTATCCATCCAACAGCTCATTCAGGAGTACAATATACTATTAAATAACAGATCTAATAGTAGCTCAGAAGAAGCTAAAAAATATCTCGAAACAATCTTTTCTAAAGCAAGAAGAGATGAGAAACTTCTTATACAATACTCCAACGAAATAAATAAGGATTCTCCTGAAAAGATGACAAAATTACGACATAAATTGGATATCCTGCAAACACAGAATGATGAATTGTCATTAAAGCTCAAAGAAAGTACAAAAGTGGAAATTAAACTTGAGAAATATTTGGAAGAACTGAAGCAAGAGAATAAACAATTAAAAATCTCCTTAACTGAGGTAGAACATAGTAAAGAACAAATAAAAGAAAGTTTTAAAGAAGAAATAGATAAAATAAAAAGTCAACAGAGGCAACTTAAGAAAAAAACTATAGACAAATTTTCACAAACAGTAAATAAATTAAAAACAACAACAACTCAAACAATAATGGAAAAAAGATCAAATGCAGAAGTAAAGATTGAAAATAAATTGGAAGAATTGAAACAAGAAAATAAACAATTAAAAGACTCTTTGGTCAAGGAAGAACAAAATAAGGAACAGATTAATGCAAATATTGTAACCCTTCAAGAAGAAATTAATAAATTAAAACGACAACAGAAGCAATTAAAATCACAAACTAGAGAAAAAATCATACAAACAGAAGTTAAGTTAAAAACAATAGCAACTCAAACAATAATGGCAAATAACGAAAATGAGAGAATAGAAGAAAATGGTGAAGGAGGGTTCATTCAATTATCCAACAGACTACAGAAAATTGAGGAGTTGGTGACGCGAAACCTGGAGTACTCTAGTGGGGGCTGTCAAGGAGTGAAATGCGGTGATGGCACAAAAACGGGCGTTCCCCCTGCTTTGCCGAACTCTAATTCTGCAATATTAATTAGAACAACCGCTAAACACATAAGGATTCCAAAACTCAAAGCATTACTTAACGAACACTTTAATAAAGTGAAGGAAGTTCCAATAATATACTGCAGAAATGCCAGAAATCCAGATACAATAATTATACAATCTAATACAGATGACAATACAGAACATTTGTTAAAAATGATAGGAAACACTCCTGACATTACAAAGTTAACAGAAATCACATATAAGTTGACTAATTACAAAAGAGTAATAATCACCGGTATTCCATCCTCAGTACCTACAAATGAAATAATATCATATCTTGAAGAAAATTTATCTGATAAAAACATCACCTTATTGAAAATTCTAAAGAGGGATAATTCTACACTACATCACATCATATTGCAATTAGAAACAAAAGCATCACAAGAACTATTAAAAAAAAAATTTATACAGGTGGGTCTCAACAAGTGCTATATTCGTTCTTTTCGCCCAATAATTAGATGCGGCAATTGCCAGCTGTATGGACATCAGACATCTTACTGCAGGAGACAGCCAATTTGCGCCAAATGTTCGAGAGGTCACTGCACTTCGGAGTGCCCTTTTGCGGGAGTTCCCTCGCAATATAGATGCACAAATTGTTTCCACTTACCTAATTATAGGAAACATTCAGCGGATTCCACTGCGTGTCCGATTTATCAATCACACTTGGCAAATAGAAGATGTGTTCAGTAGGACCATATGGCCATATTGTCAAATATTAAATAACTCAAAAGAATTTGTAATAGTGCATAATATTAATTATTGATCGCATATTGTACCTTAATACTAAATTTTCAGTGTAGATTTAAAAATAATTTTTGCATCATGTATCTTACATAATATCTCAAACACAGTATCATTGTACTGTAAATTTGTAGGTAATTATTATCTACAATTACTTATACTTTCATAATAGTGCATAATATTAATTATTGTTCGCATCTTGTACCTTAATACTTATTTTTAGTATAGAGTTAAAAATAATTTTGCATCATATATCTTGAAAATAGCTTTAAGTGTTGCAAATATCACATCTGTACATGGTTTAAATTGATGTTATGATTTAAATTATGTGTGAATCCTGAAAATAATATAAAAGTGTTGCAAATATGTAGGTAATTGTGTTAAAAAAAAAAAAAAAAAAAAAAAAAAAAGTTTAATATCAAATTTTAAAAACTAAGCATATTTATAAGTTATAATAATGAATATTTCTCTCAAATGTAATTATAGGGGTCATCTGTAAATATTTATTGCAAACACTGTCAATAATTGTCATATATCTAACATTGTTATTTCTCCTAAACTGTAAAAAAAAAAAAAAAAAAAAAAAAAAAAAAAAAAAAAAAAAAAAAAAAAAAAAAAAAATTCAAGGAGTTTCGCAGGTAGTAAAACTTTTCCCTGCCCTGGGCTTGGGGGTTACACCTAACCATAAGCCAAAAGCGGGTTCCCAGGGTGGGTGCTTACTTACTTACTTACCTTGTATATGCGTGTGTAGTAGTATTATATACTTTTGGTATTCTAATTGCATTTAAAATGAAATATTCATTTTTTTCCAACGTCTTCGGAATTTAAAGAACTTTTTCAAAAGAAAATTTCTTTTTTTTAATTTTAGCTAACGATAAATGGCGCCATCAAAACATAAACATTTACAACGAATGCAATTTATTTTTTAAACACCAGGCTATATCGATCGTACCTCCCCGTTTTAATATTTTAAAAGCTCAAGATGAATGAATAGTTTGTTTACTTTCATGGAAAGAGAGATTGAGCTGTCAATCTAATTTCATCTGAAGTTATCACAGGATATATACGTAATTGAATATAAGTCATCTCTCAAATGTTAATTTATTTTGAATAATCTTTCTAAAAGTGTAACATTTATGAAGTTTTATTCGAATAAATAATTTTGAATAAAAATGGCCGAATGGAATATGAAAAACCGAAATGCTTATCAGGATCCGGATGGGTTCACTCCGGAAGTGTTACACCCTTAGCGCTATTATATATATAATGTGATGATTCGTGTAACACTATATATAACTATGTCTTCAACTAACCTTTCGGAGGCAATATAAACCCACTTCCCACGAAGGTATTTTGCTAAAATCTTCAGAATAAGCTTCCGCCAGTGTCAAATTTATGTTTTTATAAAAGAAATTCATGTAATGAGGTTTTTTCTTTCGCATGTAGCGTTGTTGCAGGGAAATCGCATAAATAAAACTTTAATATTTTTCATATAAGAATGCTCTTTTGTTTTCCCTATAGACAATCCTAAAAAATGTATTCAATGTAAAAAATCTATAAGTGTTTTCAGTGTAAAGAAAATGTTGCTAACGTATGTTCTGTTACATATGAAACGCTGATTTGAAGCCCAGGTTATTGTAAATGATGACTTCTAAAATGTTAATAAAAAGATATCCAACTGTTTAATACGCTTTAATTAAAAAAATGGTTAAAAAATATTACATATTTTTCAATTTCAAGAAATAATAATATTTTCTATGAGATTGATTAATTTACTGCAATTCAATAGTTTTTATAATAAATCTTCCTCATTCAGCTTATTTTAATGAAGTTTATTAATGAATAGTAATACTTCGTTAAAAAAATTCTAAACGAGCACGATTTGTTATGAAAACAAGTGCTCAAATTTGATAGGGATATGTAAATTAGTAAATTTGGAGTAGTTTTGAAAGTAATATCCAAATAAAAGCACAGAAAAGAATTAAATCAGGGTAGAGCTTATACTGAGCACTTAAAATTTTATTTTATTTTAAATAAATTCGATTCCTTCGATTCGATTTAATACAATCTCTTTTACTCTGTTGAAAGTTTTTTTTTCCTTGCATAAAAGGAATCGACTTAATTTAACTAATGTAAAGGAGGAAGTTTGGGAAAGTTAAAAATAGTTATAAATGTGTAGCACATAATGCATTAACATTTTTTACATCATCAAAAATATATTGTGTTAGAAAAAGAAAATCATTGTATTCTCCGTAGAGGATATGCCACAAACAAAAAGCATTTCAGCATTATAGTCTAAAACTTCAATTTAATAAAACATGTCTAAGCATCTATAAGAATAAAGTTATAATAGGAAAATAACCGTCGTTCATCATTTTCGCGCTGAACAGCCTTGAATGAAAGTCAAAACACGGAAATTCAGGTCATCAAATATTTCGTTGATGTTCGACAAAATGTATTACTTTCTTCAAATTTCTCCAAAATGTATTTCTGTTACAATTTGTTTTCAGAAGAATACACAACCTATTCTGGATTGAAATGATAAATGTTCCAAGTTTGACTCGGCTTCATTTGTTTTTAAGATTAATAACGTGTCCTATTCTTTAACGAAATTATACTTTGTTTCAATTGATGTTTTAATACAGACGAAACAGACAGCAATACACCTTTCTAAAAATATATACACTGGTGAGCAAAACTTAAGCAACAAGCATAAAATGCTAATTTTCAAACATGTGAGTACTCGAAAGTAAATGATATGAACATAAGGTGTAGCAAATAGGTATTATATCTACAACACACCTAGTTGATGTGACATCTCCTTCATGTCCCATATGGCCACAAGTGTAACAGTCACTACCGAGAAACAAAATTTGGGATCTTTCATTCGTCTCATTATTACTGTAAAATGGTCGTCATATGATTACTCCACTGAGAAGTCACTGTGACTTTTGCTTTGTGATGAGTCACTAGGTGACATTGCAACTAGGTCACCTTGTGATTTCCATGTGATTGTCATTTGAAGACTCAGTTTTGAAGTCATCGTGAGCACTGCATTGTGCTGAGTCACCAAACAGTGTGACAATGAAGTCGCATGGTGACTTTCATGTGACCTAGACTCTGCTGTGAAGTCACCATTGCACTCCGTTGTGAAAAGTCACCAGATGATTTCATTTTCCATCACTTGGGAACTTGTCACAAAACAGCTATCGTGATGATTTTACAACGGAGTCTTCAAATGACGTTCACATGAAGTCACAAGGTGACATTTTTGTAAAGTCATCTGGTGACTCGTCACAAAGCAGGCGTCGTGGTGACTTGTCAGTGGAGTGATCAAATGAGATTACGAATGAGACGAAAGAAAGATATCACATTTCAGTTCATTGTAGTGACTGTGACACTTGTGACCCTTTGTCAGGTCATGGAGACTTCCTATAGGCTGGCTATGCTGTTAGGATAACACCTATTTTTTACGCTTGTTGCTTATAGAATTTTCTTTTGAGTACTCACGTGTTTAGAAATTAACATTTTGTGTTCGTTGCTTAAGTTTTGCACACTAGTACACTTTAAAAAGACTTTGAAAAGGACAAAAACTCGAATTTTCGGCTTTTACGTAAAAAGTTGTAGTTAAAATTGAAAATATATATCAATATCAATTTGGTAAATAACGTCCAATCCAGATTTGAACCAGGGATGTCTTGGATGAAGTCGCCAACAATCTACCAACTGAGCCATCCGGTACGAATATGGGAGACTAATTATCTCATATCTGAATCAGCTCAACAGAATAAAATTAGAGGTTATGATTCTTTACCTACTGTTATGATTCATTTAACTATTGAATAATTCTGTTAAAAATAGTATAACATATATCAATATATTTCCACGTGCGGAATGCATATTTTCATATTTTTTTTAATTAAGTAATAACAGGTAATATAAAAATTTTGTATTTAAAGTCAATTCCTACTTAGGCCATCAAAGAAAAATTTAATATAATCCCTTAAGTTAATATTAGTTTTTGTTGCATTAAAATATCTCAATTTGTGGATTTTCTATAAGCAAGTATGTTTACAATGGAAGTCTATGGGACTTTGGCGAAATATTAGAGATATCGCCAAGTTGGCGACAAACTTGTGGGTATTTGGGGACATAACAGAGTCCCCCCCCCATGTTACCCCCCCCCCCCTTATAGATATGAAGATGCATTAAATGCTTCAATAACCAATGGCCGCCATTTTGTCTCCCATGTAAAACTAAAATTAATTAATTAAAATTTAATTAATGAATTAATATTTGAAAAAACTGTATTAACATCAATTGTCATTCAGCACAAGTTAAAAAAAATATTTCAACTTGATAGGATGAATAACAAGTATTTTATTAACGATTGAAAATTTGAATAAGATATATATATAAATAAATAAATATAGGGACAGTGTGAACTAATAGTAGGAATTGAAAAATAGCATCTATGGAAATGTATTTCAAATGCATTTTACCCAAAAACACTCTTTCCGCATTCTATGCATTTTTAAATATTCCATGCGTTTTAATTTTTATTCAGAATTCGCACTATCGTTAATAGTTAATTTTGATACATCCTATAAGAATAATTTTTACAATGTTGATTTATTATAACTTTTTTATTTATTTATTATGCTGATTATTACTTTTTTATTTATTATGATTTATTTTGGGGTCTTCAAATTGGCAGTGAAATTTATCAACACATTTCATTTATCTTAATAAAAATTCAGTTTCGGACCTTTTATTTACTTTTTTTTTTTTGCCGAAACATCGCTGAGGCTTCGGAAAACTAAAAATAGTTATCAATTTGTAGCAAATAATCCACTAATGTTTTTCACATCATCAAAAATATATTGCTTTAGAAAAAGAAAATCACTATATCCTCCATACAGGATATATCATAAACGAAAAGCAATTCAGCATTATTGTCTAAAACTTCAATTTAATAAAACATATTTGAGCATCTCTAAGAATAAAGTAATAATAGAAAAATAACCCTCGTTCATAATTTTATAGCTGAACAACCTTGAAAAAATCGAAACACGGAAATTCAGGTCATCAAATATTTTTTTGATGTTTGACAAAATGTATTACTTTCTTTAAATTTTCCCAAAATGTATTTATGTTAACATTTTTTTAAAGGATACTCAACCTAGTCTGGATCGAAATGATAAATGTTTGATCCGGTTTCACTTTTTTTTACGCTTGAAAACGTGTCCTATTATTTAACAAAATTATACTTTCTTTCAATTGATGATTTAATACAGACGAAACAAACATCACTACACATTTAAAAAAATATCAACCCTTAAGGAGCCTATGCAAAATACTGATTTTCTCTTTTGTGTTAAATTTTATGTTTAAAATTGAAACCATATATCGATATATTGCTGTAAGCAGAATGCATATTTTCATACACTTTTTAAGTAAATAATAAAAATAGCATATATCAAAATGCGTCTCAAATACTTTTTCCACAAAAACAATCTTTCCACATTCTATACATTTTTAAATGTTCCATGCGTTTTAATATTTATTGAGAATTCTCAATATCGCTAATGGGTAACTTTGATAAATCCTTTAAGAATACTTTTTTTGGAATGATGATTTATTATTAACCTTTTATTAATTGTTATGATTATTATTATTTTTTTATTTATTGTCATTTTTTTTTAGTCTTGAAATTGGCAATAAAGTATATTAACATGCGAATGTTTAATTAAAAATCTGTTTCGCACCGGTGTTTGATTTTTTTTTTTTTTTTTTTTTTGAAACGCCAGTTGAAGGTTATAGCGGAGGTCCGAAACTTTTTCTGTGCCTGCTTGTTTGTTAGTGTATATGTATCACGATGAATGCCGCAAAAAGCATCCGATTAGCTTGTAATTAGTTACGTATATTGGTGAGGTACCCGGCTGATAGAAATTTATGAATCTGCTCGAAAAATATAAAACATTTTAAGCTTTCAAATTTATATTTTTGCTGTCGCAAGCAATTACTTTTCTATTTTAGCCAGTTTCCTAGTAATGCTATTTCATAACGTGTCATAAGAAGGAAAATGTTATAAAAATGATTCATTTATTATGAGTTTGTTTATGTTACTGCTGTCCCGATTATTAAAGATTTGGATAAAAAAGTTAAAATAAAATATAAAACAGTCACCCCTGAAGAGAGGTGATCTGAAGAGATCTACATTTTTATCCTAAAGAATTCGAACAATGAGCTGTTGAAGAGCATAGTTGCACGGAATCGTGTTTAATAAAACAGTTCTTTAAAAGTTATATTTTCTGAAAGTTTGGGAAATCTTATACACTAAGGAATCAAGCATTACAATATTGCGTATTTCCGGATGTTAGATATTATGCAAATTGAGATGAAAATTAAAATCTCTAGTAAAATCAATTTTGAGGCCCCCGACCTGAAGATTTACTAGTTTAAATAATTATCTACCGGATTCGGAAGAAGATTAAATGATTTCCTTTGGTAGGTATCGATATTGTCCTTTAGCTATATCAATAATTTCGAACAAAAGTGGATGCAAAGACTTTTGCAATATGAATCGAGATTGTCCTTCAGCGATATTGAACATTTTGAACAAAAAACGAATGAAATGATAAAGCCTTAAAAAAGTTCGTTTTTGGAAAAATGCATTTGGAATATATTATGGCATCTTATTTTCATAACGTGCCTTTATAAGAAAGATGAAAATAAATTTTCTGCCAAGTATATATGACAATATATTGATATTTTTGTACATATAAATGATAATTTTTACCCCCCCCCCCCCCAGAAAATACTTGTATTTTTGTAGTTTCTATGGTCACCGAAGTATAATACTGAAAATAAGAACCAGCTTATTTTTTTCCAAGTAATATTAAATGAAAAATGGTATTAACTGTTTTCAATTGAAAAATTGCCAAAGAAAAAGAAAAAAAAAACAAACAGAACAATACTAACGTTATTAAAGACGTGTGAATTATCACGTGAATTATTGACGTGATAATTCATGTCTTTAATATTCAACAATTTCAAGCGTAATTTCACTGCTAAAAAGTAGTTGAAAAATTAATTAAAATTGAATACTAACATTGTTGGAAATCATCGTATAAAAATGTGAATGGTACAAATTGCATAGTAATAACGTCTACCAATTAACAGTACTGCCAAACCTGGTGGTTTTTTAAATTAGGAATTCCTAATTCATACGAGAAAATTTTTTGAATAATATTTCTTTACAAATTTTATCACATATAACATTATTTAAATAAAAAATAACTATTAAAACTTTCTAACGAAGTACCGTCTGTTGAGAATTATACGGAAAATTTATATTATATGTTGTGTTTGAAGATAGCAGAAAAAAATAAAATTATATTTTAAAAACTACTGGAGAACGTTGGCTTTTGGTTATGTTGCAGATATGCAACGTGGTGATACAAAGGGTTAAATTGACATACTCACAGAAGAAGAAATATCACCACACACGCAAAAAAATGTTAGACAAATGATTGGAATTAATAGAGTTCATTTGTCAACATGATTTATTGGATGTATATTAGTTACAAGGCTGTAATTCTATTTTACGTGTGGGATTGTAATTTAAAGTTACATTTTTTAAAACTTTAGCATTATCTGTAATCACCACACTTCATCGCGTAAACAAACAAATGTGTATTCATCCGGTAGTGTATGGTTGGGGTATAAAAATTAAAGAATATTGAACATGACTTGTTTAATCAGCAGTTATTGCATGCTGTGGATTCACACACATGAATGTCCTATACATGCTCGATCAGTGAAAAATCAGGTGAATTCTCGGGCCGAAACAGTTAATTTAGAATTCGAAGAAGCATACAGCATTATTGATGCATTTTATTCCCTTTTTGCATTTTCATTTCTTTTTAAACAGAGATGGAGATATTCAAATCAAAAGAATGAGAAAACAAAAGACTTTTTTCTCAGACTTGGATATTATATCATATTCTCATAATCGATTCTGCTTAAATTTTAAAATTATATGCACAAAATATTTTTGCATCAAATAAACATAATGTGTGAAATAAAAGTTGATTTTTCAGGTATGGTAACTCCGGGAGAGTCGCCGCTTACGGGATTGATGCCGCACTCCTTGTATTTCTTATTATTATGGATAGATGACAGTCAAACGCACAGTATAGGTGCGCAATGAGATTATTTTAACCAGTGTATAGCGTGAATCCCATTTCGATGTTTACTTGTAGAAGTACAATCCTTAATTTGACGTAAGTGCCTGATTTCACTGTCCAAACTTTTAAACACGTTATGTTTAAATACTTTTCATACACTAATTACTAAATGCATGCATGTTTCGAAGTCAAAACTAAGTGTAGCGTTTGTATAGAGTACTGTGTGTATGGTTATGCCATTCTCATTAGCGATGGCAGGTAACTGTAATGGTCGACGTCTGCACCATTCAAAATGGGATACATGCCGCACTGCTATTCCTGTATACATGCCGTAGTTTCTTTTGTACGGGATGATGAAGTGTTATTAAAATTTCCTTTTCTTTTTGCACAGACTAACCATGTTAGGCATGTTATCAAGTTTACTAAAACCAAAGGAGAAAAAGGGGGGCAATAAAAAGTAAGAAGTGCAAAAAAGATGTAGGTCAAGATGATAACAATGAAAAATTGGATTACACGTAAAGCAGCCGTTCTTTGCACACTACTCGAAAAAAAGGAAGTGCAATTGGCTTCGTTGCATCATGTGTTTAAATGTAGTTACATAAAGACTGTAGTTTTCGACACTTTTTCTGTGGATTGTAGTTGAAAAAACAGGTGTCTTAACCCATGCGGGACCATAGGTGCATATAAGCCCCTTCATAAAGCGCTTACAAAATTTGTTTCTGGCACCAGTAAAAAAGAAAAGTAATGTTTGCTTTGTTTAATTAGAGCTGAACAGGTGAGCAGCATTAAGGGGTTTCCTAGCTAATGACAACTTAACACCATTTTCATGTTTATTTAAGTAAAGGTAAGTTCTTTTTTTTAAAAAAGTGGTACCAACCGAATAAAATTTGTGTAAAAGCCAGCCGTCCCGAAAGGGTTAATAAATAAATTATATAAATACAATTTTACTTTTTTTCTTTTCCCTTTCTAATACATAGATGTTACGTTGTTGCTGAAATAACAATTAAAATTTAATGTAAAAAAATAAGTGGATAATTTTAATAGTAAAAGTAGGCAATGATTAATGAATATTTTTTTTAAATATTTTTGTTTATAATTTCACTTTGTTCTTATTACAAGAGCAGCACAAGTGCATTATGTGTGCGGCATAACTACAGCACAAGTGCGGCGTCTCAGCCTGAATGTACGGGTGACGTGCCGCAATGTAATGTTTTAGAAAAAAATTGCTAAAAAATATTTATATATATATAATTTTTTTTTGGCGCAATACACGCGTTGCATATTTAACATTAAATAGAGCAGCATGATTTTAGGTAGATTTCGTATGAAATACTACCTATTGGCGTCGTTCCTATGTTGGAATTTCTGAAAAAGTTGTGCAGTTCTACACCGATCATGACCCCTAGAGCCCAAAACCACCCTCAGTAAGAAACTTTATATCTATCTATCTTTCTATCTATCCATCTATCTATCTATGTATCTATCTATCTATATATATCACTTTCTTCAGGACACGATAATTTCCACAATTCTGCACCAATCTCTTCCAAACTGATACATAAAATCACGGGGCATAAAATCTCGGTCAAGTTCGTTAATGGGCAAAATCGGACCAAGAGGATGGAAATAGGGAGGGGTTTTGTGAAAACCGAAAAAACCCCATAACTTCTTAAATTTTGTACATATCGAATCAGTTTAAAGTTTTTAATACTTCTAAAAATAGGGCCAAAAATTTATGTATCACAGATTTTTGATAAAGTTAAAAATGGGCTCAAGAGGTGCAAAAATAGTGTTTTTGGGAGAAAAAACTCATAACTTCGTCAATTCTCAAGATATCAAATCCAATTAATTTTATCATGAATTTCCTTAACATTATCTACAACTCTTATATTCACAAGTTTTTGATAGGACCAATTCGTACCACAAAAAATATTAAAAACGAAAACAAAAAGGGCGTTTGAAGAAGAAAAAAATCCATAACTCCGTCAATTCAAAAGATATAAAATCCCCATAAATTTATCATACATCTTCTTAATATTGTCTACAACATCTATATAGACAAGTTTTGGATAGGACCAATTCTTACAGCAAAAACAAATTAAAAATGCATAGCGGTTGAAGAAAAAAATCATCTTAGTAAGGGTGTATTCAAATCCAAACTGCTTATTTTCTGACTCATTTTACAATTCATTTTTACTCTCAAAGGCTTCCAATTGGTACCTTTTCTTACTTAGAAACTATATAATGTACCGTAATGGTCAATTTTTTGATAGAGGCAGAATATATTTTAAAACATGCTGTCAAAGTGGGCCTTTTGAACCGAATTTCCCGAAGCGGATTGTGTTGGAAAAATCATCGTATTAAGGGAGTATTCAAATCCAAACTGCTTAATTTCTGACTCATTTTTAAAATAATTTTTGCTCTCAAACGCATCCAATTGGTAGATTCGTTTATTCAGAAACTATATAATGTACCGCAATGATCGATTTTTTGACAGAGGCAGAATATATATCAAAAAATGATGTCAAAGTGGGCATTTTGAACGGAATTTCCCGAAGCGATTGTGTTAGAAACGAAAAGTATTGTCTTACTGAGAAAATAATTGTTTATATATCAAGTTTTAATTAATTGAACGAAAATTAAAAACACAGGTCTCTTACAAATCTCTTCAAAAATCACGTCAACAAGTTTCATGTTTTACCTATTAAAAAAGAATCTGGAGTTATGCCAGAAAATTTCGAGTTGTTGAGCATGGAAAAGTATGTTTTTGAATACCACCCTAACATGATTCTGATAAAACCAGTTATTATATAAAAATGAAATAAAAACTCGTCAAAAGCGGCCAGATAAAATTGTCAAAGTGGGTTTATCTCTAATCATGATTTGGTTTTTGTTTGTGAAATTAGTATACTTAACTTCGAAATCTACCTCCGCCTGTAGGCCGGGCCGGCAGGGATTTTTTTTTTTTTTTTTTTTTTTTTTTTTTTTTTTTTTTTTTTTTTTATGACCACTATTGGACTTTATACACAAAATCAAAAAAATGTGCGGAATAAATCCCGGAATTACCCTATTAGCAGATTAGAAACTTATACAGATCTTAATTTAAAAGCTTTTAAAGTATACTTCTTGCATTGTTAAAAATGTAAAAAAGTAATTAATGTTTTGTTACATGTAAAAAGTACTGATGCTATATAAGGTATCGTTACTGTTTAAAAAGCAAGTTTTTATGAAACATATACTACACATTTTAAGTTATACGAATATCAAAATTTATTATTTTCCTTAATTTAGATATTTGCCTTGAATGTTAGATATTATCTGGCTTTTATAATTACAACAATCAAATTGATTTATTTAAAAATTCGCAGTCTTATAATTAACTAGTGCAAAAAATTTCACTCAAATCTGACAGACATATATAAATTTTCATATATCCATTTACATAATTTAATGAGCTTTAAGCATTTTTTAAAGCGTAAAGCAGACATTATATCAATTTTATGTAAAATATCTATTGAACATTTTACTTAAAGTGAAAAAAATACGACATATGAGATATTGTTTAGTTTAAAGTTTCGTTTTTAATTTGCATTTTATTTCCTATGAATGTATTTCTTTAACTACAAAAGTAATAAAATAGTAACGGAATTCTGAAAAGAATGTGTGATTTATATTATAACATTCTGTCCGTCTAGATAAGATATTTAATTGAAAGTAAATTTTGAAAAAGTAATACTGAAGGTATTTTTCAAAACTCACGTTAAAGATTTTCAAACATATGTCCAATAACGGAATTGAACATATTTTCTAGATAGTAAATTCTACGTTCCTATTCTTGAATAATTACAGAACCGTGGTTGTCATGAAATGACATTTATTATATCAAACTGTTTCTATAAAGAATGAGAGAACAAAAGTATTCTGACTACAAAATACATTTCTGATATTTTGAACGCAAAACTATTTGTAGATTCCTGCATTTTTTTCACGGTTAATAGTTCCATGTCAGTAAAGTATTTTCATGTACCGTATCACTATATACAAACGTGTATTTTTCGAAGCGCAGAACAAAATTTTTTTCCGGCAAGATACCGATAAACTCTGCATTTCGATAACCAATCAATAACAATTGCATTAAAAATCCATTTTTATTAATTTAAGTTTTATAATTAAGATGTCCAATTATTTAACTTTATAAAAACCATAGTATTTTTTTTTAAGTGCGTGTCTTCAGAGTAGTGATCAATATAATTTTTATATTCTTGAATTACTTTCACTGGTAATAAGTCCAGGTCAGAAAATGTTTCGAATGCAATGTATCACTGAATGGAAAGAAATTACGATAACGATTATTCGATAACAAAAATATCATAAATTACTATTTCATGTCTTAAATGTTTAAATTTTTAGATATATATAGAAATATATTGGTGAATATTTGCTGGAAATATATTCTACGATTTTCTCCCAAAATGAATACCGAACTGCTTTTGTCGTGAAATGTCATCCATCATTTCACACTGCTATAGATAAAAGGGATACGAAAACAAAAGTATTCTGTACAATATTTCCATTTTTGATGTATATCACGGAAAATAATTTATAACAATTTGATTCCTGAATTTATTTCGTGGTTAATAGCTCTATGTCAATAAATTTTTTTAATGCAATGTATCACTAGCTGCAGTTTTCGGTGCACACAATGAACCCTTTTATAACAACTTAAATAATTTACTTCCGTAAAGCCTCCATTTTGCGAACCAATCTATATTAATTGCATTAAAAGTACTGCACTTACCTAAAATTAAAATTATATATTTCTTTACCGGGAAATTCTGGATGTTTGAAAAGTGACAGATAGCAATACACTTCTCATATTTACTAATATGGTACAAAATGGCTTGATAAGCCGGACTAAACTTTTCTGAAATCTCCAATGTTGTCAAAAAAGAATCTTTCTCTTTAATGGTCTTAACAATATCGCTATCAATCAAAGATGGCCGCTTCCTTGCTGAAATTTATACAAAATGCAGCGTCGTAAATGAATTTTATCAGTAGCCATTTTCACACAATCGCTTTGCACTTAATAATGACATAAGATAGTTTTGTTTCAGTTAATTTAGAAGAGCACATGTTTATTAATTCATTTATAAAGAGAGAAAGCCATATATGTCTCAAATGAATATATTCATGCGTGTAGAAACTTGAAATAACATTATCAGACAGAACTTTCCGGTTCAAGTGCATAAATATATTAAAAACAACTCTTTTTGGTTTAAAAAAATTGTTTTGGGTATACAGAAAGAAAAATAAATTTTAGATTGGTGAATTTCTTTCACGGACTTTTAACACGAACATTTTTAATACAATGTATTACTGAAGGAAATACATTTTAATAACAAATACATAACAAATGTAATTTATCGAAATAAAATTAAAGAAAGCTTGCTAAATAGGTACATTTAATATTACAAATATGAAAAAGATGTCACAACTGTAAAAAATGTTGTTATATAATAAAACATTTTTTTTTTAAACTTAAAAATGTCCGAAATTTCGCGACGAACGCTTTTGGTCAGACCTTGATCGTCCTCAGGGTAGCTTTGATTGCGTACTGAAAATTCCTAATCGTACTCCGTCCTCGGCTGGGCAACCAGGTGAGTCTATTTTACAGTGGAGGGCGGAAGGGGGAGGGGAGGCAGTAAACTGAACATTTCTATCCAACTTTAACAAAACATCTTCTATTTTAAAAACTTTAACCATGTACCCGGAATGTTATATGACACGTTGTCATTAATAGCCTTATTACCTTTTATTAAAATTTCTATGGAGTCTTTTATTAACGGAATATGATAATGGGAAGTAAGAATGATGATTCTTGCTTCATTAAAACGAATATGCAAATTTTGCTGTAAGGTTGTCTTGCTAACGTCATTTCTACCTCTCATTATCATATTTCGTTAATAAAAGAGTCCATAGAAATGCTAATAAAAGGTAAAAGGCTGTTAATGATAACATGTCATATACCATTCTGGGTATATGGTTAAAGTTTTTAAAGTAGACGATGTTTTGTTAAAGTTGGACAGAAATGTTCAGATTACAGTTTCACCTCCCCCTTACCCCCTTCACTGTAAAGTAGACTCACCTGGTTGCACAGTCGAGGACGGAGTACGTTTAGGCATTTTCAGTACGCAATCAAAGCTACCCTGATGACAATCAAGGTCTGATCGAAAGTGCTCGGCGTGAAATTTCAGAAGTTTTTAAGTTTTTAGAAATTATTTTATTATGTAACAACATCTTTTATATTTGTGACATCTTTTTTATATTTGTGACATTAAATGCACCTTTTTTTAGCAAGTTTTCATTAATTTTATTTCGAAATAGTTCCAAAGTATCTGTTTTTTCTTATATACATTTTGTGCGTAAATGCAGTTTAATAAATTATTATTTCACCCATAAAATACTTATTAAATCATTATTTCACCCATAAAATGTTCAAACATTAAATATGTCAAACAAAATATTCGAGAATATTTCACAGCAATTAAATTATTTAAGATTCTCTTAGAATAAATACTAATATAAAGATTATCACAAAATGCCAGACATCCTTTTATATTGCTTTCGACAGAAGGTATGTGAAAAAAAAGTATTGTGACGACCAAATGGATTTATAGTTGTTGAACACAGAAAAATTTGTAGATTCTTAAACTTTTTTCACGGTTAAAAGCTTAGTGCCCATAAACATTTTTGATGCGATGCATCAGTTAATTTAAAGACCTATATTTGAGACCTCACAGTGAACCGTTTTTACGATAACAAATCGATTAAACCAACCCGCATGACGATAATAAATCGAAAATAATTGTATTAAAAGTACATTTTGCTATATTTAAAAATTTAAAGTATTTAGATTCATGACAGACTATAGTATTACGTCTTTAAAGTGCATTTGAAGACACTGACATTATTTTAAATTTCTTTCCCGGTTAATAACTCTATGTCAATAAATGGCTTTAATGCAATGTATCAGTAAATAGATCAATATGTGTAAAACAATTTAATGCAATATATCAATAAATTTCCTATTATTAATAAAGGCCTATTTTTATAGCGCACTTTGAGCCGTATCACTTTAACAAATCGATTAAACCCGCATTACGCTAATAAAGTGAAAATAATTGCATTAAACGCACATTTTAATAAATTAATGTTTTATTATTAAGAATTTGAAGCATTTAAATTCATGGAAAACTACAGCGTTATGTCCTCAAAGTGAATTTCTTTAATAAAGAAAACAATCCATTTTCTAGATTCCCAAAAAGATTTGACAGTTAATATCTCCATATCAAGAATTTTTTTAATGCGATGATCCATAATTATATATAGTACATTCATTCATTAAATTCAATAATGAATTGTATAGTATTTTATACATGAATTGTGGCTTTAATCCTGGTTACAAACACTATCGTCTTAATTTATAATTAAGATTGTTAATTCATAACGCGGTATATAAATAAGATAATTTAATTTAATATAGGGGAGATGGGGGCACATGTGAACAGTTCGCATAAATATAGCTTTTTCTCATAATTGGATTAATTCTTATAAATAAAAACTAGTCAGTATAGTAAACAGAACTTTCTTTTACACATGGTAATTTTTTTTAAATCACCTGTATAGTTTTTCTTACGTTTTTAATAGTTTTATAAATTCAAATAATTGTTCACATGTGCCCCATGAGCGGGGTAGTTGTGAACACTCGTGGGGCACATGTGAACACAAGGAAAAAATATCCTTTGACATGGTTTTTCTCCTGTTATTAATTTGTTATCATAACCATTACTTTTGTTATCAGTTGAATTCACCATAAAGAAAAAACAAATATTTTTTTTCTAGTTTGTGAGTGATATAACAAAAGATTTTAAAATGAAACTAAATATATATAAAGCTGTTCTTACACCATACCCAAGAATTATATTAGTTATCAATTTGAAAATTTTACATTTTAAAAATGTTACTGATATCCATCCCAATTCAAATTACCCTATTCATAGCTGTTGTTTGAAAGATGGAAGTAAGCCATCACTGCAAGTTTGAGACAAATGAAAAGAATAAAAAAATTACAAAATTATTTGTGATAATACTCTTTGTATTAACAATGCATAAAAAATATTGTTTTAAACCGTTTACTAAAATAGTACATAACACTTATTGCATTTTAGGAAACATTGAATTTATTTAAATTTTAATTGAACTCAAATGAGCTTTTTGCTCTTTTTGTACTTCCTGACAAATGTGGAAGTGGAAGTTTCAATACAATATCACTTTTTTGTATGACAAAAATGTCTACTATTTCAGGGAAATTATACGAATTGGATGTGAGATTCTTTCTCAGGAATTTAACATACATTTTATCATTATCAATTCTTTCTATTCGCCCATCAGAGAAAGTTTTTGATTTTTGTGAACTGTTCATATCTGCCCCAACTAATCTGTTCACAAGTGCCCCGCATGGCTGCTAGAGTTAAATTATTAAATAATTAACATTTATCAATTTTAAGGAACAAAACAACTTTATCCAAAATATTCATTAGTAGTCATAGTATATGGTAAAACATTAAAATTGGAATAACTAACTAACTAAATAAACTTTATCACTTATCAAAGTTGAAACCGACATTTTACATTTGACATCTACAAACAGTGTTTTGGCTACTGAAGACAAACAAAATGTCGAAAAGCTTCAAAAAATTTTTACCATATGTCTACTAGTGCTGACAACTTTGGTAATTTTTTTCAAATAAAAAAACTTATAATAACTATTGAAAAACTGCGATGTTCACATCTGCCCCCTGTTCACATGTGCCCCCATCTCCCCTACATATGTAATTTTAAGACGGTAAAAGCTTCTTTCAATTCATCATACTGTACGTATTTTGCTGGTGTTGTCTTTCGAAAACTCGAAACAAAAATAGAATCAAAATCGAAATGCTCATGCATAGGTTGTGAAATACTTTTCAATTGTAGTAAAGTATTATTAAGAAAATTTCCAATTTATCATATGTAGTATGTTACATATACGAAATAACGTATTTTGTAATAGATTCAACATATTGATTCATAGCTAAATAGAAAAAAAAAACAGCAATAACAACTGCATTTAAAGTGAGTTTTTCTCAAATAGTATTTCATATTTAAAATGCTCAAAGACCTAACATATAAGAAAACATATTACAGAAAATTTCTAACTCTGCGAGTTTCTCCCAGAACAAGTAATGCACTTTGGTTATTATGAAATGTCATTCAGCATTTCACGCTGCTTTGGATAAAAGGGGTGGAAAAACAAAAGTATTGCGACCACAAAATGCATTTCCGGTTATTGAACGCAAAACAATTTGTAGATTTCCGAATTTCTTTCACGGATAATAGATCCATGTCAATAATCGTTTTTAATGCAATGTATTACTATGATACTGCATTTTTCAGAATGTACGACGGGAACTTTTTCATACTAACAAATCGATAAAACCTTTAAGGCTAATGTCATTTGTATGAGACTATATGATAATGTTTAAGAGGAATAGTCATAAATAATATAGGTAAACAATCACAATAAACAAGTTATTGTATATTTTAAAAAAAGTTAAGGGGTTAATGCAATGAATGAATCTGTAAATAGAATAAAAAACACCGATAACAACTGCATTTAAAGCGCGTTTTTGCAAAATAATATTTCATATTTAAAATGCTCAAAGATGTAAATAAATGAGAAAATATATTACAGAATATTTCCAAACAAGTAAATTCTGCGAATAATGTGCCAGTGCCCAGAACATGTAATGCACTTTGGTTATTATGAAATGTCTTTCAGCGTTTCACGCTGCTTTGGATAAAAGGGATGGAAAAACAAAAGTATTGTGACAACAAAATGAATTTCTGGTTATTGAACGCAAAACAATTTGTAGATTCCGAACTTTCTCTCACGGATAATAGGTCCATGTCAATACACGTTTTTAATGCAATGTATTATGCTGTAATGAAATGTATCGCGATAAATGAAGCTGTATTTTTCGAAGCGTACGAAAGAAACATTTCATACTAACAAATCGATAAAACCTTTAAGCCTAACGTTTTCTGTATGAGACAATAAGATAATGTTCAAGATGAATAATCATAAATAATATAGGTAAGCAATTACAATAAAAAGTTATTAGGTAGCTTTCATTAAAAAAAGCTATCTATTGCAGCCGTTCGGAGGAAAGCGATTTCAAAAAATTTTGGTATATTTTCATCGATCATGACCCCCAGACCCCTAAACCACCCTCCGTTCAAAATTGCTATATATATATACACACATATATATATATATATATATATATATATATGTGTGTGTGTGTGTGTGTGTGTGTGTGTGTGTGTATCTATATATATATATCTGACATTTGTCACACTGTAACTCTCGTATTTATGAACCGATTTCAATGAAATTCGGTGTGTACATAGAACATACCAATGTCTCGACCGAGTTCGTTGGCCAGCTTCATCCGCCGTTTTGTTTCAAAATGGCGGCCATTTAATTTTTCTTTTAATTTAAATCTTGAAATGTAGTACCAAAAAATTGAAAATTGAAAAAATATTTTTTTCTATGTGTTTGACCTTGATAAAAAGATTCGGGAGCAGTTTTTGTTTCGTCTATATCTTAAAAAATGGCTGAGTTATAGCATTTTGAATTTCTAGCGTGGCTGACATTTTGAAACGTCCTGATTTTTGTCACGTGATAACAGGCGTATATATGAACCGATTTGGATGTACCTTGGTGTATACATAGTACATACAAATATCTCAACCGAGTTCGTTGGACAGCTGCATCCGCCATCTTGTTTAAAAATGGCGGATTTAAACAGGCGTATTTATGAACCGATTTGGATGTATCTTGGTCTGTACATAGTAGATACCAATGTCTCGACCGAGTTCGTTGGCCCTCTTCATTCGCCATCTTGTTTTAAAAGGGTTGCCATTTAAAAAAAAATTAATTTAAAATTTAAAATGAGGTATTAAAAAATTGGAAAATGAAAAAGATTTTTCTTTATATGATTGGCCTTGATAGAAGGATTCCGGAGCAGTTTTTGTTTCTGAAAATTTTTTCTTTTGTTTATATCTTAAAAAATGGTTGAATTATAGCACTTTGAATTTCTAGCATGGCTAACATTTTGAAACGATCTTGTATTTGTCACGCGATAACACACGTATTCGCCTATTTCGATGTAAGAAGGCATGTGGATAATATACATTAATATCTCGACCAAGTTTGCTGGCCAGATTCATCAGCCATCCTGTTTCAAAATGGCGGCCATTAAATTAAAAATTATATATATTTAAAGTGAGTTGCAAAAAAAGTAGAAATTGAAAAAGGTTTCTTTCTTAAGTATTTGACCTTGATATAAGGATTCAGGAGCATTTTTTGTTTGTCTTTATCTTAAAAAATGTATCAGATATAGCAGTTTCAATTTCTAATGTGGGTGACATTTTGAAAAATCTGATTTTTTGCCTGCGACAGCACTCGTATATATCAACCGATTTCCGATATGAGTGACCATGTGCACAGCAATTACTAAAGTCTCGACCAAATTCACTGGTTAGCCTCATCTACCATGTTGTCTTAAAATGTCAGGCACTTTAAGAAATCGCCGAATTTGGCAGCCAAATATAAGTTACTTTAAAGAAAAGCTGCTTGGATAAAGCTGACTAATTTCGCGAAATTCTCATTCATTATATTGATAAAAATTAGTATTGAATCTCCTATATTCGGTTTTTGCTAAATTGAGCTTCGTGTGTCTGAATAATATAAGTTGGCTTTTTTAAAATAAGAAATATGAAAGCTACCTCTTCCTCCTGGCACTGGCCGGAAGGACTTTTGTATATTTAAGTTGTCTTGTACCTTTTAAATGTGTCAAAAATTAACGAAAAACTTCAAAGTTCGAATTGGTCTATCTTTAAAATCTTTTTATGTATAAACATGAAATTTTGGATATTGATTAAACAGATTGTACTTTGTAATATGCTACACTGTAAAAAAAATTTGTAAAGTTACTAAAGTTTTTCTAGGAAACTGGGATTCCAAGAAATATTTATGTAGCGGCAACAAGAAAAATTCCTGTAACAGCGTGTGTTACAGGAATTTTTCTTGTTGCCGCTACATAAATATTTCTTGGAATCCCAGTTTCCTAGAAAAACTTTAGTAACTTTACAGATTTTTTTTTACAGTGTACCATTAGAAATTTATTAGCCTTTTACAGAATTTGTGTATTGATGAAATCAAAGTAGCTCTTTTTCTTACTCTATAAGTCACTGCGCGCATGATATCTTGAGAAAGTATGTATGGATTATCATGAAATTTGGTAAAGGTACTAAACAAATATGTGTGTTTAAAATGAACTACTTTTAAGTATTTAAAAGGTAATATTTTTAGTTCTGACTATTTTTATTCATTAAAAATGTAAAATTTTATTTTTTTTTTACAAAAATACTTTTTTTTATAGTTAATGAAATAATTTCGGCCCAAGAGTAGTTCATTATAAACACACATATTTGTTTCGTACCTTTACCAAATTTCATGACAATCCATACATACTTTCTCAAGATATCATGCGCGCAATGACTTATAGAGTAAGTCAAAAAAAGAGCTATTTTGATTTCAACAATACGCAAATTCTATAAAAGGCTAATAAATTTCTAATGGTAGCATATTACAAAGTACAATCTGTTTAATCGATAGTCAAAATTTCATTTTTATGCATAAAAAGCTTTTGAAGATAGACTAATTCAAACTTTGAATTTTTTCGTTCATTCGTCGCGTTTAAAAGGTACAAGACCCCTTAAAAAACGAAACGAGTGTTTTATTGTATATTAATGTACTTTGTGAATTCATTCGTTTGTATTGTCTAAAAAATTAGAATTTTTGTATATTTTTTAAATAACTAAGGTCTCTACCTCCTACGAGCTACGATCGCCAAACCCCGTTCGGACTCCGCAAACTCTAAAAGCACGCTAATGTGATCGGTTTTTTAAAAATTTCGGAATAATGAATTATAATTAAGAAAACAGTGGCGATATTCCTGTTAACGAGATGTTTTCGTCTTTGATTAAATCAGATCAGTGAAAATTTTGAAAATAAGCTAATATAAAATTAATTAAGTAAACAGAGTCTTTGTCTTCCGGTATTTTTTAACAATGCTATAAGAAAGTTCTTTTAAATAAGACATTTTAAATGAATCGTTTTTAATCTGACGTAATTTTCACCAAAGTCTTCGTTTTCTTTTTAATATTCACGTGGAAATACTTTTGTTGTTAGAAAGGAAATATTATTTGCGCTGTCTTAGAATTCACAACAACAGTTTAAAATATTACCTCAAAATACGAAATAAATATCTCCCGCAAATATATTTTTTAATTTAAACTGTTTGGCAATATTACTGTTTGGCCATTTTAAATAGGGCGTACGCCCTATGTCCAAATGTCTCCAAACGTCTCCATTTACGATTTTTAATGCATATTAATGAATTTATTATTTTACAATATTCTTTCTCTTTTAAAATTCATGTGTAAATATAGTTTTCATGACTTAATTTTCTATATTTTCTTGCTTTTAAAACGTATTTAATTCTAATTTGAAAGTTTTTTTCTGTTTATAATAGTCACGTGTAAATAAATTTTTAATTTGAAGGAAATATTATTTTTTGTGCTTTTTTAAAAATTGGCAACAATTTAAAATAATACCCTTTACTAAAAGATATAAAAAATATTTCTCGAAATGCTGAAATTACAATTATAAAATAGAAATAAATCTTCAACAAATGAATCAAATTAAAAATAAATAAATGCAATCTGCACAACCGCAAACTTCTAATCTATAAGGTGATCTAAAAATGATTAAATTCCTATGTATATTTTTTGCTCCTATAAACTTTTTTAATGGAACGATTTTGACCAAATTTAACATTAAATATCTCTTAAAATAATTATTTGATTTGAAAACTGTCTGCATCAGCATGTTTATCAAATATTTCTATATAATACCTCCAATTTTCATATTTTTGTATGCAGTAGTTTTCTTAACATTAACGAAAAATTCAAAATCAGCGGCGGCGGTGACAGCGTTAATTACTTTCTTTTTTAAAACAGAATCAATATGATTAAGATCAATGTAATAAAAAGGATAAATAGGAAAGAGATAGGCCACGATTTTTCTTTCGGCTCTAAAAGCCATATATTTTCATATATTTTACTTTTCACAGTCTATATGTATAGTGTATGATGTTTTCTTAAAAGATTCCTAATACAGAAATTCATATCTTTAAAGGAATTTCTTTTATATATTTTTAAATCTTTACTATGTGGTCCATCTCACCCGGAGTAATCCGGTCCATCTCACCCGGAGTCTCATTCGTATAGTTCATCTCACCCGGAGTAATCCGTGTGATATGAACTATACGAATGGGAGAGATGGACCACAATAAAATATTGAAATAATCGCACATATATTAAATTTATAAAAGTTTATTTTCATTATATGAAAATGAAATAAACTTACTTACAATGAAATTACTCAACATAAAGTTTACATGAATTATTATTTGACCTTTAAATACATACCTATGAAATTTAAATTTATTTCTTAAAATTTTAATATCGTAACTGCATATTTCAAAAGGAAAACTTTATAATTACTTGAACTTCCAAAGTTATCATTTGAAATTTTTATTAACGCTTTATGTACTGAATTATGAATTCATGAAAATTTTACCTTCTAAAGCATTTTTCAGGAATTATTTAAATTCCATTAGAAGACTTACTATTATGAAATATCACAACCTCATGTCAATTTCAAAAGAAAAACTTTATAATTACTTGAACTTTAAAAGTTATCATTTGAAATTTTTATTAACACTTTATGTACTGAATTATGAATTCATGAATATTTTATCTTCTAAAGCATTTTTCGTGAATTATTTAAATTACATTAGAAGACTTACATATAACCATTTATCAAATTTTAGAAGGATTTTAGAACATTATTTATGAAAATGTTTTATATACTATGAGTTAAGATTGCTTTACAGTAATACTTTTCTTGCTATTTAATTTTTCCCCACAATTATCGTATATTACTTCAACACTGTATCCTATCTACTTTTTATTTAGTCTCATTGTAATTTTCACCGCATCGCACACATTCGTTTTCGTTCCAATCTTCTAAGTAGTCATACTAGTCATCACACATTTCTTCTATGTTTATATTCATCTCAGAGTCACAAGAGGGCGAATAAGGTAACATTTGATAAAGAATCCTTAGTAAAGTTAAGTGTTTTAATTCTTCTCTTTAAAGTAGTTTTAGGAATGCTAAAAGCCTTTGCTGCTTGACTTGCACCTATATTCTTTTCTTCAGTTTTTCAAATTATCTTCGGTAAATTACCCGTGCGCAGACGAACCTTTTCTAATATAGGTAGCGTGCATTTTCTGAAACCAGAAAAAAATACAATCCCTTAGTATTTTAAATTCAACTCTTTAAAAAGGTAAATTTGAAATTCAAGATTGTATGGTCAATCCCTCACGACAAAAACCTGGTTCATTTCTTTTGTCTACACATGATCCCGCTCTCCCGATCGCCTAGGTTAGAAATATAACTCAATCCGATAGATATTATGTCGCCATTTTAGGTTATTTAGAAGCCTAAATGTTCCCCGAGATTACATTATTAAAAATAGATATGTCTCATACAAACCTAAATCTGCATATGAAAAATATATTTGACTTACCAAAAGAAGTAATGCTTTTTAGCTGAAAAAATATTATGTTTTCTTTAGACGCAAAAAGTTGCACGCTGTACAAAATACCTTTAGGTATCTGTCTGAGATAATTGCGCGTTCTGTAGGGCGGCGCATTAACGAAAAAATAACTGCGGCCCCGGCCTACAGGCGGACATAGTTTTCAAAGTTAAGTATACTAATTTCATCAACAAAAACTAAATCATGATTAGAGATAAACCCATTTTAACAATTTTATCTGGCCGCCTTTGACGAGTTTTTATTTCATTTTTATATAAGAGTTGGCTTTATCAGAATCATATTAAGGCTGTATTAAAAAAAATTCCTTTCCATGCTCAACAACTTGAAATTTTCTGGCACATTTTCAGATTAATTTTTAATACAAAAAATATTAAACTTGCTGACGTGATTTTTGAAGAGATTTATAAGCGACCTGTGTTTTTATTTTTCGTTCAATTAATTAAAACTTCATTTATAAACAATTATTTTCTCAGTAGGACAATATTTTTCGTCCGCTTCGGGAAATTCGGTTCAAAATGCTCACCTTGACATCCTTTTTTGAAATATATTCTGCCTCTATCAAAATATCGATCATTACAGTACATTATATAGTTTCTGAATAAGAGAACCTGCCAATTGGATGCGTTTGTGAGCAAAAATGAATTTAAAAATGAGTCAGAAAATGAGCAGATTGGATTTAATTACACCCTTAATACTATGGGTTTTTTTTGTTGTTCAACCGCTATGTATTTTTAATTTGTTTTTGCTGTAAGAATGGGTCCTATCAAAAACTTGTCAATATAAATGTTATAGATAATATTAAGAAGATATATAATAAATTCATGCGGATTTTATATCTTGTGAATTGACGAAGTTATGGATTTTTTCTTCTTCAACTCCCCCTTTTTCTTTTCGTTTTTATTTTTTTTTCGGTAGGAATTGGTCCTATCAAAAACTTGTCAATATAAAATTTGTAGATAATATAAAGAATATTTATAATAAATTTAATTGTTTTCGATATCTTGAGAATTGACGAAGTTATAATTTTTTTTCTCCCTATAACCTTATTTTTTACGCCTCTTGAGCCCATTTTTAAATTTATCAAAAATCTGTGATACATAAATTTTTGGCCCAATTTTAGAAGTAATAAAAACTTTAAACTGATTTGATATGTACAAAAATTAAGAAGTTATGGGGTTTTTCGGTTTCACATAACCCCTCCCTATTTCCAACTCTTTGTCTGATTTTGCCCGTTAACGATCTTAACTGAGATTTTATGCCCCATGATTTTATGTATCAGTTTGGAATAGATTTCTGCAGAATTGTGGAAGTTATCGTGTCCAGAAGGAAGTGATATATGTATATATATTCCGGGCTTGAATTTCAAGGCGGGATGGCGGCATTTGCGCCCAAAATTTTGAAATCCCGTCCAAAAGAATATCGTGGGCGGGAGGTTCAAAACATTCCACCATTTTCCGAAAAATTTTTCATTTTGAAATTACGATAACGATTTGTGAATATCGTGATATTTTTGCACGACCGGTGACACATTTTGAGAGTTTTTAACAACGAAAGATTGTTGAAATTCACGAATTTTTCACGCGATCGACAGACAATTTCATTTTTTTTTCGTGATCGGTTGACAAGTTTCGTGTTATTTTCCGCAACCGATTGGCGAATTCAGGTGATTCTGTTCCGAACTTTCTGAAAATTTAAGGCATTCGGTTCTGAAAATTATGGAAAATTGGACACCAACTCGGACATAAAAATATCGTGAATTTCAACAAATGTAGACGAAAAAAATCAATTTTGTCAATTGTTCGCTGAAAATATCGCCACTTTCGTGAAAGGATCACGAATAAAATACAAATTTCGTCAAAGGATCGTGGAAAAAAACGTGATTTTTGGCGGATCGCAAAAAAAAAAAAAAAAAATGCGAAATTCATCAAAGGATCGCTAAAAAACTCACATTTCATCAAAGGATCGGAAAAAAAAACCAGCAAATTTTGGCAAAGGAACACGGAAAAACGTTAGTTTCGGCAACGGATCGAGGAAAAAAGCTAATTTTGCCAGAAGATCGAAAAAAAAACCCACAAAATTGGTCAGAGAATCCTGGAAAATCGCAAATTTCGTCAGAGGATCACAGAAAAAACGCAAGTTTCATCAAAGGATCATGGAATAAATGCGAATTCAGTCAAACGTCGCCGAAAAAAAAAAAAAAACGTGAATTTTATCAAAGCCGCACATTTCGTCAAAGCATCGCAGAAAAAACACATTTCATCAAAATATTGCGGGAAAATGCAAATTTCGATAAAGGATCGCGAAAGAATGCGAATTTTGTTAAAAGCTCGCGAAAAAAACAAGCAAATTTCGTCAAAAGATATCGGAAAAAAACATGAGTTTCGTCAATGAATCGCGGAAAAAATGAGTTTCGTCAAAGGATCGCCGAAAAAATGAGTTTCGTCAAAGGATTGCGGAAAAAATAAGAGTTTCTTCAAAGGACCGCAGAAGAATGCGACTTTCTTCAAAGGACTGCGGAAAAAATATGAGTTTCGTCAAAGGATCGCGAAAAAACGCGATTTTCACCCGAAAGATCGTGGAAAAAAACGAGAATTTAAAGAATTACAAAAAAAACGCGATCACAAAAATTTCGTCCAAAAATGGATATTGATGATTCCATCACAAATTTGCATTGTTCATGCAAGTAGTTAAAAAAGAAGGCATATCAGATATTGCAAAGTTTTCTGAAAAAAATTTAAGAGAGCATAACCATACATGTCCGATAATTTCCAAAGTTATAAATGTTGTGCTTGTGTTGTCTGTCACAAAATTTACCTTGTGAAACAGGATTCAGGGCTCAAAATTGAATAAAATCTAAATTCTGAAATTCATTTAACAACACTATTGTTAAGGACCCATGGCATTTGGTTGAAAGTTGAAAAATAGATTGTATAAAAGCTTAACTTTCTTCCTTTTTTAAATAAAAAAAAAAAACATTTTGCATAATTATTCTGAGTTGTTAATTTAAATTGGTTCAATGGTATTTTGTCATGTCTGTATTATTAATGCAATTCTTTAAATAGCACGTAAAATAACAGTGGATTTTAGATTTTTTCTCCCTCCCAAACAGCTCAAATCCCCTCCATTTATAAATGTTGGTAGGGAGGCTCCCCTCCTAGGAAAAATTTAATTCCAATCCCTGTATATATATAAAACCATTAAATAAACATTACCGACGACCAACAAAAACTGTGAAATTATGAATAAAATGACATTAACAAATACAGTTCCGCCTAACACACTTAACGTAGATTCCAAAAACATAGTAAAAAAACAGCAGAAATTGAATAACAGAAATGGAAAGATGGAAATTTGTAGAACTTAGACAGAATCATCAGATCCCAAATGCCTTAAGTTCCACAAATAAAATGTGTGGTTTCATCTTCATATTAGTCATAAATTAGCTAAAGAATGTGAATTTGGGACTGCTACACACAGAAAACCGAGAAATAACCCATTGAACACCGATTAAGTTCAAAATGAAACAAGATTAAAAATGATAGAGGAAAAAAAATTACCAAATTAAAACACATACTGTCATAGCATTAGGTATAACAAATACACTCATTATGCATTTTATTCTCATTTAAGATAGTATACTATTACAAATTAATATGATACTGTCCAGAGTAGGCTAAAATTTCAATACAAGTTAATCATTGACTTTATTAAATGTATATATGTTACGGCCAAAACCCGAAATTGGCCGATTCCCGAACTGGCCGGCCAATTCGCGAACTGGCCAACAACGTTTTAAACTGACTGGCCAATTCGGGAATTGGCCGGCCAAAACCTGAACTGGCCAGATGCAATCGGCCAGTTTGCGAAGTGGCCATACAGTATCGGCCAATTCGCGAAATTGTATATAGAAACCGATTTTTACTTTTTATCATTTTCTAACATAGTTGAAAGTGTTTTTGAATTGAATTTGTCTGGCCATATGCATGCCCGTGATCTAACTTGGGTAAAGACTCGGATTGACTTGTAATTGTTATAATATTTAGCTTTATAAATACATTTTGGTATTACTAGTGAAGTTGCACTATTTTTGGTTAATTTGCAGGAACACACAAAAATATTTCATTACAGTATCATCAACGGTTTTTTTCAGTGCATTTTAATGTTGTTACATTATCTCAATTATAATAAAATAGGTATGCTTCATTAAGATGGACGACAAACTGTTATCTAAAGGGTATGAAATAAGTAGCAATTATAGTTTGTCTACAGAAACACTCAAAAGTATTTCGTTACATTGCAGTGAATGGTGAAAGATCATTTCTAGTGCACTTAATTGATGTTACACTATTTCAAATATAATAAATTTACATTCCTAACTCATGTAGTGAGCAATATGTTTTTTTTTTTTTTTTTTTTTTTTTTTTTTTTTGAGTATTGATTAAGTAGCCATTATAGTTCGTTTATAGGACTTCCAAAAGAATTCAGATAAAGAATTATGATATATGTGAAAAAATCGTTTATAGGGTATTTTAATGATGTTACACTACTTCATATGTAATGAAACTGTTATATATTACTAATATGCTCTACAACATTTTTCTATAGTTTATTGGCTAGGTAAAATTTGTCGTTTATTTACAGAGTCCCTCAAATAATTTGTTTATTGGATTGGACAATGAATCCGATGCATCAATATTTGTCACAGAGGACAGAAATCTTCAGCAGATTAGAATATAATGCTCATAATAAACCCAATTTATCGAAATATATCAAACAGGCGGGAAATTGTTCAACATATCAGAATATAATCGTCACAGCATAGAACGTTCTTTCCTATCAAGTGTGCACGTCATTGCCACCTACCGGGTAGCCTTGAATCCCCATTTCGTATATTGGCCAAGGTTTCCCGGCCAGTTCGCGAATTGGCCGGCCAAAACCCGAAGTACGCTGTTCATTTCACATATTTCGAGTTTTGGCCAGGAATCTCGGCCAGTTCTGGCCGGCCAATTCGCGAACTGGCCAAGCTCCGGGTTTTGGCCGTAACATATATACACTAGGGGGCTCTGCCCCCTAGGAGCTACGCTCGCCAACCCCCGTTCAGGCACACCAAAATCCAAAAAGCACGTTAATTTGATCGGCTTTTAAAATATTGAATTAAAATAAAATAAAAAAAAAATAAATAAATAAAAAACAGTAGCGATCTCTCTGTAAATGGGTTTCCATTCGTTTTCCTTGGATTGGGGATTTTTAAGGCCAAATCTGCTGCTGTTAAGAGATACAATGGCTGTTTTCGTATTTAATTTAAAAAATTAGTTAAACATTTGAAAATAAGCTAATGTAAAATGAATTAAGTAAACAGTGTCATTGTTTCCTGGTATTTTTAAACAGCGCTATAAGATAGTTCTTTTAAATAATTCATTTTAAATGTATAGTTTCAAATCTGACGTAATTTACACCAAAGTTTTATTTCTCTTATTAATATTCACGTGAAAATACTTTTCTTGTTAGAAGGAAATATTATTTGCGCTGTCTTCGAATTCACGATAATAGTTGAAAAGACTATCTCAAAATATATCGCGCAAATATATTTTTCAATTTAAATTGTTTTGCTATATTTTTTGCCATTTTAAATATGACGTAATTTCCTCAAATTACAAGTTTTAACGCATAATAATGATTTTTTTTTATTTTAAGATTTTGTTTCTTTTATTTTAAGATTTTGTGTAAATATGGTTCGGCACAGATGTCATTGGCGCAATTTTTTTCTGACGCCAATTTCATATACGTAACGTGTACTTAACTGGTGCTTAAGTGTCGTTATTTTGCTTGATATGGTATCCCGGATGTTGTTGTTTATGCTATTGATGTTTTCGCCAAATTGGCGTCGGAAAAAAACTTCGCCAATATGTATATGACGTATATGACATCTGTGCCTCTTGTTCAGAGGCTCTAGTTCTTATGACGTAATTTTACTGCTTTTAACATGCAATCATTTAATTCTAATTTTAAAACTTTTTTTTGCTTGTAATAGTCACGTGTAAATAAATTTTTAATTTGAAGTAAACATTATTGTTTGCGCTGTTTATACAACTGGCAACAGTTTAAATTAATAACATTTTCTAAAATTTGTAAAAAATATCTCTCGAAATGCTGAAAATTTGAATTTAAAATTGAAATAAAACCTCAAAAAATGAGTCAAATAAGAAAAATAAATACAATCTGCACACCGGGAACTTATAACGTATAAAATGATCTAAAAATAATTAAATTCTCATGTATAGTTTTTGCTCCAATAAAACTTTTTGTAGTGGAACGATTTTGTCCAACTTTAGCATTAAATATCTCTTAAAATAATTCTTCGATTTGAAAACTGTCTGCATCAGCGTGTTTATCAAACATTTCACTATAATATCACCGATTTTCATGTTTTTGTATGCAACAGTTTTTTTAATATTAATGATGAATAATATTAAGATGCTTAAGCATTCAAATTGGATGCCGATCTACCCGGAATATCTACACAGATTTTCATTGGTCCATTTCCAAATCAAAACTTTTTTTTATATATAGAAGGATATAACTTTTTTACTGAGTGTGGTTTTGGTTCTAGGGGTCATGATCGGCGTAGATCTGCAAAAATTTTTCATAAATTCCAACATAGTGGAGAATGCAATAAGTAGTATTTCATACTAAATCTACGTAATATGTGACTGGTTCATCTGTTCCGTAATTACCCTATATTTTAGAGAATGTTATTTTTTACTGAACCATCAATCTTTGACAAATAAACTTAATCTGTGTATACTTTTTGTATTCTCACAATATATTTTATACAGAAAAAAATGGAATTTAAAAATTACAGAGAAAAATACTTTAAGAAAGAGGGATAATAAGTAACGCATTAAAATAATTTTAACGATTTTTATTGCACTAGGGGGCTCGGCCCCCTACGAGCTACGCTCGCCAACCCCCGTCCAGACACCGCAGACTCTAAATGCACGCTAATTTGATCGGCTTTAAAAAGATTTCGAAAGATTGAATTATAATTTAAAAAACAGTGGCGATCTCCCTATAAACGAATTTCTATTCATTTCTCTTTGATTGGGGAATTTTAACGCCAAATCCGCTGCGGTACTACTTGATTATCCTGTCGACCAATTTCGCCAAATTATATAAATCGCCAAACCACTCGCCAAATTACACAAATTGATATAATTTTTATTTTAAATAACGAAAGAACAAATAAATTCGTACAACATTAATAAAAACACAAATAAAACGTCGAAATAAAAATAACTTGATGACGTATACACGTGTAACAACATTTCAAAATAAGCTAATATAAAAGGAATTAAGTAAAGAGAGTCTTAGTCTCCTGGTATTTTTTAACAAAGCGAAAAGAAAGTTCTTATAAATGAGACATTTTAAATTAATTCTCAAAATATCAAATAAATGTCTAGCGCAATTTCTAAATTTAAACTTTTTTGCAATATTATTTTGTGTTCATTTTATGTAATAACTATAATGTGACGTAAATATGACGTAATTTCTCCTAAGACTTCTAACGCATGTTAATGAATTTATTATTTTACAATATCCTTTCTCTTTTAAAATTCACGTGTATGCTTTTTATGACGTAATTTTTAATAAGTTCCTGCTTTTTATACGTAATTATTTAATTCTAATTTGAAAGTTTTTCCTGTTTATAATAGTCACGTGTAAATAAATTTTTAATTTGAAGCAAACATTATTGCTTGCGCTTTTTATACAGTTGGCAACAGTTTAAATTAGTACAATTTTCTGAAATCTGTAAAAAATATCTCTAGAAATGCTGAAAATTTTAATTTAAAATAGAAATAAAACCTGAAAAAATTAGTCAAAATAAAAAAATTAATGCAATCTGCACTCCGGCAAATTCTAACGCATAAAATGATCTAAAAATGATTACGCTGCCATGTATAGTTTTTGCTGCTATAAAACTTTTTTAGTGGAACGATTTTGTCCAACTTTAGTATTAAATAACTCTTAAAATAATTCTTCGATTTGAAAACTGTCTGCATCAGCGTGTTTATCAAACACTTCTGTATAAAACCACCGATTTTCATATTTTTGTATGCATTATTTTTGTTAATATTAACGAAGAAAGGCCTCCGGTCACAAAAAAATCAAAACCGGCGGCGGCGGCGGCGGTGACAGCGGTAGTTACTTTTTTTTAGAATAGAGAGATATTATTCTATTTTATTATCCATTTCTTCATCGAATTTTACTTGGTTGTTGTACTTCCCGCAAATTTTTTTGTACGATGCACATCCTAATATCACAATCTCAGGTCCATTTCAAAAGAAAAACTTTATAATTACTTAAACTTCATAACTTATCATTTGAAATTTTTATGAAACCTTTATGTACTGAATTATGAATTCATGAAAATGTTATCTTCTAAAGCATTTTTCATGAATTGTTTAAAGTATATTAGAAGACTTACATAATCATTTAATAAATTTTAGAAGGATTGAAGAATTTAGAAGGATTATTTAAATTTGAATTTATAAGGATTTTGTGCAATATTTATAACCCCACTCAAATCTTTTGCTTTAACACGTTCACGCCGGCGCGGTGGGTCACACTCGACTGTCTCGGAGCTGCCAGGTCTCCGGCTTTTTGCATACCAGTATTTTAATACAGAAAATTTTATTTTATTTAATTAGAACAATTGGGTGATTTAAAGGAACAACATTTTCTCTACAATAATAGTGGTGTGCAAAAAGCCGGAGACTTGGCAACTCTTAGACAGTCGAGTGTGACCCACCGCGCCGGCGTGAACGTGTTAAATGTTTTTCTTTGTATTTTGTTGATTTAGGAAATATATGATTATAATCTTCTTACAATAGAAATATAGAAATATTTCCGCATTGAAAAATCCCCCACACCCAACGCCAAAAATGCTGAAAAGATGTAAAGGAAAATAAATCCTCCTTTTAGAAATATTTTTATTTTGTGTAACCAAGAATGATTTTGAAACAATATAAAGTAATGTATCTGCAACTCATTTTAAAGTGTATTACAACTAGTTGATGCATTAAATGAATTTTATTACATTTTTTTCCGATACTTATAAGTACCATCAGTAGATGAAGAGCTAATCATCAATAACGTGCTTTTTTTTATAGAAGAAAAATCTACAGCTTCTTTATTTTTATATAAAAAATTACACAGGTTTACATAAGATTGATATCGTCCGTTTTGTGAAAGCTTAAGTATTTTAATAATGTGAGATTATTTAGATGTACCGAGAACTCTGAGAATGATTTATGTCTCTAATGATAAGAACCTCGTAATTTCTTCTCTTGTTTCATTCTAAGTAAAATTACTTACTTTTTCAAATCAGGGCAACAATTCTTTTTAATTGCAAAAATCCATCATAATTAGAACAATAGTTTTATAAAAAAAGATACACAATCTTTTCTGCCTGCTTGAGATTTTATAATTATAAAACATTGTTTGAAGAAACTATTTTGGTAAAGGATTTGAAAAATAATGTGTACTAAAACTGGATGTAGGAAATATGAGTTGACCAGATTGTTATGAACATTTGCCGTCACTTTTTGGAAAATTGGAAAACATGTGATTAATTAATCCTCATATGTCAGCGTATTTTATGTACAGTTCCCCAATTATAATCTATTTCAAAGTAGCATCAACATATGCAGTCAAAAATACAATGTGAGTTGTAATTTTTCAAACTAAGAGGAAAAGAGCCCACACTGTAAACAAAAAACGTAATAAAATGCGGAAATTGTACTGGCAATCGAGACGCCAGTACTATTTCCATATTTTAACGGAAATTTTCCCACGTAAATTCCAGAAAAACGGAAGTTTTCTGTAATTTACGGGAAAATTTTTCCGTTAAAATACGGAAATAATACTGGCGTCTCGATTGCCAGTACAATTTCCGTATTTTAGTCCGTTTTTGTACAGTGCAGACTAGGATTTGAACTAGCAGCGTTTGTCTTAAGCTACCATACCTTTGATTATGCTAAAGGGCTATGTTTCAGATCCTGGCTTCGGTATGTTTGCACTTAGTTGGAAAAATTATAACTCACATGGTTTATTTACCAATTGGAATAATCGTGTGAAACTTCATCAAGTGTAATTACGTATACAGGACTTGGAGTTCTATTATCTGTGAATTATTATGTTGAGCTCCTTCAGATAACAGACGAAATGCTCTTTGGATAAAAAGATTGGAAGAACAAAATTATTGTGACCATAAAATGCATTTCTGGTCATTGCAAGCAAAACACTTTGTGTATCCATATTTCTTTTATGATGAACTCAATAAACATTTTTAATGCACTGTATCAATCAATTTTTTTTTTTTATGTTTTCAAAGTCTCTTTTTTTTTATGTTACACGGAGAAGGTTTGTATGATACAAAAAAGACTAAATCCGCATTGCGGTAATAAATGGAAAATAATATCATTAAAATTACTTTTTGTCAAATTAATAATTTATATTTAAGAATTTAAAGTACTTAAATTTATGTAAAACTATAGTACAATGTCCGCAAAGTGCATTTCTCTAATGTAGAAAGCAAAGCAATTTTTAGATTTTTTAATTTCTTTCACAGTTAAAAACACCAAGTCGAAAATATTTTTAATACAATGCATCAGTAAATAGCTCAATATCAATAAACATTTTAAATGCAATGTATCAATAAATTTAATTTTTTTTTTTTTTTAAAAGCGCACAGTGAGCCGTTTCTCGATGAGAAATCGATTAAAGCCGTGTTACGATAATAAAGTGAATATAATTGCACTAAAATTACATTTTGATAAAGTAACAATTTATATTTAAGAATTCCAAATATTTGAATTCATGAAAACTATAGTATTATGTCTTCAAAGTGTATTTCTCTAATATTGAAAACAAAGCAACTTTTAAATTCTTGAAATTTTTCACAATTAATAACTCCAAATCAATTTTTTTATGCGGTGCAAGTAGAAATTAGTCGGATGTGCCAATCCTAAAACTTTCTTCTTTTTCATACATATTAATATTTCAGAAATTTCGATGTACAATATGAAATAATGACAATGGCAGAAAAATTACTATTACATTGTTTTCTCCGGCTTAATGTTCCCAAATGCCCTTGGGATCTGCTGGACATAGCCAAAAAGATATACTGTATGACATTTGGTTCAATGCTATGCATAACTTCATACACTTTTTGATGATGCAAAGAGGAAATACGCACACACGGATACACACGAAGAAATAGACATTTTGTATAACATGTTTTTTCTGGATCACTGACACATGGATCATGTTCCACATGTAAATATTTCAGTGTTGTTACTTCAATGAACAGCGAACAGCAGAGCAGTTCAATGGGATACCTAGTAGCAGTGCTACTCCACTCCCTGTAGATGAGTAAGTGTATAGCAAATCCTAGAGGAGCCATGAGAAAAGACTTTAAGCGTAGCACATCAGTACTACTATAAAAAAGAGAGAAGTTAAAAAATTTAAATATGGAGAGGCTGAAAATTTATGAAAGGGTAGTCCGAGGATTTGATTTTCATCTAAAATTTCTGCTTAATTTTACTGGTTGGAGTAAAACGAGTTAATTTGGATCATAATATTTAATAAAATCAGTATTTTCGTTATCAAGTTGTAGGCCATCTGCTTGAGAATCGCGCTACAAAATGCATTTCTGATTATTGAACGCAAAAGAATTTATAGGTTCCTGAATTTGTTTCGCGTTTTATAGGTGTGTCAGTATACATTTTTTATTAAAATACATATAAAGCACAAATAATTGTACAAAAATTACTTTCAGATGCATAAATATGATATAAAAATACTTGAAATACAAATTAAGATATCTTAAAATACATCATAAAAACATAGAACGTTTTCAACCATTACAAGGCCGTCATCAGTGAAAACGTTTTAGGTTTTCTGATGTATTTTAAGATTTTTTATTTTGTATTTTAAATATCTTTATATTATATTTATACACCTGAAAGTAATATTTTTTTCAATTATTTGTGCTTTATATGTATTTCAATGATTTAACTCAAGGTGAATATAACACTAGAATTTTAAATTTAATTTAGCCCTTTAAGACCGGTTGTGCTTCTGGTAGAAATTGAAAACTTGGGTGGTTTCCCCTTATTGATAGGATCGTATTTGATTGAAAAAAATATTTAAAAAAATACACGATGTCAGGTTATGCCAAGGGAGGACCCACAAAATTGTGTGGGTTCGGCCTAATGCAGCCGTTTTTGGACTCAATCTATACAATTGTGTAGTTTGGGATTATGTGTGCAAATATCTAAAAATAAAAGTTTAAGCAAAAAAAGTTGTTGTTTATTGAGATAATTTTCATCAGACAATTTTTGTTTTTGGACAGACCACTACAATTTCACTTTTTGAGACGCGCTCAAAGCTCGCACCCCTCTTAAGAGCCGTTGACAAATGGTATGCCCTTCACTCCGTTTGGATTGTGCCTGATCCTTCAAATTTATTTATTTAGTTAGTTTCTCCAGCAGCGGTATATTGTCGAAATACCGATCGAAGTATATAAAACTAGGTCTGAACCAGAATAAGGACTACAGCAGGTCCTAAGCCTAGATCATTGTGGACTAGGACTGTACTTTCCCACTCGTATACTACAAAATTTAAAACTATCCCAGATGATGCTATTACCACAGAGTGTGGTTTGTTTTTTACATACTGCTTTACTGAGGCACGTCATAAAAAAAGGAATCGTTTGCTCATCTATGGAAAATTTCCCCCGATATCCTGGTAAATTCAAGCAGACACTACTGAATCTGTCGAGCGTTTGCTGAACTTTCCATAATTTATTATTCATTCCTGGTGGTTTACTTGCTGTGTCGGCAAAATGGAATGAATTTATGAAATTTAAAAATCTATCTCGTCATATGCACATAACTCATATAAAACTTATAAATCGTATATGGCATCTGTAACTCAGAGCAGAAACATACAGTTCGTTACACGTGCACATTATATATCTAATAGTACTATCCATTTTAAATAGGAATCATGAATAGTACAAATCTATTAATTTAAAATTAATCCGCTTTAAAAATGTAATTAATAAAAAAATAAATTGCTAAAAACATAAATTAAAATAAAATCACTTAAAAATAAAAATGTTATATATTAGGAATTAGCCGGACACACGCAATTGTGTGGGTCATTTATTTTTCAACTTTTGTAAAGCTTAATTAAATTTATCAAGGACAAAATCAATTACAATCAAGTGTAAAGTATATGAAAAGAAAAAATAAATCCAAGCAAACACTAAAAATCATATTTAAAAAAAATTACGACAGTGCATACTTTTTGTCTATTGCTGTCAGGCGATATAGTCATTTTAAAAGCAGAAAATATAACCCTGTATTGTAGTTGGTGCCCCCTAGTTGTGTTTTATCAAAACATCTGAAGCCAATTAACTCATGTAAATGTGCAAATTTGGTTTTAAATCTCACAAAAACAGGAAATAATTTTTTCTTTTACTTTACTATCACCCACACAATTGTGTGGGTCAGGGCTTTAACGAATATACATTTTTAATGCGATGTATAGCTATAAATGAAGCTATATTTTTCGGAGTGCACGAGAGGAATCCTTCTTCACTAAAAAGTCGATAAAACCTTTAAACCTAATGTTTTTTGTGTGAGACAATATGATAACGTTCAAGAAGTCTAAAATCATAAATAATGTAGGTAAAATATCTCAATAAAAATGTAATTGTGTATTTAAAGAAAGGAACGCGTTTCATTGTTATCTTTTTACTTTCTTCTATCTTTACAAGAAGAAAGTATTGGATTCATGAAAATTTTCGACTTCCGGTTTTCGACGGATTTACACGTTTTAGAATGCCCAGAACACGATTTGATGGTTTTTAGAAAATGTCTGTCTGTGAGTCTGTCTGTCACTCTGTCACTCTGTCACTCTGTCACTCTGTCTGTGAGTCTGTATGTGACAAAAATTTTGTGGGCGCTCTATCTCAAGAACTAATGCACAGAATTTCACAAAACTTATTATTTAGTTAGACCTTGATATGAACTGGACTTGATTAGTTTTTGGTGAAAATCGCCCAACAGGTGGCGCTGCTATGCGGCATTTTTCACGATTTCTGCAATAGCTATATCTCAAGAAATACTGCACGGATTTTCATAAAACTTCAGATTCAGTTAGACCAGGATATAGTTTGGTGCTGATTGCTTTTTTTGTGAAAATCGGCCAACAGGTGGCGCTGCTATGCTGCATTATTCATGATTATCGCAATAGCTCTAACTCAAGAAAAAATACACGGATTTTCATCAAACTTCAGATTTCGTTAGTCCTTGATATGAATTAGTGCTGTTTAATTTTTGGTGTAAATCGCCCAACAGGTGGCGCTGCTGTGCTGCATTTTCACGATTTTCGCAAGAGCTGTATCTCAAGAAATACTGCATGGATTTTTATAAAACTTCAGATTCAGTTAGACCAGGATATAGTTTGGTGCTGATTGCTTTTTTTGTGAAAATCGGCCAACAGGTGGCGCTGCTATGCTGCATTATTCATGATTATCGCAATAGCTCTAACTCAAGAAAAAATACACGGATTTTCATCAAACTTCAGATTTCGTTAGTCCTTGATATGAATTAGTGCTGTTTAATTTTTGGTGTAAATCGCCCAACAGGTGGCGCTGCTGTGCTGCATTTTCACGATTTTCGCAAGAGCTGTATCTCAAGAACTATTGCACGGATTTTCATCAAACTTCAAATTTAGTTAGTCCTTGAGATGAATTGACGTGTAAATTAGTGCTGTTTAATTTTTGGTGTAAATCGCTCAACAGGTGGCGCTGCTATGCTGTATTTTTTGCGATTTCCGCAATAGCTTTATCTCAAGAACTAACGCTTAGATTTTCAACAAACTTCAGATTCAGGTATACCTTGATATCATTTAGTGCTGTTTATTTTTAGTGTAAATCGCTCAACAGGTGGCGCTGCTATGCTACATTTTTCAGAATTCCCGCTGTAGCTCTATCTCAAGAACTAATGCACGAATTTTCATCAAACTTCAAATTCAGATATACTTTGATATGAATGGGTGCTAAATTCATGTAATTTCTTGTACTATTTAAATGATTTAATTGACGTGATTTATATAGAAGAAAGTTTTGAGATGGCCACAACATACTAGTTTAAAACATTGTACTTGTATATTAATGTATTGTGTTGATTATTTCGTTTGTATTGTCTGACAAATTTGAATTTTTTATTTATTATATTTTAAATATTTTTTAAATAATTGAATACCTTTGGGATCAGCGTCCTAAACAAGAAATTTTATTCGAGTAGCACCACTTTTATTACTTGGTTATTTTTAATTACTGAATCAGGAAAATGGCCAAAATCAATACAAAAATGTTTTTCCTTTTTAATACTCGTACACTGTAAAAAGAAGGGACTAAAATAAGGAAAATGTACTGGCAATCGGGACGCTAGTACTATTTCCATATTTTAATGCAAATTTTAACCCGTGATTTCTAGAAAAATGGAAATTTTCTTTAAAATACGGAGATAGTACTAGCGTCGCGATTGCCAGTACATTTTCCGTATTTTAGTCGTTTTTTTTACAGTGTACCAAAAACAGTTACTTGATGTACCTTTTGTAGATGGGTATGTGCACCCATGGTCCAGAAGGGGTCAAGAGTAAGGCAATAAATATTTTTAAAGAATATTATATTTTACTAAGCCAGCCAGCTATCTTTGGCGAAATAAACTAAATCTACATTTATTTTTTGTATTTTAACATTACACTTTGTAAAATAATGCCGTAATTACTGTAGTGTAGGTTTAATAAAAGAAAGGAGGTAGTGCAATACTATTCTGCTGGCAAATTCGTAGTTCGATGGACGAAAATTCATTTAGAAGAAAATTTAAAGAAGGAAAGAGAAAACTAAAAATTACAGAATAGTTTAAAAAGCGTATAAATAGTAACGCATTAAAGGACTTTTAAATGTTTTTATTGCAAGAAAATGGTATTAAAAGCTTTTATTGCGTAATATTCAATTTTATCACCCATTCCTTGCACGAACTTTATTTGTTTGTAAAATTTTCACAAAAATATATTTATATATTGTGTTTTCCCAACGAATGATTTACCAAAAATATTTTAATATCACAATCTCAAATATATTTAATCACAAAAACTTCACAATTGCATAATCTTCAAAATTTTCATTAATTATGAAGAAAATCATTTTTTTTTCATGTGATAAATCTATAGATTTTTTCAATGTATATATAGTAAAATTGTACAAATGCTTCCAACTAAGATTGATATTCTATGTTTTATGAAAGTTTAAGTATTTTAATGAACGTGAGATTATTTAAATGTTCTGAGAATTCAAAGGATGATTTATGTCTCTAATGATAAGAAACTCGTGTTCTGTTCTCCTTTTTCATTCAAAGTAAAATTATTTCCTTTTTGAAATCAGGGCAACAGTTCTTTTTAATTGCAAAAATCCATCATAGTTACGAAAGAAGTTTTAGAAAAAAAATACCGAATCTTCCTTACCTGCATGAGAATTTACAATATAATTATAAAGTATATTTTGAAGAAATATTTTGGTAAAGGATTTGAAAAACAATTTGCAATAAAACATAGAAAATGGGGTGTAGGAAAGATGAGTTGTCCGGATAGTTATGAGAATTTGCTGTAATGTTTTGAGGAATTGGAGAAACGTAAGTATTTAACCTCACATTTCAGGGTATTTCAATGTTAGTCTTATTGCGGTTTTCGATTCTACTACCACAATCCTTGATGTGCTGTTGAAAATCTGAGTTGAACTGAAATGACTTTCGTTTATGACAATTTCTTCTGTGTTTTTTCTGATCAAGATGCACGTCATTATATAGAAACGCCTGTAGAATATTATTTGTGTAAATATTTAGCGTCCGCTTTCTTTTAATTAAATGGTTCCTTTTTCTAAGATTGCATTTTTCCTTAAATAAATACTTGTCATCGAGTTCATCCATCCCAAAGCGTTTTTCAAACATCACATCCAAAAAACGGAATAAAGTACTTCCAGACTCCTTGGTGTGCTGTTGAAAATCTGAGTTGAACTGAAAAGACATTCGTTTATGAGAATTTCTTCTGTGGTTTTTCTGATCGAAATGCACGACATTATAATGAAAAGTGTGTAGAATATTATTTACGAGGGTGGTTCAATAATTATTGTCCCTAGTGTGTATAAAATATTTGTACTGCGATGGTTGGATGAGGAATATTGAAGCCTGATGTTTTAGATTCCTATATGCTCAACTTCACAGCCGTAGCTTCTATATTAACATATTTTTTTCGTTTTAGGCGTGAGAGGTGGCAACTAGCTTGAAATGGGGGTGGGGGGAAAGGCTGGTTTGGAGCTTATAGGGGCAAGACCTGAAGCAGTTTTGTGATAGATTTGTGACAGTGGATGAGACGTGGCTACATCACTATGATCCCGAGTCCAAAAGGCAGTAGCCGCATCTCTTTCACAGTCACCCCCCCCCCCTCTTTCAAGCAAGGTACGATCTCTCACACCAAAAACAAAAAAAAAGGTTAATATAGTAGCTACATTTCTGAATTTGAGAATGTAGGCATCTAAGACATTAGGCTTAATATTCCATATCAACCATCTCAGTACAAATATTTTATACACACTTGGGACAATAATAATTGAACCATCCTCGTATGTAAATATTCAGCGTCCGTTTTCTTTTAAGTAAATATTTCGTTTTTTCTAAGATGGCATTTTTCTTTAAATACGAGTCATCGAGATCATCCTCCCTAAAGCGTTTTTCAAACATCTCGTACTGAGGTAAGAAAATTTTTGAGTAAAAAAAGATAGATTAATATTATATTTGTATTTCAAGTCTCCTTCAAAGTTGCATCAGCCTATTCAGTCAACAATATAGTGTGTTACACTAAAAACAAAATCGATTTTTCGTTGAGAACTTTAATTAAAAAAAATATTTTAATGAAATATTTGCAGAGTCTATAGGAATGTATCGTAGTTTGAAGCGTGATGATTATAATGAAAACTGCAAGGGCCTGTGTTCACTTTTCATAACAAACAAGTTCCTCTCAAACTTTCATCACAATATTTATAATTTTTATCAAACCTATTGAAGGGAGCCTGAATTCTATTATAATAGAACACCTTGTAATTTTAGTTGAATAAGTGACTTGCGAATTTTTCGCTGCAAAATTTTTCTTTTAATACATGTTACTACTAAGGATCCACCGAAACAGATTTTTAAGACCGAAACCGAATTTCCGCGATCTACCAATTTTCGGCCGAAAACGAAAATGTCCATAAACTTTTTTTATCCCCTTGAGGGGCGGTGATATGTTTATGAAAGCACTTAATTTTAATTCCAAAATGCCACATTGGCACCAGAATTTTGGTAAAAAAATTCGATTTATTATGTGTATGAGATATAGCTTTTTCTTATTTACAAATAAATTTGTTTTCAAATTCCGGTATCATTCCTTAATTTCAACACTTTAGCAATGCAATTGCCTTGCCCTTGAAAGGGTTAAAGTAATTAATGTATGCATATAAATAATTATTAAATAATTATACGTGTAAATTACACGTGTTGTCCAAATTGGCTTTCTGTGTCTCAGACCAAATCTTTTAATTCTCATATAAAATAAAATGTTATTAATTCATCAACGACACAAAATGATTTTCTAGTTGTACGAATTTCATCTAATTAAAAAATGTATTAGGTATAAATACATCGATTTATTTTTAATAATTATTTTTGTAAATGATCATGTGTTATACTAGAACTTTCTCAAAGTACTAAAAGCACGTCTGCGGTTTCAAACTAAAAATTTTCTATTACAGTTATGTCTGCAGCTTTTAATGAGTACTTGAAAAGCGACTTCAAAGTTTAGTCATATATGCATTTCTTGCTTTATAATTTGCACTCAAGGCTTGAGTCAGTCATGCCTAAATTTATATATTGAAGTTGACAGCAATAGATAAAGTGTATCTCATTTGAGCCGATACAGCTCAAATCGATGAGTAATGTTGAAAATTTCGGAATGAAGAAAGAATAATTTGGGAATACATATAGTCTTGGTCCAGTTTTGATCGGGCCGAATTTCCGGCAACATTTTCGCCGAAACTCAGATTTTGGGCCAAAAACGAAATCAAACCGAATTTTCGGTTCATCTCTAATTTCTACCCCTCTGAGTTACCTACCATATAACAAGAAATCTTTATTTACATGTATAAAAAAATATCTGCATAAATATATTTATATATATCAACCGACTATTTTACACGTGCCTGTAACCATCGTATAAAAATGTGAATGTACAATCGATTCGTAATAACAACTATTGTACAATGTTATAGTTCAAAATATTTTTCTTTTTCGTGAAAAACGTGTAATCTATGGAATTTTCAACATAAAACATTTTGTATAAAATTCAAATATTGAATTCCAAAATAACAGCTATTTTTTCCAAATAGTTTTCGAGTTACGCTTTAAAAACTTTAACAAGCCATTTAAAGGCAATATAAGACGAGTATATGGCGATTGGATGGTCAATGGGAACAAAGATAAAACTGCCAGTGGAAAAGTAAGTGTGTAGTTGGATATTACAAAGCTGGGCTTTAATAACAAGTGATATAATTTCAAGAAGTTTTAAGAATACAGGTATCACCAACGCTTCGGACGGAAGCGAAGATTTTATGGAATGATGGAGATTCTTCAGACACCGATTCACATTACAATAGTGATACTAACACCTTCAGTGAAAGTGATTTATAAAGGAAAAGTCTTCATGAGCACACTTATAGCTGTATTTCCATCTAATAGCTGCGGTAGCTGTCTTACCGACTATGTGAGTGAGAGATGCCAAGCTGGGCATCGTCCTCGTGGCTTCGTGGTAGAGCACTGGAGCGCTATTCCAGGGGCCCTGGTTCGATTCCTGGCTTGGACATTTTACACTCTGTTGGTTTATGCTTAGTTAGCAAAGTGATAATTCACGTCTTTAATATTCAATAATTTCAAGCGTAATTTTACTGCTGAAAAGTAGTTGAAAAAATAATTAAATTAAATATATTTAACTTAAATTAATAAATATAAAAATATAACTACACAATTATACATATAAAAAAACGAATAAAACCCATTATAAAATGTATTATTGCAACGTATTTATAAATCAAATGCCCATTTTTTAATTAAATTAACCATTGTGTATTACCAGACAACGCCACCCTCCTCCGTATTCTATAGATAGATAAAGGTTATTACTGTGTTTGGTTTTGGGTTCATGATCAGCGTAGATCTGCTAAAAATTTTCAGAAATTCCAACACAGGGGAGAATGTAATAGGGAGTGTTTCTTACGAACTCAACCTAATTAGTGAGGAGAATCCGAAATCTGAGTGACTAGCAGCTTTAAGCTACCAGTTGGCAGAGCATTGGCAGCTTAAGTCAAATGTCCTAGTCTAAATCTTATCATGGACACTTTTTCACTCAATCGAAAAATTACAACTCTTGAGATTTATTTACCTATTAGAATATTTCTGTTGAATTAATGAAATATTGCAGTGTGTTTGGGAATTTGCAACTGAAAATAATGCTGTAAATATCTGTAATTAAAAAATTCTTATAATAATTTATTGTACAGGCGCGTTCTAATGTCCATAATTTGCATATATATATCCATTTACCGTCTATTTATTTTTTTCGTGTCATACAAAAATCCATATTCCGATGAATTTTTATCAGAAAACCTTAAGTTACACTTGAATATTTTTCTTTTTCTTTTGTTTGATTTTTGGATAGAACTTTTGAAAAAACGATTGTTTGCTTATAAGTTCATACATGCTGAAAAATGTTTCAATGAATGTTTCCTCGAACGCAATTTTGAATATTTCATAATTTAATTAATACAAAAATGTCAGTTATATTTGACAACAAAATCAAAATAATTAATACAATTTTTAAATTTATCATTAGAATATATTTTTTTATTATTATGGGGGAAAGCATAAATGATCATTTTCTCTTTTTATATAAGAAATGCAAATTTTTATTATTTTTATTATCAACTGTCTACAAAACAACTATCGTCCGTTTTGTAAAAGTTTCATTATTTCAGTGAATAAGCAAACCGAGAATTCAGAGAAATTATTTATTCCTCTAATGATGCGGAAGTCTTTTGTTCCATTTTTCTTTACGTAACAACAGAATTTTCTTTTTTAAATCAGAGTAATATTTCTTTTTCTGAAATTGTAAGACATTTGTCACAATTATGATAATATTTTTAGATAAAATTTACTATAACTTTTATTCCAGTATAAAATTTTATTTATTCTGTATAGCTTAAAGTAATTTTTTTTTGTTTTAGGCCTACTCTTTAAAAGCGATAATATGGTCTAAATTGCGAAAATGGAACATTGGAAAAAACATTAGGAACGTTTTGAAAAGTACGTATTAGCAACCTAATTTATTAGCAATAATTTTTAATTATCTTTATCATTTTATCATTTCTAAATATGCGATAAAATTTAAACTTGATATAGGGTAAATCCGGGTTAGATGCCACAATCATTGTACAGGGAGCAGCAGATATTTGAGGTCAAAATAACGCCAGCTAATAAACAGCAACAAACACTAGATAGGTAGCGTGTTTTACATTTTAATGTCCTGTATGTATGACCACATACACAATGAATAGCATCATTCATTAAAACCACTGCCAGCCGAAATAACCGCAACTACATGCTGTCAAGTATACTGTAGCAATAATCGGATGGGTGTTGGAAACATTTTACACACAATGCCTACCCTAAGAGCCGCAACTGTGTTGTATGCTATTATAGTCGCACTTAATCACCCTCTACACATATTAACTAATGAATATCTGGATGGGGTTTTTTTTGGGGGGGGGGGGGGGGGGGGGGGGGGGGGAACAAGTTGAGGCTGACATGGTCATGCAAGTTTTAGGCTATCAATTATTGGGTTATACGGGCTGTATGGGATAGTGCATAGTCTTGTTGAAAAAAGCACGGCCTCCCACATGCTACCGAAGTAATCCAGAGCCTTAAATCTATATACAGTGGAACCCGGTTAAGACGCGTTTCAAGGGAGTGGTCAAAAGTCGCGTATTAAGCGGGATCGCGTATTAAACGTGATGTGTATAATGTTGCATGAATTGGGCTTATTTACGCATTTAATCACCTAAATGAACTTCAGAGCTTTCATTTATACGTTTACGGTTGAAAATTGTATCTTTGACTTATATTCAGATTGAAATTTAATTGTATTTCACTTTGTTGAATCTACATTGTTTCTTTTTATAGGACAAACTGGAATAACAACGGAAAATAAATATAGATTACAACATAACTTTATTGTCGATTAATGCGTTGCAACCAAAAATAATTTTTCTACTAGACTCATTTTTTTAACAGAAAGGAAATTAATATTAAATCTTGGAAGCACAACCCAGTTTTTAAAATCATATTTAGTACTTGTAATAACGTGCATTTTACACATCTCTAACAACACGTATGAGCAACTCTAATATAATCATTTTTATGACGTATCTGAGTAACCTAAATTCGTCTATCTCTTTCTAAACAGTAAAAACATACACGAAGTGAAAGACAAAGAATGTTAGGAGTGGGATCAATGAAGAATTGCAGTTTTGCTAATTTAGCGGTTTTTTTTTTAATTCAAACATCTACCGCTATTTCCGATTAGTAATTTTCGCCTTAATTAATCGGTTGTTAAATAAATTAAATACTATTCGGAAACGTTTTTTATTTGGATAATAAAAATACTCTAAATCGGTAACACTCGAGAAGAGAGAAGGAATTCACATCTTGATCAATGTAGTCGCGTCTTAAACGGGATTTTTTCCCTCAAAGAATCGAAAATTCATCGCGTATTAAGCGGGATCGCGTTATAACCGTTCGCGTATTAAACGTGATTTTTTACATTAGTTGAAGGGATCGGAAAAAATCCGCGTTAATACGCGATTCCGCTTAATAAAGCGGAATCGCGTATTAACCGTGAGCGTCTTAACCGGGTTCCTCTGTATAACTATATATAACCTATGTAACCAATATAAAGTCTGGAACATTGAGGAATGAAATGTGGTGGCATCAGGTCGCCTCCGCGGCTTACGACCCACAGAATTGTCAGTGAGACTAGAATTTTTCTGTGCATGACGGTTGGAATATTTTCTAGGATTTTACATAGGTACCGATTTTTTGCTGTTCAATATCTATACTTGGACAATTTTTCTCATCGGATGGAAGCAACAGCATTAATGGCTCCTATTGATGTTTAAGCTTGTTTAGGAGGCGTTTGGATCCGATCAATCAGTTTTCCCAGGTTCTTTCGGGCAAGAATTGTCCTTTCTGATCACGTACGATATCTAACGAAAGGCCTCCTGAATCACACAACAGACTCACAAACTTGCAGCTTCCTAACGAGTACCCTTATCGTGTTTAGTGAAGAGTTTAGAGAAGTAAACTATTCCGTGTATGCCTCTTTAAAGTCTATTAATTTTTTAAAGGGTTGATATACAATTTTTTCATGAATACAGACTTTTTAAAAATAAATTTCAATAAGTTATATTTTAATTTTTTCCTAGTTTTGATACATTAACGTTTTTAAAACATGAAATTTAAATACATATGAAAAATATCTTATTTTTAAAATATACATCATGTACTTCCATTGTCTAAAGACATTCTCGTGTTCAGTGAAGAGTTTAGAAAAGTAAACAATTCCGTGTATGCCTCATTAAAGTCTATTAATTTTTTAAAGGTATATATACATTTTTTTCATTAATGAAGACTTGTTTTAAATATATTTCAATAAGTTATATTTTAATTTTTTCCTCGTTTTGATACATTAACGTTTTTAAAACATGAAATTTAAATACATATGAAAAATATCTTATTTTTAAAATATATATCATATATTTTCATTGTCTAAAGACATTCTCGTGTTCAGTGAAGAGTTTAAAAAAGTAAACAATTGCGTGTATGCCTCATTGAAGTCTATTAAATTTTTTAAAAATTACATATACAATTTTTTTTATGAATGCAGACTTCTTTTAAATGTATTTCATTAGGTTAAATTTTAATTTTTTCCTCGTTTTTATACATTAACGTTTTTAAAACATGAAATCTAAATACATATGAAAAATATCTTATTTTTAAAAAATTACATATACAATTTTTTTTTATGAATACAGACTTGTTTTAAATGTATTTCATTAGGTTAAATTTTAATTTTTTCCTCGTTTTTATACATTAACGTTTTTAAAACATGAAATCTAAATACATATGAAAAATATCTTATTTTTTAAATATATATCACATACTTCCATTGTATAAAGACATTCTCGTGTTCAGTGAAGAATTTAGAAAAGTAAACAATTACGTGTATGCCTCATTGAAGTCTATTAATTTTTTTTAATTATATATACAATTTTTTTATGAATGCAGACTTCTTTTAAATGTATTTCATTAGGTTAAATTTTAATTTTTTCCTCGTTTTTATACATTAACGTTTTTAAAACATGAAATCTAAGTACATATGAAAAATATCTTATTTTGGAAAAATATATATCACATACTTCTATTGTCTGAAGATATTCTCGTGTTCAGTGAAGAGTTAAGAAAAATAAACAATTCTGTGTATGCCTCATTAAAGTATATTAAATTTTTAAAAAGTATATATACAATATTTTCATGAACAGACTTGTTTTAAATGTATTTCAATAAGTTACATTTTAATTTTCCCCTAGTTTTCATACTTTAACGTTTTTAGAACATGAAATGGAAATACATATGAAAAATATCTTATTTTGGAAATATATATCACATACTTCTATTATCTGAAGATATTTTCGTGTTCAGTGAAAAGTTTAGAAAAGTAAACAATTCCGTGTATGCCTCATTAAAGTCGTTTGATCCGTGGTAGGTTCTGGCTTATGTTATATGTCAGTAAATTTCCCCATATTTTCCGCAAACATAGTTTTTGTTCGCAGTATTTATAGATTGATGCTTTCTAAATGCAGGAGAGTCTAAATTTAAGTTTGTTCTCTTTTTATAAACATTTGTTAAATTCAAATTGTTTGTAAAGGAAGTTTTTAGGCATGGATAATTGTATTGAATTCTATATGTATTTATTTTTATGTGCGTGTGTGTATGTGTGCCCTTGTATTCAAGTTTTACATCAATGATGGACTTTGGAGATTTATCAAAATTTAGGAATTTTCAACTAAACAAAAAGCCAACAAAGATCAACGTTAATAGATTTTCTTTAACTAGGACTTCCCTCAGAGGGATTAGTCTGAGCGATATTACTGAGAACATAGATTTAATAATAACATGTGGAAGCAAAGAAAATGAGATGTTATCTTTAACTGTCCATATACTGCGAAAAAATGAAATGATGAAAATAAACGAATTGTAGAATTACAAAATCTTATATATAAATTCGTATACACTATTTAAAAAAAATGGGAAATTAAACCATTCAAGACAGCCATGCATGGATATAAAATTGAAAGTACGCAATATATTAAAAGTAAAATAGAAAATGAAACACTAATTTATTTATATCGGAATTTTAACTGTATAAAATGATGTCAAGAGCATAATCAGACGCTCCGCAAAAATTTGAGTAACTTTAAATGACAAATACATGATGTTTAAAAAGAATGGACCATACTTTATATGGTGTGTGCTCCCCCGGAATAGTTAATATTGTACAATATCTGTTTTCCACGGATGCAATGAGGTTGTCGATAACATTTAAGGAATTCTCTTCTCAAAATCTAATATAGTATCAAAGTACCGAATACATTAAAAGTGGCATGCAATGCTTCGTTAGAGTGTGTTTTAGATATGCTCGATCGGATTTAAATGATGGGTGTATGCTGGCCACTACATACGCTGTACTCTTTTGTTTTCAAACATATTCTGAACAAGTTGATCTGTATTTAGCATGTATTAAATAAAAGAAATCGGCAATGATTACAACATAAAATATGACACAAGATCTGAATATATCGTCTGCATAACTTTTGAGCTGTCAAAGTGTCATTTGAAGTAATTTACAAATCCATGCATATTTATTCAGCAAATCATGCAAGCTAACATACGTCAATATGAACCCGATTACAAAATTTCACCAGAATAAGTTAATATATAAAAAATCTACTAATGATAATTGAGAATATGATCTTATGATAAAATGTCTAGAAAAATGAATCGATAAAAAATTCATATCACATTTAAAACGGCACTTCCCTCTGTTAGTGGCCTTGGCGAGAGAGAGAAAAGCCTAGAGAAGGAACACTTTAACAAGTACTTTCGGGCTACCTACTAACTGTTTCATACAGGTCTTTATTCAATATTTACACAATTTATTTAATGCTAGGTGGATATCTATCAGTTTTGTTGCATTTAAATCGCATGTTTTGCGGAGGAAATGCAGCATTATGAAATATTTAAAGTTGCTGTACCTAATAATTCCAAATTAAAGGTAATTGAGATCGCTTTCTGTTAATTTCCTCTTTTTAAATTTTAAATTTTTTAGAAACCATTCATAAAGACAATTGTATATTTTAAAACTAACCCGAAGCAAAATTTCAAGATTTTGGGCTCAGCAGTAACAGAGAAATAGAAAATTTTTGAATGTTTTTTTGTTTCTGCACTGTTTTTTATAGCGACATTTTTAGAAATTGTTCTATTGCGAGAATTTACGTCATGATAAATACAGCCATGTCAATTTTCATGTTTATATTCCTAACAGTTCCATGTTCTTCGTTACTTAGATCATCTTTAGATCTTTTTCCGCTTTGTTTAGTCTTTCTACTTTTTAGAACTCGTTCTACAACGAGCATTTACATCTTATTAATTACTACCATGCCAAAGTTCTAGTTTCTAACCCCAACAGTATCCCAAAAATTTCAGTATTCCAAATAAATCATAGTTTAGAACCTTTCTAGAAATTTTTACGTTTATCCGTCAAATTGAACCTTTTAGAGAGCGTTCATTACGAGTATTTATATCTTAAAAGTAACTACCGCACCGAATTTAAAGTTTCTAACCCAATCAATATCGCAGAAATCACAATTTTAGAACTTTTTTGCTCCTGCAGCGATGTAGGTTCTTGCACTGACATAAAATAGTCTTTTTTTCGGAGCAGAGATGGCCACCAACATTTTTTTTAAGTTGGCTATGTAGTTTCAGAGATAACACCTCACAAACGTACAAGCATTAATAATATTATATACTTTATAATATTACTAGCAAACCCCGCGGCATTGCTCGCGTAATATTTGAAATATGTCAAGTGATATTTATATATCTAATTTTTATTAAAATGTACTAACTAAATTTTTATTTTATTAAAAGGTAATATTTTATTTTATTAAAAGGAACTTATTACTTTTAGGAATAATTCAAAAAATACTATTTAAAACACAGTTTGATTAAACATCATTATTACACTGCATTAGGCAGAAATGAGACTTAAATTAATAAAATGAAATGAAACTAAATAAATGATAATTTAGAAAATATTTTGAAACATTTATGCTCAATTAATACGCTCATTTCAGTATTTATTTGAAGTTTTGAATTTTTTAGAAATCATCTTCTTACATCTTAAAATTAACCATCATGTCAAATTCCAAGTCCTACCACGTCTCTCAACATAAAGGTCTATGTTGAAACAGGAACTGTCACCATTAATTTGCCAACATTCATTTTGAAATCCTGTTTGCTATTTCTTAATATTCCACAGAAACGTAATTTGAAAACCTTTTAAAGCCCTTTTTTAGAACCTTTGTTGTTCCTGTGAACCCCAGGTGGTAGAATCACCGGCATAAAATATAGCCTGTTTAGGATCAGAGACTGTTACCATTGATTCGCAACTATTACTTTTATAATCGGTTTATATTCCCTGAAATTGCATAGAATCGTAATTTAGAACTTTTTTAGAATGCTTTTCGCACCTCCCCTTCGCTTCACCCCTTTTTAATTCGAATTTAATTTCGACGTTCCTTCGAGGGCATTTATATTTTATAAGTAACTACCATGTCATATTTAAAGTTTCTAGTCTTTTCAGTATCACAGAAATCGCAATTTAGAAAGTTTTTAGCTCCTGCAACCCTCTTGTGGTAGTGGAACAGACATAAAATATAGCTTATGTTTGAGCAGGTTCTATCACCAAAATTTGTCATCATTATTTTTTATCGGTTTGGTAATATATAAGTTTGCTTAAAAATTGTAATTTATAACGCTTTTCACTCTCTTCATTTTTTTAAATTTGGAACTTTCTTTCGACTGTTCTTAGAAAGCAGTTGCATCCTGTAAGTAAATACCATGCCATACTTCAAAGTGTTAGACCACTGAGTTGTGCAAAATACGCAAATTAGAACATGTTTTGCTTTTGCAACCCTCAGATGGTAGTGACAGCAACATAAAATATAACCTATGTTACAGCAGAGACTGTCACCATTGATTTGCACCCGATCACAAAAATCGAAATTTAGAACACTTTTTTGCTCCTGCAACGTTTTGATGTTAGTGATACCGACATAAAATAGCATCTATGTTAGAGCAGAGGCTGTCAGCATCAATTTCCTACCATTACGTTTGAAATCAGATTCATTCTTCCTGAGATATTGCCGACAAACCGGCATTTAGAACGTTTTTAGAACGCTTTTCGCGCATTTTGCTCCTGCATCTCCTCTGGGATAGTGAAAACAGATATGAAATATAGCCTATCTTGGAGCAAGATTTGTAACCATCATTTTTACACCATTATATTTGAAATCGGTTCAGTACTTCCTCAGATTGCATAGAAATCGCAATTTAGAAAGTTTTTTACAACGCTTTTTGCGTATTTTGATCCTCTTTTAAATTTCGATTTTTTTTAGGAAATGACCTTAGAGATCATTGATATCTTATAACTAACTACCATTCCAAATTTCACAATTCTAGGCCCTTCCGCAACGCAAAAGCCGCAATTTTGAACGTTTTTCTTCTGCGCCCCTTTTCGGTTAGTGGCACAGACATAAAACATCGCCTATGTTGAAGCAAGGGTTGCCACCATCATTTTGACGCCATTATTTATTAGATTTGTTAGGTATTTCCTGAGATTGTGTGGAAACCACCATTAGAACGTTTTTTAGAACGCTTTTCGCGCATTTTCACCCCTTTTAAATTTCGAATTGTATAAGAACTGTTCTTAGAAATCCTTTATATCTAATAAGTAACTAATATTTCAAATGTCATATTTCTAGGCCCTTCGGTAACGCAAAAATCGCATTTTTAGAACTTTTTTGCTCCTGCACCCCCTTTCGAGTAGTGGCACCGACATAAAGTAAGCCTATCTTCGAGCAAGGGTTGTCACCGTCATTTTGACACCCTTATTTTGACACCATTATTTTTTAAATCGGTTTGGTATTTCCTGAGATTGTGTAGAAACCACCATTTAGAACGTTTTTTAGAACGATTTTCGCGCATTTTCAACCCTTTCAAATTTCGAATAGTTTAAGAACTATTCCTAGAAATCCTTTATATCTAATAAGTAGCTAATATTTCAAATTTCATATTTCTAGGCCCTTCAGTAACACATAAATCGCATTTTTAGAACGTTTTTGCTCCTGCAAACCTCTTTGGAGTAGTGTCACCGACATAAAATATAGCCTATCTTGGAGCAAGCGTTGTCACCATCATTTTGGCACCAATATTTTTTAAATCAGTCTGGTATTTCCTGAGATTGTGTAGAAACTACCATTTAGAACGTTTTTTAGAACGCTTTTTGTGTATTTTCACCCCTTTTAAATTTCGAATTGTTTAAGAACTGTTCTTAGACATCATTTATATCATATAAGTAACTAATATTCAAAATTTGATATTTCTGGGTACTTCAGTAACGCTAAATTCGCATTTTTAGAACGTTTTTTGCTCCTACACCCCCTTTTGGGTAGTGGCACCGACATAAAACATACCCTATCTTGGAGCAAGCGTTGTCACCATCATTTTGACACCAATATTTTCTAAATCGGTTTGGTATTTCCTGAGATTGTGTAGAAACCACCATTTAGAACGTTTTTTAGAACGCTTTTTGTGCATTTTCACCCCTTTTAAATTTCGAATTGTTTAAGAACTGTTCTTAAGTATCATTTATATCTTATAAGTAACTAATATTCAAAATTTCATATTTCTAGGCCCTTCAGTAACGCTAAAATTGCATTTTTAGAACGTTTTTTGCTCCTAATCCCCCTTTGGGGTAGTGGCACCGACATAAGATATAGCCTATGTTCTAAGTTGGAATAACACCATCATTTTGATACTATTACTTTTGGAATCGGCTCGGTAGTTCCAGAGCTTACCTCCTACAAATAAACAATTTTTTCCTCTTTATAATAGGACTAGCATACCCCGCGGCTTTGCTCGCGTAATATTTGAAATATGCCAAGTGATATTTATATGTCTAATTTTTATTAAAAGGTACTAACTAAATTTTTATTTCATTAAATGGTAATATTTTATTTTATTAAAAGGTACTTATTACTTTTAGGAATAATTAAAAAAATTACTATTTAAAACACAGTTTGATTAAACATCATTGTTACACTGAATAAGGCAGAAATGAGACTTAAATTAATAAAACGAAATAAATCTAAATAAATAATAATTTAGAAAATATTTTGAAACTTTTATGCTTAATTAATACGCTCATTTCAGTATTCATTTGAAGTTTCGAATTTTTTAGAAACCATCTTCTTACATCTTAAAATTAACCATCATGTCAAATTCCAAGTCCTACCACCTCTCTCAGCATAAAGGGCTATGTTGAAATAGGAACTGTCATCATTAATTTGCCAACATTAATTTTGAAACTGGTTTGTTATTTCCTAATATTCCACAGAAACGTAATTTAGAAAGCTTTTAAAGGCCTTTTTTAGAGCGTTTGTTGTTCCTGTGAACTCCAGTCGGTAGAACAATCGGCATAAAATATAGCCTGTGTACGATCAGAGACTGTTACCATTGATTCGCAACTATTACTTTTATATTTGGTTTATATCCCTTGAAATTGAGTAGAAATCGTAATTTAGGACTTTTTTAGAATGCTTTTCGCACCTCCCCTTCACTTCACCCCGTTTTAATTCGAATTTATTTTCGACAGTCCTTCGAGGGCATATATATTTTATAACTAACTACCATGCCATATTTAAAGTTTCTAGCCTTTTCAGTATCACAGTAATCGCAATTTAGAAAGTTTTTAGCTACTGCAACCCTTTGGTGGTAGTTGCACAGACATAAAATATAGCTTATATTTGAGCAGATTCTATCACCAACAATTTGTCATCATTATTTTTTTAATCGGTTTGGTATATGATAACATTACATAAAAATTGTAATTTATAACGCTTTTCACTCACTTCATCTTTTTAAATTTGAAATTTTCTTTCGACAGTTCTTAGAAAGCAGTTGCATCTTGTAAGTAAATGCCATGCCATACTTCAAAGTGTTAGACCCTTCAGTTATGCAAAAAACGGAAATTAGAACATGTTTTGCTTTTGCAACCCTCAGATGGTAGTGACAGCAACATAAAATATAACCTATGTTATAGCAGGGACTGTGACCATTGATTTGCAACCATTACTTTTGAAATAGCTTTGGAATTTCCTGAGATTGAGAAGAAATCGCAATTTAGAACGTTTTTAGAACGCTTTTCGCGCATTTTCACCCCTTTTTAAATTTCCAATTTTTTTAAACTGTTCTTAAACATTATTTATATGTAATAAATATGTTCCTTGCCTAATTTTAAGTTGCTAGCCCCTACCGATCACAAAAATCGAAATTTGGAACGCTTTTTTGCTCCTGCAACGTCTAGGTGATAGTGATACCGACTTAAAATAGCGTCTATGTTAGAGCAGAGGCTGTCAGCATCAATTTCTTACCATTACTTTTGAAATCAGTTTGATTCTTTCTGAGATATTGGGGACAAATCGGCATTTAGAACGTTTTTAGAACGCTTTTCGCTCATTTTGCTTCTGCATCTCCTCTGGGGTAGTGGAAACAGATATAAAATATAGCCTATATTGGAGCAAGATCTGTCCCCGTCATTTTCACACCATTATATTTGAAATCGGTTCAGTATTTCCTGAGATTGTTAGAAATCGCAATTTAGAACGTATTTTACAACGCTTTTGACCCCCCCCCCCCTTTTAAATTTCGACTTTTTTAGGAAATGTCCTTAGAGATCATTGATATCTTATAACTAACTACCATTCTAAATTTCACGATTCAAGGCCCTTCCGTCACGCAAAAACTGCAATTTAGAATGCTTTTCTCCTGCACCCCCTTTAGGGTAGTGGCACCGACATAAAACATAGCCTATGTTGGAGCAAGGGTTTTCACCATCATTTTGACGCCATTATTTTTTTAATAGGTTTGGTATTTCCTGAGATTGTGTAGAAATCACCATTTAGAACGTTTTTTAGAACGCTTTTCGCGATTTTCACCCCTTTTATATTTCGAATTGTTTAAGAACTGTTCTTAGAAATCCTTTATATCTAATAAGTAGCTGATACTTCAAATTTCATATTTCTAGGCACTTCAGTAACACATAAATCGCATTTTTAGAAAGTTTTTTGCTCCTACACCCCCTTTGGGGTAGTGGCACCGACATAAAATATATCCGATGTTCTAAGTTGGACTAACACTATCATTTTGATACCATTACTTTTTAAATCGGTTTCGTATTTCCTGAGATTATGTAGAAACTACCATTTAGAACGTTTTTTAGAACGCTTTTTGTGCATTTTCACCCCTTTTAAATTTCGAATTGTTTAAGAACTGTTCTTAGACATCATTTATATCTTATAAGTAACTAATATTCCAAATTTCATATTTCTAGGCCCTTCAGTAACGCAAAAATCGCATTTTTAGAACGTTTTTTGCTTTTGCACCCCCTTTGGGGTAGTGGCACCGACATAAGATATAGCCTATGTTCTAAGTTGGACTAACACCATCATTTTGATACCATTACTTTTGGAATCGGTTCGGTAGTTCCTGAGCTTACCTCCGACAAATAAACAATTTTTTCCTCTTTATAATAGGAGTATAGATAACGCTTTATAATATTAGCATTAGATGTACAGATACAAAAACCATTTATCTGTTACAAGCTAAAGTGCCGGCGTTGGCCAGAATTTGAAGGATGTTTGTTCTGAAAAATCAATTTCAAAATTTAACATACAACACAAAACAAACGTTAAAGCAGTCGAAATGTTGTTGAATGAATCATATGAAAACGCTACATAAAAATGTATAAATGTATATAACAGACGCAAAAGAATACAGGTATAAATGAACTTATTTCAATTTATAATTGGAGCAATAATGTTAAAATACGCCAATATTTCAATAATAGGGTTTTTATTATGCTTCAATACATTTTTCACACTCATATGACGTTATACTATATCCACCATGCCCTTTATATTTCCAATATGACGTAATATTTTCCTCTTTCACGTGGAAACCTTGAAATAGAAAAGTTATGAAGTTATATTCACTTTCATTTAAATTCGTCAAACCATTTATTTCATTTTCATATTTCACGTGAATATCTTGCAATAGAAAAGTTATGACGTAATATTCACATCTTTTTTTAAATTCGGCAAACCATTTATTTCATTTTCATTTTTCACGTGGAAATCTTGCAGTAGAAAATTAATTGTTGTAGTAATAATTTTATTGTGTTTTTTAGTTGTTGGCAACTGCTATAACGGAAAATGTTTAAATTTGATAAGAAATTGCTGTTAAATTGGTGGTTTTTTATTAATTAAAAATTAACTATAAGTTATTTCGATTCCTGATTACTTTAGTTGTCTCGGCCTTGTTTTAATACACATGTACGTATCTCTTCACAATTTTGGCTTCCAAATTGTGGATTTTTTATAGAATTACAAACAGACAGATAGACAAGTTTTCATTTTTATATATCTCTCCATTCTATGAAAAGTAACTAACGCTGTCACTGCGCCGCCGCCGGTTTTGAATTTTTTGTGACCGGAGGTCTTTCTTCGTTAATATTAAGAAAACTATTGCATACAAATATATGAAAATCGGTGGTATTATAGCGAAATGTTTGATCAACACACTAATGCATACAGTTTTCAAATCGAAGAATTATTTTAAGAGATATTTAATGCTAAAGTTGGACAAAATCGTTCCATTAAAAAAAATTATAAGAGCAAAAGCTATACATGGGAATTTAAACATTTTCAGATCATTTTATTCAATAGAAGATCCCGGTCTGCAGATTTCATTAATTTTTTTTGACTCATTTTTTGAGGTTTTATTTCTATTTTAAATTCAAATATTCAGCATTTTGACAGATATTTTTTACATATTTTAGAAAATGGTATTAATTTAAACTGTTGCCAACTGTATAAACAGCGCAAACAATAATGTTTGCTTCAAATAAAAAAATTATTTACACGTTACTGTTATAAACAGAAAAAAACCTTCAAATTACAATTAAATAATTAGGTATAAAAAGCAGGCACTTATTGGAAATTACGCCATAAAAACTATATTTACATGTGAATTTTAAAAGAGAAAGGATATTGTAAAATAAATTCATTAACATGCGTTAGAAATCTGAAATAGAAGAAATTACGTCACATTACACTTATTATGTAAAATGAACAAAAAATAGTATTGCAAAACAGTTTAAATTTAAAAATTGCGCGAGACAAAATATTAGAGGTTAAATATTAGATTTTTTCAAAATTTTATTATTTGTCGTTTGATGTGAGGTGTTCAGCTATAAGTATGCAAATTTTTATGTTTCAACATAATTAGGGGCGGAGTTAGAAAAAGTGCTTTAAATACACAAGTTAGAGCCCAGAGGGTTAAATATTAGACTTTTTCAAAATTTTATTATTTGCTGTTTGACGTAAGGTGTTCAGTTATAAGTATGCAAAATTTCATGTCTCCAACTTAATTAGGGGCCGAGTTAGAAAAATTGCTTAAAATACACAAGTTAGAGCCCAGAGGGTTAAATAATAGACTTTCTCAAAATTTTATTATTTGTCGTTTGATGTGAGGTGTTCAGCTATAAGTATGCAAAATGTCATGTCTCCAACTTAATTAGGGCCTGAGTTAGAAAAATTGCTTAAAATACAGAAGTTAGAGCCCAGAGGATTAAGTAATAGACTTTTTCAAAATTTTATTATTTGTCGTTAGATGTGAGGTGTTCGGCTATAAGTATGCAAAATGTCATGTCTCCAACGTAATTAGGGGCTGAGTTAGAAAAATTGCTTAAAATACAGAAGTTAGAGACCGGAGGGTTAAATATGACTTTTTCAAAATTTTATGATTTATCGTGTTATCGCAAGTGTTCAGCTATAAGTATGCAAACTTTCATGTCTCCAATTTAATTAGGGGCTGAGTTGGAAAAATTGCTTTAAATACACAAGTTAGAGCCCAAAGGGTTAAATATTAAGCCTTTTTCAAAATTTTATTATTTGTCGTTTGATGTGAGATTTTCAGCTATAAGTATGCAAAATTTCATGTCTCCAACTTAATTAAATTAGGGGCTGAGTTAGAAAAATTGCTTAAAATACACAAGTTAGAGCCCAGAGGGTTAAATATTAGACTTTTTCAAAATTTTATTATTTGCCGTTTGATGTGTTGTGTTCAGCTATAAGTATGCAAATTTTCAAGTCTCCGACATATATAGTTTCTGAGAACGGGCTCTGTGACAGGCGGACAAACAGACAGACAAACGAGTGAGACAGGTAGGGTTTCGTTAGATGGACGAAACTCTAAAAACATGCTGCGGATGGCTGTAACAACATCCTAAAATTACATTACCATCAGCGATCTACCAATCCCGAATTTAGCTTATAATCGTTTCATATATTCTTATTCATTTGTGCGGCCCTGTAAAATAATTATCAATATTATATACAGTAAAACCTCTGAATAGCGGACACCCCGAGAATGCAGAATTTGTCCTCTATTTAGAGGTGACCTCTACTGAGAGTAAAACATGTACACTTATTTAAGAGTTGGTAATCGAAAAAATGTCCGCTAAATAGAGGTATCCGCTAATCGGGTTTGTCCGCTATGGAGGTTTTACCAGTAAAACTTCCGAATAGCGAACACCTCGGGAGGGCAGAATTTGTCCTCTATTTGGAGGTGTTCGCTACTGAGAATAAAAAATGTACAGTTATTTAAGAGTTGGTAATCGAAAAAATGTCCGCTAAATACAGGTATCCGCTAATCGGGTGTGTCCGCTATGGAGGTTTTACCAGTAAAACTTCTGAATAGAGAACACCTCGGGAGGGCAGAATTTGTTCTCTATTTGGAGGTGTTCGCTACTGAGAGTAAAAAATGTACAGTTATTTAAGGGTTGGTAATCGAAAAAATGCCCGCTAAATAGAGGTGTCCACTAATCGGGTGTGTCCGTTATGGAGGTTTTACTGCATAATAATATCATCCTTTACAAGAAAATTTCATGCAGTATGATAGACAGATAGACATCCAGAGAAAGCTAACCTCCGGATCAATAAACACTCATGTCTTTTGTTTTAATCATCCACAATTGTATGTCATACAACATGCCAGATTTTATACAACAGGCTAAAAACGGTCACCGTGGTACGGAATACTGTATTATTATTTTTTTGCCCACCAAAACTGGTTGCCACGGGTTGTTGCAAGGTTTGTGATCACGTGGTTGAAACTGATCTATTCAATATTACTGCGTGAATATTTTTTTTTATTTGCTCCATGTGTTCAAACCAGTTGTCTACGAAAACATCAACCGGTGAAAGTGACGCACACCAAATTTCTGTGACGTATGCAGATAAATTGTGCTTTTTTAAGAGTTTTTTCTATATAATTTTTAAACGGTTTGGAACTTATTTTTCATAGTAGGTGCATTCAGTAGGCGACCCTCATAGGTACCTTCTGGTGCAATCAGAAACGAAATCCGACAAATATTTTTTGAGTTATGCTTGACGAAAGGTTTTAATTAGGCTTTTTTTTTAGTAGGACATGGCGTTAATATCCATCGTAGTAGTAAAGTGTCCGGACAGTAATATTTCGCTGAGTATTAGCCTTCGCTTCGCTCAGACAATAAATTATCTGGATTCACATGAAATCCGTATGAGCAATCCGCATCTAAATGCGATCAAGTTTTTAAACTAGCTTTATGCAGAATTGAAATTTTACATATAAACATTTTTTTCTCACTAAAATTAGTAATCTTTTTAATTGAGGCAACAGTTTATGTAATTTTATGCAAAATTGAAATTTCTATCCAATCATTAAACTGTTTATTTCAACTTTTTTTTCAACTACATTAATTAATCTATTTGTTATGGTAAAAATCAGAAATTAATGTTCCTAAAGTCTAATAATAATAAAAAAAGAATATACAATTTTTTCATGAATACAGACTTTTATTAAGTGTATTTCAATAAGTTACATTTTAATTTTTCGTAGTTTTCATACATTAACGTTTTTAAAACATAAAAGCTAAATACTTCTGAAAAATATCTTGTTTTGGAAATAGATATCAGATTCTTCTATTATCTAAAGACATTCTCGTGTTCAGTGAAGAGTTTAGAAAGTAAACAATTCCATTTATGCCTCATTAAATTCTATTCAATTAAAAAAAAAAGTATATATACAATATTTTCATGAATACTGACTTGTTTTAAATGTATTTCAATAAGTTACATTTTATTTTTTTCCCAGTTTTCATACTTTAACGTTTTTAAAACATGATTTCTAAATACATATGAAAAATATTTTATTTGGGAAATATATATTCCATACTTCGATTGTCTGAAGATATTCTCGTGTTCAGTGAAGAGTTAAGAAAAATAAACAATTCTGTGTATGCCTCATTAAAGTCTATTAAATTTTTAAAAAGTATATATACAATGTTTCCATGAACACAGACTTATTTTAAATGTATGTCAATAAGTTACATTTTAATTTTTCCTAGTTTTCATACATTAAAGTTTTTAAAACATGAAAGCTAAATGCTTATGAAAAATATCTTATTTTGGAAATATATATCACATACTTCTATTGTCTAAAAACATTCTCATGTTCAGTGAAGAGTTTAGAAAAGTAAACAATTCCGTGTATGCCTCATTAAAGTCGTTTGGTCCGTAGGTCGTTCTGGCTTATGTTATATGTCAGTAAACTTCCCCATATTTTCCGCAAACATAGTTTTTGTTCGCAGTATGTATAGACTTGATGTGTTCCAAATGCAGGAGAATCTAAATTTAAGTTTCTTCTCTTTTTATAAACATTTGTTTGTTTCAAATTGTTTGTAAAGGAAGTTTTTAGGTAGTGATAACTGCATTGGATTTTATATGTACTAGAAGGTCTAACCCAGGTTACAGGATGTAAGTGAAACCCACCTTTTTTTTATTATTATTATTGAAAACTGTAATGATTTATTTACATTTTGTCCACTAATGACACAAAAATCATTTTTATATGAAAAATATCAAAAAAGAAATTCAAATAAGGTTTTAAAATTTGTTAAAAGCAATACTTTCGTATCGGCCTCCTGCCAAGAGTAAGTAAACAAAGAAATCGCCAAGGTTCGCTATTTACAGCAGCAATTTTAATTTATATCATTTTAGTTGTTTAAGTGCGTAGTTGAATTACATGTCTTAAATTTATTTTTTATATATCTGCCCATAAAGTTTTAATTTCATTATGGAATATAAGCTGGAAACAAATTCCGAACAATCTATATTATTTTAAGTGCAAACGGATTTATGTTTGGTAATCGTCTGCTGGCAAAAGAACAAATAAAAAAAAAAACATTCAAACTTGAAATTTATTTTAAAAACCATAAAAAATGAGTAAATTGCGATACAGTTTTCAAACAAATTACGATACAGTGTACAAACGAATTGCGTTTGAAAGTACATTTTTCCTCTATTCGACGATGTAAAAATTGAAAATGTGCGATGCTTAAAAGTTTAAATTTTACTTTTACGACATTTTTTTTTAATCTTCTGCTGTTGCCAACATAAAAATGACGTCATCGTTACGCACAGGTACGTCTGTCCTTAAGAATATAGATATATTTAAATAAAGTATATAGGTGTGTGTGTGTATGCGCTTGTATTCAAGTTTTAAATGGATGATGGACTTTCAAGATGATCAATATTAATGAATTTTCAACTAAACAAAAATCTAAATAATGATCAATCTTAAAATATTTTCTAATAAATTATCCGGATTCACCTAAAATCAGTGTGTGATGTAAATCCAATCAAGTTTTTAAGTAATTATATGCAGAATGAAAATTTCACCTCTAACTTATCATGTACTTTTTTTCTTTCAAACCTTTTTTCTTTCTTTTTTTTTTTTTTTTTTTTTTTTTTTTTTTAACTCAAGTACGTTAATGTTTTATTTTTCAATGAAATGTAATTTCGTGTATAAAAAGAGGTGAGGTAGAATTGACAGCGTTACAATTATATGTGTCATATGAAGGGTAACGTTTTTGAAAGCATGCCCAATATGCGGAAAATATTACATAATTTTAATAAAAAGTCCTATATAGATATAAAAAAGCGAAAATCTAAACTTTTAGGATCTGAACTTAAATTAATTAAATTTCAATAATTTAGAGATCACATGGAGCATCTAAAAATAAGGATTTAATATTTCTTTCTGTCGTACAGATAATTATATATACATATAAGATGATTCTAAATTCATGGTACAAACTTTAAGGTTTGGTACGGGACACTGTAACAATCAATTAATGTATAGGAATGTATTGGCGCAAGTAATGCGTTGAGGGTGACGAACACCAGGGCTGCAATATGGCCCTTTTTTTAATTCAAAATTTCTCATTTGTACCATCCTATAGTATTCTTTTCTTTATTGAAGGCTGTTCTTAAGTCTTAACTTAATTTTTGACTTTAAAACTTTACTATACTTTAATTAGTTATTTTTTCTTTAACTTCCTTAATTTTTTGTTTTAAGTAGTTCTAAACTACAGTTTAACTTATCCCAATGGCTCACAAAACATAAGATATTTCATTTCCTAGACTGGGTGTTAAGCTGATATCACCTAGGAAACCCCTCAAAGCTGCTCACCTGTTCATCACCTGTTCAGCTGCTCTTCTCAACAAGCGCAAAATGTTTTGACACATTTACAAATTCATTTTTTACAAGATATAAAAAGATTTTTAGAAAGACATAAAATTGGAAAGCCTGGCCGTGGAAGAGATTTGGAATCGAACTGTGTTTTCCATTTTTTTATCAATGAATTGCCTATTTAGTTATAAGCGATTTTGACCAAGTGACAAACATGTTTTTCGCCCGCTCTTATGTAGTTATTCTAATTTCGCGCAGAAATTCGGTTCAAAACGTCCACTTTGACACTATTTTCTGAAACATCTATTGCGCTTGTAAAAAACCCCGGTAAAAAATAGCTCGGTTACATAGTTTCTGAACAATAACACCAGCTAGTTTCATGTATTTTCGAACAAAAATAAATGAAACTTATGTCAGAAATTTGCCCTTTTGGATTTGAGAACAAACACCTTAAGACAGACATTTCATTATTACATAAAGAAAAAATTCTTTTTTGAAAATTCCCGGTATGAAATCGAAATTTTTGAATTAAATAAAATCCATTTCTATTTCTTTTCATGTATTGTTTGACAGATTTGCCAGTTTTGGGGGATATTCTGATTCGAAAATTTCGATTTCATACCGGCAATTTTTAAAGAAGACTTTTTTCTTAATGTAATCATGAAATGTCTGTCTTAAATAAAGAAAAGAATAGTATAGGAATTTTCAGGCATGAATGAGAACTATTGAAATAAAATAAATGGTCAATTTGCCCCCCTGGTGTTTGTACCTCCACGCGTCACTTGCGCCTATACATTCCCATACAATAAATGATTATTGCAGTGCCCTATACAAATCCTTAATGTTTGTACCACGAATTTAGAATCACCCTGTATATATATATTTTAAAATATACTAGATATATGTAGGTCTGTCCTAACTTATTAACTTTTAAATGAAATGGAAAATTTGTAACTTGAACACCCACCATCCGATCAATATACGCATGTGAGATATTAGTATGAGTTATAACTTTACTTTAATCGTGTTTTTAACTTCTTTTTATTATCCACTATAAATAAAAAAAATGTTTTATTTCAACATTTTAATTAATTTAAAATTTCTGGAATATAATTGATAAATATTATAAATGAATATACAGAATATATAAAACCTAAACTTTCTTCAAGTATATAAAATTGATGCTATTTCTTATCTAAAAAAGAGTGGCATTCAGTTTACATATATCATTTTTATTAAGCCCAGACACCCGTATATTGCATAAAAGTAACATATGATGATCCATATTAAATCCTTGGATACAACCTCACATTGAACATTTGTTTGTACATAATTTGTTACTGAATGCAATCAAAAATAATTTTCCTACTATTACCATATGTTCACGTAATTTCCAACATATTTGTGTTCAGATAAACAGGCAATCTAATACTTGCTACACCAGTTAAAGAAGCTCCATAGAATGCTTGGTATACAAAACATGCATCAAAATATTTTTCACTTTAAAACTTTAATATTTTTTTTACATTTACTAAATTTTCATAGATTGACTAACATTTTCACCAAAAAAAACAAACATTTTTGGTACTTTTGCATTAGCCATATGCCAGCGGCCATTCAGAAATATTTCACTATTTATCGCAAACTTTATGATTCCGATTATTTCAGTTTTTTGGTACGTAGTCCAATTACATATCTGTTAAATTCGTGTTGTATTTATTTTTTGTGAAGTTTTAATTTTGCGTAAAAATCATTTATATTGTTTTAAGTGCAAACGGATTAGTACCTTTAAAGCAGGCATGTCAAACATGCGGCCCGCGGGCCACAACTGGCCCGCCGACCATTTATCTATGGCCCGCGAAGCATTTGCCATTTTACATTTATTTAATTATCCTTTGCCTAGTGCCTGCCATCAGTTGAGTTTTTCCAGGGACGTATCGGATTACATTATTACAATTAATCCCTGCCGGCCCAGCCTACAGGCAGAGGCAGATTTCAAAGTTAAGTATACTAATTTCACCAATAAAAACTAAATCATTATTAGACATAAATCCACTTTAGCAGTTTTATCTGACTGCTTTTGACGAGTTTTTATTTCCTTTTTATAAAATAGCTGGTTTTATCAGGATCATGTTAAGGTGATATTAAAAAAAATATATTTTTCCATACTCAACAACACGAAATTTTCTGGCACATTTTCAGATTCATTTTTAATTAAAAAAAAATATGAAACATGCTGACGTGATTTTTGAAAAGATTTATAAGCGACCTGTGTTTTTATTTTTCTTTCAATTAATTAAAACTTGATTAATAAACAATTATTTTCTCAGTATGGCTATATTTTCCGTTTCTAACACAATAGCTTCGGGAAATTCTGTTCAAAATGCCCACTTTGACATCATTTGTTGAAATATATTCTGCCTCTATAAAAAAAAAATCGATCATTACTGTACATTATATAGTTTCTGAATAAGAGAATCTAGCAATTGGATGCGTTTGAGAGCAAAAATGAATTTAAAAATGAGTAAGAAAATAGACAGTTTGGATTTGAATGCACCCTTAAAAAGATGATTTTTTCTTCAACTACTATGTATTTTTAATTTGTTTTTGCTGTAGGAATTGGCCCTATCAAAAACTTGTCTATATAAATGTTGAATACAATATTAAGAAGATATATGATAAATTCATGGATATTTTATATCTTGTGAATTGACGGAGTTATAAAAATTTTCTTCTTCAACCCTCTTTTTTGTTTTCGTTTTTTTTTTTTTTTTTTTTTTTTTTTTTTTTTTTCCGGTACGAATTGGTCCTATCAAAAACTTGTGAGTATAAAGGTTGTAGATAATATTAAGGAGATGTATAATAAAATTATTGGATTTGATATCTTGAGAATTGACGAAGTAAGGAATTTTTTTCTCCCAAAAACCCTATTTTTTGCACCCCTTGAGCCTATTTTAAATTTTATCAAAAATCTGTGCTGCATGAATTTTTGGAGCCATTTTTAGAAGTAATAAAAACTTTAAACTGATTTGATATGTGCAAAAATTAAGAAGTTATGGGGTTTTTTCGGTTTTCACAAAACCCATCCCTATTTCCATCCCCTTTGTCCGCTTTTGCCCATTAACGAACTTGACCGTAATTTTATGTCCCTTGATTATATGTATTAGTTTGAAAGAGATTTGTGCAGAATTGTGGAAGTTATCGTGTCCAGAAGAAAGTGATAACACAATTGCTTCGGGAAATTCTGTTCAAAATGCCCAATTTGACATCATTTTTTGAAATATATTCTGCCTCTATCAAAAAATCGATCATTGCGGTACATTATATAGTTTCTGAATAAGCGAATCCACCAATTAAATGCGTCTGAGAGCCAAAATGAATTAAAAATGAGTCAGAAAATAAGCAGTTTGGTTTTGAGTGCATCCTTAATGCAATGATTTTTCCAACACAATCCGCTTCGGAAAATTCGGTTCAAAATGCCCACTTTAACAGCATTTTTTAAAATATATTCTATCTCTATCAAAAAAATCGACCATTACGGTACATTATATAGTTTCTGAGTAAGAAAACGTACCAATTGGAACCCTTTGAGAGCAAAAATGAATTATAAAATGAGTCAGAAAATACGCAGTTTGGATTTGAATACACCCTTACTTAGATGATTTTTTTCTTCAACCGCTATGTATTTTTAATTTGTTTTTGCTGTAAGAATTGGTCCTATCCAAAACTTGTCTATATAGATGTTGTAGACAATATTAAGAAGATATATGATAAATTCATGGGGATTTTATATCTTTTGAATTGACGGAGTTATGGATTTTTTACTTCTTCAAACCCCCTTTTTGTTTTCGTTTTTAATTTTTTTTTTGCGGTACGAATTGGTCCTATCAAAAACTTGTGAATATAAAAGTTGTAGATAATATTAAGTAGATTTATAATAAAATTAATTGGAATTGATACCTTGAGAATTGACGTAGTTATAAATTTTTTTCTCCCAAAAACCCTATTTTTTGCGCCCCTTGAGTCCATTTTTAACCTTTTCAAAAATCTGTGATACATAAAATTTTGGCCCTATTTTTAGAAGTAATAAAAACTTTAAACTGATTTGATATGTTCAAAAATTAAGAAGTTATGGGGGGTTTTCGGTTTTCACCCCCCCCCCCCACCCCCCCTATTTCCATCCCCTTGGTCCGATTTTGCCCATTAACGAACTTGACCGAGATTTTATGCTCTTTGATTTTACGTATCAGTTTGGAAGAGATTGGTGCAGAATTACGAAAGTTATCGTGTCCAGAAGAAAGTGATATATATATATAGGTAGATAGATACATAGATAGATAGATAGATAGATAGATAGATAGATAAATTTTTTTACTGAGGGTGGTTTTGGGTTCTAGGGGTCATGATCGGTGTAGATCTGCAAAAAGTTTTCAGAAATTCCAACATAGGAACGATCCCAATAGGTAGTATTTCATACGAAATCTACCTAAAAATCATCAGAGTAGAAATTTTTAAAAAATGTATTAAAAAATATTTCAAAAGAAGAGTTTTGAATCCTAAAAATCAGTTTAATCTGTTTCCCTCACCTCTAATAATTTATGTTCAAATTATTGTTCAGAATTTATTACTGCAGCTAATCAAAATTCAGCACGATTCCATATTAGCGCCATGGTTAGTTTCCAAATTTCTGTAATTATTCATCAATCGACTAATTTTTTTAAATACAATATGCAACCTTTTGTTATTTTTCAAGTCAAATAAAATAATTTGAACCAGGAAATGTATTTAATAAATTAAATAAAAAAAAGTTTTATTAAATAGATTTTCTAATTCAAAATACATTTATTTTTATTTTTTACTTTGAGGAAATACGGAAGATTTACAGCTATGTCTATGCTAAATCTAGATTAGCGTGTACAACCAATTTTTAAAGTAAAATTAATTAAACTTCTTCCATTTTTAATTGAAAATATTTGTATTGCAGATTTTGTATTATGTTTATGACAACTGTGCATCAAATAATAAGATGCATGCAAAATACAAAACATTAAAAAAAGTCTAAGATTTATTTCGATTTCATTTGAACGGAATCTACTTTTTTAGGGAGTTTTAAGTATCATATTGTATGAATTTTATTTTTATTTTTTAATCTTCAACTGGCTTAACCAATTTGTTACAAAAATTTAACATTAAATGTAGAACTAACTGAAGGAAATGACTTAATATCTGTCCCTTCTCCGGCTTAAACAATGTAGGAAATAAATTTTGTTTTTTTAATTTGTTCTTCAAATTATGTTTTTGTTTAATATGTCAAGTTTTTTAATGACTACTGCACTCACATGAACGCATTTCAAAATTAATAGAGAGTATCATCATCAGGATTTGATGTATGCGGTATTGCATCACAATGTCGGATGCAATTTACCAATGTGTAATTCAAAATGTTTCACCTCTGTACTAATGCAGGGTGCGGTAGTTTGGACAAAAACTTCTAATCTGAACGTAAAAAATCTATAATCAAAACATAAAAAAAATAACTTCACTTAAATTTAGATACCTTATTTCCCACTCAGGAACGCTATGAATGTAAATGTAAATTGTGTTGAATCCTTACTGCTAATATTTAACAATATTATAGCTGTGATACAGTAAAAAATAAAAAAATAAAAGTTTTACTTAAATTTTTAAACCTTATTCTCTCCCAAGGGGTGATGTAAACACATCAGAAAATTATTACCTAAGTTTAACTTGGTGTATAAATAGTACTCATCTCGGAAAAAAATACATTTTAAAATTTAAGTTATGTAATTCCCCACTAAGTTCGCTACCTGCGTAAAAATAGCTATCCATTAGAAACTTTTTACTAAAATATAAACTTGACCAAAGCAAAAACTTATTCTGAAAATATCCTTTTTATTTCCACTATGACGCCATATTCACCTTTTTAATTTTTGAAAAAAAAAAAAAAAACTATGTCAATTTAATATTTCATGTGAAAATTTTCAACTAAAAAGAAATAAATTATTATTACGACTTTTGAAATTTTTGCAACAATGAAGAAAAAAGGTTACATTTTCTATTAAAAATGTCCGTTGATTCTCAATAAAAAAAAGTGAAATTTGGAAGAAAAATATTTGAATAATATACAAACAAATTGGCCCTGGTTTCTCTCTGGGTTATAATTTACCCATATGCAAAGGTATTTTGCCATTCGTTTTGACCTTGACGTCAGGCAAACTTTTTTAAACTTTAAATTTATAATATTATTAGAATTAGTAAAGAATAAAAAATGAGTGGCATCAGGGACAAAAAGGTGAGAAGAAAAAATGAAAAAGTTACCATCTCCATAGGCTTTTCTATGTTAAATTAACATTGAGAAGTGACACTGGAAATAAATAAGTATTGCGCTGCCGCGCAGTACTTAAATATATACCGGGTGTCCTAAAAAGGACTGACTGATTTTAAAATTCAATAACTTGCAAACGGTGACAGATATTTAAAAATTTCTTGCAGGAGGGTTATGCATAAGGTCAAAGGTTTTATTACAGTGATTTTCGATTTTAGTTCGAATTACACACAATAGATGGCGCTGTTAGCAATAGTCACTAAATACAGGCTCGATTTTTGGTCCTTTCTCTTGTTCCATACAGAAAAAGGAGATGGAAATGTATTGAGCGGGCCACGAAGTACCAAAAATCGAGCCTGAATTTAGCGTCTATAGATCGCAGCGCCATCTATTGTTTGTAATACGAACTAAAATCGAAAATCACTGTAAAAAATCTTTTGACCTTATGCATAACCCTCCTGCAAGATTTTTTTAAATATCGGTCACCGTTTACAAGTTATTGAATTTAAAAATCAGTCAGTCCTTTGTAGGACACTCGGTATATATATATATATATATATATTATGGCCCGCGGTTTAGTATATAATGCTTAATTTGGCCCGCGGCGGTAAATGAGTTTGACATGCCTGCTTTAAAGGAATATTAGTCCAGGCAATAGGAAATTTTACCTAGCAAAATTAATGGTAGTTCTGGAAATCGGCTTACTTTATGTTTTTTGGGTCGCTGAATCCGAATTTGTAACTTCCCATCAAAATTTCCCCCGGCAACCCCCCCCCCCACCCAATTTTGGTAAAAAGCCTCTCCAAAAAGGTTTTTATTGAAATAATCAATTTTTTTATTGTTTTAGGGGAAAAGTATCTCGAAATTCAGAAAGTAGACAAAATTTGCAACAAATTAGATATATGACATTATGACTTAGGATGAAGGGGAAGGGGGATCTGCCTCGGAACATGTGAGCTCGGTGCTGCGTGGACTAAGTTTCACAATTCCACTTAACCACTCACACGTTTCCATCCACCCTCTCATCTCCCATCCGAACTTTTCTTATAAGGTTTACTTTGAGTTTTTTGGGTCGTTAAATCCGAATTTTTAACTTACCCCCCCCCCCCCAGAAAACCCCCAAAATAGTTGTTATTAACTTAAATTTCTTATTGTTTTAGGGGAAAAGCATTACAAAATTCAGAAACTAGACAAAATTTGCAACAAATAGGATATATCACATTATGACGTAGTATAAAAGGGGAGAGAGGGAGCTGCCTCGGAACATTCCCCGCGTGCTTTTCTATCAAACCAAATTTTTTCAAAAAAATCAATTCTTTGGTGGTTGCCGGGTGAAATTTTGGTGGGAATTTACAAATTCGGATTCAGCGACTCAAAAAACATAAAGTGAGTCGAAATCCAGAACTCGTATTAATTTTTCCAGGTAAAAACCCTATTGCCTGTACTTCATAACTTAGTGCACGTAGCGCCACAGTGCATGTTCAGAGACAGCCCTCCCTCTCCCCGTTCATCCTACGTCATAATGTCATGTATCCTATTTGCTGAAAATTTTGTCTAGTTTCTTAATTTCGTAATGCTTTTCCCCTAAAACAATAAGATATTGAAGTTAAAAACAATTATTTTGGGGAGGGGGGGCGGAATTTGGGTGGAAGTTAAAAATTCGGTTTCAGCGATCCAAAAAACTTAAAGTAAACCTTATAGAGAAAGTTCGGAGGGGAGATGGGAGGACGAATGTAAACGTGTGAGTGGTTAAGTGGAATTGCGCAACTTTGTTTACGCAGCACCGCGCGCATGTTCCGAGGCAGATCCCCCCTTCCCCTTCATCCTAAGTCATAATTTCATATATCTAATTTGTTGCAAATTTTGTCTACTTTCTGAATTTCTAGATACTTTTCCCCTAAAACAATAAAAAAATTGATTTTTTTTAATAAAAACCTTTTTGGGGGGCATTTTACCAAAATTTGGGGGGGGGGGGGTTGCCGGGGGCAATTTTGGTGGGAAGTTAAAAATTCGGATTCAGCGACCCAAAAAACATATAGCAAGCCTCTTTCCAGAACTTCCATGAATTTTGCTAGGTAGAGCCCCTATACGGTCTCTGTTACCTGGACTATATATATATCTTTTGATCTGAGTAAAAGTACTTATAACTTTAGTTTCTCCTCTGACAGTCTAGCAAAAGTGAAAGGTGTAATGTTGTTTTCTCCGTTTTTTTGTTTTAAATACTAAAAATAGATGATTCTTTCAACATTATATGAAACAAACTTAATTACGAATATGAATGTAATTCTTGAGAGTATTATTCATTGTTTAATGTATTAACTAGAAATCGTGTCCTAATGTATCTTAGGTATCTGCCAACTAATACGTACAAATATAACTTTAAGAAAAAGATTATGATGGTTGCATTAGAAATAGATTTAAATAAAAAAAGAAAAGAGCCCAGTTAAACTGATGGCATTGATCTCACAGGCTTTCCAAACTAATTGTATATTATACTCTTATTTAAAAGAATAATGCTCCTTGTAAAATAAATTAAGGGGGTGTTGCCCCTCAGATGTTTCCCCTTCTTTATACTTAAGCAATGAGTCTCCAAATGCCACCAGGAAAACGTCTTATCGAAATAAACCAGTATACCAGATTTGAAGCGAATCGGATAGGAAAACCCATTTATCTAAATTAAGGGGGTATTAGCTCCCCGTTCACCCCTTTATATTTAACTAATGAACTTTAAATCTAATCAGGGAAGCGCTATATCAGAATAAACCCGTATTCGAAATTTGAAGCAAATCGGATAGAAAAATCCATTTATCTAAATTAAAGGGGTGTTAGCCCCCTTTAGACTTAAACAATGAACCTTCAAATCTAATCAGGGGAGTGCCTTATCAGAATTAACCAGTATACCAAATTTGAAGAAAATCTGATAATTCTGGATGAAAAACCCATGAATTTAAGTTAAGGTTGGGGGATTAGCCCCCCGTTCCCCCCTTTATACTTAACCAATGAACCACCAAAACTAATCAGGGAAGCGCCTTATCAGAATGAACCTAGAAAAAAAATTGAAGCAAATCGGATATTTCTATCAAGAATTATCTCGTTACATACGTACATACATATACATACATACAGAACAGGCGGGCACATTAGCTCTCAAGTTTTGATGGCCTGAGAGCTAAAAATGCATTAATCAGTTGAATTATATTACATTAAATAATGCTTATATTGCAGTAAAACCTGCAGCTTAGATAACGTATTAGCACGGGTTTGTCAGTGAGAGTGGTAATAACAGTTTTCTTCTTGTTTTAAATTGCCCAGAGTGGCCGAGAGGTTCTGCCCTCCAAGCTGGTAAACGGTAGGTGCTGAGTTCGAACTAAATCGCGCCTGTCGGCCTAATCGTTCGGAGTCCCTTAGAAAGACCCCCACGGAGGGCACCCCCCCCTATAGGGCCTATATCCCTCGTATTGATAATTGGCCGACATAAACACAACCAACCAATCTTTTTCTAAACATTCGCACTCCACTGACACCCATACGGTGACATACTAAGCTCAGGGCTGCCAGAGGCGACTGTTTTTTAGTTCTACGTCACACAACTTTCTCAAAACAAAAATTATTGACATGCTGTTCGAAAACATTTGCAAGATAAATATACGAGGGTGGTTCAACAATTATTGTCTCGAGTGTGTATAAAATATTTGTACTGCAATGGTTGATGTGAAATATTGAACTCTGATGTCTTAGATGCCTATATGCTCAATTTCAGAACCGTGACTGTTATATTAAAATATTTCGTTTCGTTTTAGATGTGAGAGGTGTAACCTAGCGTGAAAGAGGGGGGGGGGGGTATTTTGGAGCTTACGGACTAGATTTGTGACAGAGGATGAGACGTGGTTACATCACTATGATCTCGAGTCCAAACGACAGTAGCTACGTCTCATCCACTGTCACAAATCTATCACAGAACTGCTTCAGATCTGGTCCCATGAGCTCCAAACCAGCCTTTTCCTCCAACCCCTCTTTCATTCTAGGTGCCACCTCTTATGACCATATAGGCCTCTAAGACATTAGGCTTAAATATTAAACATCACCCATCACAGTACAAATATTTTATACACACTCGAAACAATAATTATTGAACCATCTTCGTACTGCAAAGTCTGTTTTTTTTTTTAAAATAGCGGTGCGAACAGAATAGAAAAATAGTCGTCCTGTAAAGTTTAACCACAAATCCACTCTTACCGTATAGATGCCAGTGTATTACAAAAGAGCCTAATCGAGCCCGTCGGCGTAATCGTTCGAAGTTTTCCGCGGTTTTCTTTGAACCTTGCTTAAATACGGGTTAGAATTCTTTTTGAAAGACCTCCTCGGGCCCATATCCCTATTGCAGATAATCGGCCTTCATAAGCAACACACCTTCTTGCTTTAAACTTTTTAATTGTTTAGATTTATATTTATCTATTAATTCAATATAACACTCTTTTGTGAATAGGAAATTCAGAAGATTGCGAGCCAAAAGTTTTGCCCAGATTATAATAATTCACCACAAATTATCCGTTTGTATAGTAATGTAACTTGTTGTATCATTGGATAGATCAGTTTTAGTGATTTTTTTGGTTAATAGAGACAGCTCATTTCCGGATCGGTGGATTGGAGGGCCTAGACCAACACCCTGAAGCCCGCGCACTCCAGATATTAATCCTCTGGATTTTTTTCTTTTGGGAGTTTACGAAGGTCAGAGTCTTGCCCCACCAATTGCTGACGTCGAAGAACTGAAGACTAGGATACAAGCTGCTGTGTGTACTGTAACAGTGGACGAGGCCTTAAAAATAATTTCTTTATTTTTTGTAAATTTCACTTTAAATATTAGTCAAAGGTACATTATATGCATTATGGCATGCATTTAACACATTTTTTTTGTAAATGTTATTTTTGAGAAAAAAGTGGAATTTTACGCGTCGTCTTAGAAATCTTCGAAATGCCCCTGCGCGTACCATATAAATGAAAATCCCCAATACTTTTTATAGAAGTTTGGTTTATATATATAAATTGCATGAAATTTTATATATTTGAATATAAAGGTTAATTTTTTTTTTTTTTTTTTTTTTTGTAAATTTTACTTTAAATATTGCTCAAGAGTACATTATATGCGTTATGGCATGTATTTATCACAAAAAAAAATATAAAAAAAATAATTTGAGAAAAAAATGGAATTTTACGTGTCGTCTCAGAAATCTCTACCAATATATTTTTTAAAAGTTTGGTTTATATATATAAATAAAACTGTGCATCGTTTTTTTTTTTGTTTTTTTTACCTTTATATTCAAATATATAAAATTCGATGCACAGTTTTATTTATATATATAAACCAAACTTTTATAAAAAAAAAAAAAATATTGGGGATTTTCAATGATATGGAACGCGCAGGGGACATTTCGAAGATTCCTAAGATGACTCGTAAAACTCTATTTTTTTCTCAAAAATAATTTTTTTTTGTGATAAATGCATGCCATAATGCATATAATGTACCCTTGAATAATATTTAAAGTGAAATTTACAAAAAATAAAAAATTGATTTTTAAGGTTTTTATGGTCCCTCGTCCCCTTAGCGGGAACTAGAATACCGCTTAGACATTCTCCGAGCTACCAAGGGGGCACACGTTGAAATTTACTGAGGAACGCGGTCTTATAAAAAAATATTTATAACAGTACTTACAATGTATCCAAACAAACATATGTCTAATTATAATAGTTTGAGCACAATAAATATTTATAATCAGGGCAAGAGTTTTAGTTCACCCTATACTTTCATACTCTATGCATTATGTCATAAGTATTATCATATTTGTTAATCCATGTAAATAAATAAGAAAGCTCGATTCTTTTCCTTTTCCTCCTATTCATGAAAACTTCCATTCAGTCTTTGGTTCTCATGCAGAAGATCAATGCTTTTGTCAGTTGTCCAGATTCATTATCCACAAATCTCTAACATGTGGAATATTTTAGGACAGTATTGGAAGGGAGATAATTGAAGATAATCTCCTTTAATTATATCGTAAACTATTATGGAGGTTACATCGATAAAAAATTTCTAATTTTAGCCAAAACTAATTACCTCATAAAATATCCAATTGTTTTGACAATAGTATTTAATTTTTACAAGAAAACTAAATTTTTTATGAAGTATTAAATGCAAAAACCATGTATGATATAAACTGGTAATTAGGATTCGTGATTAAAATTTAAAAAAAAATGATGTGCTAATACTGTTATGAATTTATAATATTGGGATATTAGAATATTTCGCTTAGTATTATGTAGGTATCTTTATGCAATGGCCAAACAATTAGTGTCGATAAGGTTAAGAAAAAGTCGTTCCTTTCATTGGTGAATGCAGTCGAATTCTGTTAATACGCGTCCTGCTTAATACGCGAAACTGCTTAATATACATTAAATCAATGAAATTGTATTTAAATACTATTATCTATTTAAATACTATTTATATATATAAATAACTTATATTTCAGAGAAACCTGGAGCTCAGAGAACGTATTAACACAGGCTTGTCAGTGAAGGGGTTGGTGACGTTTTTTCTTCTTGCTATAAACTTTTTAATTGTTTAGATTTTTAATTAGCTATTATTTCAATGTGTAACACTTTTTCGTGAATTAAAAATTCAAAAGACATAGTTTAAATATAGTTTCATACTCCATGTATTATATCCTATGTATTATCATATTTCTTAATCCATATAAATAAATAAGGAAATTTGATTCTTTTCCTTTTCCTCCTATTCATGAAAATTTCCATTCAGCCTTTGGTTCTCATGCAGAAGATAAATGCCTTTGTCAGTTGTCCAGATTCATTATTCACACGTCTCTAACAAGTGGAATATTTTAGGACAGTGTTGGAAGGGAGATAATTGAAGATAATTTCGTTTTATTATACCGTAAACTATTATGTAGGTTAGATCGATAAAAAAATCCAATTTTAGCCGAAACGGTTTACCTCATAAAATATCTAATTGTTTTGACAAAAGTATTTAGTTTTTACAAAAAAACTAATTTTTTTATGAAGTATTGAATGCAAAAACTACGTATGATATAAACTGGTAATTAGGATTCGTGATAAAAAAAATAATAAAGTGCTAATACTGTTATGAATAGTGTCAGTTTATAATATTGGAATATTGGAAGATGTCGCTTAGTATTATGTAAGTATCTTTATGCAATGGCCAAAGAATTAGTGTCGATAAGGTTAAGAAAAAGTGGTTCCTTTCATTGGTGAATATATAGAATTTTATTAAAAATATTTTTATTGTATTTGTTATTGTATAACATACTTCTTGAATATTATATAATATTGAATGACAACTTCAGAATTTATATTTTTATACTAAGTTTAATCCTTGTAAATATATAAGGGAATTCGATTCTTTCCCTTTTCCTTCTATTCATGAAAACTTCCATTCAGTCTTTAATTCTCATGCACTCAGATCAATGCGTTTGTCAGTTGTTCAGATTCATTATCCACGCGTCTCTAACACATAGAATATTTTAGGACAGTATTGGAAGAAAGATAATTTACTTTTATTAGATCGTAAACTATTATGGAGGTTAGTTTGATTGAATATTTCTAACTTTAGAAAAAAAAATTACCTCATAAATAACTAATTGTTTTTACAAAAGTGTTTAGTTTTTACAAGAAAGCTAATTTTATATGAAGCATTAAGTAATATATATATATATAAAGGGGAGAGTAGCCGAATTTGGACCACTTCACATATTTTCAAGTGTAACTCACTTAATTTTTAGAATATCTGCAAAACATCATTACACGGGGTCAATCTATTCATCTAGTAACTAAAAAAATGTTTAGATCAATTTCTTTTTGAAAATCTTAAATTTTATTTTAATTTGAAAAATTTGTCAAAAGGGGTCCAAATTCAGCAACTGGCCTCCTAAATTGAACAACCCAGTCTCCTAAATTGGACCAAATAATATCAGGTTGTTTTAATGACTAGGGAATATAACTAATTTTATTAAAAACAAAGTTTTCGATTAATGAAGAAATCAAACTTAAAAACAGCAATGAAATATAATGAAATCAAATATCTGAAAATAAGAGTAATTGTTTTAAATCAAAATGTATTCTAAATATAAATCAAAGTTATCAGTAATTAAGAATAGAAATTATGGAACTAATTGTGTCAAGGAGTGTTGCAAAGCTTACACATGAATTTAGTTTATAGATTTTTTTTTTTACCACGCACATAACATGGAACCGTATTTGGCAATCTGAAGACTGAATCATTTCTGTTAATTTATTTTTCTTACAAATTAGGAAAAACCATTCATGACTGTCTAGACTTTTCTTTTTAGATTCTGAATTATTAGACTTTTTTTTGCAACAGAAGTTTTCTTTACATTATGTTTGTAGTTCTTCCCATCCATCATTTTCTTTCTAATTGCATTACGCCTATTTTTTAAAACTTGATGTTCCAATTGCTTTTGTGCTGTGATAGCTTCCTTTTTGTCGTTTTTTTTATTATTTATTTCAAGGTTTACTTTATATGGCGAAGATGCTAAAACAACTTTTTGGCTCCCTCTGTACTTTGATTTCAAAGAATTTAGCAAAGAAGATAACATTTCTAATGATTTTTTGGCTTTTGGGGCGATTTGTAACTGCAGGTTTCTTGCAGGTCAATTTCTTCACAATTTACTCTCTCCTTTTTTTCCCCAAATCTTTAACAGCTTTTGCTGTCATGGGTGTTTTTCTTCCAGAGAGTTTGTCTGTGTCTTTATCTACAGTTTCAACATTATATTAAAAAGTTTGTAAAAAATATCCTCTATTTAAAAATACACTGCGATTAATCAAACGCAAACATTATATATTCAAACATTGTTGAATTCACCCCCCCCCCCCCCCGGAGCCTTGAAATCACCACTCCCAGAGCCGCCCTTAGCGAAAGCGAGGCCACGTGCAAGAACTTTTGCGAGGGCCTTCACTTTCAAACTACTCAATAATTAATACTCTCCCATTCGCACCAGTGTTGCAAACTTGGCTGAATTTTTATTGATCAACCAGAAATTTCGAGTAATAATTTACTATTTATTTAATGATAGACGATCTGTGGTTTAATAAAGTGAATGTAACTATTCGGAAATTCTGGTAGATATTTTTAATAAAAAATTTCGATAAATTGGCAACACTACCCCCGACAACGCAAAGACTCGGACAAATTTCCTTTCACAATACGCGGACTGTGCTCGGGCTGTTTTTTTTTTTTTTTCCTAGATTTTCTGCAGATTTAGGCCGGGCCGGGAATTCATAGTTACCGGAGCGGCATTTCTTTTTTCTTTCTCTCGCTTTCTTTTGGTAAATTGGTGATATTGTACAGTTGTTAAAAAAGAAAGAAGAAACGTCCACATAATTTTTATTCGTAAAATTGTCGCAGATAGGTGCAGAAGGTACTGTTCGACTGTGTATTATGTCTACTTTTTGAATTTGAATACAAATTTAAAAACAAAGGTCCTCTACACATTAAAATTTGTATCGACTTTGAATTTTCCAATTGTAACATCCACTTTGACACCAGTTTTAGTTCATTTTATCAAGGTACTCGTAAAAAAAAATCACCGATTTTATATCTTTCTTAAATCATCGTAGAATTATCTCATTGAAAAGTCTGAGGATGCTGATGTTAATTCACGCGGAAAACTTTTATTTATTATCTCCCAAAAACCATCCGATATATTTTTTTATGTTTTAAAATTAATATAATGCAAATTTGATTCTTAAGCTATTTCAAGCATTGTTTTCCTTTCAATAATATTTTTCGAATTATGAAAGTTACTAATAAAATCATATTAAAAGTTATTAATTATGATAGACATTCATTTTCACAGAAAATTTTCACAGAAAAACACCAATTGCAAAAATAAAAAATCGAGTAGGGGAGACCGGGGCTAGTAGGCGCAGATTTTACTTATTAATTGTTATTAATTTTTTGTTTAAATTTTTTAACAAACTTTAACTGCACTTTTAAAGAACAGGCATTTGGCTATAAATACCCCGGAGTTTTGAGTTTGTAGTTTTTCTAGTTTATGTTTAGCGGAAGCCTAAAGTAAAAGAAAAATTGTGCGCCAACCTACCCCGTCACGGGGCAAGTTGTCTACACCTATGGGGTAAGTTGGCACACGCTTTATAAAATTTAAATAAAACCCAAAATAAGACACGCAGTTAAGAGAAATCAATTTCATTATTACCAGTAAGTTTTAAAAAAAATGCGTTATCGCCGTACAATGTAAATTCTAAATTATACAGACATAAAAATAATGAATAAAACATTAACATTGAGTAACTTCTATCCTACTCGATATCATCATCAGAGTTGCAGTCGTTACAAATAAAAATTCGACTGTCTCCGTTTGGGCAAGCCTCATTGTGCCAAAAATCTTGCATTTCAACCACTTTTCTCGGTGTTTGCTGTTTTTCAAGCTACCAGCACACACCAGAGACCGAGCCAACTTGCCCGGTATTCAATGCGCCTACTAGCCCCATAATAAATTTCTTCACAAAAGGACACGTAACCTTCTAAACATAAATAATCCAAGTAAATTAGAAATGGGTGGGTGCAGTTAATCATACGCTAAGAAAAACTGCACAAGTTAAATCGCAATTATTAAGATAAGTATTAGAAATTAGAAAAAGAATGAAGCAACAAAAAATTACTTACGAATACAAAAAACAGAAAAATCGTAATAAATGTCCACTGCACGTAGGTAACGCTGCAAAACTATAATGAGGACTGAAAAAAGCAGAAGAAAGATACTCCGTGACTGGTTGCGCAATCTATTCACAAATTGGCGATTTATGAGGACTGCACCTACTTACCCCTGTAGCCAACTAGGTCCGGTCTCCCGGTATAACTTTACAGCTCATTCTAATAATTCGTTTTAGAGATATATTAATAATTTTACTTTTTGATGGTCTAAACCTAAAGGGACCGTCTCCTGCTATCAAAACATCCACAGAACAGAGAACGTTAGATAGTAACTGTAATATATAAAGTGAATTTGTTTTACACTGAAAAATTCTGTATAATATTTCTGGTAATGTTCTAGATACACCTTCTTGTACGATATATTTTTTCTGAATTTTTGGATAAACTCCTAATACATTTACTTTTCTATATGAAGATTTAAGTAAAAGAATATAAACAATACTTTTTCCCGAGCTGCCGTCATTCAAGAAACATATGTCAAAAGTGAATGTTACCATTTGAAAATTTAAATTTGTACAATTTTCTTAATATATAGACGATCTTTATTTAAATTTTTTTATTCATATTCGAAAAATAGACAAAATCTCGAGTCGAATGGTACCTCTGGCATCTCTTCGCGTCAGCTTGGTCATTAAAAAGTATGATGTGCTCTCTCTTTTTCTCCCTATCATTTTTTCTTACTATCTTTTACTTGACTGTATAATTGTTAACGCAATCTTCAGAAATTTATTTTCGCTTAATAAATAAAAGGGGAATGTATTTAAAAATCTACTTTTTTCGTTTACAAAGCTTAAAAGTTATAACATATAATCTGAAAAATGCTGTAATTTAAAATGTTTGCTTGGGTATGTATGCAAAATCCTTTTAAAGAATGTTTAATTGTAGTAGAATTCTGACTAACAAATATCGGAATTTTTTGTAGAAATTGAGTCGGGTCGGGCCTGATTTTAATGATTTTTGCTCAATTCAGGCAGTGACTGAGCTTTTATTTTTTTACACCGGGCTCAGGATAGCTTTAAGTGGACAAGTCTGGAAATTTCGACACGTGCTACAAATAACATTAAAGAAAATAGCCGCCAGTTGCAGAAATTTCTAATAAAAAATAAACTCGTTGTCAAAGGATTAATCGATTAAATTACTCGTTTAGTCCACTTCATATTATGGCTATAACAAATGTGATAAAGATGAAACTTTTGATTTTTAAACTCGATTCTTTCTTTAATTATAATCTTTTTAATTTTTTTTTATTTAATTAGCAAATAGTAAACAGGTTGATATCTTTTATTTAATAAGAGAGTTTAAAAATAGAAGAAATCGGAGTCAAAATCAATATTTCCCCAAATTTTCTTTTTTTTTCACAACAGTTTAAAATTAACCTTTCACATTTTTTGGAATCTTCAAATCTTTAGTTTAGCCTCAGTGTATGGGGAACGGGGTTAGAACTAACCCGACCTTTCGCGATGCTTACGCGATGGGGTATGCATGTGCACAGGAAAACATCGATACTCCTATAATAAAAAATTAAAACTTAATTACATAAGAAGGAAATCAAATCTGTGTCGTTACATCACAAATAATCAATAAAATAAGGGTGAGCAGTTTTTCAGAATCATTATCGGTACCACGGTACGAATCTATTAAGAACACCTTTCCATATACGTTGTACCCCTGGTGTTGCTAAGCTACATTATAACAATTCCTTCAAATTGAATATAAGCCACAAACAATTTCTTCTCTTCTCTAACATTCACAATTTGCTCCGAACATTTTATTCGTAAAACATTTTATATTTTACAACAAAGCATGTTTACACTTATAATTTTTTTTAGAAAATAAATAATTCACAATAAAATGAATAACAAATATTTAGCTATTTTGTATTAATTTTTTTTCGAGCGCGAGGCCCTGTGCGGCCGCACCTGTCGCACACCCCTAATGACGGCTCTGACCACTCCCCCGAAAGGTTTGAGATTTTATGCGTTTTAATGGCAAAAAAGTGTAATTCCAGCCTCCAGAACTGTAAAAAGTCTGCCACCGCAAATATCCTCCAGGAGGAAAATGTATGAATTCAACTCTGTAAACCAAATGCGCCATAGGAATGAGGAACTTAAAGAAAATAAATACAAATATATACAAAATAAAAGAAATTGCAAAAAAAATTATTGCATAAACAGGTAAAAATATTTTTATAGGCCTAAATTATATGAAAAAATAATTCAGATATACAAAAACTTGCATGGAGATTGTAATCCATTATAAAATATTTAAAAAAAAATAAAAAATAGTGTACAAAGAGTAGCGTCCTCGAAATTTATTACTTACTTTTCAAATTTGTGATCGCATATCCCGTCCAATTTAAGCAACTTAAATTGGCCCAATTACGGCAACTGCGCCATTTTTTAAAACAGATAATCTCAAGACTAAGAACGAAAACGAAATCAAACAAATCTGAGTGAAAAATATGCGCAATAAACAGATGAATTCATATATGTATATGAAAACGCAACAACTTGCATTAGTTTTAAAGTATTCACTTGCGTTTAGTAGAAAAAAATAAGATCAAAACAGCTAACTTTAACTTTTTAAAAATTGTCTGAAAACAGCACGTGGTACGCAGTTGCTTCTTCTAATCATGAGTGACGTCATTCTGATGAGTAGGATTTCAGCGGTAGATGTCGTCAGATGATGACAGAATGGCAACGTTCCAATTAAAGTGGCGGTCCAAATATGGCTACTCTCCCCTATATATATGAACGTGTGTATGTGTATAACATGATACAAATTGGTAACTAGTACACTTGATTAAATAATTGATAACAATTGTCTTTTTTTTGTAAGTAAAGTGATAATACTGTTATGAATAAGGTCAGTTTATTATCTTTGAATATTTGAGTGTTTTGCATATTATTATATGGGCATATTTTTGCAAAGGGTAAATAATTCGTATCGCTAAGGTTGTTAAGAAGTGGTCCCTTTCATTGCTCAACTTCGAATTTTATTCAAAATATTTTTATTACACTTGTTATAGTTTAATATGTAAAAAAAGCCGTAATTTTTTAATTGCATAGTTTAACATTAATCAACAGATATCTACGTAATGATGAAAACGTATTTGTATACCTTTAAATGTACCTTTTTCCTCTTTTAGCATGTTATAACTTTAGTTTCCCTCTGACAGTCTAGCAAATGGGCAAAATTGTAGTGTTGTTTTCTCTCTATTTCATTTAAACGATAAAAATAGGTGATTACTTAATATTATATATTTAAAAAGGCACTTGATTACGAATATGAATGCAACCCCCGAGAGTATTAAGCACTGTTCAATGTGTTAGAAATGCATCAAATCAATAAAATTTCATTTAAATAAAGATTATATTGCTCTGAAACCTGGCGCTCAGAGAACGTATAACACGAACTGTCAGTAAGGTATGGCATTTTTCTTCTTGCTATAAACTTTTTAATTGTTTAGATTTTTCATTAGCTATTAATTCAATGTAATGTAACACTTTTCGTGAATAGAAAATTCAGAAGCTGTACTTTCATACCCCATGTATTATATGCGATGTATTATCATATTTCTTAATCTACGTAAATAAATAAGGAAATTCGATTATTTTCCTTTTTCTTCTATTCATGAAAACTTCCATTCAGCCTTGAGTTCTCATACGAAGATCAATTCGTCTGTCAGTTGTCCAGATTCATTATCCACGCGTCTCTAACACATGGAACATTTTTGGACAGTATTTGAAGGGAGATAATTGAAGATAATTTATATCGTAAACTATTATGGAGGTTAGTTCGATAAAAAATTTCCTAATTTTAGCAAAAACTAATTACCTCATAAAATACCCAATTTTCTTTTATTATATCGTAAACTATTATGGGGCTTATCTCGATAGAATATGTGGCAAAACTAATTAAGTTATAAAATATATAATTGTTTTTGGAAAAGTATTTAGTTTTTACAATGAAAATAATTTTTTTACGAAGAAATGAAGCCAAAAAAGAACATAATATAAACTGGAAATTAGGATTCGGGATTGAAAAGTAAAAAAAAAAATAATAATAAAATAATAATAATTAAAGTGGTAATACTGTTATAAACAATGTCAGTTTATTGTCTTTGAATATTGGAGTATTTTACTTGTTATTATGTGGGTATCTTTATGCAATGGGCAAAGAATTAGGGTCGAAAAGATAATGAAAAAGTGGTCCCTCTCATTGGTCAGCATAGAATTTTCCTAAAAATATTTTTGTTGAATTTTTTATCGTCTAACACACTCATTTCGCGAAACGTTAATTCTCATTTTCATTCAAAAAACATCATTGACTATGGGCGTGGCTTCTACCTTACAGAAAATGCATTTATATCATGCTGTCCATATTTTCTTTAGATTGTAAGACATTTTATATTAAATTCGTACATTAAATTATATTTACCTATGCATAAACTTCTGAAAACTATCTAGAACGCCAATTTACAAAAGACTTTCAGAACAGGTTGAGCTTGTACTGCTTTAAAATTCAGATTTTGTAAAAATTGCCCGATGGCAATGCGTTAATATACTACTTGAAAGTCTGCTAGTTTTTACTGGTTGGAATCCATGTGCTACACTGAGTAATTTGATATCGAATTTAACACATATTTTTGTAATAATAATGATGTTAATTTTAGTAATTGTTTTTGATAATGCTTTTCTTCTTGCATAATTCCTAAAAAATAAGATATGCAATACTTAGTATTTGTTAAAGATATATATAAATATTATATAGACATACATACAATAAATATAATATGCCCAACTGGTATTTATTTATTATATTTATTGTATGTATGTCTGTATAATATTTATATATATCTTTAACTGTTGAATGCAGGCGTTATTTATGTGTGTATGTGTGTTTTAATATATACTTAGCATTTGTGTTTATTTAAACACAGCAACTTCCATTCACTCCTAAGTTCTCATGCAGAAGATCAATGCGGTTGTCAGTTGTCCAGATTCATTATCCACACGTCTCTAACACATGGAATATTTTAGGACTGGAAGGAAGATAATTGAAGATAATTTCCTTTTATTATATCGTAAACTATTATGGAGAGTTAGTTCGACAGAAAATTTCTAACCTTAGCAAAAACTAATTACCTCATAAAATAACTAATTGTTTTACAAAAGTATCTAATTTTTGCAAGAAAACGGATTTTTTTTAGGAAGTATTTAAAACAAAAAATAACATCATATAAACTGGTAATTAGGACGCGGGATTAAAAAGGTTATAATTTTTTTTGTAAGTAAAGTGCTAATACTGTTATGAATAATATCAGTTTATTATCACTGAATATTTAATTACTTTACTTATAATTATGTAAATATATTTATTCTATGAGCGAAAAATTAGGGTCGATAAGGTTATGAAAAAGTGGTCCCTTTCATTGGAGATTATAGAATTTTATTAAAAATATTTTTATTCCATTTGTTATTGTTTAATATACTTCTTGAATATTATATAATATTTAGTTGCACTACAATTGTTAAAAAAATTGGTAGCCAAAATTGAATTTTTTGTAAGTTTCTGAAAATTTTTTATTGCAATTCATTTATTTATTCTAGACAAAGAGAGCGAATCTATGATTTCAATTTTTTATATAATTTACCTGATCCAAATAAAGCCATGTTAATGATTCAGATCACAATTAAATATGTTATATCAGCATTAACAAGAATTCAAATAAAGAGTTTTGAAGGATTTAAATTTTGCTGGATATAATATCGATTGCATATTTATCAATCTTGATCGCATTTTTCGTTCTTAGTTCGCTTTCAGTTTCGGAACTGCTCAGGAGTTTAGGACCTAAACCTTAAAATGATCTTAATTCGCACAACAGTATTATATTTCAATATTTCAAAGAAATTTTTCCGTATATTTCATGTGATGATATAGAAAGTATGAGACATTCATATATTGATGAAATTTTTTCATTGTTTACTTTGAAAAGTATTAGTAATTAAGCAATTTAACTAATAAATATAGATCTGTAACGGTAGAGGAATTCCATATGGGTATACAAACATAATTAATGTGACATCCATTTTTCAGGTCTTATTATGACACATTCTGCTACTGATTTTTTAGCTCCAATCATTTACGTATCCAGATCACACACGTGGACATTTTTCCGTAATTTAGCATTCAACAATTTAAATTTACTAATTTCAATATTTTTGTTAAATGCATTCTTTAAATTTATTTTTCTTCAAAACTTCAATGTAAAAACGTTTTTATTGTTTATTATGAAAATAAAATTTCAATAGAACTGTTTAACTAAGGAAAATAAGTCTATAATTGTAGATTAATTGCTCACGGGTGCATGCTTAAATTAACATCCAGGTTTCAGTTCTTTCTATACGATACTTTCTTCTACATAATTTTTTCCTTCATTCGTGTGCTTCTGTAGGTCAGGCACGTCAACTTTACAATAAGTAATAATAAAAATTTCAATCCTTTAACATTAAATAATTTACATTTCTTCATCTTTCTCGCAAAATAGTTTGGGTGGAATGTATGATTTTAATTTATTTTTCGACTGAATTTGGATATAGAAAAGTTTTTAAGGTTTAGTTTGGAAAAAGAAAATTGAATGTATAATAACTTGCTAAAAATGTTCTTGTTCAAAAAACTTTATAAATACAAGGAGGAAGACAAGTTATTTTTTACTTTGTATATGCCTTGAATAATAATACAATCTGATTTGTTTTTGCTCTGCAGTTGAATAAATCAGCCTGACTATACACAATTTTTTAACAATAAAAATTATCTTGGTAATCTAACAAAGATAAAATTTCATGGTTCGTATAATATTCAGTCTGGGAAGCATTCCAAGGATATCAACCTAAAAATGTTGAAAACACATACATGTAAAATAACGAGACGCACCACAAGACATCTCATGAATATGGGAAGAAATAATATATTCAAAGTAAGAGAAAACATCTACTTTTTCTATTTTTTGTCTTGTGCATTTTCTATTACTATGATTAAATGTTTGTAAAAGTTGCATTTTTTGCGCGTAGTGGTAAAACTGAATTAAATAAATATAAATTATAATTTTGTGCTATGGGAATTTAAATGACCATTGCATTTGGGATTGGAGGAGTGAACACATTTCAATTTATGCGTTTTCTTTAAATAAGAGGTTAAACAAGTGATTTAACTTCTAATTTTGAATTAAACGTAAAAGCCCTTTAAGGGAACCTTCTACATTAGGAGAATAAAAAAAACCCTTTTTTAGGATTTTTTTTGTAAGAAAACTGCATGATGGATCTTTTTGAAATTTTAACAGTTTATTGTACATATCTTAAGGTATACACATGAATTATTTATTAGATTTTGTTGCTTCTACTCTAAGTTAAAAACAAATATGTTCAACTGCTTCGGAAAATTTCGCCTGGACGGTTGGTATGATAGCGCCTTGTAGAATTATCTGAAACACAAAAATAATTTTTTTTTTCGCAAACTTCGTGAGTATAGCTTCTAGTTAAATTAAAAGAACGCGTGAACTTATTTAAAAAAAGTTATGTAATGGCTGATTAAAAAAATTCGTTCTTATTTCTTAATAACTTTTTTTAAAATAATTTTAGTAAAAGCTTTAATTCATATCGAAGGCAATTAAACAAGCTTTAATTTAAAAAAAAAATCAAGATGATCCATTTAGTAGTTTTTTTTAATCTTGCCCACCCTGTCAAAAAATGTGGTTGAACATGTTTGTTTATAACTTAGAGTAGAAGCAACAAAATCTAATAAAAAAATTCTTGTATATACCTTAAGATATGCACAATAAACTGTTAAAATTTCAAAAAGATCCATCATTCAGTTTTCTTACAAAAAAAAAATCATAAAAAAGTGATTTTGTTTTGGTCTCCTAATGTAGAAGGTCCCCTTAAATGTTTCAATTGAGAAAATCACACGAGGTTTATCATAAAAAAAATTGGAGATGTTTTAGAGTGTAAACTACAACCAATAAACTTTTGTTTAGGAAACTAAGCTCACAGTTAATTTATTCAGTCAAAAATACATGTTGTCTCAATGTAGTTCGAATTCGAGTTTTTGTTGATAACTTTAACAATAAAGATATTTTAACAAAACTTAGCTCAAACTTACCTTTTTGTGTGAAATGTAAAGATTATAATTAGAAGGGCTAAAATTTGCTACAATCATTATTCAAATAGTGCTGAAGAAGACGCTCTTTATTTCCCAAAGCAATTGAAATTTCATACAGTTCTATAAATCGAATTGCTGTATAATTGCATTACATTTCATGATCATTGACCTTCGAACAAAGGAAGGCAAGTCTGTTTAAAATGTGCATGCATATGCTACAAATGTCAATGTACAGTGGGGGATAAAAAGTAAACACCCCTACTAACTCTGCAGTAAGAAGAAAGTTACTGGTACCAAACGATTGGAAATAAAGTCTGCATTTAAAAAAATGTATGTAAAATTTTCTTAGGTGGCCATCTACACATTAAAACGAGACCAAACCATGTTTTTTTCAATAGCAATACCCATGTTTGACATATACTTTATATATATTTTTGCAAGATCAAAGCATAAACAAAGTTACTTTAGTTGCATGATCATGCAGATCATATTCCCAACATCCAATTATTACGCATCCACTATTATAGAATCCATAGAAATCCTATGTAAAAATAATCAAGTATATAGTGACGCCCTATCGTACAATATCCCCAGTTTACGTTCAATATCCTGAAAATAAATCCTGAAAACCTGAGCAAAGTGACGAATTAAAATTTAAAGTACGGCAGTTAAATATTTTCTTCTACCCATGGAAAGTGACGTATGAGAAAAAGAGTGATGTCATAAAATAAATGGAATTGCAATTAATAATAATATATATTCTCTCTAATTAAAATCAATCCAAGAAACTGCCACTGCTACTTCTACTTTCAACTCTAGTAATTATTGTCTCTCTCATTTTCAAAACAAAGTGACGTATTTGTATAAATAAACAACATTTAATTATTAAGCTATTCTCTGATGATGACCTTGGAAGGATTGAAAGTAGTAAGAAGTTTTTAAATAAAATGTATATTTTAAACTTGTAAATTTTTTTTCATTACGTTAATCACCTTTTAAATAAGATTGTGGACCTTTTTAATGTTCACATTATATATTTTATGTTGAATCAGGATGAAAAATTGTGTTTCGTCTTATGATTTTATTATGAATATATTTTATAGTTTACAAAAGAATTAATGTTTTAAAATACACATGAGAATTATGTATGCAAAAATCAATATTTAAAGTTTTAATATAGTTAAACAAACCGTTTAATCAGTAAATCTAGGTTAATGGATTAAAAAAAAACACATTTTTATCTTACTTAGTCTTCTTTTTCCCTGTTTGATTCACTTCCACATTTCTGAGAACAAATAAATGCATAGTTCTGCAAACTATAATCCGGACATACAAATTTAAAGGAAAAATATACTACAGTAAACCTCCGTAACCTATATCAATTTTGCAGTAATCCAACCATAATTACGAAAGTTATAGCAGAAATGGAAAGACACACAAAGAGACTTAGATAAAAATAGACTAAATAACTTATAAACACTTTTTAACTATGTCAGAAAGGGTGACTTACAATTTCATCTTTGTGTTTTTTATAAATTTAAATCGCCGTGAATAAGTATGTTCAATTTAAATAATGCACTTTTGATTGATGAACTGTAAATTTTAATTATATCAGAAAGACTCTCGTTTTTAAAATAAAAATGTTTCGTGTTATACATACATAGAATTGTATTATAGACTCCTATGTAGAAAAAAAATATAACAGGCAGCTTAAATATATTAACGCTCTGAAAGTGGTCCACAATACAGAAAGAGATCATCATAACAACTCATTAATTTATGTTTTCTTGTTTTTAGTGGCGAAATGTGATGAAAATTAATAAATTTAAAAGTATCATAATCTAGATACGTTTTGGTTGTAGGAAAATGAATTTTTCATTGTTTTGCTATCCGAGCATGGATATCTTTTCTTACAAATGCAACGTATGTAATTCAGAGATTTAAAAAAAATAAAATTCGTAACGTTAGAAAAACTATTTGACATGCATAACTTTTAATTTGTTTAAGATCAGTATTTTAAACAATTTTTGCCTATTGGAATTATTTCTCTAAAATTTAATAATTTTTGAACAATTATAAGAAAGAATACACCTGTATCTTATGAACCTGGCTACTCTTTTATGACGGTATTCTATGGTCGAGATGAGTTTTGTGCTTTTGCGTGCCATCCTGATGTCCTGAATTCTAATATTTGTGCATGCATAAGGTACATATTCTGACAGCTCTCGCAAAATATGCATGAATCTCCGGGAAAGTGGTTTTCATGTTTATTTTGCGCAATTATATCATAATTAGGTACCCGTGGTTATTTAGCTGCTATATATGCTTTAGTAGTAGAATATCGCCTATAGTGTTACTCTTATTTGGATTTCGTCCTCTTCTACTTTGAACATCAAAGATTCCACGTGCTGCGCAGCGAGTGAAGATTCCACGAGTTGTTTTTTTTTTTTGGATTAGAAAATTTGACTGGGAGTTCGTGCACAAAGTAGATATAAGTCCAATCTGCACAAAAGCAATTCCCATGAACTAGCGGGAACAACCGTGATTTTTCCAAGGATCCCAAGGGAACGAAGGCACTCATAGGAGAGCTGGGCTTCGAGACCTGGTCACAGCTTTCAACGAGAGAGTTTTGCTTTATTTGGGCCTTCGACGGCCGAGTTCTAGAATGAGACACGGCATCATTCGTCGGCAATGGATAGTTTAAAATTTGGAAATTTCAATCGAAAGAACATTGGAATCAACGATGTTCCCATCGATAGCGATATTGCCGTATTTTGAGAGACATTTATAATTATATTTATATTGTTTTAGTGGTATTGTATAGTGAGCTTAAATTCCTGCACAGAAGCACCAATTTCCTTAAGCTAAGTTCCTTAAGCTTTAAATTAGTAAGTTTTTTAGGGAAAACTTTCACCCTCTTAGTTTTGGTGATTTGAGATCAGATCTTATTCCAGATCGCTTTAGTTAATATCTATCCGTTCCACTTCCAACCGCCCATTTTTCTTTTACTAGGTTGAGCAAAAAGTTCTGGGAAATTTCTGAAAGTTGCGTTGTTATGCGCAAATTAACAACAAAAGCAACAAGGACTATTCTTCAAAGCAGAGACCATCATAGTCCACGACTTTCTGCCGTTATTCTGCCAGATTCCGGGTTTGCTGGAAGTACCATGGCGGCTCCATGGAATCGAAAATCTCTTGACATTCTTCTTCAACTTCATTAAAGGTTTGAAATCGATGGCCCTTGAAAAACTGTTGCATTGATCGAAAGAGGCCATAATCAGATGGAGTCACGCCCTGAACTCTTTTGATATACCATTTGTACTCCTATATACGATACAAATTCTGGTTATAGATCTGGTTACATATGGCTATTAGATTAAATATTTCCCAGAACTTTTTGCTCTACCTAATAAATAAAATGTTACTAATCCTAACTTTGTATCATGGCTATTTTTATATGCGTTACCGTGCGCTACCATACACGCACTGTACGTATAAATAAAAAGTTCTTGCTCCACAAAATCTTTAAAAAAAATCGAATGTGTTTTCAGGAAATGAATTTGTATACAGTTTGATTTCTTGAATGCTAATGCAAGCAATTTTTTTATTTCCGCTTTAGTTGAATGAAATAGCTTGAGTATAGTTTTTCGAGAAAAGTTGTTTGCTTAATCTGATGTAGATAAAATTTCATGGTTCATGTAATATCTTTTCTCTGAAACTTCCCCAACCTATCAATCTGTAAATGAAGATAAAATACATAATTTAAAATAGGGAAGCGCAGAAAAATAAATCTCATGAAGATAGAAAGATTGAATATATTCGAAATAATGCAAAAATATCTATGTTGCTGTTTCTTATGGCTGGAGTTTTTTCTGTGTATATATCTGTTTTGTGTGTGCATACTTTTAAGTTGGTTAGAATTTAGTGGAAAGCTGTCTTTCCAAACAATACTTATAAAAATGTATTAAATAAAAATAAAATACTGAGCATTCTACTCTGCATCAATTTGAATAGCTTTACAAGCAATCGCTTATGAAAAATTAAAGAGAAGAGAGATGTTGGTAACAGAGAAGGATATTTAAAAAAATTAATGATTATTATTATTATTATTATTATTATTTTTTTTTTTTTTTTTTTTGTAAAATGAAACGCATGGTAAACAATAGAAATGAAGCATTTAGTAAAGATTTTTTTACGTCCTCGTAGCAAATCTTCTTTTGCATTTTTAACTTTATTTAGGTGAAGCTCGATTGGAGTTACGAATAGTCAGATATATATTTCCTAAAGAAAGACTCGACGACTTGCCATTTTATCGCCCTTTTAAACCAGAGGGCCAAGAAATTTTTGAAGGTAAGTCTACTTATACAGTAAAGCTCAGTAACGCAAACATAACTTCTAATATTTTAAAGTAAAAAAAAAAAAAAATACTACAAGACTCGCATTTTTCCCTTTCAGAAATTCCTTTAAATTTATCGCTTTAAAGAAAACAAAATCGAGCATTTCTTTTAACGTCAAATATTTTACTAAGTCTATCAACGGGTTTTTATTTTTTAATCTATTTAGATTGAATAAGGTAAATGAAATATCTTGTTCAAATTAGCATTATTAATGATTCTTCTTCAGTCATCTAGACAGTTTAAACAAAGCATTTTTTGCATGGCATATAAAGCCGCTTAATTTTATTTATTAACACACTTGCAATTTTTTTTTATCGTTGCAGTCAGATATATTTTAATTTTGTATACATATAAGGTCTATGGTTCCAAATGGTGATGACATATAAATGAGACAAACTTCTTGTACCTAAAATCCTAACGCAAGAATCGCAACATAAAAGTAACATAATGAAAGCGTTTTTTGAACGAGAATTTTGTATTGAAGTTTTGTATTTGCAGTTTTTCGAAGCTTTGGCCGTTTTGAAGAGGTAAAAGTTGTTAACCGATCTGATAAATTTTTTTACAGTTAATTATGATGGAATGGTAGATCATTTGGCTGTTTATTAAAAACAATTGTCCTTTTCCTCATTTTTATTAATTTTAGTAAGAAATAGTCGTTTATGGCAGTTTTTAAAAACTTTAGCTGTCTTTAGTAGGAAAAAGTTATTTACAGATTTGGTTAATTTTTTTTACAGTCAATCACGATGGAATGGCAGACTATTTAGCCGTTTTTAGGAAACAATTGTCTATATTTCTCATTTTTATTTTTAGTAAAAAATGGACATTTTGGCAGTTTTTCGAAACTTTGGCCGTCTTGAGAAGGCAAAAGTTTTTAAACGATATCGTTAATTTCTTTACAGTTAATTATGGAATTGTAGACCATTTGGCCGTTTTTAGAAAACAATTGTCTTTTTTTCCGAATTTTTATACATTTTAGTAAAAAATGGCCGTTTTTGACAGTTTTTGAGAAACTTTGTTCGCCTTGAGGACACAAAAGTTATTAACCTATATGAGTAACTTTTTGTACAGTTAATTATTATGGAATGATACATCTTTCAGCAGTTTTTACAAATAAAATGCACTTTATTCTATTTTTTTTTATTTTAGTAAAAAATTGCAATTTTTCGAAACTTTGGCCTTCTTGAGGAAGCAAAAGTTATTAACCGATCTGGTTAAATTTTTTTCAGTTAATTATGATGTAATTGTAGACCATATGGACGTTTTCAGAAAAATATTGTCCTGTTTTCTAAGCTTTATTAATTTTAGTGGAAAAAATGGCCGTTTTTAGCACTTTTTAGAAACTTTGGCCTTCTTGAGGCGGCAAAACAAATTAATCAATGAAAATGATATTTTGCACAGTTACTATTGAATGGATAGTGCAACATTCCAGCACTATTAGAATGTCATAATCTAAAATTCGATTTTCTTGGCCCTCCCTATTGTGCATTTTGATCTGAATAGTATTTTGTATATAAACCAGAAATAACACATGATTATCAATTAAACTTTAATTTGATTTAAAAAAATAAAATAATTAAAAATAAACTGATAAAATCACGTAAATTAATAAAAAAAATTAAATTTAATTAAAAAAATTACTAAATCTTACCTTATAAAATTCGCCCTTTTGTGTTAATCCATATAAGTCTTATAGGAATTGTTATCTGCGTGGGCTAAGTTGACATTGTTTTGCACTTTTGAAGAGAATAGGTATGTGATACACAAAAAATATACACTCTTTACAGTAAATGAGATTTTGCGAATAACGTTAAAAAAGAAAAGCTAAAAAACAAAACTCAAAAGAAAAATTCACTCCTCCATTTTAATTCTATTCACGCAACTAGTAAAAAAAAATTTAAACATACTGTTTATGAGAAAACATTCTTAAAAAAATATGGTAAAAATACAAACAAAAATTTCTTTCTTTACGAAATAAAAAAGAATCTGAAAGTTAAACGGATTTCATGAACAGCCCATCTAAATCAGAAATATTTAATCCACCCAACGAATAACTTTCTATCGAACACAAGTTTTTGTTAATCTCCAAACTTTTCAATTAATGTTTCATTTGAAAGTTCATACAAAAAAAAAAAAAAAAAAAAAAAACATGTTTCCGGAATGTTGCATGTTTTATCGCTGCTTTATCTTGTATTTTAATTCATAGGTTATGCGTATATTTCATATGGCCTGAAAATTGGATAATGCAAAGAATATTCAACATAATTTTATTAGATAATCTTTTATGTTTTATTTAAAAGAAAAATACAATTTTAAATAAACGTGTATTACGCTTTAAAGATTTTACATACGTGTTAAAAGGAAACAGAAATTTCTGCAAGAATATTTATAGTTTAGCATGAAAATAATCATTCATAATTCGAGTTTCTTAATCCCTTAAACCCGACGGTACTTTAAAGTATCATTAAAATAACATGTTATAAAATTAGTTTAACCCTTAAATGCCTGGTGTTGCTTTTCGGCAACATACCCAATTTAGTCTCTAAAATACTATTAGAATAATATTGAAGCTATAATGCCTAATGTTGCTAATAAAAAACATTCTGAAAACATTATTAAATCGATCTCAACATGTAGATGGCAACACTTGTGCTGTTTAAGAATAAAGATAGATTTGTTTTTTCAATTGTTGCTACTTGTTCTTTTTGTTTTGTTTGGGAGCTTGCAAAATACCCTATTTTGACCTGCAGTGAGCAAGTAAAATTTTTTTCTTATTATAGATCCTAAAATTGTTTTGTGTTTAATGTTATAGAATTTTATCAAGGTAAATTATTTTTTCAATTAAACACCAGTATTTCCGATTAGTAACAAACTGTTTTTTAGCCGTAAACTATACTTAAAACAAAATATGATTTTTTAAAGTATTTTGCCCATGATTTATTTAAAACATGAAAGCCGAAAAACATCATTACAATGATTTTTGAAAAATCAGGCATTTAAGGGTTAATACATCGATTAGCAGTAATACAGTTCAGAATGAGTTATAGATACTTTACTTTATCTTGTTCCAAAAGCATTATTGGTTGGACAGAGCAAAAATATTTTTAAAAGGATGATTTCTTTTACATTTGCATCGCTTCAGCTTTCTTGACGTTGAAAGATTGGGGGGGGGGGGGGAGTTTCAGTTAGTAAAAATTCCTACTGTATTTATATTTATTAATATTTCTACTGTAAGAACATTATGTTTGTATATTTCCTAATTCTATAAAATAAAAATAAAAAAGATTTTAAATAAAAGATTTGAGTGGATTATAATTTTAAATGAAAATCAAATTTCAAAGTAATTGCTTAAGGGGTGCAAAGACCAACATAGTGAAAAAGATTCCACGCAGAGACTCGAACCCGGGCCATCAGTATACCGCACTGACGTTCTACCGACTAAACCACATGGAACCATACCCAGCCTGGAAAATTTCTAACTATTATATGTTGGCAAGGTTACAAACGCAACACAAGATGGAATATTTATCTTGAACCACCGACATGGGGCATACACGAAATTTTATTAAATCCAGCATCGACAGAAACTATATTAATATATGGAAATTATTCCAGAGAAAAACATTCGCCTTGCATACACTATTTCAAATGAAAATCAAATTTCAAAGTAATTTCTTAATAGGCATCTTTTAAGGCCAACATGTGCTGCGTTTGTAGCTTTGCCAACATATAATGGTGGGAAAATTTCCAGGCTGGGTATCGTTCCATGTGGTTTAGTCGGTAGAACGTCAGTGCGCTATACTGATGGCCCGGGTTCGAGTCCCGGCGTGGAATCTTTTTCACTAGGTTGGCCTTTGCGCCTCTTAAGCAGTTACTTTGAAATTTGATTTTTATTTGAAATATTGTATACAAGGCGAATGTTTCTCTGGAATAATTTCCATGTATTAATATGGATTGTAATTATTCCACTAGATTTAATTAATTTTAATTGGCAAAATTCTTCTAAATTTTGTTAATGATCCTCTAATGTAGTTTCAAAAATTCCCAAGAAATACTTTAGAAGATGAACTTTTCATGAATTTTTTATTTGGGATACAAAGGGTTAAACAGAAAACTCAACTGCAGGTAAAACACACACGCACAAAACAAAATTAAAAATATATACTGCTTATTTTTAGACTTTACTTTTCAATATTCTGAAACGGCATGTATGTATATTATATGAAATTTTTACATTGTTTTATTTCCTCAACTTGGTTTTTGAATGTAAAAATGGAATTGCGCAATTGATTTTGAATCAACTTATTTATATGCTGGAATTATAAAAAATATGTACAAAGGTGTGCTTTCGATGACAATACAACATTTTAATATTTTTACAACATATTTTTTAATTAATTCATTGATTTTAAGGCATTTTCCAGTTAGCCCGTCTGAGGTGATAAATCGCCAAATATGATCTGTAACTCGAACAATTATACGTGAGTTAGAAAACAATTCGGATTTAAAAATGTATTAACAATACTCGCCAAAATCTGCAAAAGCATTGTTAAGCTGCAACAGTTAAACATTTTGAAGACTTAAGAGTAGAAAATAAATAATAAATAAAAAATGAAAGTGCAATCTTAACCTCTTCAGTTCCCAAGCTATTATAATAATACAAATGCTTATTCATTGGTTTTTACCAAACAAAATGAGATCGTAAATGACAGTGAAATGATCTTTTCTGAAACTTATCGTTTAGTCGCTTAGTAATTTAGGTTAAAAAATATGGATCTAAAACTACAAAACCTATAAAAACATCAATTTAATAACCATTAACCTAAATTAACACAATCACAAATTTATGAGCTTTAAACAAGTAAATAATCCACAAATACTCAAAAAGTTTTATTGAAAAGGTTTAAGTTAAATAGGGGAGACTAGAGAGGGTTGACCATAAGGGAGGTTTGACCCACCCATTAGTGTTCATATTTAAAAGAATTTCAGAGTTTTATCAATAGGTGTCAACCAAAGCTACTGGAATGCTCAAACAACAGTCGGTATTTCATACTGATAATCGAAATCGCTGTGTAAAAAATCCATTGTGAAGAGTTTTCAACCTAAAAGTTGTGTTTTTTAGAAATATTTTGTAAGCTTTCTTCAGATAAAATACATCATAGAAATTTAAGTAAGTAGGTTTTAAGTAATGCAAAAATATCGAGCTTTCATTCCAGACATAAAGATTATACAGTTAGTTAGGCGTAACATAACAGTGTGCTTTTTTTTTAGAAAAGGACTATGTAGGGTGGTTTGACCCAGCCAATATGAGGGAGGGTTGACCAGATCTTCAAGGCTCCCGTAACACATTCACGACGGGAAACAAGAATTCTCGTTTTTATTCAAAAAACATCATTGACTAATGGCGTGGCTTCTACCTTACAGAAAATGCATTTATATTATATTGTCCATATTTTTTTTAGATTGTAAGACATTTTAAATTAAAGTCGTACATTGAAAGATATTTACCGATGCCTGAACTTGGGAAACCTATGTAGAACACCAATTTACAAAAGACTTTTAGAACAGAGAGGAGCTTCGACTGTTTTAAAATTGCTCGTAGGCAATGTGTTAATTAAACGGTTTTGGAAATCTTTGTATTATACACACTTCATTATGAAAGATTAATGGCTATATATAAAAATGAATCTAAATTTATTCTGTAAAGCTAAGGTAAAATGGGGTGATGGAAAAGAAAACGTTTGAAAATTATTAAAGAAAGATGTGAAAAACTGCTATAGTATCCACTGCACGAAGCAAATTAATGAAATATAAATGGGAAAGTTGATAGGAACTTTTTTCCATAGGTAAACTGAAACAGTGGAAAGGACGAGAAAGTATGAAAGCAGCAGTCCTAACCGTTTCAGGGGCAGTGGTATGTTTATGAAACCACATGATTTTAATTTCCAAACGCCACAATGGCACCAGAATTTTACTAAAGTCTTTTCCACTTAATATGTATGTGAAATATAGCCTTTTCCATATTTCCAAATAAATTCGTTCGTATATTCCGGTGCCAGTCATTTATTTCAACATTTTAGTACTGAAAGTACTTTGCCACTGAAAGAGTTAAAAGATGTTAATGATAAATTAAGTACTCATGTGGCTGGAAAAGAACATAGCATTGATCGAAAAACTTTAGGAAGTTATGTAAACAAATTTCACCGGCATGAATACAGTGAGATGAATCCAAACTATGTGACAACTAGAGTTGTCAGATCGAATGTCACAAAAAGAAGTACAAGGATACAAAAAAAAGAGGGACAGTGGCTACTACATCCGGACATAACAATGCCTGAAACCTTATGAAAACGGAACGTGTCTCTAGCTGAATAGTGTCCTAAATGTTAAAGTTTCATTTTCCCTGTTGTAAAATTATACCTGCTCAGACAAAATCCTGTTTAAAACAAACATTTTCTCCTCTGACTTACGATTGCGTCTAAGCAGGTTTGTTTAAGCATCATATTATCAAAAATAATTTTTTATAATAACTAAAGCATGCTGCATACAGTTATTTAGCTTTTTTAAGCTGGTTTTATTTCTCTTCACAAATATTTCAATATTTCTTGTTATTAAAAAAAGTGAGTCAAGCCTCCCAGATAGTGGGTCAACCCTCCCATATGTGAGGAGCCTTGACCCATTATTTTCTCAAGATTAAAATTAATAATTTTTCAAATTTCTTATGTATTACACTTATGTAGCTATTTAATTTTAATAACTGGTTGTATAACGAATAAAATGATATATAAGACTTTATTCTACGTTCAGTATTTTAAAAATAAAAAATCATTTTGTAAAAAATGGGTCAACCCTACCTAGTCTCTCCTACTTATGAAAATTTCTCGCTTTCTTGGTCATACTGTCTTTGGGGCATTTTTAGGCCTTTTGCAAACTCAGATGAAAATAACATTTATTTTATGTTGGAATCAGCTTAGATGCTGTCATTAATTCATTTGCTTTGAACTCAAAAAGCATTCAGCCATTAAGAAGTGATGTGAAAAAGTGAAAAAATAGTTCATTTTAGTTTTTATAAGGAAAAGAACAAAGGTCTGCGTATGGTGACCCAGGGACCGAAGAGGTTAAAAAATGAGATTTTATCATCTAATACTTAAATATTAATTAAGTTGAGAAATTAATTTAGAAATCCTAATGGACAAGGTGGCAGCTGCACAGGCCATCAGTTTATCGAGTTGGCGGCTGAAAAGTCAGGGTTAGAGAGAAACAGAATAGCATATTAAAATGCACAGCTAAACGCATGGGCAGCTAAATCATATCTTTGTGGAAACCACCTACAGACTCGATTTTATTGGTTTACCGGTAGGTTTATCATTGTGCTTTCCTGCACTCAAAGGTATGAAGAAATGGATAACTACGAGCAGGAAAACACAATAGTAAACATAGCAACCACTAAAATCGGATTTAAACATGTTTTTCACCAAGATATGACTTGGAAGACCGATTGCGATTTAATATGTAAATCGAGTATCAAGTAATCCTGAAATTTCAGCCGCCAACTCGGTCTATAAAAATATAGTTTAAATAGTGTTTCATTTTTTTCCCTATTCTCTTTTGGCAAAAAAAAAAACCCGAATTGCAGTCAAAAATTAGTCGGTATTTTCCAGATGATAATTGAATGCTTACAAGAGAGTTTTGTTTAAACATTTTTTTTTAATTTTATGTATTCTAATTTAGTAAAGATTAACTCTACATTTTTTATTTAGATTGAATTCTATACATAAAAAAAAAATTCATACAACTGCTTTCACAGAAAATAACAATAATATAAATAAAGCATAAATGACGTGGTCTGGTAAACATTACTTATCGCGAAAGTGGAACTTTTCTGCTACTTCCCATAAAATATATATGACATAAACACGACTAATGATGATGAAGAGAGTAAATGTAATAAAGATAAGTGATCTTTTTATTACGTCTTTTTGATTTCGGTCATTCTACAGGTTACTTAACTTAAGTACTTATGGAGGAATGAACGCACGAACTTTTTTTTAGTTGTATAAAATAAACGTTATAACCCAAGTAAATGTCTCACAGAAATTTTGAACAGAAAATCTAATATTTACATTTAAGTTAATATTTTAAATGTCTAAATAACTAATTTACAATCGAAAAGCTTAGTGGAAGAACATTTTATGTTAATTTTTTTTCAAAATATGTTATATTTTTTCGTTAACGGTGTTATTAGATTTTCTATCACATGGTAGAACTAAAATAACAAGATTCTAATTAGTCTTGAAGATTTCATGCATTATTCATTAACATTTAATATTTTATTATTAAATAATTTAAATATTATTAATATTTTTTATAGTTGAAAATTAAATATTTATAAGTTTTTTTGAGGGCGTTTAGTAACGCCTGTTGACCTATTAAATATATGTTAACAAGAAGAAAAAAGCAACAATAAAATTCTATTTCTAATTGCTTAAAATGTGTAATATTAAAACATTAAAAACAGTAGAATAGTTTTTTTTTTACTGTTGACATGTTTCGACCCTACCGGGGTCATTTTCAAAACAAATAAATAATAATATTCTGAAATTTCACGGTCTATGATGCAATGATCTGAAACGCCATCATTCAAGTTTTCGAGTAATGTACGTCATTTTTTTTTTTTTTCTTGGATGTTTATTTCTATTTCCGTAACCATTGGTAACTCGAGCCACAGTTTTGTAATTTAAATGATGCTGTATCTTTACATATGGAGCTTTTAAGCGTTAGAATATCTATTTATTTATGAAAAAAAAATACCAAAATTGTGGAACGAGTTACTCAATGGTTACGAAAAAAGAAATAAATATCCATGTAAAAATAAAAAATGCCATGCGTAACATAAGAAACTGAATGTTGACGTTTGAGGTCCTTGCATCATAGACCATGAAATTTCTAATACATAAAGATTCTAACACGTAAAAATTCCATATGCAACGATCCAGAATCATTTAAATTACCAAAACCATGGCTATCGTTACTGAATGGTTACGAAAATAGAAATAAACATCCAAGTAAAGTAAAAAAGCAGCGGGCGTTACATGAAAAACTGAATGATCGCGCTTAAGATCAATGCGTCGTAGACCGTGCAATGTCAGTATATTATTATTTATTTGTTTTGAAAATGACTCGGGTAGGGTCGAAACATGCCAGCAGTCAAGTAATACAGTTTTTACAGTTTTAGTCTTAAACCTTTATAACAATTAGAAATGGTATATTATTACTGTTATATATCAAAAATGAAATTTACAACAAAAAGGTTTCACTCAATTTTCTCGCAATTGCTTTTTTGTTACATAACATCGTCTTCCAAAAAGCTCTTCAATTATTATACTTTCTATCAATGCATTCGGAAACCGTTTGTAAGCACACAATACAAATCTTTTTCCAGCTTACAGAAAGTTTTTTATGTGATAAATTGCTTACTACAATTTTCTTCATTCTTTCTACACTTCACTATGAATGCTTAATATAATTGTTTTTTTTTTTAATAAAAGTAACAAACATATAAATAAAGCAACAATGACAGAATCTGACGAACATTATCTTACTCCGAAATGAAACTTTTTTGTTATTTTCCACAGATTCGGTATGACAAAAACATGGCTGATGATAATGGTCAGAGTAAGTATAATCAATTTAAGCGTTCTATTTATTACGCCATGGAGTTTGTTTTGATATGAGACCATTAACTATTTTTATAAAGTAAGGTAAACGGACCAGTAGTGGGCCACTAAAGGACATTTATCTAATTATTATTAACGTTTTAGTGAATTATAAAAAATACATGGATATTTAGACTAATTCTAATCTTCATGTATGAGAATAAGCATTCAAAATTTCAAAATATAGTCTTCGGAAAAAACGAAAAATACAAAAATGTTACCTTCCTCTATGCTCCAGTAATGTCCCTAGTGAATTTCTGATGCATGAATCTTTAAGTTTTTGACTTGTCTAACAAATTATTTATGATGTTATACAACAGGGGTTCCCAAACTATGGTACGCGTACCAGTACTGGTATATGAAGCTCTGGTTACTGGTACGCGAAAGTCGGAAACTAGTACGTGAAATGAAGTAAAAAATACAGCAAATACAACGGCTGGAATCCAATTCAAAAAGATAAATGTCACAGAATTTTGGTTGGTGAGAAAATATTACCCTCTGATAACCGTAAAAGCGCTAAAAATCTTCCCTGTTTTTAGCAAAAATTATCCTTTTTTAAGTGTTTTCTTTTCACTTCTTTAAATGAAAAACAAATAGTGGAATAAACTAAACATCTAATCTGGCTTGCTTATAAAACTAAGATTCGAGCAGACATGAGGAATCTGTGTTTAATAAAGCAAGCACACCCATATTATTAGCAATACAAGGGAATTAACAGAGTCACCCTAGTTTATATGCATCAATTTACGCCAATATGTCATTAAATATTGTAGCTTTTTTTCCATCAAAGCACTGTATTTTGATAATGTAGATATTATTAAAATGTAATTATGAGACTACCTTTTATTTGAATGTTAATATAAAGTAGTCAATATAAGTACCATTTTAATAATGTAATTATGCAATTAAATGCCATAAAATCTGCTCAGACAGAAGCGCAAAAGACTGGAAAAATGTTTCGTTTCAAGACGTATTCCGTTTACACAGGTTTTTCTGTATTATCTTTGAATTTGTATTGGTGGTACGTGGAAGTATTAGCTACTATTTACTGGTACGTCTCGTCGGTCTAAAAGTTTGGAAACCCCTGTAATAATTATATCAACAGTAGTTTAATTTAAAATAAAAATAATATTAAATAAAGAATGTTTTAGATAAAAACTTATCTCTTAATGAAATCTCTAAGAACTTGCCAAAAAATCTGTTTTTGAAGAGACTCTAGAAAATAAACAAATGTGCCAGCAGAAATAAAACAATTAATTCAAGCAGTTTACGGAAACTTATCATTTAAGGATGTTAGTCAATCAGATTTCTTTCAGTCGTTTTCAAGAAAAGTCGTTTTCAATGTGTCGCAATTTGCCCCACTACTCGCAAATTTCTTTAAGTCGTTTTTAAGAAATGCTTTTTGAGCTTGCTTTTAAACTTTAAAAATTACTGCCCCACTACTCGTAATGTGATTTCTTTCAGTCGTTTTCAAGAAATGCTTTTTGAGCTTGTTTTTAAACTTTAAAAATTAGCGGTCCACTACTCGTAATGTGATTTCTTTCAGTCGTTTTCAAGAAATGCTTTTTGAGCTTGCTTTTAAACTTTAAAAATTACTGCCCCACTACTCGCAATGTGATTTCTTTAAGTCGTTTTTAAGAAATGCTTTTTGAGCTTGCTTTTAAACTTTAAAAATTACTGCCCCACTACTCGTAATGTGATTTCTTTCAGTCGTTTTCAAGAAATGCTTTTTGAGCTTGTTTTTAAACTTTAAAAATTAGTGGCCCAGTACTCGTAATGGGATTCCTTTCAGTCGTTTACAAGAAATGTTTTTGGGGCTTGCTTTTAAGCTATAAAAATTACTGGTCCACTACTCGTAATGTGATTTCTTTCATTCGTTTTTAAGAAATGCTTTTTGAGCTTGTTTTTAAACTTTAAAAATTAGCGGTCCACTACTCGTAATGTGGCCCACTATTGGTCTGTTTACCTTAAGTATTTATAAGTAGTAAAAACTCAAATTTTTATTTGTCAGCTTAAAGAAATGAAAGTTTATAATTTAAGAAAGATATCATAATGACATTGAAGATATGAGTGAAAGATGTATTTCAGAAAAAAATTATTTTTTGCAGAAAATATTTTTTCTACGCTTTACTATGTAAAAGATTGCTTTCTATACTTCGGAAAGTATTTATAGAGCGATTTTCGCATTAAAAAAATAGTCATGTAAGTAACGCATAAATGAATGTGATTGACAAAGATTATTATCTATCTTCAATTGAAACTTTTTCTGTTATTTTTCGTACAATGCCTATGGCACAAACACGACTAATTATAATGGAGGAAGTAAACGTAATAAAGATAAGTGCTGGTTTTACTACGTCATGGGGTTTGTTTTGATTACAAGGCATTTTCTTCTTATTTAAGTACTTATTCACGGAAAAAATACTCGATTTTTTGTTATTTATTAGCTTGAAAAAATATTTTTCACAATCTCATAACAATGATCAAGGCAATATTTAAAAAAAAAAAAAAAGTTGAAAATGAAAGTAGTACGTAAATAGGTGTTTAAAAATTAGTTAAATAGGAATTAATTCACAGATAATCATGAAATATTATCGCATTTCTGAGACACAAAAAATTGAAAAAGTATATCGGTTTAGAAAAAAGTATACAGGGTGATTAAAAAAAAACGTTTACAAAATGACATGGCAAATAAGGCATATACCGAGAATAAAAAATCACATAGGAGCATAGGGTCACAAACCACTTATTTAGTCGCAATCAGAGGGTATTTCATCTTAACTGAACCCGGGTTGACGGAAATAATTTCGAGAAAAATAAAATCATCGTAATGAAAATGCAACCTTGTTTTGTTCGAAAGGTGATAACGTCAGGAAAAGAGCTGGAAAAACATGTTGCTCAAGCAATCGATGGTACCGCATGAATTGATAATCACAGTCGAAAATGTGCGACGTCAACTGCACAATGCTGCCGCGTATAATGCAAACTTCTACAACTTTTGTTTGGTGTTATCACATTTACAACAAAGGTGAGAATGTCTGTTAAATGTTTTATTCTAATATACTTCAGTTTTCTGAAAGTTATTACCGTAAACCCAAATTGTGTTAGGATGCAACGCTATGTATTTGTGACTCAATAAGTGGTTTGCGACCTTATGTGCTTTTTCATCCTTGTTGTATGCCTGATTTGCCGTGTCATTTTATAAACCCTTTTTTAATCACCCTGTATATAAAAGGATAATAATCAATTAGCAGCATTTGGAAGATAACAAAACAGTAGCTTTTTTATATATACTGTATTGATTATTATACAGGACGTTACCGAATTCAACCGAGAAATGCAAAGGTGCGATAGTAGATATCAAGAGGATCAAAAATTACCACAGAACAATGGGGTTGAAAACCACGTATTTAATAAAAAATACAGAGTGTTCTGCCCTAATTCAATTTGGGTTGGCGGTAATAACTTTCAGAAAACTGAAGTACATTATAATAAAGATTTAATAGACATTCTCGCCTTTATTGCAAATGTGATAATACAAAGAAAAGTGGTAAAGTTTCCATTATACGCGCCAGCACTTGACGCTTCAATTTTGGACTGCGATTACCAGTTCATACGGTATAATCAATTGTTTGAACACATGGAGGAAAGAGATAGATGGAGATGCAGTAAGGTGGCTGGGGGTGACGCCAAAAATGTAACCCTAAAATCCACAACAGTAGACCCAAACACAAACACGTCCTTTCACGAAAAAAAGAAGAAAACTTTTAATAATACAGTTTTTAATTCATAATACAATGAAATGCTGCTTTAGAATGCTTAAAAATAAGCAGATCACTTTAATTTGGAGAAACAAATGCACGGGTGATGTCAAAGAATTCGGTCCTTGTTCCAGGGGCTTGTTACTAAACAAATAGATACTAAACAAATATGTGTGTTTAAAATGAACTACTTTTAAGTATTTACAAAGTTAATATTTTTAGTTATGACTATTTATATTCATTAAAAAGATTTTTTTTTTTTTTTTTTTTTTTTTTTTTTTTTTTTTTTTTACAAAAATATAGCTAATGAAATAATTTTGGCCTAAGAATAGTTCATTTTAAGCACACGTATATGTTTAGTATCTTTACCAAATTTCATGAAAATCCATACATACTTTCTCAAGATATCATGCGCGCAATGACTTATAGAGTTAAAAAAAAAGAGCTATTTTGATTTCAACAATACACAAATTCTGTAAAAGGCTAACAAATTTATGACAGCATATTACAAAGCACAATCTGTTTAATCAATATCCAAAATTTCATGTTTATACATAAAAAAGTTTTGAAGATAGACTAATTAAAACTTTGAATTTTTTCTTTCAATTTCGTCGGGTGTAAAAGGTACAAGACCCCTTAATAAACTAATCCTCACTTTCATACTTATTTCATAAGTAAATGAAACAATATATATCATACTAAAAAGAAACTAAACAAACATACGGAGTATTTTTCCCAAGTGAGATACGTAGTTTCAATAGTCAGTGCGAGTTCCGAAAAAGACTATGCAAGACGAAATGAAAAGTGCACTTACCTTTATTGTGTTTTTCTATCCATTATCGTTAGTAGATTTTTTTTATTACATACGCTTTATGTGAACTAGCAGATAAAGTTTTATGTTGTAGAAAAGAAACGTTACGTCAGGCATTGACACAGCCTTTTTTATACAGATGTTAGTTCAATATAAATATGATATTGAGCAATATTTTTATGTATGGCTGATAATCGCGTTACAAATGTAACAATAATATTCACCCTATTTAATAGTTACCACATTTAATTTATAATTTTAATAACGACATATGCGCATTTACATAAATATTAAAAGGCTAAATATTTTATCATTGCTTTATAAAAGTATATTGCTAATTAAATTATTTGTATACACTTTCTCATAGTTTATTATTATTTGAAATAAAAGAAAAGTACTGACCGGGTATTAAACTAAACGAAAATAATGATTAACTAAGTATTAAAATACACTGGTTTCCAAAAATTAAGGAAAAATCACAAAAAGAGCGATAACTCGTTCAAAAATTAACCTATCCGTAAGAAATTTGGATATGTTGTTAGCTAAAAGATGCTGATTAAAATTATAAAATGCAAATTAGTGGCGCTGCAATCGGATTGCGTCATCAGTGTGGTACATAAAAATGCATGCTAGAGAGTGCGGCTGCTAGTGTCGCTGTGATTATGAGATAAGAAAACTGAGATAGCCAATCCATTAGCATGACATCGAGGTATCATTTGTCCGCATAACTGTGATATATAGCTATTGGAAGATTCGATGTACGCCAAAGTCATACAGAAGTGGCCAGATGACTAAATGTGAGTCTTTCTGTTGCTCGTAGGCTAACGCAACACTTTCAAACCATTGGTTTGACCTCCAGAAGGTTCTGCGAAGGACGAGCAAGAGCTACGACAAGCACCGATGAGTGATATTTGCGATTATGTGTACGAATTAATAGAACAACAACCCCCTCTCATCTTAAATCCGTCCTTGCTGCACCCACAGAAAGGTTGGTATCAACGTCTACTGTGCGTAGAAAGCTTTGTGAAGGTAGTCTTTACGCGATGCGAACGGATATCTGTGTGCCGCTCACCTCATGTCTCCGGAGGGAACGTTTAAGGTGGGCACGTCAACATGTCCACTGGACGGCTGATCAATGGAGGCGTGTTCTCGTCACAAATGAGTTCCAGTTTAGCCTCCAAAGCGATAGTAGGCATTGTTTGACTTGGGGAGAACAGGGAACACGCTATCATTCATCAAATATTCGTAAAATAGATTCATATGGAGGATGCACTGTCTGTGCTTGGGATGGTATCTCTTTGGGTGGAGGTACAGACCTCCATGTCTTTCCACGTGTAACTGTGAATGCTCACGTCTATAGATGATGACATTCTTGATGCGTATGTACACCCTTATACCGGTGCAATAGGTAATAATTTCCTGTTACAGAACGATAACGCTAGACCGCACAGGGTTCATACCGTAGAAGATTATCTTCAGCGCCAAACAATTCAGAGCATGGAATGGCCAGCGCGATCACTGGACTTGAATCCCATCGAGCATCTTTGGAATGCTTTAGGAAGATGTGTCTCTGATCTCAATCCTCCTTCTCAGAACCTTGCCACTCTTACAACTGCTTTACAAGAGCAATGGCTAGCTCTTCCCAGCGAACTTATCGATCGCATAATTGACAGTATCACACTTCGCTGTATGTGCTGTATTGCTCCTAGGGGTGATCATGCTCCATATTAAAGGTACTTTTCCTATACCAAACCGAGGCATTTATTTTGTTTATTTTATAATTGTATTAATTTTTGAAACACCACAATCGTCTGGTAATTTCTTTTAATGTCATTTTATACCTTACTATGTGTTGTAAATTGTGTCTCAGTTTTATTAAAATCTACTTTTAACACCACTTTGAGTAATCGCTATTTTTGTTGTTTTGACTTAATTTTTGGAAACCAGTGTATAAACGTATAAGTATCGTAAAAAATATACTTATTGCATGATAAATTTAAGGAAATGGATGAATGTATATAATGTATGGCCCATTACTATTTTAAATTAGGGCAGCTTGAATGCAATTCCGTGAAAAAATCTTTTTTCTGATTTTTTTAATATTTTAAATCCTTTAATTGAATTCCTCTTTTGAATGGTATACTATTTTTGCTTCTACGCTAACAAGGAGGTGAATTTTTTTAAGTAATTCAGTTTGTTTATGTCATACATAAACATTACATGCATAAACGTTAAACTCAATTTTCTCAAAATGTTGGTTTTGAATTTCCATGCACCTTTTTATGGAAACTACTACATATTATTGTCTATAATAGTGTTTGGCTATTTTACACATATCCCTGATTATGAGAAATCTGAAGCGAACTTTTGTTACTAACATATGTACAAAAGTTTTATTAAAAAGTTTTTCTTTGGAAAAATTAAAGTTTTTTGTTACTTAAAAGGGGTTTTTATTCCTATTTTTTTTAAAAGTATAAAATAACTGTTTGTAACGAATATTTTATATTTAAAGATTATTACGCTAGGTGACAGCACTAGCCGGCAATCCCCAATTTCCCGTCATTTCCTGCGGTTATTTTTTCCCTCTAGAGTTCTCCTACGAGACGCGGGATGAAGTGGTTGTGAAATGTACCCTTGTGGATTTTTTCCTCACAGAGTTGTTCATGAGACGCGCGAAGGGGGAGGTGGTGAAGATCTATGCGTGTCAATGTTTTCCCCGAAAGGATTTTTTCTGTCATTCCTAAATTTGTACATATGTATTATAATTGTACATAGATTTGTTCAGTGAGTCAACCTTGTATCCTTATCATCATTTATTAAAAGTTTTCTACTTAATCTTACAGTGGAGTGTCCTTTTGAAGCCATTAGTCCATTATTAAATTGTGGCGCCTATTTAGGGAAAGTAAGCTGCTATATGTTTATAAGTTTAACTTCAATTTATTATGCATTATTCATGTTTTGTATATAATAAAATTCAAGCAAATATCTTTGATAGTTTCTGAGACATTAATTTAAGGCAGTATGTATAATAGGACCTTCAAACTCCCCTTAAACACGTAATCACAAGTTACTAGAGAAATTAATTTTGGTTAAAACATATGTATTACAAATAATAAAATAACTTTATATATCAAATAATAAAAACGTCCATTAGTTCTTAAAGTGAATTTCATCAATTTTTCTCATTACCATTTTCATTTATACCGTTAAAGGCTAAATTAATTGAAATCAATACTTTTATCTATATTATCTCCTGTAAGATTACAAGTGTATCTGTCCCACTCACATTTGCAAGAATCATTCGATTTTGTTTATATATGTTCCTTTTTGATAAACATTCGTTTAATGTGGTTATACAGTGATAAGATTGCTAGTACGCTCCATAACATTCGAATTTTGCTTTGAAACCTGTGGCCGCAGTTAATGTATTGAGCTAAAAATAAAGGAAAACTCAGTCTAAGTCAAACATGGAATTTTTTTCATAAGATTTAATAGAGATATTACAGCTTCATTTTCAACAGTCGTACCTTAAATTGGTCTAAATATGTTAGCACCATAAAAAGCACAATAGACTGACACAATTTTTATCATTTTTTCAGCAAAGTTGAAAAGTGTTTATGCATTCGTTTTGCCTGGCCGTCTGGACGTCTGTCCACGCTTTAACTGCCGTAAATATACTCGGATTTTCATGCAATTAATAAAGGTTATTTAGGGTCACAAAAGCATGTTTGGTATTGTATATGAAGTTTGTAGGATTAATGGTTCATTTACAGGGCACTCAAAAGTATTCCGTTACATTACGGTATAGAGGGGGAAATGTTTTGCAGAGTATTTTAATGGCATTATGCTATTTCACATGTATTGAAACTGATAAAAATCACTGAATTTCACTACGATCACGTTAGAGCAGGACATTAATAGCATTTTTTGTTCATTTATAGGGACACACAAAAGAAATCGGTTACAACACTGTCTTTGAGTAATAATTGTTAGAGTATACAGTTTAAAATTCGGTATGCGCTTTTAAATTAAATTAATTTTTACATGTTACTCGTTATATATAAATCCTATACCTCATATACCAGGCTACACAAAAGTATTCACGTACCATCCTCCTTAGTAGATGAAATTGCTGAAGGGGAATTTTTAACTTAAGTACGTGTATTTCTTAAGTGAACTAAATTTTTGAATGCATGTAGTTAATAGATACAAATCTATATATCGTATATAGGGCTGCTGAAAAAAATCGGATAATTTTACGATTGTAGATGGGAAGAGCTGAAAATGGGTTTTGAAATGTGTTATGCGGTTCCGTATGGTTGAATTAGATGTAATATTTTATTTTTTTTAAACGATGCAATTTTGTTACATCATTCTGAATGTGTTGGAAAGTGTTTGATAATCTATGCTTGACGCATGATTTTTTTCTTTCTAGTTTAGTAATACACTAAACTGGACCCTCCATAATGCGAAAAATGGCTAAGAGTACGTACAGTATAATTTGCGGAATATCTTTGCATTTCCAACATGTGTTGCTATGCTATTATATTACAAATAAGACAAGGTAAATACTTTTAAATTGTTGTTCCATTATCTCCTTTAATCTTAATGTTATAAAGGAGAATTGTATATACGTCTTAATGCTTGAATTTTAAAAATGGTTTAAAATATTGTTTTTCTTTATGTTTACTATCACTTCTCGAAGTTTTTTTTTCTCACGTTAAATAATCACCTTGCCTATCCAGATTGTGTTATATGACCATAATATCTCAAATATTATATATTTTATGCATTAATGCTTAGTTTTTAAGATTAAAAGCAGTGTATAATATCCTTCAATTGTTTTGTTCCATAATTATAAAAATCTATTAATTAATACATGATACGCAAAGTAGAAGTATAAAATAAGTGTTAAAAAAATAAATCTCAAAAAAGCAATAGTTCTTTGTTAAGAAGTATCGTATTTCGATATACTTAATATTCTTATTTAAATTTTTACTATCTTAAGTATTCGCTTATTTTTTCACTTCGAATACTAAATTTGAATCATTTCAAATGTAATTTGAAATGATTATGTGTTAACATCATAGAAGAAAAAAAATCCATGAAAGATAATGTTTTCGGAAGGATATGCAAATATAAATTTAAAAAGCATAAAATGTTTAAGTGTTTTATGAAAATTTCAATAATCGCTTGGATTATCTTTATTTTTGAGATAGAATCCGACCTGAAAGCATTCACATATAAAAGAATCTTTGCAAAATAATTTCAGACGGATTATAATTTATATTTATAGTATAGATTTAGATTTAATTTCTTTTTAATTATCAAAGTAATTGAAATGAAAATACCCTGTTTTTTCGCAAACGCCTGCCAGAGTGTATAGTTTATAAATACACTATATAATTTATCAATTTTTTAGCTCACAGGTTATCAAAGCCTGAGATCTAATCTGCCCAAAGGTTCTGTATGTACGTACGTATGTAGAATGCACATGCAGAACCTTTGGGCACATACGTATGTAGTATGTACGTATGTATGTACGTAACGCGATAGCTCTTGATAGAAAATTCCGATTTGCTTCAAGTATTGTAATTAGGTTCCTTCTGATAAGGCACTTCCCTGAATAGTTTTGGGGGTTCATTGGTGAAGTATAAAGGGGGGGGGGAGGAATTATGGGAGCTAATAGCTAATTCTTCCATTACTGTAGCTAAATCTGTTTTTTCTCGATTTCTTTATTTTTCGGGGGGCATTATTCCTTGGAATAAGAGTATAATATACAATTAGTGTGAATAGCCTTACAGCTCAATGGCACCAGTTTAACTGGGCATATTTCTTTTTATTTCTAAATTCTTCGGCATTTCACACAAATGAGTTTTTTTATATAAGTTAATATTAAATTTATTTAGTAAAGTTTAATTTATAGAACGTTTAGGTTACGTTTAAATTGTAACTATTAAAATAACTTCCATATAAATATAATTAATCTAAATGCTAAATAGTGCTAAACAGCGTAAAGTTCTTGAGGTGCTTCTGAATTGCCAGCAACTTTACGCCCAGTCTACAGATGAATGTTTTATTATTATTGATCCATTATGAGGCATAAAGGTGCAACTGTAGTTCATTTAGTACATAATTATTTTTTTTAAATAAGGATTATTACTGTAAAAAAGTGGTAGAGAAAAATTATGAGAAAAATTAAAATTATGAGGTTTAAATGTGAGTAAGAATAAAATTTGAAAAAAATTCATTGAGTGAGGAATGTATGTTGTACTATAAACAAATAAATATCCTATTGATTTTGTAATGTTCATGTGTGGTTTTCCAAATAATAAATTGTATTCTATGAAACGGTGTGAAGATTTCAATATTTAACTTTATTAGAAGTTTCACTTATAAACTACTCTCCTTAAATACACTTTTATTTTGAAAAATATAATGAACTTTGGATGTTAGACATACCGTTAAACCACTCTAATTCCAATTTACTTAAGACTGCAATACGTGGGAAGATTCCACGCATCAGCTTGTTGTTAAATGGACATGAACATGGATACCGATCGTTTGAATGTAACAGTTGATTTTGATATTCCTACACAACAGTGAAATCTGCGAGTACTAGGATTAACAATAAAATCGTTCTACAGTATATAAAATAATAAAAAATACAAACTTTTTCACATTCATGCCTTTCAAAATTTTACACTTTTAATTTTACAAATAGGACTCTAATGCATTTTGTTTCATTCATTTTCTATTTACAGTTATGTTAACAAGATATGTTGTACATTAACTAAATTAAACATCGTAAACCATTGTTAAGTAACAAATGGAAGAGATGTTATTGGAATTTTGTGAATTAGCATAATATATATACCTACATATATATATGTGTGTGTGTGTGTAATAATAAAAATTTTCGCCCCTTTTTCGTAGTAAAACTATTCCAAATTCTTAATATTTTTCTTTTTTTACGTATCTGTAATAATATCTTAATATCTTTTTCTTTTATTTCATGCATTTAAATTTGCGTATTCTTTTATTATTCTAAAAACATTAATCCATTCGTCTAATCTTATAAAACCCATTAAATTACTTTTTCATTTTCTTCTAAAAGTAAATTCTTTTTCTTTCGGATGTTTTTTAATATCTTATAATTTGTTCTTTAGTGTTCTATACCCACAATTCCATGCGCCCGCCAGCATTTATTGGCGCTTTAATTCTGACGCCGTATAAAGAGTTCATTATCGACGTCATCCCTTCCCATCAAATCGTAGCTTGTTTTTTGTTCCATTCCTCCCCATCTCTCTGCTGGCATTTCTTTTCAATTTGTCTGTATCCGTCCGCGTTCTGTTGCTTGTAGTACATATATCGTTACATCGGCGAGGAGCGAGAGAATTTACGTTTTTCCGGTTGTTTAATTAAGCTGCGTCGCTTGGAGTGAACGTTCTAATGTGTAGATCCTAATCTTGTAACATATAAGATTTTATGAAGTGAATGATCGATTATTAAGAGTTGATGAAACAACTACTGGGAATGTTCGATATGTTTTTGTTAAATAAAGCAGTTTAAAGTTACGATGACTCTATTCATTATGTTATGGGAAATTCTCAATGTTTATTAAGCCTGTCTTACTTGCCAACCTGACTGCAATCCGATATTTTCATGATAACGGATGATTCGCCTTGATTGCTATACTACGTATTATTTCGAGATGTACTAGTGTCGCCGAAATGTCTGAAAGTCGATAGCAAAATGCTACATATATACAAGGTGCGGCCATTAATTTCCAGGACTGATTTAATAACTCCAGAAAATACATACCATATAATATGAAATACATAGAACTTGGATACCATATACTAGGGAGGGTATACTATAGGGAGATGCCATATCTATGAAATGCTTATCCATTTAATAAGTTTCGAAGTAACTTCGACCTGCCGTAATGCACTTCTGTGCTATACTGTAAAAGTTTCGGAAACAACTTTTAAAGTCCTCATTTGGAATGCTATTTAATGTGGACGTCACCGTTTTCTTCTTGGCTTTGACATCCTTAAATCTTGTTCCCTTAGGTATTGTGTCAAAATTTGACGAACCACCTCCTTGGAAATGTTCGGTTCATTGGTGAATACTCGAATAGTCAATCGGTGATCCGAAGTCAGAAGCTCTAGAAATTTCTCAATTGTTTCTGGCGTGCACACATAATGCGGCTGTCCATTGGCGAATGGGTGCCCCATTGTTCACTGTCGCGGTCATCCTGAAAACAGCTAAGGCAAATGTCAGACGAACGTCTTTTTGTACGCTTTTTTCCCTACATATCATCCCTACACAATGCCGCTAGCATTGTGTAGGGATGATATGTAAGGAAAAAAACGTGCAAAAAAGACGTTCGTCTGCCATTAGCCATTAATTAACCATTCAAAAATGCGCCAGCGGAATAATGCTTCCACTCTGTACACTTGTTTTAAAACATTTCATGGGTTTCTGTAGCAGTTTTGCCCAATTTGAAGGAAAATTTAATATTTATTCTCTGCTCCAAATCCCCTTCGACAACAAAAATGTAACAACTACGTTTTAATGCATGTTTCAAGGTCAACCACTTGCTTCTGAAGACGCCGACTTCGTTGGACATGCGCAGATAAACGACCTTCCAAATACAAGCATTATTGTGTTCTGACGATTTCCGGTTCTCGTGCAGTAACGTCAGTCCTGGAAATTAATGGCCGCACCTTGTATATATATATATATATATATATATATATATATATATAATTAAATATATGGTGTTCCCAAATGAATAGGACAATTTTATTATAGCGGCGTTGCATTTAATCGAACTGAGCACGTGTGTTTATTGATAGATAGGAGGGTTTTTACCCTTGTTTCCAAATGCAGGGAACTGCTTCTACTTTTGTTTATGCAGTTTTGTAGACACTTTTTTTGCGGTCGAGTGCATGATGCAGATCATAGCAATGAGCGATTATGAAATTTTCTCGCGTATAAGGCGAACATGGCATCAACAACAAGCAGTCTATCACAAGTAAAAAAAAAAAAAAAAGAAATTCCCCAAAGAGGTACTTTTTGGCCACGTTTGGCCAAAACGCTTCTCAATCTGCTGATGAGATACCTTTAAAATTCTTCGATAAGATATCCTCAAAAAACCACTCTACAGCTCGACATATTCTCATGCGATTCCCAGATCTTTGGACCCTTAAAACAACACTGAAGTGCCAGTGGGTAGCGTGTGACGCGAAAGTGCAGGACACCAACGAAAAATGGATCTATATGGAACACAGGAAGCCATCAACTCAATTTATATGCACTAAGCTCCGCGCATTAACCCTTTATCTACTGGCGGTAGTTTCAAGTACCATTAAAATAACTTGTTATAAAATTAATTTAATACATCGATTAGTAGTAGCACAGTTTAGAATGAGTTATAGCTGTATTACTTTATCATGTTCCAAAAGCATTATGGGTTACACAAAACAAAAATATTTTTTAAAGGATAATTTCTTTGGCCTTCGCATCTTTTTAACTTTCTTGGCGTTGGGGTGGGGGGGAGGGGGGAGGGTTTTTCAATTCAGAAATATTTCTACATTTCTATTGTAAGAACATTATATTTGCAGATTTCCTAATTCTACAAAATACTAAGAAAAATATTTGAAATAAAAGATTTGAGTGGGGTTATAAATATTACACAAAATCCCTATATATTCAAATTTAATGAATCCTTCTAAATCCTCCAATCCTTCTAAATTCCTTCTAAAATTTATTAAACAATTATGTAAATCTTCTAACTCAGTTTCAAAAATTCACGAAAAATGCTTTAGAAGGTGAAATTTTCATGAATTCATAATTCAGTACATAAAGGTTTAATAATAATGGCAAGTATTTGTATCATCTTACACATTGACTGAAACTTAATATTCTGTGATAAATTTTTAGATATAAACATAATTGCCTCTTCATTTTCCAAGAACGTTGTATGTATGAAATATTATGAAACGAAATGAGTATAACTTTGAGAGAAACTCCCAGTTATTTACATTTAAACAGTAATTGACACTTCAGCAAAAATATAACTCAAATAAGCCTTTTATTGTAAAATTCTGCAAATTAATGTCATTCAGTGGTATCTTAGACACTTATTTATATTTTGGAGTCAATTTATTTAGCACTAGTAACTAAGAGCATATTCGATGTGGAAGAAACTTTTGAGAATACAAAAGGTACCATTTTGTAGTACCCATCTTATTTACAAAATTAAGGTAGTGCTTTTTATAATCCACTTGTAATGCAACCATCCCAAACTTTTTCCTAAAGTTGCACTTGTAGAAATTTCTTAAAAGGTGCCTATGATACATCAGGATGATAATCTCTAGTTTATAGTTACTTAATTTAGCTTAATGAGGAGGTGGCAGTTAATGGTTTCAGTAATTCTATTTCAACAGTCAGAGGTGTTAAACATTGGTAATATTAAAGAAACTTGAAAGCTATTATTTTAACTTTTTCAAAAAACATAATAAATTAAATTTATTTTGTAGTGAATACCATTAAAGTTTAAGTTGTACTACCACGACCTGACCCCATTTGTCAGTTACGTGTTCATAAATGTCAGTTATTGGATATCTGCATCATTAATATATTTAAATCATGAAAATAGGGACACATGCATCTGTAGAATGATGGCATATGTAAATAAGGTTTAAGTATTTAGTTTTTAAAATAAAGATTAAAGTATTTTTAAAGCATAAATCCCTTAAAATATAAAATAACATTTTATTTTTTCTATCTTTGCGAATACGGTGTCAGACACTGGATTACTTTGTGTCATTTACTGGTTTTTCAAAATAGGTTTGGTGTCTGTGACTGGAAATAGTGACCACATTTATGAAAAAAATTAATTATTGATATTACAGTGTATAATTTTCAGAATTTTATCAAAAATCATTTTCTAAGGTACGTCTATTATCCTTTCAAACAAGAAGTCTAAAATGGATTTAAATTTTTGCGATAGTGATTGATTTGAACAAGACAAAATCCTTAAGGTAACAATTACCAGGGTTTTCTCACAATAATGCCTAACATCAATTAAAGTACGAAATGTGCATCATAAATAAAAGGAAAATAGACCCAAAAGTTTTAAAACATCTTAAATCGATTTTAAGTACTTGTGCTAAAACAATATTAATCGAAAATTTTTAATACTTGATATGACTATTTAAAAAAATTATCTGAAATAACTCCACTCAAAAATTATCAATATCTTTTGAGTAAAGAGTAGAAGGCAGGAAATGGAACGTACCATTATTTCCTCAAACTACTGTCGCATATTACAGGTCTTCAGATTGGGATGTTTGTCCTGCTATAAAACACAAAACAGAACACGTTTGCTCTTTGTACACTTCGTAATATTCACGATAGGCTAGATATAATAAATATATAAAGTGAGAAGAGGGAAATACTGCAAATTGTAATTACCACTATTTCTTCAACATACCGTCACATATTATGAGTTCTGTATTAATTTTTCTACAAGAAAACTCGATATCTAGACAAGAAATAACGCGGACTAAAAGCTTCCATTATTCAGGATATGTTCAATATAATCGCTATTTGGTTAATCAAAGGTCGGCAGCAACTTTGATTAATAGGTTCCAGACAGTAACTGGAACCTATCATTATCTCCCAAAATTACTGTCACATATTGAGGGAGCGCTGTACTTCTGGAAAACTGTGGCAGGTTGATATAAAACTAACGAGGTAGGTCTTGACAGACTTGGAAATATTCAGTACATTCAGTATCTGAAGCAAAAGGCAGCAAACGAAACAGATCACTATATCTTCGGACTACTGTCACGGTTTGCAGGTTTTCAGATGGGGATATTTATTCTGCTAGAAAACACAATCTCTGGTGCGGAAGACATAACGAGGTTGATCTTGGTAGGGTAAAGTGCCTATTATCGTCCCCCAGCCACTTTTAGGCCCTTGGAAGTTGTAATTTTCAGTGAAAATCTACCAAATTTGGATTTTACACAGACTGACTATCCACACACATAGAAACATAGGCAAATGTCACACAAAAAAAATTTAACAATGCGAAAATTGTTTTTTCAAAAGTATCTAAATAATTCAAAAGAAAAAAAATGGTCCCAATTTCATCCCCCGAAAAATCCAATACGCGGAGGCTTAACTTATAAGTAAATCAAAATTTATTTCTAAATGAGTAAGTAATTTAATTTACATTAAAGTAAGGCTTAAAAAATTGTACTAATTATCAGTGGAAGAATAACATAACGAAACATTAGTCATACAAACATAAAAGAGAAATTTGAAAAAAATGTCATCAAAAAGCATTCCCCATTTCGTCCCCGGGACGAAAATATGAACTGCAAGGGGGACGAAGTTGGGACCACGCTATTTCCCAATATGACGGAGCTTCAGTTCTCGTAAGATGAACTGAGTGTCCTAAAACTTAATGCATGCTACTGTCAGCAACCTACCAACGTAAAATACATGCAATGAATAAGAAATAAATACTTACAGCACAGTAAATAACGTTCTACAAACGACGTAATAAGAACTCGAGTCTTCTAAAAATAGGAAATTCGCCGTCTTTAATTTATGTATGCGTCTTGGCAAACGAAACTTGCAACACTGACCCCTTTTACCTTTCCTTCCCTGTGCCTTGCGTCATAAGTGACGCCACATTCGCAGAAGCGGAGAAGTAAAGGGGTACGAAATTAGGAGCGGGCATGAAATATGGGCACGTTACTCTAAACTTGTGAATATCCAAGGTAGAGTCCTGCGCGGAGACTCTACCTTGCTGAGACCCGCAAATTCAATTTTAAGTCAACCCGCAACCCGACCCGAACCCGCAAAAATAATTTTCAGCAACCCGCAACCCGACCCGAACCCGCAAAAATAATTTCAGGCAACCCGACCCGAACCCGAGGTATATCAACCCGCACCCGACCCGAAACCGCAATATTTCAACCCGCAACCCGACTCGAACCCGCAATGTAAGGAAAGCAAATCATGTTTTAATACCATTAAGAAAAATAATCTACAATTGTACCTGTAATAGAGGTCTGCACCGGACCGGCCCGCGAGCCGCGGCGGGCGGCAAAATTTCAAACGGGCCAGGCCGCTTTATTAGGACAGTTTTTTCAATGGGCCGGCTAAATAAATAAATAAAATAAAATAAACGGGCCCGGCCTGGCAAAAAAAAATTGAACGGCCCTGCCAGGCCGGGTCGATAACTACAATTAAGCGGATCTACCGGCCCGATATAAATCTTTAGACGAAGCCGATAAAATTATAAACGGGCCGTGCCGGGCTAGGGCCGAACTTTTATGTTTTACACGGGACGGTGCGGGGCAGGCCATTCCCGGGGCTGGAAATTTCGACCCGTGCAGACCTCTAATTCTCTAATACCATTTTTATCTTTTGCATAGAAGAATGAACAAATCTGTATTCCTTAATATTCAACTTTAGTAAAACCTCTGACCCGATGCAGGATTCTAAATGGTATAAAACTAAAAATCTAATCTTTAAATATTCTTTAAAATTAGTTGCGGTTTCAAAAGTTCCACTTATAACGATACACCTTGTTTTACACAAGTGGCCATCTGCCTAGTTTATCAGCAGTTATCATTTTGAAAAATTTCCTGTCTAACATAGTGCATCGCGTATCACCACAATTAAATTATTCACTTGGTACATTAGACAGGAAGGACCATTTAGCGTTTTGCTGCGTATTCTATTTTTAAAATACAGTAAAAATATAATGCAGTTTGCTATATCGAAGACTCGTGAAAGCATGACTAAAAAGAAAACAGACATGCACACATTTTGCTTTTATGAAGCTTTGATCTGCGGTTTATATCGATCAGCTTTTAACGGGAAAAAATATTTTCCATATTCTTTTTAAAAAAGCGGGTCAACCCGAACCCGACCCGCAAGAGTAAAAAAGCCAACCCGAACCCGAAACAATAAAAGCCAACCCGACCCGAACACGAACCGCACCAAAAAAATAAAGTTAACCCGACCCGATCCGAACCGCAACGGGAAAATATAGCGCCAACCCGACCCGACACCAACCGCGGGTCAGGTCGGGTTCGGGTAAAAGCGTGTAACCCGACCCGATGCAGGACTCTAATCCAAGGTATGCTCAATCGAAAGAATATATCACGAGTCAAGAGATCAAAACAACAAACGAAATCCGTCAATATTTCTGGCACAGAATTCTGCTGGCACAGATTACGGGTCTTCAGATTGGAATCCTTTACCTGCTGGGAAACTCCATCTCTGGTTACGAAAAAATAACAGGATATGGCTGTACGATATCTTCATATAAAGCCAGATTTTATTATGTACTCTGTAACAAGCACCGGCTTCAGTGCTTCCCATGTCAACGTTCATAAAGAATAATCTCCAACCTCTATAGAACTGGCAGCAGAGTAATAGAAAGAAATGTCCATTTTCTAATAATTGCATGAAAATAATTCTATAAATACGATTATGATACCACTGTATTGGAAACAGTGTTTACCTTAAAATGGTGTACATGGAATAATGTTTTTGGTTTTCGGCTGTTTAACTGACAGCAGAGTTATGAAAATGAAATCTTCATTCGATACTAATTCTACCAAAGTAATTCTATAAAAATTATTATGATATCAATGTATTGAAAACATTGTTTACTATTAAATAGTGTACATGGAATAATGTTTTTGGTTATGAGCTGTCTATCAGTTGAAAATTGAACTAACTTTTAAATTTTCAATTCCAAAACACATTTTCGACGAAATATTTTTAATCTGCGTTGCAATTTAAGCCGAGATACCAAATATCAAACCATTTGATAAAACATATGCGATCTATATATATATATATAACCATTATATGATTACTGTCCATCATCTATTTCCAATTATATATATATATATATATATATATATATATACAGGATGTCCAGCGAATAAGACCCTGATTTCAAAATTGAATATCTCAAAAACAAAGATCAATTGAATTATGCGGTAAACGGTTTGTTTATTAGCTAAGCTGTAAAAATGTTGTACAGAAGTTGCAAAAATTAGTTGCAAAAACCGCTAACAGATGGCGCTGTAATCGCAACGCCCATAAATTCTGTTTTGCAGTCGAGAGCCCTAGCGTCTCATTCCTAGATGGCTTCCTATGGAAGAACGAAAATTGGGAAAGACCGCTTTTTCGTTGGGGTGATGTACAGAAGTGAAGGCATCTGGTCACAGAATTATTGCATCAGCTTCAATTTTAGAGAATTCCAATTAATAGAATTTTCAATAAAAAGTTTAGCAATCATTATATAAGAACATAAAAAAATATTTTATTTGGGTAATGTGCAGAAGCGGAGCCATGTGTTGACAGAATTAAGATTTGTTTCAAATTTTGTTATAAACTACTTCGGTCCGGTTACCAATATCTTTGTGGTATGTCTTTTTTCTCCTAATTGGTAGATCGTGGAATCGAATCCAAGTAGAGGAGGATTTGAAAAAAATGGAAATCTTTACTTTTTAATATTTATTTAAACTATGAAAAAAGTTTGAATAAAAAACTGTAAATTTTCTGGTTTTAAAATTTAATTAAGTTAAAAGAAACTCCCTTTTTAAAAATCATTGAGCAATTATAATAATGATTCATAAATCATTTTTTTTTTAATGTAGAGAATAGTTTGAATGAAAAAAATGCAAAGTTTCTATTTTTTTTAATTTAATTAAGTTAAAAAATAATTTTAATTTTAAAAGCTCGTTTTCATTTTTTTTATCATTGTGCACAGAAATATGGTGCAGCTTCTAGCGATAGGATCCGAAGTGTTCGAAAGGAATGCAGCATCCAAAATACTTTTGCTTTGACGTTGATGATATGATTTATTATCAATTCCTTTTCAAAAAGAAATAATTTAATGCATAATTTCTGTCTCTAAAACTTTATTTACAAAAAAAGAAATATACGTGTTGTTCTAAAACCAAGGTATTATGCAGTGATTTAAAAATAAATTAAATGTGAAAAATTACTTTTTTATTTATAATAATTCAGGTATAAACACTAATACCAAAATATTATGCCGTGATTTAAAAATATAAAAAAGGAATAAAAAGTACAAAATTATTTTTCTAAATATATGCATTTTGATTTAAATAATTATATTGCATTAAAGATTGAATTTAATAAAATATTTAAAAAATTCTAAACTTTTTATTGAAAATTCTATTAATTGAAATTTTCTAAAATTAAAGCGGATGCAATAATTCTGTGACTAGATGTCTCCACTTCTGGACATCACCCCAATGAAAAAATGGGCTTTCCCAATATTCGTTTTTACGTAGGGAGCCATCTAGGAATGAGACGCCATTGCTCTGGACTTCGAAGCAGTTTACAAGTATTGCAATTACAGCGCCATCTGTTAACGGTTTTTGCAACTAAGTTTTGAAACTTCTGTATAACATTTTAACAGCTTAGCTAATAAACAAACCGTTTACCGCATAATTCTATTGATCTTTGTTTTTGAGATATTTAATTTTGAAATCAGGGTCTTATTCGCTGGACACCCTGTATATACAAATGTATATTAAGCTAATTTTGGGTGTGGCCATTCTACTCGAAAATTTCTAAAAATCTTAGTCTTGTGATGTTTTCAATTTTATGCTATGAAATATGAATAAGGCAAATAATATTCGAAAACGAATGTACCAATCTATAAAAATGTTAAACGAAATCGGTTTCTTGAATCTTTTGATATTAATAATTGAATAAATTTTGACCTAATTTTGCCAATTAATTTTTGAATTTTACTTAAGACAACAGCAGCATTGCACTCTGAGGTTCCGAATAAAGTTGAAACCATTATTAATTTTCATAAAACAAAATTAATATAACAGATGTTTTAATTATTTGATGAAATATTTAATTCACATATTTAGTGTTTTTTGAACCGTAATATTTTGTCTACTGAAAAGAATGGATAACATATTTTCTGAATCTCCAACTTACAGAAATATATTACACTGTTGAGATCGCACAACGACTTAGCTCAATATTAATTGCTACATATATTCGGGATTAATCTTAGGAACCTCGTAAAAATTATATTAAGGTTTTTTTTTTTTTTTTTTTTTTTCGTTGATTTTAATATTGATATAGAGCACGAAAGATTTGAAAATATGAATTATTTACACAAAGAGGCCAAATAGGGGATAATAGAAAGTGCCCTGTCAGTGCAAATATGTTATAACTGTACACTTTACTTTAAATTGCTGCTTTTAACCACAATATTAATTTACTGAATTTGGAAGTATTCAGGAATTACATTTTTGCAAAATAAACTAGTATGTTGTGGTCATCACAAAACTTTCTTCTATATAAATCACGTCAATTAAATCCTTTAAATAGTACAAGAAATAACAACGATTTAGCACCAATTCATATCAAAGTATATCTGAATTTGAAGTTGGATGAAAATTCGTGCATTAGTTCTTGAGATAGAGCTATAGCGGAAATTCTAAAAAAATGTAGCATAGCAGCGCCACCTGTTGAGCGATTTACACTAAAAGTAAACAGCACTAAACACTAAGGTATACCTGAATCTGAAGTTTGTTGAAAATCCAAGCATTAGTGCTTGAGAAAAAGCTATTGCGGAAATCGCAAAAAAATACAGCATAGCAGCGCCACCTGTGGAGCGATTTACACCCAAAAATTAAACAGCACTAATTTATACGTCAATTCATGTCAAGGACTAACTAAATCTGAAGTTTGGTGAAAATCCGTGCAATAGTTCTTGAGATACAGCTCTTGTGGAAATCGTGAAAAATGCAGCACAGCAGCGCCAACTATTGGGCGATTTACACCAAAAATTAAACAGCACTAATTTATATCAGGGACTAACTGAATCTGAAGTTTGATGAAAATTCGTGCATTTTTTCTTGAGTTAGAGCTATTGCGATAATCATGAACAATGCAGCATACCAGCGCCACCTGTTGGGCGATTTTCACAAAAAAGTGATCAGCACCAAACTATATCTTGGACTAACTGAATCTGAAGTTTTATCAAAATCCGTGCAGTAGTTCTTGAGATATACCTATTGCAGAAATCGTGAAAAATGCCGCATAGCAGCGCCACCTGTTGGGCGATTTTCACCAAAAACTAATCAGGTCCAGTTTTTATCAAGGTCTAACTAAATATGACGTTTTGTGAAATTCCGTGCATTATTTCTTGAGATAGAGCGCAAACAAAATTTTTGTCACATACAGACTCACAGACAGAGTGACAGAGTGACGGAGTGACAGAGTGACAGAGTGACAGAGTGACAGACAGACTCACAGACAGACATTTTCTAAAAACCATCAAATCGTGTTCTGGGCATTCTAAAACGTATAAATCCGTTGAAAACCGGAAGTCGAAATTTTTCACGAATCCAATACTTTCTTCTTGTAAAGATAGAAGAAAGTAAAAAAATTAACCTACAAATAAATTATTATTATTATTATTATTGTTGTTGTTGTTGTTATTTATACATGTACAACTAACATAACTTTCTCCTTTTTGCATCAAGATTCATGAATTATAATTTTTTTAAGCATATTGTTGCATTATATCGTAATCTGCCGAACAATTAGTTACTTATTTTTAAATTCAAAGTAGAAGCCCCTCAAGCTAAAACTCGAGATTCTTGTAAACATATTTTTAGAGCATATTTTTCCAGAACGGAGTGAATTACCCTGACATAAAAAACAATATTGATAGATCCTATAGTATGGAACAAAAACTGATTATGTTATTGATCACCTGCAAATCTTTCTCCAGTTTTAAGATTGGGATCGAGCCATCTTAGCTCTTATCATCGTATATGGGCAGTTCAGAAAGATATTTGCGAAGGATATGAACTCAATGTAATTTTATTTTTGTATATTATTGTAAAGATATCAAGCCTAGAAGGAGATCGTTCTGTGTGAAAGGGAAAGTGTTAACTTCCTATAATAACTTTTTGTGCATCGATGGGACTCTGTCCTACCAAACTACTGTGGCTTTTTGAGTGCCTTTTATGACTCACGAAAAAACTTATTTAACACTTTGTATCACCTCAATGTAATTTCTGCAACGTACCCAAAAGTGAATTTTACGTATACAGTGGGCTTTAAAATACGATTTTATTTATTGCTGCTATCTTCCAATACAACACTTAAAAGAAATGTTTCATTGAATTCACAACAGACAGCAATAATGATTTCATTTTTGATACTGAAATTTTATTTATCATTTGAGCAGTTTCACATCGTTATTGCTAAAATGAGCTTCGAAAATTTTGTCCAATTAAAAAGGCTGGAGATACACAAATATAGATTTTTTAAAAAGTTTAAAAAGTAATTTTACAATTTTGTATTAAAAAATTGACAATATTTATGAGATTTACATAATTTTCTGTTGTTGCAAAAAAGTTTGTTGTAAAAAAAGTGCCTTTTATTCAATATTTTCTTTTTATGTTTTATGTTCCTTTCTTTTACATGCATAAAATGATGTATCGTAACATCTGATTAAGTATTTTTAAAATGGAAGTTGTTGAGTTACAAGGATTGTTAAAGAAGAACACCACTTATGGAAACGCAGATTGATAGACTCTCATTCATACTGAGGTATCAAGTCACGAATTCAGTAGTATGAGCAGGGCAATGTCTGCTTAGATGCGGTGAAAAGACTAACGGCTGTTTATGAAGATTTCATATAAGCTTTATTAGACTATATAGAAATCGGTGAGAGAATCCGTACGAGGATTTTGCATCACAATGTTTGACATTAATTGCTGATATTTTTGCATTAATTTTTAATTAACTACAATTTTTAATGAAACAGCGATTTTTAACGAAATGAGTGTGTAGGAGTGTAAGATGACAAATGAGGCGGGACAGGCGTATCACTAGTGTAAACATGCGTATCCTCACTTTGAGGAAAGTTATGTGCGTTAGTTCGTTTTCAGTGTGTTTCTCAGAAATGTTTGATCATAACAACGCAAGGAATCGTCATTCCACCGAAGTTTTTCAGCTTCCTCACTAAAATATCTTGAAAGAACAACTCAAGAACTACAAATTCGTAGGAGTGCCATTTATTTTGCAATAGTCTTGGCTACTGGTTAAAAAAGGGTAATTGTCTTCATTTTACTCCATGGCTGAAGACAAATAATTTGAATAGTCCCGCGGTTTGCTCTTTTAAAGTAACAAAACTGGTAATTGAAAATATTCATGATACACTGAAAAAAATTCTGCCACTGGCATCTAGAAAATAAATTACGGCTCTAGAAAAAATAGTTCCATGTTTTCCTTATAAATTCTAGTTCCCTTTGCTAGTTGTCTCTATTAAAATTCAACGGCGTTTTTCTATATTATCGTGGTCAAACATACTTAAAAATCTGCAAAAAAATGCAAACATAAGAAGCGAGTTTTAGTAACTATAATTCTATTTTATGAACTAATTCTAGAAATCAAGTGATAATTTCTCGCAATTTAAACGATTCATAATATAATGTATTGTTTCATCACCTAGAAAACTATAGACTAGAAACTCTAGATCATTTAGGCTATTCAGTTTATTTGTTCACCTTATTTGCATAACTCGGAAATCTATATTTCTAGTTTAGGGATTTAGAAAATGACTACCTATTCGTTCTAGATGAAGGCGGTATATTTTTTCTTTCAATGTATCAGGCAAGATATGGACGAAGTCTCATGCAAACACCAGTTCATAAATAGTGCCTATAAAAAATTGTAGAAGCTTAACTCCGTCATCTTTCCCCTATTATGTAAAGAGCCTGATTAAAAAGTTTTCGTATGAATTCATCATTTAAATTTTGTATGAGCATTGAAAAGAAATGCTGAGATATATATATAAATGTAGTTGATATTGATTCTTAACTGACGAGGTTTATATCTTGTAAAGTTAATAGTTCTTATATTGTGGTGAGATACCTGTTAGTGAAAGGTATTGGTCTTAAAGTAAAAGCTAAAAAAAGTAAAATACCAAATTGTTTCTTGCGATTTTTTTATGTTATAAAGAAAAAGAAACCTGTAATCATGCATATTTTTACAACAACAAATTCTGGAAAAAGGATTGCACATTTTCTTTGCTGTGATATTCATTTTATTTATTTATTTTTTTTTTTTTTTGTATCGTGTAAAATAAAAAAAAACATACATAATATAAATTAAATCAGAGTTTAATCATTCTTTCAAAGCAAAAATGTTATAAAAATACAGAAATTTGGCGGCCAAAGTATGGCGCTTTTCTTATCTTTTTTATATTACCTCGAAAACGTTGCAGTAACACATCGGTTAAAATTTACAGATATCAATTGTGGGTGTTAACACATCGGTTAATATTTACAGATTTCAATTGTTGGTGTTTATTTATTTATTTATTTACATTTATGTATTTCTAAGATGATGGTTTAAACTCATAGTTCTCAACTGGTGATATGCTCCTCCCTTCGGAGGTACGATACACATAAATACAGTAGGAAGTACGAGCCGATGACATATTTCTATATACTACAAAACAAGGCAATAGGAGTAAAATAAAGTCTTCATATATGTACATTCAGCTTCAATGAACAACCGTATTTGTAATTAGTCAATCTCGAGAGAAAAAAACAAAGATTTTTTTAAAAAGAAAACTCATACGTTTTTAGAAGAGCATCTAATTTGTTACATTTTGTACAGTCAGGAAACAGAAATAATTCGTTCTACCTTAGAATTTAGTTGAGTTGGTTCGTCCAAGGGTATCTCAATCGTAACAAAAATGGTATTCAGGAGAGTGACATCTTATCATTTTTGCATAAGACTCTAATAAAAAACTGATTATAGTTTACAAACAAATGTCGTATGTATTTTTTAAATTATGTTAAATATTATTCTCATATAGATGAAATAGTACCGAAAAACTGGTGATAACTCACAATTAAATAATAAAACTTTGTCTTTAACGTCCTAAAACGAACGCACACGCATGACGCGTTTCGGGATGGTATTTTTAACAACTCGTCATCAGCCAATGTAAACACGTGTCCGCGAGGGGACAAGGTAACGAATAAACAGAAGTGGGAGGAGGAGAGCTTACAAGGATTACGACAGGTGGCGTTAGCGGGAAGATAAACACCAATTACAGAGGAAGCACATGCAGAAGAGAAAGGTGTTGCCAAAATGCTATAAAAAGTTAACAGAAAATAAAAGAGTAAAGGAAGAAAAGAAGAAATAAATAAAAGAAAAGAAAAAAATTAGAAAATATATAAAACTAAAGAGAAAAAGCAAGAAAAACATAAGAAAGAAAAGATTTTTATTATTATTATTTTTTTTAAATAAAATGAAAAGAGACAAGAAAAATGGGGAAAGAATTACAAAAGTAATTTCCACTAAAGGAGGCACTTCAGCGTGGAAATTATTTTTGTAATTCTTTCCTCACTTTTCTTGTCTCTTTTCATTTTATTATTAAAAAAAGAAAAAACAAATCTTTTCTTTCTTATGTTTTCCTATATGGTTAAATATCCTTAAAATAAATCCTGAAAACTCCAATAATTTATTTCTTCTGTTTTTACCGTTACTCTGTTATAGTTTGTTAATTTTTCCGTCATTTTGGCCACACTTTTCTCTTCTGCATGTGCTCCTCTGCGATTGGTGTTTACCTTCAGCTAGCGCCACCTGTCGCATTTCTTGTAAGCTCTCCTCTCACTCCTTCTGTTCATTCGTGTCTTTCTTTCCTTACGGACACGTGTTTACTTTGGCTGATGACAGGATTAAAATTTCCAGTCTGAAACCCGTCCTGTGTGTGCTGTTGTTTTAATGGTGATTAATACAAAGTTTTATTATGTAATTATTCTCATATGTTCTTTAAAAAATTGTTTTAATTTTAGTTATACGCAAATGAAAGAGGGAAGTTTTTTCCGAAACAAATGAGATCGCATGTTAATTTAAAATTTTCAAAACCACGCAATTTTTTAAAAATTACTAAAAGCAATGATTTCAATTATTTAATGTTTTAGAATTATACAAAGAATTCGTTTGAGTCGTATTTGAACCTGTAAATGCTTATTTAAATATATATATAATGTGTTTCGAAATTCAATCATCACATTGTTAATGCTGTACTTTATATATGCCAGTATGTGATAAATATATTTACTTAAGAAATATATAAAAGTGACAATTTATTGCATAATGATACACCTTTCGTTGTACAGCATGTTGAACAAAATCCTTTTAATATCTAACATAAAAGATAAAGAACTGATAAGAAATGTTTCTTTCTCTTTTTAAATCCTTTCCACACAAATTAAAAAAAGTGCAATTTAAACTTTTTTTTACAAAAAAGAATTCGTAAAGCTTGACTAGTGTAAAAAGAAAAAAATACTTTTTACAAGAAAATCGTGAACTTGAAACTGTTCTCCTTAAATTCATTTAATGGTGATCCTATCTAAGTCAGAAGTATTTAATCCGCTCAACGAGAAACATTCGACAGAACGCAAGATTTTGCTAATCCCCAAACTTTTCATTTAATAATTCCTTAAAAATTCTATAGCAACGAAATATGTTTTCGGCATGTTACATATTCACATTTATTTATTTTTTTCATTAATTTATAACTTACATATGAAATTCGTTAGTAGCTGATAATTGGATAATGTACAACATATGAAAAGAAGTCACTACTCCATGTTTTACTTCGAAAAACAATTTTTTTTTTTCTGAAACACGCATCATATTTAGAAAAAATAATTTACATTATAGGAAGAAATATTAATTTCCACCGGAAAATATAGTGAAAAAAGACGACAAATTTTAATTTGATTTTCTAGAATACTGGATTTCGAATAGAGGAAAAGGTCCAAATACCGACTACTAGGTGTTCTGAGAACTGAGAGCAGCGCAGCCTAGCGGTGATAGGTAGAATTTGTAACTTTAATTGAGAGAAGAAAGTTACGTAAAGTACGCCACTGAAGTCTGTGTCATTTACAAACAGTAAATGCAAAAGTGTCGAATCTATGTAATCTGGTACATCAAAAGTTTTTCAGATCTGTGTTTCTCATTTTTTTAAAATATACTGATCGTATATTGGCTTGAATTGTTGGTTAAGTTATTTTCTAGACATATTTAGCTCTCAATAGCCACGCGCACAGTATTCGTATTTTATTATATGAATGAGTAATATCGGTTTTAACTTAAACATAGCAGTGGTCCGAATACCGGCTACCTAGAGTGGTCTAAACACTGGCTGGCCGGTATTTGGACCCCTCTCGGTTGCTCTGCTTGAAAGGGAGGAAAATAAATTAATTTAAATAGTTCCATAATTAATAAATTAATTTAAATGTTTCAGAAATAGTCCCCGTCCCATTTCGCAATATGAAAAAAGCAACCATGGGCGTAATTCTTCAGGACCGACACTGGTTACCGGATCACTTTCCAAAAAAGAGCTGTTGAACACTACAAAATTGCCAGTAATAAATGTGAAGAGAAAGAAAAAAAATGACTGAGTAAACCAGGAGAAAGAGGCAGAAATTTGAATTTAATCCTCTCGCTTCGCAACCCGAGATTTCCTTGGGCTTCGTAAAAGTAGCAGATTTGCGCAACCCGAGATTTCCTCGGGGATGCATTTTTTCCGTCTAATTAAACCTCTTTGATTATTCCCACCAGTTATTTTTTTATTGTAAATTATATCTTATTTAATCGGAGCATTTTCCCCGTAAAATTAGAGAAAAACTTTTGTTTTGAAAAACCGGTAACAAAAGAATAAAAATTCTTAAAAGTGTCTCGTCGCGAAGGGGTTAAATACGCAATTTTTGAAGCTATTTTGATAAAACAATTACGCAGCGAGAGGGCTAAAAAAGTGAAAAAGGAAATATTCAAAAGAGGAAGATGATAAATTTGTGTCTTCTGTATGGGTGCTTTCTCTGTGGACAAGAATGGGGGAGGGGATTCTGGGTTCAATGTTAAGGAGGCGATATGTGGGTTGATAGGGACTATACCGACATAGAGAGTGATATTATGCTTTTGATTTTTTCAGATAAAATAATTCTCATTTCAATCAGTAAGTTTTTTTTTGTTTGTTTTACACGTTAAAAAACACAATTAGAAACATAATGGGAAGAAGATTGTGAGAGATGGTCGAAAAGAATTTTAGAAATTTTACAAAAATACATATGTATTAAAAATTGCGTATTTTTTCTGTGCGTAAGAAATGTTATTAACCAATACAATTTATTAAAATAATATTCTTATTGCTTAATAATTGTCATTAGCTCTATTTGTGTGATCTTTTGGAAAAAAAACTTAGGTAACCGATATTTAGACCCCATTTTAAAAACTCAAAATTTGAAGACTTTCGGAATTTTGCTTATTATAAGGAGAAAACGCCTTTTAAACTGATTTTTTTTCTCTAAACAGGTGTAAGACGTGTCAAGGTACCCTGCTGTCACTTTTTATTTTATTAATTTTGAAAATTGTATGATCTAGATTGAAAACAAAAGTGGTAGCCGGTATTTGGACCTTTTCTTCTATTAATTAAAATTGCTTATTAATAAAAACTAATAAAATTAGAGTATACACCAGGTTTTTCAGAGAAACTCGTCGTAATATTTTTGTTATTTATTTATTTATTATTTAAAAAAGTTATATTACATTATTAACTGCCAAAAATAAAATAATTGAGAGGAGTAATCGAATTCAGTAGTTGAGAGTAGAGCATTACCAGTAGCTAAACTAGAGTTTTCCGTGCTTGTTTCATTCTTTGAATCTTACCCCCTCAGAAATATTTGGAGCTGTGCATATATAATGTTATGACTTTAGGGGGGAGACGAGGGGGTCAGGCACATGATATCGTAAGATATCTCTATGGGGAGGGGGTAGCCTTTTGATATCGTTATGATTTTGGTAATCTCTTTTTATTTGTAAACTTGTTATTTATAGTCTATTAGCTTTTTTTAGTCTGTTATGTATTTTTATGAAAATACAAGGTTAATATTAAAATCATTAAATGATTATAAAATTATTTAATTTTAAAATGTGGAATACCCCAACGTTTGATAGTTTTATTCTTCTGTCATATGTGTACGTATATATAATCCGGTGTTCGACAAACCAGGTCCGAAGTACGTTTTAAATTATACTTCTTGTGTGTACTACGTGGAGAAAAGAGAAAAAATGTTGTCTACCTGTTTTGTTGATAAGAAGTTCCGAGCCCCCCTCCGCCATCCTGTGCGGAGGGTAAGTGCAAGAAGACATTTTACTGTTGAATGCATTACGTAATAAAAAGCTAAAAAGTTTTAAACAGTTCCAATTTCTTTTAAGCACTGTTTGATATAAAGTTATTACGTATGTAACAGTGATATTTTATTGACTTCTCTTCATTTGAATCAATAAAGTATGCGAATAATAAATGTTTAGTGATATCTGTATATCACTGAAAACAAAAGAAAAGAATTTCAAAAAGGAAAAAAAAATAGACACTGAAAACGATATCATTACGGAAGGGGGGGGGGGGGGGTCGTGGGATGATAACATATGATATCGTACGTGGGGGAGGGGGTTCAAAATTACCAAAAATTGATAACGTTATATAACTGCAGCTCCTATTTCTGCAATTCACGGAAATTTTCCTAGCAGCACTTCTACCCGGATTTTTCCGTTAATTGATGAATATCCGTACTTTTTTTTCTCTGTTACAGGAGATAAAAGAATTGAAGAAGGTGTGGATAAAATGAAAATAGCTGAGCTTGGAATGGAACCAGCAACCTTAGTGTTATGCGTGCTTTAATCACAAGGCTCGGATTGATCAGTAGTGAAACAGTTTGAAGTAAATATGTTTGCTTCAGTATGTATGTGTGGCTTGATTCATTTCCAAAAAGCTTTGCATTTCAAAGTTAATTTCGGGAAAATTTTGTTTTTAATCAGATTGCGGCTGTAGTTTAAATACTTTAGAATAAATATCGGACAAAAATATCATTATAAATATTTTTATGTAGACTCCTGGATTTAAAATATAAATATTATATATCGAAAGATTTTTTTTTTAGTAAAATCCTTTTATTCCATTTAATATTTTAATTACAATATCTATTTTAAATGTGTGTGTAGAGTACATTTTAAATGCGAATATTTTCTTATAACTTTAAAAAATAACTTGCGAGTAGTACTTTTAAATGAATGAGAAAATTAATTTTCATTTATTTTTAAATTCAAAAACGTTTCTTTTAACTGTAAAAGAAAATCCGTCAATATACATAAATTCGTCCGTAAAATTTTACGGAATAGTTTCATTTTTCTAAGAAAACTGTACAATTTCCGTAAGTGACATTTTGACATTATAAGTCCGTATAAATCCAGTAAGTTTTCCCCTAATTTTAAAGAATATTACTGTATTGCTTTCAAAACAGTACAAGTTACGCAAATGATGTTTTAAAACAGTTGCTTTTGTTTGGAAAGCAAAGTAATTAATCGTTGTATGTATTTGTCTTACACTGGTAATTTTTTTTATTGAAATCCCATTATTGACAAAATATGGCTCTATATTGAAAATATATTCAATGATTTTCCAATAATGGCTAAATAGTATGTTTTATATGAGTTTTCAAGTAAAACCGATAAAAAATTATGGCGCCATCTATAATATGCATTTTAAAACAACTCGCTATTTTTTTTTTTTGTCTTTTTTATATATAAAAGGAAAACGTATTTTTAAGGTACTTAAAAAAATGAAATCTTATTAATGTCGTTGAGAGTATTAAAAAGGAAATGTTATAGTTTATTTTTCATTATGATTTTAAAACAATTTTGACTTATTTATTGCAAGCTAATGTTTTTTTTTTTTTTAAGTTTCTGTTAGGATGTTTAAAAAAGGAAAAATCTATTTTTAATTTTAATATTTTTCAATCTATTCGCTTTAACAGATTCGCACATAAAAATTAAAACATACCTGAAATATAATAATGAAATTATTATAAAATTGACGTTTAACTAAGTTTAATAAGCAATAAAGGAAATTTATTTTAATACCATGTTGTAATTATCTTCATTTGAGTTTACAGTAGATCATCAAACAAATAATTTGAAAAATTTGAAAAAGTACATGTTTGAAAAAAATATGTTGGTATACTTGCAAAACTAAATGCATAAATAAATAAATAAATAAAAATAACATTAAAATAAAATTTTAAAAATCTTACAAAAAAGAAGCAGTCATTACTCTTAATACATTCTTTCATGCCTGTAATATTTTAAAGATTAAAATTTATCTTTTATAAAGCATGAAACTAAAAAGCTAAACAAATTCAAAAATTAAATAAAATTATAATTCAAAATTATAGAGAATTTATGTAAAATACTCAGAATTGAAAATCATACTTAACTGAAAATTATTATATCTACGAAAATACCTTCCTTGTTTAACATGTTAGCCTTTGCTTTATAAAAGGCATCTGAAATAAATAACTATATTTGAGCACGTAGTTTGTGAAGCCGTGGCGTAATCGTTAAGTGCGCTAATATAGAAGAGCACTGTTCACTGGTTCGAATCCCGTCAGGGTAAGTGTTATTAATTTAGTGTTGTTTGAATTAAATTGTTATTTTCTGATCTTAAATAAAGGTATCCTTAAAAAGCGAAGTGTTAAATTCATAAATATGTAAGTTTCTCCTTCTAAAATTATTAAATTGTCTTTGAGATTGAAATTTTTAAAAACGGAAATATGGAAAAAATCGAAAAAAAAAATTGTGAAAAAACGGAATTTTCTCTGGAATTTACGGAAAAAAATTTCCATTAAAAAACGAAGATTGTACTGGGGTTTCGATTGCCAGTACAATTTCCGTATATTAACGAATTTTTTTTTACATTGTTGTTTTGGTGTTTTTTATTTGTTTGTTTTTTATTTTTTTTATAAAATAAAAAATCTTAATTTATAGATTTGTTGGGTTTTCATTTGAAAAATAAATTCGGACTTTAGTATTCATAGTATAGATCCTATACGCATGGGAGCTAGGAATGAACGGAATTTCTCCCTATTTTTCAGACTTTGGAAAAGAATTTGTGGATAAAACATAATATTTTCTTGGAGTACGAAAAATATCTGTTAAGTCGTTGGAAATAATTTAGTGTATATAGAAGAATTTTTCTGGCAGTGAAGCGCATACATATAAATGTAACTCATGTAGCGCACTACACTTTGATCGGGTTTTGATATGTTATAATGTGCGAAGTAAGAAATGTATATGTTTCCATGACAACTCAAACGAGAGGGCGTTCACTACAGTTTTGCGCTGTGTATGTGTCATGCGCGTGTGGTTGGTATGGTTGCTGCGCGAACGTCATATTCAAAATGGCAACTGGACAGCAGAAAGCGTTTTGTGTACTAGAATTTTCAAAGTGTGAATCGCTTATAACCGTTCAGAGAGCATTCCGGAAGGCATACAAATTCAAACCACCACCCAACAAAGCATTCTGCGCTGGTATCGACAGTCCAAAGAATTCGGTTCTTTGAATTGATTGTTTATGTAAAGGCAAATGTTCCGGCCGACCAAGCATTACTGAAGAAACAGTGAACAGAGTTAGAGAGAGTTTCATCTGTAGTCCCAAGAAATCAACAAATCGCGCTAGCCGCGAACTTTCCATTCCACAGCCAACTGTGTGGAAAATTTCTGCTGTCCAATCGCCATTTTGAATATGACGCTCGCGCAGCAACTATGGCAACCACACGCGCATGACACGTACGCAGCTCGAAACTGTAGTTAACGCCCCATGGAGGAAAGAGATAGATGGATTTGCAGTATGCCGTTAAAAAGGTTTGCAATATGAAACAATTTATCGCTCAAATTTAAAAGTCCAAGAAAGCCCAAACAACACAAGCACGTGGGAGGGATTTTGTATTAATAAGGCGAATTCAAAGAAGTGAATTACAGCTTAAGTATATTTCAGGAAAAAAATTTTTAAAGGGTCTTTGTTGTGTTGTTATTTATTAAAATAAATGTTTGCTTTTAAAATAATTGGAATTGGAAAATTAACAATAATAAAATGTCAAAATAAGATTAAATAAAATATTGAAAACATTTGATAAGAACTAAAAATTGTATTTTTGAAAGTTTTCTTTCTTTAACCCTTTCCAACATAGATGAAAAATGTTTGTGTTCGGTTTGTATGGCCTTCTGGCCGAGCTCTAACTCTTGTAAATATACTGGGATCACCCTGCATTTTTTATATGTTATTGACGTTTACTATAGCGTGATCACTATTGAAAAAAAAAAACAAATGTGTGCCATTTATAGTTCATTTGCATGGGCGGTAAAAAGTATTCTATTACATTACGGTCAATGGGAAATATCGTTTCAAGTGCATTTTAATGATGCTAGACAATTTAAAACATAAAGAAATTGATATTCATTTATAAAGTGCAGTAAAACATGCATTTTGTAGAATATGGGGTTTGCAAAGCATTTATTATTCATTTACAGGGACACACAAAAGAATTCCGTTACATAATGATATAGGGGGGGGGGGACTGTTTACAGCGATATTATGTTACTGAAATATAATGGAATAGACATAAATGACTCAGATTTACTACAATGTACTTGCTGTGAAATATGATGTGCATAGTATTTATCGTTAATTTACAAGGACACACAAAAGATTCGGATACAGTACTGTATCTAAAGTACTTATCAGAATGTGATACAAATTTTGTGGGCGCTCTATCATAAGAACTAATGCACGGAATTTAATAAAAATTTATATTCATGTAGTCCCTAATATAAATTTGTGATGATTAGTTTTTGGTGTAAATCGCCTAACAGGTGGCGCTGCTATGCTGCATTTTTCGCGATTTCAGCAATAGCTGTATCTCAAGAACTAATACACGGATATTCATCAAACTTCAGGTTCAGTTGGTGCTTATTACGTTTTGGTGTAAATCGCCCAGCAGGTGGCGCTGCCATGCTGCATTTTGTAAGTTTTGCACGATTTCCGCATAGCTCTATTTCAAGAACTGATGCACGGATTTTCATCAAACTTCAGATCCAGTTAGTCCTTGATATGACTTGGTGCTGATTGCGTGTTGGCATAAATCGCCCATCAGTTGGCGCTGTTGTGCTGCATTTTCCACGATTTCCGCAATAGTTCTATCAAGAACTAATGCACGAATTTTCATCTAACTTCAGAGTTAGATGTTAACACAAGTTGTTGCTGATAGATTTTGGTGTTAATTGCCCAATAGGTGGCGCTGCTCCGCTAGAATTTTCAAGATTTTTGCAATAGCTCTATTTCAAAAACTAATGCACGGATTCTCCCCAAACTTCAGATTCAGTTTGACGTTGACATATGTTGTTGTTTGGTGGTTTTGGTGCATCATAGGTTTTGGTGTAAAGCACCAAATAGGTGGTGCTGCTAGGCTGCAGTTTGCTGGATTTACACGATTTCAGCGATAGCCATATCTCAAGAACTAATGCACGGAATTTCATATCTTTAGAATCCTCATGATGGGTATAGATTGCCATTTAATTTTGGCAGTGTGATAGCGAATTTTGAAGTATTAACATGTATGAGATAGAAGAAAGTTTTGGGAATGGCATAGATGGAAGTTTTATTTTTCTTTTGGTATCAATTTTCTGAAAAGAAAAAGTTATCCTTGAGAAATGCATAACAATTTTGTGAAAAATAGAACTTTGTATCAAAAGGTCAAGACCAATTACTCAAATGCGAGCCAAGCATTTATTGATAATAATTTCATTCTTACAGCTAAAATTTTCCTGTCAGGGAACTTATTTTTTTGCAAATAATAATATGTTTCAAAACTCAAGTAATTCAAACTGATTAATGGAGTTTCTTTGATGGAATGAAATTTTGTGATTGCGCTTCAAATAGGTCCCCATTTTTGACTGTATCAATCGCTACTAATTTAGATAAACGTCTTTATTTGTTTTTAACAGCATATTAATAATTGCATGTAAACTGATAAAATATAATGATGAAAGCATTCTTTTAAAATTATGTATGAAAATTTAAATTACAAATATTAATCGAAAATCTAGATTTTCAAGTGCAAACGATTTTCGGACAATAACGAAAGAATGTTACCCTTTCAAGTAAAATCTTAAAAGACGCTTCTGATATTTATATTTAAAATACATATGATTAAATAATCAAATAATTCTGTGAAGTGATATATTAGTATCTTTGATACATTCTGATCTAGTACTACATCCTATAACAGCGCATAAGTCATCTTTTATCGAAATTTTAATCATATCTTGAAAAACAATTTCCGACGGTACAAAATGAAATCAAAGAAATACAGGTTTAAACCGGTTTGAACTGATCGGCGTGTCAAAGCATGTGGTTTTGTTTGGGCTTTCTGTAGCGGATTTTAGGGTTACTTTTTTGGCGTCACCCCCAACCATCTTACTGCACCTCCATCTATCTCATTCCTCCATGTTAACGTCCTCTTAATGTTGTAATGTATCAAAACACGATGATTCATCTGTAAAAACCATGTATAATATTTTCGTAAAGCTTCTTGCTAGATAAATAGAGATTTGCCTTTATTTACAGCGTATGGATGACCCGTATTGAACTATTATCTATAATTAGTAAGTAAATATGTGGATAATGGGATTAAAGATAGACCATTTTTTTTAATTATCTTTTCTTTAAAAAATAATATTTTAAGTTTTGTTTTCGCTTGCTTGTTAGTATAAATATTTTTTTAGTTTTTTTGGAAAGATAATAATAAGCAAAATTTTTTATAGTTATGAATAACGCGCAAAATATTGACTATTCAATATATCGGGCGAAATTCATAAATGCAAAAATTATATGCGTATATCATTTCACCGATGCTGGGTTTATTGTCACCCCATGTTTCTCACAGGTTTGTGATTCATGAAGATATTCCATCTTGCGCTGCGGATTCAGCCTTGCAACATATAAGAGTGAGGGAAGACATGCTGAGTATCGTCCGAGTGGCTCAGTTGGTAGAACGTTGGTGCACTATGCTAATGTCCCGGGTTCGTATCTCGTCTTGAAAACTTTTTAACTCCATTCGCTATATGCTTAGTTAGCCATGGGAATTCATGCAATTAAAATTTTCATAATAATATATTCAATATTTTAAATAAGAAGTACAAGGACATGTACAGTAACAAATTATCATATTCAAAGACTCGTTGAATTGGTTGTATTGTTAAATTAAAAGAAAAGAAATTCTATATATCTTCAACGTAAGCGATTTTTTGTCTTTGCAGTTTAATTCATCACAAATATAACAATGCAGTATTAAACTTTTTCTGTCTCAGACAGAGATAGATTCCATATTTCGTATAATAATTTGTATGGAAAATATTTCAAAGATATCAATCTTTTAATGTAGATAAAAAGAGTGGATTCAATATAAAGAAGTTCACTACATAACTTGTCATGAAAATAGGAAAAACGTATAAATTGAAAGCAATATAAAGCATTTATTTTATTCTTCCTTCTTTCTGTTCGAATACTTTTAAGCTGATTAAAATTATGTAATATTTTTATTCACGTATACTAGTAAGAATATATTAGAAAAGATTAAAAGGACTTTTTTGTAACGTGTAAATTAAAATTATTGTTTTAACCATTTGCACTTTGAAAAATGAAATGGATTCCCGTGCATACGCTTTGTTGTATTAAAAGATTAAAAACCTTTTTTCAATTTATTTCGGAAATTCTGTAGTAAAAATATAGACATGTATAAATTTCAAAATATCTATATGTATATTTGAAGGAAAGTCTTTGTTATTTACAAAATCTTTTGAAGTTTTTTATTTTAAAGTCCACATATTTTTAATTAATTTTAAAATGAAAAAAAAAATGTATGTCTTATAAACACAAGTGAACTGCATCGGTTACGCAAGACCTACAGAAGAATTTTTAAAAAAGTTTAGAAGATTTGAAGAAGCGAAGTTAAGTAATTTTCCAGAACAGAAGCAAAATATGATCAACAGAAGAACTAATTGAAGTCTACTAATTGATTTCAAATGTTCGTTTTAAATTATCAAGATAACAGTAGTCAATACCAAATTTAGAAATTTTTTTAGTGTATTTCATCTGATCATTTTGTGAAACTAGCATCGTTTTCCTACCGTTTCCCTCCTTTCTTGAGATACAGAACACATCATCGCATGTGCTATTATCTCCTTCAACTATTTTATAAAATTGTTGTGAAATGGCATCAACAAAATTATTATTGACGCCGCCAAGAGGTTGATCCCTCGTGGTAGGCATGTTTTCAGGTGCTTCTAGAATGACAACCTCGCGAACCTTAAAAGGGAACGTAACGAGCTTAGTGATAAAGCACAGGAAACACAAGATCCTCAGATTGTAATCGATTGGAGAAGAAGCAATGCGGACATGAAGAGAAAGATCAATGGGGCCAAAGCAAGCGGCTGTTTATAAATTCATCTCCAAAGTAAATTATAAAACAGATGCATTGAAAACCTATAAATTTATGAACAGTCTTTGCTAAAAAAATCGTAAGACGACAAAGGAGTCAATGATGCTAAACAATAAGATATTATGTAATGATGAACATATTTCAAATGCCTTTGTAAAACTTTTTGCCTCAAGACAAAGGAAATCAGGCTTCATGAAACATCGAGACAAACTTGCTAAGAGATTAGTGTTCTGGTCAAAACTGTTGATGACTCTGCTAAGGATTTGTGCAACAATATTTTTACTGAGTTTGAGCTTGAATTAGCTATCTCCCAGATGAAATTGGGTAAGTGTCCCGGTCCTGACATAATTTTTGCCGGATTCATATACTGGAGGGAAAGCAAGAAAGATGCTCCTGAGGCTTTTTAATAAAATTTCGAATGAAACTGATGCTGTTCCATCTTTGTGGGAAAAGGCTACAATCATCCCTTTCTTAAAGAAAAACAAACCAGCTTCCGATTTTAACAGTTATCGTCCGATTTCTTTGACTTGCATTCCTGCAAAATTAATGGAGAGACTTGTTATCAATAGCTTGAAATGGCATCTCGAATCGAAGGGAATTCTGCATTATGCGCAAGGTGGTTTTAGGAAAGACCGCTCAACTGAGGAACTTGTCACCAACTTTTCTCAGAATATTAAGGATAATCTTGATAAGGGCAACATTGTGTGTGCTGTTTTCGCGGATTTCAAAGGAGCTTATGATACTGTTTGGAAATCTAAGCTCATATATAAACTATCTACTAAATATATATCAGAAAATATGCTGCGGTGGTTCAGTGACTTTCTCGATCAGAGTCTTATAAATATCCGATATGGAACCGCACAGTCTAGTATTAGGACTCTGCAAACTGGTCTACTTCAGGGAGCTGTGTCAAGTTGTTTGATGTTCAATATGTATGTTGATGACCTGATACTCTCTTTGATTGATGGTGATATAAGTGTTCTTATGTATGCTGACGATCTTGTTTTATGGACATCTAGCCTTCAAAACAAGGCAAAAGAGAAACTTGAAATTTCCTTGAATAACGTCATGTCCAGACTCCATTCCTGGCGTTTAGAAAACAATATGATTGTTTACACGGAGAAAACAACATATCAGACTTTTTCATTGTGCCACCAACCATTACAACTACATTTATCTTATAACAATATAGCCCTCCCGACTAGTGAGAGTACCAGGTATCTGGGAGTGACTTTCGACCGTAAACTCACTTGAAAATTATACATTGATGACATCAAGCAACAGGTTGAGAAGCGTATGATACTGCTTAAGCGCCTGGCAAGAGTTAGATGGGATTGTACTATCACAACTCTACTTGCTACCTATAAGACCTGTATAAAACCTGTTATGACTTATTGTAACGTCCCTCTTATTACTTTATATGTGGGAAGTGTTGATAGACTGGAACGACTACAAAACAATGCACTCCGTCTTGTCACCGGTGCTGTCAAGTCTACACCAATTGACCCACTTCTATTGCATATTAATGAAATCTCTATGCAATATGAAATAAATAAATCAGCTTTGAATCATTACCAGAAATTAATTAGCCTACCTCATGGTGATATGTGGGTCAAATCTGGACCACGCAGGCTGAAAACTCAAGGTGGTTTTCTGCAAGCTGTATTAAAAGAGATGGATGGACTTGAAATTCCATCCCGGATTGAACCTTTGTTGCCTCCCATAAATCCTTCGGAGGCTAGCAGAATACCATATCACATGGACCTTATGACTCTGTCTCAAAATCAAATAATTGCACTGCAGCCTTGTTTTCCGCGGGGATGGAGACTATTTAAAATCGCTTTCCTCTTGAAACATGGCTACACATATATACTGATGGTTCAAAGCTTGAGATGGATGGTGTGGCCGGAGCAGGTATTCATTGTGAACATTTCTCTCATTATCTTTCGTTGGGAAAGGGCGGTACCGCTTTTGATGGTGAGGTTGAGGCAATCAAAGTAGCCCTGGTTCAACTAGATGCTCGTTGATCATTTTATCTATATAAATACACATATAAATATTTATGGAAATGTGCCAGCATTATCTTTTATTTTTTTTAATATAAAAAATAATTGAGAATTGATAATTGCAAACATATATTACAATAGCAAATTTAAAAAGAATAAGTGGAATATGAACGTCACCAGCACATTTACTCTAAAAAATAATACACCCATAAATAAATTATTAAAAACCAAATTCCCAGCTAAATATTTTATTAAAGCAAAAAGTGTTTGTTAAATAATGAGACTTATATTATAAAAATAGTTCAAGCATGTATGCATTAAATTATATTTTTGAATATTATGTTGTGTCAAGATACATTTATAAGGTCATATAGAAGGTATGATTTGTGTCTATAAATATACACTGGTTATCAAAAATTAAGGGAAAGTCTCAAAATGTTAATTCTCCAATACGCGAACACTCAAAAAGAAATAATATAATTCGAGTAATTACTATCTCTACAACACAGCTAGCCCATATAACACCTCATTCATGTCACACATGGTCACAAGTGTCACAGTCACTACACTGAAGCAAAAAAATAAGAAATGCCATACATCTCATTATGAGTCTCAAATGATCACTATATGTGACTCCACTGAGAAGTCAATGTGACTGCTGCTTTGTGACGAGTCACCAGGTGACTTTACAATGTAGTTAAATTGTGACTCTCATGTGACTGTCCTTTTTAGGCTCAATTTCATAGTGATCATGAACGTTGCATTATGATAAGTCACCAAATAATAACATATTATAGTCACATGGAGACTTTTCCCTAAAGAGCACAATGGTGACTTCACAGTAGTCTCTCTGTCACCTGAAAGTCATCATGTGACTTTAATGTGACATTATTTGGTAACTTATCACAATGTAGCGTTCACGATGACTTTGAAATTGAGTCTACAGATGACAGTCACATGAGAGTCACAATGTAACTACATTGTAAAATCACATGGTGACTTGTCACAAAGCGGCAGTCACAGTGACGTCTCGGTGGAGTCACATATAGTGATCATTTGAGACTCATAATGAGATGTATGGAATTTCCTATTTTTTTGCTTGACCGTAGTGACTGTGACACGAATGAGATGTTATATGGGCTAGCTGCATTGTAGAGATAGTAATTACTGGAATTATATTATTTCCTTTTGAGTGTTCGCGTATTTGAAAATTAGCATTTTGTGACTTTTCCTTAATTTTTGATAACCAGCGTAGTTCACATCTATTCAAATCTTGATTAAGCAGAAACATTAATTACATTATTTTCAATGGCACCAACAAAGTCACGATCATGTTTTTGAGAACAGAAATAATAACGAATATTTATCGTGCACTAGAGGAAAATAAACCTATAGATTGAAAATTCTGCTTAGATATTATTGAGATAAAGTTTCATTTCAAATATAGAGATTAAAAATAGGGATTTATTTTAACAGTGACCATTTCATAGAATATTGGTTAGAATCCCCTCAACGGTAGCAAGATAGCATCCCTTGCCTGAGTACATCACCTCAAAAGAGCAGAAAAGTAACTTCTATCAAGCACGAGACTAACGATATATACAGGCTGCTGCACAACCTCTTGGATTGTAGTGGAATAGTAACTCACTTATAAAGAGTCTCTAATGTTTTCAATAGGTGAACGTGATGTGAAAAAATTAACCTGTATGCGTGGCAGAGACCTCTATACTTTATTTTACTCTAATTTTCCGAGGTGTGTTTGGATCTTTAAAATTTAAGGTTTCATGTTTAGGCTGTAGTTGTATGCAAATTAGGCTACGTCGCTTAATCTTCAGCGTAAAGAAGCTGAAGCGAAAGTTTCTGTCTTCGGATTTGGGTAGAGTCCTACCTCAATGGAGATTAAGGACTGCGTTGGAGGATTGAAAAAGGAATCTGTGACACGTGAAAGTGAAACTGGAGCTCGTGATATAAGCACTGCGAGTTGGTAAGATATTTTGAAATCTAGTTTGAGTAAATAAAAGTTTGTTTTGATAACCATGGGTTGTTAATGAGATTACGTTGAAGTTCTGATTAATGTTTAATTTGCAACTCAGAGTAGAACATTAGTATGGAAAAGTTGTTAACTATTTGGACTATCGAAGAGTTTTATGTAACTTGAATCTTTGATATTTCTTAGATATCGAGTTAGTAAGTGATCTTGATTACTCGTCGCGTGATCTGGGCCAAATTTTTCAAGGGACTCTATCACACTCCTGCCAAATTTGCTTAAATAAAGGTGTTTTAAACTTTAAATTTGAATATGACTGAATTTGTTTTGTAGCGATCTTGCCTTGTCAGTTACAAAGTTATATCACTAGAGTCACGTGACTCTCTTTTCGTGTATTTGCAATCGTGGATCACTTAATCTTTCTTTCAAATAAACAGCAGATTGAAATTAACCGGGCATGCAGTGTTCAATACTCTATAATAATTGTAAAAAAATAGTTTTAATTTTAAGATCGGTATTTTATGCTAAGGGAGTATGTGTTTTATTCACTAGAATAAATAGATTTTAATTGTTTTATTTAAAATTTTTTATTCCCCATAATCTGTAGATTATCCCTGTAAAACGATTTCGCCGAAACCGAAGTCCTATTATAGTTATTTTGTGCTTTAGAGCAACGCGTCTGCAGGCTTAAATCGTTTTGCAACAATATAAACACATTTTACGCAAAGTGACATTTACAAATTGGGCGTGATCAGAATAAAACAAACTATTAAACCGATCATGGTTTGTTTTTTTAACATTAAAGCTAATATAATTTATTGGAGCTTGGGCCAATTTCAGCTATTTTTATAAAAAATAAACATCTTTAGAAGCACGCCAAAGTGCCAAAGCCATTGTAGATTTTCAACTTTTTGACCTCAAAGTGCTTGAAGTTCCAGACAATATTATCTATTTTCCTAATTAACGAAAATTAATTGCTTGCGAATCTAGAGAACTATAGGATTCCGCTCGATTGAAAGAGCACGGCTAGCACGCTAGGACATAAACCCATGCTGCTCGAGCCATCGGTTTTTTATTTTAAAAAGTTAAATGTGCTTCAAATGGCAATGAATAACATGCAAAAAAGGGAGCTAAAATATCCAGAAAATAAATTGCTATAAAACACCCTTTTTCGACCTTTTGTAGCCAAATTGAAAGAGCACGGCTAGCACGCTTGGACATCCACTAACGCTGTTCGATCCGCGCCATCGATTTTTTATTTAAAAAAATTAAATGTTCTTCAAATGATAATGAATAACATGCAAGAAATGGGAGTTAAAATATCCATTTCTATTTAAGAAAAAAATTGCTATAAAACATCCTTTTTCGACCTTGTGTAGTAAAATTGAAATAGCACGGCTAGCATGCTAGGACATCCACCCACTCTGCTCGAGCAACACCATCGATTTTTTATTTTAAAAATATTAAATGTTCTTCAAATGATAATGAAAAACTTGCAAAAAACGGGAGCTAAAATATCCATTCGTATAGAAAAAAATTGCTGTAAAACACCCTTTTTCGACCTTTTGTAGTCAAATTTCCCCTTAACCCTTTCAGGGTCGGGAGTCACACGACGTGACTACTTAGTTTTAATTCTAAATCTAACAAACGGCGCTAAAAATATTTTAATAAAATTTTGCTTCTATAATGAAAGTGTAGAAAAGCATATCTTCCATTTTCCAAGAAATTATTTTGTAAATCCTGGTGTCAGTCAATTGCATCATCATTTTACGAAGAGAATTTTCGTTCTTCTGTAAATTGAAGTCATTAAGCAGCTCTATAGCTTAAAATTACCCAGATTCATTTTTGATGACACAATAATTGTTGAAAACACTAAAAACTTCCATGCCCACAGAACAAGTCTATTTTAATAATTTTTATTTTAAGAATATGAAATTGAAATACAGCTATACAAAATCTGTAATTTAATTTTACAAAATTACAAAATTAAAATTAATATTTCTTAAGATGATACTCTGTGACCTATCCTTCATCCGTTTGGTGTTAAAACCAGGTGGTGGAAAAATTTTAGAAGAAATAATTCTTTTTACACAGAAAACCCGGGATACGTCAAAAGAGGATATAATATTTCAAAGTTAAATAAAGAAAGGACTAAAAAGAAGTTCTTTTTTCTAAAGTGATACTGGCTTCGAAGGCTTCAGAGTTTTTATTGCTTTAAAGAAAAAAAAAATAACTATTATATTGAGCAAATATATATACAGATATTGTTAACTTTCTTTTAATATTTTGATTTAGGTAATGAAATAGTTATGTTTAATTTTGTTAATATTAACTGCTTATATTAACTGCTAATATAATTGCTGAATATTGTTAATGTTTTTTGTAATGATAATTAAAATTGCGTTAAAATTGACTTATATGATATTTTATTTAAAAGTGATATAGACCAAAATAAGTCGAGTTAGATCAACTAATAGTTTCATTCACATTGCAAAATTAATTTTTGTGCTATTTAAAAGTGTTTTTTGTTTTTATGAGCTGACTACTTTTAGGAAATACCCAACCTTTTTACAATTTTCATAATAATAAAAATAAACAATATTTTAGAATTTTGTTTTTAAAAGATCCGCTTTATAAGGCGTATTCCATAAACGGTGTCGTCTGATTGCTGTAGAGTGATTTATCCAGCTACTAAAAATTATATTTGTTGCACAATGAAGCACAGAAGCATGCGATAAATAAAAAGTATATAAAGTTAAAAATGCTATAAAAAGTGATAGAAAATCTTTATTGAGATTGACGATCATTTCGTTGCACAAACGGCAACATTTTCAAAATCATTCAACGATAGAAAATATTTTCACATAATTTAAAAAACAATAAACATAGTAAACAATGTCACGCGACATGATGCATAATGAAAATCATTGTAAACATAAAATTAATTTAAAAGATTAGATTAGCTATTGGATTAGCTTTAGATTAGATTAGATTCTATTAAAGATTAGATTAGCTAATAATCTAATCTTTTAAATTAATTTTATGTTTACAATGTTTTTCATTATGCATCATGTCGCGTGACATTGTTTACTATGTTTATTGTTTTTTAAATTATGTGAAAATATTTTCTATCGTTGAATGATTTTGAAAATGTTGCCGTTTGTGCAACGAAACGATCGTCAATCTTAATAAAGATTTTCTATCACTTTTTATAGCATTTTTAACTTTATCTGTTTATAAGTGATTATTATACATGTGTTTATAAAAAGTATATGTTAAAATATAATTTTGAGCTGACAATTGTTAGTAATGCTGAGCATCTTTCAGTCCGAATTCTGTATACAACTGTGATATAAAGGTGTTGCCAACACTGATGATTCCCCGTATTCTCATACAGCTAATTTGAATTTATTGTGTCACAAATATTAGAACATTCTCTATTTAATTTACATTTGCATTAGACATTAACGTCGAAATATGGGTTTAATTTCGTAATCGAAAAGTTCCGAAGAAGACAACATAAATCAAACCGATTAAATATATGACCATTGAGAGTTATTTAGAGCGTTTGTTATTCATATGTAGTATACTTTTGATAACGCTTTCTTTTCCTAACTTAAGAAACATCCCGCAAGCTGAAAAAAATGGTCAACAGCAGTTTTTTGAATTTGTTGTCTGTACACTGACATATACCGCCTTCATCTAGAATGAATAGGTACGAATAGGTAGTCATTTTCTAAATCCCTAAACTACAAATGTAGATTTCCGAGTTATGCGAATCAGGTAAACAAATAAACTAAGTAGACGAAATGATCGTGGAATTCTAGTCTATAGTTTTCTATGAAAAAATACATTATATTACGAATCGTTTGAACTGCGGGAAATTATCAATCGATTTTTAGAATTAGTTCATAAAGTAGAATTATAGTTACTAAACCTCACTTCTTGTGTTCGCATTTATTTGCAGAGATTTTTATGTAAGTTTGACCACGACACTATAGAAAGACGCCCTTGAATTTTAACATGTATAACTAGAACTCTCTAGCAAAGGGAACTAGAATTTATTAGGATGTCATCGGACTATTCTTTCTAGAGCCACAATTTATTTTCTAGATACCAGTGGCAGAATTTTCGTGTATAGTTGCGAATATTATAATTGCGAATACAGTATGACTTCAAAAATCTGGCATTAAGAAATCCGGCATCGAAACCATCTTTTCTCTTCCTTTTTTTACAGTTACAAGTAATGGGAGAAGAAATATAGCAATTATTTATGAATTAAAAACATCAAGATCGAAATTAAAAATGCAAAAAAAGAATATTTGACTTTTTTTTTCATTTGCCAGAGGCGATTATTTTCTGAACAAATTTTTTGGGAGCTGCACTGTTGCTTAGCAACGGGAACAACTTTGGCGAATGCTTGGCACAATATATGGCCGAAACGAATTTTCGTCAATGGCAACTTCATCAATGATGAAGAAGAATATTCAGGCTTTCAAATTTGCCGTGAAAAGACCGCAATTTATGAGCTGATTGAACACACAAACTATGAAATGCATTAAGTGTCGAAAATAGGGATATAGATGATTGGCTAAGCATTGACGAAAGTGTATCAACAAGAACAATTTAACGCAAAGCTAGATCACTGACGTTGTGCTAAATAGAATGGCTAGTAATGCTAGTAGCAGATCAGAAGACGAGGATGATCAACCGGTAGATGAAAAGGCGTCACTAGAAAAATTCATAAATTTGATTGGAGTGTATGCTTCAGAGAAACAAGACAGTATCTCTGAAATAGATATTCTTCATTTGCATAAAATAAAATAATTTTTTTTTTTTTAAGAACGGCCAACACAAATTAAGCAAACAAAATTGACATCGATGTTTCCAAAATTTTAAGAGAAAAAATAATTTCACTCTTTATTAGATTTTTTTTGTTTTTCTGTAACAGAAAATATCAATTAATTTTTTTTAAATATTTAAATTTCTCTTTTTCTTACATAATTATCCCTTAATAATGATTAAATTATGGCTAATGCACCATTTAGAATATAGAACTACTTTTGATAGTCCTAGTTACTACTTTGAATACTCCTTCAATAATCCGGCATTGTCTCAGTACCGATGATGCCGGATATTTGAAGTTATACTGTATTATAAAATCTACGAATTTTAATAATTCGTTTCCTCTTATCGGATAGTTTAAGCAATTTATTCAAGGCACGAATACGTAAACAAACGAAAATGGACATGAAACATTATGTTTTCCTAAATCTTCTAAAGTCACTTTTGGTATAATTGACAAATAGGTATTAGTTATAGCTGTCAAATAGGAATTGTTTATAACTGACAATTAGGTATTGGTTATAATTGACAAATATGTATTGGTTATAATTGACAAGTAGCTATAGATTACAATTCATGACACATATATATTTATTTCTGAAATTGCAGATATTTCTAACAAACACTTAAAATTGATTATAAATCATTGTATTTACGAAAGTTTTATTTAATCCGTTCTTTATTATTTTTTATACTTATTATCTATATTATCTTTTATACTTCTATAGCTAATTATGGAATTATCAGTCATGTACTAGACAGTTGGTTTTGATTTTGAAAAACAATGATTTTAATTATTATAGTACATGCCTTAAAATATTATAAGCCATTATGCACCGTATAATTGAAACATTAAATGAATACTTAAACTCGTTTTTTCAAATTCAATAGCTGAATCTTTAATGCGGTACTTTCAGAAAATCAATAAATGAAACAAATATTTGAGGAAAAATATATCAGAAAGACAGTTTATTTCATAATTATACATTTTAGCAGTTAAGGAAGTTTTGCAAAAATTTTTTGTAAACAGAATTTTCTTAAATAAAACAACAGATATGTTTATCTCTGTACCTAAATCATTTTTACTCATCCGTGTTGTATAACAGTTACAAATAATTTGAAGTAAACTTTTTTATTTATAAATAATTATTAAAACGAAATTAAGAAAATAATAAAGATATATATGTTACAATATTAGATCTATCTCCACGATTTCCCTGTACTTTTCTAAATTACTTAACTATATTCACTAAATTCTTATTCTTAAATAATCTCTATCATTAATTCTGCTAAATTCCCTTTAATTTAAAGTCTCGTTAGTCTAATTGACTTAATTATTACGCTTTTGGTATTCTTAAATTAAATGTTCCATTTCCGATCTTTCGCATTTTAGAATGTTCTTTGGTAGCCATTTTTATTTTTATTCCAGCCGAGTTGTCACGTAATCAACCAAACTCAATGGTTTTAAGCAACTTTATCATATTTATTTTATTTTATTTCTTTATACAATTTTGATGTTGTTGGGAACAATATTTTTATGTTTGGTAGAATTCTTTTGTATTCCAAAGATGTACACAAACAGTTGATCGAGCTTAACTATAAAATTCTTCTTCAGAAAATAGAAAACAACGCAGACGATTTGGATGAAGAATGTGAAGTAGCTGATAGTTATGTGCCACAATTTCTTGAAACACAGGTTAGTGTTTATGAATTAATTAATGTATTTTCTAATGATATAGATAACAGTTCTAGTATTAGTGAAGCTAATATTAAAAGGAAGTTTAAACTTCCGAAACATGAACTGTATAAATTTGATGGGGAAATAAAAAACTGGTTACAATTCTGGTGCCAGTTCGAAAAAATACACGAAGATTCGGATATAGTTTCGTCTGATAAATTTCAATATCTTATTCAGGTTACATTAAAAGGCTCTAGGGCCAGAGAAATCGTAGAATCGTTCCCGCCAACCGGCGATAATTACGCCAAGGTAATTGATAGTTTGAAATCTAGATTTGGTAGGGAAGATCTGTTAGTAGAAGTATATATCCGAGAGTTATTAAAATTAGTTTTGAAGAATTCGTCTTCAGGAAATAACTCTAGTTCCATGTGTTCACTCTATGATAGTTTAGAATCTCATATTAGAGCTCTTGAAGCTCTGAATGTCACTACAGAAAAGTGTGCCGCTATGTTATACCCCTTAGTAGAATCATGCATGCCAGAAGAATTTTTAAGGGCATGACAAAGAAGTTCTAAGTTTATAGATGGCGCGGAACCTAAAAATAGGTTAGATAATTTAATGGAATTCTTAAAATCTGAAGTAGAGTTGGAAGAAAGAATTAATTTAGACTTATCTGGATTTGAACAAAAACCTAAGATTAAAAAACAGGGTATTTCAGTAGAAGAACGAATATCTACCGCTGCTGGTTTGTTATCCACCAGTCCGGCGTTCGTTAAAAGTTGTGTTTTTTGTAACGGACAGCACGAAAGTTTTAACTGCTTTAACGCACAGAAAATAAATTTGGTTAATAAACAGAAGATTTTAAACAAAAGGCCTGTTGCTTTAAATGTTTTAAACGAGGGCACTGCTCAAATAAGTGTAAAGCATTCATAAGATGTTTAGTTTGTAATAAAAAACATGCTACACTGATGTGTCCAGAAATATTCTCAAATAAAAACGTTTCGAAAGGTCATATTGATTAAAGGGATAAAAAAAAAGAGAAAACAGAACCATCTACACAGAAAACATCTAAACAGAACGCTGTTAATTTATCGAGTTTATCCCATAGTCCAAAGGTAATTTTGCAAACTTTGGTAGTGAAATTAAAAGGGCCTCATTCATGTTCATATGTTCGAACGTTGATCGATACAGGTACAGAGAAGTCTTATATTTTAAAACGCACCGCTGAAAATATGGATTACGAACCATTGAGAGAAGAACTAGTTACCCATTCTTTGTTTGGGGGAAAGAAAACTAGTAGAACCAAGCATATGTGTTACAAAATACATTTAGAAAGTTTAGATGGAAAATTTCTTTGTAATTTTGATGTTCTGGATGAACCTGGTATTTGCCAAAATATTCGTTCGGTACAGAAAGGTCCTTGGATAGATGAACTAAAAGATATGAAAATTTGCATAAGTGATATAGACGATAAACCAGGACCAATCGAAGTTTTAATCGGTGCCGACGTTGCCAGAAGATTATTAACTGGGTGCAGAAGTTAAATTATCCTGCAATTTAGTTACAATTGAAAAATATCTAGGTTGGACACTGATGGGCAAAGTTCCGATTAATGACGTCCATGAAAAGTCTGATGCAATGGTTTTAACATCTTTATTTTCAAAAGAATTTTCTATAACAGACCTGTGGAGTCTTGATGCAATCGGTATAACTGATCCTGTAATTCAGAAGTCCCAAGAAGAGAAGGAACGTCAATCAAAAATCAGTTTCTTGGACTCAGTTACTGTAAATAACGAAGGACGTTATGAAGTCTCTCTCCCATGAGCTGAAGAACGTCTTCCTATTTCTAGTAATGAAAAGATAGCATTAAAAAGTTTAGAAACCATGATTAAAAGACTTGATTCTGATAATTTGTTTACATCCTATAACGAAGTTTTTAATGACTGGTCGACTTTGGGCATAATTGAAGAAGTTTCAGCGAATTCAAATGTAGACTCTGTGCATTACTTACCTCATCGACCACTGCTCTAAGAGAACAGCACAACGAAAGTTCGTCCAGTTTTTGACGCATCTGCAAGAGAAAAGTCATCCCCGTCCTTAAATCAATGTTTGGAATGTGGGCCGAACTTCATGAAGCTTATTCCCGATATTCTCCTTAGATTCCGCGAACAAAAACACGGTGTCATAGCCGATATAGAAAAGGCTTTTTTACAAATAAGCATCAGACCAGAATGCAGAGATTTATTAAGATTTTTTTGGTGGAGTGATGAAGATGAAAGAAAATTGAAAATACTTCGTCATGCACGATTAGTTTTTGGCTTAAAACGCAGTCCTTTCATTTTGGCAGTCATTATTGAATTTCATTTACTGAAATACGCTGATAATCCTTGTTATGACAAAGAGATGATAACAAAACTTTTTCATAGTTTTTATGATGACAATGTTGTTACGAGTTTTTCTAATAAAGTCAAATTGGTACAATTTATACAAGAAGCTACAAATGTAATGGAGGAAGGCAAATTCAATTTGAGGAGTTGGCAATATTCTGAAGATAATGTCGAGTCTACAATTTCACCTGTACTTGGTCTATTTTGGGACCGACAAACTGATACTTTAGCTCTTAATTTGGGCTGGCTAGAGAATTTTGAGCTAGGACAAATTACAAAACGAACCATTCTCTCCATTGCACACAAGGTGTTTGATCCAATTGGACTGGCAAGTCCAGATTTCCTGTTGTCGAAGCTTTTATTACAGAGAATGTGGAAAGATGGAATTTCGTGGGACGAAGAGGTTGATGATAATATAAGAAAGGAATTCTCCAGCTGGTTTAGCGACCTTAGCTGCCTGAAACAAATATTTGTAAGAAGATGGTTTTGTGTTGATGCAAACTGCGAAACTCTTAGTATACATACATTCTATGATGCAAGTCAACACGGTTATGCCGCCGCAACATTCGTTAGAATAAGTACTGCTGACGAAGTCGAAGTACATCTATTAGCTGCTAAATCCAGAGTTGCACCGGTCAAAATAATTACCATCCCACGTCTTGAATTAATCGCTGCCACGGTGGGAGCTAGACTATGTGCTTCAGTCATGAAAGGACTTCTGTGGGAAAATGTAAAATTGTATTTTTGGACAGACTCCTCTACGGTATTGAGTTGGATACAAAGAGAAGAATCTTGGACTGTTTTCGTAACCAATCGAGTAAAAGAGATTAGAAAAATAACAGATCCAAACTCATGGAAACACGTACCCGGAACTAAAAACCCAGCTGATCTTCCTTCCAGAGGATGTTCTGCGAAACATCTAATGAAAATAAAATGGTGGGAGGGCCCAAGTTGGCTTAAGGAAACTGAAGATAAATGGCCCTCGTCTAATATAGTCGCTGATGAAAACGCCATTGCCCAAGAAAAGAGGAAGTCAAAAATGCCTGTTGAGGAAAAATAAGTAAAATGTTTAACGAACCAGACAACATTTTGCGAGTGGTGCAATTCACCTAACATGAGAGGAATAGTCTTTGTATGTACCATGGATTTGAGTGGTATTTTAGGTTTTTCTCAAATTATGATAAAATTGTTCGTCTGGTGGCTTGGATTCACAGGTTCATTCATAATTGTAAGATAACCAAAATCTCGAGGTTGAATGGAGAATTATCCCTTCAAGAAATAAATGCAGCTGAAAAAGAAATTGTGAGACTTATTCAGGAAGAATCTTTCACTTCAGAAAACAAAAGTAAATTAGACACTTTGGATGTTTATAAAGACGAACACGGTCTCCTCAGATTGAAGACAAAAATTGTGTACAGAAAAGATGCTGAAGATTTTCGACGTCCAATGATTTTACCTTCAGATCAGCCTGTTGTCAGAAGACTTATCATGACAGAGCATCGAAAAAAATTCCCATGCTGGATCACAAATATTACTAAATATTTTGAGAGAACACTATTGGATCTTGAATGCGAGGAAAACGACCAGATCCGTGATATCGAAATGCATTATTTGTATACGACAAAAAAGAATTTCTCTAAACGCTCCTGTTGCTGCACTTCCGGAAAATCGAATTAAAGATGCAGCAGTTTTTGAAATCACAGGATTCGACTTGGCTGGGCCTTTATACCTTAAGGGACGTTTGAAAGCATGGATTTGTTTATACACCTGTACGATATACCGAGTAGTACATCTTGAACTTTTGTCATTTTTGTCGGCAGAAGTATTTCTACAGAGTTTTCGGAGATTTATAGCAAGAAGAGCAACCCTCTACTGTTTATTGTGATAACGGTTCTAACTTTGTTGGAGCTTCAAATGCACTTAAAGAGGTTGACTGGAATAAAGTCGTTCAGTATAGTACTACCAGAAAAATAGAGTGGTTTTTCAACCCGCCGACAGCCTTATGGTGGGGAGGATTTTGGGAAAGATTAGTTGGTGTTATGAAATCTATTCTTAGAAGAGTCTTAGGAAAGTTTAGTGTTTCTTATGAAGAAATGACAACCATTCTATGCGATGCAGAATCAATAATTAATTCTCGACCTCTTACATATATTTCTGAAAGCAATGGTGAACTTGTCCCGCTGTATCCTCCTTTGATTATACAAGATGTAAAGCAAATGGGCACACCAGATTTTGATGTTTTGGATAAAAACAAGTTGAATAGAAAATTCAAATACCGACAAAACTAATATCTGATCTGCAAAACAGATTTCGTCCTCAATGTTTAGGATTATTGACCCAACGTCCTCAATATAAGAAATGTAAAGAACAAATTCAACTTGGTGACGTCGTGTTAATTGGCAGAGATAATACCAAACGTATTGATTGGCCTTTAGGACGCGTCATAGAACTTATTCCCGGAAAAGATGGTTTCACCAGATTAGTCCATGTACAAACATCAACATCAGAAGTTTTACGGCCTATTCAGCGAATTTATCCGCTAGAAGTATCTTCAACGTGGTCTGAGGAACGAAAGGAACTTTATTCATTTCCGACTATTCAGACTGTGTCTAAAGATGAACCTGTAAAGCGTACACGATGTGGGCGGATAATCAAAGTGCTTCGAAAACTAGATTTGTAATGTAAGAACGTTTTGTGACCAGCTGAGTTGCCTCTCACCAACTCAAGGTGGGAGGATGTCAGGTAATCAACCAAACTCAATGGTTTTAAGCAACTTTATCATATTTATTTTATTTTATTTCTTTATACTATTTTGATGTTGTTGGCAACAATAGTTTTATGTTCGGTAGAATTGTTTTGTATTCCAAAGATGTAGCTGGTGAATAAATATATTTAAAAGATAAAGCCAAACGATTTTTAATATTATAACTATGGGTCTCTATAGATTAAGGTAAATAGTAGTATTTTTTAACGAAACGTATAACGTTATACTTTTTCAATTTGAATAGAGACATCTATTTTATGGTTATTATTTTCGCACTTTTATTGAACTCTCAATCAAGTAAAGAACCTCGAATGCCGGTGGGCATATTAGTAATCTGACAGAGTTTCCTTCCCGCGCTTTATTCCAGGGTTCCCTTTTGCTTTATTATCCCTCCACCCGCTCTGTCGGTACTGTTTTCATGGCGTGATTTCTTTGCATCTTAATTGGTTTAGAGCGCGTACTACGTCAAAATTGTATTCCTACGCTTGGATAGTAAAAAGCAGTTATGCACGATTGTACAGCAGGTTTGCTGAGTTTTTTTAATTGTAAACTGCCATCTGCCTGTGTGTCTGAAAAAATGAAGTTCGTTCTAAAGATTTTACCCTTTTGATTTTACCTTTTTGATGCAATCAAATGTTTACTATTGTCAATAGATATTTGTGCATCGATGTTATTAATGGAACTGCATCGTGAGTTGTGAGAACTGGTGCCAAATCTTATTGAATAAAATCCTGTGAACAGTATTGCTTTCGTTACTTGTCTCCTGGAGAAATACCAATTTTCATTTCCATTGTCTTTTATCATAAGCCACTGGACTGCCAATCACCTTTAATGAGAAATGATCATCGTATATAAAGAGTAAGCTGTTCAATTAAATAGGCGAAGCTGTTGCTCTAGTTTCCTTTACTTCATGTTCGTACATCTATGCGCCAACTCCATGCTACGTTCATCTTCTTCATATACTTCACTATGAGTTAGACGATATTGTTTTCCAGTCAACCGCAGTTATTGTATTAGATAGATAGATAGATCCCCTATTATAACATATATGTTATATAAATTGTTTACTTCGCGATTTTTATCTAAATTATTCTAGTTTTCCGGCATATTCATTATTTCCCTATTTCTTAAAAATCTCTATTATTTATTCTTAGTTAATTTCCTTTAAACTTAAAAGGCATATATTAATAATTATCTTATTCGAAATCTTAATCTATAACTTTTAATCTCTTCATAAATTTTTATCCGCTACCAAAACTATAATATTCTGAGAGAAGCTAGTTTTTTAGTTTCGAATGTTATTTTTTATTTCTAATTTTAAATTCCACGAACCTGTTTCACGCGCCTTTGGAACACTAGACTTTTCACACCGAAATCACTGCATTACGAATTCTGGTATTCATTCTCCTAAAACACTGTGCTCTTAAACCATTATCTGGGCATTCGTGCGCCTTTCACTGATTGGTTAGTTTCTCTAATACGTTACAATCTGTCTTCCTCCGCGAAAGCTAACAAATCCAGCCGGCGTGAGCTCGGAGGTCAGAATTCTGTCTTGCCGGAGTGTTTTAAAACTATGCTACCAGGTGCCTACAGTCTAGTAGAACGTCCAAATGTGTTGTTTTAAGATCTTTTTTAGCATGAAGTAGTGATTGATGTTCTAGCCTGAGGGCTCTACGAAAATTGTCAGAATATGTTACGTTTTTATATGTGGATTAATAAACCTTTTAAAATGACATTGGGTTCTGTTTTAATGGAGAAACTACCGTATTTCTCAATCATTTGCATTGCTATACGTATAACCTAACGATCGGAGTATAATACGACTGCTAAACGAATCCTGCTGTTTCGATGGTACTTAGCCAAACTCAACTATTACCAACAGATTAATGTAGTTGATTAGATTTGTCAACTGCAAAATGGGAACGGTCTGTCAACATCTACTAGTGTTCTGCGAGTTTGGTGCATCCAACTACGATATTTCACTGGTTTGATTGGAATTTTATGCAACTTAACACACACATACACACACACACACACACACACATATATATATATATATACATTTGTATACGAAAAAGAAACCTTTGCTAAATTCATTTAACAGATAAATCTAAATCTGAAATATTTAATCAGTTCAAATGAAAGTTTTCTACAGAACACAAGCTTTTATCACACCCAAACTTTTCAATTAATGTTTCTTTTTAAAGTTCTTGACAAAGAAATATATTCCCGGTATCTTACTGTTTAGCAGTACTTTACCTTATTTTGTGATGGATGAACTATGCATATAATGAATGTAGCTGAAAATAGGATAATGTACAGTATTCGAAATAAGCATTTACGGCGGTTGAACTCATAGTGATTTAAGTCATATTTTCTTAAATATTAAAAAAACAAAAAATTAATTAGAAACTTTGTAGAAAGTATTTGTCGCATAATTAAAACGCAAAACATTTATTTATTAGCTTTCAAAGAACATTTTTTTAACTTGATATAATCTTACAATTGTCGAATTAATATTTGAAAACATTGAACTATTAAAATGAACTATTTTTAAATTCAAAATCAGTGCCGAAATCGATTTATAGGGTGAAAATACTTGGTATCTCAAGCTTATCCGAATATAACTAAAGTTAAGAAGTTTAACAAAAAGTAAATATGTTTAAACAACTTTTTATCCGATTTCCTTGGAAGTATATAGTATATTGACCACATGCTTCGCACATAATGTTAATTACATTCAGAAATGTGGAACGTCTAATTCACTACTTGATGGATGTGGATGATGGGCATTTCTACTACTTCAAGTGATATCGTTTCATTTCATCGAAATTTTGCTAATACGAGGTTGTTCAATAATTATTTTCCCGAGTGTGTATAAAATATTTGTACTGCGATGGTTGATGTGGAATATTGAAGCCTAATGTCTTAGATGCCTGTATGCTCCATTTCAGAACCGTAGCTACTACATTAACTTTTTTTTTTTCACTTAAGATGTGAGAAGCGGCACCTATCTTGAAAGGGGGGGGGGGGGGGTAGGGGGAAAGGCTGATTTGGAGCTTATGGGGCCAGACCTGAAGCAGTTCGGTGATGGATTTGTGACAGTGAATCAGACATGGCTTGCCCGCAACTTCCCCCCGTTAAAGCTAGAGGCGACCTCTCACACCAAAGACTAACAATAACAAAAAAAGTTAACATAGCAGTTACAGTTCTGAAATTGAGCATATAGGCATCTAAGACATTAGGCTTCAATATTCTACATCAACCGTCGCAGTACAAATATTTTATACACAATCGAGACAATAATTACTAAACCATCCTCGTATATAGCTCACTCGCAAAAAAAGTGACACAACTAAAAAATTCTATATTTCTAAAGAGAGAGAGAGAAAAAAAGATTCACATATTTTTACTGTAACATAAATTTATAGCACTTAGCTTTGCATGCTGCTATAAAAAGCGTAATACTTTTACGAATTAACCCGTAAATGCCTGGTGTTGCTTTTCGGCAACATACACAATTTAGGCTCTAAAATACTATTAGAATAATATTGAAGCTATAATGCCTAATGTTGTCAAGAAAATACATTCTGAAAATATTATTAAATCGATTTTCAACATTCAGATAGCAACAATTGTGCTGTTTAAGAATAAAGATAAATTTATTTTTTCAAATATTGCTATTTGTTTTTTTTGTTTTGTTTGGAAGCTTGCGAAATACCCTATTTTGACCTGCAACGAGCAAGTAAAATTTATTTCTTATTATAGTTCCTAAAATTCTTGTGTGTTTCATATTATAGAATTTTATCAAGGGAAATTATTTTTTTCAATTAAACACCAGTATTGCCGATTAGTAACAAACTGTTTTTTAGCCGTAAACTATACTTAAAACAAAATATGATTTTTTAAAGTATTTTTCCCATGATTTATTTAAAAAATGAAAGCTGAAAAACATTATTACAATGATTTTTGAAAAGTCAGGCATTTAAGGGTTAAGACGTAGAAGAGGTTTGGAGGATTGGTTAATTTTATTTCCCCACACAGTTTCCTTTCGTGGTGGCAAATGGACACATAGTACAACATAGCTGTATTACTGAGAGCTACACTTATGACACTTTTCCTGTAGCAAGACGCACATGCATCACATTTAATCAGTGCAATAATATGCAAAATGGGTTTTTAGGTGTATCACTTTTCATGCAGGTAAGCGATTGAGTTCATGAAAGTATTTCAGTTTATTAAAGTAATGAACAAACATTAGGATTAGCATTGTAAAAGACATTTCGTATTTTTAATTTAATGTATGTGGTACGGGTGTGAACATTAGTAAATGATGATTTTTGTTTTCTTTTTGCATGTGAAACTGCTATATGCTGTTTAACTGCAGATCAACTTTTAAGGAGGAAATCTAGCAAGGAGAGATCTGTGTGAAACATTAAGATAGTTTTTAACACGTAACAAAAATTTTAAAAATGAAGCCGCGTCAAAAATAGGAGGGAGGAGGAGCGCGTTTTGCCCACCCAGGGAGGCACTCTTCGAATTTTTAATGAATCCCGTCCTGTGACATATCGTTAAAAAGGGAGGTGGCCACTTATTCCTATTATACCACCAGTGTCACCCCCCAATTTTATTTCGGTGGGAGGGCATTTTTCCAAATTTCGCCGACACCACTCATATGATATATCTTTGGAAAGGCCTGTGACCGCTTAATCATGTTATGCACCTTCGGTGTCCATCCCTCTAGTTTGCCATCCACAAGGGGGCACTTTTCATAAATTTTGCCGACACCCCTCATATGATATTTCGTTGGAAAGGCCTGTGACTACTGAATCATGTTATGCACCTCCTGTGCCCATCCCCCCACTTTGCCTCCTCAGGGGCCCACATTTCTAAATTTTGCCGACATCCCTTATGTAATATATCGTTGGAAGGGCCTGTGACCGCTTAACCACAATATGCAACTCCGGTGTCCATTCCCCAACTTTGCTCCCCAAGGGGGCACTTCAGTACATGCGTAGCACCTCTATATGGTGCCGTAAGCAGCGGGGACCCGGTTCGAGGTTCGTTCGAGCACGATTGGCTTTTTTTCAAGATTTTGCAATGCTTGCGGAGCACGCCTGCTGCACAGTGCCGTAGGCAGCGGGGACCCGGCTCGAGTTTCGTTCGAGCGCAATTGACTTTTTTAGAAGATTTTGCAGTGCGTGCGTAGCACGCCTGCTACACGGTGCCGTAAGCATCGGGGACCCGGTTCGAAGTTCGTTCGCTTCGAGATATCATATTATTAGACATGAAATGAGAATTGAGACATATGAAATGAGATTAAAAGGAGGGGATCCGATAAAAGAAGGGGCCCGCTAGAAGCCAGCTAGTATATAGTTAATGTACTTTAATTTTGTGCATCTGTTTTATTTACTGTTGGTATCTTCGATTTCGTCCACTTTTTCCATTTCTTCCAGTTTATTTCGGTTTTTTTTTCAGTTTCTTCCGCTGTCCTGCAAGATAATGGTTTCTTGCGAAAGATACACAGCCCTGCTTTTTGGATTTTTGGCATAATTTATTCCATAGCAGTTTATACTATCGTTCAATTGATTAACTTTATTTCTAAAACAAGATATTAATATAATAAATTTTATTAAATGTAAACAGTTTAAAATTATAAAACAAAACTGCTTTAAAAGTTATAAATATCGTAACCCATTATCTTTAATATCGTTAATAAGGTTCCTGTTTCTTAACCAATTGTTCTTTTTTTTACTTTTATTAAATTTCAGTTATTTAAATAGTTACTTTTAGTGTTCTTTTGATATGATTTTAGCGAAAATCTTTTTTTCGATGTTAATCTTATTTTGAAAACTATAACCACATTTTTCGATGTTCGAAAAACTTACGCAGGTGCATTTTCAAAGTATTTATCATTAAGTTTTATTGCATTTCCCTGAACAAAATCGAAAAAAAAAGTATTATTAATGCATGGCCGAGGTTTCATGATGCAGATTTCTAAATGTACTTTCGTAACAGATATGAACTTTGGAACGTTTTTCAAAAGCACGCATGGATAAGATTAATTAAATTTGGAGTGAGTGTTTTTGGGGTGAATTACAATTTGCAATAATTCTATAAATAATCTTTCATTCTCTTAAAATTTCAAAATCTTGAAACTAAGTATTTCAAACCTAAATTCGTACAAAAATTCAATTTAGATTTCGAAAAAACGATCAATGTTCAAAATAGTTTTTTAAGAAAAATAAATAAATGTGAATAATTTTATAAATAATCTCTAATTCTGTTAAACAACCTCAATCGTAAATACATTCATAAATAAAAGACCATTTAAACAGTTTGATCTTATCAAAATGAATTTATATTCATGAAATACAAACAGTTTTCAAAATGTATCGTTTTTATAAAATGTATTAAGTTTTCAGTTAATATAAAAAGCAATTTCAAATAACACTATGAATAATCTTGAACTTTAATATAAATTCTAGATCGTGAAAAAACATATAAGGGAACTTTTTTTGTCATATCTTTTTTTTTTTCCTCCTGTGTCAATTAGAACTTTATTTAAAGATCGGTGCTTTATTTTTTTCTTTCTTTGTTTCTTTTTTAATTTTTGCCTCTGTACTTCGGAAATAGGATGCCACACGATATAGTAAGTTGTCTAAGTTTCTATATATGTGCATTTAAAGTGTAATTGTACAAATTCTAGATCTTGTAATTAATATAAAAGGAAACATTTGTTTTCTTTTCTTTTCTTTCCGCCTGCTTCAATTACAGCTTTAGTTAAACGCCGGTGTTTTAAGGGTTTTTTTTCCCTCTCTACTTCGGACATATGGTGCCACGTAATGCGGTAGTTAGATAACAGATTTAAGATTCTACACATGTTTTTCTAAAGTGTAATTGTTTGTTTCCGTCAAATAAATCAATTCTGTAATATTAAAAACAATTATCGATAATAATTACAAATAATCTTTAATTTTCTAACAAATTTTACATCTCGAAATTAAAATAAAAGAATATTTGTTTTGTTTTCTTTCCGCCTGCGCCAATTAGAACTTTAGTTAAACGCCGATGCTTTAGTTTTTTCTTTCTTTTAGCCTCTGTACTTCGGACATATGTTGCTATACGTTGTGGTAGGTAGTCTAAGATACCAAAAATGTTAATTTAAGGTCTAATTGTTTCGGTCAAATTATTCCATCAGTAAATTCCCATCTGTTACACAAATTTATTCGGTTGGTACCACTTGTTTTAAGAGACATTCTACTTGTATTTTGTCATTATGTGCAAGATAAATTTACTAAAAAACCTACTTTTTAAATATAGTGGTGCAAATAGAATAAAAAGTAAAATCATGTATATAAAGCTGGGTGGCTATTTGTGGACACTTGACCGCAAAAAGGTTAAAACAACACTGTAAAAAAATTCCGAAACGTTCCTGGGAAAAAATGGGCAGCTGAGTTGCCCATTATTTCCAAGAAACATTTCTTGAAAATGACTGGAACTTTACTGTATATGTTAAAAACTTTCTACAGAAATGCCAGTAAGTTTCCTGCAAAATACCAAGAATATTTCTGTTGACAGCAAAACATTACTGACATTTCACAGCATGCGGGATCCGCAGACGATTTTTACATTTCCAGTTGACAATTTTCGCTTTATTATCATTATTTGTTAGAATGAAAAAATATTTTGAAATTGACATCAAAATTATTATTTATAATTTACACGAAAAAATAAATTTTCATTTAAAATTCAATAAAGTAAATATATATATGATATATTGTTTCTGAACTTTGCTTAAAATATAAAAATATAAAAATGTAAATAATAATTAGAAAAAAAATCTAGACATAAAATATTTTGGATTTTCGTCAGTAATTATGTTTGTTTACAAGTTAGATAAAATACATAGAAATTTTCATGAAAAAAAAAAAAACCTAAACATAATTGTATATTTTTTCCGAAAAAAAAAAATTCAAATTTGCAGCAATTCAAAGTGTCAAATATATATCAAATTTAAATCAAATTGTAATAAAGTGTTAAAATATAAAATTAATTAAAAAAGAAAAAAAAAGAGCCAAGAGGTAGCATCGAACTCGGGCCGTACGGGTGGCGTGCGAGCTTTCTGCGTTCACACCACGAAAGACACGTTGAGAGCTGCAAACTAATGTGTATTTGAAACGTATGCTAAACCTCGGCATCTAATTTCTGAAAATCTAAGGCCCATTTGAAGAAATCCTTTCACAAGAATAATTAGAGATAAGAACTCTAAAGCATACTTTAAATTAATCAAAATCGGTGAGAATCATGTTTGATGGTCCCCTGGTTAATGGAGATCCAAATAATAGGTATATTTTTTTACACGGTCTGCTCGTTAAACATTCCACAGACAAGTACGAGAGATAATCTCTTAGCGATGTCACAGAGGTATTGTATTTTCATCTGAATTGTCTTGACAATAGAGACGTAAAGGATTATGTCGTCTATTGATTTATTTGCATTCCATATTGATTTTTTTACATTCATTTAAGGAATTCGTTTTCGATACTCGCGCGCGAGCAACGGATTATAGCAAAAAAAAAAAAAAAAAAAAAAAAAAAAATGGCGGCCGCAGCATTTTGCTGTTTCCAACTTTTGTTCAGGAACATTTCAGATAAGAAAACCAGAATTTCACAGGAAAGAGCTAAATTATTCTGAAAACCTGAGAAAAGGCGAAACGTTCCTGGATTTTACATGGAACGTTACCATTTTTTTTTACAGTGAACTTTCTCTTCTTAAAGTACTGTAATTATGCTATGATTTCCTTTGAAAAAGTATTGAAAGTACGTAAAACTGAGAAAAAGACACAGAACGAATTGAAAAAATAATTATAATTAATTGAAAATTTACATAACAGTTTTAAAGTGAAATAGGCAGAAAAACGTTAACAAAAAAATAGAATTTTAATTAATTTTTCAACTACTTTTCAGCAATGAAATTACTCTTGAAATTATTGAGTACTAAAGACGTGAATTATCACTTTGCTAACTAAGCGTAAACCAATAGAGTGAAAAATGTCCAAGCCGGGAATCGAACCCGTGCCCCTGGAATAGCGCTACAGTGCTCTACCACTAAGCCACGAGGACGATGTCCAGCTCGGCATCTCTCACTCACATACGTTGGTAAGACTGTTACCGCAGCTACTAGATGGAAAAGTCTTCATGAGCACAAGCACACAATCTTGCGAAGTAACATGAGACGCAAATGAACCCAGCATCGGTGAATATAATATTTTAATTAATCTTTCAACTACTTTTCAGCAGTGAAATTACGCTTGAAATTATTGAATATTAAAGACGTTCAATAATTTCAAGCGATCTGAAATTCAAGCGATTTTGATATTATAATATCAAAAGACAGAAGGAGAAATGATTATTTTTTTATATATATAAACCTAATATTCAAACACGTTACTTAAACATACAAATGCTTTTAGTTTGTTTGCAATGATTGTGTCAATAATAATGTACTTAAAGAAAATCAACATAAAACACATGTACTTATTATGAAATATGTAGAAGGTATATTTTGTTGTTTTACAATAGTCCATTTCTTGCTATAAACAAGGTACAACAGCATCATTTAAAAACTGATGGATAAAAAATCAAACACAACAGATATGTTTGTCTGTTTATTTTTACTGAAAAGTACTTTTGAGAAAAAATATAATTATAAGCAGAAACAAGAAAAAATAATAATTTTGAGCTTACGGTAGAAATGGAATAGAAATTTCTTTTTGAATTTATTTAATAAAGAGGTGTTTAAATCACAAATACAGTATAACACAGATTTAAAGATTTTCTCAAATTAACATTAAATGTTAAGGGAACAGTGGAGTTTAAAATCCTTAAAAATATTTTTTTTTATTTTTGTAAATTTCACCTTAAATATTATTCAAGGGTACATTATGCATTTATCACAAAAAATTAAAAAAAAAAATTATTTTTGAGAAGAAAATGGAATTTTACGCGTCGTCTTAGAAATCTTCGAAATGCCCCCTGCGTCTTCCATATGAATGAAAATTCTCAATATTTTTTTTTTTTTTTTATAAAAGTTTGATTTACATATAGAAATAAAATAGAGCATCGAATTTTATATATTTGAATTTAAAGGTTTAAAAAAAATGAGAATTTTTTTTTTTTTTTTTTTTGTAAATTTTATCTTAAATATTATTCAAGAGTACATTATATGTATTATGGCATGCATTTATTAAAAAAAAATAAATAAATAAAAAGCAAATTTTATTTTCGAGAAAAAAATGGAATTTTACGCGTTGTCTTAGAAATCTTCGAAGTGCTTCGTTCCATATCAATGAAAATCCCCAATATTTTTTTTTTATAAAAGTTTGGTTTATATATAGAGATAAAATAGAGCATCGAATTTTATATATTTGACTTTAGAGGTTAAAAAAAACTTTTTTTGGAAAATTTTGAAATTTTTTCGAAAAAATTTTGAAATTTTGATTTTTTTTTTTTTTTTTTACCTTCAAATTCAAATATATAAAATACGATGCTCTATTTTATTTCTATATATAAACCAAACCTTTACAAAAAATATTGGGGATTGTCATTCATATGGAAGACGCAGGGGGCATTTCGAAGATTTCTAAGACGACGCGTAAAATTCCATTTTTTTCTCAAAAATAATTTTTTTTGTGATAAATGCATGCCATAATGCATATAATGTGCCCTTGATTAATATTTAAGGTGAAATTTACAGAAATTAAAAAAAAAATATTTTTAAGGATTTTAAACTCCACTGTCCCCTTAAAGGTTCGGATTCTGACACAAAGCATAATAAAATCCGGAAAATTATTTCAATTGAATCAAATCTGGATTAGAGGTAATAAAACATACACTTAAGAGGACCGTGGACCTTTATTTGAGCAAAATGTATCCACGAATCGATTTTTTATTTCATGTTATTATTCTTCAGTTTGTTCTGAGCCATTTGCGAAAAAGTGCATGTAGATGCGATTTTTTTTCGCAAAGGTAGAAGCATTTGAATTTTGTACTGAAACACTTTTTCGGCCCTTAAATATAGTACTTTAAATCTATTTCTCTCAAAACTGATTTTCAACGTTTTTTAGATTTTTGAAATTCTCTATGCGTCTTAATTTTGCACCAAAATTCCTGAAATTGATAAGGAAGAATCCTGATATTGCTTACCAAGAAACTGCGCATGCATTTTAAAATTTGACTTCATTAAGATAATTGAATTTTATTTTTTACTTATTAAATAGCAAAATGTTGATGAAAATCGATGTGGAATTTTTAAAATAATCTCTAAAAAATTAACTATTCAAGGGATTAGAAAATCGATGCACATATTTGTTTGTAATAGAGCTTTAAGTGATTAAAATGCACAATCGAAGAAACGTACCAAAAATTAATACGCATGGGGCATTTTAAAATGCCGTATTAATTATTTTAAATTTTCAAAAAAATATAAAAATAAATATAAGATTTGAAATTTATTTTAATGTGTTCTATATACTTATGGAGAAATGTATATTTTCACAAAATATCATATATCTATGCTGAGAATTAAAAAATATATTTTTTTAACTTCCACTGCACCCTTAAAGACGTCTGATATGGGTGGATATTTATAAATTGCTTCTGGAATAAATTAAAAATCCATCTCCGGCTGTATTTAATTAAAAAGCAAAGCTTTTATCAATATATTTTTAATTTTTAAAAAGAGTATATTTAATGGGATAAACGAAATACATATATATGTAAAAAGCTAGTTGTAGGTATACTTTTCAAACTTTAATAACCATTATTTTGGCAATTTTAAAGTGCCTAATGGTTTCCTCGATTTAACGATAACCTCGATATAACAATCATTTCCAAGATACTTTTTGGAATCCTTAAATCTAAGTTTGACTCTATTTAATTTATGCCCTTCCACCCCCCCCCACCCCCCCTCCCCCCCAAAAATAAATAAATAAAAACCTCAGAAGAGCGCAATCTATTACTGTAACCATTTAAATAACCAATTACCGTATTTTTTCATTCAGAAATTTCTAGAGCTATATGTAAGTAATTCCTGAGCAGTGTGACCTCGAAAATCAGGCATTCGCTTATTCGTCAACTTCAAAATTCCGGCATAAAAGTAATCTCCACCCCATATTTTTACAAATCCAACTTACGGGAGAAAGAAAAATTGCAATTCTTTACGAATTAAAATCATCGAAATCATAAGCGATGGATTAGCGGACAGCGAAATCTCTGAAACTGTGGTAAATAGAAACTCCAATAAGCAGCTCAGGGGTACGAAAGCGAGGAGCCGGCATAAAAAATGTGTCTCTGAAAAAATGCATAATTTGATTGGAAAAATCCCCCTCTTTCTTATGCTGAAATATGTAATTAAATTCATTTCTCAAAACCATCCAGATTTTTATTAAAGTGTTTTCTTTCTTCTTTCTAAAAACATCTTTATTTCAGGCCGCTCAAAGATTCTTTTCTTTTTTTCCCTTTTTCCTTATCTGTCCGTTACCGCTTTCAGTGCAAAGAAATAAATAAGAATTAAATGGCACAGCTGCTGGTATCAAGGTCTTCATTTACTTGCATTGGATTTTTCCCCGCCGCAGTGATAAGAAATTTTTATCTCTACTAATACGTGAACGTTGAATATGTATTAACAATAAAAAGTAAAAATGAACGAATCTTATGGGAAGCATGTATTTTTTGTGTTTTGTGGTAGAGCTAAAAGCCAGATGTCCTGGATTTTCAGCATTTTTCTCATCGAGCAATCTGCAGTCTGCAATTTCATGTAACAGTCAGTTGGGCAAAGGCCTATCTGTAATATAAACAATTTCGGTTTGTTTGTTACTTTTCTCATCGTAATTAGAAGCGCTTACTTGCAATCTCGGCCTCACCCGTCCGGTAGTGACACCACATTTTTGCGGTAATGTTTATCGCCAAAAGCCTTTGTTTTTGTTTTCGCGCAGTCACCAAAAGTTTGTAAATTGGCGATTCTGTGCAACGCCAAGATTTCTAGACTTGCAAAAACTTCACTTCTGCTTCAGCTTTCGAGATGTAAAGTTGTCTAAAAAGAAAAGGCGCTTCGGCGTCCCATGTATTGTGGAGTCTCTCTCTCCCATGTTTTTCTCTAACTGAACCACCTTTTAAAAAAATGGTTTTAAATAAAGAGTAGTTCCAGTAAATTTATAGTTGGAGTTTTTTAGCATTTAGAACCCGGTCTTCAATCTATGTTACAGTATATTTAAATATTTTTAATTCATATAACTCTATAACTGAATTGCGGGTACTACTTGGTTGTCCCGTGGACCCATTTCGATAAATTATATAAATCGAAATACAACTCTCAAAATTATAAAAATTGGCATAATTTTTATTTTAAATAACGAAAGAAAAAGTAAATTAGTAAAAGATTAATAAAAATACAAATGAATTAAACATCACTTGATGACGTAAAAAACACGTGTAACGTGTTTAATGTCAAGTGAATGTAACATTTACGATAAGCCATATTGGCATTTAATCTTATACTTTGACAATCCGAATTGCGTTAAAAAAACATCCTTATAACTCCCAAATTGATAATCATATTAAATAAGAGATTACTGCATCGGATTAAGCGTCTCATTTCCAATTAAAATATATTTTTGAATGAAATTTCAATGAAATACAGGGTCATGAAAAATCGAAGATTGTAGAAAATATGTTTACAAATATCTCGGCAACTAATTATCCGATTCACTTCATTCTTTATGCAAAAATTTTTAATTGTCTTTTTTATTTACTCTTTAAAATAAACAATTTCGAAAATTTCTATATCTTTTATCAGAACGAGTATTTCGAGAGGCCGAAAAAATAGTTCCGAATAATCGAGGTTACTGATATTCAGTAGGCTTCTTTCCAGTATTACATACTAAGTAGACACCGAATTTCAAGTATCTATCTCAATTTGCTCGGGAGATTGGGCGTTACAGACACACAGACAGACGGACGGCAATTTTTTTTTAATATATTTTTCGGAATCTCCAGTGTCTGAAATGTGTAAATCCGTTAAAAATTTTTTTTCGATTTTTAAATCGATTACAAGACTTATCCTAAACTACGTATGATGGGTAAGCAATAGATACTGATGTTTCGGAATTTATACTAGAAAAAATGACTTCACATTTAATTAGATTTTTTCTTTGTACCATAAGAAGATATCAATTAAAATTTGTTTGTTTTTTAATATTTAGTTTTCTCTTTTGCTCAGATAATTTTTCTTGGGTATGAATTAAATTATGAATAAAGGCACCATTAAGAATATCGAAAGTAGTTTTGATATTCTTTCAGGAATTTGCAAAAATCTGGCTTAGTCTCTGTTCCGACGATGCCGGATTTTCGAGGTCCTACTTTAACTACATTTTTTTCTAATTTAAGAATAGCATGTTATGGACTAAACTGCTTTTTGTACTTTAGAAGTTACTCATAGAGTCATTTTACATAAAAGTATTAATAGTAGAAAGAAAACATCAATGCCAGAATTCGCGAAAAACATTGTCTTTTTCGGAAGTGAAAGTTTTCCGTCACTTTCCATAAAAATATATATGATACAAAAGCGACTAATGATAATGAGGTGAGTAAACGCAATAAAGATAAATACTCCTTTTATTACGTCTTCATAGAGTCTGTTTCGATTTCAGGCTATCTACTGGTAACTTGACTTAAGCTTATATCGCGTAATATAAAATCTAATTATATATATATATTTATATTTTACATATTTTTATTGTGTTATATTTTTTATGTATTGGCCTGCAGAAATCAAATTTTATACTTTAAGAAAATCTTTCAATGATCTTCAAAGTAAAAAATTTAAAAGTAAATTTAAGAAATATTTAAATAATAATAATTGTAACAATCTAATATTGACTAATAGTAATTATTTTATAATAATAATAACATGTAGATTTCTAAGGAAGGAGGAAAAGTTTTAATACACTTTTAGATTAAAAAAATATATTAATCACTCGTTAGTGTATATTACATATCACAGGAGCTTCTTATATACAGTAATTGATTACTATTTTTTAATTACCTCATTTTATCAATTTATAAACATGTATGCCTTGTGTGATCATTTATTTACATGGTTGTTCTGCATTTAGTAAATTTAAGGAAGCAACGATAAGAAAATTCAGTTAAGTAATAGATGTTTGCATGAATAATATTCACTGGAAAATTACTTACGCAACCCTAATATGTTTCCTTTGAGTGATAATATCATAAAATTTATTTCAGAAATTTAATTTTCATTCAGTAAATTTATAAATATGGGTGTTAGTAAATAGTATATCAACACTTAATTTAGAAAATATTTAATCAAAATTATTTTAACATCACAAAGGAAAAACATTTATTTAAATATTTACTGAACTCTCTTTTCTTGTAAAGTTTAATTCTCCTCCATTTCGTGTATCTGATACAATGAAGAAATCATTTAAAAGTTAACATAATTCTGGCTTCCCAAAAATGTGTTAACATAATTTTAATTTATCCTGTATTAAATATTTATATTCGCTGTATTAATGAATTATCTTTGCATGAATTAAATTATAATCCGTAAATTAATTATATTCGTTATTAAAATGATAAAGAAGCATTCGCAATTATTTTTCAATACAATATATGCAGCTTCAATGGGCACTATGAGTATTTCAAATAAGTAAAATGCAACACAAAATGAAACGAGCACTTATCTTTATTGTATTTATGTTTCCATTTTCATTAGTAAAATTTTTGTTATATACATTTTATATAAAGTAGCTGACAAAGTTTGACATTGTAAAAAAGTCCAAATAGGTCATGCTCTGTCACATACATTTTCTTCCAGGAATCAGTTTAATAAAATTATGGCATTAAGAACTTTTTTGAGAACGGTTAAAAATTGCATTAAATATATAATGCTTTTATGATATTCAATTATTCGAAATAACAAAATTTTGAAGATAAATGCACACTTTTTGATATTTTGATACTAAATACTTTATTGCTTGCTTTAACAAGTTTTTTTTTCAAGTCTCTACTTAGTTTTTTTATATACGCTTTCTCACGGGATATAATTTTTCGTACAAGTAAAATGCTTGCTGAATAAAAATTTCATATAAAATTATTAATTATTAAAGTATTACAAGAACGTGAAAATATATTGAAAAGTTCTTTTTCCATAGTATAATTGTTAAAATATAACCATTGTAAACCAATAATTGTTAAATTTTCTAATATTTCAGTTAATATTACCTTCACTAATTGTTTGCGGCATAATAAAGAGAAATTTTCTACTAGCATTTATTCCAATCCCAATCTAAAAATAGTCCGTTTGTTATTGGCACGAATTAATAATGAACCTGAAAGGCTAACAACAGATACAAAGATCTCCTGTTTGAAAACTAAAGACTAAATGGACGTTTTCCCGAATAGAAGAAACGGTAGCGATTGATTTTCCTTTTAGCATGGCTTAAAAGGAGTATGGGAGTATATATTCGTGAAATTACTTATTGGATTTTAGAGAGAGATATTTCAGTTTTAATTAGAATGGTGTTGTTCAATGACTGTGTATTGAGATAAATGGAAAAGAAGAATAAGTAAAAAATTTCACATCTCGTTTGTAAGGTCCTTTTTTAAACTTAAAAATTTAAGATTTAGGAATGCTGTTTTTGGAAAATATTGTTTAATCAAGAAGTATTTAAATACTGTAGCATTATGTATTTAAAAAAAAAAAATAAGATTTACTCACACAGTTAAAAAAATGGGAGTTGGATCTTTTCAACAGTTCATGTATTACAGTTGCGTACATAAGGAACTTCAGTTTGTGTTAGAAATGGAGTCTTATATCAATGAGATTCTTAAAAAAAAACCCACAAATTATCGTATATTAACCCTTTGTGACATAAAAACAACTCCCATTTTAAAGATATTTACTCAGTTGTTTCAGTACACCATTTTAAGCAAGTGAAACAGTAATAAAAAAATTAAAACATAAAAATGAAAACAAAATAACCAAAAAAAGATACTTTTCACAGTTTTAATAGACAGAAAATTACATTTTTCTCATAAATATTATCACTATCCTAATACAAAACTGTAAAGTATACGAAATTAACTTTGTAAAAAATCAATTTTTAAACGTTTCCAGACTTTTTAAGGTTACACAATTTACGATGACTATTTTAGCAATAACAATGCAAAATTGCTCAAATGATAAATAAAACATTGGCATGAAAAATGAATTAAGTATAGTCGTCTGTTAAGACTTGTGTGTATAATTTATACTACCTGTTGCATGGTAGATAGCGGCAAAAAATAAAATCCACTTTTAAAGATCGCTGTATAAGTAACATTGATATTTGGATATGTTTCAAATGTGCAACGCGGTGATACAAACGTCTAAGATTTTTTTGTGTGTGTCAGCTCAGGTTGATAACGTTATAATAATTTAGAAAATAAAATATTATGTTGTTCGCATCACTGTTTTCATACTTATATCACATATAAATAATGTCTGCAAATCTGTTACAGTAAATACATGATCAATGTTAATATAAGTTTAGCATTATTTTCTTTGCAGGACTATATAACAGTAAGAACATATAACAGTAGGACTATATAACGGTACAATCTGTTTTTAATTTTTATTAAACAGGTGATGTAAAGAATGTTTTCTTCTTGTGAATTGTAGTGTATAAGGCGAATTTGAACACAATATTTTGTATGTTTCTATTCAAATGGAACAACATTAAAAAGTAAGAGACGTCCAAAAAAGAAGACCATATTAATGCTTTATACACTACCCCTGAGTCTTTTAACGAAGAATCATCTTCATTAAAAGACTCAGAGGAGTGAATAGAAGAAAGTGACAGTACGTTTGTTTTTTAACATCATCTGAGGTAGAACATGATAGAAAGAATTCTCATAAATCCTCAAAAGCATGAGACTTTTTACTATTTTCGAGATTCCTGATTGTTAAAGTGTAAGGTGTAAGAACAAAGTGCGCAATGTTGACAAAGTTCTATACAATCAAGATGATGGGTGTGTAGGAATATTCTGTAAAAAAACGTTTTCGAAATTCGGTTGTCATCGAAAATCTCAAAAGTCTGAAAAGGTTTATATTTTTTACCGTCCCGGAAAATCCCTCATTGTCAAAGAATATGGTAAGAACACGAACACAATTAGGTTTAATGTGGTCAATTTTTTTACCCTCAAGATTGTCATTATTCTGCATACAGGTATGCAGTATTATTGTAGAAATATTCTACAAGAACATTTTGGAAATTCGGCCGACATTGAAAATTTCAAGAGCCTGAAAAGCTTAATATTTTTTTACCGTCCCGAAATTTTCTCCATTGTTGAAGTGTGTGGTAAGATGAAGAAAGCAATAAAGTTCATAGTGGTCAAATCTCTATACGTATAAATGTATCTCGAACAATATCTGTATGAAATTTTTGCAATATTAAATGAACACCTTGTATACCTAAATGATATTCAATAACAATATTTTTATTTCAAACATATACTGCTGTATAACGCGCATCTAGTTTTCCCCACGTAAACAAACCAGAAATACTATATCCCCCCCACTTCAGATAATGTGTCTCTTCTTTGCGAAATGCGAACCCGATCGTTACCGGCCTGCTCAATTCCTATCCGTAATTTTCCAAATGGAGTTTTTGTTCATGGCCATGAAAAGGGCTGGATTGACGAAAATGGGTTAAAATTATGGACAAAAAATGTTTGAGAAAAGTGTCCAGGAGCTTTAAAAAAACCAGAAGGTCTTTTAGTTTGGGATATATTTAGATCCCATAGAACAGACGAAATTAAAAAAGGAATAAAAGAATCTAATCCAGATTTGGCAGTAATTCCATATGTACTGACATCATTATTTCAATCATTAGATTTTTCCATATATAAACTTTTCAAAGAAAGGTTAAAGCGGCAGTGGAACACAAGATTCTAGAAGGAGAAAAAACATTTACGAAAGGAAGAAATATGCAACATGAACGCAAATGTGTGAATGGATTATAACATCATGAAATGAAATCAAACCGGAAATAGCTGTCAAATCATTTTTAAAATGTAGAATTTCAAATGAACTTGACGGTACCGGGGATGATTATTTATCACTAGATGAAAGCGACTGTAGCGATAAAATACATGAAAGCGACTGTGGAGAAGATGACATTCCCGAAAATATAAAGGAGGACGAATACAAGCAACTTTTCGTGTTATCTGATAAGGAAGATTAGGTTTGTTAGAAAATTTATATTGTAAGTTTCTTTGTTTATATTGATATATAAATGCATTTAAATATACCTCTAGAAATTTGAAATATTTTCTTCTGATAATTTTACATCAACCATTTTATATTCGGTGTATAACAGGCACACGGAAAAATGAAGGAGTTTTTTAGAGTTAAAACTGCGTGTTATATTCCGAGATATACGGTAAATGCTTAGTTCGTAAGATGAAAAAAATGCTTAATTTTCATTTGATGGTATTCAGCATGTTTTGTTCCCATAGTAGTATAAAATATACTTCAATTTTATAGTCTTATATTATTCAACACTAAAATACTTGTTAGTAGAAGTTTAACAGCATCTTGTCGAAAAAGTAAGTATAAATATAATAAAGTGGGGACAGATGCCGCGGAGATTGTGTAGTAGGGTGGGTCGAAAAAAACGAAACGTTTATAATCGAAACGTAATAGTGCGAAAAAGTTGCCTTTTGTTATAAAGAATCAATTCGTAAAATATTAAACCGATCGGTTAATATTTTTTACCGCCGCAAGCGGGCCAAAGTTCCGAAAAATCCTAAAAAACATGATTTTTGCAGTTTTTTTTCTAAATTATCCAAACATAGCTATACAATTTCTAATAAAACGCAATAGCTAATTCAAGGTATCAGTATTCTAATATTAAAATTTCATTATGGTGGCATCATATCTTTTACCGCTGCAAAAAGACCAAAATTTCTAAAAAAATTTACAAAATTTAAATTTTTCTCTTTTCCCAATTGTAATAATCTTTTAATATTTTCAGCTTCACATTTTTACATTTTTATCTTCATCTTAATTGCCATAAAATTTATATTTCTAGTAGACTGAAAATGTTATTTCTGTTGAATTTAATTTCACACAGATTGTTTATCATGACCGATGTAATGCTGCCAAAAAACATCTGTTCTACGATAGAAACACCTGCAACTGCATGCGCGTAAATTTATTTCTCTTTATAAAAAAGGCATATTTCACTTGGTTGTTTTTTTTTATAGTTTATTTTCCTACTCGACAGTGTCAAGGTTTGACGTGCAGTAGTTGAAAATTAGTACACATGTGAGAATCATTAAATTTCGGTAGAAGTAATAGATTTTAAAATTAAGTTTCGCAGTGTAAATGGAAACATCTAAGAAGACAAGTAAATTTCGAAATCGTTCGACTTTCACATGTCCTTTATTTGGAACCCCGAAGGAATTAAAGCTATGCAGATTACCAACCCATGAAGCTGTATTGCGCTATTGTTTCCAAGAAGGGTGTAATTTTGCACCGGATGTCGACAATCAAGAACCCAAATTCTGCGCTATTGCCGAACGTGTAGCTAAAAAAATGAAAGTGTCTATAATAAATCATCTGTACCAACAGTTTCGCATAATCGAGTCATAGTGATGTTAAATATGTATCAGAAAAGATATAGGAACATGTTGAAGTCTTACAGAAGGGATAAGGATAAACCCAACTTTTAGAAGAAACTTAATAATTTCGTAGATGATGCAAGAAAAACCTTGTTTGATATAGCCGCATGTAAATGCAAAGTTTTGAACAAATGCAATTGTAAGAAATAAAATAAGGTTCTAAAAAGAGAACGTGCATTTTTGCTGGATTAACGGACGACAAGAGTCGGTTATATTGGTCAATTAGATGCTGAATATAATTCACATATACTAAAGAGAGTGGAAAGAAAAGTCCGTTTACAAAAACAGGTGACTAAAACATCAGAAAATCAGCTTAAAATGTCGCCGCGTGTGAGAATGATTCTACTACGGATGAGTTGATTGAACTAATCGAAAATAAAATTTCATTTTCTGTTGAAAGTGCTGATTATAAACGAAAAAAAAAATTTCCAAATCTCAAAATATGCGGATGAATCTTGCAGCAACTTGAGTGTTGTCACAGATATGGTGCATCTGACAGGGCTACTGCCGTATTAGCATCAGCAGTTCTCCAGGATGTAGGTATCATAAACGAAGATGATACTTCAAAAGTTATAGATAAATCTAAAATCCGAAGAGAGAAACGGAAAATTGGATCTCAGATAAGTAGAACATTTGACATACCAAGTTTAGATACTGCCTTCGCTCTATACTTTGATGGACGAAAGATAGAACTCTCTGCTAGGTCGAAGAGGCGGTGAAAGTTTCATCGTCGCGAAGTAAAGGAAGAACACATATATTTGATATTTGAAACAGGTTCCCATTATTTTGGTCATTTGACCCCATAGACTAGCAAGTCGGCTGCTATAAGCAATGACATTGTAGATTTTTTGGAGAAAAATGAAATGGAAACTTCAAAAATAATTGCAGTTGAATGTGATGGACTGTTCTTAACACAGGAAGCAAAGGAGGTGTTATACGTTTGCTAGAGGACAAATTTCAAAGACCACTTCAGTGGCTTCCTTGTCTTCTGCACTTCAATGAGCTCCCTCTCAGACACCTTTTCGAACATCTTGATGGACAAACGACGGGTCCTCGGTCCTATTGTGGGCCAATTGGGAAATCTCTTGCGAACTGCGAATTATTACTAGTTGCAAAATTTAAGCCAATTAAATCTGATCTTCTAGCTCTTAGTAAAGACGATTTGTCAACTGACCAGAAGTATATGTTTGAAATAGTGCAAGCTGTTTCAACAGGCGAGTGTTCAATTGACTCATCTCGCCAAAGACCTGGACCAATATTTCACGCAAGGTGGATCATTACTGCAAATCGAATTTTGAGACTCTATGTTGGAACAAAGGAACCCTCTTCTGAACTTGCAATAATAGCTGAGTACATCGTGAAAGTGTATTGCATTCGTTGGTTCTCTATTAAAATAAATCCATTATGCTTCCATGGTGCCCAAAATTTGTGGACTATAATTAAAAACACCCGTTACTTGCCAGACAATCTACGAAAGATTATAGATCCTGTAATTTCACGAAATGCTTATTTCGCAAATCACGAACATATCCTTATTCTAATGCTAGCAGATGAGAGACAACACATAATGACCCTAGATTTGAAGAGAATTGCCAAAGCAAGAAATTCTGCAGGGTCCAATAGCGCCATCCGACATTTCGTTATTCCAGACTTAAACTTTGAAGCTGAAAACTATAGCGATTTAATTGATTGGCAAAACTGTGAACTAACGGAACCGCCTATTACGATTTCTCTATCATCTGACGATCTCACAACGCTGGTGAGTTTGAGAGGTTCGATTAAAGATATTAGCTGCAATAAATTTCCTTGTCATACACAGGCAGTAGAGAGATGTGTAAAATTAGTCTCGGAAGAAGCTTCGAAAGTTTGTGGACAAGAGCAGAGGGAGGGTTACATTAGATCAACTTTGGCCTCTCGAGAAATAATGGCTTCATTTGAAAGCAAATCAGATTATAAAATTCATTTCAAATAAATATCTTTTCATTTAAATTTTATTTAACCCGATTCTGCTAAAAATAACTTTATTTCACTTAATAAAATACTTTATTTTATATCATTTTTGTAATTTGTGGTGCATTAAGGAACTTCTGTCTATTGCTGGCATGAAGTAAAACAGCAGAGCATGAAGCGACCGTCAAGAAAAATAAGTGAATACCTTTATTTATTTGTTTTTTTTATCTATTGTTATCATAATTACTAGACATTTATAACATTTTAGTAGAAATAAAATAAAGTTATTTAATTCTAGAGATATTATAAAAGTACAGAAAAAACGGAAAATTGAAATTTTGCCATTTTCTTGAAAAAATTGGTCCTTTTGTGGCGGTAAAAGATATGCTTTCATCTTAATGAACTTTTACAGGGATATTTCTGATATCTTCATGTAGCTATTGCACTCTATTAGATGTTGTATTGCTATGTTTGAATAACTAAAAAAAATAATGAAAAAACTATGTTTTTTGCTATGTTTTGGAAATTTAACCCCTTTGCGGCGGTAAAAGATATTAACCGATTGGTGTAATATTTTAAGAAATTAATCTTTACCACAAAATGCAACTTTTCTGATCTATTACGTTTCGATTATAAAAATTTCGGTTTTTTCGACCCACCCTAGACCAATTTAGAAGTTCGTAGTGTTCCTCTGTGCTGTGTGATGTGTTGTATGCCTTTACACAGCTTAATTGTCAATATTTACATATTTATGCCAGTTTTTATGGCTCGAACCTGCGTGGTAAGTTGCTAAAATTATTCTAATGGAGATTTATTACATATTTTAAGTAAAATAAACAGAGATTTCATCTCAAAATCGATTGCAACTATAGACTAGATCCTCGTAGAATACAGACATGTGCTTGCGTTTCGCTCACGTCGCTCACATGATACAAAATGGTGGCACGGCATCTTACCCGCCATTATGGGACAGATGCCGCACCGAGGTTGGGTGACAGATGCCGCAAAATATATTTTTGTTTTTCGGTTCAATAAATTCATCACTGCGATTTAAGTAGCACTTACATTTAAATGAATGTATATTAGCGCATTCTGCTACTTATCAAAATATTCTCAGCAACAATCTTGGTTCACCATGTGTGAATAAGGAAAAAGTAGGCCGTTTACAATTCTAAGCATCTAAACTGTTAAACAAAATATCTCCTACCTCAATGGTCAAAAGACCTACCTATACAGCCAAGTAAGAGAAAGTAAAAAGATGCAAATATTACAAGCACGGAGTTTATAAACAATAAAAAAGAAGGAAATGAAAAACAAAAGAAACTAAGCGTCAAAGAATGACAACTTAGCGGAAGTAAAATGTGTAAAAAAAGGAAGGGAAAGATTAACTTGAAAATGTCTCACTTGAGGAAAAAAACTTAAATATAAGTCATCTTCCGACAATGGGTAAATTGTTCCTGTTATGGATTCTGATGGCAGAACTGGATTGGAATATGATGAATCTGCATATGTTGGGTGGCTGGAGTCTTATCAAGGAGCAAAGTCAAAAGCGAGCAGGATTCAGTGCATAAAATTCAATCGATGGCTTCATGAAAAACGCTTACTTTACTTTTACAACGGGTAGTGTGGTGTGATTGGGGGCGAATAGAAATACAAAATCACAGAATGAGAAGAAAGGCCAAAAATAAACAGATTAGGGCCTAAATAGAATAGAACTAATACTTACATTAAAAGCAAACTGCAATGTTCTTCTGGATGTATACCAGTGATTTATATCTTTTTGGAATTATGCTGTCTATTGTTTCCAGTAATTATGCTATCCATTCAGGTAAATTCAAATGATTTTCTTTTCATTTTCACTTTTTGTCTTAAGTTTTGTTTATAGAGATTACACTTTTGCATTTTACACTTTTCACACAACTTCTTACAATTTAGTGATATATATAATTTTTGTAAGTTTACTTTTATTTATTTTCATTTTAAGTAGTTTGAAAAAATAAAATGTGATTTGCTTGAAAAAAAAATAAAGAGCCTAGCATTTTTCTCCATGCGGCATCTGTCCCTCACCACATGCAGCATCTTATCTAGCACATAAAAAATGATGTTAAAAAAGGACCTGTGGGAAAATAGTTATGTCTACTTTATTAAGATAGTTTTAACTTGTTTAACATAGAAATTAGATTCTAAAAGGTTTGATCAATGATTTCTGGTACTTAGTTTGTTGTTTTTTGCATTATTGTACATTTTACAAGAAGAAAAGAAAAACTGCGGCATCTGTCCCCACTTTACTATATACAAAAGCGTTCAATGTTAAAAATATCGAATTTTGATATCTTAAATATTTTTAATTAAAGTTATAATTTTTATATCAATTATTTATTATTCTACTTCCATAGGTAAAATTCGATCGTTTCAGAATTTACTTTAGACAATTCCTAAACCTTCAGAGATTTCGTTAGTTTCGAAACAAAATTTATTTCAAAAATTATAAGCACGTTATTTGTTATTCGACAAAAATTACACAGCTGCATTTTGAAAGCAATTATCTTAGGTTAAATTTTTCTCTATATTTGCCACACGAGGAAAAAGAAATAATTTATAAGGGAGGATTTTAAATCTATTTTCGCTTAAAATATTGGAGACTTTGAAGCATTTTCAGAAGAATATTTTAGACAGATGAAGTATGTTGATAAGTGTTTGAGATGAAGAATCCATGAAAGCAAGGTTTGTAAATGCATATTCGTCATAATATATATTTATATATACTTATAAATCACATACACTGTTTAAAAATAAAATCAAAGCTTTAATTGTTGTACAAGTAATTTTTCTTTAAAATGCTCCATTTATAATATATATTTATATATCTAGCCTATATATATAAAATCCTAATGCAAAGAATTTATGAAACGACTGATTAAACGACTGATTTGGTTTCACAGCTATGTCTCCTAAAATATGGAATGTTTAGCGGAGAAATAAACTCCAATTATCCGTATTGATCCAGACCTTTTAAAAGTGGTATTAGAATTTTAAAATTTGAATTAGTTTTCATGATATTAATATTTTTTCAATGCGATTTCTGTAATGATGGCAACTAAATTACTCCATTTTTGTGGAAAAAAGGGAGAAAAGTGAAAAACGTGATTATTATTAGATTTCTTCTTTTTCGTCCTTTTCGAATTGCAATTGAAATTATCTTTTATTTCAGTCGATAGTGAAAAGAATATTGTGATTAAATTATGTTTTTCAGGAAATTTTTGAAAAATAAAAACTTTTTTCACATTTCGATCATTAGGAATCATTTTATTTTAGATAATATATTTTAGATAATGATAAGTTATTCAGACAATCTTCGACAAGTAATTTCTTCCAAAATTCTGTTTAAATTTAATGTCTTCGAAGTTATTTTTAATAAAACAAACTTTCTCTGCAATTTAACCAGAAGCATTTTCAAAGTGTTTTTCTAAGTAAACTGTCCCTCAATTTACTTGAAAAATTTGATTTAGATGTAAAAAATCGCTTATAAGGTTTGATATTGAATTTTTTTAAAAAAAGTAGTCGAAAAATCTGACATTAATTACAACTAGGGGATCAAATCCGAACCTCCCGGGTAACAGAATATAAGGAAAACCATTTTTTATATTAATATATATATGTGTGTGAGCATATATATATATATATATATCCATATAATTCTCATAATTTCAATTATTTAAGCGTTTAGTTCAAACACACGTCTGTTAAATTTCTGTTTTATTTATATTATTTTATTTTATTGAGCGAGTTACAACTTCGTTATCTAATATCATCCGGAAACAAATGCTGAACTATTATATTAATTTAGTGCAAACGTATTTATCTTTCATAATCGTCTGCACGCAATAGAGTTAAATAAATAAAATCCCTTTGGGGGAGGAGCTGCGATTAATTCTACATCGTATTTAAAAGGGGTATGCCTCATATTTTGAAAAAGCCTTGGGATGTAGTTAACTTTACAAAATTTATATTTTTTATTTATAACTGCGCTTTGTTTTCCATAATCTTCCACTTCAAACTTCTTTAGGATTTTTCCAATAAAACGGGATGGAATTGCATTTTCTAATGCTATTTTTCTAATTGCATCTAGTTCTTCTTCGAGCTTGAACAAACCTCAAATGCTCTTTTTATATAATAATTAAATTGTGCTAACTTGTAACGAACTGCAATCAAAATAATGAATAGTGGCATTAGATCTGTTAGTCTTCCTAAAATTTAATTAATAAAAGCAATTTATTTATGAAAATAAAGACGCCAAATTTATAACATTCGCCTTATTTACTGGAAAACACAAATTTTAAAAGACGTCAGCCTCAGCTCATTTGGGATTGAAACATGTGTTATATAAGTTTCTTAATCAGGGATTCTCTAATAGAAAACTTTTGATTAAAATTCTTGTTTCATTATCGTGATTGACAGGATGGAAATTAAATATTTTGTTTAATCTCGGAGAAAGTTTAAAATCTTTGGAAATGCAAAATTTGTTTCGTCGTGGTCAAAATTCGTATAGAGTATTCTTCAAAATGAACAAATGAAGAATCTATTCTTAATACTTTATAACCATGTATAAACTTTTTTATACGGATCAAAGACTAAATAAGACACTAAAATCAAAGGCTAAATTGTGTGGTAATAATGGTATTTTAATTAAATTTGATCCATTTAAGTAAATTTAAAACTAAAATTTAAAATAGCGTATGAAGAATTTGAAATTAAATTAAACGAATTTTTTAGCAAGTTTCAAAATTACATTGTTAGTATCTATAATGTTTGCATATATTTTGAGTAAGTGCTTTTGTACTGACCAAAAACAAAATAAGATACTAACATCAATGACTAAATTGTCGTATAATAATGCCGTTTTAATCAAATTTTATCCATATAATTAAATTTAAAACTAAAATTTCGAATAATGTATGAAGAATTTGAAATTAAATTAAACGAATTTTTGAGCATTATTTAAAATTACATTGTTATGCATCTATAATGTTTGCATATATTTTTAATAAGAGAATGCTTTCTTCATAACAGTAGCCACATTTATAGAATTATAACCAAAATATGCTATTACCTGAGTATTACATTACACTCACTGAAAGTGGGAAATGATTCATACCCGGTTCTGTGTGATGTCGATATGTGACGAATTGACTAAGACGCAAAAATATGATAAATTACAAACACAATTATTTAACTAGTGTTTTGAAAATTTCTTCAACATTTTGATACGATTACGCCAAATGTACTTTTGGAAAACCAAATGGCGGTCACTTGATAATTGTTATTTTTCGAATACATAGATCTTGGGGAGATAAAGAAAATAGTATTATCAAAAGAAGGAAGTTTGACAACATATTTTATGCAGCCTATTCACTGTTTTATATACACAAGCAATTTTTTCAATATCTATATAATAAAAGCCGAAGTCATGTGACTGTCATCAACAGTTCCGGGCTGACCGCTTCACTTTTTATATGCCAAACGGCCATTTCGGTACTTTTATGTTAGTCAGGCGCAGGTGATAAATCTCCAAATATTCTTCCACCGCCATCATTTCGTTAAAAATATAAACCTATCACTCATTTCATTTAAAGTACATAACTTTCATTTAAAATACATATCTTTCATTTACCTCATTTAAAATACAATAAATAAATAAATAAATAGATATTTTTCCAGTATAGGTTCTTTGCGAGAAAAAATTTGGAATCGTATTTTCCAATCAATCTATATCCTACTTCATATACAACTTTTTCCATATGTATACAATTTACTTAATCTAAAAAAGCCAATAATCTATTTTTATATAGAAACATAAGTAATTTCTATGTAAACAAATGTTGTATATATATGTGTGTAAACACGTGCAAATAAATACATATAAATAAAAATAAAAGTTCACCAGGTTTGTTTTCATAGCTATTTATATATTTTATCAATATATTTCACGTTCTGAAGCCCGAATTGCGCCAAGCTTTAAAAAAAGAAGGCAAAGTCCCCTGTAATGGTAAATGAAAGTACCTAAATAAACAATTAATCGTAATAATAATAACATAAACTAAAATATTTCATTTCAACATCAAAGTATTGTTTCTAATTTACATTCAAATAAATATATATTCCATGATAATTTCAATTGGAATTAAGTTGACAACTTTCTATTTCACTTCCATAAAGTAAACAAACACAAGAGATGCATTCATCATAAGTGGTAGAAAATATTAGACCATGGAGGTAATCTTTCGCAAAGTAGGTTATCCGATAATGAATGGACAATATTCTTATGACGTCATAGTAGGTAAATTGGCGGCATTACAGCATGCATTCACGAGGGTTTTATTTTGCTATTTCTCTTAGTTACGGCATTATATTGTCATATTTATGAACTCAGAAATAAAATCTATAAAAACAAAAGTATATAATATTCAATATTTAGTTACTAAGTAGTGAATTTTTTTTTTATATAAATGCATGATTTGCAAAATTTAAATAAATTTATTAATACTAAAAAATAACATTGAAGTAACAGCATGTTTAGTAAAATAAGTTTAACTTAGATAATTTATGAACAAATCTCAGTTTAAACACTTGAAATTTCACTCATTTTTACAGCTACGGAAATTAAGTGGTATTTGTCAAAAAAGACGAAATACGCATAACAACAAAAATGTATGAAATGTTGTCAAGTTCGCAAAGAATTCTTGATTTCTCTATCAGAATTTTTGGACTCGGGAAAGGACTGAGCGAGGCAATTAGTTTAAGAATGAAAGTAACATGATGCAATGCTTAGCATACATTTAAGGGAGACCAAACTGGACTGGTCGCCAAAGGCGGCTAGTTTATAATAATGATTTATTATAAAGAAACCATTTATTTATTTTTATATTCAAAAAGAAATAATATGCATATAAAAACAATAAATAAATAAATAAATAAATATATATATATATATATATATATATATGTATATATACATACATATACATATGTAAACAAGCATAAAAGTTCACTAGGTGTATTCTCATAGCTGTTTATGTTATTTAGCAACACATCGCATTTCCTAATTCCCGAATAGAGTGAAACCTTTTATTAAAACCAGAAACTCCGATAGTGGAAAAGTACCTGTTGTCACTATGTACAGTTGTGAAAAAAAAGTAAACACCCCCTACTAGCCCCTCAATAAATTATCGTAGAAGAAAGTGACTGGTACAGAACGATTGGAAATAAAGTTTACTTTAGAATGATGTATATAAAATTTTCTTAGGGGGCCATCTACATATTAAAACGAACCCAAACTTCATTTTTTTTTTCAATGGAACTACCCAATTTTAACAAGATATTTCAAATCTTCGGACAAAACTATGCCTAGACAGCAAATTTTAAGTCATTTGACTGATAAGTTTTCGAATTGTAAACATTCAAAATTTAGTGCTTCTAATGTTAAATTACATTTTCATATTTTCATTAATATCTCCTGAAATTATACTTTTAATGTGCTAATTTTTTGTGTAGCAGTAATACTATCTTGACTTTATTACCAGCGCATAAATGCGTTGAATTTGAAATTTTTATAATTTTATGATATGAATTATGAAATTAATATTCGAAAAAATTATGAATTGCAACCTACAATTTTTTTGATGGATTTAGATTTATTAAGTCTTGCTTTATGGAAATCCAAAATTTCGTATTTTTCTTCCAAGTAGTTTTGAAATCATGCTTATAAAACCGCTAAATGATGGTTTAAGTCTATGATAGAAGTGACTAGATATTTTGAAATTTCTTATGCTACGCTGTAATCTAGCAGTCTTCAATGACTGCTTGAGTGGCGCTTAAGATGCCTTGATCAAGAAAGAGGCTCTCTGGGTCAACAATCGAATACCGAACTTCAATTGGCATACAGCCCCAAAATACGCTCTTTTTAAAATAATTAATTTCTCGGAAACATATCGCACGAATTGCATAAAAATTTGTTTTTAGGCTAATTAAAGGGTGTAGTTCATTCCAGGTAGTGTTCATTTATGCTGTCAGAATTGAAGAGTTGAGTGGAAGAACATGTTAAGTAACATAAATTACATTTGAAGAAATTTGATGTGAAAGTTTTTGTTGTCAATTTTAATGATTTATTTTCTGTTTGATACCATGTGTTTAAAATATTAACAAGTGTGGTACTGAACTCTATCAAAAAATCTTATTTATATTTAATTTTTAAATATTAAAAAATATTAGTATTATTTACATTATTAAATATTAATGAATAATGTCTTAAATCTTCAAGGCTAAATAGAACTTTGGTATTTTAAATTTACCATGTGATAGAATGCCTGATAACGTCTTCATCCAAAAGATAAAATAATTTTTAAGAAAATGTACCATAACATGTTCTTCCACTCAGCTCTTCAACTGTGTACGGTTACTAAAATAAACAAAGTTAATGGTTCGTTTTAATAAGTAGATTGCCCCCTAAGAAAAGTTTATATACTTTATTTAAAAGTAGACTTTATTACCAATCATGTGGTTCCAGTAATTTTAGTTAGTAAGGGATTAGGTTTATTTCATGCTTTTCAATATATGTTCATTTGATTGAGTGATACGTAAAAAATTCGTAAACGTAAATATTATATTATGGATTTTTTTCCGACGTTTATTCGTTTAATATTAGTCCTCTTTTAATATGATTTTTTCTGCATACTTACGTTACCTAGGCGCAGGTGATAAATCTCCAAATATTGTTCCTATTGTCATCATCTGCATTGTAATCATTGCATTGTTAATTTAAGCAGTTACTCATTTCATTCAAAATACATAAGTTTCATTTAAATAAGACACTGTATTATTGTCATTTCATTCATAATATAACAATTTTTGTTGGTGGTCGGTAATGTTTATTTAATGGTTATATATATGTATATATATATATATACATATAATAAATTTGAAATCACAAATATATGAAGAAATTGATAAAGTTCTAAAGATGATTTAGAAATGAACATATGAAACCAGTATGTAATATAAGAAACTATGAATGACTCACAGAATCATCAGAGGAGCTTGTGAGTTCATTCATAGAAGATGCGTTATTTCATCCAATTTTGTCGGCATTAAGCCTAAAATGACAAAATTTAGCTCCTTATAACGCAAACATTACAGAAAACAGATAATAAAAAGCTAAGAGATCCAAAGAAAGATACACCACACACAGGACATTAAAAATTATTAGAGCACAATACCTGAATGACATACTAAGAGTCAAAACTACTGCATATCAGCATGGAAAACATATATATATATATATAACATGCATTTACGATGCATGTCTTTCACTCCTTTCAATTAAAATTTTCAATACAGAAAAATTAATAAATAAGAAATAATACCATAAAGCGAAACTAATAATGATTCTAATTTGCACATCTGAAAAATAAAAGTTGTTATTTTCTAGAAAAAAATGTTGTTTGCGAGATTCATGTCCCGCCATAAAAGTACCTTTTAATGTGCATTCGTAATTATATAAATACATAGCACCTATAGTCGTCGTCTGGTTTGTCCGTCTATCTGTCTGTCCCGTGTGTCCGCATATAACAGCGCAAAAACTATCCAACGGGATGTTTTGAAATTTATTACATATAATCATTGCAGACTTTTGTTCAATCATTTCAAATTTTATGATAATAGAATCAAAACTTACAAAGATATTAATAAAAAATGTCTTCATTTTTTTTTAAAATCCTATCACACGTAATTAATTCAATGATATCCCATGACAGGTCATAATTCTAGGTTGCCATGGTGATTACGTCGTACTTAAGATGAAGTCCTATTATTTCCGTATCACTGAATTTAATACAGATAATCGTAATAAATTTTGTATTCATGCATTTTTGCATAACCGTGCAACAGCTATAGCATCAAGATCTGAATATTTATAAAACCAGTTGCACTACAAACGTACCTCATTTGCCCCTTTTGACGTACAATTACGACTTCATTTTCAATTTCATTCCTTTGAATTTATTTAAAGCTGTATTACAACTTCTTAATTTTATACGTTTGTAATGCTTTAGGTACTGACTGCTAATGATTCTAACTATATACTATGATGAATCTATTGTAAATATTAGTCTATTTGATTACACTAGTCCATGCATTCTATGCACATAATTGCACTCAGGTTATACCTTATTTCATGGAAACGTTAAATAGTTTCTACAATGCATCATATCAAGGAAGTTAACAAAACACTGTAATTACTATTTTCGTTCCTGGACATTAGAGGAAAACACCCGTCTATTAAACCTATGGGTTGGGTTCCCGGGAGATTATATCTATATTCCATTATTTATTAGACTAATGTACTGAGCATTTACTTAATGCGAAATACTAAAACAAGTGCTTACTTTTAGTTATATCATTTTTTTTTAATATTCAATTTATTTTTATTACCGATACTTTGTTCTTTCGTTTTTATTTACTTTTCGTTGTTCTTACATTAAAAATATCTATTTGCTTGCTCTTGTTGCGGAAAATAATGTTTAATGTTAGAAAATTTCTTTTTTCTGAAATTTTTAAAACACATGTTTTATCTCTATCAGAGGCATGCCAGAGTGTTTCTGTAGTTTTGGATTTACAAAAATGTTTTCGAAAATGCTGTTTTTTCAAAGTAAGAAAATGCAATTTTACAGTTAACTGTGGAACTGTTTAGGCATTCCCTGCGCTTCCTAGTTGAAGTCAACTTTACGCCCTGTATAAAAGTAACTCGATGTCTAAAACTTAGTGAGCCATAAGAGAGAAGATCTCTAACTGCGGAAGAGTGAGTGTAATCTGTAATGCAAATTAAAGATGGAGAACATTTTAAAACAGGATTAAAATTAAAGCATATGATAAAATTTAAACAACAGTTTTTCAGGAATGTCTCGAATTATAAAAATAAAATTTTGTTAAAAAATTCTGGTGCAAATCTTAATATTAATATAAACGTATAAAAATATCCCATGACCATTCAACGTATTATTTTACACCTTTATTGATTTGACAGATATTCTAGGTTTGTTATTGTTTTTATAATTTTTGGATCATAAATGATTTAAAAAGAACCTTCACCTACGGTTCGAGAAAATTTGGAAAAAAATATTCATTATTAGATTTGAAAAAAAAATTCACACTTTAAACTACTGCTATTTATTTTTTAGTAGCCACATACTGAAAATTGTATATTTTTGTGTAATTTTTATTCTACATACTTAAAACTTTTCAGAAATGAAATTAAAACAATTTTTTAGACGGGTTATTTTGTGTCGAAAAATAATATTTGATTTTTATCTCAAGATTTTAATTTTAACATATACATTTATCGTATATTTTCAATGTTTCCTTTCTCAAAAGAAGTAACAGAAGGAAAAATTGTAATATGATGTATTTTAGAGTACTGTGTCGATGTGGGTTTGGATAAACGATGTGGGTTTGGCGATGAACAATTAGCTCATACGCTCTTTCATCAGCGATACGTTTATCCTTAACCTTTTGTTCTTCTACGCTCTCTTGCTTTCCCTATTTTCCACGATAGCAATTAATGCCCTCTTTTACAAATTGTTCGTCGTTTTTGAAAAGTACGCACTTCATAATTTTTTCACGCAAGACTACTATTTTATCATCTGCATCTACCTCATGTTAAAATTCGGTAGCGAAATTATACAAATCGATTTTTTTCCCTTTAGAAAGAAATGCCATCTTTTCTCAAATTTGTTAAACTTATGCTTAAATTACAAAATTATATGCAATACTTGACCCATTAAATAATTAAATAACAAAACAACTACATTCCCCTTACAGGTAAATATGCATAAACTTTCATAAACAATTGATGAAACATACAAAAAATAATTAAATACCATACTAAAATTTATCTCTGATAGCTCATGTAAATATTAATGCAAAAATATTAAAATCAGTTAATATGCAACTTTTTTTTTCCCAATATAACTTACCGTATAAAACTGTCAGAAATATTTAAATCATAAAATTTTAAGTATATGAAATATCATGGATAATTTGATGTGAAAAAATTTTTCATTCACAAATAAATATGAAAGTAACAAAAATATCAAAATTAAGTACTTACTTACTTCTGTAAAATAAACAACATTTTAAATAATTATTGACGATTACTGAAATCACTTTTCTTTTCTAATATACTACGCTGTGCACAGCTAAAACAAATAATCATAAAATTCACTTACTCAAATAATATTGAATTGAGAAAAAAAATACCAAAAGAAATTATATTACTCTTTCCCTTTCAGAAAATTAATCTTTCATAATACTCTTAAAGAAGAACAAAACAAAACAAAAAAATAAATAAATATGAAAGTAACAAAAATATCAAAATTAAGTAATTACTTACTTCTGTAAAATAAACAACATTTTAAATAATTATTGACGATTACTGAAATCACTTTTCTTTTCTAATATACTACGCTGTGCACAGCTAAAACAAATAATCATAAAATTCACTTACTCAAATAATATTGAATTGAGAAAAAAAATACCAAAAGAAATTATATGACTCTTTCCCTTTCAGAAAATTAATCTTTCATAATACTCTTAAAGAAGAACAAAACAAAAAAAACCACATACATAAAACAGCATTTAAAAATAAATAAATAATGATCAAAGCTTTTAGTAGAGCTAGCTAGGAAAAACAGAAAAAAAAAAAATCAACTTTTTACCGGTAAGAAAACAAATAAAATAAGATTTATCTTTAGGTAATCACTTTTCGGTTGTCACGTGACAGTTTCAGATTTCTTTTAAAACACACAGAATAACGGCAGACACTGAAAGTTATTCCGAAAACATTTTAGATCTGTCTAAAGACTTTTCGATGATCACAAACAACAATTATGAAACAAACTCAAAGTTTTTTTTTCACTTTTAACAGCACACTTTCGCCTTGAGAACTTTAAAGCTTGAAGCATACCCCACAAATAATTATTCCATAAGATGATTTCACAGAATTACGAATCTAGCTGATTCTAGCATACCTCACACAGAATTATTCCAGGAGAATGGGACTAATACGCAAGAAATTGCTTTATTGTCAGGAGACAATATTTTGAACCGGGTAGGGCGGTTATTTTTTTTTCACTATTCTTGAAATGATGATTTCACAGACTTACGAATCTAGTTGATTCTTTTTAATTCACTTGATTGTCAGGGCGACAATAAACTTTAACAAATGCACTGTTCTTAAAATTATCGTTCACAGAAACTTTTCAAATTTAAGAATCGGGGTGATTCTTTTGCTCCATTTACTTATCATCAGGATGACGATTTCTCACAATTCAGAATCTAGGTGATTCTGTTTATTCACTTGCTTTGTCAGGATGACAAATACACAATTATTTTTCTTTATCGTCAGGATGACAATTATTGCGTTGTCGGTTAGACTGCAGGTTCGGTAAATCCAAATTATTTCATAGTGCACGAAGAATAAAAACGTCTTCATAACTTAGTTCTAATATATTGTAAATAAAATTCGTAACTTGAATGAGTAAACACACTCTACAGTTCAAATTAAACTTCTTTCTTAAAAAACAACTATGTACATTTTATTTACAAATATATAGGTATATTAATATTATTATTACTCTCATTTGAGAGTTCCATTATTACCGTCAGACCGGTTCAAAACAAACTTTACATCTACACTGAAAAGAAAATCGGAAAACAATAAAAAGGGGGTTGCCACAATGCCGACTAACAGAAAATGGCAAGCATCGCCAAGTTGGCATTCTCAACATCCTGCCCCGGGCTGAACACTTAGTTCAGTATCTATATTAAACAATTTAATAAACATAAGAATATACTTACATACATGACAAATTTTCAGATACATACTTACATACAGCTACAGATATAAAAGCAAAAATAATAAGAATGCTGCAATCTACGAAAGAAAATAAAACACATGAATTGTATGAAAATTAAACAATAATAAGGGTAAATATGAGTAACAAAACAAATTAAATGTTCGATAATAGTTCATATTTTTAGTGTAAGAGTTTTAGTGTCTTTTAGTCCACTAAGTCCAATTCAAGATTATATAGCAATTGCACAGGTCGTTTAAGATCGCCTTTTGCAGTCTGTAATACACATGATCTGATTTTCGAGTCACGACCAAATATGAGTTCTTTAACACGACCACACTTCCACATATGTTTTGGGAGCTTTTCATCATGAATTATCACTATATCGTTAACTTTGAACTGAGGCGATGAATTTATGTTTTTCACTTGAAAAGCAGATCTAAGTTCTAACAAATATTCGTTTCTCCACCTTTTCCAAAAGTGGCCAGTAATTTGTTGCTTATATTTATATTTTCTCGTCAACAAAATCTTATTAGATTTCTCTTGCGTACAGACTGGTAATCCATAAGAAGGTAAGGACATTAATCGTTTACCAACTAAAAAATGAGATGGCGTTAAAGGTGATGGTTCAGCATTTTCTTCGTAGAGATAACATAAGGGACGTGAATTAATCACTGCTTCAATTTCTGTAAGTATTGTTTCTAGCTCTTCATAACGGAGACAAGTTTTTCCTAGAACCTTTTTTAAAGGTGTTTTGATGATTCTATCTTTCGGTAAAGGTGCTATTTCCACCTTTCCAGGAATAGCATTAAGTTTTCGACATATCATACACGATCTTAAGACGGATTTTACAAATCTTCTTCCCTTTAATATAAAATACCTTTCACGAAGGTGAGCTAAAGTGACAGCTACACCAAAATGGTACATTCTTTCATGAGCATCCTTAATTAGTAATTTTACAAAATAAGATTTATTAGGAAGTATCCACGGATGTTTTTCCTGCTCTGTAACTTCAGAAAACTGAAGTCTTCCGGATAAAACAAGTAAGTCATTTTCATCGAATTGTGGATTAAGGTTGTACAAAGAAGAATCTTTATTAAGTGGTTTTTTTTGTTTAAGTGCTTCTATTTCAACTTTAAATGAAGTTTCCTGAGTTTGTTTTATCCAGTATTTTTCTGCTGTTTCTATTTCTGAGGTAGTTAAAGGTCCTAAAATTTTAGGGTTTTTCGAATTGGCATTATGAATAAAACGCATTATCCAAGCAGTAATATTATACACGCGATTTAAACTACTGAACTTTGCCATATCAAATACTGGCTTAGGGCTAGAGTTTGATTCGTTACACAATAATGTTAAATTTGGTTTTGCTTTCATTTCATTAAAAGCTTCGGGAACCATTTCTATAGCCCTTTTTGAAGGCCACATATCTTCTGATAGTGATAACCAAGGTGGGCCGCACCACCATACATTATTACCCATTAACTTCGATAAGTTTTCCCCTCGCGTAAGCAGATCTGCAGGGTTTTCTTTTCCGGAACAATAATTCCAGTCCTTTGGATCTGTCAATGACTGAATTTCGGTTACACGATTGGAAATAAAGGGTTTCCAGTTTGTAGTAGATCCTCTAATCCACCAAATAGTTATCTCTGAGTCCGACCATAATTTTATATTTAAATTCGAAATATGTAATTTTTGTTTTAAATATTTCCACATTCTAGCGGCAACTACTGCACTGATCAATTCCAGCCGTGGAATAGTTAACTTCTTGAGGGGGGCTATTCTACATTTACTCCAAACAAAACTAGTTTGAATTTCGCCAGTTAATGAAATGGAACGCAAATAAGCAACTGCTCCATACCCTTTGGGACTAGCATCACAGAATATGTGAATTTGTGAATTTTCAGAAATGTTTATCATATTAGGAAAATATTTTCGGGTTATTTCAAATGTGCGTAAATGTACAACTTCTGAACACCAAGTGTTCCACTCGCATTTCAAATCTTCAGGTAATTTATTGTCCCACTCTAAACCTCTTTGCCATGTTTCTTGCAACAAGGCTTTAATACGTATTACAAATGGATTCAAAAATCCTAATGGATCATAAATTTTCAGTAACATTTTAAGAACTGTTCGCTTCGTGGGATCATCGATGTAATATTTTTCAAAGGGCTGCGCATCTAACATCAAAATATCAGATTCAGTATTCCATATCAATCCAAGCACTTTTAAGATACTACCTGTGTTTTCCTCACTTATACCTAAGTTACCAGATTCCCACATTTCCCTAAGTTTAATAGAATTTGTTTTTAATTTCCTCAAATTCATCCCAGCTTCTTTAAGAATTTCAGAAGCTGTAACTGATAAATAATAAGCTTCGTTATCTAAATCTGATCCGGAAATTAAATCATCGACATAGAGGGAATTATCTAACATATATACAACATTTGGATGTTGATCTCGATATTTCTTTATATGATGTTTAATTGTGGCAGCCAAAATAAATGGTGAGCATGTAACGCCAAATGGTACACGTCTAAATCTTAAAATTTTGAAAAAGTTGTTTGCGTCATTATCGAACCAAAGAAATTTAAGGTAATCTCGGTCTTCTTCAGCTACAGAAATTTGAAGAAAGGCCTTTTCAATATCTGCACAAAACGCAGTATTGAATTTCCTGAGATTAATAATAATTTCTAATAAATCGGGGTTCAAATTTGGGCCACCGTACAAACAATCATTTAATGATTTGCTATTTTCTTTTGAGGAAGCATCAAATACCATTCTAACTTTAGTTGTGGGTTTATCATCTCGCAAGACATGTCGGTGGGGCATAAAATAACCGCTATCTACAGTTTTATTAGAACATGCTTCCACTATGTTATTTAATTCCTGTTCAATCACAATTTCTTTATATTTCTGCAATAATTCCTTATCTTTAAGCAATTTTCGATTTAAGTTAATAAATCGGTTTCTAGCATTGTTATAATTACTTCCTAAATCTCTTCTATCATCTTTCCATAACAATTTAGCTTCGTATCGGTGCTCAAGAAAATGCAAATTGTTTTCGAATTTTTCGATTATCTCTTTATCTAATTCAGAAATATTTTCTTCAGTGTTCATCCCTAAAGTTTCTAACTCCCACAATGTTTTCAAATCATTTTGAATAGGTTTCATAACCTGAGTGGACAAGACCCCAGCTTGCTTACTCTCACTGTTTTTATTTACGTCAATTGTCCCGCAGAGGGAATGCCCAAATAAATTTTCACAGACGAACAATGATTTATTTATGGGGTATGTTTTGTCATTAATTTGATATAAATAATCAGCTCCTATTAATATATCAACATCACTATTTTCCAAATGTTCCCACGTGTCAAGACGAAATTTGGAAAGTTTTCTCTTAATTTTGATTGGAAGAGGAGGAATTTGTATCAGAGAATTAGTTATTAGCGGTGTGACTAATGCTTCAATTATTATACTACGTTTTCTATTCGTCAAGTGAATTAGCTTTAGCTTAACGACATCATAACATCGTTCTTCAGATTTTCTCGAACCGAAAGTATAGACAATTAATTTTTCCTTTCTAATGACCTCAGGTTTTAATTTTGAAACTAAATTTTCTGTAATAAAAGTTCGATGACTAGCAGAGTCAAATAAACAAAGAGCAGTTTCTGAATTTTCACCCGCTTCCACTTTTACATGAATTGTTTGCAATATTACTTCTCTACTGATATTATTTATATTGCCTTTGCAATGATATACGGAGGAAATAATGCTACCTGAATTTTTTGATTCTTCTGTTTTTTTATTAGAATTACAAAGTATAGTATGATGATATGTTTTACCACACACTTTGCAATTTTCATTCGAAATTTTACAAAAATTCGCGATGTGAAATTTACGGAAGCATTTAAAGCACCTTCCTTCCCTTTTTAATTTTTCTCGCATTTCCGGAATGGTGAAAGACTTACACTTTTCAGTATCGTGATCAGTTTGATTACAAAATATGCAGTTATTTTTAATATTTGTGGTTAAGGCAGAAGCTGATGGAATGAATTTTTTATAATTTTTCTTATAATTTTCCTGCTTCTCAGGGATTTTTTCAAAATGGTTTAATTGGACAGTGGTCTCGCGGGATTCAATTTCATCTTTAATGAAATTTATCAGCTCATTAACATCCCAGTCAGTGTTTTTAATTCGTTTTCTATTAAATTCTAGTGCAATATCTGATGGAATAAGTTTCAGAAGAATCGGACATAACAAGTGCCCATATGAACCTGAGGCAACACCTAAAGAATTAAGATTTCTTATTTGAATTTCGCATTCATCATACAAATCTCTAAAAGCCTTAATGTTACTAGAATTTCGTACTGGTTTCAAATTTAGCAGTTTAGTCATGTGACTATTTATTACCAGGTCATTACGACCAAAACGATTTTTCAATAATTCTATAGCATGAGCATAATTTTCCTTAGTCAGCGAAAAGCCTGCTATAGTATTTGCAGCACTTCCGCCCAAAAGTGACTTTAAGTAGGAAAATTTATCAATCGGAGTTAAATGTTCATTATTGTCAATCGCATTCGAAAACTGACTCCAAAATTCGAGCCATAAACACGAATCACCATAATATTTAGATATATTAAGTTTAGGAAGTTTAATCAAATTTTGATTCAGAATTTTCTGACTTTTTAGTAGAGAACTATTGTTGCTACTACTATCACTTTCAATGTCTGAAGAATCTTGTTTAGTTTCAGGAGTAACTGTGTTATCATTTAAAAATTTGGAAATTTTATATTTCCATTCAATAATATTCTCATTATAAGATTCCGATTTCTCGATTTCTTTTTCAAATTCAGTACTTGGAACCAGTGGTTCAATTTCAGAATTTAATGATTTTAAAGTTTTCATTTTGTCATTCAATTGCTGTTTCAAAAGATCCAGCTGTGATTTTCTATTCTCAAGCTCTAATTCTTGTGTATTATCTAATAAATCCCTTATTTTATCAAATATTTTTGTTGTTTGACTACGAATCGTAGCTCTTTTTTTTTTCAATGTTTCGAAATCCATCATAAAATAAAGAATTCAATTATTCGATACAGTTCAGTTAATAAATGTATTCATAATTCTATTTATTCAATATAATTTAATTTGAGGTACTTACCTCAATCGATGATGAAATCCAGACATCCTGGAGCTTTGACGCCAGATAAATATTGCGTTGTCGGTTAGACTGCAGGTTCGGTAAATCCAAATTATTTCATAGTGCACGAAGAATAAAAACGTCTTCATAACTTAGTTCTAATATATTGTAAATAAAATTCGTAACTTGAATGAGTAAACACACTCTACAGTTCAAATTAAACTTCTTTCTTAAAAAACAACTATGTACATTTTATTTACAAATATATAGGTATATTAATATTATTATTACTCTCATTTGAGAGTTCCATTATTACCGTCAGACCGGTTCAAAACAAACTTTACATCTACACTGAAAAGAAAATCGGAAAACAATAAAAAGGGGGTTGCCACAATGCCGACTAACAGAAAATGGCAAGCATCGCCAAGTTGGCATTCTCAACAACAATATTTAATTTTCGATCAAAGAAGATTTTTTTTTTCACGTTGGGCGCCATTTTGTGTCGATGTGGGTTTGGATAAACTCTTTCGACACTTAAACAATCACATTTTTAATAAGGATAACACACAAACTATATACAGATTCGCGAAAAGCGCAAAATAACTTATACATATAACTAATACATATTTAAATAACTAATACACATTTCCACAAAAAAAACATCTCAGGATATTTTGCCGACAGTGGCAACAGCGCCATCTATATGCTATAAAAATATGGGAAGGCAGTCATTTTGTTACAGTACTTTTATTCAGCGCTCTTTCATTAATTGCTATTATTCTTTATTCACTGAAAATAGGTTATGATTTATTTATAATACGTTATTTATAATACGTCAGTTTTTATTTAGTAAATAATCCATAATGTCTCTCTACTTAAAAATGTAACAAGAACTAATGATTAATTTCGTGAAAAAAACTTTGCAAATGTATAATTCAGAAATTATTTTTTTACGACGCCTTTCTTTTCGTGTTTCAATGAAAATGTGAATTTTTGTCAGTTATAGTCTAAAGTTTCGCATGAAATAATGAAATCTTTTGTAGTTTGATGATTTATTTTACCAATTTTGTGATGATGAATAAATATTAATTATTTTCCTAGTAAAAAGTTTCTTTTGAATGGTGCGTTTTGAGCTATTTGGAATTACGATATCCAAACTTAAAAATTTCTCAAACAAAAGATAATAACATACTATAATTAGATTTTATTATTAATAGATCTTTTTATTTTAGTATTAAGACCTGTTAAAAAATCTAACTATGTAAAATTTCAGCTTCTTAAAAAGGCCTATAATTTAATATAAGTAAGAGTTTCATTCTTAAATACAATCATATTTCATTATCTATACATTTAATAACGTACAAAAAATATTACTGAAAAATACTAAATACTTTTGTGAGGTAGGTACACATAAACACACAACGACACAGCTAACTAAAAAGTATTAAATTTTTTTCCTGTTTTAATATCCCATTTTTCTTTTCAAATATCATTAAATTCTTTCTCTTTGCAATAAGCTATGCATATTTATTTTTTCTTTGACGTTGCGCCAGTACAGTTTTCCCTCTTAAAATTCCCTTTCAAAATTCCCCCCTTTTCATTTTCTCTTCCGATGCTTTTCTAATTCCTTTTGGATGATTCTTTCGCGCTTTCTTGGGGACTGTTTGCTCATTTTCTTCTTCCGCCAAATTGGGCTACGGCATTGCCTACGAACCTTGCGCATTGCGTGTTTGTGTATTCTAACGCTCTAACCAATAAATAGCATTGCTCTGTGTCAGAATGGGACTTTCTTCAGTGAATTTTGTCTGCTGAAATGTAACTGCAACATCGGAAGAAGAACGTCCATGTGAATTATAATATTTTCAACCTAGCGTCTTTTTTGAGAGTGCTCCATCATTCTGAACGATGATCATATAATAAAGAAGTTGAAAGCGCAGCTGTGTGGCATTTATTTATAGGGGAAACACCAAGATTTCTACAATTGCTATTGTTAATTTTCACTCAGTAAGATATGCGATTTGTGACCAAGATCAATAATGCCCGGGCGGTTACGGCCACAGGAAAAAATTCGAAATTTCCAAATGACAAAACAAATTTTTTCCATCCCAGAATGATAACAACACATTGAAAAATCATAAATGGCGTTGGAACGGTACGTGTAGCACGAAAATCAGTGACATAGGAAACAAGCAAACAACAGCATTATAAGCAACCAATTGCAACATAGATGAGAGAAAAAGAAAAAGGTTTATTGATATACAAATTTTTCCTACTGCTTTGTTAAACGTTTCCACAAACGATAATTTACGCAAGGTATTGAGTCTTGTGCGCCTCGTCTGTCTGTTGTCATTTGTTGTTTACAATGTTCTTTGCATAAGACCTACGTCGTTGTTTTTCTTGCTACATGTATCAATACGACGCCTTGCGATTAGGTTCGGTTGGAAAGACCCCCATGAAGGGCACTCTCCCTAGGGCTTATATCCCTCGAGTAGATAATCGGCCGTCAAAAATCAACCCCAACCCCAACCAATACGACGCCATTTTATAGTTTTTCTTTACGCTGATCATTTTGGGATGGGAAAAGTATTTTTTTCTCAGTAACCGTTACCAAGGCTACATTGTCATTGTTCACCACGATCTCGGGCGCATGCCTTCAAATTACCATATCCTATCATTTAATTTCAGTTGGTTGAACGGAGTGGCCACTGGAGATTCATATACCGGCAAAGTTGCTTTATGACCATTTATTTCTTTATAAATATGTGTGTGCATAATAGCCAAGTCTATACATTAAAATCTTGAAATTTTATATGTTTGTTATAATTTTAATGTAAACATATGTATAACAGAACGTGAACATTTTATATTTTATTCCGAGTTTTAAAGTTTTATAAATTTAGTATTTTCGACAGAAACATTAAAAATATTATAAGATTAAGATGTTAAAATTTTCATCATATTTCAGTTAGTAAATTTTTACTCAAATCACATCGTTATTCGTTTATATTCAAAAGAAAAACACATACGTAAAAAAGGGTATAACATTTTTTTTCAGAAAAAATATGAAAAATAAACTACTTAAACAGTTTGTTAAAACGAAAACCATTAAAATAATTCTCATTGAATAAAAAATTTCTTTTCATTTTTACCTAGGCAAACATGCTTAAAATCACAAGAGTTCTTAAAAGTTGCAACAGGCATGAAAGCGTCATAAACTAACGTGGAGATAAAAGAAGCGATAAGAGAACAGCACATACTCAGACGTTTTGAGTAATGCTTCAAACTTTAAGCACTTGAAAATGCTTTGATGCATGAGGTTATTTTTCAAAAAAGATTTTAAGTTACTGTGCTTTACGTATTTAAAGCAAAACCTGAATCTTTTTATTTATTTGCTATTCTTATTCAAAAATCTGTATAAAGGATAAAAAAGAAAGAATATTTTTAGGATTTCCAGTTCCATAAAATGAAAAAAATAATATTTTACGTTATTAACAGCTTTGATTCATTAAAATTGATAAAATTCAACACATTTTTAAAAACATAACTTTTAAATTTCAGCGTTTTCTAAAATATAAGATATGATATAAATATAAAGTTAAATAAGATTTTTTAATAATATTACAACATGTGAAATGATAAAATATAAACACTTTTAGTTGCGTTGAAAAATTCTTGTTTCATAGAACTTTAACCCTACTTTAAAGTACCATTAAAATGACTTGTTATAAAATTCATTTAATACATCGATTAATAGTAATACAGTTTAGAATGAGTTATATATACTTTATATTGTTCCAAAAGCATTATTCTTTGACCATACAAAAATATTTGTAAAGGGATGATTCCTTTTTCATTTGCATCTTTTCAGCTTTCTTCACTTTGAAAGATTGTGGGGGAGAAGTTTCAATTAGGGATTTTGTTTTAGATTTCAATTGTAAGAGCATTATATTTGAACATTTCCTAATTTTACAAAATACTAAAAAAATATATTTAAAATAAAATATTTGAGCGAAGCTATAAATATAGCGCAATATCTCTATAAATTCAAATATAATTAATTAATTTTAATTGGTAAAATCCTTTATAAATTTATTAAATGATTGTGTAAATCGTCTAATGTAGTTTCAAATTACTGCGAAAAATGCTTTAGAAGATGAAATTTTTTCACATGCATTTTTCTTGATTAAATCATTTACCTTCGTAAAACCATTTAATAATATCTTAAAAAGGTATTATAAAATACTGAAATAAAAAAGAATTGTCCAAAGGATACCAAGTTCCATTAACAAAATGCAGGTAAGAATATGTAATCACAGTGCTAAAAAATACATATGTAATAAATGTGAAATTTTTATATTCATTGCATTATCTGGAGCCAAGAACTTCCAACTTTTTATATAGTTCTAGAACTATGTAAAAAGTAGCCTTTATCTTTATTAAAAACAATCTATTAAGAAATTCAAGTAGTTGAAATAGTAGAAGTAATTCGTATATTAATAAGAAAAGTGTGTGTGGTATTGAGCAGAGAGAGATATTGCTATAAATGAACCAATTTAGAAATTGCAAAAGAATGCCTGTACAAAGATTTTCAGCTGCAAAGGGTGGAAAAGTTTTGGGGGCAACAAATTTTGAGTGGTAAAATCAAGCTAGTAGAAACAAAATGTAAGGGGAAGTTAGGGTTAAATGATTTGTGAAAAAATAAAGTACAAAATTTAATAATATTTCGTCAAAAAGTGTTAAGGCAGTACACTTCAAAATTACAATGATTACCTTCTGTTAAATTTAAACCACAGAGAAAAATATTCTAAAACAGACGAAGTTCCATTTTAATAGCCGAATCAACTTATTTCTGGTAACTAGGGTATTAAAACATTTTGGTATACTTCTATTTTGGAAGTCAGGTTTTATAACAGATCCAATTTATCTACACTCATACGCAGGGTAATATTTATGCATGTGCGACGTGTGCAGCTGCAAAAATCGGGAAATTTTGTAGGCAACAAAATGTTGAGTGTGGCAAAATTAAGCTAGTAGAAAAAAAAGTTCTTTATCTCCTCGTACTGTTTAATACATATGCCTCTACGATAGCTCTCTGTGGTATTAAATCATTTTCAATAATTTTCTTTTAAATGTTACATTTTATCAGAGATCCAATTTATTTACCCTCATACGCAGGCCCATATTCCTGGATGTACAAAACGTCTAGCTGCAAAGGGCGGGAAATTTTGGGGGCAACAAAATTTTGAGTGTGGCAAAATCAAGCTAGTGGAAACAAAATGTTCTTTATCCCCTCGTTCTATTTAATACGTATGCTTCTGGATAGCTGTCCAGGGTATTAAATCCCTTTTTAATAGTTTTCTTTTAAAGGTCAAGTTTATCACAAACCCAATGTATCTACGCTAATACGCGTGGCCATATTTATGCAGGTACGACATATGCAACCGAAAAAAAAGCGTAAAATTTTATAGGCAACAAAATTTTGAGAGTCGCAAAATCAAGCTAGTAGAATTGAAATGTTCTTTATTCCCTCGTACTGTTTAATTTTTATGCTTCTGGAGAGCTTTTCAGGGTGTTAAATAATTTTTCACTAGTATTTTTTTTAAAGTCAAGATTTATCATAGTCCCAATTTATGTACGCTCATACGCAGATCCATATTTATGCATGTGCAACATGTGCAGGTGCAAAGGGCTGAAAATTTTAGGAGTAACAAAATTTTGTGTGCAAACTCAAGCTAGTAGAAACAAAATGTGCTTTATCCTCCCCTATTCTGTTTAATATCTATGCTTGTAAATAGCTGTCCATGTAAGATGGCTGCAACCATGTAACTTTTAGAATATAAAGATAGGTATGATTTTTCCTCAAGTCTGTTCTTAAACTCAAATCCCATCATGTAAAAGTACATGCTGTTTTCTAACACTGTTCCTAAAAAACGAACAGCCTTTTTACTTTTGTAATAAAAAAAAAGCTCCTTTCAAAGTGTATTGTCGAAGTCGATATTTGAAAACGATTTTAGGTTAATGAATATTTTATACAGACAGTCGTCATGTGGCAATTAATTTAAATCAATTAGGGGAAAAGAAGCTATTCGATTCTGTAAAATTTAAATGAAAATATCTGCAAACATGGCATAAAAAATATTTTGTAATGATGCATTTATCATATATCTTTGTCTTCAAGATAGTTTATGTATGTATATTGAATATTTGTTGAATTTGTCGGTGTTCAAAGAAGTTGAAGTGCCTTCGTACAGTTTAAAACTAAAGTAAACACTTTTATAATCTTTTGTTGGCAATCTGAAGAAAATATCTAACATTTATCTCAAGAAATAACTAGCATGAAATGAACTACTGAACAGGGATGAAGTACATTCTAAGTCAGGACTGCTCATACCCTTACAGAGTGGTTCTGAAAATAAAGTAGTTATAAAGGAGATTTCTTTTAACAAAGAAAGAGAGTGTAAAACGTTTTCAGACAATTTTATTTGCCACGAGATAGGTTTGTCATGAATAAAACAACACCAGAGGCCGAGAGGTTTTTGCTCTGAAAGCTAGTAGACGGAAAGTGCAGGGTTCGAACCCAATCGCGCCCTTCATTCTAATCGTTCGGAGTTTTCAATGGTTTTCTCCGAACATTGAACAATTTTGCGTAAATGCAAGCAAGGTTTGCTTAGAAAGAAAACCACTAGCAGTACCCTCCTCGGCCTATACTCCTTGTGTAGATAATAAGCTTCATAAACAACAGCAACACCAACCGCAGAAGTTAAGAACAATAAGCCCGCATTATGGTACACAGAAAAAAAGTGTCAATAACAATGAAATACAGATAAATAGGAAAAAGAAGATCAGTTACTAGCTAACAACTGATAAATTAATTAACAAAACTGAGCCATAGCATACATTTTAGTTCTTTATAAAACACATTTATAATTTAAGTAACCACTCGAATTTGAGAGTTTTGCCTCGCTGTTTGGCCTGAAAATCTCTTCCTAGTTTTGACTTGGCAGGGATCCATTACATTGTCACCCTCCCTAGCTAACTTGCCCATATCTTGTATACAAATTAGAAACGCACATTTGCTATCTAAAACCCAGGTATTTCATTCTGACGGCATGATGAATAGATGTGCGTGCAGCGTGAAATCAAACTAACCCATCCACCTCAAGTAACCGGTCAACATATAACTCAAACAAAGTGAAGCTGAGCTGCTTTTAAGACGGCATAGGTCCAGCACACCGCCGCAGTGCGGGGATCGGGCGATTTCGACCACTTGCGGTGCATTCAAACCCGTTCAACTGGGCCATAGCCCAGAAAATAGGGGCCTGGTTAGCGGAAAGAAAAAGAGTAAGTTTAGCATAAATTAGTCAGATTTTTTTTTAAATAAAAATAAAAGTATGTAATATTTCGTGGGTCTTTCCAATGCTGATGTTTTATGACCAGGCACTTTTGAATAAACATTCGTTTCTCCAAAATAAAATAAAGTTTGCTATAAAATATATAACGCTAGGTAATATGAGATTATATTTATATGTGTCGACAAAGATCATTTTTGGATGGTGAACTCAAAAAATAGTTGTGATTTTCCCTGTTGTTTATGTTGTAATTTTTCAAGCGCCGAGGCTGTGAAATTAAATTCAAGCACCGATACTGTGAACGGAAATTCAAGCAAAGAGTGAAATAAAAAACTTTTTCTTTGTCACGTGAACAATGGAGCCAATAGCAACGCGACTTTTCTCAGACTTGAGAAATTTTACAGCGCTGTTAAAGACAGCAGCTCGTAAATTTTACAGCAACTGTGTTGGCAGCATAGGTTCCAGCACATTTTGTTGTAAAATACAGTGCTTTTTCCTACGCTTTATGTTTTTATTTTTCAAACACCGATGCTGTGAAGTCGAATTCAAGCACCGATGCTGTGAAAGCGAATTGAAGCAACAAGTGAAGTAAAAATCGAATTATTTCTGTCACGTGCACCACGCAGCTAATAGAGACGCGATATCCCCCAGACTTGAGAAATTTTACAGTACTCTTAAAGACAGTTTGTAAATTTTAAAGCAACAGTGTTGGCAGCCTGGGTGCAAGCACCTTTCTTTGTAAAATACAGATTTTTTTTTTTTTTTTTTTTTTTTTTTTTTACAGTGCGTTTCCGCTTCGTCTTAGAAGTAATCATATTTTTAAAATAGAGTAAATTCAGATTTCCATATTTATTATATTTTAATGGTTTAACTATTTCATCTCCTTACAAAATCCTCATGCTTTAAATTGAAACACAAGCTAGATAAATGAATTAAAAAATAATATTTTCACTTTAAATATGTGCATTTCCATATAATTCTTTCAATGATTAGAAATTCATTGTTAACTTATTATCGATAGTATTCTTTGTCATTTTAAGAAAGAATAGGCCAAATATATTGTGAAAAAATAATTTCCTTGAATTTTTTTTTTACTTCAATTGCGCATTAAATAAATTCCTAAAAACACAAATATGGCATACAATTCTGATTAATGTGATACAAAATATTTTGTTATTGACAATAATAATAATAATGCACAAGTACGTAAAAAGTAGCCAATTTTTATATTGATTATAATGTAATTGTGCAAGTACATAAAAAACAACCACAATTAAATAAGTTACATAAGCTATTTCTTTTATATCTAAACGTTGAAAACTCGGTCAGTACTTTTATTAAATTGGGATCCATATAAATAAAGTAACTGTCAATTTCTCTGACAACCATTTCCGCCTTTCGATGTCAAACGTACTTTGTTACATTCTACAAAACGTATAACAAAAAAAAAGCATTACTAACGATAATGGAGAAGATAAGCATAATAAAGATAAGTGCTCTTTTCATTTTGCAAAACATTTATTTTCTATTTCTGGCTGTTGTAGAGACCATCTAAGGTAAACATTCTGAATGTAATAGAAATAAATTTTTTGTATAGCTTCTTTTTCATAATATTTCATGCAGTTTTACGAAATAAATGTGTACTTTTTTAATAAAAAAATTGTTGGTTGCAAAATTTCATTGTTAAAAATATTTTAGGAATGGATGTAGGAATAGAATACATTTTATACCATAAAATCTGGTAAAAAAATTACAGAAATTCTTAATACATACCTACTATAACAAAAAGTTTCCGTTAAAGACCACTTACTTAAAATTGCAAATTTATGTGTCATTAAAATTCATAATTTTGCCATTCCACTGATTACAAAACAGGTCTTCAAAATGATCCAGTTTTAAAATACCAGTATGCCTTTAGAAAAAACGTTCGTGGTAGATATCTCCAACTTGTGCAATAAAAATAACCTTCTGGGTAGGATTTTACAAAATTTGCAAGAAAAATCTAAAAAGAAAATTTTGTTTAAAAACTTGTATTCTAAAAACTGGATTCCCTAACAAAGGTTTTAATAACATTGAAAATATCATTACCATACCACTAAATTAAATGTTTGAATATAATTTCTTTTAATTCAAATAAGAAGTAACATCATGATCATATTTCTTTAGAAGAGTCATTTGGTATACGAGGGACGTTTCGAAACTAAGTTTCGTCATTTTTTTCACATGGAAACTTTATTGCCAAAAAAAAAATATACCATGCAATCATGAACTATACACCGTGCACTATGTTTCGACAATATCGCCACCGATATTAAAACATTGGTCATACCGTGCTATCAATTTGAAGAAACCACTGTGAAAAACTCGGTGCCCTGCGATGCAAGGAATAGCCTGCCCCATCTCAGAATTGTTTTGGATGAGACGTCCCGAGAGTGCGGCTTTTAAGGGGACAGTTCCACTCCAACCGGTTAAAAATGCTAGAAAACTGATTCAATTTCCATACCTTTTCACAAACTAACTAATAAAGCCAATTCAATGAAAATTTTCGGATTGTTAAGTATAGCTTTACTTGTTACAATAAACAAAACAGATTGATAAAAAATATTTAAATTAATTAGGAGAACTTAATTAGATAACGTGCTGGTTTTTTTTGTTTTCATAATTACTATATATCACTGCGCGCATGATATCTCGTGTTCATTTTAATTTATTAATTTTAAAGAGATGTTAATTTAAAAATAATACTCCTCTTAACATAATGAACTAAAATCTTTTAATTATCTTTATTTATAATATTTATAATTAATAATAAAAATTAAAAAAATAAAATCTGTAAAATGTCTGGCATATTTTTTGTAATAAAATTTTTATTATTTAAGATAATTCTAAAATTTTAGTTCATTTTATGCAGAAGTATAATATTAATGCACTCCGAAAATTTCAACCCATTATCTTTACTAGTTTTTGCGAAATCATGCGCGCAGTGATATATGGCAATTACGAAAACAAAAAAAATAGGTTACTTAATTAAGTTTTCTTAATTAATTTAAATGTTTTTCACCAATCTGCTTTGTTTATTGTAACAAGTAAAGCTATACTTAACAATTCAAAAAAAAAAATTCATTGAATTTGCTTTATTAGTTAATTTGTGAAAAGATATGGAAATTTAATCAGTTTTCTAGCATTTTTGACCGGTTGAAGGGGAACTGTCCCCTTAAGGGGGTCCGGGACACAATTTAAAATAATAACAACTCGATGCCCTGCGATGCAAGGAATAGTCTGCCCCATCTCAGCATTGTTTTGGATGAGACGTCCCGAGAGTGCGGCGTTTAAGGGGATCCGGGACACAATTTAAAATAAATTTGTTGAGTTAAAATTTTGAATTTTTTGTAATGGTTAACCATGTTATTTGTAAGCAAAATCACATGATAAAACTTCTCATATATATATTTTTTTAATTTAAAATTTAAAATTCATTAAAAATGTGGAGTAAATTAAAATCGTTATAACTCAAAATATTATTTGTGGAATTTCAATTTTTTTTCATTTAAATAAACAGAAATATATAAGTTTTAATTTAGATTGAGCATTTTTTAAAATATTGATATTTAAAAAAATAAATAAAAATATTAATTTGGTAAAAATTTACAAAATAATGGTGCAACTTTTAAAAAAAATCATATTTTCAAAAGTAAAAAATCATATTTTCAAAAGTAAATATTTTTTTCTAATTTTCTTAATCAAAATTAAAGTAAAAAAAATTGAAAAAGACATGTTCCAAGTTTGAACCATTTATGTTTGACGGTTCTTGACTTATAACGATTTAAATACGAGAAATGGTGAAAAAAGACATCATGAAGAAAAACACATTTTCACAAGAAATCGTTTTCGTGTCAACCATTGCTTAAAAGCTAGATTTTGAAAACAAATTAAAACGAAAAATTTAATATTTCATGTTCTAATTAAGATAGAAGTTTTAAGCAGAAAAACACAAAGAAATTTTTAATTCAATGACAGTTTTTTTTTTTTTTTTTTTTTAATTTGGAGATTTTGTGTCCCGGACCTCCTTAATGCAGAGAACAGGTAAAAGTTCGATGGGGCAAGATCGGGGGCTGTAGGTTGGAAGGTCAAACCTCTCCCATCCGAAGAGACGAATCTTGTGCGAGCCTTGCGGTGTGCCAAACTGACCAGATGTACCAGAGTGGTTTCTTCAAACTGATTACACGCAACGGCAAATGTCCCAATGTCGGTGGCGATTATGTCGAAAAATATTGCAAGATGCATAGTTCGTGAGGCCATGGTGTATTTGTTTGGGGAATAAAGTTTCCATGCGAAAGAAAATGACGAAACTTTGTCTCGAAACGTATCTCTTATGATCATAATCAAAGTGAATGACTAAAAATTTTACACAAATTAATCACAAATTAATGACCCACAAATTAACGACCGTATGGCTGTAAAAACTTTAAAAACAAACATTTCTTCAAACGAATTATTCCCCTACACAAATGAAGTTTATTTTACTTTAAATTAATATAAATAATCATTGTTTAACGTCTGATATACGAGTTAAAAATAAAAAAATATATTACAATTCATCAGACATACAAGTAAAATTACATAAATACATTTAGTACAATTAAAAAGCAAACGTTTCAAGCTAAATTTTAGCCCCTCATTAGTGCAACAAAACATTCAAATGACAGAAAACTATATATCATGTGTACAGTTAAAAATTATTAGCAGTTAAAATTAAATAAAGTATAAAATTGCTCAGCATTGTTTAAAAAAAATTTTATACTTTATTTAATTTTAACTGCTAATAATTTTTAACTGTAAACATGATATATAGTTTTCTGTCATTTGAATGTTTTGTTGCCCTGATGAGGGGCTAAAATTTAGCTTGAAACGTTTGCTTTTTAATTGTATTAAATGTATTTATGTAATTTTACTTGTATGTCTGATGAATTGTAATATTTTTTTTTTTTATTTTACTTCTCCACATAATAACCACTACATTTAGGCATTTGTCATAAGCGCTTTACAATTCACATGTTGTACTCGGCTGCCACCATTCCAGTATGAAGCCAGTTTCACACTGCAGTCTTCAACTCATCATCACTTCCCATCATGCGCAAATTTTGTTGAAACCAAGATGATCTGACACATTTTCACCAAGCAAAGAACGTGAAATGTGTCGGAAAGAGAGGGCTTAAGTACTGTTTAACTCGTCGAGGGCAGCTACACAACACTTTCTTATACATTCAACGTTCTTTTTTTTAATATATGTGTCAGAATAGCTTGATTGCAACAAAATTTGTGCATGATGGGAAGTGATGATGAGTTGAAGACTGCAGTGTGAAACTGGCTTCATACTGGAATGGTGGCAGCCGAGTACAACATGTGAATTGTAAAGCGCTTATGACAAATGCCTAAATGTAGTGGTTATTATGTGGAGAAGTAAAATAAAAATAAAAAAAATATTACAATTCATTTGAATGAACTGATGATGAATTAAAAACTGCAGTGAACAATTGTCTTTATACAGGAATGCCGGCTGCCGAGTATAACACGGGGATTGTAAAACTCCTGAGCAGATATGACAAATGCAAAATGCAGGGGATAATTATGTAGAAATGCAAAGTAAGCTTCGCTTATGTTGGAAGAATTTTTTTGAAGAAATGCTTATTTTTAATTTTTTTACAGGCAAACGGTCGTTACTTGTCGATAACCCTCGTATATGAAATCAGAGAAGCTGAACAAAATATTCTAAATTTATTAAATATTTTTTATGAAACTTTCATGGTACTTCTAAAATATTGGCATATGTTGATATTCTATTCAGCCAGCTGAGTGGGTCGGTGAACCTGAAATCTAAAATATTGATTTTTTAATTTCTATAATAATATTTTTAGCTTTTTCGTGAATTAGTATTTGGAGGTTTGCGTGCCGGAACAGGTACGTGTACTATAATGGTATATATAAATATTAAACAGGCATACAACAATAAATACAATAAACCCAACTGGAGTGAAAAATTAACCAGAGCCAGGAATCGAACACGGGACCACAACATTCCATGCTGTCGCTCTAACCACTGAGCTACTCCGACCTATACCTAAGTCTGCGATTTTTCAGTAATGAACCATGTTGGGGAAGTCACCAACAATTGCAGACTCGGGTATCGGCCGGAGCAGCTCAGTGGTTAGAGCGACGCCTCGAATGCTGTGGTCCCGGGTTCGATTCCTGGCTCTGGCTAATTTTTCACTCCAGTTTGGTTTATTGTATTTATTGTTGTATGTCTGTTTAATATTTATATATACCGTTAACAGTTGAGTGCAAGCGTTATTTATGTGTGTTTTATTATATACTGCAGTGTGTACGTGTACTATAATTTGGAAAACCCTACTCTGAAGCACAATACTAGACTCGTCGAAAGCAATATAATATTCCAATTTCAATCACCTGTTTAACACGAAAACTCTTTAAGGGAAATGGACTCTGAATCAACGCATATTTCGTTCATAATATCCATGAAAGAAGAAAAATATACACATATTAGAATGTCAAAAGTGTTTCATTCCGAAAATAGACATTTTACTACCAAAACTGAACGTCTACTTTTAAAGTGTAAATAATTCGAATTTACTTGAAATAAGGGAGCTTTATTCTGCATCTGAAATTTTTGTGCGATGTAAGAATTTATGAAAAATAACAGATAGCTTTAATTTATAGTTTATATAAAACTGGCGATAATATGATATATTACAACTGAAAGATACCTTTTCTTTTTAAAAGTTACAGTCTGTTTTGCATGCCTATTCATCTCTAAACTCTATGGCCTCTACATCATTAAATTTAGTTAATAGGTTAAACATTTTACCCCAACTGCTTATTTGAGCCATTTAAATGATTCCAGGAAAATTCTAATGATATACACTCCAAAAGTAGGCATTTATAATGTTACCTATTTCTCTGGAACGAGGTTTTCCCAAATTAAATAGATGTTATATTAAATTTGAAAAATCCAGAAAATTTGCTGAACAAAAAATAATCCCTAAATCTTTCCCACCTCCTCGGGATGGTTTAAAACATTCTAATGGTCCTAGTAGCATACATGCTACAGTCAATGATTCCAATTCAGCGGATTTTTGTTTCCAGTTGTTCCGAATTCATTCCGAAAATTGGTTAATATAATTCAGTGATTAATTACAGAAAAAAATTACTATTCGGAATTTCTAGCATACAAATTACTAGAAGCATTATAGTTTTAAATGTAGTATTTCTGGAGTGACGCAAATGGCTTACGTTCCAGTGTACAGTGGCGGGGGGTTGCAAAACGATACGAACGATACAGAATCACAGAAAACAATTTGCGTTTTTAATGCAAATGCGTAAATCTTTGTGTTAAAATAAAAAACATTACATTCCAATTAACATTAAAACAATTGTTTACAAAAAATACACAGATAATTTTAAATCTATTTTTAAAAATGTATTTTGCCCACTTTTCGATGGAGCAAAATAATCACTATTAATACTTCGACACCGCTGCACGTGATTGGTGGATATTTTTGCATACTATTTAAGAGGACCGGGAAAGCAAAATTCAACCAAAAAATCGAAAGTTATATAAAAAAAAATAAGTGTTGAAATTATTCATTCCTTTCTAAGAGTACTTCACAGCTTAATGGCCCTTTAAATCTTTAATTGACTTTTTCTCAAAACTTGGATTTTTCATGTTTATGTTCATTTTTTCCAATATCTATTAAACTTAAGAACTCTGATTATTTTTAAATACATATATTATGTTACATTGTATACTTTAACAAAGGGATTGAATGATTTGTTGAGAATTATTTATCTTAGGCAGTAAAAACTTACCAAAAATGCTAATTTAAAAATGACTTTCAATAAATAATTAATAATTAATTTTGAGTTTCCCCTAGAAAGAAAATGGTGTGTTAAAATACGCAAATCATGTTATTCTAACTACTTTAAAAAATCTAGACCTCTATCTTTCACCATTTCTGAGAAAAAGGTACATAAAGTCGGTGAATTTAACATGGCGGAGATAGGGCTTTCCCGGTCCCCTTAAGAAAACACTTAAAAAAGGTTCTGAGCACATTCGCAATACGTTTTACAGTTTGCAATACTTTTTGAGAATAGAGGAGAAAACAATACTTTCTGACTTCGAAAGAGGCTAAATTATAGGTTAAAACAAAATCAGAATGTAACTTCAAAGAATTGTTGATAAAATTAAGCGTTCAAATACAATCAATTTTAATTTCTAACAGAATCCTGTTACTTTTAGTACTGCAATAAACAGGAAGGCCGACAATTCTTCTGTACCGATCTAAAAGTTTGATTATTTGCACGGTCGAAAGCAAAATAATGACATAAAAGGGGATTGTATGACAGATAAAGACGCCGGCATCATTATGGATTATAAGAAGAGCGATAAAGAAGTCAGGGATCCTTAAATATATAAAGGCACATCAGTGTCCCCTTTTAACATCTGACAATAAAAAACAGTTTTGGGGAATTAAAGTGCGCAATATATACAGAAAAAATGGTCATCTGGTCTAGTATAACTCGAAAGCAGAATTAAAATATACCATTTGTGAGAAATAGCGTGTTTTGTAAACTCGTCAATTTCGGAACATTGTAAACTCTATGACAAAACGCTATATTAAAATTATTAAACACAATGGAAGCACAATTGACCTGTAACATTTCTATAATTTAGAAAAATCTGTCCCTTTAATATCACTTTTCTCATATTGCATATAAACTGAAAATACAATTTATTTTCTGGCAGTAATAACATCTGTTTTACGTTTTCTTTGTGTTTTTATCTCCTATTTAGTTTGATAAAATTAATCTATATGATTTATCTGTGCATTAATGTAAACATATTTAATATTTAGTCCCTCCTTTCATTGTACACACTGGTGTATAACAGTTTGCCTCTGTAATCTATGAAAAATATTGTACTCAATGATATTTTTTTTTAATTTGAATAGTTTGTTTTGATGAAGTTTATTTACCATATCTTTTATTATGGTTATCCAATAACTTCTAATTTAGGGATTCCGTTGCATACATAGCATCGGTAACACATATATTTTTATCCATTGTTTCAACATATTAAAAACACTATCCTAAAAAGCTGCAATCATAAAATAATATTAATTGAGTATATTTTTTATATGAATAAACACAGAGACGTTTATTCCCTTTAGGCAGTTTTATTTGACGAATAAATTTAGAAATAAACATTTAATTTTAATACGAGGACGTGAGTACTCCGGTCGGAGTAGCTCAGTGGTTAGAGCAGCAGTCTTGTATACTGTGGGCTCGGGTTCGGTTCCTGGCTCTGGCTAATTTTTCACTACAGTTGGGTTTATTGTATTTATTGTATGTATGTCTGTAAAATATTTATATATACCTTTAATAGCTATATTCTTTTCCAGTTAAAATATATAAGCCTAGAACACAAATATATTGTTTCTTAAAAATCCAATTGAATCGTAATTGAAATATACTTCAGGAATTTATGCATTCAAACTGATCTTCATAATTGTTGTCATTATTGCAAATTAACAGAAATTATATTTATTAATCAGTCTAGAATGAAATTTTAATCTAGGCATATGAACACTTTAATATATTGCTCTTTGATATTTTCTTAAGCGTATACGTAGATCGTAAATGAGCGCCATGAATTTTTAGAAATGTTACAGTAAGTATCATGTGTAATATATATATATGTACCTGTGTGAGCTGCTTAATTAAACGGAGAATGCATAAAATTGGCAGAACGATGTATTCCTAATGTTGTTCGTATGTTTTAAGTATTAGATTTTTCTCTATTTTAAAAGAAGTTTTTTTACAACGACAAAAATCAGTTAGAGAAATCTACAACAAGAAAAAGTACTGAGAATAATGATTATTATATGCACTAGCAGGAATGACCGAGCTAAGCTCGGTCAAAATTAGCATTCTGTTTATCTCGATATATTTTTCCCACTGAATCATTCTTGCTGTTTTAGAAGCAATTAGCTTGACCATGAAACATAGTGACCCAAAATAACCCACTAATCGAGTTTTTTCGACATCCGACCTATCACAATGCACTTCTCGAGCCTGAAAACGATGGAATACAAAATTTAGTGAAAATCGTGAGTCGTTTTCTAGGTAAAATAAGCTTGATCCACGTTGATTAAAAAAAACCACTAAACGAAATTCATCGACAGATGTCAGCTATTTTATTGATCTTTTTGTACTGTAAAACGGTAAAACAAAAAGAATTGCCAAAATTGTTTGAACCTTTTTGAGATGCCGTTAGCTTGACCCCGACCCATTATCACCAAAAATGACCCACTAATAGAATTTTCTTGAGCATGCGACGCAGCCCAATGGTTTTATCTTGTCCAGAAACGGTGTAGTACAAAGTTTTATCAAAATCTTTTGAGCGGTTTTTTAGATACAGTTGGCTTGATCCTGATCCATTAGGACCCAAAATGACCCATTGTTTGAATTTTCTTGAACATGCGACCCCGCACAATGCTCTTATCATGCCCGGAAACGGTATTATACAAAATTATGTCAAAATGTTTTGAAGCACTTTTTAAATACAATTAGCTTGACCCTGATCCATTGTGATCAAAAATGACCCACTAATCGAATTTTCTTGAACATGCGACCTAGCCCAATGGTCTTCTCGAGTCCGAAAACGATAGAATACAAAATTTAGTCGAAATCGTTTAAGACGTTTTTTAGATACAATTAGCTGGACCCTGACCCATTGTGACCCAAAATAACCCACTAATCGAATTTTCTCGAACATGTGACTTAGCCCAATTCCCTTCTCATGCCCAGAAATGGTATACGTAATATAAAATTTGGTCAAAATGTTTTGAGCATGTTTTTAGATTCAATTAGCTTGACCCTGGCCCATTGTGACCCAAAACGACCCACTAATTGAATTTTTACGAACATGTGACTTAACCCAATGGTCCTCTCATGACCAGAAACGGTCGTATATTAAAAAATTTTGTGAAAATGTCTTGAGCCGTTTTTTTAGATAAAATTAGCTTGACCCTGACCCATAATGACCCATTAATCGAATTTTCTCGAACACGTGACCCATCCCAATGGTGTTTTCGTGCCCGAAAACGATAGATTACAGAAATTCGTCAAATCGTCGTGCCGTTATCTAGATAAACTTAGCTGGACCCACGGTGACCCAAAAATGACCCACTAATCGAATTTTCTTGAACACGTTACCATCCCAATGGTTTTTTCGTGCCCGAAAATGGTTAGATACAAAATTTAGTCAAAATCGATTGAGCCGTTCTCTAGATATAATTAGCTTGACCCTGACCCATTATGACCCAAAATGACCCACTAATTGAATTTTCTTGAACACGAGACCCATCCTAATGGTCTTTTCGTGCCCGAAAACAATAGGGTGAAAATTTTCGTCCAAATCGTTAGAGCCGTTATCCAGATAAACTTAGCATGACCCACTGTGACCCAAAAATGACCCACTAATCGAATTTCCTCGAACATGTGACTTAGCTCAATGGTTGTCTCGTATTCGAAAACTGTAGAATAAAGAGTTTAGTGAAAATCGTTAGAGCAGTTTTTAGATAAAAATAGCTTGACCCATAGTGACCCAAAAATGACCCACTAATCGAATTTTCTCGAACATGTGACCCATCCCAATGGTCTTTTCGAGCTCGAAAATGGTTAGATACAAAATTTAGTTAAAATAGATTGAGCCGTTCTTTAGGTATAATTAGTTTGACCCTGACCCATTATGACCCAAAATGATCCACTAATCGAATTTACTCGAACAAGAGACCCATCCCAATGGTGTTTTAGAGCCCGAAAATGGTTAGATACAAAATTCAGTCAAAATCGATTGAGCCGTTCTCTAGATATAATTAGCTTGACCTTGACCAATTACGACACAAAATGACCCACTAATCAAATTTTCTCGAACACGTGACCTAGCCCAATGGTCTTATCATGCCCGAAAATGGTAAAATACAAAATTTCGTCAAAATCGATTGAGCAGTTCTCTAGATATAATTAGTTTGACCCTGACCCATTATGACCCAAAATGACCCGCTAATCAAATTTTCTCGATAACGAGATCCATCCCAATGATCTTTTCGTGCCTGAAAATGGTTAGATACAAAATTTAGTCAAAATCGATTGAGCCGTTCTCTAGATATAATTAACTTTACCCTGACCCATTATGACACAAAATGACTCACTAATGGAATTTTCTCGAACACGAGAGCCATCCCAATGGTCTTTTAGTGCCCGAAAACAGTAGGGTGCAAACTTTCGTCAAAATCGTTAAAGAAGTTATCTAGATAAACTTAGCTTGACCCACGGTGACCCAAAAGTGACCCACTAATCGAATTTTCTCGAACATTTGACTTAGCCCAATAGTTTTCTCGTAATTCAAAACTGTAGAATGTAGAGTTTAGTGAAAATCGTTAGAGCCGTTTTTTAGATAAAATTGGCTTGACCCATAGTGAACCAAAAAGGAGCCACTAATCGAAGTTTCTCGAACATGTGACCTAGCTCAAAAGTTTTCTCGCGTCGAAAAACGGTTGGATGTGAAATTTGGCCAAAATCGTTTGAGCCGTTTTTTTTTAGATATAATTAGCTTGACCTTGACCCATTACGACCCAAAATGACCCACGAATCGAATTTTCTCGAACACGTGACCTATCCCAATGGTCTTATCATGCCCGAAAATGGTAAAATACAAAATTTTGTCAAAATCGTTAGAGCCGTTTTTAAGATAAAATTTACATACACACACATACACACACAATTTTTGCTTGCATTATAGTATAAGATATCTAAATGATTCAAATTGGAATCGTTCCATAATACACTATATGGCCACAGGTGACCGGTCACTTGCAATATTAGACGTTTTGTTAAATATCTAGGAAAATACATGATGAATTAAACTGAAACTGCAAGTGTGTAAACAGTATAGTATAGGTCATATATTTCTGCGGATTGTTTTCCGATTCCTTTTCCTTTTTTTCTGATTTTTTTCCTTTTAGGATTTTTTTCCGAAACCCCATAAGGGACTGTCAACAAATAAAAAAAACGAATATCTTTAGATAACCCTGTAAAGACTAATTCAGTAAAAGCGTTCAAAATTGAGATTATTAATAAGTGGCTTATTGTAATATACTGTGTTCATTTCTATGAGGATAGCATGTATACTCGTAGAGAAATTAAGGTTTTAAAAAAACAGTCCCAAATTTCGCCAAGTTTTTTGCTTATAATTTACAGGGTTCTTAATATAAAAAAAGTTCTTTTCAGAAAATATGAGAAACAACATCGTACACAATACTCTGCAATCAGAATTTAAAAACAATATAAATTGGATGAAAAATGAGCAGGTTTACTAAACAATGTTTCACTGCGCATGCGCGAATGCAATCAAAATAAAATATGCATAATGTATTAGCTAAGTATATAGAGCTCTTTTTCAAAATCATAGTTTGCAAATTCCTAGCATCATAATAGCAAAGTTTCAAAATCATAGCTTGAAAATTCTACAACTTTTATATTGATAAATTTTTCATAGGACCAACTCTTACTGCAGAAAAAAAAAATAATAATAATAATAGTAATTAAAAACGAAAAAAAAGGGAGGCTGTTGAAGAAGAAAACAATTCATAACTTCGTCAATTCACAAGATATCCAATCCGCTTAAATGCCTTATACATCTTTTCAATAATATCTACAATTTTCATATTGACAGGTTTTTGATAGGATGAACTCTTACAGCAAAAAAAATTAAAAAATTAAAGAAAAATAGGGAGGTTGACGAAAAATTGATCGTATTAAGGGTGTACTCAAATACAAACGGCTTATTTTCTGAATCATTTTTAAATTCATTTTCGCTCTCAAATGCATCCAATTGGCAGGTTCAGAAATTATATAAAGTGCTGTATTGGCCGAATTTTTGATAAAGGCAGAATATATTACAAAAAATGCTGTCAAAGTTGGCATTTTGAACCGAATTTTCCGAAGCGATAATGCTGGAAACGAAAAAAAATGGTCGTACTGAGAAAATAATTGTAAATCAAGTTTTAATTAATTGAACTAAAAATAAAAACACATGACGCTTATAAAGCAGCGTGTCAAAAAATCACGTGTGACAAAAAATCACGTCAGCAACATTCATGCTTTTACTTTTAAAAATGTGTCAGAAAATTTCGAGTTGTTGAGCGGGGAAAAATATTTTTTTAATACCGACTTAAAATGATTTTGATAAAACGAGCTCTTACAGAATAATGAAATTAAAAATTCGTCAAAAGCGCCCAGATAAAATTGTTAAACTGGGTTTATCTCTAATCTTGATTTAGTTTTTGTTGGTGAAATTAGTACTTAACTTCGAAATCTACCTCCGCCTGTAGGCCAGGCCGGCAGGGATTTTTTTTTATTTAATCGCAGAATTATCTCATTAAAGCACACCTCTTTGTGTAGTGGTTAGTCCTTTGGCTACTGGACAATATGTTCCAGAATCGAATTCCAATCAGGCATAGATCTTTGTAGTATGTCGGATTCTACTTCAAGATATCTATGTGCCTTCGGAATATTTATTTAATTTTTATACATTTTAAGTTTAAAATTGATAATTATTATTAAAAATGTGACATAAACATGCAAATAATTAATTAATTTATTTATTTTTTATTTTAAAAAGTTGTATATAATTAACTCAAAAATTGCTATTTCCGTAAAACTATTCAAATTTAAAACTATTAAATACAAATGCATTTAAGAATTATATTTTTATTACAAAAATATGAATATTTTAACAGTTATTGTTATAAAAAGACAAACAACGCTGAAAATTCCTGAAAAACGTAATTAATTGATAAATTAAAACTGTGAACTCATAAACGTAATTACTTTGATTATATATTAAAAACATAATTTAAAATATTTGTGGTAATTGAACTGTTATTTATTTAGTTGTGACAATTCTTCCAATAGAATTATACAAAAACATCACATTTGAAAAAATCAAAAAACATCTTTCAACTTAGTTTATTTAAAGTTTTAAAAAAATGTTTAACAAACTCTAAGATTATAAATTTCAACTCTCTTTCTTTACTAAAACACTTAGTTTTTGAAGTGAAATTTTAATCGAAAGTGACTTCATTGTTAAAAAGGTACCTTACATGTAGATCCTGGTTTGTTTCGACCTAGTGTGAAAATGATGACCGTTTCGCCATAAAACCAACCACCGTACACAACTATTTCCGATTTTTAAAAAGTAAAAATTTTTGTGCAAAAATACTGGTATACAAAAATTCGTAGATTTCATAGCTGTATATCATTACAGTTTTATTAATGTAAAATGTTTCTCTTACAATACAGATACAGCTAAAATATAATACTTCAATATCTTCATGTCTACCGATTTATTTATTATTAAACTAACGAAAGTTCAAAAAATTTAATTTTCTAAATGAGAATTTTGCTAAGAACATCTGTGAATAGATCTTTATATATCGCTAGTAAAGGAAAAATAAAGTGATGAAAGCTTCGCTTGTCGGATGAAACATTTATATTTAGATTTTCCACACCTAAAGTTTTCTGATCTTTGGTTCTTTCAAATTCTATTTTATCGAATACGATGTCAAACTTCGGAGTTGAGCTTCAAATAAAAAACATTACTTCAAAACCTTTTGAATTTCTGTTTCTAGTTAAAGGCAGAAAATTTAAGCGAGAAAAAAATTAAGAGGAGATTTCTAGGCTTCTGATTTTATTTATTTATTTATTTAATGCAATAAGTAATACGTTTACTTTTTATCAAAGAAAATTTTCCTTTAAATTTTAAATGTACATTTTAAATCTATTTTAGATGTTTTATCCCTATTCAAGTTAGATCAAAGTAGAGTATTACCTCTTTATTCTGCAGGAATTCTCAAATTGCGCCGTAGGAATATATTTCCTTTAATCCGCTCTACAGTCTGTAAATCTTGATTAACCAGAGGCTGAATATTTCTGATAGAGGAAGTTTAACAGTATATTAGAATAATGTAAATAAAGGTGAACTTTTTTTTAAAAGGTGTTTTATATGATTAAACATGAATTTCAGATGTTGCAGTCTTTTACAAAATTATATTCATTATTATTTGATGTAATTTTACTATCAAATTAGTTTTAAATTTATAAAAATTTATAAATTTATAAATTTGTAATCGTATTGAGATAGTAAAAATGAAAATTCATTACGAAAGATTTATTTGTAATTAATTTTTTTGTTGTTTTCATCAAAATTACTAAATGAAAATGATTTGATGTTTATGAAAAAGCAAAAATTGGCAATATATTTACAAAAGAATGATGTAACTAATATTGTTTGAAATACTTAACAAGAATGCAAAATCGTGCACCATTGATATATTATCAAACACCTCCATAATATTTTAACAAAACTTGGCTGTTTAGTAAGGTAAAGACGATATCTAAGTAAACAATTAAAACGACGCATAACACATTTGAAAAGCAAATTTAATGAATTACCGTCCGTAGTCGGTGTACTCGAATTCTTCCGTGTGGCCCTGTATATCAACCATAAATGCTTTGCAATCCATAGTCTACAAAAAGCATGATTTAGCGCGGCTGAGAATTTTATACCAATTTCATATTATGTTCGAAACACAATAATATCATTAAATACAATGTAAACGATTTTCCCTCATAAGTCATAATGTAATGTAATTCTTTTGAGTGTCTCTGTAATGCACTCAAAATACACACTTTATTTTCAATAGAGAACATGCCACATAAACATGAATAGCATATAGCAATTAGATGGGAATCCGAGTATATTTACGAGAATTAGAGCGGAATAGACAGACGGCAGAGAGTCAACAGACAAAACGAAATTACAAATAATCTCTCATTTAGTGAAAGGTATATGTTGAGATCGGCGATATTATGCGTTGGAATTAAGCTACTTCGTAGCAGGTTCAATTTACATGAAACATTATTTTTTAGGTACGTGGTAGTTAATTTTTGACGCAACATATTAAAAAAAATGTTTTAGATATTTTACGTAATACAATACATTATGAATTTGTAGTTAAGGAATATTGATGATGTGTGGATTTTTTAATTATCGTAGGTATACATGTATACCTACTTGGGATTTTGCTCCAAATTTCCTCTATGAGCAGTTTCACGTATATTGAGAATACAGTGAAATACGTTTAATACGAAACTGAGGGGATCGAATTTTTTTTCGTGTTCAAAAATTTGTAGAATAAACAATTAAATTTAAAAAAAATCAAAAAACCCGACTGCGTAAAAAGCGAACTAATTAATTTTTTATCATCAATGTGAAACTTTTTTTTTTTCAATTCCTACTATTAGCTCACACTCTCGCTATATATATCTTGTTCAAATTTTCAATCGTTAATAAAATACATATTATTCATCCAATCAAGCTCAAATAAAAATTTTTAAACTTGTAGTGGATGACACTTGTTGTTAATCCTGTTTTTTTCAAATATTAATTCATTAATTAAATTAAATTAATTAGTTTTCAATAATCGAGAGAGCTCTCTTCTTGATCAAGGTATTTTTAGACCGAGAGAGCCCTATTCTTGATCAGGCATTTTAAGCCCTACTCAACAGGAAAGAAGAATGGGAGAAAACAAAAAATATTCTCTTATTGACCTAAGTAGAAATGAATTAAACTTAAAATATATTTTTTATGTTACTTGTTTATATTACTTACCTATTTTTGTTATTTACTTGTATTGATGACTTTTAAGTTGTGTTTAATTGTTTGTTCCTATCTATAAACACTGTTTTGATGAGGTCTATAGATATCTATGATGGTTAGAGTTGCGATAAAGCTAGAGATCTACAATACATACAAAACTTCCAGGTTATATAATATTTTAACGGAGCTTCTGACTGTAAAATAGTCAATGAAACATCGTCTTCATTTTGAAAGATCTATCCAATGATATGCCACTCAATAGGGTACTATAAAAACAAAATCTAGCCTATAACCATCGGGCCGTTAAGACGAATTGATAGAGACCTCATTCATTAAAATCCATACAGTCGTTGGGATGTTTCGAGGGTATAAAGAAATCCACACACACAGATACGCGTGAAACACGTAACCCTTCTTTTCAGTCGGGTAAAAAGAACAAAACTCACCAATATTTTCGATGGCGTCAAATTTTATTTCGATTTCCTCTTAAGTACTAGCAGGTTGCATCCATTAGGATAAAATGTAAAAAATAAAAAAATAAAAAAATAAAAAAAAAATAAATAAATAAAATTATTATTATTATAGTTTTTTTTTTTTTTTTTTTTTGGGGGGGGGGGTATGAATCAGAGTTTTTTAAGTATCTTTTTCAGTACCATATTTCCCACAATTTGTTCGAGATCATCCATTGTTTTATCTCTCTATTCGAATGCGCGTCTAAATTCGACTGCGCATACTTTTATCATTTTCTGCATTTCTGAAGTAGAGCGGATATGAACTGCATCGTTGATTCCGTTGTCAGATTCGTCGCCGGAATCTACATAGGTGGAATCATTTGGATTATGAACGATCTCCAAAATGTCTTTTTCTGTCAAAATTGATGCTGTAGACAAATCATCATCGATGCAACATATTTATTTAATGATTCCTGGAAGTTAAACGATTCCATAAATAAATTTTACAGTGATTTGTAGCAAACATGCCATTGAAGATCGAAAGCGAATTTTTTTCGTGTTAAACGATTTTTGTTTCGTGTTAAAAGGAAAAAAGGTTAAATTTCGTACTATACTCTCCGGACCACTATATCATTTCATGTTAACCGACATTTCATGTTAAGCCTTTTCGTGTTAAACGTATTTCACTGTATTAGAAAAATGTTATTCAACACTCAAATATGTATTTGTTTGTCTAAAAAGGCCTTTATTGGTAAATTAACTTTTATTATGAGAAAAAACAGAACATTAATTGCCGAAACGTCAGTGAAGGCTTACTGTGGAGACACGAAAAGTTTTGGTTTCCGTTAGTCTGTCTGTCTGTTAGTCTGTCTGTCTGTTCCGCGATAACTGACGCAAAAAGCATCCGATCGGCTTGAAATTCCCTGGGCATGTTGATGAGCTCCCCGGATTTAGCTGTATAGTTTTGGGTTAAATTTGGTTCATTCGTTCGGAATATACAGAACATTTTATTTTGTGATATAATGCTTTTCTATGGGAAGTCAGACGATTTTCAAATTTTCATTTGTTGAAAGAAATCGCTCATTTGAATAATAGATTTAAATGGTAAATTTTGGATGCTGAAATTTTTAAATAAGAGTATTAAATTATTCTTATTAGTTTGCAATTTTGTCAAAACATTTGTCAGAGCTTTTAAATTAGGTGTATAACTTATGATAGAATTTTATACATGTGTTCGAATAATATAAAACATTTTATTTTATGAATTTACTTATATTTCATTTTTTCTTTTAACCGTTGCGTAGCAACAGCATCTCATCTAAAAATATCATAAATGTGAAAGTATGCATGGTTTTTTGAAGTCAAATCAAAGCAAAAGGAATGAATTAATGAATGCCTTTGTATAGATATTTGCATATTGATTTATTTAAACGCAGAAATGAAAATAGTATTTATATACTATATAGAATAATATTTTCATTTATTTATTCAACTATTTGATTATAAATGAAAAAGTTCGTTATTTTCATACAGAATAAACTGACATTATTCTGTTAAATTTTATAAACTTTATTGTTGCCAAAAAAAAATGAATAACAATTTCTCCCAAAGAGTTAATTTTAATTTGTAAGATTTTCACGTGCAAAAGAAAAATGGAATAAGCAAATAAAAAATAAAAAAAAGGATATATAGGACAGGAATGAATACATATAAACATTTCACACCAAATACCACCTAAAATAGTTTTTGTAGCAGTATTTTCCGAGCACTACGAAGAAAGATTCCTCGATTTACACGATTTTACTTGGCCTTCCTTTTCTCATTCTTTGCGATTTCATTTTCGCAATTGCGTGCATTAATTGGCACAAAATTTTACATTTTTATGACTGAGATATATGTAAGGCCATACAAATAAGAAATTCCGTATTGTCTCCTATAAAATGTGATAAAGTGTTGGTTAATCATATATGTTTTTATTAAGAGGAGCAGAGCTGCCAAGCCTCCGGCGTTCTGGATACCAGTATTTTAATACAGAAAATGTTACTTTATTTAATTGAAACATTTGCGCGATTTAAAAGAACATTTTCTCTAAGATAATAGTGATGTGCAAAAAGCTTGAGACTTGGTATGCCTGGTGGGGAGTGAAATGTTTTACTTAATGCATTTATCTCTATTTTAATGCTACGTGAACAACGTCCGTGTAACAGCTTGTAGAGTGTAAAATAAATTAAATTATTAAAATAATCCTTATTACGAAAAATGAAACAGAAAGACCGGCTAAGGGAAATGAAATGTTAGTTAACCTTTCGTAATTTGACCTGAACATAGGTTTGCGTCAAATTTCAACGGTATTTGTAACATCACGATTTTAAATTAAATGTAGATACTATTAAAAGAAAATCACAAAAAATACTTAAAGGCGCCAAATCATGTTTACCTATTTAACGATGATGAATTATTAACTGTTAGGTTTAGAAGCCCCCCTACTTTAGGGTGATTTTAGTAAGTTAATGCTATCGAGTACATTTTTTGATATTTAGATTAGAACTTAGATATAAATATTGCAGAATGGTAATCAAAATTATTTTTTTATAAACAAAATTTATAAAGGTATTAGATTTCTAAATTAGATGTTTCAGTTTACATTTCCAAAAGTTCTTTATCCATTAGATACAGGTATTTGTGGTTAGCAGGCAAGTAAATACTGCTGTATGGATATTAGGATAACGTAAAATGTTTGACCGAATTATTGCTTATCCTTATAAATCGCAGTGTAAAAAGAAATCTAAGATATAGGGTAATCATTTACTCAATCAGTAGAAAATTACAAATGCAAAATAAATTACACAACGGGGGTTTCAGGGGGGCAGAGCCCCCCTGAAGAAATTTGCTTTATTATATAAAAAATACTAGAATAAGTAGCTCGTGAGAATTTCAGAATATCCTTACATAACAACGTGTTTAATTTAACGCTTTTAATGTCTGAAACCATCGAAATATTTTTTTCCTTTTATAAATGTTTGTGTAATTTAAATAGTTTAAATTTTGTTTTTGTAGAAAGATTAATATTACGCAAAGTTAGATAAAAACAATGAGTTGCAGAGATGACGTTGAGGCTCTTGATCTGCAGATTTACTAGTATATATACCGGGTGTTTCAAAAGTACGGTGTGAAATTAAAATGCGATAAAAAAGATCCAAGAGTCCGATAGAAATGCGGTTTGCAGGTAAATATTCAGCGTGGTACGGGATTTTACATGACACCAAGCAAAAAATTAATACAAAATCTCGACGATAGAGGGTGTTACTGCAGATAATTCCCCGGAATAATTCCATGTTGCCCACATAACGCAATATTTGGATACAAAAACATTAGAGTATACTGCGTGTACATTTTTTGTATCCAAATCTTACGTTGTTTGAGCAATATGTTATTATTCCATGGAATTATCTGCAATAGTGCCCTCTATTGTCGAGATTTTAAACTAATTTTTTGTTGGCGTCATACAAAATCCCGTGACACGCTAAATATTTATTCTCAAACCGTATGTCTCTCCGACCTATAGATTAAATTTTATCGCGTTTTACTTCACCGAAATTTTGAAACACGTGGTATATATGCGTGAACTGCCGTTCTAAGCCTTTATTGTAAACTCCGTGACAGTAAAATTATCTTTAATAATTTCCTAAATGTGGTAGAATCCGTCATCTAATAAAGATATTGAGAAACAGAATAGACATCCCTTGCCCTTTCAAGTGCATGTGCACATTGTCGTTTGTCATTAATTTAGAAATACATTTTTAATTTTCAATTACTCTTAAGATTAATTTTCAACAGTGAAATTAATTGAAAGATTAATTAAAAATTATATGCGTTGTTATATCTTGTGCTTTATTTGCGTCGCATGTTTGCCGCAGTGTTGGATGCTCAAGAAGATTGTTCTATTTTGTGCAGCTGTTACAGTCTTACAGACATATGTGAGTGAGAGATTCCAGGCTGGGTAGCGTCCTCGTAGCTCATAGGTAGAGCCTTGGAGCTTTATTGCATGGATCCGGGTTCTATTACCATCTTCGAAATTTTTCTGACTTTTGATTTTTCACTTAGTTAGCAATTTGAATATTCACATGTTTAATGTTCAAAAATGGGTTACTTAATAAAAATAATTTTTAAAACCGCATACTTAAAGTTTTTTTGGTACAGATGTCATATACGTATATTGGCACAATTTTTTTCCGACGCCAATTTGGCGAAAATCTCGTTACTATATCATCTAGATCCAGGTTACTATATCAAGCAAAATAACGACACTTTGGCGCCAGATAAGTACCCGGTGCATATATGATACTGGCGTCAGAAAAAAATCACGCCAGCATTTATGGCATCTGTGCATTTTTTTTTTTTTTTTTTTTAGTTTTTTACTTCAATTTCCATATCCTATCCTAAAAAAAGCATGGCATTGTAAAACAAATCATTTTATATTTGTATCCTCTGTTACAATAGTATTAAAGAAATTACCAACCCTGTAAATACACTGGTTTCCAATAGTAGAGGAACAGGGACCGGATGCTGTCGATTGTACATGCTTTGTCGAATATCTACCAAAATTAATGGCGAATTATTCTTGAAATTCTGGGATCCAAAGAACATGTTTGATTTCATATTTCTCGCTGAAAATTTTGTCGGGAGGATATTTAGAGGGCTAATAATAATAATAATAATAATAATAATAATAATAATAATAATAATAATAATAATAATAATATAATATCTGTAATCATCTTTAAACAGAAAATTCTGAAAATGGTTTGCCACTGTGTTTAAATGTCTATTTAGGTCCTGTTCAATGTTTGTGTGCATTTGTGTAAGCATAGCACTCATATTCGGGAAGATGTTATTGTGCCTGTGAAAATTCCAAATTATTTTGTTTATCATACAGAGTTTTAAACCAAATTTAACACAACTATCCGAAAACCTGACAAAGAACAGTATCAAATATGTACTGCAATTAAAATATAAATACCTTGAATATTTGATGAGATATGGGAATACGTATGAAGCAATTTTTAACTGCGCATGATTAGAAGATTCTAAAATTTTTATTTTATTATTTGGTAGTCAGCTATTTTAGGGCAACTTATACTAAAATTCCTGTCAAATATCGCGGAAATTCACAAAGATAGGGGCGATACAGTGAGTTGCTTTCTTAAAAAAGCTTTATTATAAGGGATTTTCCACAACGTTTCAATCAGCTCACTATATCTTAATGAGTTTTCGCAACATTTGACTGGACTTTTTATAGAAGTTACCCAAAATAGCTGAATACCAAATTATGAAATAAAAATTATGAAATTTTCCCCGCATGAACAATTAAAAATCTTTTCATACCGTCCATATCTCTTCAGATATTAATGTTTTAATTGCGGTATACAGTTGCATCTATTCGTTGTCAGGTTTTTGGAAAATTGTGTTAAATTTGGTTGAAAACTCTCTATACTATAAACAAAAAACTTTTGAATTTTTCACAGACACAATAACATCGTTATGAATATGAACGCTATGCTTACACATATGCACACAAACATTGAACAGGATCCAAAAAGTCATTTAACACAGTGACAAACCATTTTCAGCATTTCCTGTACATAGGTGATCACAAATATTATTTTAATATTAAATTTATTATTAGCCCTCTAATTGTCCTCCCGACTAAATCTTCTTCAAACAATATGAAATCAAACATGTTCTTTACATCTCAGAAGTTCAAGAACAAATCGCTAATAATTTTGGTAGATGTTTGACAAACCGTGTAGAGTTGTAAGTATCCAGTCCATGTTCCTTAACTTTTGGAGGCTAGTGTGTTTAGAAAATAAATTGTACACCAAGTAATGATGAGACTATACGAATCACCTACACTGTAAAAAAAAATTTGTAAGGTTACTAAGAATTTTGTTGGAAACTGGGATTCCTAGAACTTTTTATGTAACCACAACGAAAGATAATCATGTAAAATTACAAAAGTTTCTTCAGTAACTGTTACTAAATATTGCTTAGTAAACGTACTAGTGATTTTTTAGGGCGTTTCCCAAAAACACTCTTGTAAATTTACTAAATATTGTTTAGTGAAGTTACTAATGTTTGTTTAGGGAGTTTACTAAATAAGTTTTAGTAAATTTATCAGTGAATATGTTGTAAACGTACTATCCATTTTTAGGGTGTTTTCTAAATTTTTTTTCGTAACTTTACTAAATATTGTTCTGTAAATTTACTAACGGTTTTTCAAGAGTTTCTCTAATTAGTTTTTGTAAATTTACTAAATATTTCTTAGTAAACTTACTAGCGATTTTTTAGGGCGTTTACTAAAGAATTTGTGGTAATTTTTCCAAAGATAGTTTAGTAAATGTACTAAGGATTTTTTAGAGAGTTTCCCAAAGAATTCCTTGTAAGTTTACTAAATATTGTTCAGTAAACTTACTAACGATTTTTTAGGGAGTTTACTAAAGAATTTTTCGTAAATTTATTTAGGATTATTTAGTCAAGGTACTAACGATTTTTTTAGGTAGTTTCTTAAAGAATACTTTGTGAATTTTCTAATGATTTTTTAGTACACTTACAAAGGAATTTTTAGTACATTGACTAAGAATTTTTTTCGTAAATTTGCGAAGGATTTCATAGTACATTTACTATGAATTTTTTTAGTATTGCACCCAAAACTTTACATATACTTTAGCAAAAAATTTTTGGTAACTTTATTATAGTAGCATCAGAAAAATTACCAATGATTTTTTAGTATTGTATCTAAAATAGTTTTAGTATTCTCGCCAGAAAGTTTTTTGTAACCGTGCAAGAGATATTGCAGTAAAGTCAAAATCCTTCGATCAAAATAAGTAATATGGCCTGACGTGTTTTTCAGTAATACCACAGCAATTGCCAGCAATTGAAATATTTGTATGTTATGCTTTAAAAAACTGACTTAAGCTTCACTGCAGATATTCAAATAGGTACAAAATCATTTCCATATTAAATGAGCATTATAACAACAGCAGTAAATAAGCAGATAAGCAGAAACCGATCTTACGGTTTTTAGTTAAATTAAAAAAGCGAATAGAAACAATAATGAAAGTAAAGTATCATTACTGAGTTTATAAAGTATGTCTAATTTTTTTTAAAAAATGTTACCAATACACTGTTAAAAATAAAGTGTGATGTTTCACCAAGAAAATGGTGAAAAGTCGCTGAAATTTAGCTGCAAGCAAGATATTGTCGATAAGTTTTACCAGTTTATTGGTGCTTTCTCAAATACCATTATATCAGTAAAATGTTAAACAAAGATTCAGGTTTTTTATAAATCCATTTTTCTGGTGAAAGGTTGAACCATAAATCAGGATTTTTTTTAAATCCAATTTTCTGATAAAAGGTTTATCTATAAATCAGGAATTTTTTTTAAATCCAATTTTCTGGTAAGAGTTTGAACCATAATTTAGTTTTATTTAATCAAATTTTCAGGTAAAAGGTTGGACCACGAATCAGGATTGTTTTTAAATCCAATTTTTTGGTAAAAGGTTAAATCATAATTCAAGGTTTTCTCTATTCTAATTTTTTGCTAAAAGTTTGAATCACGATTTAGGATTTTCTCTCATCTTTATGGGGAATGGTTACACCGGATTGTAGCTTTCTTTTTTCCCCCTCACTTTGGTTTTCAATTTATCATTTTATGGTGTAATAATAAATAAAATTTCAGATTATGGAGATTATCTTGCAGTAGGAAAGCTTTTTTTTTTCATTAAAGCGAAAATTATTTAAGTTTTAATTATTGATTCTATTGTCTTTGAAATATATTTAAAAAACAAATGTAAACCAATTTGATCTAATTTCACAAAGTAAGTGCATTTTTTTCCCCACAAATATTACCATTCTGTCTTTTTACATTTTGGAATATTTCTTCGCACTCAGTTACACTTATAGTCCATTTAGTGTTTGCTTATTCACAAAGAAAATATAAAAAAAAATAATAATTTTCTTTAGATTTAAATACATACCCTGTTTTTATTATTGTTTTAATTTAAACAGTGTCTGGATAAATTTCTTCAAGCAATATTAATTTTTGCACGAGTTTGAAAAGGTTTTTGCATAATGCACTTAGCTGCTACTTTCATGTTTTTTTTTTCTTTAATTTTTGTGAATCTATAGATGCTGAAATTTTCATATTATACAGTTTTGAAATTTTTACCTTCTTTTCACAAAACAAAAAATAAAATAGAAATATTTTTAAATTTTATATTGCAACACAGCTCAATTATGCAAAATTAATTGATTTGAATATAAAACAACAAAAAAAGTTTAGTATTTGTTTCTGTTTAACATTTAATAATGAATATAACATTTTTGAATAAATAAAGCACAGACATAATGAATACATAATCAAAGTATATACGTAAACACTGAAATAATCAGCATTAAAAAGGCAGCTATAAGTAGCAGAATCTATTTAACCTCTAATATCAGCTAATACAATATTACTTTAAACTTTAAAGCTTTTTTTGAATACACAATGTATTTCTATAGTATATTATATACTTACTTTGAAGGGTTAATTTAATAACAGCAGTGTCGCCACCAAGCGACTAATTATTCTTACATATATAAGTATTTTTTCAGTATTCCTAAATGATAATCTATGACGACGATTTATTTATTTTTTTAAAATACTCGTAAAAAAGAAAAATATTCACCACCAGCAGCCTTGCAATAGCTGAAAAAGAAATGGTTACAGACACTATTAAATAGCAACACATTTAAGTTGGTTTGCGGTATGCCGCTCCATTTATTGAAAATACAAATTATATAACCATTAAATTATATGTATAGTATGTCAGACTAATATTTACTGTAATATAATATCATTTTACATAGAGTTTCTCTCAGACAGTTTTAGGAGGGTGCTACACCCTCTCTGACCATTCAGGTCATCAAATATAAAGAGTTCTTGAAGCTCAGTATGTTCTGAATCAGGATTTCAAGTCAGGTAAAATGGAATAGATCCAAGCATCAGGTTAATTTCTCCACCTGTTTTAAAGGAAAGAGTAAATATTTTAAGACATAAAATATTTCTTGTGCAGACATAACAATAATCGAATTTCACACAGGAGAATTAATCAAAAAATTAAACAGTATATCAATTCAAATCTCTTTTACAAGGAAATCTTCAGCATTTAAAAAATCAATCAGTGTTCGAAATAATTGGTGGTCGGCTGGTCCGAGAACACCAAAAATTCATTAGGACCACTAATTTGAAAATTTTAATGGTCAGCAGGAACTCCCCCCCCCCCCCCTCTCTCTCTCTCACAGGGTCACAGGTAAACTTGAATTTTCCCGTCTCAGAGAAAACGGCAACCAAACACAAATCGCACAATTTTATTTATCTTAAAAAATAAAACTGCATTAAACCTTAGTCAATTGAAATATTGGAATTAAAATATCTAAATTAATAATTTTATAGTTTTTCTTTATGTGCCGTTTATTTAATTTTTAGTTATAATTTTATATTTTATTAGGCTGAAAATTTTGGATAAATGCAAAGAAAGTTTGTAAGAAAAAGCTGCAAAATTCTCCATTTGTTAGGTAGAAGGAAAATATTGTGAAATTCTTAAATCAAATGTGGAAAAATATTGCAAAAAGAGTAAGTTGGTTGAGGGAAAAAATTCGCCAATCAATCGTAATTAACAAAAACTAATGCTTGCCATTTAGCTGCAATAGGGTGTTAACGATTTTAATCAACGATTAAATCATGATTTTAATCAACTGATTTTTTTTTAGAAAATTTGTGATTTTAATCAATGATTTTTTATGGTCTATTTCAATGGTCTGTAGGGAAAAATCATTTGTAGTATATATTAGAATGATATTACACTATTTCAAACATGTAGAAATTGATACACATCACTGAAATGTACAAAAAGATGCTTACTATAGAACATGATGAGCATAGCATTAATCGTTTATTTATGGGGGGAAACAAAAGGATTCGCTCATATTACTGTATAAATAAACAATAATTGCTGAAAGTTCGTTATCTGTTGTGGTACGAGTTTTTTTTTTTTAATTTAACTAATTTAGTTACTTCGTATGTATAAAATCTGTAAATCATATACAGGGCTGCAAAAAAGATGTATACATTTCCGTTTATTGACGAAATATGTTGAAGGGGAATTTTCAACTGTGAAAATGCCTTTCTTAAATGAACTAATGTTTAGCATACTATTTGGTATATATTCAAATCTATATATCATATATAGCGTCACACAAAGGAATTCGGATATTTTTCCGATGACTGATAATTGCTGAACTTTAATTTTCAAATGTGTTTTGTGTTTTGTAATTTGCTTACTTAGCCATCATATTTAACTTGATTAAACGTTGATTATTTTTTTTTTTTACATAATTCTGAATGTGTTGGAAAATTATAATCTGTAGTTGAAGGTTGATTATTTTACGTTCTTGTTTTAAAAAATATTTTTATTTTGTATGTGTGTGTATATATATATATATATATATATATATATATATATATGGGCGAGTTGTAAAAAATAGGGTAGGTGGGTTAAACTGGGTAGCGCAGATCCCTCCTTCAGTTGTACTTCTGTCTATCAGCCAACACTAGAAATTACTTGTCGGTAAACATTATGGCATTTAGAGCTGATTGAAACGTTACTGTGTGCGGTTTTTGTTTAGTGTGAAGGAATTAGTTTCAATTACTCTTAAAAAATTGTTTTATTTGATTCTAGATTTTACGCGTATAATCACTTTTTTCAGCATATTAAATATTCCCGAGTCTATATTTATCTGTTTATAGTTACTGTTTATCTTTCCTTTCCTAATAATATTTTAAAATTTTTACTGATCTTTTGCTTATAGGATTAAGAGTAGTGACGCCATGTTTTAAACACTGTCATGTTGGGGTAAAACCGGGTACTTAAGAGTGGGTCAAGACTGGGTATACCCGATTTTGTCCGACAATCATAGAATGTTTTTTAGTATAGTTAATAAATTAGCATAGCATTTTAAATTGCATTCTTAATGCTGTTAAGTTATAATATAATTCTAAATCTATCTAGTTATAATGAAAACATTAATTTTGATTTTGTTTTATATTAAAAAGTGGGTCTAATTTTTAACTTATATTTATGAAATTAAATAATTTGCAATTATTAATGAAATTAATAATGGTACTAATTAAGGCATAATTTTATATTATGCTTATTACATTTTAATAAATAACTTTCTAATCTGAGGTGTAATAACTTGTGTTATAGGTCCACTTAAAATGCAAATATATTTCGTGACTTGTTTCTCTAAATAAAATAATCTGCCCAAAATGACATAATCCATAAAATCTCAATCCTATATAACTAGGCTATATAATCTGTAACAGGATTTTTTTTATCAAATATTAAACAGGCAAAAAAAAAACCTCTTGATGAATGAAACTTTCCCAGACTCATTTGCTGTATATAATTGGAGTGGGTGGATTACGAAAGAGGTCTTTATTTTATTTGGTTAAAAAATGTATAGATTTTTCCAATCCTTGCCCTGAAAAGCCCGTTCTTTAAATCCTTAATAGGTGTTCAATTCATATAAAAGAATCCAGTTAATCTAGTAAGAGAAAGCAATGTATTTATAAATGCTTCTTTCTTTACGCAACGCATCGATTTCAACCCCTTGATGTGTCATTCATGCATCTCTAAGCTCATACTAAGAATAAGAGGTGAAGAAATTGTTATTTTCCAACTCTGCGCGATCTGTAACAATTTACCAAATTGGAAAATTATTTAAAACTGCATTTTCGAGAGCAGCAATTGTAAATACTGCAATCAGAAGGTTCGAATAAACAGGGATTTTTCCCTACAACAATGTTTTTCCAGACCATCTTTTTGCTCCTTTCGGAAGTGACAGAGAAACCCATGAAAGTCATGATAACACACCTAGGCCTATGCAGCCACAGGTTTGCATAGCTGCAGAAATAAATTTTTCTGAAACATTACAGGATAATGGAGCTCAACCTTCCGAACATAAACGAGTTGACAACATCCAGCGTTTTTCACGTCGAGCTGTTCCAGATGCAGCAGTTAACATCACAATCACAGACGTCATCACTTATTCAAAATGTTACATCTACAGAATACATTAGTAAAATTATCCATTCGACATCTTCAGACTATGTAGCCCAGCAATCTGTATTTCCAATTTCGCCTAAAATGTTATTATACCCCTTCTAAGGAAGGCTTTAGAATAGAGAAAAGGGAAAAACTTATTTTGATTTCTTCTCCCTATAAATTATAGATCGAAACAGATATTAAGGAGAAATAAGCCAAACAAACTGCAAGACGAAAAAAGAAGTTTCTTTAAAAGAAAAAAAAAGAAACCAAAAAAGATTGCGGACACATCTTCAGAAGAAGAGGATAATGAGACCTGTATGTTTTGCTATGAACATTACTCAAATTCTAAATCCAAATACAATGTTTCAAATTCCACGGATAGGCACACGAAGCATGTAGTAATGCAGAAGAATATGACGACAAATTCATCTGTGATTTTTGAAGCTAAAAGAACTCTAAAACGTACAGTGTAAAGTAAGCAGGCCCATACAACGTAGAAAATTTGCTAACGAGTTTTTTTTTTTTTTTTTTTACACATGGAAGAACACATATGCAATTTCGTTTTGTTAAAAATAATAAAAATGTATTTTTTACGCAAGCAACATTAAGCAAGACCTTTTTGACCAAAATGAGTTTTCCAGTAGTTTTAAATGGATACTCAGTTTTACCCAACCAGCGAGGTAAAACCAGATTTTTGCATACGTTTGAAAAAAGCTATTTTTTTTTTATATAAACAATTATATATATATTTTGTTTGAAAAGAATGTTTTTAATGTAAAACGAATCCTTGGCTATAATAAAACAGTGTTCAAAGTTTGTTTTCCCATTTCACAGCATTTGAGACTAACAAACTTTTATAGTACCCGATTTTGCCCCACCTTTCATTATTTATATATATATATATATGTATATTTAAAGGATGCTGTAGAAGAAAATAGCATGAAACATTTATTAGCTCCTTTCTACATCTGTTTCTACAAAATGTTTTAGTAACATGCCATTTATCTTTTAAAATAAGCAATTTTTCTATTCGCATACACTTTACGGTAGTTACCGCGATGTATCACCAATATTAACACGTTGATATATTCCGATATTAAATTTACGATATTCTACCAACCTAGCAGTTAAACTTTTGAAAAAAAAGATCAAAAAAGTTTTTCCGAAAACTTGTAGCAATTTATTCCAGGATGATATTTTAGAAGTATCGGCAAATATATATATATATATATATATATATATATATATATATACATATACATATATATATGCTTTAAAAGTTAAAATCTTCTAACTGATGATGCAATTGATTTTTAAAACCATGAATTTTAACTCTTTCAAATACATTGGTGAGCGTAGGTCACTTCGCGCCTCACAAAGACTATATTTTTTCTACCATAAAACTAACTAAACGTCCGTATTTTAACACAATCTTTTTAGAGCAACTCAACAGGCCAGATTTACATTTACCTACGAAAATTTCGAAACATTCGGACAAATATAAATATTTTTTACTAAATAAAATCTGCAAAAACTTCGACAAAATTAGCAAAAACCAGAGTTACATTCGTGGTAAAAATCTTACCAGCCTTTTTCCCACTAAATATTAATATTTTTTCACTCGGGCTACGAAAACATTATGTTTTTAACATCTAAAAATTTCAAAGAGTCTGGATGATAACGACAAACTTTAAGAATTTAAAATACTGGAAGAACCTTGTCCCTCCCCCACCTCCCTTTCCAGGCATATTTCAAAATTACACATAAGACTCCAAAAATCAAATTATGCAGAATATTAATACCAAATAATAACAACAATACCAAAAAGCATATACTTTCAATTCTCTTTGAAATACTGCAATACATTTAAAAAAATACAAAATTAATCATTTAAAAAAATTCACTGTCCGAAGTCACTTTTCTGTTTTTCTGCGTATTTTACTGTACGACTCACATTACGTATATATTATTGAAAAATACACACTTAATGTTATACAGTAGCTTTGAAATGATCGAGTATGGATTTGGTTCAGATATAAATGGATTTAAGGGTGAAAAAAATTAGTTTGAAAAGAAAAAAAAAACCACCAAGATTTTGATATGAAAATAAAATCTATATCTATCTATATTATAAAAACAAATATATATCTGTGCGTAACGCTGACGTCATTTTGTAAATGGCAGCACTTTGAAATCTGGAATGAAATTTAGCTTTTGCAATTTCCGTGTTCAGCTCGTCGTCAGCTTAAAATTCCGAGTAAAATGAGAACTTCATTTAATATTTTTGTTGAACATTGTCACAATTCTATTTCAAAGACCCGTGATCGGGGGGATGTAATTCACAATTATGTGGGTGGGAATCTGGAAATTGTTTTAATCCCTTCCGTTTAGGTCTAAAATGAAAATACTAAGTTTTATCCCACGTACTAGGTGAACATTAGAAAATATGTACATATTTATAGTCGAAAAACACTTTTTTTTTAATTATCTTAACAATATCACAGAACAATTAATTCTTTCAAACACATTGTCAATACAAATGTCGTAGAATTTGCAATTCTGAATAAAATGAGTACCTATATTAATATTTTTGCTGAACATTAAGGTCGCAATTCTATTTCTAAATTTTGCCTTAACCACTAATCAAGAGAGAGAGTTATCAATCCGCCCTGCCTCCGTTTATTACATACATGTATTTTCTTTAAGATGTTGAGGCCCTCGCAATGTTTTTGTAATTATATTAATGCTTTATTTTGTATATTTTGAGGATTATAATTTAGTACTTATCGAGAAAGAGGTACATAATTGAGAACCGTTTTACATGCCATTTTTCAACTGATATCGCCAACCTTAAACCTTAGTTTAAAAAAAAAAAAAAAGTAAAGCTTTTTTTTCAAGATTACGAAGGTTTTAAAATTTTATGAACTTAACTTAAGATGCTCGTATACTAGTCGAAAATAATTTTTATTAAAACCATCTTAGTCCTTTTCGTAAAATATCGAAGTTTAAAATCGTGCTATTGACTGACCTATAATTCCTCTAGCGACAAGAATCCTGCACACTCATTTGTTCCCTCGCTCCTCCCCACTATTTTCGATCTCCTTAAATGTGATGCATACGCACTGTTATTCACTATGTATGTCAAATTAAATACGACGCATAATTCAAATACAATATCAGAGATCATAAACAATATTTCCCATCATTTACAAATCCTTTTTGAAATATGCTAAAAATCATGAAATAATGCACTTTTTAAGTTATCTATTTGTTCGTAGCGGCAAAGCCGCAGCTAGTAGGGCGGCTTAGTACGTTTACTTCTGACCTACGTCGAAGGGATTAAAACAATTTCCAGCTTTCCCGTATTTAATTCCGAATTCGGCCTTTTTTTTCATTTCCTACCACTGAGCTATAATCCGTAATCAAGTGTTTAAGCCATAACTCTGAAAATATCCAAAATAAAGCCTAAAATAATTACAAAATCCTCAAATAATACCTCAATAAATTAAAAAAATATATATAAATTAGAAACAGGGTGAACTGAACCTCGTCTGTTCTGGCTTCAATCACTTGATTTACGAATTAGGCAAAACTTTGCATTATAATTGTAAAAATTCAACAAAAATATTAAGTACACATTTCAATCAGAATTTTAACCTCTACAACATCTGTATTGACAATGTTTTTGATAGAGTTAGTTTTTTTAGATATTGCTATGGTAATTAATAAAAATGTGTTTTTTGACTATAAATCTGTACATATCTTCAACCACTCACCTAGTAAGAGGGAGAAAACTTAGTACATTCATTCTAGACTTAAAATAAAGGGATTAAAACAATTTCGTGCTTTCCACTAATTAATTCCAAATGCGGCCCTTTTTTCCTCCCCTACCACTGGTCTATGGAGAGTTTTAAAGACTTTAAAACTGTATGTGCTCTAAGTTTGTTTTTTTTTTTGGGGGGGGGGGATGCCAATTTCGAGTAGGAAGAAAAATCTTGATTATTTATTGTGACAATAAAATGAAACAGAACAGATTTTTTTTTTTATTATTTAAGCAGTTTTAAAGAGTTTTGAAACTTTAAGTATTATTACTGTGAGAGGTGAAGAAAACGGGGAAGCGAAATTTTGAAGGTGAAATTCAGATAAAATTTTAATCAAACGGATATGATGGAATGAATAGTTAATGAAATTTAGGACTGATTATTTATTCACTTAAAGTAACAAATACAGTAGAGCAATTTTTTTTAACCTTTAACTGATGTGAAAGAAATTGTCACATAACTAGTGTGAAGCGGTCTGTGAGACCGCTCCAACGAAAGATGAATAAAAGCCGCGATAAACTTATAGGATGTTGTTTTTGTACTAAACTTTTTGCACAGGTGTGTTATAATTAAAATTCATCTATTCAAAAGTCTCTGGTATTAATACTAAAGTTTCAAACGAAACAAAATTTCAGTAGTGTTTGTAGATAAACTGAAATTTGTAAGTTAAACTATGAAAATTGAAAAAAGAACTCGTCTGTGAGACCGGTAACATCAGTTAAAGGATAAAAAAAAAGTTTTAAACAGTTTAAACTTTGGTATTGTGGAGAAGGGAGTAAAAAGGGGAGATGAAATTTCAGAAGACAGGTTAGCACAATGGCGGTTTTATCTTTATTTTTTAAATCAGAAATGAAAAGAAATGCAGAAGAGTTCCACCCCCGATTAAGAAATAATATGACAGTAAAGCACTTTTAAGGACTTTTAAATTTTTGTATGAAAATAAGCACTTTCAAGCACAAAAAATCCTTTTGAAAAATGCAAGTACTTTTAAGGACCGTACGAATCCTGATATATTGAAAATTTTCCGACTACAGAGTAGTCCTGCACGTGTCAAGTTGCACCAGACACAAGACTGAATATTATACTTAAGTCAACCCGCAACTCGACCCGAACCCTCCAAAAATATTTTCTCGATCCGCAACCTGACCAGAATCAGCCAAAATAATTTTCGGCAACCTGCAACTCAACCAAGACTTATTTCAACCCGAACCCGAAATAAAAGGAAAGGAAATCGTGTTTTATTGATATTATGAAATGTAATCTACAATTACATCTCTAATAAAAATTTATGTTTTATGTAGGAAAATGGACAAATGTATATACTTTAATATTCAAACATATGTGGGTATCATATGCCCACAAGTATTTGAAGTGAGGACAGCTTGTTAAAAAGCGCCATCGATATTCACCATCATGGCTGATCTCAATGACGCTTGGTGACAAGTTGTCCTCAACATGGCTCACAATCACATGACACGCCTAAGTCATGTAGGATAGGTGGGGGCTAAAGTTACGCACTTATCATTAATTTTGATTTTTAACGAACACATTGATCTAAACTTATGTGACGACTGATTAAAATATTGTATTAAAACCTTAGGCACGTTTCACTATCAAACGACTTTCTGTCAAATTATAATTCCGTGAGAAATTGTAATTTTTAAAAAACATTGCTCTGCGTATCTTTGCCCCATTGGCTGGGCTAAAAGTAAGCAGTGATGAGGTAAAGATACGCAATGCGCATTTTTGCCCCATTACGGCCGGAGTTTGTCCCATTTTCACTAAAATGAATGAGTAATGTAAAATAATTAGTAAATTTCGATAGTATTTAAACTGAAAATTCTAAACTAGACCATGAAAAAACAGCGGTCTGCGAGATCGCAAATAGCAGTTAATCTCTAACTGTGGTGAAAAAAATTGTTTCATAAATACTGTAAGCGGTCTCCAAGACCGCTTAATCGTTAATTGAATAAAATGGTTGACTGACTCATAAGAGGCGCTTTCTGCGCTAAACTTTATGCAAAGGACTATTATAGTAAAATTTCCAGCATTCAGAAGTCTTCAGCTATACTTCTAATTTACCAAACTAATCAAAATTAAACTAACATAACTACTTAAATTGAAAATTAAGAGTTAAACTGTGAAAACTGAATATTGCAGTGGTCGGTGAGACCGTTAACAGGAGTTAAGGATTAAGGTTTAAAACAAAAGCGATTCATGAAACAATATTGATTTTTAAAAGTAGGTAGGTAGATACCTAAGTTCTATATATAAAAAAAAAAAACTTAACTAGAAAAAGGAAAATGTAGTTTACTAACTTATATTAGTTAAGTAGCTATTATATTTTATATAACACAAATTTAGAAATTGTGGAAAGCTTTGCATCTAGCTAAAACGATAGGGCAATGTCCCGTATCTTAAACATGTGCGTATCTTTGTCCCAAGAAGGATGCGTACTTTTACCCTATTCTGCAGTATTTTGCTTAACCGGCTACCCATAAGTATAAACAAATGTAATCGAGGCAAACTGCCGCATTTAGAAGCTAAAAATCTTTCGATCTCCACTAAAATTTTGGATTTGTAAAAATTCCAGGTACTGTCAGCTAAAGAATAAAGTGAAATTTTAAAAATATTAGATCAAAATTCGAAAATTTAAACTTACCTCATTTTCTTAGCACAAATTGCTACTTTTATCAAATGTTTAAACAAATAACTAGTACACTTGAAACAAAACTGCCACCTATTGGTCATGAGAGCCGAAATGTTGCTTCATATGAAATCAGCCGGTGCGTATTTTTTCCCCGCTCGTATCTTTACCCCTACGTACCCTATATCTCTCTTTGCATGGGAAAGTAAAAACTCGGCATTTTATCGCTCAGAAACTATCATAAAATTAAAATGCAAATGTTTATATTTAGGTTTTTTCCAAGTCTAAGATTTTCACAAAAAGTTTGAGCAGAACAATTTTCCAGATAAAATAAATACATATTTCAATATGAATGAGTTATTATTAAATTTACTCCTTAACCTTTAACTGATGTCACAGAAATTTTCACAACTAGTGTGAAGTCAACTAGTGTGAAGTTGTCTGTGAGACCGATTTATCGAAAGATGAATAAAAGGCACGATTAACTCATAGGATGGTGTTTTTGTACTAAACTTTTTGTGCAGGATTTTTATAATTAAAATTCACCTATTCAAAAGTGTCTGGTGATAATACTGAAGTTCAAAACGGAACAAAATTTCGGTAGTGTTTGTAGTTAAACTGAAAATTGCAAGTATATAAAAAATGGCAAAACTATAAAAATTAAAAAAGCTGCGGTCTGAGAGATCGGTAACATAAGTTAAAGGTTAAGAAATAAAAAGTACATACGAAATGTGATAAATTCTTTTTATTTAAGGCACAGTTAACCATTTATTCTTCTCTAGGAATTGGAAAAAAATATTACCAACATTTCATTTTTCATATACACGCAAACACATGTATAATATTTCTGATAGTTTTAAAACACATACCCATGATACGTGTATATAGATAGAGAAGTGCCCAGTATTCAGAGTTAGAAGCATAGGAGAGAGTATGGAGGAATATGACACCTTTTACAAAAATAAGAAAATGAACTTTGTTTGACACAAAAACAATATTTCAGTTTATAGAATACAAAATGAAACACTTTCTAACGTCCTTTAACAATATAGAAACATAATTTCAGAAACAATTTTATAATTAAAGAAATTGCAAGTTTCAAAATTTGTCCCATGCTTAGTTTAATCCATGCTTAGATCCATGCTTAGATCCATGCTTGAAGGCTTAGTTTATATTATGGATAATATACAGTATAATGTTCCATAAATAGGGAAACTATTACATCTATGCATAAACAAGTCATTAATATTCAGAAAGCATATGAAGCAAAATTACTTCTGATTCTTGAAATAATCTTTTACTTTATACAATTGAAATCTTATGCAACTTTTTTCAACTAGAGATTGGGCTACCATTGCTTCATCTAGTGTGCGATTGATAATATGTCTAGAATGATCATATTCAAAAATTTTTATTACTACCAAAACAAAAACAAATTTTGCAGGAAAGTAAAAGAATATATAAAATTTATTAAGTTAAACCAGCTCTTTGCATGTTCACCAACATAAATGAAAAACAGTGGAACTTCGAAGGATCACTTTTTGCTTCCTAATTGGTTTGATTGAGAGTATCAACAATAACACAGATTATAAAGTATGTAAGCGGTGAGGGGGGGGGGGGTTATGAAGAAAATGTTTAAAGTAAAATTTTTATTGTTTAATTTTTTTTATAAACAAAAAACTTTGAATTTTATCTATTACTGGCACATCTGCCCTATACCTAGATTTTTAACCTGAAAAAAAATATTTTGGACATTCTTTTGAATAATCAGTCAACCCGAACCCGACACACAAGATTTAAAAACCCAAACCGACCCGATCCGAACCAAAAAGTAAAGTAAACCCGACCCGATGTCGGAATCTTGTATAATAAATACCGATTACACAGCACGACTCTAATATTAAGAAAGATAATTTTGGTATACATTTTAAGTATTCTGCAGAAGAATAGTGGAATATTTGGCCTTCATTATCAGTCAAAGAGGGGGAGTACTATTCATTGTATCACTAATTAAAAATAAAATATTTAATCTGCTAACCATATTGCAATAAAATTTTATTTATTACATTAAACATTAGAAATTGCACGCATGTAATAAACAACGATGTAAAGAATAGTCATTTGACTGAATGATAAATATTTAACAATAAAATAATAGGATGATTACGCATTAATACCTACTAAAATCATGTTACATTATAATTCGAAATCAAACGGTCTTACTGTGTAGTTCATTTTTACTTATTAGGAATCAAGGAGAATGGAAATATAACAAAATTTAACTCATAAAGAAGAAATACTTACTTACCTAATTTGAAATCATAATCAAGATGGATGCCTTGAACACCTCTGTGGATGCGTGAACAGTCATTACGTCATCATTGAAGTCCTTTCTCATTGGCTGACAGGTGCGACTAAGATATTTCATGTATTTGTACTATGCGAGTGGTAAATATTTTACCCGGTTACAGATAAAATTCTAGTAAACATACAGATTTCTGTAGTTTTACAAAAACTAGTTTTGTAGGATTACAGATTTTTTTTTACAGTGTATATAAATCTTAAAGCAGGTGTGAGAGAAATTATGAATATGAATATAACAATTTTTGGTTAATTTTTTATTGAATTTTTACATTCAGAGAAAAGCATTTTCCATTGAATGACCCGCCAGTATATAAAGTGACTCGGTATGCATAGACTTCCTTTTCACATTCTTTGATTTGCAGATACTAGCCTGTCAGCTTTTTCATTTCACTAAATTTTTGCTGTAGTGAATATATAATTGTATAAATTGTATTTAAAATTGCAATTTATGTTAAGTAAACTGCGAGTATTATTCGTAAATACGTGTTTTTGACCTGATAAATCTTCTGTATTTCAACTCTTCTATTCAATTTTGTAAATTTGCAAGTATATTTTTGCACTCATTTTGTTCAGAGCAAAGAAGGATATTAAGAAGTCTCAGGACTCTTAAAGATTCAAAATTTTCGAAATTTAAATTTTTTTAGATGTTAAATTCCTTTATTTTCCAAACATTTTGATGTAATTGTTTCCTTGAAATTACCATTCGAACAAATGTTATAGCTTTTAGAATTATACCCGACCAATAGCTGAAGCGGTGTTGCCGAAACTTTCAAGTTATTTTTCCCTAAATGACGTTTTTGGTCATCACGCGCATGCTATCTGAAACATTTTTCAATATTTTTTCATTAAATGTTCAAAAATATGTTTCATGCTAATCTGTATAAACTGAACCTAAAATTTCCTTTTATTGTTCAAAACAACATTTTTTTAGGTGATTATACAATTGAAAATTTCAAACTTTTACATAAGCTAAATACAACTTTGTATTAAAAATATAAACAGATTTTAAATACAAATTTATTTAGGTTCAGGGTAATGGTTATAATGTGAGTATAAGTAGGCACCAAAATTTTCATTCTAATTTCAAAATTTCCTTTGTAATCCTGCGCGTAAGCTGAGGTAGCAATTTTCTGTTTGTCAAATATCTTACCATTTGGAGCCTCCTACAAATACTAATTATGCAATTATCCAGGGCATACAATATCCAGGCTGGCAAAAATGCCACTATGGTTAATGCCAGCCTGGACATTGTCTCTCTTTATCCTTATATAAATACTAGTAAATCTGCAGATCAAGAGCCTCAACGTCATCTCTGCAACTCATTGTTTTTATCTAACTTTGCGTAATATTAATCTTTCTACAAAAACAAAATTTAAACTATTTAAATTACACAAACATTTATAAAAGGAAAAAAATATTTCGATGGTTTCAGACATTAAAAGCGTTAAATTAAACACGTTGTTATGTAAGGATATTCTGAAATTCTCACGAGCTACTTATTCTAGTATTTTTTATATAATAAAGCAAATTTCTTCAGGGGGGCTCTGCCCCCCTGAAACCCCCGTTGTGTAATTTATTTTGCATTTGTAATTTTCTACTGATTGAGTAAATGATTACCCTATATCTTAGATTTCTTTTTACACTGCGATTTATAAGGATAAGCAATAATTCGGTCAAACATTTTACGTTATCCTAATATCCATACAGCAGTATTTACTTGCCTGCTAACCACAAATACCTGTATCTAATGGATAAAGAACTTTTGGAAATGTAAACTGAAACATCTAATTTAGAAATCTAATACCTTTATAAATTTTGTTTATAAAAAAATAATTTTGATTACCATTCTGCAATATTTATATCTAAGTTCTAATCTAAATATCAAAAAATGTACTCGATAGCATTAACTTACTAAAATCACCCTAAAGTAGGGGGGCTTCTAAACCTAACAGTTAATAATTCATCATCGTTAAATAGGTAAACATGATTTGGCGCCTTTAAGTATTTTTTGTGATTTTCTTTTAATAGTATCTACATTTAATTTAAAATCGTGATGTTACAAATACCGTTGAAATTTGACGCAAACCTATGTTCAGGTCAAATTACGAAAGGTTAACTAACATTTCATTTCCCTTAGCCGGTCTTTCTGTTTCATTTTTCGTAATAAGGATTATTTTAATAATTTAATTTATTTTACACTCTACAAGCTGTTACACGGACGTTGTTCACGTAGCATTAAAATAGAGATAAATGCATTAAGTAAAACATTTCACTCCCCACCAGGCATACCAAGTCTCAAGCTTTTTGCACATCACTATTATCTTAGAGAAAATGTTCTTTTAAATCGCGCAAATGTTTCAATTAAATAAAGTAACATTTTCTGCATTAAAATACTGGTATCCAGAACGCTGGAGGCTTGGCAGCTCTGCTCCTCTTAATAAAAACATATATGATTAACCAACACTTTATCACATTTTATAGGAGACAATACGGAATTTCTTATTTGTATGGCCTTACATATATCTCAGTCATAAAAATGTAAAATTTTGTGCCAATTAATGCACGCAATTGCGAAAATGAAATCGCAAAGAATGAGAAAAGGAAGGCCAAGTAAAATCGTGTAAATCGAGGAATCTTTCTTCGTAGTGCTCGGAAAATACTGCTACAAAAACTATTTTAGGTGGTATTTGGTGTGAAATGTTTATATGTATTCATTCCTGTCCTATATATCCTTTTTTTTATTTTTTATTTGCTTATTCCATTTTTCTTTTGCACGTGAAAATCTTACAAATTAAAATTAACTCTTTGGGATAAATTGTTATTCATTTTTTTTTGGCAACAATAAAGTTTATAAAATTTAACAGAATAATGTCAGTTTATTCTGTATGAAAATAACGAACTTTTTCATTTATAATCAAATAGTTGAATAAATAAATGAAAATATTATTCTATATAGTATATAAATACTATTTTCATTTCTGCGTTTAAATAAATCAATATGCAAATATCTATACAAAGGCATTCATTAATTCATTCCTTTTGCTTTGATTTGACTTCAAAAAACCATGCATACTTTCACATTTATGATATTTTTAGATGAGATGCTGTTGCTACGCAACGGTTAAAAGAAAAAATGAAATATAAGTAAATTCATAAAATAAAATGTTTTATATTATTCGAACACATGTATAAAATTCTATCATAAGTTATACACCTAATTTAAAAGCTCTGACAAATGTTTTGACAAAATTGCAAACTAATAAGAATAATTTAATACTCTTATTTAAAAATTTCAGCATCCAAAATTTACCATTTAAATCTATTATTCAAATGAGCGATTTCTTTCAACAAATGAAAATTTGAAAATCGTCTGACTTCCCATAGAAAAGCATTATATCACAAAATAAAATGTTCTGTATATTCCGAACGAATGAACCAAATTTAACCCAAAACTATACAGCTAAATCCGGGGAGCTCATCAACATGCCCAGGGAATTTCAAGCCGATCGGATGCTTTTTGCGGCAGTTATCGCGGAACAGACAGACAGACTAACAGACAGACAGACTAACGGAAACCAAAACTTTTCGTGTCTCCACAGTAAGCCTTCACTGACGTTTCGGCAATTAATGAAATTATTAAGATAATTGAAACGTCTATTGACAATACCCAAATTTTAATCAGGATATTCGTACCACGTTAAAATCTGCAATTAACGTGATTACACAAAATAATGTTTTCGTTTTTAACAGTATATATTACAGACAACGAAAGGGTGCTCCTATGGGACTCCCCATTTCAAGATTAAAACTTAATTAAAGCCGAATTAAAACTTAGCCGACCCTTAGAAACAGAGCTTATGGAAGATTTTGAAATCAAGCCATCAGTTTGGATAAGATATGTAGATGACATTTTCATAATTTGGGATCATGATTTACGGCCTTTAAATAATTTCCTGTTAAAACGTAATGAGTTGGATCCAAAGATAAAGTTTACGTTAGAAATTGGGAAAGATGGTATTTTACCTTTGCTTGATATTAAATTAATAAAGAATAGTTATGGAAATAAATTGGAGCGTGCTGTTTATAGAAAGCAATGCAGATCTAACAACACTATTCCTTTTGATTGTAACTCACCATTTTTATATAAAATATCTGCCTACAGGTTTTACGTTAAACGTGTCTTCGAAGTTTGTACGGATAAGAACGGATAGAAAACGAGATTAGTATAATAAAACAGGTTTCCTTTTGAGAATGGTTTCCCTCTCAATACATTAATAGATTAGTTAATCAAGCAAAGCAACCAAGACAGAAGAATGAATTAAATTTGAGCAAGTCTATTTATTGCACGTTTGATTATATTCCACAGCTTTATGAGAGATTGAGGTATGCATTACTAAAATATAATATTAATTTAATAGCTAAACCTCCAACAAAATTGAAAGAATTGATTAACAGTAAAATTGATCCAATTCCCGATTATGAAAAAGCAGGAGATTACATAATCCCATTCAGCACAGAACAACATGAGAGTTTATTTTATATTGGTATGACATCTCGAAAATTTAAAGAAAGATTAAAAGAGCACTTTTCTAATATCAAGTTTAACAAACCAAGTACAGCTTTATCCAGATTGCATCAAAAAGAAAATGTTAAGATAAACTTCGAAAGAGCTAAAATGATCATTTCAACATCTAATCATTACTATTCAATAATCCGTGAATCCATAGAAACTTTACTTAGAAGTGATACTGTTTGTAACGATGTCCTTTCTTATAATATTCCCGCGATTTGGTATAATATCCTTAATATTTCAAGAACTCCTGATAATATGAACTGATCTTTTCACCGCTCTGCAGAGAAATGTACTGAAATCCGCTTGCGCATGCGTATTATTTTGTTTTTGTTTTCAAAATTTATTTTCTACTAGCATATGGCACCGTCAAAAATGACGGGAAAGTGTTATTTTAAGCTTACAACATTAAGTCAGTCTCAATTAAACAGGTGATTGATATGCATGATTATTAAGATAGTGGCAAGTCCTCAAAAGCATTAAAAAAATAGTGTTTGTAAAAGTCAACCTTCAAATGAAGAAAATATGAACCACCTCATGCGGGGAAAAAAAGAGCTTTTTCCAACAACCCTATGGGAAAAATTCTCATTTATTCTGCACATCTTTGATGAAATTCGTGTTTTTTTCGCAGCCTTTTTACGAAATGAATGTTTTTATCGGGATTTGTTGAAATATTTGCTTTTTTTCTGCGCCCTTTCGACGAATTACACCTCTCGCGTTTCTTTGACAAAATTCAGGGAAGAGTGCCACTTGGCAAAAAAAAATTGTTCAAAATCTTGCCAAAAATCTTTTCAAGATGGCGGAAAAACAGCATTTTTAAATCTTTGTTATTTATAATTCAATGATTTTGCCCAAAAAATAGAAAATGATGTAAAAACATGGATTTATAAATAACATAAAGATTTAAAACCGAAGTTTTTCCGCCATCTTGAAAAATTTGTTACGAATGCCGGTAAAATCTCGCTTACAGCTACCAAAAAACTTACTAATATAAAATAAAAAGATAAATATAAATAAATACCAATAAATGAGACGGCAATTCAGAAAAAAGAGGAGTTTCATACAGAAAAAAATATATAAAAAAAACTAAAAATACTTACACAAAAAACAAACAATCAGTTAAAATTTACAAACAAAAAAAAATCAATAATTTAATGTTTATGGTGAAATTCTCGTTTTTTCTGCACATCTTTGATGAAATTCATGTTTTTTTCGCAGTCTTTTGACAAAATCACTGTTTTTACCACAATCTTTCACGAAATGAGTGTTTTTATCGGGATTTGTTGCAAAATTCACGTTTTTCCTGCGCCTTTTTGACGAATTACACCTCTCACGTTTCTTTGACAACATTCAGAGAAGAGTTCCGCATCCTGTGCCGCTTGGCGAAAAAAATTGTGCCAAAAATCTTTTCAAGGGGACGGAAAAACTCAATTTTTAAATCTTTATGTTATTTATAAATCAATGATTTGCACAAAAAATAGAAAATGATGTAAAAACATGGATTTATAAGTAACATATAACATGGATTTATAAGTTTTACTGCCATCTTGAAAAATTTGTTACGAATACCGGTAAAATCTCGCTCACAACTGCCAAAAAATTTATTAAACATAAAATAAAAGTAAAAGGATAAATATAAAGAAATACCAATAAATGAGACGGCGATTCATAAAAAAAGGGGAGTTTCATACAAAAAAAATTTCAAATATTTACACAAAAAACAAACAATCAGTTAAAATTAAAAAAAAAATCAATAATTTAATGTTTAGAAAAAGGGATCCTAGTCAGGGCCTGAAACATCGTCAATGTATGGTACTTTTCTTCTAATTGAATTAAATTTAAATTTTGATGGATGTTTGGTAATACACCCTCGATGTTTTCAGACTCGGAATTTTTTCGGCAGCCGTTGGCTGAATCTTCTGTCTCAAAAACGGTAAACAATGTAAAAATCGATATATTCACCAATAAAGGGTGCATTTTAAACAGCTAATGCAAAAATCCTAATAAAAAAAAAGAAATAAACAGCAGAGCAAGCGAGACTTACCTTACAATCAAAATACGTTGACAGAAGCACAGGTGCATCCGAATGTATGCAGCAAATTAGTTACGTAACAGAAAATTTAGCTGACTAACGGTTCACCTGATACTGATGAACCAATAAGCTTCAAGATACCCCGATTTCAAAATTTACATTTTTTTAGGATCTTATGTTGAAACTTGCACTTTTGCAACCTTTCGATGAAAATCTCGTTTTCTCTGTGATCCTCTAATCAAAAAACATATTTTTTCAGTGATTATTTGACGAAATTCACGTTTTTCACGATACTTTGATCAAATAATGCATTTTTTCTGCAGTCATCTGATGAAATTCATGTTTTTTCCACGATTATTTGGCGACATTCACATATTCCATGATCCTTAGACGAAACATGCATTCTAAAGGACCCTTTGGGAAAAAATATGTTTTTTTCTGCGATCCTTTGACGGAATTCATATTCGTTTGATGAAACCACCCTTTTTCTACGATATTTTGATGATTTTTGCAATCCTTCGGGGAAAGCAGACAGATGATAGTTGCAAGCTCCTGGCTATATGTTTTTTTTCATGCTGTTTGTTTCTATACATGGACTAAATGCACAGTAGGTCATGGGAAAGGATTAGAAATAATCTCAATTTGCAGCTGCTTGTACTCTCCTTTTTATTTTGTCAAATTCTGCTACCACTCCCCACCCCCCTTCTCGTCCTAAAAATGTCAACAAATTTTAATACTGATTTGCATCAATCCCAGGGATGATAAATTGTGCCGAAAAAATGGAATTCCTTGTTTTCGCTGGAAAGTGGCATGTCTGTAAATGCTTTTAAAAATATATGCATAGTTGAAAAAAAAAAGCTGTTGCATTTTTCAAACAGCAAAAAAAATTCACAGAAATATATTAAATTCAGCTTAAAAAATGCAGCATAGGTTAATAAGAAACTTAAAAATAAAACAAACAACATGTGGCATTTCTTTAAAAAATCAGATATTTATTTTTTAATTTTAGATGAAACTTTAAAATTTGATTCATATATTTGGCCAAAACTAAAACACCATTATCTGCATCATTGAAAGTAATACACATACAAAAAGCTATGTTTTTTAACGGTACAAAAATTTAGTAAAATTAAAAAAAATGTTTTAAATCTTTATTATAATGAAACGTTCCTGTGAGTGATAAACATTTTATGAACATGAACTTAAAATATGCATAGTTTAGATAAAAAATAAACAAAAAATTGTGCGTATGGGTGTTTAATTCTGTTCGGTGTAAACTCAGCTGAGTTTATCAGGCAAACTGAGAAATCCTTTGATTGCCGCGATCGCGCAATTCTTTACCTGGTCAATTGGCGCCTTCTTTCCGAAAGTGATTCATTCGGAAAGTCCATAATAAAAATTAAAAAAAACTTTTAAAACATTCAAAAATAACTATTGACAGATCAAAGCGAGTAGTGGCGAAAAATCAGCACGTTTATCCCTCGGTTTTTCCTAAAGAAACAGCGTTTCACTGTTGCCACTACAGAAGAGGGAAATACACGAATCATTGATATGAATCAATATTCATATGAATGATTCATATGAATAATGATGAATAATCATTAAATAATGTTTTTTTAAAATATTTATTCAATAAATTACGTAATATTTCATATGTCTGTCGTAAACTGACTGCTTGTAAATGTAAACAGTCGTAAATAAAATTGCTGCTTATAAATGTAAACAATAATGAAAAACGCATTTAAAAAAACTTAAAGGCTTTAATATGCTTTAAAAAATATATTTAAAGCAGAATCAGATGTTAGCAGTATTTTTTTTTTTTGATGAATCGTCAAAGAGTCATTCATTTGTTTCTTAATTTGCTGGAATTTCAATCTGAATGGCAACAGTATCGTTTGTTTAGATTTGATTTCTAATAGCTTAATTTTAATTTAGAACTTAATACATTATAAATGGATATGATACACATGTTTTATACGAAAATATGCTGAACAGACATGATTTTAAGTAGAAAAAATTATCATTTAGCTGTCATATGTTAAGATATGTTTTTCATTAAGCCTAACATGGCGTTTAGCTACGGTCGTTTCGCAGACCAGAGTGGTTCGCACCGGCATCGTTCCGCCGGTCCCCAGCACTCAGCTTTTATTATAAGTAGATTCTGTCAGTTATCATTTCCCTTTGAAAATCAACGCGTGTGTGTTCGAAAGATCTCAGGGTTCCATTAAATAATATTTTTGTATGTTTGTGTAGTTATAAGTATGTTCTGATGTTTATTAATAACAAGGTGAAAATTTCCTACAAGACTCTAGTTTTTAATACAGTGTTTTGACTCTATCGTCTTAAGTGGTCTTTTTTTATATTTTCCAATTTTAAGAGTCCTGAAACGTCTTAAACATGAAATAGGCTGATATCTTACTTATCACCGAGTTACGATAAGATATTTTAAATAAGCACATGCAAAAGTTTTGGCCAATGTGTAAAATTTGGCATGTCAAAAAAAAAAAAAGCTCTACTACTGATAAGCCAAGTGGAGGCTAAAGTGTTATTAAGGCTTTTTTAGTTACCCTACTCCCGAAAATTCTTAAACATTTCTGTGAATATCCAAGGTTCCTATGGCAAATTTGTTACGAATTACTTTTTTTTATTTATATTTTTCTGTGTTTTGTGGATGACACGTTACAGAGAAATGTTATTGTGAAAGAAAAGATTCAAGGAACGCGATTAATTGAATAAAATATTTTGCTTAAGTGTTAATTTAAAATTAGTTAAAATAATAATAAATGCATCTAATTATAATATAAATACAGTAGTAAACACAGTTAATTTAAAATTAAGTTTAAATTTAAAATACAGCGATTTCATCTTTATTATTATTATTATTTAAAAGTATATAGCATTTTACAGAATTTGGAACAGGTTACTAAAATTTAAAAAAATAGTGTATAGTATGAAATATTTTACATAAATGTTTAAGATTAGGATAAAATGTATAATTAATTAAGATTGAGGGGTTTATAAAAAGCACCAATAAATTGAAAATTTATTAAATTTATTAAATTATAAATTGAAAATTTATTAAATTTTCAAGGTGTTTTTTCTAAATGTAATATAAAAGGTTTTAATAAATCAGATGTTTAATACAAATTCTAAAATAAATAGTCTTGACAAGTTTGCATGACACTCTAAATCATAATTTTAGAAACTAATTTTAATTAATCGTTATTGTGCGTTGGATACATTCATCAAGGTACGTCGTGAGAAAACAGTGCAAGACGTTTTGTTATTAGTGAACGATTTTTCTTACGTATAATTGCTTACATTATATTAAAGTACAGAACTCACGCTTAAGATTTTTAGTAACACATAAATGATGTTGGACATCATCCAAATAGTCCTGCGTTTAGAACATTAAAAGACCACACTTCATAGATAATTTACATAGTAATTGCAGTGTAATTATGTTAGGAATAGCTTATTATAGAAAGAATAAAGATTCTGTATTTTTATTTTTATATATTTTTTTAAACATTTTAAGGTTTAAATGTTATGCATTTTTATAATATATGAATGATAAAATATGTATACAGGGTGATTCAAAACTTATCGTTAAAATTTCGTGGGGAGGTAGGGAATATGTCAGGAAACCGATTTTACTTATACATAGGAATGTATGTCCGCAGACGTCATCTAAATAAAGTTAAAAGAGCCGGAATGAACAAAATTAAAATAGAAGTTTCCAGGCGTCAGATAAAGACGGCGTTGAATAAAGGTCATTAACAAGATTTTTTTGAGTTTTTAAGGACAAATGTCATAAAGTGGAAATTACTGAACGTAGTATGAGTGCTACGCGTTCATTAACCGAAAAAACATCACTGGTTTCAGCAGTTCTCGCAGTGTAGCTATCTCAAAATTGAGCAGTTCTCGCTGTGTAGCAATCTCAAAATGTACAAAAGTCATAAGGCAACAAAATATGCATAAAATTATCAACATACCTTAACAGACATCTGTTTCTTGAAAGCTCAAGCACGAAATAACCTGCTAACATCACCGTCATTTTCCAAAATAGGCTTATGAATACGCACTGTAAACAAACCTCCTTTATTCGTCAAAATTTCCTCATATTTCTTAATTACTTCAGCAAAAGCGTTTAAACGGACTACAGAACCCATATTCAATCAAATACATCCAATAAATTTAACATAAAAATAATGGACAGAAACATACCACACGATATCACAAGCAAGCACAGCCTTCTCGCGTAGTCGCAACACAATCTCGAATGAAAAACTGGGCTGCCAGAACACACACGTCACACGGGGTTCCACATATTGATAAAGATCGCCAACATAAAATCGCCAAGAAATCTCAAAACATCCAAGATGGCGGCCATCTGGGAATATACGGCATCTAAGCCGTTTTTAAACATGTAAAAGGCTTTGTGGAATCCAAATGAGAATGGAAGTAGGAGAAGAAATAACACTAGATTTGGGAAAGTTAAAGCAATGATCGGTCCCAATGGAAGATTGGGTACACACAGCGCTCTCTACATACGCATGTGTACATACTTTCCCATGTAAAATCGGTTTCCCAACGTAATCCCTACCTCCCCGCGAAATTTGAACGATAAGTTTTGATTCACCCTGTATATGGTGTTATATAAATGAAAGATACAACAGCTGCTCGATTTCGAAACAAATTAAATATGTAAAATATCTGACGTTAGCATGTATTTTTCTCGACATCTATTACGGCGATATTAATACTTTTTGAAATATTTTTGGTAACAGCTAAACTTTGGTAACAGCTAAGTTTTTCCTTTAAAATTAAGATAACTCTTGTAGTTTTCATTTTTATTTTTTGTTAAATAATCAAGTTATAGTTTAGATACTGCCAAAAGTTTTTTGATTTCACAACTGTTGTCGCTCCTGTTTTTTGTTTTCGATTTCTTCATAAAAAAACCCCATTAAGTATACACCGAGAAACTATTGATAGCAATGGTTTTTGGCGATAAAAATGTTTCAGGCAAAAAAAAAAAAAAAAAAAAAAAAAAAAAAAAAACAGATGCCGTTGACTAAAATCTGTTCTATATGGGTGTATAAAATATAAAATGAGATAGATTAAATAGATATTGGATTACGAAAAACAAAAATTTTCAAAACAAATCGCAATTTTTTGTAAACATATTTCTGGCAAAATATGTTTAAAAAAATCGCGAAAATTTCAAAAATCGCTATTCAAATTAAAAAAAAACTTTATTGAAAAGAGGAATACATTTACGATATTAAGTTAAAACAATGAATTTGAATTGCTCTTTGAGTGGGTCAAAATGTTCGGCGAACTGAGAAGATAGGGTAAATTCCGATTTGTTCCATTCAATATAAATAGTAAAACATCAAAAAAAAAAAAAAATCTGAAACTTACGTGCACTTGGACCTGGAATACGGAGCTTAGTCTATCTGGAACCATATTTTCAGACATATATGTGCTATAGATTTTTTTTTGGCCATCGCCAAAAAATAAACACACACAAACATACACAGACAAATAACTTTTTATTAATGTAGTTAATATATGACATAATTAAATATATTAGATAAAGCATCTAGCAGCTATGTTGCCAACTTTTACGCTTTCTTCATACCACTAAAATTGTATAGTAATTATTGTCTTATTTAATCTTCGAAATCTAATGATTAAACAAAACAAAAATCTCTATTAAATTTTAGTAGTAGGCAAAAATCGTAAAAGTTGGCCCCTAGGATCAAAAGCAAACCCAACGGATTGTCAATGTTTTTTATGTTTCACTGAGTATTGTGATTTTTTTATAGAATTTGTTAGCGAATATTGTATTTAAAAAATATCTTTCTTTCGAATGTTATTTTTATGTATAATCATTAATTTGCGAATATATGTGCGAGTCTATGTATGATTTTAACTACATTTTGAAAATATATTAAGAAACAGATAGGTCTAAAGTAAGATATATTACAATAATTAAAGTAGTTTTAGATTTCTCTAATGTAGAAACTCAAATATATTTAAATTATATGAAATTCACAGACTGCGTGGGAGTTAAATTTAAACATTTCAAAGAATGAAGTATTTCTAGAAAATGGAGAATTTAATATATTAGAAAACAGTAATTATCTGACATAATAAGAATTAATGAACTGAATCCAGCCTTAATTTATGTAAAATTGATTGATTTTTGGGCTTTGGTTTAAAGCTTTACAATTTCATTTTAGAATACAATGAATGGATTGCCTATTCGAATTCACAAAATTTGAGTTATTTCAGATTTAAATACGTTTTAAGAATTTTCAATTACAAGCGTTTTAGATTTGAAAATTTTACATAAATTTTACAGAAACTGGCAAAAATAGTAAACGAAGTGCGCTTAATTGCAAAAGGTGATACATTTTAAACATGCAAGAAACACAAATGAAATAAATAATAAGTAATGAAATAATAATAATGATGAAATAAAAAAGACATACATAATTGTTTCAGCTGCATTGAGCCAATCGTTTCAGCAAATGTTCACAGGATCCAAAACTTATATATTTTTTCTTTACATTTGTTTTTTAGTTCTTATTTGAGATTTTTTGGATACAGTTTCTGAATCTTTTCAATTTTTTCTATATGGAAAAGTTTATTTACAAAGTGTTATGAGTGTATTGGTTTTGTCAGCTCCATTAAATATGTAAGGTATGGTAATATGTCACGTATAGTAATAAAATCACATTATTTGAGGGGACTTGGTACCCTTTGAACATTTTTTTTTATTTAAGCATTGTAAGGTGCATTTTTGGCATAATAATAAATGACTTAATGAAGAAAAATGATTCTATGAGGGCAAATCAAAAAATAAGTTACACATCCAAGTTATGGCTATTTATTACATCACATATATACAGGCAACACGCTTAGGACGACATACAATGTAAGTTCACTTTTCCACATAGTCCCCAAGAGACTGTAAACATTTCTTGGAACAGTCAACCAAGTTTTCGATTCCGGATGTGTAGAAATCTCCTCCAGCGATATGTAACCACCCGGAGACAGCGATATTCAAGGTGCTCGTGAACAATGGAAACGCACTGCCGTACGAAATGTTCAGCATGCTGGCAGCATGATGGTTCAGTATGCCTGGATATCACGGACGAATATCGCGAAGGCATGCCCGCAACCTCTGGTGCCGTTTAAATGTTGACCGTGTGGATGCAATCATTAGAGAGAATCGGCGCATAACACTCCAGGAAATTGCCATCATGCTGAACATTTCGTACGGCAGTGTGTTTTGCATTGTTCACGAGCACCTTGAATTTTGCTGTCTCCGGGTGGTTACATAGCCTTGGAGGAGATTTCTACGTCATCCGGAGTCAAAAAGTTGGTTGACCGTTCCGAGAAATGTTTACAGTCTCTTGGGGACTATGTGGAAAGTGAACTTACATTGTATGTTGTCATAGCCGTGTTGCCTATGTATGTGTGATTTAATAAATAGCCATAACTTGGAAGTGTAACTTAATTTTTGATTTCCAATCGTATCAAGAAATTGTTCGATTCCCCAGGTTAAATTTGAAAAATTTAATTTTTTTAAATAAAATAAATTTTAAAATGCATCTTTTCGTACAATTCTGAACAATTTGAGCTCATTTTTTTTAAAACTATTATTAGAATTGCGCTGCATAATTTTCAATATCGGATTTACCATAAGTTAATTGGTTTGGGAGAAAAAAAATAAAATGTGCAAATACGTGTAAAATTACAGTAAAACTGATATTATTTTACATTTTTATACGTAAAAAAAAACCTTTTTTATTTTATTGTAAATACAATACTTAGTTTTATATATATATATATATATATGTAAAAAAAAAAAAAAAAAAAAAAAAAAAAAATTCGAGTCATTTGAAAAATATACACTTTGAACGTGCTAATTCTTCGAAAATATACAAACTAAGAAAAATCACTTTTAAGTGAAATGGGTATGGCATTTAGAGGGACAGCAGTCTAATAAAATAGCTTTTAACTGTATTTATAATACTCGGATCTTTGCGAAACTGTATCAGAATATGTTACGGATAATAAAATATAATTTAAGCAAAAAATTAGAAAATCGATATTTTTGTGATTTTTCGCCGAATGAAATGTACAGTGTACCCCTTAAGCGTAGAAATATGAATCCATTAGAAATTGGTGTAGTTTAATATAATAAAATTACACAGACGCTCTAAATTTACAGTTCCATATCTTGGAATTAAAAGTTTTAAAGTGATTCGACAATCCGAAAAACGTTCATTTTTTTCAGGCTTAACTGCAGTTGGAACCATATCAAATTCGCCAATGCTGTACGTACTTACAGTTTAAATTGTTTAAAAGACTACGGACACTCAGAATATGACGTCACTTCCTTTTAACAGATTTTGTAATTGAGAATCTTATTTTTTCAAGGCAACGATTAGCGTTTATAATCTATATTACAAAGTAAAGCATGTCCGTGAGAAACTTTGATGTCATATCAACCGTGCCAATGATCTCCGCAATAAATTTCCTTTTTATCACAAAATTAATAACTTACAAACATTGCACAATTTCAATCTTTACACCATCGAATAAAAAAGAAATGAATTTCAGATACAATTTTTTCGAAAACTGTATCTCAATTTACGGACGTTTTATGATTTTTAAAATAATTTGCAAGCATGATTATTAAATTCACCTGATTAAATTAAACCTATTGTAAAAGTTTAGCACGTTTGTAATCTTTACAATTTTAATTTTTCAGCATTTGTATCTGCCTAATATTCCACAACAAAAATAAAAACTTCACTAAATAAATAAATAATTAAAACAAATGTTTAACAGATGTGTAATCCACTACGCGTTTAAACAATCGAAAAAAATGATAATACAAAAATGGGGTAAAACAATGAAATCTTTGCCGATTTCATTGGCTGTTAAACGTTACGAAAAAATATAGATTTTAGAAAATAAAAGACTCTATTATTTGAATGCATAATTAATATGTTTCGTAAGAAATTTCTTTTTGACAAACTGGTTGGCAGTGCAAATATATACGTATATATATATATATGTATATATATATATATATATATATATATATATATATATATATATATATATATATATATATATATATATATATATATATATATATTACTAGAAAACAGGAATTCTGCTTTTTCTGAATTTAGTGTCTCCCCCGATGAAAAAAAATATATATGTATATAAATATAGATAGTACAAAACATATTTCAGTTTTAACACTTAAAACACACGCCTTTATTTTATATAAAATGACGTCATCCGCATGCACTGAAGAATTCTTCAATTACGATCCAGTCTTAGACAACATCTACAGTAAAGTACGCATAGGACATCACTATCGCTGAATAATACACAAATCCAAAAAGAGAGATGCCGTCATTCAAGAAACTTGACAGAAAAAAACCGGCTATCTACTGATTCATACAAATTCATTTGTTTGTAGGATTAATATACATTCTTAAAATTAAATTTGATTTAAAATAGCTCCATGTTTTATCAGAAATCATTCATTTATATATTTTTTAAATAGCACGTATTTTAATTAAATTTTTCTGTTTTTATTGGAAAATGGCAACAAAAAGATATAATTAGTATTTTCCAACTATTTTTCCCTTACTTTTTACAGAAATGGAGTACTTGCGCTGCCAAAATTAAACAAAGGCGCTAAAAACTACAAAAAAAAAAATAATATCTCAAAAATAAATGGAGATGCAGTTTTCAAACAGATTGCATTTAAAAATACCTTTTTCCCCAATACGACGGTATAAAAATTGAAAATGTGCGATGCTTAGATGTTTAAAAAATAACCGTAGAGTAAAACAGTACAGTGACACATCTGCTTTGTTTTACAGCTAGCTTATACAACGGAACATTACTTTTTGGAGACGAAACTTTAATAACTGGGAGAAAGAAATATGATACCGGTGGCTAAAAAATGAAAACCCAATTTCTCTTCAATTAAAAATGATTTCCACATATGTTCTGCACATCCTGTAGCTGCACATTCTGTAACTTTTTAAGCCCAGTTTTTGTCCCCTGGTTAAATATAACACGTATTCAGATGCTAAATAATACACATTCATCGGTCGCATAATTTGTTATCTGGGAAACTCAGGTTGACTTTCTCTGGTTAAATTTAACCCTTAAATGCCGGGTGTTGCTTTTCGGCAACATACCCAATTTAGACTTCTAAAATACTATTAGAATAATATTGAAGCTATAATGCCTGATATTGCCAATAAAATACATTCTGAAAATATTATTAAATCGATTTTCAACATGCAGCTGGCAACACTTGTGACTGTTTAAGAATAAAGATAGATTTATTTTTTCAATTCTTGTACTTGTTCTTTTTGTTTTGTTTGGAAGCTTGCGAAATACCCTATTTTGTTATGCAGTGAGCAAGTAAAATTTATTTCTTATTATACTTCCTAAAATTCTTGTGTGTTTAATATTATAAAATTTTATCAAGGAAAATTATTTTTTCAATTAAAGACCAGTATTGCCGATTAGTAAGAAACTGTTTTTTAGCTGTAAACCATACTTAAAATAAAATAGGATTTTTTAAAAGTATTTTTCCCATGATTTATTTTAAAAATGAAAGCCGAAAAACATTATTACAATGATTTTTTAAAAATCAGTCATTTAAGGCTTAATACGAATTCGAATGCTCAATAACACACTTTCATCGCTATATTTACAGTTAATTTACACCTGTATTCTGTGCACCGAGTAGTGTATTCAGTAATCAGGAATAACCAGATCCATCCCCTGATTAAGTTTAGTAAGTATTCAAATTCTCAATAATTCACATTCATTATTACATTTAATTTCACTTGTTATGCATACCGGATGTTACGTTTTGTAATCCTGGAAGTAAAATTTGTGTCCCATGGTTAAATTTAATACGTATCTAAATGCTCAATAATAAACATTTATAATTTATTTCCACCTATGTTCAGTATAACTGATAGTATGTTCTGTATTTAGTGAAGTCCATGTTGTGCCCCCTGATAAAAATTAATATGAATTCAAATGCTCAATAATAGACATTCATCACTATATTCACAATTTATGCTTCTCTTTAACATTTGATTGCACATACAAACGTAGTTTTTATAATATGCATAATATTATTGTATTTTAAATTTAACACTAAAAACACCGTGTGGGGTCATTTTGTCCTTACCATACGAATATATTTCTGTTCGAACCAGAAATTTCTTAAAATAAGTTTAAAAGACACAAATAATAAAAATCTTAAATAAATATGTTAAACACATTTTAAATAAAAATTCCAGTGTAAAATATTTTTATAAAACTTGAGTAAAATTTCCAGTCTTTTTAGTTTTAACCCTTTAAGGTGCATGTAATTGTGCTTCTGTAATGTCGAATTCACACCGGAATCTGCAAAAAGATTTATTGCCAAATAAGAGACAACAAGACTGCCAAACAAGACTTCTTTTCACCAAAGTTAGAAAAGTAATATTTAATAAAATTTTTTTGATGCAAATCTCCATTAATCAAAGGTGGTATAAAATATATCCCACCGCCCCTCAAGGGTTTAATAAAGCATTGTATTTTCACGAAGCATTTTATTTTTTATATTGTCTTCCTTCAAATATGTAACATGTTGTGATCGATATATTTTCACAACAGTTAAAATTAATACTGATCCATCATTCCACGATCCAACAAAACATCGTTCATGACACACATTTGGGTTGCGATCAGTAATTTGATAACCACTGATTAGAGAATAAACAGCACACTTTTGAGATTTTGAATTGCGTAGCATTTCTACCTAAAAAATAAATGAAATTATTGGAAGAATATACAAAACCGAGAGAAAAACTAGCAACAAGGTATTACAGTAGAACCTCGATTATCCGAATTAATTGGGACCGACCCTCTTTCGGAATATCGAAATTTTCGGATAATCGAGAATGCTTCAATTTTAAGATTATAGAGAAATATATGCAATATTTCTTTATGGTAACAAGTGCTTAATAAAAATAAAGCAATAGCAACCCCACTAAAAATAATCTTAAGATTATCTGAAGAAATCTTTAGTTTCTCCAGAAATTCTACAGAAATCTGTAGAAATTTTGCAGGTTTAGCTTTACCTTCAAAAAATCTGCAGAATATCTGCAGATATTCGTAGAAATATCTGCAGAAATGGGCCAATTACCTACAGATTGTTGGGCCAATTACCTACAGATTTTCTGCAGATTTTTTTTAATAGGGAATATAGAAACGAGAATAAATTACCTGAATTTTAATTTTGAAATTAAGTACCTTTTGCATATATCACAAGGGTTTGAAAACATGTTTTGCTTTTCGAAGTTTTGATTGCCTTTGCTTTGGAGCTCTATCACGGAGTTATTTAATATTGTTAGTTCACCAGTATCACAGTCAACTCCAGCCATACCAAACCTTTTGGAAAACATTCAAATGCTTCAAAATAGCTTTTTTTACATAGCTTAAAGAACAGATTTTGAATGTGGCAATATAAGTTTTCTAAAAACTTTTGGCAACAAGTTCAAAGCGTCTTTTACAGTAAGATTTTGAATTAAATTTTGTTTTTGCGTTTTCTGAAAATCAAATTTTTAACATTTTATGTTTACGCAAAACATCATAACGGAAAAAATTATGGATGAATCTCTTTCAAATTTTTTTTTTGCACGCTTTTCAAAGTGCAATAAAGGGGATGAACTACAATCGTAACAGTAATTCTATTAGTTTTTTTTTTAATTAGTGATAAAGTTTCCAATTTGCAATAAATTTTTAGTAATTTTTGCTTCATGATTAAATTTCTATATAGTTTTAAATATTTGACTCACAAATATGAGAGTAGTTCATTCCCTAGAAAAAGGTTTAATAATTATAATAATCCTTACAAAATAAAAATATCTTGATTTAAAGTTGAAGTTATGATGTTTTGCGGAAGTGATTATTTTCGCTGTTTTTTGCTTATTTTTTCCCCAAAATATAAAAAAATAATTTGAAATGTATAACTTTTTCTGTTTTATTTTACTATTTTAATCACATCATGATATACAACGCAAAAAAAGTCATATTTTAAAATATTTAAAAAAGTACACTAATCTGGAATTCAGATGTTTCAGTTTACTGACCATATGCGTGCAGAACAAATTTAAAATGGCAGTAGCATATATTTTCTATTATTTTTATCTACAAATAAGCGCAGTAGTAACGTCTGTGGGGGACAATGGAAGTCATTTCTTTGGTAAGAAAAGTAGCAGTAACAGAGGTTACAATTGCACAGTACAAAATTTAATCTTAAAATATAATAATAAAAAAATATATATTTTAAGGGTTTCGTGTCTAACTAGTTAAAACACTATGTTTTATTATTACATAAAACCATATTACATAAAACCAATAAAAAAATGTAATTTTAAATATTATTACTTAAAGAACTATATTGAAAACTATGCCTACAGTTATCCGGACAGACTATTTTGTTAGTCAAGATGAATAAAAATGGATAATTTAAATTAAAAAACTAGTTGGATGTGCCAATCCCAAAACTTTCTTCTATCTTATACATTTTAATATTTCAAAACCTAGTTACACATGTTAATACTTCAATATTATTAGTTCAATACTATACCAACTTTGATTTTCATCTTAAATTTCTGCTCAAGTCAATTAAACGGACTAAAAACGAGTTAATCTATATCATGATTATTTGTTAAAATTATTAATTTTTCCTTATTAGATTGTTATCAGCTGTTTGCGAATAGCCGGCTTAGCAGGAAGCGAGTTCCCGCCGCTGCATGAGCCGCCGATGCACAATAGAACTACGAAAAATCAAGAAAAGTATACAAAAATCGCTAGCACGGAGCCCCTTTACCGCGCAATATTTCCAAATTCTAGGAGGACCTGTTAGCCAAAGCCAAAAACAAGCACAAAAATTTTGGTTCAATTGTATGCATAATTTTATACGTTGTTCGATGGTACAATAATGAAAATGGCACAGAGATCGGAATTATAGCGCCCCTTTCTGGCGGAATTTTTTCAAGTTCAGGGAGGACTTGTTTGCCATAGCCAGAAACATGCACACAAAATTTGGTTCAATTATATGGATAACTTCATACACTTTTCGATGGTGCAATAATGAAAATGGTACAGACATCGCAATTATAGTGCCCCCTACCGGCAGAATTTTTCCAAATTCAGGGAGGACCTTCGTGACATGACCAAAAACAAACACATAAAATTTGGTTCAATTCTGTGCATAACTTCATACACTTTTCGACGGTACAATATTCAAAATGGCACAAAAATTGCACAAAAATCGCTATTACAGAGCCCTCTGCGGGCGATTTTTTTACAAATTAAGGGAAGACCTCCTTTCCATAGCCAAGAACTTAAAAAAATTTTTTGGTTCAATTCTATGCATAACTTCATACACTTTTCGATGGTAAAATGTTCAAAATCGCACAAAAATCGCTATTACAGCGCCCCCTACCGGTGAATTTTTTCCAAATTCAGGGAGGACCAACTTGTCATATCCAAAAACTTAAAATAAAAATTTGGTTCAATTCTATGCATAACTTCATACACTTTTATATGGTACAATATTCAAAATCGCACAAAAATCGCATTTACAGCGCCCCCTACCGGCGAATTTTTTCCAAATTCAGGGAGGACCTGCTTGCCATATCCAAAAACTTAAAATAAAAATTTGGTTCAATTCCATGCATAACTCTATACACTTTTGGATGGTACAATATTCAAAATCGCACAAACATTGCTATATCAGCGCCCCCTACCGGCGAATTTTTTCCAAATTCCAGGAGGACCTGCTTGCCATAGCCAAAAATTTTAAATAAAATTTTGGTTTAATTCTATGCATAACTTCATACACTTTTTGATGGTACAATGGCGACAGACAGACGGACAGACGGACAGACGGTCAGACGGACACACAGACAGACAGACATTTTCTATAAACATGTTTTTTGGAATCTCTGACCCCTAAAACATGTAAATCCGTCGAAAACCGGAAGTCGAAAAAAATTTCGATTACAATACTTTCTTCTATTGAAGATAGAAGAAAGTAAAAATATCTTTTTAAACATTTGTTTTTACTCCTTACTGATTGCTTTAATGAAAAAAAAAAAAAATACAAAGAGTTCTTTCACAGTTTATCCAGAAAAAAAATATTCTCTTTGTGGACCTGGAAAAGACATTTTTTTTTTTTTTGTTTCACCCGTATACGAGCATCTTTATTATCTCGTACACCATTCTCTTTTATCGTGATTATTTTTCAATAACTGAGGAAAAAACTGATTTAGTACACGCGTAAACCGAAAAGATTTCGTATACGCGCTCGGGGAGCATTTATCCATCAATTTCATAAGACATTTTATAATTCACTATTTTTTTTTCGCCTATTAACCCTCTCGCTGCGTAATTGTTTTATCAAAATAGCTTCAAAATTTGCGTCTTTTAAGAATTTTTTTCTGTTGTCACAAAGTTCTGTTGTTCTGTTGTTTCAAAACAAAATTTTTTGTCTAATTTAATAGGGAAAATGCTCCGATTAAATAAGGCAAAATTTACAACAAAAGAATAACTGGTGGGAATAATCAAAGAGGGTTAATTAGATGGAAAATATGCATCCCCGAAAAAATCTCGGGTTGCGCAGCAAGAGGGTTAACTCTAGAACTGTGGGAAATGTTACCCAAGTTTTACAATAGCTAGTTAGTGCCCGTCAAGATTTGACGATAAATAACATGAATGTTTTATTAGAAAAAATTCTTGAATTTTTAATTAGTTGCTTTTATATTAATTATTGAATGACGAATTACGTGCCGAATTTCTATATTGCATAAGTGATTCTTATTTCTTTAAGGCGATAGATGGTGCTGCCAGTCTAACCTATTCAATGAAGTGAAATAATTTTAAGTTTATAATTTACAGCTAATTATGCTTGCTTTTTATCAGAAATTTACCTAAAAACACCGGGCAGAGAATTTTTTTTTCTTATTCAGACCTCATTTTTAAATAACAATGTATATTTTCATTCATTTATTTATTAAAACTACGCGGGCATTAAAAGCTGCCATGAATCTTATTTTTATCTGTCTCATTCTCTAAAAATCTAAATTTGAAATTTGATCTAGCTAACGATTTATAATACATATTTTTTATTACTTGAGTTTTATTTTATACTTTTATACATTTTTTAAATATTAAACCTAGATATCAAGGAAATTTCTTTTATAGCTCTTATACGAATATTTTTTTTTCTTTCCGTTTTATTATGTATATTCTTGATAATGGTCAGAAAATATAACGAAATAGATCAGCTTAATTTACTTAATTCATAATTACATGCAAAATATTTTAGCTTAAATATTTTAAATATATAATCATGATTTTTTCAAAATATTATTGAGTGTTAAATTTTATTTAATTATAAATCATTCATATAATAATAATAATAATAAAATAAAAATCCTATAACTTCTCTTCCTAATAAAATGTCATTATTGAAATGAATTACCGACAAAAATGGTTACACATTTTGCCTTGCTTGGGTTTGAACCTGCGTCCTGTACAAAAATTCAGAGCTATAAAGTGCTGCGTTAACCTGCTACGCTAGCGGGAATTCGTTTAACTCCCTTCTAAATTGAAGAGTTTCGAAAAACAGTTGACGCATACGAATGTCTCGAATTTGAGTTCTGATCTCGCGGAAATAGTTTTGCGTTTTAATGTTTATAACTTTTTTTTTCCAAAGAAGTAGCTACAACTTAATATGTAGTTTTCTTCGTGTCTAACTAGTGGCAATTCATAAGACGGATCACAGTCCATAACTTTTAGCCTCAAATCCTCAAATCACTGTGTTTATCTTCTGTGTGTAATATGACCAAAACATTATAACCCCCCCGAAATAAACTGTATCTAGCTCTTAATATAGACACATTACATTTTTTAATTGTTAATAATGCTGAAAGAGCGAAATAATATTAATTTTGTGAAAGAAAGAAAAGCTTGATTATAGTATGATCGAATAGCAGACGAACTTAAAACAGCTTCGACCTGTGATGTGATTGTTCAACTGAGCGAGCATCTTCGCGCATGTGCAGCGCGTCACTCCAAAGGCAGATTTGTACTTATATACTGCGCATGCGCAACTGTGGAATTTTAATTTAAAATTACGGCTAATTAATAAAATATTTGAATAAACGAATGAACGATAACAAAGCTGTGGCCAAATATCTTTCATTTAAAAAAAAAATGGTGTAATTTGATGCAGTAGTTTCTTCTGACGGACTGTCGAAAGAAAGCGCTTAGCGTTTTAAATATATAGATATTCTACACCAGAATTTTTATTTAAAACTATTTAAAGTATATATTTAACATATTTATGTTTAGTTTACATATTTAGTTTATTTTAAAGAAATTCCTGGTTTGAACAAATATTTTGAACGTACCTGTCAGATCCATTGGACTGGTCTGGTAGGCGGGGGGTTAATTTAATATTTCATGTTATACATTTCGAATTACAAATTCATTAGAACTGGAAAAATAACATACATATGTTTGAGCTTTTATGTAAGTCACACAAAAATTCTGCATGAAAATTTCTGGAAATATTGTAGAAAATTTCTTACAGTAATTTAACGTTGCACTTTGTATAACTGCAATTTCAAAACTTTAGGCATAAATTAAATGTAATTTTCTTAGCAGAGCATAAATTTCAAAGAAGATTTAAAGCATTTTATGAAAGTTATATGTTCCTACTGAAAATTTAAATGTTATTTCAAATTTCCAGTAGCGGAATATGTATGTAAATGTCGTAATATGTTCGGCAACTAAAGCTTAATTTATTTATAGCAGTTAATTGGAGGTTACTAAGGTTTTAATTAAAATTTGGAACTGTGGATTAAGTTTATCATTATTTCAGAATTTGATAAATGTTGATACAACTTCAGATTTAAGCATACTTAAGAAAAAAAAAAGAAAAAAATTTGTTCACACCAGAAAAATAACTGCAGACTTTTAATTAAGTTTTTTATAAGCTTTTGCATTTATTAAAAGGGTGTTACTTTAGTTAACAGTTGTCCTTGTCGACAATTGGAAAAATCATATGAGACCAAACAGTTTTAAATTCCATTGAATTTAGATAACATGGTACAGTCGAACCCCGTTAATACGCGCCCTGCTTAATACGCGAAACCGCTTAATACGCGAATTTTCTTTGGTCCCTTGAAAAACGCCTATCTTTTGCATTAAAAAAACCCCTTCTTAATACGCGAACCCGCTTAAGACGCGAAATGTTATCAGTCCCTTGGCAATAAAAAACTACGTTTAATACGCGAATGAATTTCGCTTGAAAGAGAAGAGGTTTTAGAGGGAATAATGTCCCAAACACTACATGCGACTAAAAAAGAAATGCTTTTTTCTGTCCAAATGTATTACATCCATGAATATCGTTACTAAAATTGTCAGTTTTGAAAGTCTCCTTTCTTAAAGGAAAAATCTTTCCCGGCGCAGATTACTATTTATAGTCAAACAGCCCAGAAAGAGAGAAGAGAAAACTTTACTGCTAACGATGTGAGCCCCCCCCCCCCCCCTCCTAACTTAGAGCAGTGCCGATTCGCTGTTTGGTCAGTGCTGTGATTAAGAAGGAATAGGATTGTTTGGTCCTACCGGTAGATTTTCATCTGCGATATCTACGTGTGCTTTTAAAAGTTTAATCTAGTCTTTACGATGACAAAAGGAGCAAAACATATTAAAAGAAAGGATCTCTCTGTCACTGAGAAGTTACAAATTACAAATCAGTACAATGTCCAGGCTGTCCTGAATAAGTCGGCGTTCTCCAAAGAAAAAGGCATACGGGATCAACTTTAAGGACTTTGTTGAAGATTAGAGATGTCACCGTTAACGAACCTATTGTTGGGGAAACAAGGAGCAAGAAAATAAAAAACACCAATTTTGAGGACATGAAGAAGGCCCTCCATGAGTGGTTTGTTCATGGCGCAATCTACGAATATCACAATACGCGGCATGCTAATCCAAGAAAAAGCTTCTGATGTTACAGCGAAAATGGAATTGTTAGATTTTCATGCCTCAAGTGAATGAATGCATCAATTTAAAGCTCGCCACGGAATAAAATACAAGAAAGTGTGTGATGAATCAGAAGCTGTCAACAATGAAGACGTCGATTGTTGGAAAACAAATGTGCTTCCGTAGCATGTAAAAAACTACTTAATCCGTGATATTTACAACGTAGACGAATTTGGGCGTTTTTACAAAATGACATCTAACAAAACAACGGCTATAAAAAGAGAAATATATCCTGGGGTAAATTAAGCAATGACCGTCTTACTCTTCATATCGATGCCAAATCTGATGGATCAGACAAGTTAAAGCTTCTAGCCATAGGGAAATCACGCAACCTGCGATACTCTAAAAACGACAAATATCTTCCTTGCTCGTACTAAAGTCAACGCAGAGCTTGGATGACGGGCACCCTTTTGAACATGGGTTCATAATTTTGACCTGCGTATGGGAAATTAATCACGCCATGTGCTATTGCTTGTGGACAACTGCCCTGTGCATCCGAAAAATAACGAAGCCCTGTGGAATGTCCAAATTGAGTTTTTATCGCCAAATTCGAGCAGTGTCACTCAGCCAATGAACCAAGGAATCATTAACAGCGCCAAGGTAAATTACAAGACTCGCGTAGTACGACGATACCTTCACCAAATAGAAGACAAAATCTACCATTCCTGCAAAAAGTGTCGTCCTATTACAGTTCTCGGGGTTCACATGCTTACTGTAGCATGGGAGAGTGTCACACCAACGACGATCGAAAATTGTCCTAGAAAAGGGGTTTGGGAAGTAGTGAGGACATCAATTGTATGGAGCTGAACTCGCATTCTGATGTTGAAGAACACTGGCTTTGTGAACAAGAAACTGTAAGGGAAGATTTTGTCCATTTAGACATGTTCATTAATACCGAAAAAGATCTAGTAACCTCCGAGCTCAGAAGTCTAAATGACATCGAGACTGGTAAACAGCATTAGGAGAAAGAAGAGAATGAACCTGCGCTCCCTGCCCCATTTCCATTCTTCAAAGTTACGGAGACGTCCAGTTTTCTCCCACAGTATGCATCGTTATTGGAAGAAGGGCCTCGACGAGTGGGCTTTACTATCACCTGAATAGAGCTGAAAACATCATGCTGATGGTGCGGCCGCATGTCGCTTTGCCAAAAAGAAATCTTTTTCTTTATTGACTTATTAAATTTTTACTTTTGATTTCTTATATCGACATTTTAGTGACATCGACGCTGTTCTCTATAGCTTACAAGGATTTTAATTTTGTCAACATTAGTTTTAGTTTACATGGTAGCACAAATTTTTATATTCGTTTTGTACAATTTTATGTGACATATATAATAAATGCAAAAGACTTATAGGATTTTTACTTAAGACAATAACCGTTACTTGAATTTCCAGATATCAAAAGTTTCTGCTTAATAAACGCATATCGATAAAAACAAGTAAAATGTCATTTTATGTCTTAAAAACGCTAAAAAATGTCATAAAGACGTGTTTTATCCGTATAGGTTGTTATTATATCGACCACTGGTCGAAATTCGTGAACTTCGGTCAATACGCGAACCCGTTTAATATGCCAATTTTGATCGGTCCCTTAATTCGCGTATTAACGGAGTTCGACTGTATTTATATTCAAATCCAAGTTTTATCAAAAACGTACGGCGGACACTTTTTAGTATATTTATATATATATATATATATGATTTTTATGGTGTCAGTCTAGTTAACAGTTGTCCTTATCAACAATTTGAAAAACCATATGAGACCACACAGTTTTAAAAGCTTCTTATTATTCCATTGAATTTAAATAACATGGTATTTATATTCAATCCAAGTTTTATCGAAACGTACGGACACTTTTTAGTATATTTTATATATATATATATGATTTTTATGATGTCAGTCTAGTTAACAGTTGTCCTTATCAAAAATTTGAAAAACCCTATGAGACCACACAGTTTTAAAAGCTTCTTATTATTCCATTGAATTTGGATAACATGGTATTTATATTCAATCCAAGTTTTATCAAAACGTAGGGACACTTTTTAATATATTTATATATATATATATATATGATTTTTATGATGTCAGTCTAGTTAACAGTTGTCCTTATCAACAATTTGAAAAAAAAAACCAAAAAGTTTGAGGTCAAACAATTTTAAAAGCTTCTTATTATTCCATTAAATTTGGATAAATGGTATTTATATTCAAATTCAAGATTTATCAAAACATATGGATACTTCTTAGTATATTTATGTATATATATGATTTTTTTATGATAGTATAATCATAAAAATGGTTTATTTATGTAATACCTTTATCTCTTTTTTATAAAGAACTAAATTACGTAAAGGAAAATTTCCCGTTTAGATCTTAGAGCATTTGTCATACATCGTACACCTAATTATAAAAGAAAAAGTTAAAAATATATAGAATGATAAAATGTCTAACCCTCTCGTCACCCTGAGCCTCATATGAGGCTCCTACTTCAAATAGCAATATTTGAAAGAAAAAATTTATTTTTGTTAATTCCCGCACCTAATAGTGATAGCATATGTCGGTACATTTACTATTATGACTTTACTTATGTTTCAGCATTTAATAATAATAATATTAATAAAAGTTTTATTAATTATTAGTAAACCGTTGGCGTTTCTTTTAATTCAAACATATGTTTTATTCTTTAAATTTAAATTAGGGACTCCTTTTTCGAATTAATATTTTGTGAGAAAAGATAAAAAATACTACTAAATTTTTTTATGTTTGTTTAACCTTGTTGTAATATGACATTTTCCAAACGTCTTAAAAAAGTCTTCCTTAGACTATTTTTATATGAAAAACACGCAACATAACTACATTAGTTAGGTTTCTGTAAAGAACACATTTGTTAAATTTCAGTAAACTGTAACTTCTGTGATTTCAATAGCTACTTTTAATTTTGTTAGCGTAAAAGTAATTTTTACCAACATTGGAAGAAAAAATTCAGTGACGAGAGGGTTAAACAAATGTAGGATTTTTGAGTATCCTGAGGCTTTTCAGCCTCTGGTATGCTATTTCTTTCTCCTAGCTATTAAAATGTCATCTCTAAAAAATAATGATCCGATGTATAAGCCAGCCGTAAAACAAAGCAGATGTATCATTGTACTGTTCAATACTCTACTGTTAAATACTCTACTTTTTTAAATCTTCGAAGCATCGCACATTTTCAATTTTTATTCCGTCGTATTGGAGAAAAAAGTACTTTTTGATGCAATTTGTTTAAAAACTGCATTTCAATTCATTTTTGAGATATTAATTATTTTTTAGTTTTTAGCGCCATTTGTTTAATTTTGGCAACTCAAGTTCTTCATTTCTGTAGAAAGCAAAGAAAAATACTTGGAAAATAGCAATTAGGTATATTTTTTTATTGCCATTTTCCCTTAACTACTGAAAAAAATCTAATTAAAATACGTGCTATTTTGAAAAATATATAAAGGAATGATTTCTGATAAAACATGGAGCTAATATAAACTATATTTAATTTTATTATCTCTATTACAAACAAATAAAGGCATATGAATTATTATAAAGCCGATTTTTTTTGTCGAGTTTCTTCAGTGACGACATCGATTTGTTGTATTTGTATATTATTAAGCGATAGTGACGTCATATGAATACGTTATTGTAGATGTTGTTTAACCACTTAACAGTCTCGTTTTTTTTTTTACCCCATAAACTAAAAACAAGGAGCCAACACCACTTTTTAAGTATAAAAATATTTGCCTTAAATAATCAAGAAAAGTCTGGCATTTAATGAATCGAAGATTTCAGGTAAAAATTAGTGGTGTGGAAAAGCTTTTAGTAATGAAGCAAGCTAACTTTTCTTGCCCGAACTCTGTTCATGCAAAACAGTTACGTGGTTAAGACTGGATCGTAAATGAGGAATTCTTCAGAGGATGTGAATGACGTGATTTTATATAAAATAAAAGCGTGCGTTTTAACCCTTTGAGCTCCGGGTTATTAAAATTTTAAAAATATGCTAGAAAAACACTTAAAATGTGATTAGGGGACTGTCTGAAATTGAACCATGTGATTAAAAATTTTTTAAAATACCCCCTTTAGGCTGGGGGCCGTGGGAAGTTTTTCCACCATCAGAGCTCTAGAGCATTCATTTCAACACGCTAATACAAGAAATGACAGCGCAAAGTTATTCTAAAATTACTATAATTGCTGAAATTTTAACATATTTTAAGCAGTTACATTGTTTAAACAAATTCTAAGACTATTAAAATATTTTAAAAATTTATTAAATGAGAAAATTCAAAATTTAAAATTTTTTAAATCATAATATAAAAATATAAACTCATCAAATTTATAGATGAAACAGATGTTAAAAATATTTAATTTTTGTTTAGAAATATTTAAAACATAATAAACTCGTCAATCTGCTGAATTAAACACAAATTTAAATTCCTTGGAATTAAATTATAAGAATCTAAATTTTGGTATTGAAACACTGTCTGGTATGTAATTTTAGTGCTGTCATCTAGTGACAAAGCACATTTTTGTAGTCCTTAGAGCTCTGCTGGTAGAAAATTCTACCATTACTTATTTCTATCCCCTGTAATTATTTAAATTTTCAGTTTAGTGACTTGCATGTAATTATTATTAAATGTTTGATGTGTCCAAGAGAAAAAAATGTTATCTCCTTTGAAAAATACTTCTTTATAATGCTTGAAAAATACAAAATTTCTAAACCTTCAAAATTGGAGTGTTTTTAAGGTCGCATTAAAAACCTACTAGATATTTGCAGAGAATAGTGCTGCCATCTAGATTTTAAGAAGACAAGTAAATTCTACAAAACCCAGTTTTTGCTTTTAAAATGGAGAGTTTTTGAAGGAAATTAAAAGATTTTGATTTTATGTGGGTGAAAATTCACCCGGCAGAGCTCAAAGGGTTAAGTCTTAAAACTGAAATATATTTCGTATTATCTATATTTATATACATATATATAGGGGAGAGTAGCCGAATTTGGACCACTTCACTTATTTTCAGGTGTAACGCACTTAATTTTTGGAATATCTGCAAAAGATCATTACACAGGTTCAATCTATTCAACTACTAACTAAATAAATATTTAAATAAATTTATTTTTGAAAATCTTAAATTTTATTTTAATTTGAAAAAATTGTCAAAAGTGGCCCAAATTCAGCAACAGGTCACCTAAGTTGGACCCCCAGTCTCCTAAATTGGACCAAATAATATCAGGTTGTTTTAATGACTAGGGAATATAACTAATTTTATTAAAAGCAAAGTTTGCGATTAATGAAACAATCAAGCAAAATAACAGCAATGAAATATAATGAAATCAAATATCTGAAAATAAGAGTAATTGTTTTGAATCAAAATGTATTCAAAATATAAATCAAAGTTATCAGTAATTAAGAATAGAAATCATGGAGCTAATTGTCAGTTAAATGAAGATCATGTAAGGAGTGATGCAAAGCTTATACATAAATTTTGTTTATTGTTTTCGTTTTCCAGCGCATACAACATGGAACCGTATATGGCAATCTGAACACCGAATCATTTCTGCTATTTTATTATTCTTACAAATTAGGCAAAACCAATCATCACTGTCTAGATTTTTCTTTTTAGATTCTGAATTATCAGACTTTTTTTGCAACAGAAGTTTTCTTTACATTATGATTGTAGTTCTTCTCTTCCATCATTTTCTTGCTAATTGCATTACGCCTATTTTTTAAAACTCGATGTTCCAATTACTTTTGTGGTGTAAAAGCTTCTTTTTTCCATTTTAAGGTTCAGTTTATATGGCGATGATGTTAACACAACTATTTTTTGGCTCCATCTGTACTTTGATTTATCTGAATTTAGCAAGGAACATTTCTAATGATTTTTTTTTCTTTTGGGGAGGATTTGTTGCTGCAGCCTTGTTGCAGGTCAATTTCTTCGCAGCTTACTGTCTGCTTTTTGTTTCCTATATCTTTAACAGCTTTTGCTGTCACGGGTGTTTTTCTTCCAGACAGTCTGTCTATGTCTTTTTCAACATTTTCATCAAGGTTTGAGATTTTATGCGTTTTAATGTCAAAAAAGTATAATTCCCCCCTCCAGAAGTATAAAAAGTCTTCCATCACAAATATCCTGCAAGAGGAAAATGTTTGACTTCAACTCTGTCAATAAAATATGCCGTAGGAATAAAGAATTCAAAGAAAATAAATACAATTACATACAAGATAAAAGACATTGCAAACTAAATATATTGCATAAACATGTAAAAATATTTTTATGTTTATATAGACCTAAACTGTATAAAAAAACTAATCCAGATATACAAAAGAAAACTTACACGGAGATAGCAATCCATTATAAAAAAAAAAAAAAAAAATAGTGTACAAAGCGTACCGTCCTCGAAATTCATTACTTACTTTTCAAATTTATGATTGCATATTTGGTCCAATTTAAGCAATTTAAATTGGCCCAATTATGGCAACTGCGCCATTTTTTAAAGCAGTTAATTTCAACACTAAGAACAAAAACTAAATCAAACAAATCCGCGTGAAAAATATGCCCAATAAACAGATGAATTCATATATGTATATGAAAACATTACAACTTACCTTAGTTTTAAAATATTCACTTACGTTTAGTAGGGAAAAATTAGATCAAAACAGCTAACTTTAGGTTTTTTTAAATTGTCTGAAAACAACACGTGGTAGGCGGCTGCTTCTTCTAATCATGAGTGACATAATTTTGATGAGTAGGATTTCAGCGGTAGATGGAGTCTCTTCCTGTAATTAACGGCAGAATGGCAACGGTCCAATTAAAGCGGCGGTCCAAATATGGCTACTCTCCCCTGTTTTCATAGGTGGCGACACTAAATTCTGAAAAAGCAGAATTCCTGTTTTCTAGTTTTATTATTGCTTTAATTAATTTAAGTATCATACTAAAACGCATTTAAATAACACAAAATATATTGCATGCTGAAGAAATTACTCAAACTTTAACAAAACACAAAACTTTATATTAACCTGGATTACAAACCCTCGTATGTTTTACGGCGCAATGTACATAAAGAGCTGTTTTATGCTAAATACGAATATGTAGTATACGTCGTCCCTCAGTTGTATCTTATAGATTACACATTAAGAGGTTACATACGTTCACGGCAGCGTAAAATGGATATATTTTGGAAAGAATTCTTGATTTTTTTTATTTTTAAGAAGGGAATGAAGTTTATTGAAAAACTAATAATTCCACGTTGTTTTTATTGCTTCAAGTATTTAAGAATATTTTTTGTTGTTAAATTTGGTTACATATTACGTCGGAAACCAGCAGCCGCGTTGACCTGAATCAAGATATCCGAGCTCGATGGGCAGAAACCTAAATTCTTGTAGAAAAAAAAATAATAATAAAATCTCAGTTTCTTCTTTTGAAATAAAGATCCAACTGCTCAATTTTTAAAAATGTTTGCAAAATAAGAAAATTGCACTATTTTGAAAAAGAAAATCCTTTTTTGTTCAAAATTTTGACTTTTAAACTTATTGGAACAATAAAAAAATTTAAATGTAAAAAAAAAATGGCTCGATTGCATTTAGACAATTCAATTATGCGTATATGAGCTTAAATTTGTACGTAGATGAGAGCAATTTTTTTTTCAAAAATATTAAGAATTGTTCAAGTTGTCAAAATGCCTATGTTCAAAACTGCTGTTATTTGAAAATTGCGTTTAAAATTTTAGGATTCTATATATTTTGATCTTGCGCGCGCTCACATTTTTAATTACATATTTCTTAATAATTGTTATATCACTTTGAATCTTTTTGTCCTTAATTATGTATGCAACAAAGATTTACTTTCCGCCGAAAAAAAATCGAGTTTTAAAGTTGAGAACGTATGTAACCACTTTAAGCCCATTCGACAACTCCGGAGAACTAATCTGTTTGCGCCTATGCTTGACTGCGTCATTAAAATTACGAATGATTAGTCTTTAACCTTTGCATTATGAATATCAAAATATCGCTTAACGCTAGAACCGCCGGAAATTTTACTGAAGTGTTATAAAAATATTTTACACAGGAAATTTTAATTGAAACTACTTATTTATTTAACTTATTTCTCCGTGGTATATTTTAAACTTAATTTTAAAAGAAATTTCTGCTGATAATCGAAATATTTTTATTTGGTAGCAGTCAAAATGATCACTGCGGCGTTTCTAGTGTTAAATGCCTAAGATTTAAAAAGGGCTGACCCTATATTTAATTTAGCCCCCACCCCTAAGTAATTATAATTTTCATATGATGCGACGATTCATTTCATTGAATAGCGAAATAGCGAACACAACTGAACACAAGAACAAAGAAATAACGAAATGAGGGAAGGGGCCTACACTCGCTTGCATGGTAACGCTATACCCACAGCGAACTACATTTGGCAGGATGCCAAAAAATATCTTTCTTTCTTTTCAAATGCGATAAATGATAGAGAGGTTTCATTTATTCCCTAATTTCCTAAGATGGGGTCCATGTGACCCCATTCGCAATTTCTACAAATAATCAAAAAAAAAAAAAAAATTACTGTGCGAGACTTACTAAATAGATAAAATTTTGAACGAGACATTTACAGGATAATTCCAAGAAAATAATTTTATCATACATATTCTAAATGAGAAAAAATCTGCAAAATGTCCAGATGGGATCAAATTGACCCCATCTTAGTACTGCGGGGTTAATGAAAAAATAAATCGATTTTTTTCAAAAAGTTGTAATGTTTGCGAAATAAGTTGAGTTTACTTTTTAACTAACATCATATAAGAATTTAAATTTTCTTATTTCTTGAATTATTTTCGTTTATTTGTTTTCACATGTAGCAAACCCATAACGGATACTTGCAAAATATAAGTTTGAAATCATGTTTCTAAAGCTTTTATTATGTATTTACACAATTATATTTACATGACATCTCTTTATATTACTTCGATGTTAATTATTTTTTATGAATTAGGTAGTTGTTCATCTTCCAATATAAATATTATTCAAAAACGGGAGGAGCTAAACTCAAATCCCACCCTTTCTTAATAAACTAAAGCGTAACGTATTATTTTGAGTCAATATATTTGTTTACATTAAAACCTATCAAAACTGAACGTGTATATAAAATGCTGCTTTAAACGAAACTATTCCATGATGAGTTGATCAAATTTCAGATCCTGCACTAGGCACGCAAAGAAACTCGAACGGTAATGTCAACATTTTAATCAAGAATATTTATTTTGTTCGAAAAAAATATATATATTTGCGTCTATTTTTGTTAATTTTTCACTCGAAAAATAGTGAAAAAAATTATTTATGTTTCTATTGAAAATAATGTCACTCCTGAGTTATATAACAAAAATCGCTCAAAAATGATAATTTTAACTTATATAGGGGAGACAAGGGATGGTTGACCATAGGGGAGGCTTGACCCACCCATTAGTTTTCACATTTAAAATAATTTTAGAGTTTTACCAATAGGTTCCAACCAAAGCTAATGGCTCAACTAAGCTCAAACAACAGTGTTTGATAAAAGAAAGATGTAAAAAATTGCTTTGGTATCCACTGCAAGAAAAAAAAATTAATGAAATATAAATGGGAAAGTTGATACGAACTTTTTCCATTTAAATATTACTTAGAGAAGGTAAACAGAAACAATGGAACATACTAGAAAGTATGAAAGCAGCAGTCTTAACCCTTTCAGGGGCAGTGGAATGTTTATGAAACCACTTAATTTTAATTCCCAAACGCCACAATGGCACCAAAATTTTGCTAAAATCTTTTCCATTGAATAATGCATGTGAAATATAGCCTTTTTCTATTTTCCAAAAAAAAAAAAAAAAAATATGTTAGTAAATTCCGGTGCCTGTCATTTATTTCAACATTTTAGTACTTAAAGTGCTTTGTCCAAGAAAGGGTTAAAAGATGTTAATGATAAATTAAGTGTTCACGCGGCTGCAAAAGAACATAGCATTGATCCACAAAGTTATAGAAGGTATGTAGACAAATTTCACCAGGATGAATACAGTGAGATGAAGCCGAACTATGTAGCAACTAGAGTTGTCAGGTCGAGTGGCACAAAAAGTAAGGAAACAAAAAAAAGCGGGACAGTAGCTCCTAAATTCGGACATAATAATACATGAAACCCACTGAAAACGGAACCTGTCTCTAATGGAATAATCTCTTAAATGTTAAAATTTCATTTTTCCTGCTGTACAATTGTACCTCCTCAGACAAAATTGTGTTCAAAACAAAAATTTTCTCCTCTGACTTGCGATTTCGTCCAAACAGGTTTGTTTAAGCATTATATTTTCAGAATTACTTTTTATAATAAAATCATGTAGCATAAAGTTATTTTGCTTTTCTAAACTCATTTTATTACTCTTCACAAATATTTCAATATAAATCAAAGTGGGTCAACCATCCCATATAGTAGGTCAACCCTCCCTTATATGGGAAGGTTTGACACATTATTTTCTCATAATTATAATCAATCATTTTTCAAATTTCTCATATATTACACTTTTGAAGCAATTTTATTTTGATAACTGATTATTTGAATGAATAAAGTGATACATAAAACTTTATTCTACGTTCAGTATTTAAAAAAACAAAATCATTTTGTAAAAAGTGAGTCAACCCTCCCAGCTCCTCTACTTACTTTATTGCGTTTAAGCTGCACAATTACAACTATTCAACGATATAATATTTTTTATAATGCTTTTAATAGTTTTCAGAATTAAAAATGACTATCTTATAAAGATAGAGAAAAAACGCCGTCGACCACATTGCAAGCAGTATCAGCAAAAGATGTTATAAGCTCCCCTTGATAACAATACATACTTTACAACCTCAAGTGCTTGTTATCACACGTAAGTAGCGCATAATAAGTTCACCAAACGTCCTATAGAAAACGCCAAACGGCAAAAGAACGATCATGTAACTCCTGACTTATGCTCTGCATTTGAGGGTTAAATACATGTGAGAAATCTTTACACATTTCTCGTTTGCATTTTAATAGTTTCATTTTTTTGCGTGTGATAACTAATGTCGATATCTATTATTGCACATTTGTACTTTTTTGATTTTTGTCACACTTTTATTTTATATGACGAAAGTTTCATTTTCATTCACATATAAAAAACTGTAACTCAAATCAACAAGTACAATCGCTCAACATTAGATATCGCTCTCAGGTATGCTATGCAGAATAAATCACTCGAACGTATTAAAATGCTCGTAAGAAATTTAAAAAGAATGCTCGAATAATAATAACATTAGCTTGAGAGTTTCTTCCAGTGACTAATGTAGATTCTTAAGCTAACATTTTTGTCAGTATAAGACTAAAGGTAAATTTCACAGAGTGGCATTTTCCTGTATGAACCCCCATTTTTGTCTTTTATACTTTTATGAAACATCAAGATAAGACACAGAAAACGTGTATATTTCTAAAACCTTTTGCATCTACCCCTATAGCTTGTTATGTCAGAGTGACATCGCATTGTGACTTTGCGACTATTAATGTGTCTCCACATAACATCGATGCAAAGTCATAGTGATATGGATGTAAAGTAGTTGTGGCTGTTTTGAGCCCTTCCATAACCAATTTGTGAACAGTGCGACATTTGTGATGATTCCACATCGGGTCGGGTGACTAGATTACATCCGAGCACGACTCGATTATATTGTGTCGATGCATGCGACATTTTGGATTTTGGGAAACATGAATTTAGATGTTGTAAGCAGTAATTTAAGAAACACGTTTTCATCAAACTTAAAAAGGTATGCTCTAAGGAAAGCGGCAAGTCACTGCGCCCATTTCATATTGATTGTTAATTAAGCTGTGTTTTTCTTGAATTATTACTTTCTGCATCTATCTTTTTAATTTGTGAATAGAATTTTAATAAATCATTGATCCAAGTGTCACAAGCTTTATTTTCATGAAAAATGTGGGGTTTTTGAAAAATCATTTATTGTATAAATTACATAATCCCACTTTATAAATGATTTTCTTAATTGAATTTAAAAAATGAATATGAATAAGAATTTTTATTCAACATAAGTTTTACCGGTATCAAATGAAAGAATTTAAAAGATTTTGATTTATGGTTGTAAATTTTAGATGAAAACAACCAAAAATCGTTTTTACGCTTTTATACTAATTTTTATGCTTATTGGTTTTAAAATTTACAAGTAAAATAAACATAAATTAAAAAATAAATAAATTTTTTATTTGAAATCGATAGAAATAGAGTTATCTTAAATTAGCAGGGAAGAGGAAAAAGAAATGAATTTTTAAAACACTGCAACAAGAAAAAATTAAAAATCTATAATGTGGATATTTTGCAGTCATAAAGTATATTATTGCATATTTTACATATTCCTATCAATTACAGTAAATTAAAAGCGAAACAATTAATATTTTCACTAATATATATTTCATCTGAAACGTTATGATATGCTTATCCATTAAGACTATATTATTTATTCTATTAAGATATTGATTTCTTGTGTCCTGATTTATATCAATAACAGTCAATGACAAGCTGCTTTCAGGATATCTGATTACCATACTTGTTTATCAATCGATTATAAGCGATCTAAATGGTATTAGTATAATAATTGACAACGAACCAGAAGTGACATTTACTTACAAATACATGTCCGCAGATTATCCTTGTATGCAATCAATTTGCAAATGGACTGGAGTATTCGCTGATTAGATGCATATGCATGGATTACATAATTAATTTATAAGATAAAATCGATATTACAGTAAAGCCGTTTATAGTCACATGAAAGCTTTAACTTAAGCTAAAAGGTTTTAAAAAATATTTTAAGTGTGTGTTTAGAAAATAACATATAATCATCGTATCAGTTTTTAGAAAAACGTTGGATAAGCGGACAATTAAATGAACAAAATTCCACCAACAGTAGGAATTTTCTTTTATTTAACTTGCTTCGTCTATGTAAGGATGTAATTTTCTAATCGAATTTTCTTTAGCATCCTGATAAATAATTATACACACATGTGTGTTTTGGATGACAACATTTAAATAAGTTTAGAATCTATTTATGTAATACACTAAGGTGACGATACCGGGTCACGCTCATCCTCGGAAAAAATATATATCGCGACCATCATTCCGATGCCGTAAATAAGGTAATTGTTCGACTTATGGAAATAATCTACGATGTATCACATCTATTATTCGTCATTTTCTCTAAAACCTTCAAAAACTATGCAATTATAATGTTTTACGTTATAAATTAAAAATAACTAGCTATCAACAACAGACTTCTGATATAAACAAACGAACATTTCAGAAATTGTGATTAATTTTACAAATGCAAACAATGTATAGTGAGTCATTCATTTTTGAAAATTCATTTATAAAAATTTAAAAACTTTCGCGCATTGACTATTTTAACTCCTATAGTATTAATATGCTTTTGACATCATTCGTCTATGATCCGATGAAAATAGTTCTTAATTTAAAAGCAAAGTCTTAGAAAGATCAAGTCTATTTTCGGTACTTTTATGTTATCTGGGGGCAAATCTCGCCAATAAAAGGTTATTTTTTCGCCAATAGTAGTTATTTTTTTCGCGTGTGTGATTTAAAAACAATGCTTTAAAATTGAAATCAAATGCTATGGTATTTATTATTATTGTTATGTATTTTAACGAAAATGTGTGAAATGCAAGTGTTTTTATTATATACAATATATGTATTTTGAATGTTTGTATTTTAAATATAAGTTATGCCTTTTAAATGAAATGGGTTAAAAGTTTATATTTTAAGTGAAATTGATGGAATATGAATGATGTCACTCTGAACAATATTTGGCGATTTATCACATCGCCAAGCTAATGTAAAAGTACTCTATTTTCTAAGTATTTACTTCTGAGACTTTAGTTTGTTTTAGATTTGTATGTTTAAATTCATTTTGGAAAAATTGATTTGATGAATCATGAATCCATTTTCCTTTCCTTCCCTTTTCTTTTTGCAAATTTAAGTACTTCTCTATGTCGCATAATGTTAAATTTTACACCGGTGAATGCGGAGGGTGTGGCTTTTAGATGTAAAGTGTTTGAAAATTGTATTTCATTTTACTGACTTTTTATGATTTTTAAACCAAATAGCTCGATTGCAGAATAATAGTATATGAATATTTTAATCAATTATTTAAAATTTTAAGGGAAAACCGCGATTTCTACCCACCTTTCTATGACGGGCGTTCACACTAGTTTAATTATAAAGGAATAAATTAATGATAAGGGATTTTTTCGTTAGTCTGCCTCCGGTAATAAATTGCCAAATACTCTTTATGATTACACTGTATACGATTTATACCACAAACAGATATAATTATGAGCCAAACCACCCTCGCTAAAAATATGCAATTGTTTTTGAAGCTGCAACAATGGAATACAGTCGGTAACACTTATTGCATACGATTGGTTCCACTGAATTGCATGCAATTAAGCATGGTAAGCATTTACGCGAAGGCAGCAATTAATGTTATCAATATAGGTTATCATTTGATTATATACCACAGATATAAATATTAATGGGCAACAACAATTTATACAATAATTTAAAAATTAATGATTTTAATAATAATTTTAATCAATAATTTATTATTACTCTGCATATAAAAATATATATTCTAAACTATTAAATAATCAATATAAAATAATATAAATAAAATAATATTAATATATATTAGATTATTACATTATTAATATAAATAAAATAATATTAAAGTATCAAATATCTCTTGATTAGTGCCACGATAGCGTACACAATATTGCACCTACTGCTATATTTGGATACAACCCCGCATCTTTTTGCTTCCTTTTGGAAACAACGGATTTTGAGCTTATTCTATCCACGGTAATCTTCAGAATTTTTAAGCTATGATTTTGAGACTTTCATAAAATGTGCTCTATATACTTCACTAATACATTATGTACATTCTATTTTGATTGCATTCGCGCATGCGCAATGAAACATTTTTTAGTAAGACTGCTCATTTTTCTTCCAATTTTTATAATTTTTTTATTCTGATTGCAGAGTATTGTGTACAATGTTGTTTGTCATATTTTCTGAAAAGAACTTTTTTTTATATTAAGAACTCTGCAAATTATAAGCAAAAAACTTGGCGAAATTCGTGACTGTTTTTATAAAAACATTAATTTCTCTACGAGTGTACATGCTATCCTCATAAAAATGAACACAGTATATTAAAATAAGCCACTTATTATTAATCTCGAATTTGAACGCTTTTACTACATTAGTTTTTACAGGGTTATCCAAAAGATATTCATTCTTTTTCAGTTTGTTGACGGTCCCCTATTTGGGGAAAAACCTTCGCGGAAATATATAACCTATACTATACTGTTTACATACCTGCAGTTTCAGGTTAATTCCTCATGTATTTTTCTAGATATTTAACAAAACGTTTAAAATTGCAAGTGACCGGTAACCTTTGGCCATATAGTGTATATTCCAAATGTTAATATTAAATAAAATATCTCTGTAAGTGAATTTGAGTACACTCTGATTATTTATTAATTTTTAATCTAACTGCATGATGCTTTTAATGGACCCTATTCTCCCTTTCGGTTCGAGACTATAAAAATCGTCATTTTACCATTTGTGACGTCACAGGAATACTGTCCATCGTACTTACCGCATGCAGACGATTACAGAAACTTTCGTTTATACATAAAAGCATATAAATAGTTTAGCATTTGTTTCCAGCTAATAATCCATAAAGAAATGGACCCTATTCTTTTCAGTTCGAGGCTAAAATAATCGCCATTTTACCAATTGTGACGTCACAGGTATACTGTCCATTAAGTATAAATTTTATTACTTTTGCTTAAACCAAATAAAAACTAATACTTCAATTTTGCTAATCAAATTTCTTCTACTAAATTAGATTCATCAGTATTTTATCATCCCCATACATACGATCACCTAAGCCTCTGGATAAGTGACAACATAAATTGAGTTAATAATACGCGAAGAGAAATATCATTACCTTCCTCAAACATACTTAATTGTATTTCCAAATGAAACACCCTTAATATGTTTATCTTCACAAAAGCAGAGTGAGTTTGAAAAAAATCTTATGAGAATTTTAATATAAATTGAACATTTTAATTTTGAAAAAAAAAAATTAAATCGTCAAGTAGAACAAAAATAAAATGACACTAATTTTGAGATTATTTTCATAGTTGTTTAAAATAAATGATTTTTTAAATTTATTTCACCACATGCAGACATCATTTATATTTTTTGTAGCTTTCCATTTTTATTACTATTATAATTATTTATCTTTGATTGTTAACGTGCGCTATGTCCGGTTAACACAATTTTATATATCTTCAAAAACAATTAGATATTTGACAAAGTATGAATATATTTGTTACATTATTTGATCTAATTCCGCAATTTCCTTATCTTATTCTAAATTACTGCTTTATATTCACTAAATTCTTATTCTAAAATAATCGCTATCGTTAATTATGTTAAATCTCCTTTAATTTAATGTATCACTTGTCTAAATTACTTAAAAATTACGCTTTTAGTATTCTTAAATTAAATGTTCCATTTCCGCTCTTTTTTCTTTTAGAATGTTCTTTTAACAACCATTTTATTTTCCCTTCCATTTTATTTCCCCGCGCGTATTCCGGTGTTATCCTTTTACCTTCAAATTCATCCACTCGCGCTGTCAGCACTATTTCCATGGCGTGGTATTCTTAATTATTAATTGGTTGAGAGCGCGACCTACGTTATTCGTACACTGTATACACTGTTCGTACACTGTGTATTCGTACACTTGACGCACAAAAAACCTATACTCGCTGTGTTTCAGCAGATTTTAGTCTTATTTCCATTTTTCATACCAGCCCTTGGTCACCGACCACGTATTCGATTATCTACAATTTTGTTCATCACTAAATTACTATTATGAAGCGATGGCTAATATTCTTGGTGGAAACTGCGCCGCCGAAGGATGTTTAAATTAAATGCTGAGCTGAATTTACGTTTTGTCTCAATTATTTCTGGGGAAACTTTCACGGAAAAATGTATTGCATGGCCTTCACTCGTCGACTGATAAAACTTCCAAATCATCATATAACGTCAATGACGTAGTCTTTAACAAGACAGAATTCCAGTTTTTATTATACTAATACAACAGGATCGAATTTACCTGTTCTGACAACTTATACTACTGTATTACTGCTGGACGTGATCTACTGCTGATATCGTGACAGCCAGTTACTTCATTTCAACTAGAAAAATCATTTCAATGTCGCTATAATGCAACATATATATAGTGATATTTTTGATAATTTTAATATTTTGATATTTTTGATATTTTTAATTTAAAAATTTTTAAGTCTAATATAATTTTAAATCATATTTTAACACATATACTGGTCCGAAATTCCACTTTATACAGATTTTCTGACGAATCTCGCTTTAATTTGTGGTACCATGAGGGACGTTTTTGAATTAAACACTAAGCCGGTGAACGTGCATTTCGGTGTGCATTATCGAGCGTCATAGAAGATGAACATCCGGCGGTGTGATCTGGGGTGCGATTGCATAACATGGACAATCCCAGCTGCTGTGAATTTTGGATATTATGAACAGCAGCAGGTGCATCAGTGAAGTGTTGGAGCCCGAAGTCGTTCCATTCCTTTAAGGTATTCCTCGAGCTACCTTTCAACAGGATAATGCGTGCTCAGACATTTCAAGGATGGTTGAAGAATTTTTGTCAGCAGAAAACATACAGCTTCTTCCGTGGCCTGCATGTTCACCGGATATGTCGCCTATTGAAAATATGTGATATTTCGTTGATCGGTGTCTCGCTCATGATCCTCGTCCTACAGCTTCTACAGATGAACTTTGGGTACGCATACAAACAATAAAGAATGCTATTCCCCTGGCAGACATTCAAAATCTGTCCGAGTCCATGCCACGTCGTATGATAGCACTTCCTTCATCGCGTGGTGGCTACACCAAATACTGATTTCGGACACTTAATATTATTTTTTTGCTTTGGTAATGTAATCATTTGTTTGTACAAACACCAGTCGTTTGTGTATTAAATTTCATTTAATTCTGATGATTCATTCATGGTATTGCGATTTTCACAAACATGAGCGTATGTACCAGGCATGTTGTACTTACTGAGCTCCGCAGTAAAACGGTACGCTAACTCAATATTCTGTAACATTTAATCCAACTTTCAACCCATGAATATAAAATGCCACAAATCTTCAGAAAAATAAGATGCCAAAACACAGATTGCTTTCCAAAGGGAATATTTTGTCAAATCCGATTTTCTTTCTAAAATATAACAAAATATGCTACAATTTTCACTGGATTATATTTTTATTTTAAAGAACTATACATTTTGTTTAATTTCATTACAGCTATTTAATTTAATTATACACTCGTGGACAAAACTTAAAGACCAAGAAGAAATGGACACATAAATGAGAATCAGTGTGAGATTGTGGGTCAAGAAGCAAACAATAGTATTAACAAAATGTTACACATGATTTAATATAAAAGTTTTGTTGAGAGGATGTATACAGGGTATTACCAGAGGCGATTTATCTGAAACGTGAATATTGTCCGAAAACATGTCTGTATAAAAAAAGCAAAATACTCGCAATTAACATTCGTCAATGCCATATCAATAAGGGATATGGCCACCGTGTAATGCGAGATAACTTTCAACATGGCGTGGCATACTCAGAACAACATGATTCAGTAGCTGTTGAGGCAAGTTGCCCCATTCCAGCTACACTGCACGGATGAGGAATTCCTTGTTCATGGGAAGAAATTGTCAAGCAGAAATACGTCTCCCCAGGGCATCCTATACATTTTCAAAGGGATTCAGGTCAGGGGAATGTGCTTGCCAATCTATGCGATGGATATCTTCGGCCTCAAGACAATCTTGTACAGAATGTGTGCGATGACAAGGTGCGTTATAATCCGTAAAACGAAACTTTTCACCGACAGCACCTCGAAAAAGTCGAACATGTGGAAGCAGGACGTCTTCAATGTACCGTATACCGGTCGTGGGACCAAAGCACATAGAGATCCATGCGGCCATTGAACATGACTCCTGTTCACACCATGATACTTGAAGTCGCATATAGATTTCTTTCTAGAATACTTGCGCGACAGTAAGCACGTCCAACCTCGCGCCATATCAGTTTACGTCTACAATCAGACGATAGACTGAATCTACTCTCATCTGAGAATAGCACGGTAGACCAGTCGTCATCAGTCCAATTGCGATGCAATTAACAGTGGTCCTTAAGTTTTGTCCACCAGTGTATTTAAAAATAAAAGCTCATGTAAGCTCAACGAGAAACTCGAAACACTTGTTAAGTATTGGTCATAAACATATAAAAAAAGATTTAGAAATAACAAAATGTGAAAAGCATTCTAAAAAATTTGGAAAAAATACCAATAATAATTTTGAAAGTGTAGTATAGACACTTGTACGTTTTAAAAGGATGATCCGTTCGCGAAAGAAAATAGACTGCGAGTAAGCTCTAAGTTCTATTATGCAGTTCTGTGTTTGTGCGAAGCCGAGAAACAGTGAAACAACCGTTAAATACATAGATAACCGTTGAATTGGATGAGGCCTAACGCATCTAATTTTGGTTGGCTGAACAGCAATCTAAAATTGACAGGTTTCAGTTGACTTATTGTTACCATGTCAACTCGACGGCTTCGCAACATTTTCAACGAAGCTGTTCTAATTGAGAAACGCAGATTTTTGTGTAACGCTCGTTAGCCATATGTGCCATTAAGTTGAAAGAAGCTTCGTTTAACACAAAACAAAATGTTAAATGTTACTGAAAATCAAAGTTCATAACTGTTGTTTCCTATTTCATAAATTACATAATCTACAAAATATTTTTGAAACTTAAATGATATTTGCTTTTATATTTATGATTCTAATTTATATTCTAAAGGAATAGTTTTTATCTTACGCATATTTCAAGATGTACTTTTTACTGATTTATTAACTTTGCGTGATATACAGTAAGGTTTGTAGAAATATATCATAACGAAAACTCAACTATCTTTTTTCTTTCTGAAAATCTCAAAATGAAAGTAGGATGTGTATAAATAAATTATATTGTCTAGAATGCATCTTTTCTGACACTCTCTGGATATTATCTCGATATGTATTCCCAAAAGGTATATTATTTCAAATATTTTCAAATATATTATACTATATTTTAAGACACGATAGTTTTTTTTTTTTTTTTTATGAAGATCTACCTGGAACTTTTGCTTTTTACTACAGAGTACGTATGGTTATTAAAAACATATTGGATAAACTTTAAGTGGTATTAACACGCTGAGTGCCACGGCGATTGCTGAAGCGCTGAAAATTTTACAATGTTTTTAGTAATTTTTAAGAAAGTATAATCCTGTAATAAATAAAGGTAGGTAAACTTTAAATAAATTTTCGGTAATTACTTAAAACAATATACATATATATTTTTAGTTTTATATCATATTTTAGACGTCAGTCATCGGTGAATGAAGCGTTTTAAACGGAAAGTTCATTGTCAGTCACCGGTGACTGACGTGGCGCTTAACGTGTTAATGTGCATAGAAAAGGAAACTGCTTTTGTAAAAAAGAATGCAAAGGGGTACGTAATGTATTAATTTCGTTGAAGAAGAACGAGAAAATAACCGTTCGCGAAATATTAGCTCTATTATAAAGTACGTTAGTAAAATGAATTGCATACATTGCGTTATGTATTTTTGCAGTTACTTTTAGATTACCTGGTATCTGAATGCAAACTTTAAACCTGCATATTAACTAAGCTATTTGACAGAAACGCTTCTGCATATTTCCCAACGTTTACTCTTTTACCGTTACAAATAAAATTTGATAGCATTTTTTTACCCTGATTAGTCACCGACATCCAGTGTTGCCAGATAATCGAAAGTCAATTTCCCCAAAAATTCTCAAATTTTCCCCAAATGAGGATTTTTTCCTGAAAAAATCCCCAACTCAGTTTCTACTCAAAAAAGTACATTTTTAATTTTCAATTTACCACTATAAAAAATGGTTAAGGGGGTCCGGGACACATTTTCAAAGAAATTTTACTTATTGAGTTAAAATTTTGAATTTTTTTGTGATGATTAACCATATCATTTGTAAACAAAATCAAATGATAAAACTTCTCATAGCTCTTTAAAAAAAAATTAAATTTAAAATTTATGAAAAAAGTGGTATAACTTAAAATCGTTATAACTCGAAATATTATTTGTAGAATTTAAATTGTTTTTCATTTAAATAAACAAAAATATATATTTTTTAATTTAGAGCCAGCATTTTAAAAAATATTAATTTTTAAAAAAAAATAAAAATATTTAACGAAAAAATTACAAAAAAAGTGGTGCAACTTTTTTAAAAAAAAATCATATTTTCAAAAGTAAATATTTTTTTCAAATAGGCTGGCTCAAAAGTAAAGTAAAATAATTGAAAAAGATATGTTCCGAGTTTCAACCCTGTATCTTTAACGGTTCTCGAGTTATAAGACTTTAAATATATATGAAATGGTGAAAAAACCTATCATGAAGAAAAACGCTATTTCACAAGAACTCGTTTCCTTGACAACCATAGCTTGAAAGGCAGATTTTGAAAACAAACCAAAACGAAAAAATTTATATTTCCTGTTCTAATTAAGATGGAAACATGATTTAAACATCATTTTAAGCTTGAAAACGGCAGAGAAATTTTTAATCCAATAAAAAAAAAACATTGAAAATTTGAAGATTTTTGTGTCTCGGACCCCCTTAACAAATTTAAACTGAAATTTTCCCCCCAAATCAAGCCTTTTCTTGAAAATTTCCCTATTTATAAAAAATAAACATTTAAAATAAGCAGAATTTTGCATGCATATCTGCAACGATACGAAGAGAATGAGAGATACATTTTACACTAAGTTTTTTTTTTTTTTTTTTTTTTTTTTTTTTTTTTTGCTTGTTTTCTAAATTGTTTCCAATGGAAAATGCTGGTCTATCATTACATTAGCTCCACCTACGTTTATGCCAATATGTTTTTCAAGATTTAGACCGTCTCTAATCAGTGGAGATTTGAATGAATCTGAGATGGTGTTGGCCTCACCTGCTTCTATGTAACTTAACCTATAAAACATTGTTTTCCATTTTTTTGGTCGTCCCTTTCTGAACTCTGTTACTGTCTGCGATGACTAGGAAAATCTGCCGCACTTATATAGTGGTCTGGAAATTCAGGTGGGTAGTCCAAGACAGGTCATGATGCACCTGTGATACGTGTAAACTGTCATGTTGTAAACGACAAGCAGGACCACGAGAATAATGATTGATATCTCCGATTTCTGTATGTTATTTTCGTTTTTCAAATCAAAATCGAGTTCGAGACAGATTCAGTGTTGTCAGATGATTAAAAGTAAGTGAAATAGTGAAAAAAATTCCCCAAGTTTTTCCCCAAAAACGTTGATGGTCTCCAAAAATTTCCCCATGAGCTACTTGTCCCCCAAAAATTCCCCTCAAGGTTCAAAATTTCCCAAAATGGGGACAAAATCCCCAATCTGGAAACACTGCCGACTTCAGAGATTAAATAAAGAAAAAATAATCTTAAATTTTAGTGGTAGGTAAAAGTTTATTTGCCGGCACCTATTCCTCCTGATTTACACCCTAATGTAAAATTTGACGAATAATCCAAATATGGTGTAAAAACTAGATTTTAATAATAAAAATTGCAAAGTTTGAAACAATTTTGACATATAGACGACGAAATCGCACCATTAAAGGGTGGCATTAATCAGTAGACTTCATCAATTATCCATTCCCAGACAGCAAAATGTGTCGACATCACTTTGGCCGTTTTTCCGAATTGTAGGCAGAATCTCGGTAATTGTCCGGTGACATTATTATGATATCAAACTTGTTTTTAAGTAGTTTCATAGTTATATCTGGACTTCTGGAATTCCTACTTCTTTACACAAATTTAGATTATATGTTAAAAATGTACATGCTTCGTAGTGACAACATTTATTATAAATATTCTTTAACATGTCCTCCTGTGCAGAAACTTTTTCTACACGATCTTTTAGTTCATTTAATAATAAAGTTTTATTAAAAGTTTGAAACTAAATTATTTTTTTTTATCTTTTACAGATTTTAACCCTTAAATGCGAGATTTTTTATTTTGTTTCGAAAAAATAATATATGATTCTCTGAAAGGTTTTTTACACAGGAAAAATAATGAAAAAAAAAATCAGACCCATTTTTATATAGTATGTCAATCTTTTCTTCTGTTGCACATCTGCAATAGATGTAAAAACTACCGTGTGTGGCTGTTCTACGCTAAAATATTGCAAACTAGTAAATAATTTAATAAGTATGTCTCCAAATACCTTAATTTATATAATTATTTATTTTTTAAAACATAACCTTTAACCCTTTAATTCCCGTAATAGAATACGTTCTAGAAATTACGTTGTCCAGAGAATCTGACGTTGCACCAGAAGGTTTCAATGGTTAATTTCACTTTATTTAATTACTGAATGTCTGTTATTAATTAAAGCAAATATTGCTATTTTATTTTTCAGGTGTGAATTAGGTATATACGAATAAAAAAAATCTATTAAATTCATAACACACTTCTTTGCATATATGCAAAGCTGCGCACTAAAGGGTTAAAATTACTCAAAAAATAAACAAGTCGGATACCGTATATTAAACGTTGCAAATGAGGTGCGTTCATACTATAACTTGTTTTATAAATATTCAGATCTTGGTGCAATAGCTGTTTCAGTTTTACGCAAAAATGCATGAATACATCATTTATTACGATTATACATATGTATATTAAATTATTTAATACGAAATAATAGGACTCCATGTTAAATTGGACGGAATCACCATGACAACATAGAATTATTACCTATCATGGCATATCACTGAATTAATTACGTGCGATATAATTTAATGGAACGAAAAAAACTTTTATTAATATCTTTTTAAAGTTTTGATTCTATTTTCATAAAATTGGAAATAACTGGACAAATTTCTGCAACGATTATATATATTAATTTTTAAACCATTCGGTTGCGTAATTTTTGCTGTGTTATATGCGGGCAAACGGACGCACCAAACGACTACTATAGGTACTACGTATTTATATAATTACAAACGCACCTAAAAAAGAAATGCTGCCTCTGAACATTGCGAATTTTTCCGATATAAGGTAAAGCATTGAAAGTCTGTGCACAATTCAATAGAACAAGATTAAAAAGTCTAGATAATAATTTTTTACTAAATTGTCCATGAATATTTTTGATTTCATTTGTTTTTATGCATTTCCATTTCGATTTAGTTGTTAAGCTGTAATTTAATAGAACATCTGTAATAAAACCAAAAAACCGATCTTGCGCAATCTGTCCTTACAGGGGTGAGTTTTTCAAAAATTATTTCAAAACTGATTCATTCATATGTTTTACATGCAATTTACCAATATTCTGTGTAATCACTCCTTGCATGGAAACTAATGGGAACAATGCGCCATTTCCCCTATGGAGCAGATGCGCAAACTCTCCAATTTCGGTAGGAGAGATTGCGCGGCCTTTTATTTAAACATGACCGCTTAGGGGTAACTGGGTAAGTGTGATTGCGCACATAGGTAGTAGAGATTGGTATTAATAATAACTACAATTAAATTGTTAACAATAATAATTACACTTACATAGCTGCCAACCTTTACGCTTTTTTCATACCACTAAAATTTTATAGAAAATATTATCTCATTCAATCGTCGAAATCTCACGATTAAACAAGGCGAAATTCTCCTTAAAATTTTACTGGTAACCAAAAAGCGTAAAAGTTGGCAGCTATGCACTTAAATAAAATTGTTGTAAGGTTTTTGTGATCGCATATTATTGTATTAGGGTTGAATATTTCAATTTCAACCTAATAATTAAAGAATAAATGATAGGAAAAAAAATTAAGAAAAATTAAAGAATTTTAATTAAAAAAAAATAAAGAATCAGAAAAACTAAGTCCAGACAAGCTTGCAAAATAACATTAAGTTACTTTACAACACGTTTAACTTAAAATTAGTTTATTTTCATTTGCACATTTTCAATGTTTTCTTGTTGTTTCACGAATTTGACGTCATTCAGAATCGATTCATTTATTGTTGTAAATGGTGTACTTTTCCTGCAAGTACTGCTACACTGAATACAGTTACTGGTCAAAGTTGTCTTCTGGTATAGTTTCAGACATCCAGTTCACTCATTCTCTTTGCATTTCCTTCTTTTTTCAGTTTTCTTTTTATTCTTTTGCACTAGCTCTGCTAATACAGTGAATTCTCGATAAGTCGAATTCGAAGGGACTGGAAAAAATATTCGAGTTATCGTAAGTTTGACTTATCGAAAATCCTTAAATACATACAGAAAAAAAATAATTCAATCTTATAGATAGGAATTGAAATTATACTGTAATAAGGGAGTCAGGTAAAATGAGCACTAAAAAAAAATACAATTTAATAGTACATAATATAAGGTACTTACAAACTCAAATTTTGTGAAAAAAACTTGTTAATGATGACTGCTTGAAGGAACGTTTTTGTCTTTCACTAGTTAGGAAGTCAAACACATTTTGTAAACAAAGGAAAAGAGAATCGTCCACATCGTCCCTACTTTCGAGATATATTGCGGAAGTGTCGTCATTGCACATGTGCTTCTTGATTATTTGGTGGTGAAACGCAATTTACTTTCTCGTCATCTTCTTCAGATTCAGGATCGTTCTCCACCTTTTTTATTGCTTCAACTATATCTGAATGATTAAGTTCTCCGCAAACTGTAACATTTTCGTCAATATTCAAAACTCAGTATCGTCATCTTCAGAAATAACTTAATCTTGTAGATTTTCCTTCACAACACACGAGTCCGCATCGCTTGCACAGAAGCCTCATCCACATCTACTGAAGCAATTTTTGATAGTGATTTGTTTCACATCGTTGTTCCAGGTACTCGAAATTAGTCTAATTGCTTCTAACACATCACACTTTTGATTTATTCCATTTTCGTCATCCTCGATTGCCTTTCGCACTAGACGTTTTCTGCTGGAATGCTTTAAACATTTAATTATTCCCTGATCTGCTGGTTGTAGCTCAGATGTTGTGTTAGAAGGGAGAAATTCTAACATGATTGATTTCAAGTTCAAAACTTGACTGTGAGCTGTATACTGATCAACGAAGATCACCACTTTACGCTTTTTTGAAGGAAACACTACATCCAAATTTCTGATGTATTGCTCGAGCAATATTAGCGTCATCCAAGCTTTGTGGTTAGATCTTTACTGTACGAGAAGTGACTTTTTATGTTTGAAGCAGCGAGGATTTTTGTATTTACCGATGACCAGTAAAGGCAGGGGTCGATGCAGGTTTTTATTTTTGGGGCCCATTTTGTGAAAAGTAGAAGTTTTTTTGTGAATTTTATTATATTTTTGTGAAAAATAACATTTTGTAACGAAAGTTGAAATCCAGTTACTCGAATTCGAACCAAGAATTTATGAACAAAAACATTCTTTAAATCTCTTTGCTAAAGTTTTTGTTTTTCGTGACCTGGTTTTATTTACAAATTACACATTTTAAAACAGTTTTTATGAAAAAGAATGTTACGTAGGGGGGAGGGGGGGAGGCTATTTTATTAAAAGGAATTTTGGGAAGGGACCTTTAAGTTCATTTTTGTGATGAGGCCCATTTTATTAAATTTATTTTTGTGAAGAGGCCCATTTTATTAATTTTTTTTGTGTGTGAAGGGGCCTATTTTATTAAATAGATTTTAGTGAAAGGGCCTTGAATAGGCCCCAAATTTTGCCTGGATCGACCCCTGAAAGGTAATTTTTCTTTTCCAGAAGCATTTGATCCGACAAGGACAGTTAACCGTTCTTTACTTAGTTTATCACCAGAACAGGATTCCCCCTTAAACATCATCGTCTTGTTAGGAAAACACTTGTAAAAAAGTCCCATTTCATCCATATTGAAGACGTCGTCCGCACTGTAACCTGCAATAAGTTTGGGTAATCAAACTGTCTTCCATTCATCACACAGTGCATCAGACACATCTTTTGATTCACCATGTAATGTCCGAAATACGATGTTGTGTCTGTCTTTAAACTTTGCAAGCCACCCCGTGCTTGCAGTGAAGCCTTCCACATTCAATAATTTTGCGAAAGCTAAAGCTTTCTCAAGTAACTTCGTACCACTTAGAAATTACACTCTTGTGTGTCCTGTAATATGTAAACCATTTTTCGAAGGCTGTTCCGATATCTGGGAAATCACACGTGTTCAACCTTTTGCATTTTGGGTTGGCACTTCACTTATGTCTTTTGAAAATGCTTTCCTTATCTTTCAGTATGGTAGATAGAGTGTTGGGAGGGATACCATATTTCAGGGCTATATCTTTTTTCTTTAAATTAGGATTGTCTTCAATATCTTTTATCAAATTTACTTTTTGTTCTAAAGTAAGAATGTGTAATTTCCGCTTTGATATTTTGAAAGATCCAACTGAAAACGTATCACGATGTGAAAGCAATAAACACTACTAAAATGACAAGACTCGACATTCAAGTAATCAACTTCAATGAAATCTCAATAGAATCGAAAAAAAAAAAAATCCTTGCATAAAAGCGTGGAAAATTTGACCAATTAGAATTCACTTAGCCAGCTGCTCCGTTTCCAAAAAATAGATGTTGAGAAAAGGGAATGTGTAAATGAGAAATGAATGGGGGGGGGGGGGATGGGATGATTTCAGCTGAAATTCCAAACTCGCAGAGGGTCCCCACTGACTGATGTAGGAAATAAAAATAGCGCCCTTCAAAACCGGCAAAAGAAGTGCAGAAAAGCTTTAACTAACAAAAAGTGCAAGTATTTTTGAGCTGTGGCTGAAAAATTAAGAAATTAGTCGAATTACTGCTTTTTCGCTATCGGAAAAAAATCGACTTAAAATATGTAGATTTCGACAGAACGAAAAAAATTAATATTGATTTGTAATAAAGAGCCGGGACTGCGAGTAAACTTCAACTTAAACAAATATTCGACTTATCGAGAATTCACTGTACCTTGATTTTTCCTGACACATAATGACAGATGTCTTCGCATAAACGAGGAAAATCAAACTTTTCCTGCTAACTTACTAACAAAAATAAAATTCATTTATATTCATATATTCATATATATATATATATATATATATATATATATATATATATATATATATATATATATATAATTTATTAATAAATCTATTTTTAATTTATTAACAAAAATATTTGTATGAAAAATTATTTAATAACAACTGTATTATTAATTTATTAGCATAATTTTTAACTGTATTAAAAGTATGTTTTAGCAGATTATTTTTTTGAAAATTTTAGTTTCTATAATTGTGAGTTTTCAAAAATTTCGAAATTGATTCATTCATAAGCTTTACATGTAATTTACCAATATGCTGTGTAATCTCTACTTGCATGGAAACTAATAGGAACAATGCGACATCTCTCCAAAGTAGCAGATGCGCAAACACTCCAATTTCGGTAAGTGATATTGCTCGGCCTTTTATCACGTGAACAAGGTAGCAACATGACCAATTCTAAAACGAATCGTTGGTGTTCACACCATTAGTGCAGATTATTAGTTTATGAGAAATCATTTAAGATTAAAATATTTTGCACTATTGACATTCTGCAGAAATTCTTACGTATAGTTGAGAAAATTCAAGCACGTTCCTTGGGAAAACAAAACAAAATAGCCATGCTTTATTCTAGACGCTCGGAACAACCTACCTACACATTTCAGTAGACGTTCCACTACTGCTCTTACTAACTGGAGTCAGTGGGTGCCAACTCTATTCCTTCCCCCGACCATCATTGTGCGCAATCTCTCCAACCGCGCAATCTCTCCTGGCTTTATCTTATTCACAGTCATTTTTTAAACATAAAAGCAAGAAATGTTTAAACATTGCTACTGAAGTAAAAATTGCAATTCGTGTATCATTTAAAAAAAAAGTTTCATAGCTTGCGTTATATTCGATTGATCCCCCTCTGATGACCTTACTCTGTTAATAACATATTTAAGAGGGCACAGGACCTTTAAACTTTCAAAAAATCAGTTTCCGGTTTTTGTTTTATTCAGAATGTTTTAAAATTTCTCAACGATATGCAAAAAACCGCATTAAAAAATCTGTATTATTTCTTGAGTTATAATTATTTATAGACGGTGAGTATAATGGTAGGTCCGTAAATATTGAAACTTTAAAAAGCGTTTTCTCAGATTAGTAAATTTGGAGTTTGCGCGCACTGTTACTTTTAAACTATGTAAGCTACAGTTAAAAAAAAATTAAGCAAATATGCGTTTCTTTATAGTCTACAGGCTGAAATAAAAAAAAAATCCACATATTTTGATTATTTATTATTATTATTATTATTATTATTATTATTTTTTTTTTTTTTTTTTTTTTTTTTTTTTTTTTTTTTTTTTTTTTGCATTTGAAAAACTTGAAAAAAATTGAGATTTTAAAACTTTTTTTATTTTTGTGCTAAAATTAAATTTTAAACAAAACTTTTTTCGTATATTTTGGTTTTAAGTTAGAAGTAGGTGTGTTATTATTCTATTTTGTTCAAAAATTGTTTTCTATATGTATAATTTAGAGTTTTATCATGCGCACAGCACTTAATCACGCATTAGTCAGATGAATTTTTAAATTTATAATATTAATATAATATATTACTTAACTTATTATTACTATTATTTAATAATGTTAATTGTGTACAAACAACGTTTATTTTCCCGGAATATGTAGTTAAGGATATATACGTTAGGCAGGAAGGGTAAAAAAAGATCTTAATTGCATATTGTTTATGTTTTGTATTTGAAAAAGGCGATGTATTTGATTTTTTCGACAAACTCAAAGATCCTGTGTCCCTTTAAAATCTTATATATCACCACTTATCACATCATTTTCTAAAATGTCCTTTAGATTTATTGAAAAAAGGGAAACCGATATTCGATTTCTTAGGATCTGAATCAGATTACATTGAAATTTTTCTCATAAAACTATAAACTATTTCATGAATACGTAAAAAATTTCAGAATTTAAATTTAGCAATTGTTTTCCTAAAAATCTTTGGAATTTTGTTTTCTTAAAATTATAATCGTACATTTATTTATATTTTTAGTCTTATATTTTCTTCATTACCGAAATTTACCAAATTACTTTCGTAAAAGAATTACTCCCTACATCCCAAATTAGTTGCTACATTTCAAGTGAGTGGACTCATAAATAACTTCCCACTTTTGGTAAAACATGGTCAAATAACTTTTTGACACCATTTTGTAACTACTCCACCACCAGTATATCACAAAGATCATTTTCTTTCTAAAGAATTAACGATTCAATAGCTATAAGGTAGTTTTATGCGATTACTGGTGGAAGAATCCTTACAAAATCGGACGTGGCTTAAGTGCGTGCGAACCCGGGAGTTTTAAACTAATTTGGTACTTATTTAAGGAGAGACGGAGGGAATGCTTGGTAAGTAAATGTTGTTCATTGATAGCAAATCTCTGAGAAATGTTCAAACAAAATCATAAAGTCATCAATATCAATAATCAGTACAAAAGTAATCAAATGTAGCAACTAATTTGGGACAGAGGGAGTATATTTCAATTCATCAGCTCTCTAATTCTTGATTTAAAAACGGATTTAGCACAAATAATTGTTTTAAAACTCAAATCCATACAGGACTAATTTTCTAAAACCTTTTTTATTTCATTTTTTGTTCGCAAGCGTTTCAACATTTCAGGTGCTGCCATTAAGGAACTATGCAATCGAACTGTTTTTTATTGTTTTCCGTAAAACAGACCATCGTTTAAAAAACTCTGCAAATGTAGGCATTTTGAACTAAATTTACGAACGTGACAGCGCGAGAAAGGAAAAAAATGCCGTCTTGAGACAAAACTGAAGATTACAATTCAATATTTAATTAGTAATTTATAGTAAAACTGGTCAATTACAAATTATTTGAAATATCATTCTTGCAAGTATAATGCATTAAATGAGACAGAAAATATGCCAGGAAGTTTCGTGTTGTTGGGAAATATTTGTATATTTTGTACAGCTATTTATTTTTAAAGAATTTGTACAGCTATGCGCATTTTTTTAATGCATATTATATTATTTTACATCTGTATTGTTAAAATCATATTTCCGTATAGATTTTTGAGAAAAAGATTATTCTTTGAAAAATTGTCTTCATTTTTTATAATTAACAATTTTCAGTGCTTAAAAATCATAAAACATTAGATTTAATTTTCATTTGCAAAGACTTTGATACCCATTTCGGAACTAAAAAAAAAAAAAAAAAAAAAAAAAAAAAAAAAAAAAAAAAACTTTTCTAGAATCGGCAGTTAGTTGTTGTTACAAGAACCAAAATAATATCAAAAAAGCATTCCTTAAAGAATTATAAAGCAGTTAACGTTTGTATATTTTGTCATTTATGATTGTAATACATAGTAGTAAATCAGAAAAAAGGCATGAAAAAATTCTTGGCAACATTACTTCGTATCATACTTATTAGAAAATGACATTAATCAACTATCGTTTTACTATAAAACATACAACAGAATATTTAGAAATATTATTAGAACTTTAAAGATGCGCATACATATTTGTATAGAGGATTCACTTTATCCATGATGTATTTTGCATTATTTTAAACAGAAAGTGCTTGTTATAAAAATGTTTGTTCAAGAAAAACGCAATAAAGTTAACACATTGAACACAAGAGCTAATTTTTTGCATAAAAGTTATTATAATTATAATTTTATACCTGCTTACAACAAATTAGTAGAATGTATGATTGAATTGCACGTTATCTTTTCTACTTTAAAAATATTTACTATGCAAGCTGTAATTTCTGCTACAAATGTACATAAAGCGTATATTTATGTTTTCAATATAAAATGTGCAAAAATTGTACCTTTAGGAAGTAGAATTGCATTTATTGGAATATAATGCCATAAATTTGATGTAGGACACGCTACTATTTATTTTAAAGCAAGATTTTTACAGTTAGTGTTGTTTTCTAAATGTAAAAACACGCGACTTTTTTTATGAAAATTTTAAATAATATTTTACTCTGTGTTAGTTAAATGGATATACTTAGTAGTTAAATGCTTCAAAAGCTTCTAAATCCCTCGAGTAAACTTTGAATTTACATCCAATAATAAATCCTCCAAAAATTCATATGGATGATTAAACATCAAGATAATTTTGAAACCAATCGATTGGGAGTAACGTTTACTTATTTTTATACGTTTGTATTTTCCTTAAGGTGCTTTCTCTACATTTATATAATCACAAATTCTTGCCTTTTTTATGATAAACTCTAAAATTGACACAATAAAATAATTTCTACTCTCTTCAATCCAGTGGTACCATTTCATGGATTTTCTTTTTTTTTTATTTAATAGATCTATCACTATCAAAGAATAATAATATTTGTTTTATTAAATGGCCGAGATTATGTGATTAAATAAAGCAAAGTATTACTATTCGAAAAAAGAAACATAGATTTACAATTTAAAAAAAAAGTTCCTCAATCTAGAAACACTGCTTCAATTAGCTAAAATGCAAATTTTTACGATATTTGTGCTCATGGTTTTATTAAGAGTCAATTGTAGTTTTTTTCACAAAATGAAACCCGGTACATATATCAAGTAGTATGCAAATATTGTGTATAGCTGAAATATCATTTCTTAAGCTCAAGCCATAAATATATTTTTCAAAAGCAATTTAAAACCATTTACCTACTGACAAGGGAACCTGCTCGCACCTATCATTGAGACCTGGTGCATTTATAGTCATATATTAGGAAGTTTGAGAATCGATAAAATTTTTCTTTTAAAATCATATTTTTTTTAATTTTAACTCACCACAACTTTCTGAAAATGCAATTTTCGAAACCACTTATATGAATCTACTAACGGAGATTTTTTAAAAAGAAAAGCAATTAAAAATACAAATTAGTCTATATTAAGTATAAAATATTGAAAAAAGTTTAAAAAGTCCTTCAAGAACCTTCGATATTTATTTTGAAAAATTACAACATTCTTTTCGCATTTTTGGCGGAAGAAAAGTTGGCGGTTTTTCTTTTTCTTTTTTTTTTTTTTTTTAATAAGTAGAGCTTACTGGCAACCCTATCCAAATGTCATAGCTGCTTGTCGTGTGTGAAATAATAGTGGTTTGAACTTTGCTAGAAATTGTAATTTCCGACCTAAATAGGCACAGTAAATTTTCTAAATTGTATAAAAATATTAATTTTCTTTATGGTTACTTTTATCAAAAGGCACAACATTTAATAAAACAACGTTTCATTTTAAACATTCGAAACTTTATTCTATCAGATTTCAAAAGAAAAGAGTATTTTGTATTTCAATACAAAATAGTTTTCAATTATCTTGAAAGCTTTTAACACATATATATTTACTATTTAAGAATCTAATGTCTGCATAAAAAAAACTGATTCTTATTTCTTGCACTATTATGAAACAAATCGCAATCTGATTTAATTCTAATACGTACTGTGCATATACTAGACACAAGAGGGATAAAGCAGATGAAAAATGTTTAGCGCTATATTTGGCGACCTAACTGACTTTTGCCGCGAAATAAATAAATAAAAATCCAGTAATAAAAAATTAAAAAATATGATTTTAACAAAGAAATTTTATCAGTTCTCTAACTTTTATTTACAGGGCTACAAAATGCACAAGGTCTCGAAACTAGGTGGAGCAGCACCAAAAGGGTGCTGTGTTCCCTTGTGAGTGCAATAAAAAAATATATACTTTATGAGTGATTTAATTTTTCATGTACGTCCAACCCTTATGTACCACGCTCATCCTACTCTAATACATGCATAACAAAAAATAAATAAGATCTGATAAAAATAAACGAAAAAAATTATTCTCTTTAAATCTAACTACTTGTAAAATAAATTATACAAAATAAAATAATAATAATAAAAATAAAAACAAAAAAATGAGGGAGGGGGGCGAAGAAAAACAAAATTCAAAACTTCTCCCAATTCACAAGATATCCAATCCACCTAAAATTTATTATGCATCTTCTAAGTATTATCTACAACTTTCTAATTGACAAGTTTTTGCTAGGATCAATTCTTGCAGAAAAAAAATGAAATAAACAATAATAGGGATTGGTAAAAAATTCTCGTATTAAGGGTATACTCAAACACAAACGGTTTAATTTCTGACTCATTTTTAAATTCATTTTCGCTCTCAAACGCATCCAATTGGCAGGTTTTCTTATTCAGAAACTGTATAATGTGCTGTATTGGTCGATTTTTTTTTTTTATAAAGGCAGAGTATATTTCCAAAAATGCTGTCAAAGTGGGCATTTTGAACCGAATTTCTTCAAGCGATAGTACTGGAAACAAACAAACAACAAAAAAAAATGGTCGGACTGAGAAAATAATTGTAATTCTAATTAATTGAACGAAAAATAAAACACAGATCGCTTATAAATCTCTTCAAAAAATCACGTCAGCAAGTTTCATGTTTTTACTTTTAAAAATGAGTCTGAAAATGTGTCAGAAAATTTCGAGTTGTTGAGCGTGGAAAATTATTTTTTTTAATACCGCCTTAATATGGTTCTGATAAAACGAGCTCTTACAGAAAAATGAAATTAAAAATTCGTCATAAGTAGCCAGATAAAGTTGTTAAACTGGGTTTATCTCTAATCTTGATTTAGTTTTTGTTGGTGAAATTAGTACTTAACTTCGAAATCTACCTCTGCCTGTAGGCCGAGCAGGCGAGATTATTAAAAAATTATGGGAGGGCTTAAGTAATTATTTTTATAATGCGTCAAACATTACATGTTTTAGAAATTATCATGAAGTTCATAATGATATTTTATTTATTTACAAAAGAGGAATTTATTTGTTTTAAAAAATGAATTATAATAAGTATTTATTTAATTTTTATATTTTTATATCAATTTTAGTTTTCAGATATTGATATGTTGTTAAAATTTAATATCTACAACAACTTTTCTACAATTTGTTTTGGAGTAACTAACTTTTAGCTGTCAAATTTTAAATTTGTTATAAACTTCTTTAGACATTTATTTGATCGACAATGTATCATAAATTTCGTTTAATTCTGACAACGTTTTCTGGGTTTCTAGGTATAATAAAGAAATTCACCATAAATATTTTTAAAGCTCTATTCTTTGAGATGTGCCTGTCAATAAAAACGGATTTATTGTTTTTTAAGTTTTTCAGTTGTTTGAAATGGGATGAAGAAATATTTATTTATTTGTACAATATCAGAAACAAAGTCGTATAAATGGTGTTGGTTAGTATTTAAGTTATGACAACAGCCTAAGCCAATGTTTGGCTTTAGGAAAAGCTATTATATGAAGTAGAGATCTGCACAGGCCGGGCTCGGGCCTATTTTCATTCACGGCCGGGCCATACTTTTTTATGAATGCTCGGGCCGGGTCTACTGACTACTCTTTACGGGACAGGCCGGGTTCGGGCCTTACTTTTTCCCTGGGGGATCGGACCGGGCCGGGCCTATTTTTTTTTTCTCTACAGAGCCGGAATAGGTTTCATTCCTAGTCTTCAAGGCCCAAAATTTACTGTCCTAGTTTTGATGCAGCCCGTATGAAAATCATTGTCTCGGCTTCGCCTGGTCCGTTCAAAGGTCAGTAAAATTAGGCCAGGCCCAAAAAGTTTTGCAAAAAATGCCCACATTTTAAAATCGCCATTATTCTACAATTAAACATTCAAATTTATTCTTTTTAAAAAATAGTAGATTTCTACACTTATTAAAATATAGCTAAATGAAAATACCATAAAACGTGTGAAAAACAGCCTGCCTATGATGAAATGCTGTTATAAACTGAAAACGTGTTTACCCATGCAAAATTAATATACTAATACGTAAGAATATGATATATAATACATTTAGAACTTGCTAAGAAGGTAACTTGTCTATAAAGCATTGTTTTTTCTTTTCTATGCAATTCCGTTTTAGAAGATTTTACTGTATAGCATTTTTCAGATTTTTAACACTTCAATACATGGACTATGCATTAACGATATTAATGATAATGGATTCATTTACATACAAGAAATAGAGATTGATTAAAAAACTAAATATCGCAGCCCACTTCTATAAAAGTGAAGATTATAAACATGAAAAAAAAAAGTTAAGATAAATATTCTGGTCAGAACTTCTCGCACGAGACAAATCTTTAATCAAATCGACGTAAAAATTAATGTTTTGTAGAAATTCACTCGGGCCAGGCCGGGCTCGGACCGAGATTTTAATTTTTTTCCGGGTCAGGCCGGGCTCGGATCGAATATTTAGCTATTATACCGGGCCTGGGCCGGGCCAAAGCCTGGAAATTTCGGCCCATGCAGACCTCTAATATGAAGCTATATAGTTAAGGCTTAGCCCCAGTTAAAATCTACCTAAAGACAATTTTTAGAAAAATTATTCATTATAAGTTCTTTAATCATGGGCGCTCAAAAAAATGCACTTACGAGGATCGAAGAGATTTGCAAAGACAAAAATTGACTGAAGTTTGATCATGGATTGTGAAGCCTTTAATTAATTTAACATACCAATTGTTTATGCATTTATTTGTTTATATTATATAAAAATAATTTTTTTTTTTTTTAATTGAAAAAGAAATAAATAACGTTTTAATATTTTACTACAAAATTAATCTTCAAAACTAGTTGCCCCTTGATTGTGAAATCCATGCTACACATTTTTGGGTCGTTATGCTTTTCTTTATGCACTTTATTAAGTTAGCTTACGAAAAAAAACATAGAAAAAAAAAAGCAGAACTTTTCGTACTTATGCATTATCCGGACCAGGAGATTGACAATTGGCAATCAGGTTTATCATTGGCAATTACATAAAAAACAGCAGTTTAACATTATTAAATACATAAAATTGTAAAAATGATAAATTATATAAACTAACTAACTAAATAAAATACAATTAAATTAACTTTAATACACAAATAACAAAAACTATATAGTATAAATTATAAGAAAAAATTAATTTTAAACTACAATAAATAAACTATTTAATTGTAAAAAAAAATAAGGGTTATACTGTAACAAAAAAAAAAAAAAAACGACCAGTTTTCCCGTAGGAATCGGAAAAATAGTTGCCGTTATCGTACCGGAAAATTTTCCGATCCAGCTCGGAATAAAATCCGAAAAAAAGAAATAGTCAATAAAACGGTATTTTGCGGATTTTATTCCGAGCTGGGTCGGAAATTTTTCCGGTACGATAAGGGCAACTATTTTTCCGATTCCTACAGGAAAACTGGTTGTATTTTTTTTATAGTGTACTGTAATTAGTGTAATAGGCGCAGTCGTATAAGACTTGGACCAGATAGTACGTAAGTACCTTATTTTGTTTAAAGATATAATACAAAAAATCAAAATTCATAACAAATGATTATATTTTTGTTATAACTTGAAAAAGTGTTTTTTGGGTGTGCTTTTCAGGTACAACTTGTAGAGAACTTAATTTCGTAGATTTACCCTTTCGTAGATATCGCAGGTCAAAGATCACATTTTGTAGTAATATAATTTTATGTAGTGTGAAAGGCTAATTTTTACAGATGAAAGGGAATGTTGAATTTTATTTCGATATGATGAAACACAAAATTTGAAATATTTTTGTTACTTAGAATCATATCTCTAAAACTAACACATTATGAATTAGATACAGGATAATAATAAGCGGTTACACTCTGTATCGAGAACTTATTGATATATGTTCTAAAAAATTATCCTTACTAAATAAATACTGTAGTATGTTTGTATACTACTATACTAAGATACTAATATACTGATACACCAATAAACTTATACACTAATAAACGGATAAACTAATGCACCAATTTACTAATAAATCAATACAATAATAATTTAACAAAATCCTTCCGGCTAGTGCCGGGAGGAACAGGTAGCTTTCATATTCCTTATTTTTAAAAAGCCAGCGTATATTATTCAAACACACGAAGCTTAATTTAGTGGAAACCGATTATAGAAGATTCAATACTAATTTTTATCAATAGTAAATCATTATGAATGGGAAATTCGCGAAATTATTCAGCTTTATCCAAGCTGCATTCATTTAAAGTAACTTACGAGTATATTTGGTTGCCAAATTCGGCAATACCTTGAAGTGCCTGCCATTTTAAGACAACATGATGGATGAGGCTAACCAGTGAACTTGGTCGAGACCTTAGTAATTCCTGTGCACATGCTCACTCACATCCGAATCGGTTGATATATACGAGTGCTGTCGCAGGCATAAAATCAGATTTTTCAAAATGTGACCCAAATTAGAAATTCAAACTGCTATATCTGAGTCATTTTTTTTTAAGATAAGGACAAAACAATGCTCCGGAATCCTTATATCAAGGTCAAATACTTCAGAAAGAAACATTTTTCAATTTCTAGTTTTTTGCGCCTCACTTTAAATATATTTTTTTTTAATTTAATGGCCCCATTTTGAAACAAGATGGCGGATGAAGCTGGCCAACGAACTTGGTTGAGACATTGCTATATACTATCCACATGCCTTCTTACATCCAAATAGGTTAATAAAAACGCGTGTTATCGAGTGTCAAATATCAGATCGTTTCAAAATGTCAGCCATGCTAGAAATTCAAAGTGCTATAACTCAACCATTTTTTAAGATATAGACGAAACAAATACTGCTCCGGAATCTTTGTACCAAGGTCAAAAGCATTAAAAAAATCTTTTTTATTTTCCAATTTTTTGATACCTCATTTTAAATTAATTTTTTTTTAAATGGCAGCCCTTTTGAAAAGACATGGAGAATGCAGCTGGCCAACGAACTCGGTCGAGACATTGGTATGTACTATGTACACACCAAGTTGCATCCAAATCGGTTCATAAATACGCCTGTTATCGCGTGACAAAATTCAGGTCGTTCAAAATGCCAGCCACAATAGCAATTCAAAATGCTATAACTCAGCCATTTTTTTAGATATTGACGACAAAAACTGTTCCGGAATCTTTGTATTAAGGTCAAACTTATAAGAAAAAATATTTTTTATTTTCTAATTTTTTGGTACTTGATTTTAAATTTTAAATTTAATTTTTTTAATGGCCGCCATTTTGAAACAATACGGCGGATGAAGCTGGCCAACGAATTCGGTCAAAACATTGGTATGGACTATGAATACACCAAGGTACATCCAAATTGGTTCATAAATACGCCTGTTATCGCGTGACAAAAATCAGGTCGTTTCAAAATGTCAGCCACGCTAGAAATTCAAAGTGCTATAACTCAGCCATTTTTTAAGATATATACAAAACAAAAACTGCTCCGGAATCTTTGTATCAAGGTGAAACACATAAGAAAAAAATAATTTTCAATTTTGAATTTTTTGGTACCACATTTGCAATTTTAAAGTTAAAAAAATTTAAATAGCCGCCATTTTGAAACAAGATGGCGGATGAAGCTGGACAACGAGCTCGGTCGAGATATTGGTATGCACTATGTACACACGAAGTTACATCCAAATCGATCCATAAATAGCACAATTACAGTGTGACAAAGATCAGATATATATGTAGAAATTTAATGCACATTGATTTTGACGAATAAATGTACCTTAGCTGTGGCCTGGAAGTAATTAGTCCAGGCAGATTCTTGAGGGAATCTTAAACTTTAATGTTCTTGAATATATGGATGAGGTATTTACAGATGGGGTATTTACATTTAGATTAAACATGATAATTATAACTGGCCGGCGGCATTCCGCCTTAATCAGGTCCGTGACCCGGTATTCGGTGGAACAGCGACGTTTCAACACGTCTGCTCTCACGAGTAACCAACAGTCATCTCTATCTTTCTCACAATAGTTTTTTGTAAGTTCAGCAGTTTTTTCGTTGACACAGAGGTTGGGGTGGATCGTCCCGAGCCTCATTTAAAGAATGTGCAGAGAATTTGCAGTGCAGAGTTCAAACTCTGTCACCACAATTCGGCCTACCTGACAGAGCTGGGTCCTCCCAGTCACCTATCTTCTTTATATACCTGACTGGTACTGGACTACTTTTTCTAGAACGTATAATATACACACAAAAAATTCACAAACAATATTTAAAACAAAATAATAGTAAAATCAACCACTAAATACTGATGATCCAAAGTTTTCAGTCCTTGACCAATATTTTTAGAGTTAGAAAAATAATAAAGTTTTTCTGCTTGTCACTTGGAAGCAGTTCTTTTCCACAGTTTATTCATAATAGTAATAAAAAAAGATATAAATAACCCACAGTTTATAAAAAAAAATGAAAAACACAAAAATCACTTAAAGCTCAAATATTTCGTCTTAGACAGTAGAAGTCCAAGGCTTCATGTGATCTGCAGTCTTTGAGGTGGTATTTGGACCCTCATGGTGTCCAACTTTACTCACGTTATAGCGATCGTTTCTTTTTACTGCAGTAATCTCATAGGGACCAAGAAACTTAGGCTTTAGTTTGGTACCTGTCCCAAACTGTGTTTTTTGAATGGCCACCAAATCACCGAGTTTATAGGTGTTGGCCTTTTTTCGCCTAATCTGGTCAATGATTAAAATATTTTTTAACTCTTCGAACGTTGATATGTGTAATCCCAATAACCATTCATTCAGAAAATTTGCGATTTCAAATGAGAAATCTTTCCATGACGCTGAATTTTGTTTTCTATGTAAAAAGAATTTTTGCCTGAATTGCTCTGGTGTAAGTTTGAAACGTCTTAAAAGTATTTTCTTTACACAGTCGTAATCACTGGATAGTTCTTCACTTTCACGATCTACTAAACTAACAACATCAAGCGGTAACAGTGCCAACAGATATGTGACCCATTCATCTTTTCCTATCCCAAGACGCTACGCTTGGCGTTCGAAATGGGTTAAGTAAATGCTAATTTCTTCCTCATTATTATATCTATTTAGCAATTTTAGAACATCGGAACCCTTTCCGGCGATTGTAGATATTGAATTATGCAATTGGGTATTTTGTGTCTTTTCCAATTGTAATTTTCAGAACTCAAAATCGCGATTTTCAATTTCTTTTTGTTGCAACAATTTTTCTTTCACTTCCCTTTCGCTTATAATCCCCGCTAGCAATTTTTTTACTAAATCCTCATTATACCCTTCGGATTTTAAATTTAAATCAGTCAGTTGACTTTTATTAGCACCATCTGGAGGACTTAAACCTAACTCGATTACCGCAGTAACCAAATCGATCTTTTTAGACCTTATTAAGTGTGCCATAATTATATCTAGTCAATTAACACATAAATAAAATATCTTAATATAAATCAATAATATATAAGCACCCGATAAATCAAGTATATCTATATATATAATAATATTAACAGTTTTCTAAAATAGACTTACTTTGTACCAGATTTTTCCACAATATATATATATATATATATATATATTCTTCACAATATAACAATACAAAAAAAAAATAATTATTTAACACCTGTTTTATAAAAACTTGCTTCCCTCTAAATATTCTCACATAATATATATTTCTTTCTTTTTACATAAAAAAAAATAACAAGATAAAAAAATTATATCGTTAATACTTTTTTCTTTCAAAGAAGCAAAAAAAAAAACATGTATTTCTTAGGAAGCAAAAAAACCCACCTTCCTATATTTCCTCTTCGCAGACACGTCTAAGCAAGGTACGACGACCCGCTAAATTTCTTTTATTTAAAAAAAAAATGCAGAACAAAAAAAAATCACTCTGCATAAATAACTAAATATGCTTTTTCTTCTGGCGTACACAACAAAAACTCACTGTACTGGGAAACAATAAAAATCGCACTTTCCCATTTCAACACAAGAAAAGAAAAAAGAAGAAAATCTTTCGTCATATAAGACGGGAAAAAACTTTCACCGCTCACTATTTAGGTCAGCGTATATTTTCTTCTCGAATACTAGAAACTACCTATTAAAACTTTATCAGATGCATTTTCACAAATGATTCATCACAGAACACTCCACTTCGATCCTTCCCGCATGAGAAAAATTTCCTTCTTTCCAGCTATAACGGGACATTCGACGAAAGCAACTTTTTTCTTTTCTTTTTCAGAACATCAGAATTTCTTTAGGACATCAGAAAATTTTTCGTACAAGTTCAATCCACACTTTGCATGTAAATAGCCCGGCCGAACCCCCAATCTGTAGAAATTTAATGCACATTGATTTTGGCGAATAAATGTACCTTAGCTGTGGTCGGTGTCTAGAAGTAATTAGTCCAGGCAGATTCTTGAGGGAATCTTAAACTTTAATGTTCTAGAATATATGGATGAGGTATTCACAGATGGGGTATTTACATTTAGATTAAACATGATAATTATAACTGGCCGGTGGCATTCCACCTTAATCAGGTCCGTGACCCGGTATTCGGTCGAACAGCGACATTTCAACACGTCTGCTCTCACGAGCAACCAACAGTCATCTCTATCTTTCTCACAATAGTTTTTTGTAAGTTCAGCAGTTTTTTCGTTGACTCAGAGGTTGGGGTGGATCATCCCGAGCCTCATTTAAAGAATGTGCTGGTCTTTGCAGTGCAGAGTTCAAACTCTGTCACCATATATATATATATATATATATATATATCAACATTTGAACGGAGGGTGGTTTCAGAGTCTGGGGGTCATGATCAGTGAAAATATACCAAACTTTTTTGAAATCGCTTCCCTCCGAACGGCTGCAATAGGTAGCTTTTTGTAATGAAAGCTACCTAAAATCAATACACTAATAAACTAATTCTGCTATGAATGAATATATAAGATGTATGTATGCTAAATGTATGTAACAATGGAAAAACTATATTACTAGAGAACATGAATTCTGCTTTTTCAGAATTTAGTGTCGCCCACGGCATTTCCATTACTTCATTTTTTTCTGACGGACTGATGGCTTCTATTATTATGAAAAAGCCATTATAAATGAAGTGTTAGGTGAGGATGAAACAGCAGCCATAAAAAGTTAGAACATTTTTTTACGGCTGCTCTTTCATCTTCACCTAACACTTCATTTATAATGGCTGTTTCATAATGATAGAAGCCACCAGTCCATCAGAAGAAAATAACTCGGTTAAGCGAGACTCTACTGCAGTACAAAACATATTCCAATTTTAAGACTTAAAGCACACTTTTTATTATATGTAAAATGACGTCATTCTCATCCGCTTAAGAATTCCACATTTACGATCTACTCTTAAACATCTACAGTAAAGCATGCATAGCACATCACTATCGTGAAATAATGCACAATTGCAGCCAAAAGATCCCGTCATTCAAGAAAATCGAAAAAAAAAAAAAAAATCTCGGCTATCTAGTGATTCATAGATACTTACAATTAAATATAGCATATAATAGATCCATTGTTTTACCAGAAATCATTCGTTTATTTATTTATTTTTTTTTAAATAGCACATATTTTAATTACATTTTCTTTCGGTTGTTACGTGAAAATGGCAACAAAAATATATAATTACTATTTTAAAACTATTTTTCCTTTACTTTCTTCAGAAATGAAGTACTTTCGTTGCAATATTAAGCAATGGCTCCAAAAACTACAAAAAAATTAATATTTCAAAAATAAATGGAGATACAGTTTTCAAACAAAATGCATTTAAAAGAACTTTTTTTCCCCAATACGACGGTATAAAAATTGAAAATGTGCGATGCTTAGAAGTTTAAAAAATTGCTAAAGAGTATTTAATCGTAATACTTAGTTTTACGGCTAGCTTCTGTAAGCTAACTTTTTTTTTTTTTTTTTTTTTTTTTTTTTTTTTGACACAAAATAAGCTGGGTGAAAGAAATAGCATACCGTACCGGAGGCTAATAAAGTAATTACTCATCATGCATGTAATTTGAATATGAAAAATAATTACATTACTCTTGATCACGCTAAAATTTAGATAAAATCTCTCAATTACACTTTTTCTTTTTTAATCTTACAAGGAGAGGGCCAACCTTGTTAATCACAGATTTTGATTATTTTAATATATGTTGTAGGGTAGAGACCCCTTAGTGTCAAGTTGAACGGATTTTATCCAACGCTCCTTAGTTCTTGAGAAACCGGGGGGTCTAATAATAGTACACAACTTAAATACTTACTTTGCAATCGCGATCATATGTTGGTCGTAGCTCAGTTGGTATGGTGTTTGCCGGCTGATCCGCGGTCCCGGGTTCGATACCTGAATGCGCTACATTTGTTTTTCTCATTTTTTGTTTTATGAATATGCTTGTAAGTATAATTAATAATCTCATTGTCAATTAAAATTTATAATATTGTATATCAATTATAATTTTAACCTATTTAATTTTTTACTTTTAACTAAATAGTTGTATAAAACATCATAAAACTGTTAATTTTTTAAAAATCACTTTTAAAATGTATTTCACATATTCTTTATCGATGCAATGATATTGAGCAATTGTGTCAATTCGTGATTTTAAAGAAATATCATTTACGCATTGCTTTAACAAAGGAAGTGAATGCGATAATACTATTATTCTGTTTTTAAAGTAACAAGCATAATTATATTAAAAATTAGCATCAGGATTAAATTACAACCGATTTTTTGCATATTAAAGATTTTTAAATTTGTGATACGTATGCTTGCGCTTTCAATTATTTTACGTTTACCTTTAGCTTCTTTCTGCTTTTATTTTTATTCTATTTAAATATTCTTTTATTTTATCATTACTAGATGACACCACAACTGATTTTGTCACGATTTTGGAATTTTTTATAATATATAGATAGTACATACAATAATAGATCCAATTTCTTTTTAAACCTCTTTAAAGGATGAGAAATAATAGTTTAAAGATAAAAAATGATAAATTTAAAGTTTTTTTTAACATTATCATTAATGTATGATATTAAAATTTGTAATTAAAATTATTAAATTATAATTACAAGTATATTTATAAAAGAAAAAATGATAAAAACAAATGTAGCGCGTTCGAGTACCGAACCCGGGCCCGCAGATCAGCCAGCGAACGTCGTACCAACTGAGCTACGACCAACCTATCGTTGCGTTTGCAATGTAAGTATTTAAGTTGTGTACTATTATTAGACCCACCGGTTTCTCAAGAACTAAGGAGCGTTGGATAAAATCCGTTGAGCCTGACACTAAGAAGTCTCTACCCTACAACATATATTAAAATAATCAAAATCTATGATTAACAAGGTTGGCCCTCTCCTTGTTAGTATATATTAAAACTAAAAGCTAACTTTACGTTGTTACATATTAACGATATTTTTTTTTTACTTTTTGCCGAATAAAAGAAAAAGAAATTATCCATTTTCTTGATTCGAGTTTCTGCTAGTAAATTATCTCCAATTAATATTTGACCATTCTAATACGAGGGTTTTTGCCCTCACATAGAAATAATTGAGTGAAATTTATGAAATTTCTACATATAATAAGTTATTTTCTATATAATCAACGTGCAGAATAACACATTTGTTGAAATAGTATTTCAAACAGAGGGGGGGGGGGGGGGTTGTATTCCAGGAGGCTCGATAGTAGACCCAAAGGGTGTCATTCTGCTAACTTTTGACGACCCTCACATGTGACATATTGTTGGAAAGGCCTGTGACCACTTATTCATGCTATGCACCTCCCGAGCCCCTCTCCCAAAATTTGCCCCATAAATGATGTCCGCAAAATTTAGAAAAGTGTCTTACGGAGGGCAAATTTCGGGGGAGGGGCTCGGGAGGTGATAGCATGAATAAGTGGTCACAGGCCTTTCAACAATATGTCGCATGTGGGAGTCGGTAAAAGTTAGAAAAATGACCCCCTTTGGATCTACTATCGCGCCTCCTGGAATACATCCTCCCCTCACTCTTTGAAATACAGGTTGCACAAATGTGTTACTGTGTACACTGACGATATACAAAACAGACTCATAAAATGCAGGAATTTCATAAATTTCACTTAATTATTTCTATATGAGGGCAAAAACTTATTGATACACCCTCGTACTCATATTCTTTGAGACACGCATGAGTGATAACAGAAATTGAGATAATGACATAATCGAGAATGATATTACATTCCGTTAGATGCTTCCTCATGTTTCGTTATGAAACATCCATAACATATTTTTCTCTTCACAAAAGTAGTGTGATTTCGGAAACGTTCTTCTCATACAAAAGTTAAAATAAAGTGAACCACTTTCGTTTTAGAAAAGGGTAATTGTCACGTATAACAAAGATAAAATATTTCTAATGTTCAGATAATTTTGTCAATGTTTAAAATAAATGATTTCTCTATTTTTTTTATTATGTTAATAGATATTTAAAATGCGATGTATTTATTTTTCTTATCCATTCTGGTTCAAATATAAAATCTACCAGCAGAACAGTTTAATTTTATTAACTTCTTTTGTTTTGCAGTCACTTCTATAGTAACAACATGCAGCCAGGTACACTGGAATGCCAAAGACATGAATTTATGTTTGAGATTCACATGATCTCATATAATAAAACAGTGATGTTAATTCTTGATCTTCTGTATGTCAGTTGCAAAAAGAAATCACGAGTTATGATTGCCTAATTAGCTAGTTTCAAGTTTTTTTTCATTTTACTCCAAAACGAGATTGTCGGATCAACTGATTTTCTTTTCAATCTGTTGGGGTGGAATCGCGAGAGAAACTCGATTAAAATCATATATTAAAACCTATAAAATCATTTATATACGGAAAATTTTAGTTACAAAATTAAATTATTTTGTAGTCTGAAAGCCCCTTTTATGCAACGTAATAGAGAACTTTGAATTTAAATTCGATATGGTGAACAGCTACTTTTGAAAGATTATCGTACTTAGAACCAAACCTCTAATTGTTTTATCAGTTATTCGATATCCCATTATGTTTGCACCCGTTGTGATGCATGTTCAGAGACGAGTGCAAACACATTGGAATGTCGATCTTTCGACATCAAAATCCATCTACCAACGGAATAGGCAGAGGAGGGGGAAGACGTAACGTTGGTATTTGAAACTGCCAAACATCCAAATCTAACATCCCCATACATCAGAATGTATTGATATTAAAACTTGGTGAGATGATCTTTCTATTTAAATACTTTTTAAAAATATTTAATAAGTTGTTCCGTAAAAATAAACCATCACTTTTGGATACCTTTAGCCCGATACCCTGTGAATTAAATTTAAAAGCTAACTTCACGCTGTTTTATTTTAACGATATATTTTCTAACTTCTTGTCAAATAAAAAGAATTTCTCCAGTTTCATGATTTGAGTTTCCGCTAGTAAAATTGCTCCATTACAATTTGACCATTCTAATACTTTATATTCTTTTGAGACACGCATGAGTGATAACAGAAATTGAGATAATGACATCATCCAAAAAGACATCATTACACCCCGATACATCCTGCCTCATGTTTCCTAATGAAATATCCATAATACATTTTTCTCTACACAAAAGTAGAGCGATTTCGGAAAAGTTCTTGTCATACAAATTTTAAAATAAATTGAACCCCTTTACTTTGGAAAAAGGAGTAATATGTCACGCATAACAAACATAAAATACTTCTAAAGTTCATGTTATTTTTGACAACGTTTAACAGAAATGATTTCACTATTTTTTTTTTCATGACAATAAACATTCAATATATTTATTAATTGCACTTATTCTAGTGCAAATATAAAATCTACCATTAAAATAGTTTTATTTCATTGTCTTGTTTTCTTTTGTAGTCACTTCTATAGTATCAGCATGTACTCGACTACAGTGGATCGCCAAAAACATGAATTTATGTTTATGAATTTCCCGAGATTTTGGTATGAGAATACAGTGATGTTAATTCTTGCTTTGCTGTGTATGAGTCGTAACAAGAAATAAGTTATAATGATCGCCTTATTAACTTGTTTCGTGTTTTCTCATTTTACTCCACAGCGAAATTACCGGACCAACTGATTTTTTTAAAACTTCTGTTGAGGTGGAATCCCAAGAGGAACTCTATTACAATGATCACATACATAAAAGCATATATAGGTTAATATTTTATAGTTACAAAATTAAATTATTTTGTAGTTTCAAAGCCTCAGTTTTCGAAATGAAAAGTGAATATTGAATACTATTTGAATATGATGTAAAAGAACATTTGAAACATTTTTGTACTTAGACCCATATCTCTATAAAACTAACGTTTATGAATTAACTGTAAGGTATTATAATAAAGGAGTACAGCCTGTATCGTAAAAGTACCGAAATGTCTTGTACAGAATTACGCATACTAATAATATACAAGAATAGTATTACATTAATAAACTAAGCATTAATAAATTAACATACTCAAAATAATATATTAGTAATGTACAACTAATAATGAATTTATAACATAGATGCAAGTATGCACGTTATGTAATAATGGAAAATCTATCTTATGAAATATTCATCATGCAGATAATTTAAATATCAAAACTCATTAAATTTCTTTTAATAATAAAATGTACCAGTTACACAGTTTCTTTTTAAATCTTGATATACATTAAATATAAAAGCTAACTTCACGTGTTTTCATATTGATGATAAATTTCGTTACAACTTGATGAATAAAAATAAAATGGAATTCTCCAGTTTCCTGATTCGACCTTCCGCTAGCAAATTAGCCCCATTACTATTTGACCATTCTGATTCTTATATTCTTCCGAGACACACATGAGTCATACCAAAACTTGACATAATGACATCTTCGAGAAAGATATCATTACATCCCGTTACATGCTTCCTCATGTTTCCTAATGAAACATCCATAACACATTTTTCTCTTCACAAAAGTAGGGTGATTTCGGAAAAGTTCTTGTCATACAAATGTTAAAATAAATTGAACCTCTTTCGTTTGGGAAAAGGGGTAATTATCACGTATAACAAACATGAAATAATTCTAATGTTCTGATTATTTTGACAACGTTTAAAAGGAATGATTTTTCTAACTATTTTTTATCATTTCACTAAACATTCAGTAGTGCGATATATTTATTAATTTTTTCAATTTTTGTGCAAATATAAAATGTACCAGCACAACAGTTTTATTTTAGTGACTTGTTTTGCATTGAAGTCACATCTACGGTACCAGCATGCACCTAGATACAGTGGATCGCCAAAGACATGAATTTATGATTATGAGACTCCCCTGATTTCGTATGAGAATGCAGTGTTATTATTTCTTGCTTTTCTGTGTATGAGTCGCAACAGGGAATTAGCTATAATGATCGCCTAATTAACCAATTTCAAGTTTTTTTCGTTTTACTCCACAGCGAGATTGCGGGTTTAACTGATTTTCTTTAGTTCTGTTGAGGTAGAATCTCAAGAAGAACTCGAATACAGTAATCGCATCTATAAAATCATGTATAAACGTTAAAACTTTCATATTTACAAGATTAAACTATTTTATAGTTTGAAAGCATTAATTTTAGAAATGAAAAGGAATATTGAATTGTATTTGGATATGATAAAAATGAGCATTAGAATCATTTTTGCCCTTAGAACTATACCTATAAAACTAACATTGTATGAATTAGCTGTAAGATAACAATAAGCGAGTACACTCTGTCAGAGTCCATACGGGTACCGTTATTTTCAAGGCTAAATATCAGTATTTTTGTAGAAAAATAAATTTAGTTTAAACGCTCAAAATTTAGCTTTATTTAAGGAGAGATTTTCTATAAGAAAATACTGGTACCGAAGAATTTCTTAGTCTGGAAATTCAAGGACCAATACGAAGCCTGTCTGTTTTGTAAATGTATCGAAATATTTTGTACGGAATTACGCATACTAATAATATACAAATATACCACTACCTTAACAAATTAATAAATTAATACATTAAAAACTAGTAATATTAATATACTAAAAATAATATATTAGTAATATGCTACTAATTATTGATATCTAAGGTGAATGCAATTAATGTATTAAATGTATGTAAGAACAAAAAAAACTTTTTTTTTGAATTATTCATCATACAGGTAATTTAAATATAAAATATTACTAAATTACTTTTAATTACACTGGTTTGCAAATAAAATGGGCCAAATACGCACTTTCTTTTTTATTCTTATCAAATATTAAATCTAAAAGCTCTCTTTATGTAATGTAATATTAGTGATAAATTTTGTCACTTCTTGTGGAATCAAAATAAAAAGAAATTCTCCAGTTTCATGATTTGAGATTCCGCTAGTAAATTATCTCCATTACTATTTGACCATTCTAATACTTATATTCTTTTCTGAGACACGCATGAGTGGTAACAGAAATTGAGATAATGGCATCATCGAGGAAGATATTACATCCCGATACATGCTTCCTCGTGTTTCCTAATGAAACATCCATAACACATTTTTCTCTAAAAAGAAGTAGAGTGGTTTTAGGAACGTTCTTGTCATACAAATGTTAAAATAAAGTGAACCTCTTTCGTTTGACGAAAGGGGTAATTGTCACGTATAACAAACATGAAATACTTCTAATGTTCGGATTATTTTGACAACGTTTAAAAGAGATGATTTCTCTATTTTGTTTTTATCATGTCTCTAAACATTCAATAGTGCGATATATTTATTAATCTTTTCCATTGTTGGCCAAATATAAAATCTACCAGTACAGCAGTTTTATTTTATTGACTTGTTTTGTTTTTTATTCACATCTATAGTATACTAGCAAGCACCTGGATGCAGTGGATCGCCAAGGACATGAATTTATGATTATGGGATTCCCCTGATTTCATATGGGAATACAGTGTTATTATTTCTTGTTTTGCTGTGTATGAGTCGCAACAAGGAATCGGCTATAATGATCGCCTGATTAACCAATTTCAATTTTTTTTCGTTTTACTTCACAGCGAGATTGTGCGATTAACTGATTTTTTTAAACTTCTGTTTAGGTGGAACCGCAGAAGGATCTCGACAGTAATCGCATCTATAAAATCATGTATAAACATAAACGTTAAAAATTTCATATTTACAAGATTAAATTATTTTGTAGTTTGAAATTCTCAATTTTTGAAATGAAAAGCGAATATTGAATTGTATTGGATATGATGAAAATGAGCATTTGAAACATTTTTGTACTTAGAACCATACCTATGAAATTAAAATTTTATGAATTAGCTGTAAGGTAACAATAAGCGAGTACACTCTGTTTTGTAAATGTATCGAAATATCTTGTACGTAATTACGCATATTAATAATATACAAATATACCAATACCCTAACAAATTAACGCTAATAAACTAATACATTAAAAACAAATAATATATTAATATACTAAAAATAATATATTAATATAATATAAGATATAATATATACTACGGATTCTGGATATCTAAGATGGATGCAACTAATGTGTTAAATATATGTAAGATCGAAAAAACTATTTTTTGAATTATTCATCAAGCAGGTAATTTAAATATCACATATTATTAAATTGCTTTTAATTACACTGTTTCGTAAATAAAATGAGCCAAATGCGTAGTTTTTCTTTTATTCTTATTAAATATTAAATCCAAAATCTCACTTTCTGTAATGTTATATTACGGATAAATTTTGTAACTCCTTGCGGAATCAAAATAAAAAGAAATTCTCCAGTTTCATGATTTGAGATTCCGATAGTAAATTAGCTCCATCACTATTTGACCATTCTAATACTTATATTCTTCTGAGACATGCATGAGTGGTAACAGAAATTGAGATAATGGCATCATCGAGGAAGATATTATTACATCCCGATACATGCTTCCTCATGTTCCCTAATGAAACATCCGTAACACATTTTTCTTTAAAAAGAAGTAGAGTGATTTAAGAACAAATGTTAAAATAAATTGAACCGCTTTAGTTTGAGAAAAGGGGTGATTGTCTCGTATAACAAAAATAAAATACTACTAATGTTCAGAGCATTTTGACAACGCTTAACAGAAATGGTTTTTCTAATTTATTTTATCGCATCAATGACATTCAAAAGTACGATACATTCTTTAATCTTATCCAATATGGAGCAAACACAATATCTACAGTTTAGCAGTTTTATTTTATTGTCTTGTTTTTTTTTTTATTATTCACAAGGGAGATTAGTGTACAAATAGAAAAAAAAATTCTAAATAAGCAGCAATCGAAAGAGCAGAGTGAAACGCGTTTTTTCACGCATAAATCATTTGCTCTCGTCTCCCTATTATCTAATATATAAAAATGAAAATTTGTCTGTCTATTTGTCAGTCTGAAATGCTATACAAATCCACAGTTTGGGAGCTAGAATTGTGAAATGTTATGTAAATGTGTATTAAAACACGGCCGAGGCAACTAAAGCAATCCGGAATCGAAATAATTTACAGTTAACTTTTAATTAATAAAAAACCACCAATTTAACAGCAATTTCCTATCAAATTTAAACATTTTTCGTTATAACAGCTGCCAACAATTAAAAATTCACATTCAAATCCTTTTTTTATGTTCAACCCGTAATCGCGAGAGTTCTTTAATCAATGTGAGATATACATATTACGTACGCCGCGCTGCAGTACTAAAAATCTTTAGCTTATATCACGATAATGCTTTTACCTCACATGTAAATAATTAGAGATATACATATTACGTACGCCACACTGCAATACTAAAAAGCTCCAGCGGGTATTACGATAAGTCTTTTACCTCACATCCAAATAATTAGAGATTATTTAATTGCGCTTAATTATTACATTAAAAAATAAAGACAAACATTTATCAGAAACATCAACAAAACTTTTTATTCTATTTATTCCTTTATTCCAAAGATATTGTTTTGTCGTCTGCTGCCATAGTAACGTGATAAATTAAATTTCATTAAAAAAAATGCACAGTGGTACAAAAATACTTTACTAAATCGAATAGTTATTTTTAATTTTGGTTTTAGAATTAAATTCATAAACTCCCATGCGTAGAACGGGTTAAACATCTAGTCGAAATATAAAGCTTTAAAGTTTGCTCAACCAGTGGTCAAGTCAGTGCCGATGGTCGATTGCTCTCACCAATGCTCGTCATACTTATAGAATCTAAAGGTGAATCAGGACAGCGTGTAAAGTAAAATTGCCAATTCTTACGTTGGAGTAAATGGTAACTTTGCTTATATTTGTTTCGTATAGGAAAGGTGATGAACGCGTTAATAAAGACATGGCTGCAAGATGTTTATTTCCCCTCTACTGTTAACGAGTCCCATCTTGTAGTGAGTGCTCTAACCCAATACTGCGTCGACATGAACGTCAGTGAATCGGTTCCTGAATCTTCATCATTTGATCCAAAAAAAAATCTAGCAAATGCTATTTTCAAAGTTCAACCGTTGGATGTTGGATTTCTTCCGATCCTGGAAGTTTTTCTGACCTATCTCCGACAGGCCAGTGATGGAAAGATGAGTCGATATTTTTCAACATGACATTATCATCAAACTCCAGTCACTTGTCTATTTCAAGTTTAGTGCTACAACATGATTCGCTATGCTTGGAACAAGATTGGTTTAGTGCAAACTAGGCAACTTTCGTTTGAAACGTCGTTGCAATTTGGTTTATCGTAGGAAGTTTACCATTGTTAACACTGCACTAGATTTAAGTTCATGAAATAGTGTTGGTGCCAGCACTTTCCATGCTTCACTCATTTTTTTGTTCGGTGCCATATTTGTCCGTACCATTTAGTTCGCAAGCTTCTTTTATTTTTTTATTACTATATCTAATTATGTTTTGTATTTTATGATTACTGAATGTTCTCAATCAGAACAACGATCTTTCTCGATTTTTATCGACTAAATGAAATAAATAAATTAGCAAAAATTAAGACTTTATATCTCAATATCGTGCAGACAAGGTCAAATTTTTTAAGCGTCAAAACAGACATTTGAGTAATGCTCTTTCGATTGCTGCTTACTCACATATTTTTCATTTGTACACTAAGGCGTGGTTTCCTGGTCAGTTTTATCCTGACAGCATGCACTGACTACAGTGATGAATTCAAGTTTTATGAGATTCTAGTGATTTGATTTATGAGAATCTAGGGATGTTAATTCGTGTTTTGTTTTGTTCGATTCGCAAAAGAGAATCAGTTAAAATAATGGCTTAAATAACTAGTTTCAAATTTTCTCGGTTTACTCCAGAGCGAGAATTCAGCAGCAGCTATTTTTAATTTTTTGGGGTTGATCGGAAAGTCGTGCCGTGTTGGGAAAATCAATTCGCACCGGAAAATTCTGCCCGGTAATTATTACACATTAGATATCGGAATTCATGTTTAATAATTAACTTATAGAATTTTAGGGTACGAATTGATTTTCCCAATATGGCACGACTTTCCGATCAACACAATAATATTTGCTGGGGTGGAATCCCAAAAGAAATTCGATTACAGTAATCGACAAATTAAAATAATAATAATAATAATTTTAAAGCTAAAAATGCGCAGTTAAAGATAACAATGCAGCAAGCGCAGGAGGTCCATTGATTAACTTTTTTTTTATTTTTTACTATATTGCGCAACCTAATATGGGAACTTGTTATAATTACTGAAAACTTAAAGAATTTCGCCAGTTTAGAATACACGGTGTAAATGAATTTAATTATCTCCCTTAAACTTTTGTACTCTATGTCAGCAGATATGTAAGTTTATTCATTCATTTATTTATTTATTTATTTCAATAGCTGTTTCCCCCTTAATGCATACTACGTCATTCAGATACAGACTCGGAACTAACATAATATTGTTTCCTTATGTCGGAAAAAAAAAATTATATAAAATAAGTTCCTAAAGCGTTCTACTTATAATAACTTGTAGATTTCACCCACAACAGCTTAAATCAACAAACCTTCTTCCTTAAAAACTTAATAAACTTGTTTATTTATATATTTATATAGATAATAGTATTTCATTACTCTCTAAGAGTTCTATTTTTACCGGCATGTTCGGTTCATTACAAATTTTACATCTAGATGAAAAAATAAATCGGAAAGAAAAATATAGGGTTGCCACATGCAACCGAATGCCAGATTAGGCTAATATCGCGTATGGGGGCATTCTCAACACCCCTTAAGTGTTAATTTCGGAAAACACATATATCTAATTTCTTTTAGTTTATACGCATTTACATGAATTAAAGGAAGAAAGAAAAATAAAATAAAGTTTGAATAAATGTATTTTGAATTATTACCTTACATAGCCAGCACTGCAATTCAATTAAATAAATTTTGAATAAGCATAGCACAAAAGATTTTTTGCTACTAAAAAAAAAAAAAAAAAAAAAAAAAAAAAAAAAAAAAAAATCTACGTTCTTTGTTTTACTCTTTGATAGCAATAGAGTGCCTACAAAATATTATATAAATCTAAATATTTCTGTATTTCTGATCAAACTTGCATTCGAAACGAATAGATATATAGTAGATATTCCATTATAATTCAAATCTTACTTATTGAAAATTCATTACTTTTCGGTGATATAGTTATGAAAACATTTTAAGATTCATGTCCAATACCATCATATTACTTTCTTTCTTTCTGAAAATGTAAGAATAAAACATATCGCTCACCCTCAAAAAAAGTGGCACATCTCGCAAAAATTTGTTTTTCATTTTATTCCACTATTTGGTTTGTCATAGGTGCGTCTTGCTTCCTAAAAAGTTTCATAAGTGGTAGTTATACATAAAATCCCTTTATTACGTTATATCTCCAATCGTGACAACATAAGTGGGTGCATTGTATGGAAAGGTAAAATTACACATTCCTCCAAACCTCATCTACATCTTCATTCTTAAGGGTATCGTGCTTTAATGCACTTTTTTACTCCTGCATGCAGATTTAACTGCTATAATTTCATATTACAGTAAAATCAAGGTAATTTTCTTTTGCCTCTCATCTGAAGTTTACTTTCGCCGAGATGTGTCAATTTTCTTGCAAAAGAGCGATATGATGAAAGACAAAATCCGTTGCAGCAAACTATTTTTGAGTAGTAAACCAGGGTGGTAATTCATTTATTCAGTCATATACAGAGGATCTTGCTCCATTCCGAGCATAACTGTTGTTCATGACCGAAAATAAAGACATTTTAAAGATTTTTTTGACAAACATATGTTGCTTTTTGTAAAATTCAATCGCACCATAAAATGTGATCCAGTGTACAGCATTTTGTTGAGCAAAGTTGTATACCTTGCTAATTACATTCGGAAATATGTAGTATCTATTTCAGCGCCATTCAGATGTGGAGAGTGTCCATCTGCACTACTTCAAGTGATATCGTTGCATTTCACAGAGAGAAAGGTAAGTTAGTTCAAAATGTCTTTAAGTTATTTTTATTATTATTAACCTCTTCGCTACAATTGGGTTTATCTTACTGCTTGCTTCGATCCCAGATTTTCTCCGAGTTATTGATCATGTATAAGGTGCCATGTATAAGGCCCAAATAAAGCCACCGTGATTGTGTGTTGTAATTGGACACGAAAAAAACCACTAAGCACGAAACAAGTAAATTAAGAAAGTATATATACAAATACAGAAACAGAAACAGAAATCACCCACTCGTGGGCAGCCAACCTTGCGGTATAGGAGCTAAATGTCCACGAGGGGGAAAACCCATATCCATCTTCCCCCCCCCCCCCATCGCCAGACACCAGACGGGCCCAGAGGCCTCAGCAGGTAGGAAGACACCCCCTCCCCATTGAAATTTCAATTAAAATTGTACAATCATATCATAAGAGCTATCCAATGTTGCTTAAGCTGGGCGAGCCCAAATAAAACAATATTTTGGATTTTTAAGATATTACAGATATTACAGATCATCAATCAGTTATTAAAATAGGAATACTTGAAATTAGCCAATTTAAAATTTTAATGAAAAATTAAAATAGTATTGTTAATGTCAATTAAATTTAATTAAATTAGCTAAAAGATTTCTTAAAAATTTATACTAATCCATATTAGGGTCTAATAGGACTTAATAAAACAAAGTTAGTTGAGACAAAATTGATTGAAATCTGAAACATAAGTAAATCTGAGCGAAACTTTGAATGATATTTAAATGAAATAATAGTCTTGTTAAACTTAATTATGATTCTGAGTGATGACCTGTTAAGCAAGTTTGAGATATTAATTATAATTAATTTTAAAGTTCTAGATAGCTTAATATGTTGAATAGTCTATGTATTTCACAGTTCAGTAAAGTATATGTCACATTTTTGAGTCATTATATTTTGCAGTTCAAAGTCATTATATTTCATAGTTCATAGTATGAATTTTACAGTTCTAAACACTGTAGATTTTAGTTTGAAGATAAAATTCACAGTTTGCAGATTTAATCCAAAGTTCAGGAATATAAACTTTTACAAATCAAAGTGTTATTTAATTAGGCGATGTTTAATACTTTTATGAATGATCTTGATAGTTAATGGGTGACACTGTTTATAGAATCTTTTTTATAAAGGAGTAGTGTTTTATTAAGAATATTGTAATTTTCATTTAGCTCTGAAAAGTTTGCTGGATCCAGTAGAATCTTCTGGAAGTTTTTCCTTAAGGTTTTGTTTTTATTAAATTTGAAATGATTAGGTAGGAGAGAGCAGTTCCCAAAAATATAATGTTGTACTGTTCCTCGGCCTTTAGTGCAGGAGCATATGTCCGAATTTAATTTGCCTATTTTGTAGAGAAATGCAGGGAAACTGCCTTGGCCACTAGTATAATAAACTGATGATCTTGAAGTACAAATAAATTCTTTGTTAACTTGGTTAAGAATTTTATATGTATCCTTTTACTGGATGTTCCCAGATATCCTGCCAGTCTTGGATAATTTTTCCCGTATATAATTTTTAATTACTGAATCCGGGAATGGTATATGTTGAATTTCATCATAGTGGTCGTGTTCAATTGCATTTTTTGCCAAGGCGTCTGCGCTCTCATTCCTAACTGTTCCTATGTGAGACTTTGTCCATGCTATATTTATATATTTCTGAGGGATTTTTTGTAGTTCTGTATAAATCTGTCTCATTATTTTGTTTCTTGGGAAAATAATTTTGAGGGCATCTAGTGAGGATCTGCTGTCTGTTAGGATTAAAACTGATGTAAATCTAGAGGTCGAAAACCATTCTATTGAATTTAGTATTGCTTTAAGTTCTGCCTGATAGATTGAATTGAGAGGGTTTAAGGGCGCAGCACTGTCATGGATAAAAGTATCTTCTTACATGACTGTAAAGGCGCATAAAGTTCCCTGTTTCATTAAAGAGCCATCGGTATATATCTTTAATTTATTGCTGCGAATTTCTGTTTCCGTTATTTCTTCTAGTATATTCAGGTTATTAATTTTGTAATAGTCTGGAAAATCGAACGTACTTTCCTTCAGCTTTAAATTATCTTTATTTATTTTTGTTGATTGAATTATTAAATTTCTTTTTCCCATTTTTGTCTAATATGCCATGAATTCGTTCTGGATTTTTGTGATGATTGGTGGTACTCCTGTTAAAACATTTAGTGTTTCGTGTGAGATGCTTCTGTAAGTTTTGATAACACTCATTAAACGCATTCTTTGTATTGTTTTCAGAGATCTGATTCCACGACTGTTTAAATTAGGGAACCATATTTCATGTGCATACAAGATTTGTCTTTCAACAACCGCTGTGTACCACATCTTTTTTATTTTTCGATTTATTCCTTTTTGGTAATTTCCCAGGAATTTGAAACTAGTAACAAACTGAGATATTCTTGCTTTTAAATTTTCCAGATGAATTTGAAATTTTAATTTTTCATCAAAGATTATTCCTAAGTATGGTAATAATTTCTCTAGTTTGATTGTTTTATTTTTTAATTTAAAAATTGGATGTCTGTTATTTAAGAGGTTTCTTCCAAAGAGTATTGCTTTTGTTTTCTCTTGTGAAATGTTCAGATTTAATCTGTTACATATTTCTTCAAAACTACGGATTTTCTCATTAGCATCCTTTTCTAAGTCGGTTCTTGAATTTCTTTTTATTAATACCACAAAGTCATCTGCATAAACCACTAGTTCTGGGAACTTTTTAAGTAGTTCCTTAATGATGAAGTCTGCTACTATTAACCATAATAACGGGCCTAAACATGAACCCTGCGGGCATCCCTTGAAACTACGAAGCCATTGAATGAAACTAAAGTTGTTTGCTTCGATGAATCTATCACTTATATAGTTAATAAGTAAATTTTTTAGGTATCTAGGTAGTTCTGAGTCTTCGATTAGTCCCGAGATCATATTCCAGTCTATTGAATCAAATGCTCCTTGTATGTCAAAAGATATTAATCCTACATATTTATTGTTCTGGAGAAGTTCCATTATTATGTCTTTTACAGATTGCAGTGCCGTTAGTGTGCTTCTCGTCTCTCTGAAGCCATGTTGTTGGTTTGCTAAGAGATTTCTATTTTCTAAATATGTTTGTGTACGCATTTTTATTATTCTCTCTAACACCTTACCCATCATTGGGAGTAAGGTTATTGGTCTGTAGGAATTTGGATTTCTTGGGTCTTTATTTTTCTTCCAGAAAAAATATCACTACTCCTTTCTTCCACGTCATTGGAAAATTGCCTATTTGAAGACATTTATTATAAAGGAGTAGCATCAATTTTGGATATCTTTTAATTAGATTCTTTATGATTTTAATGTGGATTCTATAATATCCTGGAGCTTTTTTAGGATTTTGCTGACTGATGACATATTTAAGTTTCCTCATGTTGATTTTAATTTTGTCAAATTCTTCATTAGGAATTAGGTCCCGATTAATTCTCGAGTGTATTTGCTCTGTATCTGGGTTTCCAAAATGATGACAGATTAGATTTTGTTGAATGTCAATAAATGAGTCCTTAATTGCTGAAGTTTCTAGTATGGTATGTATTAAATCCGTATTTTTTAGATATTTATCTTTCATTATTTTAAAGGCAGTGCCATATACACTGGAAAATCCAACTTAGTCCACAAATTCTCTTTGCAAATGGCAGTATTGGTTTTCTAGCATTTCTTGGTAATTTGTAGCCTTCATACGGCCTGAGAGAAAAGCCAGGTTATGTTTACCTTCATAGCCGAAGCCTCCCCACACCATTAATCAGCATCCAGCTTGCTGTCTTTTGGAGAAAATTGCCTGTTTATTCCTGATGTCATACGAATAGAAAGAAAGGCCGTCTGGTCCATACAAATTAATTTTTTTTTCTCTTCTGAGATTATAACAAGATGTCATTGGTCCTTCCAGGTTCAATGATATTTGGCCTAATCGACTCTCCTTTGCATGTGAATAGCTTTCAACATGGGCGGCTGTTTCCTTTTCTTGTGTCACAAGATGCCGATACGTTTTTCAGTTTGTTTCAGGGTTGATTTTGTCACAGGGATGTTATCCTCTTTTGCCAACTGTTTTAGGACCACCTCATGAAAAATGACGCAAAACTTCTCTTTCCTGCCTGGAAGTCATTTTTCTGCATGCGTACCTGCTTTTTTTATACCCGTACGTATTGCCCTTATTAAAAAAAAATGTTTGTTACGGTTTTAGATCCTCTGATTTGCTTAGATATTGGTCTATGTGAAAGTCCTTTTTCCTTAAAAGCTGTTATTTGTCCTTTCTCGAACTTTGATAAGTGGGTTTTCTTTCCCATTGCAATACTGCAGGAAAAATGGAAAATACAGCCTTCTAAAGTCTGCACAAAGTTCGACTGGCTCAGAAAAAGTATTTGACAACTTCCTGACATCATAAACATATTGAACTGCAGCAGCTCGAATGTCGGTAGTTATCAATAAATACTAATATTGGCAGTGGCTTTATTTCGGCGGGACACTTTTTCCCCTCATTTTTTACACATTCATCTTTTTCACCTGCCCAGGTGGGGCAGGGAATGAGTATGTATTTTCTTAATATATTTGTTTCGTTCTTATTTGTTTGTTTCGTGTCCAGTTACGGCACAGAATTAGGGTGGCTTTATTTCGTTGGGACACACCTTACACTAGAGTAGTGGTTCCTAATATGGAGTATCTGGAAGACTTCTTAGGGTTTTCCGAAGAATTACAGTAATAATGGCGGAAAATTAAAAAAAAACAGTTTAAAATGAAACCACAAAACAAAGTTGTAGCATTTTTGTTTACAATGAGGAAAAATCGGCTACTCGCAAAATTAAGGCAAAGGCGCAAATGGAGAAAATGGCGATATTTTGGTGCCACTAACCTCGTCCACTATATTAATATTCAAGCTATTTTCCATGTGCCCCATCGTTATTTTCTTTTCTTTCTAGTAATTTTAGAAATATTCGAACTGTCTGTGACCTTATGGAGGCGAATATTTCGATTAAAGCTCGTTTAAAAGTAGTTCACATATTGAGGGACAGTTGTCTTATTTTAACGACAGTGGCTACCACAAGAAATAATTTTTGTGACCACTGTGTTTAACTTAATCTACGTTGTTTCCAAATCTACATTGTTTCCACTCGAATGAGTGCCTTTATAAATAAAAGAGTGGTGGCATGTGCGCATGGTGCATCCTCAAATTAGAAGTGTTTTTCACAAACTTTTGTAAGCCACATTCTAGAACTTCACTGGGAATATTTGCCTTGATAAGTTCTATTAAATGCGAGACACAAGTTAACAAACATCAGCATGGCAATAATTTCACGGTTGCCAAATGTTTTTCAAACTCCTCTGGATAAATGAAGTTTTAAAACTGATATGTTGTCACTATCTTATACAAAAACGTAATCTACGTGTTCAGAAATTATAATTTCTTTCAAACGCCTATCAAAGAACTAAATTTAATTATTCGTATGTTGACATTTTCTTTTTTATAAAGGCACTCTAGGTGTTCATCGCTCATGATTTCGTCCAAATTCTTCTCGAACAATCGAGTTTCTTGCTCGAATATCGCCACTATATTACATATAAGGGCATTCTAAAGAGCATTAATCCCTCATGATTTTGTCCAAACATTTTCTCGAACAGTAGAAATGTATTGTTTGTATGCCGCCACATTCTTATTTATAAAGGCACCCTGGTTACTTATCGCAGCAGATTTTGTACAAGATCATTTAATCAATCGAGTTTTTCTTCTCACTTGTTAAGATAATCTACTGCCACGTTCACACGTCTGAAACACAGTAGCAATCATATATTAAAATATTTGATGTGTTCTTGAAAAAGACAATCTCTACACGATACGATGAAACATTTTAGTTTTAAACCTTCCCTTGTATACTAGAACTGAGTGTAAAAATTATATTCAATCGTTGCTGAGAAAATTAATCACATACAGACATACATAGGCAAAAAAATGGAAGATTCTTTTTTTTATGTCGCTTAGAAAGTAGAATCTGCTAAATATTCTCTAAATAAGTCATTTTTTCATTTATATTTATGATCAAATTTACACTATTTCCATTGTACTCCGAAATATACATTTTGCAGGGTCATTCTTTCCTGTTTTATTCAAAATGATTTCGAGTATGATACTAAAAAAACTGCTATCTACTTTCGTAGTGCTATTCTAAGCACGAAACATTTGATGTAAATCGATGAACTTTATTGTCTAAAGATATCTTTCTAACGTTTTCCAGATATTACATGCATATCTAGTCACAAACGGAATATTCTTTCATATATTTTCAAATATTTTATGTGTATATTAAGGGATAATTTTTCGTCAATGAATCTTACAAGGAATATCTGGTAATCTGATTGGAAAAAAATTAAAAGGACACTTAGCCTCTTCAGTTTCTATGTTTGAATATTAGCACAGATAATAATTGTTTTACATTTATTAATTGACGCATTGAGCACAAAAAACAATATATTTCTGTAAATGATATTTTAGGGGCTAATAATTTTGGTTAGCAAGTAGACCTCATATCACTACCCTCTGAAATATAATTTTATTTATTATATAGCAAATCTGCTTCGTGTTGCTCTGGCCACCGGAGAAATACACTGCTCAAAAAAATTAGGGGAGCAAGCAAAAAAGTGAAGAGAACAGTACAAGACAGCCATGTATGGGCATAAAATGGATAGTAAACGTATATCAATGGGCAATACAAAAAAAAAGAAGCAAAAAAATTGTATGGGAGCTTTTATTCTTTGAAAAGGTGAAAAGAACACGAAAAGATTGTATATGGCAACGATTTGGTTTCATGTAAATGATAAAAAAAAGTATTGTTTAGAAATAATGGAAGTTTTTTAATATGGCGTGTGGTCTCCTCGAACAGCTAAGACTGCTGCACAAATGTTTTCCATGGATGCGATCAGGTTATCGATAAGACTTTGGGAAATACTGTTCCACTGCTCAATAATTGCAATCTCCAAGTCCCGGATAGTAAAAGGAAGCCTCGGTCTCGCAGCAATGCGACGTCTGAGTATGTCCCAAACATACTCGATCGGATTTGGGTCAGGAGAGCATGCTGGTCAGTCCATACGCTGTATTGTTTTAGCTTCAAGCATGTTTTCCGCAAGACGAACTGCATGAAGTCTGGCATTATCATCCATGGAAAAAAAGAATTCACTAATTACTGCAACATAAAATACGACTTGAGGTCTCAGTATCTCGTCTGTATTACTTCAGGCCGTCAAAGTGCCATTCCGAATGATATGCAGGCCCGCACGCCCACCTATGTTAATTCCACCCAATAGCATCAACTCCCCTCGTCTGTAATATGATCTTTCACGAACGAATGTGAGATTATTTTGAGAGCCTCTTTCTCTCCATGCCAAAACACACCAGATGTCACATCCAGACTGTACTGGGACTTGTCTGTAAACAGAATTTGACTCCAACAACGTTGCCTCCAAACTAGATGTTCAGTTCCCCCACATTCTTTGGGCCGCACAGTGGCTTGAGGAAATACAGACCATTAGCTTGCGTGCATAGAGACTACCCTGATGAAGCCTATTTCGGACTGTTTGGCCGGACACCTTTCGTCCAGTGCACAAGAACAACTGTGTTTGCAGCTGAGTAGCATTGTCCGTTCCGTCTCGACGAGCTGTTAACAGGATATATCTGTCATCAGTTTCTGTGTTAGCACATTTTCGACCTTTCACTTGTTGATGACTGCCATTCCATGTGTCTTGGAGTCGATTCCACAGCCTTTCATGGACACTTCTTACGGCTCCAACAGCATCCACTACACTTCGTTGTGTTTCCCCAAATCCAACTGTCCCGATAACACGCCACGTCACGGATTGCGGTAAATCATGTTGTTGTGACATTTTTAAGCCACATTTTCACAAAACACAAGCTGAGCAATTGAATTTTACAACCTAGGCAGTGAAACAGACATTTCTGCAAAATCCCGATTTCTGCACTTATCTCCTTTTTCTAATTTTTGACGTCTTTAACTTTAATTTACATGTGAAGTTTTCTTTATCTGTTTTCTACAGCACTTTAAATATGGATGTTTTATTTTACGTTATTTATCGGTGTAAATATTTGCGTAATTTCGTTAAAACCATGTGTCCCCCTTATTGTTTTGAGCAGTTTACCTTCTATCCACTTGTATTCTTTTTTTTCTTTGTATTTCCATCCGGACAATCAGAATGGCTATTTTAACCGTCAGAAAAATCGGAAAATTTGAAAAACACCTTCAAATACATCTTATTTTGAAATAATAAATATTTATATTTTTTAACGAAAGGTATATTTGAGAACAGAAAAGTAACTTCCATACGTGTTTCATTTATTTATTTTTGTATTTTTATCAGGACCACAAGGATGGCAGATTAAAATGCAGAAAAAACGGAAAATGTCTGCAACCGCGATTGGACTTCCTAATTAATTATTTTTTTAGCTCTATCCATTGTCCGGTAATTCTGATATGAAAAGGAATAAAAGACGGAAAATGGGAAAACTAATTTCGATTTTTTGATTACACATAACATTTTAAATAAAACGTACCATCAATACCAGAAAAATATATGAACACGCACGTATATTATTTTCTATCATTTTTTAATATCTCTAGTGGCTCTAGTAATTACAATTTCAAATACAGAAAAAAGTGGTGCATTTACTTCCTCTGCCTTTGTAGAACCATATTTCTCTGCGACAAAGTAGAAGGGATCATAACGTTGGGGACACCAGGTAAATTGAAGCTCTTTCATTAGCGTTCGATATGGTTTTTTAATTAATATCTCAGCTAATTGTAAAAAATGATAAATCTGAGTGTCAAGTGCATCAGGAACTGTATTTGTTTGACCGAAACAAAGTTACGTATCACTTTGTGCGACAGATTCACTGTCTATCGTGCACGCACACACATCGTCGCTACCATGTCAAACTATCCAATGTGAAAAAATGCAATTTTCATATTTTGTGCCATTTTGTTGTTTTGTGCATGATACGTTCTAAGCAAAATCATCACGTCTCCAGCTTGCTTAGAAACTTAGATAATGACTGTTTCAAAGTATCCAATATGCACGTTTTTCTAAAATTTACAATATCAAACTGTCCAATATGGCATATTCGATCTTTTGCTGCAAATGTTTGAATATTTTTCTTCTTCTAAGCATCTGTACCATGTCAAACTATCCAATATGAAAATAGGCATTTCATCAGGAACACAAAAACTGTTTTATTTATGGATTTAAATTTAACGCAATTGACATATGTTTTTGACGTTTACTACAGCATATGTTTTTTATTGAAAATGGAATGTGAGAATTTTTAGTTCATTTACAGGAACACTCAAAGTAATCCCGTTCTATTACACTCGACAGGGAAAAAAACGGTGTCTTTTAATGGTGTTACAATATTTAAAACATAATGAAATTAATATTGATTTATCAAGTGTATTAAAACATGTTTTATGCAGAATATGGCGTGCAAGTCATTTATTGTTATTTACAGGTTCATACAAAAGAATTTTGTTGTGTAATGGTTTATAGTAAAAAAAAAATTTTTTTGAAACATATTTAATAATGTTGAAATATTCCAAACAAAGTGAAATTGACATCCATAATAGATTTGTATTAGAAGTTGCTTACTGTAGAATATGACATGCATGACAGTTACCGTTAATTTACAGGGACACAAACAAAAAAATTGGTTACACTGCTGTCTATTAGCAATAGTTGTTCGAAGTGCATTTTCAATTATAGTATGAGTTTTAACTATTTGAATATTATATGGTGCGAATAAATTTTTATAGATCATATACAGGGCTACACAAAAGAATTTGTAAGTATTATTTTGCAAGGGCGTGAATTTCTTAAACGATGTGTTTAATTGAGTTATGCAATTTCGGTCTTTTATTTTGTTTTATTGTACTAAAATATGTTAGTAGAAATTCGTAATATGCAGGGCTACGCAAAGAACTGAAAACATTGCCGGCTATGAGTGGTAATTTCTGGAAGTGTGTTTATAACATTTTTTTGCCTGAATTAAATTTTACCATATTATGTAACATGTTTAAAAATCTGTAGATAATATACAGGGAAGTTCAAGTGTATTTTCGTTTATTGGCGGAAATTGCTAAAGTTTGAAAGTGTAAATTGCGTTACGCGTTTTCTAATTAAACTAAATTGTCGCATACTATCTAGATTATGTACAAACATATAGATCCTTTACAGGGCTTCACAAACTATTTCGAGTACTTTTTCTGTCTATGAGCGGTAATCGTGTTTTAGTGATTTCTTTTGTTCAGCCTTGTATATGAGGTATAGAATTTTTATACAACATGCAAAAAAATATTTAAATTTAAAAGCGCATACCGAAATTCAAAAACGCGCTTCCAGCGATTATTGCTCAAAGAGAGTACTGTAACCCATACTTTTGTTTGTCCATGTAAGTGAACAACAAATGCTATGAATGCATTCCCTATTCAGTCTTAATCTTCTTGTAAATGAAATTCAGTGATTTATATCAGTTTTAATACAATTGAAATTGCGTAATGTCATTAAAATACTCTCCAAACGATTTTTCCCCATATACTATAAAGCAATGGAACTTGTTTGAGTACCCCTGTAAATGAACTATTTACTCACTTCATATGCAAAACAGAACATGCCATTGTAAGCATCTTTAACATTTTTCAGTTGCATGAAAATCCGAGTATATTTACGTGAGTTAGAGCGTGGACAGACAAACCGAATTCCATAACACTTTTCAACCTTGTTGGAAAAGTGTTAAAAAGTATAATAGGTTGAAATTTCACATTCAGTAATTTCTGCCATTAGACGAGCATAACTGAACTCTTTTGTACAGCCCTGTATATTAACTACATATTTTTATACATGCCACATAATAAGCTAAGAATTTAATGCAAGCTAAAAGACGCTTAAAACTACTAAAAATGATACTTCCAGAAATTATCATAGCGTTATTATCCCCCATTATTGTGGCCTTGTATATCATTTTACTTATATTCCTCAAACATCTCATATTCGAACTATAGTTCAGCTTTGAAATGCATAACATAATTAAAAACTATGTTTAACCAGTTCAGAATCATAATTAGTAATGCTAACGAATTATTTTAGTTTGTCCTGTATATAATCAATAGAATTTATACTTTCCACGTAGTATGCACATAGTTTTAAAACGCAAACAATCATATAAAACGCGTTTCCAGCAATTATCGATAATAGACTGCATTTTAACCGAAATCTTTTGTGTGCCCCTGTAAATAAACGATAACTGTTGTACACGCCATATTCTAACGTGGGCATGTTGCTGTGAACTTCAAAAATGTATATAAATTTCATTATGTTTGAAATAGTGTAACATAATTAAACTAAATTTTAAACGTTTCTTTCGCCTTTAAGCATAATGTAACCGGATTCTTTTGAGTGTCCCTGTAAAGGACCTATAAATGTTACACGCTCTGTTTAATATAAATGTATCCGCACCGGGCATACCATAGTAAACGCCACAAACATACTAAGTTGTATGGCAATTCCTTGTATATTTACGAGAGTTAGAGCACGGTGAGATGACAGAAAAGTAAACCAAAAGTCATAAAAACTGTTTAATGATCAAGACAGTCTTTTGAAAAAGAGGGATTACAACTTTATCATTCCATACGGTCGGTAGAACATTTGCAATTATTGTATTAAAAGAGCCTACTATGAATTTCTTCCAAATTTTCTTCAAAGTCATTTGTTCCACATTTTTTTAATGGGGTAGTAAATAAATCAAAGATTTCTATTCAAAGATAGTGGTAGAAAGATGCCGACGACATTCTTAGAATAAATAGCGCAAAGATTACTATTTACAATTACGGGTATGAAATGCCCGTTGTGGCGCACCCCATTGAGATATTTTTGTTTTCCTATGTTTTATAAAATTAACTGAATGTTTAAAAATATTCTTTTTTATTTATTAATTTACTGTACATTCGTTACAAAATTACTAAAGAATCTTAAGAGTTTTATATTGAGTATGTAAATAGCAAAATTTTTACAAATTAAACTATTGAATATGACACATTTGCTACTATGAAACGGCGAATGTGGGAAAACAACATTAAAGAAGATAGGTATTCGACAGAACAGTTTTTCAGGGAAATGGGGTGTGGATTTAAAAGCAATATCAGTTGAAAGAAAACTTAGAACTGAGAAAAATAATATTAAAATAAGATGAAATGTTGGTTTCATCAACATCACAAATAAAAAAGGCTTCACTTACATTCTCATTTCTTTATTCGTGACAAAACAGGTTTATGTAAAAAATTAAACGTAAACATTAAAGTTTTGATTTCCTGAGAAGAAAATCTTGCAGGAGAGAGACAAATCATAATATTTTTATAGAAACAGTCATTCAAAACATAAAATCTTTCTAAAAACTAACAGAATAATATTGATAACTAATCTAAATCAAAATTTGGTTTCATCCATATCATTAAATAAAAGAGTATCAACTTACTTTTAATTTACTTTTAAAAAAACTCCGTATTTACTCTATTTACTATACTATATTCACTATTTTTATTGAATTTACTTTTAAAAACTGTTATGTGTAGAAAACTATAATTTTACTTAATATTTAAAGTGTTAGTTCAATAATAATGAAATATTAAAAGAGGACCAGCTATCACATCTTTCATAAAAACAATCATCCAAAACAAGACGATTTTTTAAATACTAACTGGATGATCTTGAAAACTATCTAAATCAAATATTTTTGGAAAGCTGGAATAATTGATAAGCAGCGGGATATCAAGCAGTTTTTATTACTTGTAGGCAAATTATATGAAATTTTGAAGCTTATATTATGTTACTTAATTTTGTGATGAATATAGAATGATTTCTTTTATATGACGTCGTACGAGAAAGTTAGTTTCTGATTTACATCCATTGGCCTTTATCTTATAGGGACACGGAAACTGTTTGTTTTTCATGACACTTTCAAACTCTGTGCCAGATCTCGTCGCAAAAATCGTTGTTGCATTGGATAAGTCAGTACAACAACAGTTGGCTTGTAGGCTTCTAGGAGGTGTGCCAAACTTTCATTCGTAGGTGCGAATTGTGCAATGACATCTTTCTCTGATCCTGTACCGGATTGTTCAACTTATAATTTCGTTATATGTTTTTGTTTTACTGCTGAAATTTTAATATAGATAGTTTAATTTACGCTTTTCTGACGTTCTGACAAGATTGTGACCGTAGGTTTCATATTAAATCTTGCTTATTTTGCTAGGTACTATCAGCCTACCAAGTGTTCTTTTACAGTTTACAAACGCCCTGTATATTATACATGAAACAGAGCATATCGCTCACCCACAAGAAAAGTGACACAACTCGACAAAAGCAAATTTCAGAGGAGAGGCAAAGAAAATTTGCGTAATTTTACTATAAGATGAAATCGCAGAATTTAGCTCTGCATGCAGGTCTAAAAAAATGCATGAAAGCATAAAACCCATAAGAATGAAGACGTTGGTTGATTTTTTTTTCTGACGGCCGATTATCAACTCTAGGGATATAGGCCGAGGGGTTAGTGCCCTCCGTGGGGGTCTTTCTAAGGGAACCTAACCCGTATTTACGCATGGAAATCCATGGCTCGAAGAAAACCACGAAAGCTCCGAACGATTAGGCCGACGGGCGCGATTGGGATCGAACCCAGCACCTCCCGTCTACCAACTTCGAGAGCAGAGCCTCTCAGCCACTGGTGGGGCCAAGAATGAAGACGTATGATGAGGTTTGAACGGATGGTAATTTTACCTCCCACCACAATCCGTCCCTCTTCTGTGGTCACAAATAGACATATAGCGTTATAAAAGGATTGCCTGTGTAACTACACTTACGAAATTGTTTGCGTAGCAAGATGCACCTATAATGGACCTATTAGTGTAATAAAATTAAAAATGAATTTTTGCGAGGTGTGCCACTTTTTTGCGTGTGGGCGATATCATTCGCTTATATAATCTTTTAGGCACCTTTTTATTCCTGCACGCAGAGCTAAGTGCTACAATTTCATCTTACATTAAAGCCATCCAAATTTTCGTTTGCCTCTCCAGTGAAATTTACCTTTGTCGAGATGTGGCACTTTTCTTTCGTGTGAGCGATATCATATATTAGACAAAAACTGTGTCTCTTCCGTAAATTAATTAAAACTTTTATGACAATATTGTCATTTCCATATACATTAATTTAACTTTGGTTCCATTAACGATGAATTTAAAAACTCAAGTTAAACTGACATTAAAATATTAGTTAAGATATCTGTTTGAAACAGAAAAACACAATGTTACATCATGACATAAAATTTAACAGATTTATAGCGCTAATATATTCATAACGGAATAGTTTAAAAGAAACTCAAAATAACGTAATGTATATTTAAATAATTTAAAGTATCTAAAATACTTTAATTATTTTAAAAGAACAAGATAATGAGGATAGCTAATGCAAATCGAACTTTTTTTGAAAGTTACTTTTGCTTTAATGTAGAATATCAAACAGAACTTTTATTATTCACTAACTATGGAAATAAAGTATTTCGTTAATTTTTATCTTTATTATTCATAATAATCTGATTAATAATGATTTAAGTTTTTTATATGATGTACTATGATAAAGTTTCGATGAGTAAATTTCTTGATTATGCAGAATATCTGAAAACGAAAACTTCTTTCCCTCTCTCAATTTAGCGTAATTAAGATTGTATTAACATTAAAGAACCTGATGAGTCTGGATTGGAGAATTTTTTCCCTTTTTTAAAAATACAGAGTTAAGTGTAAGTTTAACATTCTTTGCCGGAAGCTAATGATTCTCAGGATAATTTAGAAAAGATTTTATAATGTCATTTTTTCGCATACTTCAACAATTTCTCCCCATAAAAACCTGCGATACATTCTATTCTTCGAAAATATTTACATTATTATAGTACAGTCGATTTCACTTAATACGAACTCACTTAAAACGAACGTGTTGCACGTTAAGAAATGATGAACCAATCATTTTAACTATATAAGGATTACGAGGTACAAAGCAGGATCACGGTACACTGTCTAGAAATATATAGTGTGGAAATTGTGCATACCGCGGTACTGTTTTAGACTTAGGTTACGAAAAAATTCGACGAAAAAACGACTTCGAAAAAATTACACCTTCTTAGGCGGCGCTACCATCGAATTTATTGCTTGAAAGTGTAAATACTAAGCGTTAATTAAAGCGACTAAAAATCAGCGTTGCTGCACTAGCTGATTTTTTATTTAATCATTCCGTATTCTCACCAGTAAGTTTTAATAGTTATTTTTGGTTTGCAAAATCGCAGGTGCTGAACAGGTGAGCAGCATTGAAGGGTTTCCTATCTAATAACAGCTTAACACCCAGGCTAGGAATTGAAGTATCTTATGTTTTGTGAGCCATTGGGAACAATTTAAATGTAGTTTCAAAACTACTTGAGAAATTAAAAAAGAAATTAAAAGAGGAATTAAAAAGAATAAAAGTTTAATAATAAGTTAAGACTTAAGATAAATAAATGGAAAATATTATTAAAAAAATGTTTAAAATGGTCTAACTGTAGTTATAAAACTACTATATTAGGATTAAAAAGGGAGAAAAAGTTAAGAGTTAGCACCGTTCCGAGTTACTCTCGCCAATCTTGGACTGGAAAAGCTGAAAGGAGGTAGCAAAGACACATTAACCAAAAAAGGGACTTTTCAGGGCCATATATATTTTTTTCTCCTATACACCAATATAGTGAAAATATAGCATTTTTTTATGAATGAATATAAAATGCTATACCCGGCTACAGGCGGCGGTGACACGTGTTCGATGTTCGTGTAAAACATATTGTGCTTTGTGGCGGTAGAAAATGAAACTAAAGTACTTTGTAGTACGTGCATAGTTAGGATAGTTAACTTATAGTTAGTGTTAAGTTAGAGTTTGGTTAAGGTTAGGTTACATTTAGGTTGCAGTTAGTTTAATGTTAGGTTACATTTAGGTTACAGTTAGGTTACGATTAGATGGCAGTTAGGTTACGGTTAAGGTTAGGTTATATTTAATATTTAAGTTCCGGTTAGGTTACAGTTAGGTTGCAGTTAGGTTACGGTTAGGATTTTGTCTACATAGTGAACATTACGCATGTTTTGATTAAAAATATATACTCAATTTTGTACAATAGCTCTAAAATTATAATACTATATACTATAATTTTAGCTTATGATCAAGTATCGATTTCATTCAAGGTCTAGTCGGATTTAAGAGTGATAATTAATTTGAAAATCAAAATATTTCACTCAGGATTTCGATGTGGAAGAAAAATAGTCACGTAATTTAACAGTGATTTTTATGGGTAAATATCAACATTTTAACACGAAAATCACGCAGTTGTCGGGCACATATCCTCGCCCCCCCCCCCCCCCCCCGTTTCCCGTTGCAGTCATTTTGAGCCTTTTTGCCAATAGATATCGAGTTTTTTACCGATTTTTCACATAGTCAGCGGGAACGTACTTCAGACAAAATCGAGTTAGAGATAAAATCAAAAAAATTTCAGGTTCGTTTAGTATTATTATCACAGGTCCGGGCAACGCCGCTCTGATCAGCTAGTTTATTAATGAAAGTAATAGTTGTAAGCAAGGCACAGTGGGTGTAAGGAAAAAAAATATACACCATACATTTTAATCGCCAGCATTGTCGCGATAAAAATATGTAACCATTCGAATAGGACTAGTGGCTTGGTTTCTTTCAATTAACGTTAAAAAAATAAGCTTAGGATGTCATCATCACGTTGAACTTGTACCAATATCTCAATTTTTCAATATGAACACACAATTTATGCCACTATTTCGTTATATTCGACGAGTAGACTGCTCTTAATTTGGTCAATTCGTTTAGGATTTATGATTGTTTAAAAACTGATACTTGCAATGTTAATTTCTTTTTTAATAGTAGCAAAAACGATTGCAAACAAGGTAAATTTTAGATCATAAAATAACTAACAATGCTGGAAACAGTAATGATACTTAACATGAATTTCTTATTAAAATAACTTGCACCTTGCTGACAAGACTTAGTTTATTTGTAAATGAGCATCTTCTTTCTAATGCCATATTTCAACAAGCTATTGTCAAATATTTGATTCGATGATTTGTTACAGAAAAGTTAACATTTTAGGGTTCATAATGAAATTATCTTTACATGCAATATGTCATTTAATACTAAATCAAAGACACTTTATACTTTTGAAATTGACATTTGAAGTATCCAGTCACAGTTTTTGTGTTAATGTCAAAAACTTCCAAATTTCGCTCTTGGGGAAGATACAGTCTCACTCCTATCAAAGCACAAAGTTGTTTTATTAACCCTTTATGCACTGAATTATGAATTTATGAAAATTTTACCTTTTAAAGCATTTTTCGAGAATTGTTTAAACTACATTAGAAGATTTACATAATCATTTAATAAATTTTAGAAGGATTTTAGAAGGATTTAAGGATTTAGAAGGATTAATTAAATTTGAATTTATAGGGATTTTGTGCAATATTTATAACCCCACTCAAGTCTTTCATTTTAAATATTTTTCTTAGTATTTTGTAGAATTAGGAAATGTACAAATATAATGTTCTCACAATAGAAATATAGAAATAATTCCGAATTGAAAAATCCCCCCCCCCCCCCAACGGCAAGAAAACTGAAAACATGCAAAAGAAATCATCCTTTTAAGAATATTTTTGTTTTGTGGAACCAATAATGCTTTTGGAACAAGATAAAGTAATGTATCTATAACTTATTCTAAACTGTATTGCAACTAATCGCTGTATTAAATAGATTTTATAAAAAGTTATTTTAATGGTACTTATAAGTACCGTGAGTAGATAAAGGGTAAAATATAGACATTGTTTCTTCATTACCCTTGACCGTTCAAGATATATTTCAGGATAAAATGACATTCCTATTCACCATTTACATATGTAATTACGTAGTTAATTTACAATCTCATGCAATAAGCCTAATGAATATTTTAATCAATGGAAAATATTGGTAATTAAAAAATTAACTAAGGCTTTAAAATGTAATATTTCGGATTTGGTTACTATATACACAAAGAATCTTTTCCAGCAAATTACTAACTTACAAAAAAATTATGTTATTACATATATAGACAAACATCCAAATAATTATGCAATCATTTGTAAATCTTATTATCACCAACTTCTTACGTCCGGTATTTGTTCTAATAAATCTTTTCAAAAAAACTAATGAAAACATACTTGTAAACAATCGTAAAAATCTTAGTTATTGTAAACTATTAAATATTTGTCACTATTGGCTGCAACACATATAATAATATAGCCAATAAACACATATAATAATGTATCCAATTTCTATTAAAAATTCTCAATCAAATATATACACTTACAAAAAGCATTGATAATACACATTGTACAAAAAATAGCTATAATCTCGTCAATAGTATGAAAAATGTTAAATGTGCAAACAATATAACGACATATGATTTCAACGATTTTTCTTAATAATTTAGTTTTAGTAGATCTACGTAATATAATAAATACATTATTTTAAAATACCATCATAAATTGAATTTACCAATGAATATAGATACAGATTATTTTCAAACTCTAACAAATTTCATTATTTATAATAATTTTATATTGTACGATAACACAATCTATCAAAAAAAAAAAAAAAAAAAAAAAAAAAAAAAAAATGGTATGCCACAAGGTGGATGTAACTCCAATTTATTATCAGGCTTATAACACTATGAACGTACTTTTATTAATAGTAAAATACATTTATATCGTTATATTGATGACATAATTTTAATTGTTACTGATCAGAGTAATATTTCTCAATTTCCAGTAGATTATCCTAGTAATTTAGAATTATCGGAAAACCCCCTACCTAACAATACAATTTTTTTGTCTTAAAATTACACTAAAAGAAAACAAACAATAACTGATCAATATGACAAAGGTAAAAAATTTAAATTCAAAGTTAATACATTTACTAATTTTAAATCATGTCTTCATAATTCTGTATATTGTAATATATTTCTTAATCATTTATATAGACTGAAGTGTTTATGTTCTTCTCATCTAATTAACAACAATATTAAGAAACGAATTTATGATGCATTAAATCATGGTTTTCCTAAAAAAATCATATATTCTTTAATGTACAATTAGTACATACATGACCTTAAAACCCAATTTAAAAATTGCGTAAAAAAATTATAAAAAAAATATAAAAACAGAAAATAATAATAAAAAATTGTAAATGCAAAATGCAAAATAAAATAAAAATTATAATAGGACGGATGGGTGGACAGATGTTAGAGTACGGAGGAGGGTGGTGTTGTCTGGATAATACGAAATGGTTAATTTTTTTTAAATGGAAAGGGGCATTTGATTAATAATTACATGGCGATAATACATTTTATAATGGATGTTGATTTGGCACCCTTATATGTATAATTGTGTAGTTATATTTATATATTTATTAATTCAAATTAAATCTATTTATTTTCTTTAAAAATTTACTTGTATTTAAATTTTAGCGCAATGAAGACAATATCATATCAATTTGTCATGCGTGGTATATTATATTACAAGAGAATAAAGTGCATCTTTTAATTATAAATGTTATTCTTTTTCTCTAAATTAGGTATATTTAATTTTAAGAAAGTTTTTGGACGTACATTTATTTATGTGAAACATTAATCAATGAACCATGAATAGCACCATTTTACATGTTTTTCATTTAATATATTATTTAATCTATCATTTACTTATTTTTGTAATATAATGGTGTAAATTTATTAACATATTTATAGTTATTATTTAATTATCATTCATATATCTCTAGTCAGTATATGCTTTAATGCTTAATCCAATAATAGATATAAATACTTTTAATTATATATTAGTTTTTATTCCAAAACAATGTATTTTACTAATAATAAATTCTACAGAAGGCAGCACTTTATTGATTCCTTGGATGACATAGTGGAATTCCTTTTTGAATGTTCTATAGAGGGCTCTGATCACATACATTGAGGTTTGTACATGTGTATATTGTACATTATAACTCATTGGTCCATCATCCTTTAAAAACGTTTTTGGCAACATGTGCAAATAATCTCTTACACTTTTTTTTCCTTTGCTGCATCATTCTAGGTTAGAAAGACTTTCTAATTGGTAATACAGCACAAAGTCTAAAGTCCGGAATCCCCGGGACTTACCAAGTTTGTACTTCGGATTTTTCCGAATTTTGGGTCACCAAAAATACTGCTTTTCCAATAAAAAGAAAAACAAATTTCACTAACGTTCCTATATTAAAAATTGCATATAACAGATGTTAAAGCAACATTAAGCAACTATTTTAATTAAATAAATCATAACAAAATAAAAAGTAAAACAAAAAACCTTTATTTAAGCGAACATACAATTTAAGAACAAATTCTAACTTACTTAACTATTGAACGTTTCAATTAATGTGCGCTGCTTTATTAACTTAGGTTTCTCATTAAGCAGTTTTTATTTTATTCTGTTACGTAGACATAAATTCTGATTCCGTAATAAAGCTTCTTTGCTCTACATCTTTTTTCTTTGTTTGTTTCAACAATTTTGTTTTTCCCTCCTTTCTTGAATATTGCCGCTGGAAAGTTTTAACTTCGGACAATTCCGAATTTTGGGTGTCCGAACTTTAGACTTTGTACTGTATCTTTTTTACTTCTAAATCTTTTTTAATTATGTGTTATTTTAAACTTATTTGTGTATCCAATATATTATTTATCTATTTATTGGGTGCGGCAGTACTAAAGTAGTATTCTTTAGCTTTTTTATGGCTAATACGAAGATGTAACCACACACTTTATTTTTGGAACTCAAGACATTTAGGACTTGATGAATCTGTCTTGGTTCTACAAATTTCCATTATTCCTTTTCTCCTATTTTTACTATGTATATTATAAAGGACAAACATATATGTGCGTAACGCATACGTCATTTTGCGAATGGCAGCACTTTGGAATTTGAAATAAAATTTCGGTTTTACAATTATATCTACGGCAAATTTTTAAACTTCTATACATCGCACATTTTAAATTTTAACACCGTCGTATTAGGAAAAAAATGCTCTTTTAAATGCACTTTGCTTGAAAGCTGTCTCTCAATTTATTTTTGAGATATTAATTTTTTTGTAGTTTTGAATACCATTTTTCTTATCATGGGAACAAAAGTACCTCCTTTCTATTGAAAGTCATTGGAAGTAAACGGAAAATAGTCGAAAATAAGAGATACTGTGTCTTTTTGTTGCCATTTTCTCATAAAACTTGAAAAAAAAGTTGAAATTAAAATATGGGCTATGTCAAGAATATTGTCTTTTATTCCGTGATAATGACGTCATATGCACACTTTTCTATAGACGAAATTTAAGAGTGTATTGTAAAAGTGGATTGCTTTAGTGGATGCAAATGACGTCATTTTATAAAAAAGCGTGTAGTATTTTAATTCTTAAACTTGAATTATGTTTTGTAGAAGTGCGTCATTTTCACAGCCCAGCTGCTTTGAAATTCTTCACAGGTGAAAATGCTTCACTTTAAAAAATAATGTAATCGAAATCACACACTGATAAAACTCAATGTTTTACAGAAATTTAGAGTGTCTTTATAAAATAGAGGTGACATGCAAATAATAGCATTTATATTACAGAAATTGATGATTCTCGCCTGGATGGATTTGCTTCGCCGAGTTAGACAAGCAAACAAATAATTCGTGGTTTAAAATAATATCATGTTCCTGAAGTTTTTGTCAAAACTTCTCTCGAATAATAAAATTTTAATGCTATTCCTTAGGACATTCTACTATAATTTTATCAAAGTAACATAATTTGCTTAATTTAATTTTACCTAATTTTATATAATCTATATATTCAAAACACAAGTGTGTTTTTTAGTCATCTTTCTGCTGAGTAAATTTTACTAATATTTTTTTTAAACTGAAAGGTCTTCTTTTGTAGATGTGATCGCACTATCTGTTTTTTTTTTTGTTTTTTTTTTTTGTTGTTGTTTTTTTTGTTTTGTTTTTTTTTGTTGTTTTTTTTGTTTTGTTTTTTTAATATCCCCACTTTTATATATTTTAATTTTAAAAAGTATTTTATGAAATTTCTTCAAAATTATCAAAATTAGATAGCTTTCGTTATTGCAGACAAGAGATGACTAATGAGGTATTTTTAACATTATTCATTCTATTTTCTGATAAAAATTCAAAATTGTTGATAAAAATTGTTGTATAGGGTTTAGTGGCGCAAAATCTCATTAGGAGCAGAATATTACATTAGGGGCATAATAACGGAAAACGACATACTGCTTTTGAAAACACGCATTTTTCCTCATAAATTTTCTATATTACTTTTCCTTCTACATGTGTACAGTTACTAAGTTTCAGACACTAGGCGAAATGCTTATTTAAGTGAAAATGAAGTCATATTTAAAAGAAAACGATCATTTTCTCAGATAAAACTAAATATTTTAACACAAATGTGTCTAAAAAACATAAATTACGGAAATTTTTACTCTCCGGAATTGAGATTAGAATCTCAAGTAAAGAGTGCGTCTGTTCACATAAAATATGTTGCTGACAATCGTGACTTCAAGTTTTGAGTTAAAAAGATTTTTAAATGATCAAACAAAATACAATTTTTTTTAAAAATGGTGAATATGGATATGAGAAGTGCGTATGCAAATTTTGAGAAGGTGAAAATTGCTGTTTTCATTCCGGAAATCCAAGCATAAGAGACTCGATAACCACATCCTAATAACTGATCTTTATTATATTTTACTGATTCAGAATCTATATTATAAGGAACAAACTTATATGTGCGTAACGCTGGCGTCATTTTGTGGATGGCAACATTGCGAATGGCAACACTTCACGATCAAATTTCGGTCTTGAAATTTTCGCTACTGCAATTTTTTAATCTTCTCACCATCGTACATTTTCAATTTTCGTCGCATATGGAAAAAAAATTACTTTCAAATGCAATTTGATTAAAAACTGTATTCATTGACTGATGTATTATATTTCCTAAAATAATTTTTAAGCATGATTTTTTTTAAGTTTATCTTATCACTTGCCGGTTTCAATACATAATAATAATAAATATTTTGCACATAAAGCAACAAACATTGTTCAGCATTTGTTTCTGACTATTTTTGCATAACGAAATTAATACTTCCTTTATAAAGAAATAAAGGAATAATATTTAAAAAAACACCAATCTAACATATTTGTTAAAGACAAATTAACAAAATTAATACTTCTTTTATAAACAAATAAAAGAATAATATTGAAAAAACACAAATCTAACATATTTGTAATCGTGCAATTTAAATTTTTAGATCACCAAATAGGATTTTTTTTTTTTTCAAATGGAATTTGTTTGCAAAGTTCATTTCAGTTTACTGATTGTCTACGGTTTTAAAAACAATTTTAAAGCATGAAATATATTTTAATTTATCTATATCGCGCCGAGTTCGATTACGAAAGATTAATCCGTTTTCTCTTAAAACAAAATTAAGAGTTCATCATTTTCTTACGCTAATACCCATTAAAAAAAACCTTCCCTATGAATAAATAAATAAAATAATATAAATAAAACACAAATTTACCAGACATGTATAAGCTCTGGTTATCAGAATATAAAAGGATGCCATAAGTAGCAAAATCCTGGCAAAAAATCTTAGCATGCGGCTAATAAGAAAATATCGCTTTTGATAAATTTCAAAAAATTATTTGATTGTATAATTTGTATTTTCCATATGAAAAATGCTTTTTTAATGTAAGTGGTCAATCTAAAAAATTTATTGCACATAAAAAAATTATTATTTTTCAAATAAAAAAAAGTTTCACCTATATTCTTTAACCCGGGAATCCCGGGTACAATCCCCTAGTATATATAAAATCCATGTTGAAAATGTTGAGGGGCACAGTTTTATTGTCAATGAATATATTTTTTTAATTTATAATTACACAATTTTCGTTGGTAATTTGTAATGTTTTTAGTTATATATATATATATATATATATATATATAAATGTCCCATTTGCCTAACAATATAATTCAATAAGGAATATGTATAGGTATTAAAAGAAAAAGTCGAGCAATTATTCAAGCCTCATGATTATTTTTAATTAAAATGAAAATTTATATAAAAATACAATAAATATTCAGCTATTAGCTTTGTTTTGGTTTCATCAATACAATTTAATAAAAAAAAATCAACTTGCAGTATTAATTCTTTTTTTCCTTTCAAAATCTAGTATATGAAGAAAAAAATTATTTTATATTACTTTCTTGGATATAAAGTTAATAATATATTTATAACGAAATCTTCCAGGAAACTTAAATTTTTGAATCATTTGTCATAATAATTATTTAAATATGAAAATTATTTTAATAATAGAGTACTGCTGATAATTCTTGTAAAGTACATTTTTTTCTGGAAAACTTCAGCATTTGACATTAAGTGAAGTAGCTGCTAAGTAAAATTTTATTTCTGACTGCATATGCAAATACATATTCGACTGGATTTGATTTTTATAATACTTAAATATGACTATTAAATGCTTTCTTAATTCATATAATGTGATATTATAAAGTTACGCAGTGCAAGATTTGTAATTATGCAGGATATCGACTAAGAAATATTCTTTTCTTGCTGTTAATTTTGTGTAATTAAGACTGGATGAATATTTAGAAACCTGATGACCCTGGATCGGAGAAGTTTTTCTATTTTACATTAGTAGAAAGTTGATAATTCATTCTATGTTCTTTCCCTAAAATAATGATATTCTTAGATTAATTGTGAAAAGAAAATTGGAACAATTTTTTTAATGAAAGTATGCGATTTATTCTATTCGTCGAAATACTTTTTACTAAAAATTTATTTCCTCCATTAATAAAATTATTACAATTAAAACAATGAATTCGAAAATTACGTTAAAGCTTGACTATCTGGATTTTACATACCCAATTATCTATATGTTTATCTATATATTTCTCCATCTACTTATCTCTCTTCATATCTATCTTTTTTCTACTATCTGACTATCTGACTATCTATTCATTTATACATTTATACATTTATATATCTATTTATCTATAAATTTATATGTCTATCAATTTATATATCTATCTTTTTATCTACTATGTATCTATCTATGACATATATCTATCTCTTTACCTATTATGTATCTATCTATCCATTTTTCTATCTGTCTATCTATCTATTTATCTATCTATATATGTATCTATCTAGAATTTTTTTATGTATCTATCTATTTATGTACTATATTTCTCTGTCTATATATAAAAAGAGCGAGATATATAGATATAGGTATATACTATATAGACAGATATAGATATAGATATAAATAAATATGGTACAGATGTATATGTAGAAGCACTTCATCATTTTAACCAAACGCCATTCTTTATTCTGGTTTCTTTATTTTATTTTTTATTTTATTTTTTTGTTGTATTCATATTATATTTATTATCTTTCTTTTCCTCCTTTGTCTCTATGTTTTTATGCCATTTTCATACTTCCAATTCTGATTTGTTGTTACATCTTCTCATTTGTTGTTTCTCTCTGTTTCATTGGCTTACGCCTGTTGCTTTCTTATTGGCTGTTTGTGCCTACCTGGTTATACCTGTATCTTTCTATCCAATTTCATTTGAATGCTGCTGCTACTTTAAAAGTGATAGCATGACTTGTTCACACCTGAGAATGAAACATATCATTCTTTCGAGTCTTTCGAATAGTACGCCTTGTAAAGTTTTTTGTGGTTTTCACGTTTATCTGCACTTATCTGAGAGCATACATATTTTTTTTAGTCCAAATAGCAATTTTCACACTGTATGTTAATCGTGTCGTCATTTAGTAAATTAATAAAAAGTTTTTAAATATAATAGTACTGTCATGTTAATGATACACAAGTAGACTATACAGTAAATGAAATATTTTTATAATTTTACTAAAACTTAAATTTTGTCATTTGGAGAGATACTTTTTTTTTTTTTTTTTTAAATCAAAAGGTAATTTTTGCTTCCTCCCTTCCAAAAACAAAATGTACTATGTCTATAGCTGAAAGACTTAAAACAATTTACCTTTTGTATTTATAAAAAACTAATGAAATATGCTCCAATATTATTTTTAAAATTAGGAAGAAAATTATATAATAGATTCTGATTTGTAATCGCCTTATCGTATTTCTTCACCTTCATACCACTAAGATTTCTTCTAAGCTGCTTTCATTTAAGCTGTACGAAACATATAAGAAGAATGGAGTAGCAATATGTATGTCCATTTCCGTTTTTGAGATTTTGTAAAATGTAATATTTTTTAATTTATTTTTCTAAAGTGCTTTTCTGTATAAAGAAGATATTTAAACAAGATAAATAGAATTAAAAAATACTTGTTTATTTATTCATACTTTGCATTCAATATGTATTTCCGAAAAATCTAGATTATAAAGCAAAAACATCTCTGCGAGTAACGCTGGCATCATTTTTCCAGTCGCAGCACCTGACCAATAAATTCTTCTTTAGGTGCATTTTTTTAAAACTTCTAAACATTGCACATTTTCAATTTTTACACCATCGTATAGGTGAAAAAATACACTTTCAAATGTTTGTTTGAAAACTATTTACCAAATTACTGATTTTTTACGGTTAAAAAAAAATCAAGCATGATTTTTAAAATTTATCTCTGTGGAGTACAGCTCGATTACTGAAGAATAGTAATGCATTTGGATTTAAAGCAACAATACTCATATGAAACGATGTAATGAATTCAAATTTATTTTTCTGAAAAATACAGTGACCGGCAAAAAATAAAAAATAAAAATAAAAATACATCAACTGTGATAAAATAGAAAAGTGTGCAAATAGCTAACGCTCTTTCCTCTTTCTAACTGTATTTAAATATAGGATGTCCAGTATTAACTGACAACTAAATTTCAACTAATTGGCGTGAATAAAAAAATTAAAACACGACTGAAAATTATTTTGCCTTATAAACCATTCAATCCATAAATATATTTATATGTGTGTGTACATGTATAATTGTATAAGCAACTAAAATAACTATTTCTAAACTTCCACTGTGCCTACGAAAATAGAGAAAAAAGTTAATAAAAAAAAGCAGTCACATTCTCTTGTACGATATTTTAATGATTTTTTACCATATTTAAATTTTTGTAACTTGAACTTCATCCAAACGGGACATACAAATGGGTATATTCAAAATATCACAGAATAAGTGCTCTTTGATTTTTTTTTTTTTTTTAATCACGAAATAAATACTCTGCAATTGCTTGTCAGGAAAAAAAAAATCTCTTAGAACTTGATTTGTGGCTTTTGATGCTTTTCTCTTGGGTCTAACGACAAGCGTCAGCAAATATTAGAACTATTTGTTTTTTATTATGTACTAATTAAACATTTTTTTTTTTATGTTCGAAAACATTTTAGTCTAAATCAACTATTTTTTTTATTATTTATCTCTCTATAAAGCATTCCAGAAGAAATGTATGTGGAAGATAAATGTTTTATATTGTTGTATTAATTGCAATCAAAATAATTAATTAGTCTAAATTGCATACTTGTCATTTAATTACTTGATATTATATATTGAAGTTTAAAATGGGCCGTGGCTTTTTGCGGACACTGTATATCAATGTGTGTACATCTATCTTTGTATACAGTATTCTAAACGAAATACATGTGGATGGTATAAGCTTAGTGTTGTTTTAATTACAATCAAAATAATTAATCGAAATTAACTTAATATTTTTAAACTTTATAATTTTTTTGTAATGACTAAATAAAATAAAATATTAAAAATACATCTTAAAAATTAAAGTATTTTGCTTAAGGGGGGATTTTCTTTTTTTCAAGTTGAAATGAATCGAATTTCTATTTTATTTTTACCTTATTTCTCTCTCCGATAGTCTGTAGATTATCCTTGTAAAACGATTTGACCGAATTCGAAGTCTTTTTTGTAGTTGTTTCGTGCTTTAGCGCAGCGTTTGTATGCTTATTCGGCTTTGGTCCCTTTAAAGACATTTTACGCAAAATGTCTTTTTTCAAACTGGGCGGGATCAGAATTCAAAAACTATTAAACTGATCTTGCTAAGTGTTTTTTTTTTTTTTTTAAATTAAAGGTAACATAATTGTTTGGAGCTTGGACCACTTCCAGCAATTTTTATGAAAAATAAACAATTTTTGAAGAACATTTTTTTATTTACCAGATTTAGACACAGTTCTAAGCTTTTGAAAGTATATTTTTATTCCAATTTGACTGTGCAGAAATTGAAATTTTGCGAAACTTTTGTAAAAGCTACTCGGAATGGATTAATAATTTCACAGATTTCACTATTTATAGCAGCCTTTTTAATTCTGACTTTTTCAGTGTTTAAGTAAGTAGTTCGATTACATATCTGTTAAATATGAGTTTTATTTTTTATAGTTATTTATTAATTGATTTAATTCCGTATAGAATATCAGTTCCAATATATTCTGAGTTATTTATATTGTTTCAAATGCAATTAGGTTAATCTTCCATATTCGGTCTGCAAGCAATAGTCATAGATTGTTATCTATATTCTGCTTGAAAATTATTTTTAAATCTATAAAAAAAAATAGTAAATTGAGATTCAGTTTTCCAACAAATTGCATTTGAAAGTACGTTCGTTTTTGTATTCGAAGGTTAAATTAAAATTATGTAATTGTTAGAAATTAAGAAATTAATAATAAATTAAAATAATAGCAAAAGTGCTTGATTAGATCTTTGTCACCTTTAATATTGCATCATCGCTACTCTTGGACATGTTTTTGTTTTATAGTATGGATAGATTTTAAACTCCGAAGAAAAATTAAGTTTTTTATATGTAGTAACAATATTGTGACATATTGTGACATCTTTTAAGTAATTAAATGCGCCGATTTAGCAGTATTATTATTTTTGAATTTTAGTAAAAATATATTTTAAACGCTGAAGAAAAATGCCAACGTTTATTTATGAATATTTTAGAGAATAAAACATTTATGAAGTGATAATAGGCTGGGTGATTTCCTCGTTACTGCACAACTGGTTTTTGCCACTAAGCCAAATCATGTCAAAATTTTTATTTTGATAACATGCTTGAAATGCATTTTTTCTTAATAACAGGATCATGTTAAACATTTTATAACGTGTAATCTGCGTATCGCAGAAGTAAAACTCCAATATTTAAGTACGGTTTATATTAATAATTGAAGAAAATATTAAGAACCGACAAATGCTTATATAACAAGCATTTAAATGTTTTTATATAGTTTTAGATAGTTTTATTAAACTAATCATGCATAAAAAATTGAAAAACAATAGATTCTATTGCAAATTTTAAAAGGTTTTATTAGAAAATAAATATTTATTATTTTTTTTTTCTCTACAATAATTTTTTTACAGTATTTCGAGACATAAATTAAGTATTTTTTATTAGATTTTTTATAAAAAAAATTATGCGTAAATAAATTGAAATACAATAGCTTCTAATGCATATTTTGAAAGGGTTTTTTAGAAAATAAATATTTATTGTTTTTATGACTACAACGGTATTTTTTTACAGTATTACGACATATAAATTAAATACTTTTCGCAGAAATCTCTATAATTCCGTATGCATTTCTATTTGTTTTCCTCAAAATTAAAATTAACTTGAAAAGAGCCATAAAATCGTGGGCATTTTAATGTAAACTTTGTTTATCATAAGAGTTTTCAATTTGTCTAATTATTAGTTTATGATTTCTACTTTAACATATGTTTTAAGCGTAATTTATTAAATTATCTTACTAAGTAATGCAAAATCACTTTTAACATTTGCGCCAGTTTTGAAAGATATTTACATTTATAACGTCTTATCGTCAAACTTCCTCTTCAGAGAAGAAGGAGTTTTGTTTATTTAATCTTACTTTTTCAATTTTCTAGAGCTTTACTAAAGTGGTTACACGAGAGTTTAAAAGCATTCTGACAATGTTTATGAATTTTAAGTGAAGTGAAACTCATTATACATTTTACAGTGGTAAATTTTTGTGAAACGTTAACTTACGTATGTAAGATGATTTTGACTCTCAAAAAATAAGCAATTCAAATTGATGCAAAAATGAGATATTATATTATATAAGTATTTCTTTATAAATTTTATACACATAAACAAACATTTCATTAAATTTTATGAAATGTAGGATGCAATACCAGAAGTAGTCGTCAATTCAAAGTGTGATAACGTTTGACCAAAGTCAGGCAACAAACAGTTAGGTTTTAAAGGATGCCTACATTCTTGGTTGTTGCTAATTCAATGTGCCAGCACATGGCTCTAATCACGTCGAACTTTTGACTGATAGCTTGTTTACGTTTTGGTTGTATATATGTTTGGTGTGTTCGCCATAATATAAATGTAGGGCCCACCGAGGACGAGTGGTTAAGGCACCACGCCGCTAATCGCTTGAGAGCATAGGTGGTATGCTGGTTCGAATCCCCATGGCTCCGTTGCACACTCTTTGTGGAGCTCCCGGCTGTTTTTCTTGTGTTTTAAATTTCCTTGTGCCATCTCGTCCTTGTATATTGACGAAATTGTTATGTCTGATTGGTTTAATTATTTCTGTGTATAAAATAAAGGATCATTCGAGGCTACAGCCATTGTAGCTAATGGCCTGAAAACAATCTCCATGTTGGTGGACTTCATTGCCAATGTCAATAGAAACTTGTACCGTCTACACAAAATAGTACATAATGTTTATAACTTAAATATAATTGAAGCTATATAGAACTAGTATGTTGTGTCCATCACAAAACTTTCTTCTATATAAATCACGTAAATTAAATAATTTAAATAATACAAGAAATTACCTCAATTTACCTCCAATTCGTATCAAAATATATCTGAATTTGAAGTTTGATGAAAATTCACGCATTAGTTATTGAGATATAACTATAGTGGAAATTCTGAAAAATGCAGCATAGCAGCGCCACCTGTAGAGCGATTTTCACCAAAACATAAAGAGCAGTAATGCATGTCAAGGTATACCTGAATCTGAAATTTGTTGAAAATCCAAGCATTAGTTCTTGAGATAGGGCTATTGTGAAAATCACAAAAAATGCAGTGTAGCAGCACCACCTATTAAGCGATTTACACCAAAATGTATAAAACGTCAATTCCTGTGAAGGACTAACTGAATCTGAAAGTTGTGATGTATATTAATGTTTTTTCGTGTTTTAAATTATTATTAATGCAGATATCCAACAACTGGCATTTAAAAAGCAGTAACTGACAATTGGTAACAGACGCTGGTAGAACAATTTATGTTTTTATGGTTCTTAGTACGAGATAAATTTAATTTATTATTATGATTTTTAAAACAGTCCAAGTAACATATTTTAATTTTCTTTTATATAGCGAAAATCTAACTTCTCTGTCAGAGACTGGAGAAATCAAATTCCTGGAACCAATAACTAGCAATCCCCCCCCCCCACACACACACACACCATTAGCTAAATTAAATAACTAAAAACTAGAAATCTTGGATCTAATGTATTATAGCCATCAAATAACTAACTTCTTCAAGTATAACTTTTAAAAAATGTTTAGGACGGTTGTTTTACAAATAGATATAAACAAGTAAAAATTAAATTTAAAAAAATAAAAAAAACCGACTGCGCAAAAAGCGAACTAATTAATTATTTCTCATCAATGTGAAACTATTTTTTATATTACTTACCTATTTTTTTATTTACTTGTATTGATGACTTTTAAGTTGTGTTTAATTGTTAGTTCCTATCTATAAATACTGTTTTGATGAGGCCTACATATATCTATGAAGGTTAGAGTTACAGTAAAGCTAGAGATCCTATCTACACAACTTTCAGGTTGTGTAATATTTAAACTGAGCTTCTGACTGTAAAATAGTCAATGAAACATCGTCTTCATTTTGAAAGACTTATCCAATGATATGCCACTCAGTATGGTGCGTAAAAATATTTTTTCGTCTCTACCGCCATTTTTAATTTATAAAAACAAAACCTAGTCTATAACCATCGAACGGTTAAGTTGATTTGATAGAGATCTCATTCATTAAATTCCATCTAGCCGTTGGGATGTTTCAAGGGTATACAAAATCCACATACCCAGACACTCGTGAAACACATAACCCTTCTTGGTTGCCGGGTAAAAAAACAGTACCTTAATTTTGGAAATACGATAGTAGCCTCAAACTGGCAGATTTTGTGCTCTTAAAAGTTTCTTCGTCATTGAATATCTTGTTGGCCTACTAGTGGTGAATAAATTGACTCCAAAATAAACAGAAATATCTAAGTTACCAATAGATGGCATTACTTTGCAGAATTTTACATGAGAATGCATATTGAAGTTAGATTTTCGCTGAAGTGTCAGTGGTTAGATGTCAATAACTGCGGTTTTCACCGTATGTGTGATGCGCAAATTTCATCTTGTTTTAAACAATTTAAAAGCAAAGATAAATCATTTAAACATATTCACAAAAGAATATACAATAGTCATTCTAAATGAAATGCTATTCCCATCTCAATTTGTTTGAAAGGTTCATTATACCATTAATGTTTATAAACAGCCGATAAAAGTTTTTATTTAGTCCCAATAAAGTATCAAATTTTTAGTAAGGAACGACTTTAATAGATTTTAGAGATAAAATGTATATTTCTTTTAATTTTGAATTACTTACAGCAATTATAGGGCAGAGATGACTGTGAAATTAGTCAAGTGATTGAGCCACTTTAACAGATAGTCTAATGTAACTTGGATATCAAGTTGGTAGTGGAAGAGTGGATCAAGTGGTTTAGTCCCCTCTGACGCTTCCAAACATTTGATGAAGAATCTTGTCTCCTCTGGCAATGGCACAGCTGGCTTAAAAGAGTTTGACAAAAATTTGTACAAATTTTAAAAAGCATTTTCTCGAAATTACAATTGGCGAGGTTGGTCCACTCTGATTTTCAAAGCTTCATTTTTAATTAAATATTTTTTTTTTGTAATATGTTTCATAAAAATATACAAATTTTAATAATATTTTCAAATAAGAATAAATGATTATATAGATAATAAATGATTATAAAGTGATAAAATGCTTATATTTAGATTTACTTCATCACATTTTAATTTTAATACATTCACCTTATAGCAATAGTGCGTTACTCTGTTAACATTCCGTAGCAAACTGTCCAATCATTCGACCGTTTTTAGGTGCTTTCGTAATTCTATAAATACGTAGCATCTATAGTCGCCGTCTGTCAGCTACATGTCAGCTATATAACAGCGCAAAAACTACCCAACTGAATGATTTGAATTTTAATATATATAATCGTCACAAAATTTTGTAGAGTCATTTCAATTCTTATGAAAATCGAATCAAAAGAGATATTAATAAAAGTTTTATTCCTTCTATTAAATCCCATCGTACGTAATGATTTCCATGATATCTCATGATAAGTAATGGCTCCATGGGGATACAAAAGTGTCAGTTTTAGAAAATTTTAATATTTTGTTCTATTATATAATATTTTATATTCGTTTTTCATCACGTCCGGGTCACCAGTTTTTGTAGTAGGCATAGAAGAACGATGCGCTGGACATGATGAAAAATATACTTTAATTAAAACTTCAAAAAATAAATTATTTACATAACAGAAAGCACATCTTGGCGATGACAACATTCGAATGCACACGACACAAACTACAGCGTTGATCACAAAACAGCGGAGAAAATCGTCTGCCGATGGAAACGATCGAATAAATAAAAAGATTGTCTTTCGCTTTGCCACATATTAAAGCGCTTTTTAGGTGCGTTCGTAATTATATAAATACGTAGCAAAAAACTTTGAAAAAAAAAACAGCCTACACATCTCAAATCAAAATTATGCTTTACATCGCTTCATCTTATCTCCGATTGGTAAAACGGATGGGTTCGCACCGAAATCGTTACACTGTATTTTATTATTATTATTAGGTGATTAAACCTTATGAAAACAATTCAGAAATCCCGAATGGTAGTTTAAATCATGCTTTTTTAGGCGCTTGCGTAATGGTATAAATACGTAGCCCCTATAGTCTCCGTCTGTCTGTCCATCTGTCCGCATATAACAGAGCAAAAACTACCCAACCGAATGATTTGAAATTTAATATTAATAATACAAAATTGTATAGAGTCATGTCAAATTTTATGAAAACTGAATCAAAAGTACAAAAGATATTTTAAAAAAATTTTCCATTTTATTAAATACTATCGTACGTAATGAATCGAATTATATACCACGATAGGTAAGGATTCTAGATTGCCATGTTGATTACGTCCTATTTAAGATGGAGTCCTATTATTTCCGTATTACTGAATTAAATATATATAATCGTAATAAATTTTGTATTCATTGCATATTTTGCATTAGAGTGCAACAGCTATCGCTCCAAGATCTGAATATTTTTAAAACATATGTATAGTACGAACGTATCTCATTTGCAACGTTTGACGTACAATTTCCGACTTGTTAAAGAGAACGTTGCTTGGCCATATTATTAAGCGTATCTAACCATATTAAAACTTTCATCGCGAGGGACGAGATAACTCGTCTTCCAGGAATATTAGCTATCAATCAAGGAAAATCAATTCGTACCAGAAAATCTTGTCATTTAATTATTAGACATTGATTCCGATATCTAATGTCTAATAGTTACCGGGCAGAATTTTCCGGTGCAAATTGATTTTCCTAAACGGACACGACATTTTATTTTATTTTATGTTTGTATGGGCAAACAAATCATTAGAGTGAGAAATGTTATTGATTATTATTTTTCAAAGTAAAATAAACAAGTTTTAAATGAATTTGTGTTTAGTTTCAATTTTAGCGCTGCGAGGAGCGGCTCAGGCTCTTAGTGGGAAGGGTGCGACAAAGGCGCGTCATTGCCGCGGTGAAAGTGTTAAAGTCAGAATAAAGTTAATTACAGTTATGTAACCGTTTAAAAAAACCGATCAAATGACTGGAGAATTTATTGCAAATTTTAAACAGTGTAGTTACTCTCTTATAAAGGTAGTTTAGAGTCAAGGGGATTCTACAGTTTTGTATGTGAACTTGCTGTCCGGATTCTAACGCCAGTTCACGAAAGAGACATGTATTCTGTCAGTTCTTTTACTTTCGAAAAGTATGGTTGAATCTCCATAAATCTGATTGTGGGGGTTATTTAGCAGTAATATGTTAAGTAGGTTTCTGTGGTTGGCTGGGTAGTATAAATACGTGGTAGAAGTGAGTATCGTCGGATGCGGTCGGATCTTGCCATCTAATAAGTAGAAAACTCGAGCATCATTGCTTCTGGATTTTAAGTTTGGAGTGCCGATAGCCGGTAACGTTCCAAGTGAGGAAAATCAGCCTTCGGATGAAAACCTTGCCTGAGTGGTACCGTTTTACATTAATAACTTCAGAATAAAAGCATATTTGGGATCCACCTAATTATTTTCAAATTAGTGACATTTTCTGGAAGCGATATAGTTAGTTTTCTTAGAAATGGTGTTTAAGCTATTAGTGACATTTTACGTTGCAGCTTTTTTTTTAAGCTCCGGAATGCAACTCTAGTTAGCGATAGAATTTACCGAAATTATTGGGATCAACATATCTTCTTTGTTATTTTAGTGTTTTAGCTTTAATTTGATCTGCGTTCATTTATCAGTGCTGGTCCACTTTCAACCACACTTATTATTGATTTTAAATAAATTGTATTTTACTTCTATTTCTGTATTATGGATACGTTTAATGTATGGGCCCAAAGAGTCCGCCACAACCTTACATTTTACAGTTTCATGACTCCGCTACATATTTTAGTGATCAGAGCTAATGCACCTATCAGGCAAACGGGGCAGCTGGCCAGGGGAAGCGCCAGGCAAATGGGGTGCCAGTTAGAGTCTTTTTAGGTATAAGATGTATATCCTGAAAGTAACAAGAAATGAAATATATAAATATATAAATTATTCTAAAGGATAGGAGAATTTCAGAAATTAAAAATAATTATACAGATTACATGTGAATGTATTTCCATGTTAATTTTTAAATTATTCTGTGATACATTTTGATGCCTATGATGACTTTTTTTACTCAAATATTTCAGTCAAAGACATTGGGCCCGCTAAGTACTCATTCGGCCGAGCCCCGCGCGACATCAGCCGGCCCTATTAGTGATGATATTAGCATGATAGATCTCTGGCATCTAACTTAGTGTTCAAATAAATTTTACTAAATCTTCTATGATAACATAATAATTACACCGCTGTACAGCGAATTACAATTTTTTCGTTAAAGAAAATTTCTCCCGAAACGACTTAAAATTTAGAATAAAAATGCACAAAACTAAATCACTAAACAGTATAATATATAAATTTGATAAGTATTTTTTAAATGGTGTACAATAACATTACTACTTGAGAGTTATATAGCAACCAACCACTTAAGTTTAAAACACTACATTTTAAATATAAGCAATGTTCATATATTTTGGTGGAAGAAAGTATAAAGTATTTATTTTGAAATTCAAACCACATATGAGGGGCTCACAATCATAGTAGACGAAGTCTATTTTGAGAAAAAATGGGATAGTTCATTTAGAAAGTGTATAAAATCTGTTTTATCGACTCCGACTGTGAACCAAGTCTGTTTTCACATACTTTCTCATATATGGCATCTGTTTATAGACTGCGTTCACCGTGGGAGTGAATAAAACAGATTTTATTCTCTTTCAAAATAGCCTATATCATTTGTTTTCAAAATGGACTTGGTCTACAACGGTTGTGAGCCTCGTGTTTTTTTTTATTATTATTACTTAATTCTGAAATTTTAAGGTGTGCAAAAATAGATTGTTTGCAGTCAAAATGCTTTAAATTTATTGTTTGAAATTAGATTTGTGTTTGCAGAAATTTTAATTTCTTTATACGATTATATGAATGCTATCATTAATTTTCAAAAAATATATCACTTATTTTGGTTTAGTTTCCACACAAATGTATCAGATTGTCTCCATAAAAATATATGAGCATTGTCATAAATTGAATTTGTGGTTCAACCTGTTTCCAAAGTATGGCTCGACCAAAATTCATTTTATGGTTCAACCTGTTTACAAACGAAGGTTCAACTTATTACCAAACCACGGTTCAACCTATTACCAAATTATGGTTCAACTTATAACAAATTTGTGATTCAAAGGATGGAGAAAGGTTTTGCCATCTTATGGTTGCAGCTACAACTGTACCATCTTTTGGTGAAACGTTGAACCGAAATTTTTAACCGTGTAAAATAGTTTCATAGGATCAGAAACTATGCATAGCAATATAATCATCTTTTGCAGGCATATTTTTTTGTTATCTCTCTATTCTAAAAATAGTAATTGTCGCTGTCACCGCCGCAGGAAATGAATTTTTGTGACCTAGACTCTTTCTTAGCTAATATTAAGAAACCTACTCTACACAAAAATATGGAAGTTAGTAGTATTATAGAGAAATGTTTGATAAACAATCTGATGTTGGCAGTTTTTTAATCGAAGAATCATTTTAAGAGATATTTAATGTAAAAGTTGGTCAAAATCGTTCCATTAAAAAGTTTTTATAGGAGCAAAACCTATGTGTAGGAAGTTAATCATTGCTTCTAAGGATATATATTAGAAGCTTCAAGTGTGCAGACTGCATTTATATTTTTAATATCAATAATTTTTTGAGGGTTTATTTACATTTAAAATTCAAATTTTCAGCATTTCGAGACAAATTTTTTACATATTTTAGAAAAGTTTATTATTTTAAAATGTTGCCGATTGTAAAAACAGCGCAAAGAATAATATTCCCTTCAAAAGAAAAATTTATTTACGCGTGACTATTATAAACAGAAAAAAAACTTTCATACTAGAATTAAATGATTACTTATTAAAATCAGGAAAATATTAAAAGTTACGTCATAAAAACCATATTTGCACGTGAATATTGAAAGAAAAAAAAATTTAAAATAATAAATTCACTTATCTGCGTTAAAAGCCATAAATGGAGGAAATGACATCATATTTAAAATGTCCAAAGAACAAGAACAAATGTCTAAACCCATTAGTTAATAATATAAAGGATCCGAAACAACTGCAAAACTATGTGGATGAAACAATGGAATCGAAATCATATGACTCAAGTGCTGATGAAGATAATACAGTTTTCAAAAAATTTGTACCTAATTAAGTTTACATTGTTTTTTACTTCTGCGACTTTTAAACCTGCTGTTACGTAGTATTTGTACAACATCTTAAACTTTGTTTATATTTTAACGATATTCCTTTATAACTTCACAGTTTTTAATTATTATGCTTTTGACTCTTTAAAGGCTTTTAACTATACATGTTACTCTTTTCATTTAATTTTTTTGCTTTTCTTATCTTTTTGTTAGTGATTTTTTACGCAATTTTTTCGTTATAAATATATGTTTTTCATTTTGACTTTGTATTGGTGCAGCATGTCCCTAAAGGGACTTTGCGCCATAAAACCCAAATCAACCAACCAACCAAATAATAAGTATGTCAATTAGTTTAAATTTAGAAATATATTTACACGAGACATTTATTTAACTTTTCTAGATGATCTTTTAAATTACTATTGTGGCGGTAAAAAATGATCGTTTATGTGGTTTAGAACAAATTGCGAAGGTCTTTTAATAAATTACTATTGATTGTTAAAGAAATAATAAAACTGGAGAGTTCTTACTTGAAATGTAGACAATGAAGAGGCAATTTGATGAAAACAAATATTCTTTATTTCTTACGTTAGTAGCAGTAGAAGGTTAAGAAAATACTTGCTTCTGGTCACCATTTTAAAATAGAAGAACTAATCTTTTAAGAAGAAAAATAGCAGCCAACACGGAATAAATCCATGGGATTTCTTTTAATGAGAGCAGCACAACTTTAAAGGATTAAACTTTGAGAAAGAAACACATCCACGAAAATAAAATATCAAACTCATTCGGCCAAAAAAAACGGCACGGCATTCGAACGGCCGGCCAGCGGGCTGGCGCTCCGCTAAAACTACGTTAAAAGACTACATCTTTTTCAGACAACGTCAAACCAAATTCTGAATTTAAAATTAACGAGTTTTAGTTTTTAAATGATGAATACGGGGTTGACAAAGTAATTAAAAGGCAGAATTTAAATTGATTAGCTAAATTAACATTTACGGGAAATTAATGAAAATCGAATTACAAGCTGCAGAATTAAAAAAGTTTTCACTGATTGGAAAACGAAACCAAACGATTCTCCTGTCAGCGATCGGCGTCAAAGGAGGGCGGCGCATAATTTCAATGACGTCATCATAATGCAAGCTGTCTCCATCGATACGAGAGCTCCAGAAATGTGCTCCTAAAATAGCTGAGTGCGCATGCGCAAGCTGCCGATCCGCTCCCAACGCAGATATGAATATCGGCAGTGAAAAATGAACTTGCTTTACGGTGAGGGATAAAAGCGTCAACATCGCGGCGTAAAGATTGAGTTTAAATAGACATCGATGCAAAAAATAGCAAAAAATGCAAAAAAATAACTGAAAGGAAATAAAAATAAACCAAATTTAAATACTGTGAGAAGTATTCTCACATTACCTCCCTTCACCGAGAAAATTTTGTAAGACCAGGAGATGTAAAAGGCAAAATTGATCAAAAACCTTTTACAGAAAATGGGATGACAAAATTTTGAACTGCCACAGCGAAAAAAAATCATTAAAGTCGAACAATAAAATTTAAAGTTAAGGTGCTGGAAAAAAAAATTGTGCTGGAAAAAAAAAATTGGTGATTTAACAGTTGAAAAATAATTGGTGCTAGAAAAAAAAATTGGTGCTGGAAAAAAAATATTGGTGACCAAAAGTAAGAGAGAGAAAAAGAATATACATTGCATAAAGTACATTCATAATCCAAAAGTATACAATACATCAAGTATACAATAAAAATGCCAAAAATACAGTAACATTGGCAAAACCTTCTATTTGATCTCATAAAATTATCATCATAAAAGTGTTAACATATTTTAAAACAAACAAAATTGAGATCATTGACTAGTCAAAACAAATTTTGCTATCTTGGTACCAAATAAAAACAGAATTAACTTCTGATAAAAGTTGCAAATACAAAAGCAACAAAAAAGTCAGGAAACATTTTGTAGTTTGACTTCTACAACATGCCTAGGACTTTTTAATTTTAGAATTATATCTAAAAAAATAAAGAGTTTTCTTTATTACTCTTAACATGAAAGGAAATGAAATGGCCATATATAAATAAACTTTCATAAAACATAATGATATCATTTTAGTGTATCAAACTATAATTTCATTTAAACTAAAACAGACAACCAATTGTATGTGATACCAATTGTGTAATTGAGTCGTGCACTACTCAATCACCCAAACAAAGTATCCCATAAAAACAAGTTGCTATTTCAATTAAAAGACATGTCATAATTAAGTGTCATAAATCCCATCTTAGACACAATTTCTTTAAACTTTATACTTTACTCTAAATAAAAATTTCAATATATTAGTCATAAGAATTCTTAATATATATGTATGAGACTCAAAAGATTAGATAAATATACATATACCATGGTTTTTCTTCAAAATATGAGTATTTTGGTGATCACCAAAACTGGTGATCACCAAAAAAAATTTAAGTACTTCCATATAGAATGAAAGAAAAAATTTGACAAAATCATGAATTTATAAAACTAAAATACCATGTACCAGGAATATAATTTTTAAATAATCATTTAAATATAATATAGAAATTATTTAAAGTCACTTATATTTGGCTGCCAAATTCGGCGATTTCTTAAAGTGCCTGCCATTTTAAGACAACATGGTAGATGAGGCTAACCAGTGAACTTTGACGAGACCTTAGTAATTGCTGTGCACATTCTCACTCATATCGGAATCGGTTGATATATACGAGTGCTGTCGCAGGCAAAAAATCAGATTTTTCAAAATGTCACCTACTTTAGAAATTGAAACTGCTATATCTGAGCCATTTTTTAAGATAAAGACAAACAAAAAATTGCTCCTGAATCCTTATATCAAGGTCAAATACTTAAGAAAGAAACGTTTTTCAATTTCTAATTTTTTTGCACCTCACTTTAAATATAATTTTTTTTTAATTTAATGGCCGCCATTTTGAAACAAGATGGCTCATGAAGCTGGCCAGCGAACTTGGTCGAGATATTGATGTATACTATCCACATGCCTTCTTCCATAGAAATAGGCGAATAAGTGTGGTATCGCGTGACAAATACAAGATCGTTTCAAAGTGTTAGCCATGATAGAAATTCAAAGTGCTATAATTCAACCACTTTTTAAGATATAAACAAAAGAACAAATTTTCAGAAACAAAAACTGCTCCAGAATCTTTGTATCAAGGCCAAACACATAAAAAAAATCTTTTTCATTTTCCAATTTTTTAATACCTCATTTTAAATTTTAAATTACATTTTTTTAAAAAATGGCAACCCTTTTGAAACAAGATGGCGAATGAAGCTGGCCAACGAACTCGGTCGAGACATTGGTATGTACTAAGTACAGACAAAGTTACATCCAAATCGGTTAAATACGCCTGTTATCGCGTGACAAAAATCAGATCGTTTTAAAATGTCAGCCACAATAGAAATTCAAAATGTTATAACTCAGCCATTTTTTTAGATGTAGACGAAACAAAACCTGTTCCGGAATCTTTGTATTAAGGTCAAACACATACAAAAAAATCTTTTTCATTTTCCAATTTTTTGGTATCTCATTTTAATTTTTTTAAATGGCCACCATTTTGAAACAAGATGGCGAATGAAGATGGTCAACGAACTCGGTTGAGTTATTTGTATGTACTATGTACACACCAAGTTACATTCAAATCGGTTCATAAATACGCCTGTTATCGCGTGACAAAAATCAGGTCGTTTTAAAATGTCAGCCACAATAGAAATTCAAAATGTTATAACTCAGCCATTTTTTTAGATGTAAACGAAACAAAACCTGTTCCGAAATCTTTGTATTAAGGTCAAACACATACAAAAAAAAAAATCTTTTTCATTTTCCAATTTTTTGGTATCTCATTTTAAATTTATTTTTCTTTAATTTTTTTAAATGGCCACCATTTTGAAACAAGATGGCGAATGAAGCTGGTCAACGAACTCGGTTGAGTTATTTGTATGTACTATGTACACACCAAGGTACATCCAAATCGGTTCATAAATACGTTTGTTATCACGTGGCAAAAATCAGGACGTTTCAAAATGTCAGCCACGGTAGAAATTCAAAATGCTATAACTCAGCCATTTTTTAAGATATAGACGAAACAAAAACTGCTCCCGAATCTTTTTATGAAGGTCAAACACATAAGAAAAAAATATTTTTTCAATTTTCAATTTTTTGCTACCACATTTCAAATTTAAATTTTTCTTAAAATTTTAAATGGCCGCCATTTTTAAACAAGATGACGGATGAAGCTGGCCAACGAACTCGTTCGAGACATTGGTCTGTGCTATGTATAAACGAAGTTACATCCAAATCGGTTCTTAAATACGCCTTTTATCGCGTGACAAAATTCAGGACGTTTCAAAATGTCAGCTTCGTTAGAAATTCAAAATGCTATAATTCAGCCATTTTTTAAGATATAGACGAAACAAAAACTGCTACGGAGTCTTTGTATAAAGGTCAAATACATAAGAAAAAAATATTTTTCCATTTTCAATTTTATGGTACCACATTTCAAATTTTAAATTTTTTAAAAAATTTTAAATGGCCGCCATTTTGAAACAAAATGACGGATGAAGCTGGCCAACGAACTCGGTCGAGACATTTGCATGTACTATCTACACACCGAATTACATCCAAATCGGTTCATAAATACGAGAGTTACAGTGTGACATAGGTCATATATATATATATATATATATATATATATATATATAGATATATATATATATATTGATATATATATATATATATATATATATATATATATATATATATATATATTGATATATACATATATATATATATATTTGCTTTTTGTAAAGAAAGCTACCTAATACCAGGAGGCAAAGACTCTGTGTACTTTAAATGTTTAACTGATCTTATTTAATCAAACATGAAAACAGCCAGTAGATGTTTAACAGCAGCGGATCTGGCCTTAAAATTTTTCAATCAAAGGGAAATGAATGGAAACCCGTTCACTTGGCGATACTCACCGTTGTGGTTTTTTTTTATTATAGTTCAATCTCCCGCAATCTTTTTAAAGTCGATCAAATTAGCCTGTTTTTAGACGTCGCTGTGTCTCAATGAGGGTTGGCGAGCGAAGCTCGTAAGTGGCAGATCTTCCTAGTTACTCAAAATTTCATTATCTCAATAGCGATTTACTTCATATTTCAAAAGACTCATTTTTTGCCTATTGTTGCCAAAGTTTTAAAAAAAGCGTAAATAATTTTTTGAACATTTCATACCATTTCTCCATTAAACTACATATTTACAAGTGAATATTAAAAGAGGAAGAAACTTTAAAATAATTAATTTATTAAGTGCGAAAAGTATTTAATGATAAAAATTGCGTCATATTTAAAATACAAAAATAACGATATATTTCCAAAAACTTTTATTTGAAAAAATATTTGCATTCGACTATTAAAACACAAAGAAAACTAATTAACATATTTGACTGACCACCCGAGACCACGAACCTAAATCCAGAAAGAAACCTCTGGCTAAATATGATGTGATATATTTATGCAGAAGGCAATAATATGTTATGCGAGTAACACAGATATCCAAAAATCCTTGGAATTTTTTTATCAAAATCGCTTTAAAAACTCCGAAGTTATAAAACAGGTATAATTGAATGGTAATATCATAAGTTTTTCAATTACAAGCTTTAATGGGGCCGAAATCTCCGAAATTCCTTTTTTTTACTTCCCTTACTGCTCCAATGTATTTAAGACAACATAAAAATAAAACATAATAATATCGCGCTAAATGTTTGACAGAATAGATAATTTAGGTGTAATTTATTTTCTTAAGAATACACTACATCACGTTAAACACTATAGTACTTTAGATTTAAAAATTTGCTTTATAACCCTACATATTTATACCGACAAGCATATATTAACATATCTCTTTATTTTTCATCCTGAATAGAGCTGTTAAGTTTAAAAAGATACAAAAATATTCACCAACAAAAACTTTTAAAGCAGGTTAAACGTCTTTATACTTTATACTCTTGTGAAACCAGACACCATAAAGCAACCGAAAAATGGATGTCTTGCGTGTCTGAACAAATATCCTCTCACTTGTCCAACAAAAGAAGCTTGTAAATTGATTTTGCGATCGAAACACTTTTCTTAAGTGGCGCGTGATGCATATAATGTTACATTACACTAGCTTTTTCTAAAGAGAAGGGAAAAAATGAGAATACTTATAAAATTTACACGATTATATATCTATTGCATATCGCACTGAAACAAACTTATATTTTGCAAACAGTTTTATTTTCTTGCAAAAGAATATATTGACAATATTACTTGCATTACTTTGCTGATATTTTTTCGAGGCGAAGTTCTGAATAAAATTTTTTGCCAACAGAAGTTAAATTACATATTTTAATAATATATATATCGTTTCTGTACAATGCTCTCAAAAAAGAAAAAACTAGTCGTTAGGGGCGACAGTAATACTTACCCATCATGGATATACATAATATAAAATATGAAAATAAAACATATGATGCATGCTAAGCCTTGTATAAGTTACTTTTACTCCTAATTTAATTTACTTGGATTCCCTTAAATATAATGAATATAATCCCTTAAGCTAATATTACTTTTTGTTGCATTAAAATATCTCAATTTGTTGATTTTCTGTAAGCAAATAAACACTATTGGTTTACAATGGAAGTCTGTTGGAATTTGGCGAAATACTAGAGATACCGCCAATTTTGCGTCACTTTTAACGACTCATTTTGGTTGCCAAATTTGGCGATATAACGCCAAGTTGACGACAAACTTGGCGTCATTTGGCGACAGAACAGGGTCCCACCTATGGTAACACCCCTTATAGGTACGGGGATGCATTAAATGCTTGACATTTGCGATAAGCCATTATTGGCATTTAATCTTATAGATTGGCGATAGTTTTTTGGTCGGCGGGATAATCGAGTAGTATCGAATTGCGTAAAAGAAACATCCTTATAACTCGAAAAATTATAATCATATTAACTAACAGTTTACTGCGTCGGATTAAGCGTCTCATTTCCAATTAAAATATACGTTTGAATTGAAATTTGAATAAAATAAAGGACCATGAAAAATCGAAGAGTGTGAAAAATATTATTAAAAATATCTCGGCAACTAATTATCCGACCGACTTTATTCTTGATGCAAAATTTATGTTTTATTATTGTCTTTTATATTCACGCCTTCAAATAAACAATTTCGAAAATTTTTGTATACCTTTTATCAGAACGAATATTTCGAGAGTCCAAAAAAAATAGTTCCGGATAATCGAGGTTACTGTTATTCAATAGGCTTTTTTCCATTATTACTTCCTAAGCACACACCAAATTTCAAGTCTCTATCTCAATTTGTTCCGGAGATAAAGCGATTACAGACACACACACCCAGACGGACACCAATTTTTTTTTCCTAAAAATGTTTTTCGGAATCTCTAATGTCTGAAACATGTAAATCCGTCAATTTTTTTTTCTATTTTTCTGACGATTACAAGACTTACCATATACTATGTATGATGGGTAAGTAATACATGTAACTTACCTTATATAACTTAAAAAATAAATACAAAAATAACTGAAAGTATTTTAATAGCTTTTCATGTTCTGAACATGCCATGTTCAATCTACGAGTATATGAGAATTTAAATATATATATATCAATAAATTTGTAAAAAAAGAAGAAAAAAAGATATCAAACGTTCAAAAATCAGCATCCAGCCTTGAAACTAGAGCCATTTCTGTTACACCAAAAGTTAAATAAATTAAAAATAATACTAGTTTTCTAAGAACAATTAATTTAATAAATTCTTAATAAAGCATTTTATGCAAGGAATTATAATTTTAAATAATATTTTATTATTATTTTGTAATTAAAAAAAAACATTAAAATGTGTGCAAATGAAAAAAATATCATTGTCCTGGCTGATTGCATTATTGGATGTTGCAGAGCTGCCACTGTATTTTTATATTCTACTCGATCCATATATTTTTTAATAAATTTTGTAGCATATTTCTCTTGCACATATTGTCGCAGTGTATATGAAAGATTTTTGTTTTTATAAAGTGGTTCCAGATAGAATTAAAATATGACAACCAGTCACAGCCCTGGTTGCAATAATATTTCCCCTACATGGATCAGCAGTCTTCTAGTATTTGTGAATTTTTCAAGAGCTTCTTTTTTTTCTTTTGTAAGCTGTATAAGTAAATATTCTCAGTTGTTGTCATTTTCCTTTTTGTAGAATTTTAAAGTTCTTTGCCTTTAGAATTTTGTTTAATTTGAGTCATTTTCCTCACATCTACAGAAAAAAACTTGGCAAGTAGAAAATATTATATATTATAATTAGAACACATAATACATTTAAATATATATATATACATTAACTTTAACATTTTTAAACAAAATTTCCAATCTTCTAATTTCATCAGTTTTATCATTATTCTGTATGTGTGTGTGTGTGGGAGGGGGGAGAGAATGAATACAACAAACCAGAGATTTAAAAAAGGTTTTTTTCTCCTCACAATAAAAAGTTTTTTTGCGATGCTGATACTATTTTCTTCTGTTGCAGAGCTTTAATAATAACAGAAAAAAATATGCCATATTTTTAGTGCTCTTTTTTTAATTGTTTTAATACTGAAAAGTTGTCTGTTCTGGAAGAATGATCCTTCTATGTTTTTCCAATTCTTTATTTGTTCCATACTCAAAATGTTCTCTTTGTTATTTAGTATTTACTTAAAGTTAAGCATTCGTATGTTTCGGCATCTCCTAAACAGTTATTCTTTTACCCTTGATAAAATCAATCTATTTAATAGAATAAATTACTTCAAACTTTTTTAATATTGATCGAAATTCAGGATGGTATAATTTTTGCACCTCTATATAGTAAAGTGAGGACAGATGCCGCGGTGGGACAGATGGCGCAGAGATTGCATTGGCGACACTAGCGCTCCCTACACCAATTTAAGAATATCATTGTGTGCCCAAGTGCTATGTGCTGTTTTGTACTCGTTTCCACTGCTTAATTGTCAGTAATTACATATTTATGCCAGTTTTTATGGTTCGAACCTGAGTGATGAGTTACTAAAATTATTCTAATAAAGTTTTATTACATATTTTAAGCCAAATAACCATAGATTTCATCCCAAATCCGATTGCAACTGTAGACTAGATCCTCGTAGAATACAGATATGTGTTTGCTTGATATGCTGATTGCTACAGATATGTGTTTCTCTTATGTCGCTCACATGACACAAAATGGCGGCGCGGCATCTTACCCACCACTATGGGACAGATGCCGCAAAAAAAACAAATTTTTTCGGTTTAATAAATTCATCACTGCGATTTAAGTAGAACTTACATTTAAATGAACCTATAGTAGCGCATTCTGCTACTTATCAAAATACTCTCAGCAACAATGTTGGTTCACCATGTGTGAATAAGGAAAACCGTAACAATTCTCACCGTCTAAAATGTTAAACAAAATATCTCCTATCCCAATGGTCAAAAGACCTATACAGACAAGTTAGAGAAAGCAAAAGAATGCAAATATTACAAGCACAGAGTTTATAAACAAGAAAAAAGAAGAAGAAAATAAAAAGCAAAAGAAACTAGAAAGCGTCAAAGAAGTTCAGCTTGGCGGAAGTAAAATATGCAAAAAAGGGAAGGGAAAGATCAAACTTCAAAACACCTTACTTGAGGAAGAAACTAAAATATGATCCATCTACTGGCAATGAGTAAATAGTTCCTCTTATGGATTCTGATGGCAGAACTGGATTGGAATTTGATGACTCTGGATGTGCTGAGTGTCTAGAGTTTTATCAAGAAACAAATTTCAAAGTGGACAGGATTCAGTGCATCAAATTCAATCGATAGCTGCATGAAAAAGGCTCACTTTACTTTTGCAACGGGAAGTGTGGTGTGATTGTGGGCGAATGGAAATACAAAATCAAAGAATGAGAAGAAAGGCCAAAAATAAACAGGCTGGGGCCTAAATAGAATAGAACTAACACTTACATTAAGAGCAAACTGCAATGTTCGCCGGATGTAAACCAGTGATTTATGTATTTTTTGTAATTATGCTGTCTATTGTTTCCAATAATTATGCTGTCCATTGATGTAAATTCAAACGTTTTTCTTTTCATTTTCATTTTTTGTCTTAAGTCTTATTTTTTGAGCTTGGACTTTTGCAATTTCGTTAAACATTTCACAATATAGTGATATATATAATTTATGTAAATTTACTGTTATTTATTTTCATTTTAAATAGTTCGAGGAAATAAAAATGAGATTTACTTGAAAAAAAAGTAAACAGCATAGCTTTTTTCTCCATGCGCAATCTGTAGCACACCCCATGCAGCATCTTACCCAGCGCATAAAAAATGATGCTAAAAAAGGACCTTTTTGAAAATAATTATGCCTGCTTTATTAAGAGGGCTTTAACTTGTTTAACATAGAAATTTGATTCTAAAGGATTTGATTAACGATTTCTGGTACTTAGTTTGTTGTTTTTTGCTTTATTGTACATTTTACAGGACGAAAAGTAAAACTGCGGCATCTGTCCCCACTTTACTATACCTAGAAATCTCAATAAAAGTACAAAACATAATTCAGTTGGTATTATTGACTTAGAAATAGCTGTAACAGCTGTATACTTAGCTCAAAATTTAGATATCGGTTGATCCAGCAGTTCCGGGACTTTTGAAATGTTAATAATTAGTAAACTATATACAATAGAAAGACGCGATTTTCACAGAAATGTTTGGAAACATGTGGGATTTGGTTTTTTAATGAAAAAAGAATATGTTAATTAGTTATAGTTTTTGCCAACAGGGGGCGCTGAAATGGATAATATAGTTTTGCTATGGTACAATAAAGCGACTTCAGTATTGGCATCATGTTCTACCTCCTTTGCGGTTGCAACAGAAGTTAGGGGTCTCCCGGTTCTTTGACGCTATTCGAATGAACCCGAATGCTCAAACCTTTTTATCATAGATTTCAGATTTGTAACGGTCATCGTTCTTTTTCCAGTTTTAACTCCACGCATTGTACGATAAGAAAGCAAAGCTAAACTTGCCGATTGATCCTTTTTGTAAAACAGCTTAACTAACAAAGCTTTGTCTTGCAAAGAAAACATAGCAGTTACAGATCAAATTTTGTTTCATAATTTCTTTTAAAGGCAATTTCTTTAATCTTCGAAAAAGCGTTTGAACATAAACGGTCCTTAAAGCAAAATCTGAGCGAAATCGTAGGAAGGATATTGCGCAAGAAACTCATCAGCTTATGTAACACATAGCGCAAATATTTTCGATGCCAACAGCGCCATCTGTTGCCAAAAATTGTAACTATTTATTTAAACAAAATCATTATAAACAAAAATCCAACATGTTTCTGAGCATATATGTGAATACCGCACCTTTCTATTGTACATAGTTTTCTAATTATTAACATTTCAAAACTCCCGGAACTTCTGGATCACCCGGTATATATTTACATGGTCACATGTATAGCTATATATGATTGTATTTGTCTAAAAACAAACCAGCGCGACTGAGCTATGCTCGGTTAAAATTAGCTTTTTATTCAACTTGATATAACAATAAATTCGCAATAAATTCCATAAAGCATTTTATTTTAGAACAGTATTATTTACAGACAGGATCGGTATTAAACTACGTTACATATATCTAAATTTTATTTTACATACGTACTTACAACGAAAGGAATCCTTTCAAACTACATTTTTAGTAGGACTCTGATTGATTGAATCATGTATCTCGACTCCTAATGAGAATTTCTAGAAAATTCCTCCAGATTCGGAAATCCGATTTTTTCGTGAAATGTCGTCAAAATTCGCCAAATATCGCCAAATTTGGCGAAATTCTTTCATTTGGTGCCAAGAACGTGTGTTTTGGCATTGGTAATCTTGAAAGTTGATTTTCCCTTGAAATCTAATATTTACAGACACAATCGATATTAAACTACGTTACATATATCTAAATTTTATTTTACACGCATACTTACAACGGAAGGAATCCTTTCAAACTACATTTTTAGTAGGACTCTGATTGGTTGAATCATGTATCTCGGCTCCTATTGGAAATTTCTAGAAAATTCCTTCAGATTCGGAAATCAGATTTTTTCATGATATGTCGCCGAAAATTCGTCAACTATCCTTAATTTCGCAACATTCTTTTATTTGGAGGCAAGAATGTGCTTTTTGGCATTGGTAATCTTAAAAGTCGATTTTCCCTTAAAATCTCGCCAATATTTCTCCAAATATTTCCAAATTTGACGAAATATTGCAAACTGTTCAACAACTTAATAACTGTTTCAACCTTCATTCATTTAAATGCATTGTCCGTAGTTGCACCAAAATGATCCATTAATCAAATTTTCTTGAACATGTAATCTAGTTCAATGGTCTTTTCGTACCCCAAAATGGTAGGATACAAAATTTAATCAAAATCGTAGAGCCATTTTTAGATAAAATTTCCATACACACATGCACACATACACGATTTGCGCGCTTTATAATACATGATAAGAACATGAGAAAAATATTAAAAATATGTAAAAAGAAAATATTTTGACAAGACAGACAAATCTAAAAATAAGTATAAATGTAAAAATAATTTTTTTTACACTCTTTTGAAACTAATCAGTGTTTATCTTAACAATCAAGCATCATTTCATGACTGCATTTCATGTTCCTTTCCGAAAAATATTCGTTACACCTCTATTATTTAAAAATCCCATTTTTTAGGTTTGGTAAAAAGCCCGATTTAGTGAATTTATTAAAAATTATATATCTTTTATTCTTTTTCTTTATTCAGTTGCGGCAATATGACTGAAAAGGTGAAACAATAAAAAAGTGAAACATTATTTAAACTATATTTTGAGCATTTCTATATTGATTTCACAACGTGTAATTATAATTTAATTAATTTCCATCATTTAAATAAATAAAAACATATATTTTTAAATATACATTACACTTTTTATTTTTTATTTATATTTTCATTTCTATAGTGCTTAAAATAATTCGATGTTGTTCTTTCACAGCCAGTTGGCCTATTTGTGGCGAGCGTCGTTTCGAACATCTTTCAATCTATTGCTGCTGCATCTCGTTTACAACTGCAAACATAAACATAAAGAGTATTTGGACATTTACCACCTGGGGCCAGAAAATGGAAAAATGCCTTTAAATTGATTTATTAATTGATAATTATGTTCTAAAAATATTAAAATGTCTTATTGTTATTGGAAACACACCTGATATATTTTTTTATATAATTCTAGCATAACAAGATTTGTGTAAAAAATCTATTACAAAATTCCATCTTTTCTTATAAAAACCAATGTTTATATAGTACATACTTTATGCAACGTATTTTTTATATATATATTTTATACAACATATCTTTTATATAACTCTAGAATAACAAGATTTGTGTAAAAAATCGATTACAAAATTCCATCTTTTCTTATAAAAACCAATGTTTATATAATACATATATTTATACAACGTATTTTTTATATACATAGTTTTTATACAACATATTTTTTTTTTATAATTGTAGCATATCAAGATTTGTGTAAAAAATCGATTACAAAATTCCATCTTTTCTTATAAAAACCAATATTTATATAATATATATTTTTCTACAACATATTTTTTATATACATATTTTTTATACAACGCATTTTTTTTTTAATAATTCTAGAATAACAACATTTGTGTAAAAAATCGATTAAAAAATTCCATATTTTTTTATAAAAACCAATGTATATATAATACATTTTTTATAGAACATATTTTTATATACATATTTTTTATACAACATATTTTTTTTTTATAATTCCTGCATATCAAGATTTGTGCAAAAAATCTATTATAAAATTCCATCTTTTCTTATAAAAACCAATGTTTATAGAATACATATTTTATACAACGTATTTTTTATATATATATTTTTATACAACATATTTTTTTATATAATTCTGGAATAAGAAGATTTGTGTGAAAAAAACGACTACAAAATTCCATCTTTTCTTATAAGAACCAATGTTTATATAATACATATTTTTATACAACATATTTTTATAAAACATATTTTTAATTGTAGCATATCAAGATTTGTGTAAAAAATCGAATACAAAATTCCATCTTTTCTTATAAAAACCAATATTTATATAATACATATTTTTATACAACATATTTTTTATATACATATTTTTTAAACAACACATTTTTTTTATAATTCTAGCATATCAAGATTTGTGTAAAAAATCCATTACAAAATTCCATCTTTTCTTATAAAAACCCATGTTTATATAATACATATTTTTATACAACGTATTTTTTATATACAGATTTTTTATACAACGGATTATTTAAATTCTAGCAAAATAAGATTTGTGTAAAAAATCGATTACAAAATTCCATCTTTTTTCATAAAAACGAATGTTTACACAATACATATTTTGTACAACATATTTTTATATACATATTTTTATAAAACATATTTTTTTATAATTCTAACACATCAAAATTTGTGTAAAAAATCGATTACAAAATTAGATCTTTTCTTATAAAAACCAATATTTATACAATACGTATTTTTATACAACGTATTTTTTATATACATATTTTTTATACAACAGATTTTTTTAAATTCTAGCAAAACAAGATTTGTGAAAAAATCGATTACAAAATTCCATCTATTTTATAAAACCCAATTTTTACACAATACATATTTTATACAACATATTTTTTACATACACATTTTTATAAAACACATTTTTTTATAATTCTAGCATATCAAGATTTAACTAAAAAATCGATTACAAAATTAGATCTTTTCTTATAAAACCAATGTTTATATAACACATATTTTTATACAACATATTTTTACATACATATATTTTATACAACATACATTCTTTTTTTATTCTAGCATAACAAGATTTGTGTGAAAAATCGATTACAAAATTCCATCTTTTCTTATAAAAACCATCGTTTATATAATACATATTTTTATACGACATATATTTTATATACATATTTTTTATACAACATTTTTTTTATTATTCTAGCACAACAAGATTTGTGTGAAAAATCAATTACAAAATTCCATCTTTTCTTATAAAAAACAATGTATAATGTATAACCAATGTATAGCCAATAATACATATTTTTATATACATATTTTTTATACAACATATTTTTTTTATAATTCCTGCATATCAAGATTTGTGTAAACAATTGATTACAAAATTCCGTCTTTTCTTATAAAAACCAATATTTATATAATACATATTTTTCTACAATATCTTTTTTATATACATATATTTTATACAACATATTTTTTTTATAATTCTAGCATATCGAGATTTGTATAAAAAATCGATTACAAAATTCCATCTTTTCTTATAAAATAAAATGTTTATATAATACATATTTTTATACAACATATTTTTATATTCATATTTTTTATACAACATATTTTTTAATAATTCTAATATATCAAGTTTTGTGTAAAAAATCGATTACATAATTCCATCTTTTCTTATAAAATCCAATGTTTATATAATACATATTTTTATACAACATATTTTTTATATACATATTTTTTATAAAACATATTTTTTTATAATTCTAGCATATCAATATTTGTGTAACAAATCTATTACAAAATTACATCTTTTCTTATAAAAACAAATATTTATATAATACATATTTTTCTACAACATATTTTTTATATACATACTTTTTATACAACATATTTTTTATAATTCTAGCATATCGAGATTTGTGTAAAAAATCGATTACAAAATTAAATCTTTTCTTACAAAAACCAATGTTTATATAATACATATTTTTATACAACGTATTTTATATATATATATTTTTTTATACAGCATATTTTTTTATACTTCTAGCATAACAAGATTTGTGTAAAAAATCGATTACAAAATTAGATCTTTTCATATAAAAACCAATATTTATACAATACGTATTATTATACAACGTATTTCTTATATACAGATTTTTTATACAACAAAATTTTTTTAATTCTTGGCAAAACAAGATTTGTGTAAAAAATCGATTACAAAATTCCATCTTTTTTTATAAAAACCAATGTTTACACAATACATATTTTATACAACATATTTTTTATATACACATTTTTATAAAACATATTTTTTATAATTCTAGCATATCAAGATTTGTCTAAAAAATCGATTACAAAATTAGATCTTTTCTTATAAAACCTATGTTTATATAACACACATTTTTATACAGCATATTTTTACATACATATTTTTTATACAACATGCATTTTTTTTTATTCTAGCATAACAAGATTTGTGTAAAAAATCTATTACAAAATTCCCTCTTTTCTTATAAAAACCATCGTTTATATAATACATATTTTTATACAACATATATTTTATATACATATTTTTTATACAACATTTTTTTATTATTCTAGCACAACAAGATTTGTGTAAAAAATCAATTACAAAATTCCATCTTTTCTTATAAAAAAAAATGTATAACCAATGTATAACCAATAATACATATTTTTATACAAAATATTTTTATATACATATTTTTTATACAACATATTTTTTTTATAATTCCTGCATATCAAGATTTGTGTAAACAATCGATTACAAAATTCCATCTTTTCTTATAAAAACAAATATTTATATAATACATATTTTTCTACAACATATTTTTTATATACATACTTTTTATACAACATATTTTTTATAATTCTAGCATATCCAGATTTGTGTAAAAAATCGATTACAAAATTAAATCTTTTCTTACAAAAACCAATGTTTATATAATACATATTTTTATACAACGTATTATATATATATATATATATATATTTATTTATACAGCATATTTTTTATACTTCTAGCATAACAAGATTTGTGTAAAAAATCGATTACAAAATTACATCTTTTCTTATAAAAACCATTATTTATACAATACGTATTATTATACAACGTATTTCTTATATACAGATTTTTTATAAAACAAAATTTTTTTAATTCTTGGCAAAACAAGATTTGTGTAAAAAGTCGATTACAAAATTCCATCTTTTTTTATAAAAACCAATGTTTACACAATACATATTTTATACAACATATTTTTTTATACACATTTTTATAAAACATATTTTTTATAATTCTAGCATATCAAGATTTGTGTAAAAAATCGATTACAAAATTAGATCTTTTCTTATAAAACCTATGTTTATATAACACATATTTTTATACAGCATATTTTTACATACATATTTTTTATACAACATACATTTTTTTTTATTGTAGCATAACAAGATTTGTGTAAAAAATCTATTAAAAAATTCCATCTTTTCTTATAAAAACCATCGTTTATATAATGCTTATTTTTATACAACATATATTTTATATACATATTTTTTATACAACATTTTTTTATTATTCTAGCACAACAAGATTTGTGTAAAAAATCAATTACAAAATTCCATCTTTTCTTATAAAAAAAAATGTATAACCAATGTATAACCAATAATACATATTTTTATACAAAATATTTTTATATACATATTTTTTATACAACATATTTTTTTTTATAATTCCTGCATATCAAGATTTGTGTAAACAATCGATTACAAAATTCCGTCTTTTCTTATAAAAACCAATATTTATATAATACATATTTTTCTACAATATATTTTTTTTATATACATACATTTTATACAACATATTATTTTTTATAATTCTAGCATATCGAGATTTGTATAAAAAATCCATTACAAAATTCCATCTTTTCTTATAAAAACCAATGTTTATATAATACATATTTTTATACAACATATTTTTATATACATATTTTTTATACAACATATTTTTTTATAATTCTAATATATCAAGTTTTGTGTAAAAAATCGATTACAAAATTCCATCTTTTCTTATAAAATCCAATGTTTATATAATACATATTTTTATACAACATATTTTTTATATACATATTTTTTTATAAAACTTTTTTTTTATAATTCTAGCATATCAATATTTGTGTCCAAAATCTATTACAAAATTCCATCTTTTCTTATAAAAACCAATATTTATATAATACATATTTTTCTACAACATATTTTTTATATACATACTTTTTATACAACATATTTTTTATAATTCTAGCATATCGATGTTTGTGTAAAAAATCGATTACAAAATTAAATCTTTACTTACAAAAACCAATGTTTATCTAATACATATTTTTATACAACGTATTTTTTATATATATATTTTTTATACAGCATATTTTTTATACTTCTAGCATAACAAGATTTGTGTAAAAAATCAATTACAAAATTCCCTCTTTTCTTATAAAAACCAATGTTTATATAATACATATTTTTATACAACATATTTTTTATATACGAAATTTTTTATACAACATATTTTTTTTCAGAATTCTAGCATATCAAGATTTGTGTAAACAGTCGATTACAAATTTCCATCTTTTCTTATAAATCCAATGTTTATAATAATGCATATTTTTATACAAAATATTTTGTATATACATATTTTTTATACTACATATTTGTTTTTGTAATATATCAAGTTTTGTGTAAAAAATCGATTACAAAATTCCAACTTTTCTTATAAAACCGATGTTTATATAATACATATTTTTATACAACATATTTTTTATATACATATTTTTATAAAACATATTTTTTTATAATTCTAGCATATCAAGGTTTGTGTAAAAAATCGATTACAAAATTAGATCTTTTCTTATAAAAACCAATATTTATACAATACGTATTATTATACAACGTATTTCTTATATACAGATTTTTTATACAACAGATTTTTTTTAATTCTAGCAAAACAAGATTTGTGTAAAAAATCGATTACAAAATTCCATCTTTTTAAATAAAAACCAATGTTTACACAATACATATTTTATACAACATATTTTTTACATACACATTTTTATAAAACATATTTTTTATAATTCTAGCATATCAAGATTTGTGTAAAAAATCGATTACAAAATTAGATCTTTTCTTATAAAACCTATGTTTATATAACACATATTTTTTACAACATATTTTTACATACATATTTTTTATACAACATACATTTTTTTAATTCTAGCATAACAAGATTTGTGTAAAAAATCTATTACAAAATTCCATCTTTTCTTATAAAAACCATCGTTTATATAATACATATTTTTATACAACATATATTTTATATACATATTTTTTATACAACATTTTTTTATTATTCTAGCACACCAAGATTTGTGTAAAAAATCAATTACAAAATTCCATCTTTTCTTATAAAAAACAATGTATAATGTATAACCAATAATACATATTTTTATACAAGATATTTTTATATACATATTTTTTATACAACATATTTTTTTTTAATTCCTGCATATCAAGATTTGTGTAAACAATCGATTACAAAATTTCGTCTTTTCTTATAAAAACCAATATTTATATAATACATATTTTTCTACAATATATTTTTTATATACATACATTTTATACAACATATTTTTTTTATAATTCTAGCATATGGAGATTTGCATAAAAAATCCATTACAAAATTCCATCTTTTCTGATAAAAACCAATATTTATATAATACATATTTTTATACAACATATTTTTATATACATATTTTTTATACAACATATTTTTTTTTATAATTCTAGCATATTAATATTTGTGTAAAAAATCTATTACAAAATTCCATCTTTTCTTATAAAAACCAACATTTATATAATACATATTTTTATACAACATATTTTTTATATACGAAATTTTTTATACAACATATTTTTTTTTCAGAATTCTAGCATATCAAGATTTGTGTAAACAGTCGATTACAAAATTCCATCTTTTCTTATAAATCCAATGTTTATAATAATGCATATTTTTATACAAAATATTTTTTATATACATATTTTTTATATACATATTTTTTATACTACATATTTTTTTTTGTAATATATCAAGTTTTGTGTAAAAAATCGATTGCAAAATTCCAACTTTTCTTATAAAAACCAATGTTTATATAATACATATTTTTTATATAACATATTTTTAATATACATACTTTTTATACAACTTATATTTTTTATAATTCTAGCATATCAAGATTTGTGCAAAAAATCGATTACAAATTTCCAACTTTTCTTATTAAAACCAATGTGAAATAAATAAAAGCGTTGTAAAAAAATGCAAAACTTACCTCCAAAAATATTCAGAAACACACTTTTTCAAAGGACGTTGAACTTTTTTTCTTTTTATATCCATGTGAAACGTGATACCATAATACAACTGATAAAGAAGTATTGCTTGTATGAACAAATATCTTCTGGCTTGTCGAACAAAAGAAGCTTGTAAATTGATTTTACGATCGACACAGTTTTATATGATGCATTATAAATTTGCAATATACTAGGGTGTTTTTTTTTTTTTTTTTTTTTTTTTTTTTTTTTGTCTTCACTGGGAAAAAAACTTGAAAAATCATAACATTTATATAATAATTTAACCACTGAATTAAAAAAAAAAACTTTCAAACATTTTTATTTTTTATAAAGAAAAAAAATAGTGACTCTCTTATTTGTGTTATTTTTATCAAAAGACGGATTATTGAATAATAGACGTTAATCAATAAAATGCAAACTGTATATTTTTATAAATGTATTGTTCAATATACATACCTTCTCACCTCCTTGAACGGATATATCCGTTCAGAAAGCTACAGGTTTCACTGCAATAGAAGCATTATTTAATTTAATATAATTCTACAGATATTATCCTGTTTTAAGAAATTAAGTTATGATTAATACTCCCAAAGCGTATATATGCCTATACGTAATAAAATATATATATATCATGTTGGAAAAAAATCTTTTCTTAGCAATAAAAAAAAAAATCAGAGAAAACAACATTACAATTTTGTGATTTTGCTCCGTGGTCAAAGGTTTAAGAATATGCGTTAAATATATTTTTACCCGACTGCCAAGAAGGGTTATGTGTTTCACGCGTATCTGGGTATGTGGATTTCTTTATAACCTCGAGACATCCCACCGGCTGGATCGATTTTAATGAATGAGGTCTCTATCGATTCGTTTTAAAAGTCCGATGGTTATAGGCTAAGATTTGTTTTTATAAATTCAAAATTGCGGTAGAGACGAAAAAAATGTTTTACGCACCCTATTGAGTGGCATATCATTGAATAGGTCTTTCCAAATGAAGACGATGTTTCATTGACTATTTTACAGTCAGAAGCTCAGTTTAAATATTACACAACCTGAAAGTTGTGTAGATAGGATCTCTAGCTTTACTGCAACTCTAACCTTCATAGACATATGTAGGCCTCATCAAAACAGTGTTTATAGATAGGAACTAACAATTAAACACAACTTAAAAGTCATCAATACAAGTAAATAAAAATCAATAGGTAAGTAATATAAAAAATAGTTTCATATCGGTGAGAAATAATTAATTAGTTCGCTTTTTACGCAGTCGGGTTTATTGATTTTTTAAATTTAATTTCGTTATTTGTGTTATTTTTATCGATTTTTATCAAAAGACGGATTATTGAATAATATACGTTAATCAATAAAATGCAACTGTATATTATTATAAATGTATTGTTCAATATACATACCTTCTCACCTCCTTGAACGGATATATCCGTTCACTAAGCTACAGGTTTCACTGCAATAGAAGCATTATTTAATTTAATATAATTCTACAGATATAATCCTGTTTTAATAAATTAAGTTATGATTAATACTCTCAAGGTGTATATATGCCTATACGTAATAAAATATATATATGAGGACGTGAGTTTCAAAACTCGCTTTATCCAAAAAATCGAATTTTGGGAAATCGTGAAAAACATGTAACTGCGACCCCGTGCATCGAATACATCCAATTTTTTATATATTTATAGCTAGTTGCTCTGTAATATCATTGTGTTAAATTGGAAAATCTATTTTAATTAATTTAATTAATTAATTGAAAAAAGTTTCGGATAAGAAGAGTTTTGTTACCAACCTATGGATAAGAAGAGTTTTGTTGCCAATCGTCTATCATACTTGCTGATAGGAAATTAATAGTTTCTATTTTTATCATCGGATGGTAATATTTTGGATTAAAAAATAAACCTTACGAGAGCAATAAGTATGATTAAAATTTAGTATTAGGTTTTATTATAAAAAAGCAAACTTATCAATAATCAAATAAAACTTATCATAAATAGATTATGATTAAAATAACTTTTTTTAAAGAATGTAATATAATATAATCTATATAACTTATTATATATATATACACCATCTCCTTCTGTTCGGGTTCCTTAGAAATAATGTTATTATAGAAAGTAAACACCTCCATTTCTGACCAGTTTTCATCAAAATGTTTTTATAACAATCCATGGACTTCCTTAAGTTTCTCCTGCTTCACGGGGACACCCTTCTTTTTAAAAAGAAAGTCCAGTTTTTAGATGGCTCTAGCACAACTGTTACACTCTGAATTTTGAAATTCCAAGAATCTTCCGAAATATACTTCCACAAATTTTAAGATGGCCGTGGTTCATAGTCTTTATATAGTACCTTATGGTAGTGCCTCTGAAAGCGCACTGAGATGCACTTTAAAAAAAATGTTTCAAGGTGAAAATTTTACTTTTCTGGATGTTTCATGAAAGGAAAGAAACCTGGACGGTTTCGTGAAGGAGATGTTTGAGATGTGAACTTCAAAATAAAGTTATCTGATGAAGTTTTGTCTTTGTTTGAAAAAAAAAAGCTTTGTGGAAGCGTCATACATCTTGCATTGAGAAAGTTGAATATTCGAGGTACTCTTTATCGTGAGTGCACATTGAGAAGACCGGAAATGCCTTAGGTTTATGTCTGAGAATAAAAATTAATTTTTTAGCACCTTCTAACAGTAAGAAATATAGAAAGCTATTCTCCATTTTGAACTTACATTTTAATCTTCTTTTGCTTGTATTCTTTACAAGTCCATGTATTCGTATTTCTTTTTCTATTCTTCCCCCTTCCCCCACAAAATGCAAGAGTTTATTCACTGTCCGTTATACATAAGACATGCTGTAAAACTTATTTTATTAGTTTGTATGAATAGAACAGGTAAATCTTTAAACGAAAATAGCAACATGTCGCAGAGAAATGAAGGAAAATTACTGTGATTTAGCTGATAGGCTAGCCGTTCGTTGGTCTTACGCATGCGCAGGGATAAAGCTAGTTTTGTTGCCAACTCCCTAGTGGATAAGACGAGTTTTGAAACAAACTAATATTTTAAGAACCCAAAAATAATGGATAAAAATATTTTTTTTTTACAGATTATGGTGTTTTTTCTGTGTAGGTTTACCAATAGAATAGATTGGTAGAGAAAACTCGATTTTTTAAATTTTGGATAAGGCGAGTTTTGAAACTCACGTCCTCATATATATTATGTTGGAAAAACACCTTTTCTTAGCAATAAAAAAAATTCAGAGAAAACAACATTGCAATTTTGTTCTTTTGCTCCGCGGTTAGAGGGTTAAGAATATGCGTTTAATATATTTTTACTGTTTGTTTGCTATCTGAAAAGTTTTCTTTATCATTTAGTTCATATTTATAACGTTTTATATCCGCATGTTTTGGTATTTGCAAAGCAGTTATTCCTAATTTGACAGAGGGAAAAAAACTTTAGAATACTCTTAAAATTTATATAAAATTTTTCTATTGTACATCAAAAGAATCTTAATTTTTTAAAGCAGTTTTATATTCTGTTAAAAGGAACTATTACGAAGATTTTTTTTTCACATTTCTGGTGGCATTACCTATACTAGTCTCCCATTGGCTGATACCCAGGTTTTCCTGTTTCCGCATTGGTTAATGAACTTCTTATTTGAATCCGCTTCTCCTCTATATAAATGAGCAATATTCCGTTATTCTTTGCATTGAGGACGGTACGCTAAATGCTACCGAAACTAGTCTGCGGAAGTTTTTACTTGTTCTGGCGTTTTTAACGTTGCTTTTAAAATGTATATGTATATTACGAAGTCTGTCTGATAACTATTCTAGGGCGGATCACATTGTAAGGAGACGGCTTAATGCGCATGCTTGAATTTTTTCCACGTGTTCCAGTGAGACAGTCATTGCCTGCTGACCGCCGAGTGAGCTGCTGTCATACGTGCTCAACCGATTTTGATTTCTCTCAAGATGACTAAACTAGTTGAGCAAAGGTAATGCAACAAATTATGTCAAATATTGGTGATTCTCAAAGCAGAACTATAAGATTCATCAGGTGACGTAAGATCTATCAATGCTACAGCTCATTCATCGCATCTGATTCTGATTTTCTTGGCAAAACATGGAATTCCAGTCATTTTCCAGCCTTTTTTTTCTGCAGGCATGGCTCCTTTCAACTTCTGGTTGTTTCCGAATTTTGAGACGATATTTAAAGTATCCTGTTTTGAGAGAAGAGATGAGATATGCAGCCGAAGGCGGAGTTGTACACCATTCCAAAAGAAGCCTTTAAAATTGTTTCCGGCAGGGGAAGAAACGGTGGCTTAAGTGTGTGGAGGCGCATTGGGCCTACTTTAAATGGGATATCGTAAACTCGACAAAAATAATCGGCTATCTAATGATTCATATGCCTTCATTTGTTTATAACATTTATTATATGGATACTTAAAATTAAATATAGTTTATAATAATTTCATATTTTATCAGAAATCCTTCTTTTTTTTTTTTTTTTTTTTTTTTCAAAATAGCACGTATTTTAATAACAAATTGTTTTCAGTTAAGATATAGTATTCTACTATTTTCCCTTTACTTTCTACAGAAATGGAGTATTTCAGTTGCCACCATTACAGAAACGTCCTTAAAAGTTATAAAAAAATTAATATCTCAAAAATAAATTATGTACATTCTTATTTTATATATGAAGGTGTAAAAATTGAAAAAGCGCGATGCTTAGAAGTTAAAAAAATTGTAGTAGAGATTATCATACTGTACTATGATATAGCTGTTTCGTTTTACGGTTGGCTTATGTAAGGGAACGTTATAGTTTTGTGACGACCTTTAATTGTTGCCCGAAAGAAATGGCATATCGGATGCTAAAAATTAGTTCCACGATTCGTCTAGAGGTTGCGCTGTACCTTAAATTATGAAAATGAAGCATTGAAAACTCAAGACAATCAGTTACAGATCATTTATTTTTTCAGAAACAGTTACAGATTATTTATTTTGTGCGATATATTGCCATATTACAACGTGTGCATCATTTGTAGATCGAGCAAAACAAATCCTCTGTAACTACTTGTGACATAATAAATGATCTGCAGCTGACTGTCGTCAATTTTTGATGCTTTTTTCTGATAATTAAATGTACAGCGCCATCTGTGGGCGAAGTTTAGAACTAATTTTTTTATTCGATTCAAGAAAACTTTTCATCTTGAGAAGCAATTTTGTCAAATCCACACTCTCGCACGACAACTTGATTTAATTTCAATATTAAAAATGCGTCAGGATATTTTGGACCACCCTGTATTTTAAAACCTTTTGGAACATGACACCAAAATACAATCCATAAATCGATTACTTCTGTGTCTGAACAAGAATCCTCCCATTTGTCGAACAAATGAATATTTTAATTTTGCGATCGAAAAAACTTTCTTATATGATCTGTAATGCAAATATTTCAATAAAATGTTGAAGAACTGATGTGATATACAAAAAAAGAAAAAAAAAAAAAAAAAAAAAGAAAAAAAAAAAAAACTTAATTTTACAATAAAAATAAGAAATGCGCAAAGCCTTTTGAAATTTTTTTGATATATTTCTTAATCAGGCGCAAAGAAGACTTGTTACCAGTTTGAAACTACAAGCCAAGTGTTAAGACTACCTCCTGTTTTGAGAGTGGTAGCACGTCTTCTTTTCCCTTCATGAAGAAAGTTCTTTCGAAACGCTTCGCACATTTACTATTTTTGTGGTATTATTAAGAAGTTTTTTGCCTTTATTTACTAATACATGTGTTGAATATCATAGCAAACGATTTCTTTTTGCAAATATTTTCATTCAAAAATTATCGCGAAAAAACAAAAACTATTTAAATTTACTTATGGGTGTTTTATTACAATATGTACATTGTACAATTAAATTATAAAACTAATCTAAGTATTTTTGAGCATCTGACGTGCTCATCATCTGAGTTAAAATCGTTAAAAACTAGAAGTCGAGTGAGTTCATTCATTTATACTTGATGAGCTGTTCCAAAAATCAAACTGAAAACTGGGGTGGGATAGGTAATGTTTTTTGGACAGTTCCAAAATTTGAATAGAAGTCATGTTATTCCTAGTAACGTAGACCAAATCTTGGGAATAGTGTATGATAATGTATCATTCATCATTATAATAAGTAGTAATTAGTGAGATTAAAAAGAAATTGATATAGTTTATATCATTTTCACTTAGTAATCACTTTATTTTTAAGCAAAAAAAAAAAAAAAAATATTAACCTTATTAATTATGCTGCTTTGTCCTTTTTTTAAAGGCAAAGTCCGGAATAAGAAATTTATCAAAAAAACTCATATTTTAATAATTGAGGATATATAATGTTACAATGTGATTGTACATTTCCCGTTGTTCCCGATTCAAAATATTGTATTTATTATTTAATACGTTTTGATAAAGTTTTACATCTTATGTAGTGGCATCTTCTAAGCAGTTATTTTCAGGTGCGTTCGTAATTATTAGGATGAGTGAAGCGAATCCTCTATTAGGCTTCAAAAATTACATTTTATCGTACATTTTACAAAAGAACTATTCAGTATATTGACATGAAATTAAACATGAAAATAAATTATGAACTGTAGATTTGCAGAATTTTACATTTTTACAGGATAACCTTAAAAAATTATTATTTTAATTAATTTATTTTAGATGTTTTTTCCATTACGGGTGCATTTTTGCAAATAAAAAATGAAACACGTATATTTTATAAGAAAAAATAAATCATGGAGTTAGTCATTATAGATAGAATCATAATTAATTAAATAGTTTCACGATTTCTTTTATGAAATTTTAAAAAAACCCTTTTTTATGAAATATATAACATATTTTTAACTAATTAAAATTTATGAAAATTCAATTATTTACATTCAATTATAAAAGTATTTTTCAGTGTTAAGAATTCCAATACACAATTTATTCTTATTATGTGAAATCATTTACGCAGATGATACTTACGCATTTTAAAAGAATTATATTATGATTATTTTTTTTTGTAGAGTGGCAACAAAAGAATTGTAAACAAATAAAATTAATTGTTAAATTCGTTATATCATAAACAAAAAATTCCGAGGAAATTCTTATTCATTTGGCTGAATTTACATTTCTAAAATTAAAATGCGCAAAACATAAAATAAAGTTTTTGCTTAATAAAGATGCAAAAATAATGTATAAAATATTGTTACTTTCAAATATTAAATAATGCCTCGCGAATCCAAACAAAGCATGGCTTTTGCTAGCAGAAATACGTAGCACCTATAGTCGTTATCTGGTCCGTCCGTCTGTCCGCATATAATAGCGCAAAAGTTACCCAACCGAATGGTTTGAAATTAAAAAAATATATAATCGTAACAGATTTTTGTCGAGTCATTTGAAATTTTATGAAAATCGAATCAATACTTGAAAAGACATTAATAAAAGTTGTCTTCATTCTATTAAATCCTATCATACGTAATTAATTCAACGATATCCCATGATAGGTAATGATTCTAGGTTGCCATGGTGATTACGTCCAATTTAAGTTTCCTATTATTTCCGTATTACTGAATTTAATATATAGAATTGTAATAAATTTTCTATTCATGCATTTTTGCATAAGAGCGCAACAGCTATTGAACCAAGTATGAATATTTATAAAGCTAGTTATAGTACCAACACGCTTCATTTGTCACGTTTGTCGTATATTTTCCGAATTGTTTACTGTTAAACAACTCGATATCAATTATAAAATTACAATTTAAAACCGTATACAGGTAATACGTTTTTTTTATTTTAATATATGGTATAATATTTATACCTTTACGCAGTGCAATATATATCTAACTTTAAGTACAGAATACACGTAAGTATATATTGGTATAGGGTTTGTAATAAATAACTAAATAAATAAATAATAAATAAATAATAAAATAATAAATAACTAATACTAGAAAGACGGAAAATGAGATATAAAAATATATGCAACACATGTGCAAGAATGAGTTTTTCTCGGTTGTTCCGCAGTGATAGATGAAAACAACACATTCTAAAAACGAAACACATTTATGAAAATTAATGATATGAATTATCACATTGCTACAAAGCGTAAACCAACTTAGTGAAAAATGTCCAAGCCGGGAATCGAACCCGGGTCCCTGGAATAGATCTCCAGTGCTCTACCACTAAACCACAAGGACGATGTCCAGCCTGGCATTTCTCACTTATATAAGTCGGTAAGGCTGCTACTGCAGCACAAGATGGAGAAGTCTACATGAGCACACATTCTAGCGGCGTAACATGAGACGCAAATAAACCCAGCATCGGTGAATATACAATTTTTAATTAAAAAAATTTAATTAAAAATTGTCTTAAAAATCTTAAAAAATAATGATAAAATTAAAGAAGTTGCGATTAAAAACACATACACACACACACACACACACAAATATTCAGAAAGAAATTTTTCCAAAGCACGCTGATTTTTTTTTTTTTTTATTAATAATAAAAACAAAAACAGTCAAAAACTAAAATTTTCAACTCACGCGTAAATCGTTATCTCTTATATAAAAACTTACACCATAATGCTACCGAAAAATAGATGTCTTATGTCTCTGAACAAGAATCCACTCATTTGTCGAACAGGAATCTTGTAAATTCATTTTGTGATCAAAGCCCTTTTCTTAAGCGTTCTGTGATGCATACAAATTCACATTAGAGTGGATTTTTTCCATGACAGGGGTAAAATACTTTACAATATTCGTAAAAATTATATTATAAAAAACTGTTGTACTTCGAAAGAATTTTAATTTTTGCAAACAGTTTTATTTTCTATTAAAATGAAATTTTGTCATTGTTATTTGTGTTATTTTCATCGATGTTTACTGAATATTACTGAATAATGTATACATATCAATAAATTGCAATCTGTATATTTTATTAAATGTATATTTCAAAATACATATAATAAAAATATGTATTTATATTTATTTACTGTTGCATATTGAAAACTGTTCCTTTATCATTTACTAGTTATTTATAACGTTTTACCTTCTATTATAATACACTCTACTACTCAGTTATTCTATAAAGTTGATAAATGTAACCTTTTTAATATAATACATTACTTCAAACTTTATGCATAAAAGCATTTAAAAAAGTTGTTTGATCTTTTTGTGGCATAATAATTGTATCACTACTCAGTGTAACTGGATCTTGTTTACAGCAAAAAAAGTCACGTAAGTAAAGATGTTATTACGGGCTTGATCATTAAAAAAATTGTATACTTAGATGTAGAACATGGTATATATATTTATGTTAAAATGTAAATATATATTTTTAAATGTTATTTATATACTCATTTTTTATTTTATAATATTTGTTTTAAAGTGGTTAATTTAATCAGTGCCTTTTATTTATTTATTTTTATATATTTATTTATTTTATATTTAATCAGTACTTATTAAGTCTATTCATATTTTTTTCATTCTACTTTAAATAAATGTTAATTTAAGTCATTTCTTGATTTCTTCAATTAATTTCATTCTTTTTTAAGGATATAGATGGCAGCTCTAAACATTTTATTAAATATCTAGTTACAAGATCCTTTACCTTTTCCTCATTTTTCGCACCAGATGGCAGCAATGTTTAGGTTTTCAGCGACTAACTGCTGGCCTCGTGTTTTTATAGTATTAAATCTGATTGCATCTCACATGTTATAATATAGTGGGTCAATTTTCTGATGTTTTGGATTCTAGCATATAATTGAGGTATTGTGCTCTAATCACTTTTCAATTTTTAATATCCTGTGTGAGGTGTATCTTCCTTTAGATCTCTTGGTTTTTTATCATTTATTTTTTTTTTATGATGTGCTATTAGGAGCTAAATTTTGTCATTTCAGGCTTAATGCCGACAAATTAGATGAAATAACGCATCTTCACTATGAATTAAACCTGCAAGCTCATCTGGTGATTATGGGGGTTATTCATAGTTTCTTATTTTACATACTGTTTTCCTATGTTCATATCTTGTTCATCTTTAGAATTTTACGAATTCGTGCATACATTTGTGATTTCATCTTTACTATATATATATATCTACATTCATGGTGTCCACTCTAAAGAGTGGCCAATGGCTAATTCCTAAACCGTTACACATAACCTCATTGCTGCAACATTACGGAGCGGGTGTTTTCAAGTGAGTGAAAAATCCCCTTAAGAGCTGGCTTGTTTTCACTCTCTCTCTCTTTTTTAATAATACATTCATGTAAAGGGAAATTAATTTTTTTCGTGTTCATAAATATTTAAAAGTTTATTATTTTATATTATTTAAGAAAATATAACTTATTTTTGAGAAGCATTTGTGAGAAATCATTTTTTCCAAAATTTCTAATATTTCCATAAAAAAAAACTGGAATAAACCGGTTTTTTTCGCTACTTCAAAATTTCCAGAAATTTTACATCTCTAATCTAATTTGCTTTTGTAAAGACACATGCACATGCAAATGTAAAAAAATCTATAGAAAGTTATTTAAGAATTATTATTTTATAAAAAAATCTAAAAAAGAATGCTAATTTTTTTAAAATAAAAAAACTGTCCGAACATTCAAAGAAATTCTCTTTGAATTTTATATCCTTCCGAAACCTAACACCATAATGCAACCGATAAATAACTGTCTTGAGTATCTGAATAAGTATCTTTTAACTTGTCGGAGAAAAAAAGTTTAGAAACGGATTTTGTGATCGAAGCACCTTTCTTAAATGCTCTGTGATCCATATAAATTTACATTAAAGTAGCTTTTATATGTGACAAAGGGGGGGGGGGGGGATTTTAGATTGCTGATAAAATTTATATAATAAAATAATCTTAATTTGTGCTAACAGTTTTATTTTGTATTAAAAGAAAATATTGTCATTATTATTTGTCGATTTTTAAAATAAGACAAACTATTGAATAATATTAGGAGCGCTCACAAAGTAACGAGCCGGAGGCCTAGGAACAGAAACTAGTAGATGTATTTCAGAAGTATTAGCTCTGGCTATTGAGGTACTTGTCCCACTGAGACACAAGGCGGTGAATGGCTGTCTCGTAAAATTTCTGGGTCTGCGATGTGAACCAGTTCCGCACGTACCGCTTGACGTCTTCGTCCGAAGTGAATCGTTTGCCCCTCAGAGCCTTTTTTAGGGGTCCAAAAATGGCGTAATTGTAGGTAGAGAAGTGTGGACTGTATGGAGGGTGACCGAGAACCTCCCACTTGAATTTCTGCACGAGGGCCGTAAATGTGTTGGCCGTATGAGGCCTTGCATTGTCGTGGAGCAGAATGACCCCACGGGTGAGTTTGTCTGGTCGTTTTGACTTGATCGCTTGGTGAAGTGTGGTCAAGGTTTGTTAGTAATGGTCAAGTTTTGTATTTACTGTTGTCCCGTGCTGCAGGAAGTCTAATAGAAGGGGACCGTCTTGGTCACAGAAGAACGTCAGCATAACCTTTCCTGCACTTGTGTGGATGGCCTTGGATTTTCTTGGTGGTGGCGACCCTCGATGTTTTCACTGGAGACTTTGTCGATTCGATTCTGGTTCGAAGTGATGACATGAAGACTCATCTCCAATCGCTTACAACTCGAATGAGCGTTGGACGACTGATGCATACTTCTGCTAGCTTTGTAGTCATGTGACTTGCACTCGTGACCCTTTAGCAGCCGGCATGTGTACTTCCGTGCTCTTGTCTGAAACCTTCTTTGTTACTAACACAACAATATTACCATTCTGTCACTGGTTTGCACATTCCAGACTCCGGCTCGTTTCATTTTGAATGTCCCTTATAGATGCTTATCAATAAAATGTAAGTTGTACATTTTAATATTAACTGGTGGTTACAGCAAACCTTTTAGTTGAATAACTCTTCAACGGGCGGACCTAGTGGTGTGAAATTGTGCACACATGCACAGGAACAAAAAGAAACCAATTTACGGATTCTGGTTACTGTCGAAGAATATTTTGATTTCGACTAAATGTATTGATATTGAATCGAAGAGCGTGCTTCTCTATTCAAAACTTTTTATCTTTGTGACCAGAGACCTGCCGAAACACTCAGGAAGAAGTCTAGTGCCTTTAAACATAGGACAAAGCCATCTTCAAGCACGTTAAAAGACTTGACTGACAAATTTGAAGGAACAGGTTGCGGGGCTGTCGACAAAGTGGGCATGAAGGCTAAACAAAAGACATAGACCGGGACCCGGCAGCACAGACATCCACCTCATCGAGTTGGATGCTGAAATTCCAGAATTAGCTAAAACTCGATTTCCATATTAAAACGCAATCGGTCTGCCACGTCATATCTTGTTGGAAAATGCCCAAAAACCCGAGTTTAGCGGTCGATGGTAGCGGTTTACCATTGCGTTTCCCTACACCCAAAGGTATGAAAACATGGCGAACTAAGGACAGGAAAACACAATGGAAAACCTACGAGTCAAGTCTAAAATCGGGAGTTTAGGTGTTTTCCAACGAGATATGACTTAGCAGACTTATTGCGCTTTAATATGGGAATCGAGTTTTAGCTAATTCTGGAATTTTAACCTCCAACTCGATGAGGTGTTTGTCTCATGGTTCGTACACCTTTTTGAATTCTGCAGACCAGAAAATTTTTTGGCACCAGTATTATCTTATAGAAAAATCTCTTCTTTACAGAAAGCGAAATTTTGTGCGTTTAACCTAGATTTCTTTTTCTATAAAAAGATACTGGTAGTTTCCTGGAGAAAAAAAGGTATCCGTACGAGTCTAACAGCAAGGACTCCCGAAAGACATCTTGGACTTGCTCAGAAGTTATTACGATAATCGTACGATCGCAAGAAACTTCCCGAATCGTTTTGGCTAAGAGGTTTTTTGTCCTCTACAGCCCTCACCAATTCCCAATAGACTTCTTTTTACGGGTCTATGTTAAAGGTCAAGTATACAGAGATTGATCAAAAATCACAGAAGAGCTGTAAAAAGCGACAGCAAAAGTAACAAGATCGATTCCAGCAGATCAACTCAAGCAGGTTATCGCGAATTTCGAGCAGATACTTTCTTTCATTGTTCCCTCAAATGACCAACATTTAGAGAAACTCATCTTTTAATTTCCTTTATTCTCATGTGCAAATCCTTAAAAGTTTAATCAAAAATGTTTTTCGTTGAAAAGTTATTCAATGATTTCTTTTTCAATACCATGTGAAGCACACTGTAAATACGGGGTGTTTCTAAATGAATATCGGAGTTTTAACGCTTGGTAGTATTTATTACAGAAAACTTAAAATTATAATTAATACACAAAATAAAAGAGCAACGCAAACAGTTTTGCCCACAAGCTTACAAGTGTTCAATGTGAGAACCTTTCGTCACACGGCACACATCAAGTCGATAGCTCAGTTCTGAAACGTGGATTAACAAAGAAGTTCTGTTCAGACGCTCACCCGATCTGACGCCATGTGATTTCTACCTGTGGGGGTTCATAAAGAATCGTGTGTATGTGCCTCTACTACCAGCTGACCATTGCAGCTGTGGCAACAATAATCCACAAACACTAATCAATGTTTGGGAAGAACAGGGCTATCGACTTAATGTGTTCCATATGACAAAAGGTGGTCACATTCAACATTTATAAGCTTGCAGGTAAAATTGTTTGAGTTGGTCTTTCATTTTATGTATTAATTATAATTTTAGGTGTTATGTAATAAATACCACTCAGCGTTAAAACCCCGATATTCATTTGGAAACACCCCGTATATGTTTCATTCTACATACACTTCTCTAAATTTGCTTATAAAAAAATATTTTCTTTATCACTTTGTATTCAATGTAAAGCTTTAAATTTTATTTTATTGCCATCTACAAAACAGTTATTGTATTACAGTTAATGAAAGAAAACCTTTTAATAGAATGAATATTATTTCATTTTTTTTTCAATGATTTATTGGAAATACATTGAACTTTGTAAATATCGAAGTAATTATTTTTCTATACGGCACCTACATCTAACTTGAAGCATAAACATGACGTAAATATATTGTTATCATAAACTTGAAAATAAACATATCTATATAATCATATATAAATTAACAGATTCGCTAAATAATTACATGTAGACGCATACATATATGAAATATATAAACATAAGTGAAAGAATAAGTAATGCATATAGGAGAGACTAGGGAGGGTTGACCTACTTTTTATAAAATGATTTTTTATTTTTTAAATATTGAACGTAGAATAAAGTTTTATATATCCTTTTATTCGTTATACAATCAGTCAAAATATCAAAATAAAATTGCTACATAAGTGTAACATATAATAAATCTGAAAAATGATTGATTTTAATCATGAAAAAATAATGGATCAAGGCTCCCCACATATGGGAGGCTTGACCCACTATATGGGAAGTTTAACCCACTTTGGTTTACATTGCAATATTTGTGAAGAGAAATAAAATCAGTTTTCAAAAAGCAAAATAGCTTTATACCATATGCTTTAATTATTATAAAGAAAAATATTTTTTTAAATACAATGCTTAAACAAACGTGTTGAGACGCAATAGCATGTCAGAAGAGAAAAATTTTGTGTTAAACAGGATTGTGTCTGAGCAGGTATAATTGTACAGCAGGGAAAATGAAATTTTAACATTTAAGGCAGTATTCTGTTAGAGACAGGTTTCTGTTTCAGAGTGTTTTATGTTATTAAGTCCGGACTTAGGAGCCACTGTCCCGCTCTGTCTTATTTTTTGTGACACTCGACCAGACAACTCCAGTTGTCACAGAGTTTGGATTCATCTCACTGTATTCACCCTGGTGAAATTTGTCTACCTACCTTCCTAAAGTTTTTCGATCGATGTTAGGTCCTTTTGCAGCCGCATGAGCACATAACGCAGTGTTGCCAGATTAGAGACTGTTTTAATTCATATTATTTGACTGTTACCACTTTTTAAAAATAGCACAATTTGCCTTATTTTTCAGAATTTTTAATCTATTTTTAAATATGCCGAATATTTCTATTTCAAAAGACCGGTGGCACCTTTATTTCTCTTTATATAATGCAGCAAGCATAATAGTATACATCTGAACTTATGATGAATTTAGTTAACTAGAAAATCACTAGGATAAGACGAAAGAACTATGAATGTTGGAAAATAATATAGTAAGTTATATATGAATTTTAGAACTTTTTATGTTTTTAAGGATTAAATGAAATTGAAACTTTTAAATAGACAAGAATAGAAAATAGGATAATGTGTTAAAAATAACTTATAAAGGAACGAACTTTTATAAAAAGATACTTAGAAGAATTGAAAATTTTTATTATGGAAAATTGAAGAGATTTTATAGACTTAAAACTATATCCACAATTTCGAATGAATTGAACTATAAATTTATGAAATATTTGTGAACGGATGAAATACAAAGTATATAAATGGATAGTAAAAGGGAATACTAAGTGAAGTTAAATGTAATGTTTTTTATATAGAACTGTAAAATAATATATATTTTTTAAAAACAATTTAAAATGATGTGGCCTTTTTTAATATAAATAAAGAAAACATTAACAAAATGAAAATGCTTTTAAATATATGAAGGATGTATACAAAATAAAGTATTGCTGCACATGGAAAATAAAGTAAAACCTGATAATAAGGTAAATAACTTAAAGTTATGGATTATATGTAAAATACAGGTTTTAAATAAACAGATTTATCTGTGAATAACTTATTAATGCACAACTTTTAGGTTGAAAAGGCCTCACAATTTATTTTTTCCATACCTATTTCAATTTTCTCTATGAAACGAAGACTGTTGTTTGAGCGTTCAAGTAGCTTTGGTTGACACCTATTGATAAAACTCTGAAATTCTTTTAAATATAAAAATTGATGGGTGGGTAAAGCCTCCCGTGTGGTCAACCGTCCCTAGTCTCCCCTAATTCAAAATTTTTGGACAGAAAATTACTTAGATTAATATTAACACAATTATTCTAATTGGTAAACAAATCATATTAGATGTAAATTTCCAACTGGGCGAAAAATGTCCGGACCAGGATTCGAACCCGGGACCTCCCTGGCTGAGGCCACCAGTGCTCTGCCAGTGCGGCCTCAGCCAGGGAGGTCCCGGGTTCGAATCCTGGTCCGGACATTTTTCGCCCAGTTGGAAATTTACATCTAATATGATTTGTTTACCAATTAGAATAATTGTGTTAATATTAATCTAGTGTAATTTCGTATCCAGCGATTTCTGGAGTTCCATTACCTGAGATTTATTCTGTTGAGCTGAACAAGGTTTCAGACCAGATGCTGTAATCATCAAGGTTAGCTGGGTGAAAAAAGTTCGACCAGAATCGTCCGGGATAGTTCAGAAGGCAGAGCACTGGCGGCCTCAGCCAGGGAGGTCCCGGGTTCGAATTCTGGTCCGGATATTTTTCGCCCAGTTGAAAATTACTTCCCTGTCAAGACAGGAAACTCCAATGACAACTGTAAAGTTTGAAGGTAAACTAAAGAAATATTCAGTAACAGGACTTTTCAAAGCACACCCAAATTCTTTATATTTTATATCTCCTTGAATCTTGACACCATAATGCATTTGATGAATGAATGATTCGCGTGTTTCAACAAGTATCCTCTATTTTGCCGTAAGAAAATGTTTCCAAATTATTTTTAGATTGAAATACTTTTCTTGAGTGGCCTGTGATGCATATAATTTTACATTAGAGATGGGCTTTTTTATTACAGATGAAAAACTTAAAAACACTCGAAAAATTTTGAAGATAAGATACATGTTCTATATTGCATCAAACGAAAATTTATTTTTGTAAATAATTTTATTTCCTAGCAAAAAAAGAAATATTGACATTTATCGATATACTTTAAAAATTCCTGCCGGCTCGGCCTACGGGCTCAGGTCGATTTCGAAGTTAAGTACTAATTTCACCAACAAATCAAGATAAGAGATAAAACCAGTATAAAAAGTTTATCTGTACGCTTTTGACGAGTTTTTAATTTCACTTTTATGTAAGAGTTGGTTTTATTAGAATCATGTTAAAAAGGACATTTTTCTTCAACCCCTATATTTTTAATTCGTTGAGAAAATTTTATTAATATCATCCATTAGTACAGTTTATCTTATAAAATGCTTGACACTACAAAAGTTATAAATAATATTAAGAAGATTTATATAATAAATTTAACACTAAAAAAACAGCGAGCGGTCATTTTGACCGTTACCAAATGAATATATTTCGGTTCGAACCAGAAATTTCTTTACAAAACTTGTTTAAAAGATACGAAGAAAAAAAAAATAGTTAAATAAATAAGTTAATAATATAAAATAAAAATTCCGGTGGGAAATATTTTTATAAAAGTTTAGTAAAATTCCTAATGTCTTTCTAATGTTAAACCGTGTGGGGATTGTTTCATGAAATGAACTACTCACTATATTTTTAATTCTGACGATTTATTTATTTATTTATTTATTTATTTACTGAGACACGCGAGCGTTTAATAATTCAACATTAATTCAATATATACAGAATCTCTGAGGGTTGTGAAATTTTTTTATCACGCAATGATCGTTTTTATTGCCTATGGCGATTTCCGATGCGATTTTTCCTATGGCGATGATCCGCCTTTTATGGCAGATTCAAAGGGATGTGATTTTTTCTTCTTCACCCCACCCCTTTTTTTGTTTTAATTTTTTGTTGTTGTTGTTGTAAGAGTTGTCCTATCATAAACCTATCAATATAAAAGTTGTAGATAATAAGAAGATTTATAATAAATTTAAGTGGATTTGATATCTTGTAAATTGACGAAGTATTGAATATGTTTCTTTTTTAAACCCCATTTGTTCTGGCCCTTGAGGCTATTTTTAATGGTATCAAAAATCTATCATACATAACTTTTTGGCCCTTTTCCTCGAAGCATTAATAACTTTAAACTGATTCGATATGTACCATAATTCAGAATTTATTGGTTTTTTTCTGTTTTCACAAAAACCCTCTCCCCATTTCCACCTCCTTCGTCCGATTTTGCCCATTAACGAAAATGATCGAGGTTTTCTGCCTCTTGATTTTATGTGTCAGTTTAGAAGAGATTTGTGCAGAATTATGGAAGTTATCGTGTCCATAAAAAAGTGATATATACAGGGTGTTTCACAAAGGACCCCTAACTTTAAAAATCAATAACTCGGAAACGGTGATAGATAGAAACATGAAACCAGTGGTATGTTTAATAAAAAAATCGTAAGAATCTTATACATAAATCTCAAAATTTAGTTCAAAATAGCCCCGAAAGATGGCGCTGAGAGCGTTAAGAATCCTTGGGCGTGTTCAAGATGAACGCACGCCGCGCACTCGAGCTCAGGAGACAGGCACATGGAGTGGATCTTTATCGTAGATAGAATAAATGTTCAATACGTTCAGGAAAGGATCTTGGATTTGATTAATGCTAATTATAAAGATAATCTGTTGCAAATAAAAGGTGAGCTACACAGCTGAATGGGTAGAGCATTGGACTCGAACTAGGGGTTGGTTATGGATTCGAATCCTTCGCGCCCCAAATTGTGTTTATGATTTTTTCATTTTTTTTGGTTGCTTTATATTTTTCATAATAAATAAGATATTTTTGATAAAGATAAATTTTTATGTTATTAATACAGAAGGACATGTGAATTTTTATCGAGGCTAGGATTCAGATCATATTTTACGGTATTAAAATCAGCATGGAAAATATTATAAAAATAAAATGTAATAGATGTACATTATTTTAACTAAAAATATCTGAACACATATTTTCTAGAAGAGATAAAATATATGAGGTTTGTCGTCTAGTTTTGTAGTGAATAAAGTATGATTGGAATGTTTATAAATTTTCTACTGAAAGTATAACTAAGTATTTTGCTTATACTAGCGTGATTTTGAGTGCCATTTGTTTCTCATGTTTTATGATGTATTTTGGTCTGATATCCACACAGTGTTAAAATATGCAATCATAAACTAAGAAATATATATACTAAAAACTTCTCTGAAAAATTATCTAACTAACAGTTCAAATTCCATTGAAATCCCTCTAGTATAGTAGTTTACAAATAAATCTATGCTAATGAAAGAACAAATCGTTCTGTCTGTGTGTCTGTGTGCGATGGCTAGCACAATCTACGGCACGTACGATGTTCAAAAATTTTGTGAGAATAGCCCAAAGTCTCTCCAGATATACCTCGTTCTCAGAATTTCAAAATTCTAATTAACAGCTGAGTTATTAATTATCAACCGTCACTCATTAAAAATTCATCTCGAACGGGAAAATCTCTGACGCATGCGCTGATGTCGCGGATACGCAAATAAAGAATGGTAAAAAGTATTTCGGGTGTATTTTGTCATTATTTATTAACTAACATCGTCCAAACCGATTAGTAAAAATAAAAATAGAAGGCATGTTTTGAAAGATTCTACTCTTCCGTCTCAAATGCTGCAATCAATTAAAAAATATATCGCAATTAACCCCTTGAAAAAAAAGTTCAAAAAGGATGGTTTTTCCGAAAAACGTTATTCTCCCTTATTGCAACATGCAATAAGGGAGTTTGCATGTTGCATGGGGATTGTTAAAATAATATACATTTATTACATTTTATTTTTATAATATTTCCCATATTGATTTTAACACCGTAAAATATGATCTGCATCCTAGTCTCGATAAAAATTCACACGTGCTTCTGTATTATTAACATAAAAAATTTTCTTTATCAAAAATATATTATTTATTATGAAAAATATAAAGCAACGAATAAAATGAAAAAATCATAAACACAATTTGGTGCGCGAAGGATTCGAATCCATAACCTCTAGTGTCGAGATCAATGCTCTATCCATTCAGCTTTCTAGCTCACCTTTCATTTGCAACAGATTATCTTTATAATTAGCTCTATAATTAATCAAATCCAAGATCCTTTCCTGAACGTACTGAACATTTATTCCATCTACGATAAAGACTCACTCCATGTTCTTGTCTCCTGACCTCGAGCGCGCGGCGCGCGTTCATCTTGAACACGCCCAAGGATTCTTAACGCTCTCAGCGCCATCTTTCGGGATAATTTTGAACTAAATTTTGAGATTTATGTATAAGGTTCTTACGATTTTTTTTATTAAACATACCACTGGTTACATATTTCTATCTATCACTGTTTCCGAGTTATTGATTTTTAAAGTTAGGGGTCCTTTGTGAAACACCCTGTATATATATATATATAATAAATTTGAAATCACAAATATATGAAGAAACTGGTAAAGTTCTAAAGATGATTTAGAAATGAACATTGGAAACTAATATGTTACTAGGGTGTAAAAAAAAAAAAAAAAAAAAAAAAAAAAAAAAAAAAAAAAAAAAAAATCGGATTTTTTTTTATTTAAATCGGATTTTTTTTATTTAAATCGGATTTTTTTTTTTTCCCTGTGTTAAAATATTAAACATCTATAAATAATTAAGCATTTCAAAAATGAATAACCCTCCAATTACCAACCCTCTAACATAATCTATGTTTTTTTGCTTTAATTAATAAAATTTTAATTATGTAATTATAGAAATTACAAAAAACTGCAAATTAAAAATTTCTTTAGTAACATACAAAATTATGTGCATTAATATTTTGTAATAATTATGTAAACCAATATTAAATGCTGCTTATATTTTAAAGTTATTGATAAATTGCATTTATTTTCAAATTGATGATACAGATCAAATTTTGTAATTATTAAACCAATTAACTGTTTAATTAAGAACACTATCTACATTTTTGAAAAAGTGGTTGAGAAAAGGTGATAAATAATAGTTTGATAAATTCATAAAGCAGCCAGTAATTTTACACAGGTTCTAAAGCGTATGTATATCAAATTGATCAAAAATTGCAGCAATGTATACACAGCAAACTCACACATAATTTATAAATAGATTACAAAAATTGTATCTTTGAAATTTAAATCAGATTTTTCCCCCACAACATTAAAATATTTGAATAGCTACTAAATATTATAATGTTTTGAAGTTATTTTACATTTAGTTAGATGTTTTTTAAATGTGTAATACTGTAAAAGCACTTATTTTCGCGAGGCTTTCATTTTTGCGATTTTCGCGAGCCCGTCGTAATCGCGAAAATTTAAGCCTCGCGAAATACATTTTTTCCCGCCTCAAATAATAATAAAAAGTCAGAAATTTTACACTTACCAAAATTTAATGATTGTAGTTACTTAAATAAGAAATAAGTACAAAAATGTCTTGAATACTTACAACTATTTCTTGAATTACTATACAACTACTTCTTGAATAAAAACAATAATACAACTAATAGAATGCAGCTCATTCACTTATAATATTTATACCAGCTTCTTTGAAGCTATTCATTTTTAGAGTGATGGGGGGAGGGGGGGGGGGAGAACTTTTCGGACAAAAGGAAGTTTCTTAGATTGCCTTATGCTAAAAGGGTTCTATTTAGGTAGTTTCGAAAATTTTTCAACTTTCGGTTCAGTTCATATAAAATTCGCAAAATTTTCAGCTGGCAAAATCACCGATATCTTCATTTTCGCGAAAATTACAGCTCGCGAAAATAAATGCTTTTACAGTACTTCTTTTTACACAGTTTAATATTGTTATAATTAACAATAACAAATATTACATTTTTTACAAGTGATTTAGTGATAATTTCCATTACTGATTATAATGCTTTTTCACACTATTTTAAAAAATCAGAAAATATGTGATTTTATCATCTTATTTAAATCAATTGATTAAAATCATTGACACTCTATTGCTATGTTTATTGTATATAAAAGAATGAATAACTTGATTATTAAAAGGAAATGATGGCATTGTAAGTTATATTAGATTTAAATATCATTTTAAAATTAAATGCTTTTTGTGTTTGTTAGATAAAAAACCATACTTTTTACAAACTTACTGTACTTAAATTTTTCACAATACTCGGGAATTACGCTTCGAAACAATTATTTAAAGCTTTGTTTTGTGTATTCATAAGTCACAATACCTGTAGAAACTTTCCAAATTATGTTCATCTTAGATTTGAATACTTTTTTATGTCATTTTAAACATTTAAAACTTTTTTGATTTTAATCAATGATTTTTTTTTTAATCACTTGATTAAAATCATGATTTAAATCGCTGATTTAAATCAACTGATTTAAATCGTTGACACCATATATGTAACATAAGAAACTATGAATGACCCACAGAATCGTCAGAGCAGCTTGTGAGTTCATTCATAGAAGATGCGTTATTTCATCCAATTTTGTCGGCATTAAGCCTAAAAGGACAAAATTTAGCTCCTTATAACGCAAACACTACAGAAAATAGATAATAAAAATATAAGAGATCTAAAGAAAGATACATCTCATACAGGATATTAAAAATTATTAGAGCACAATACCTAAATTACATACTAGGAGTCAAAACTACAGCATATCAGGATGGAAAACATAGTTAAGACTATTTCATTATGTGAGCTACAGTTGAGCATCTGACTGAAACCCGTAACTGAGCTGCCATCTGGTGTGAAAAAGGAAAAAATGTAAATTGGAACTGGATTAATAACAATAATGTTTAGTGCTGCCATTTTTAGCCGAAAAAAATAAAAAATAAAAGGAATGAAATTGGTTGAAGAAATCAAGAAAAGACTTAGATTAACTTTTAGTTAAATTAGAATGAAAAAATAGGAATAAACTTAATAAGTACTGAGTGAATACAAAATAAAATAAAGAATAGGAATAAATTAATACAAAAAAAAGAAAGAATTATATTAAAATAAATAAAAGGGCAATTGATTAAATTAAATATTTTAAAGACAAAATATTGTAATATAAAAAATGAGAATATAAATAACATTTAAAAAGATGAGGAATATTTGATAAAATATATCCTTATATTCTTATATGATGAAGCAATATGTGAAAATTTATGATGTTAAATGCATGATACCCCGTATATATATGTGTGTGTACATACAATATATACGCATATATACATACACATATACACGCTCACACATAAAAACATAGTATAAGGTTTTTAACTTTTTTTAGCATTCCCGACCTCATCCCTCCGTAATAGTATTTTTATTTTTTATTTTTTAGGTTTTTTAGTGTATAATGTATGGAAAAACATACACACACACGAAACTTTTTTTTAAATAAATAAATAAATAAATAAATATATATATATATATATATATATATATAATACAATATATATATATATATATGATATGTAATTATATATATATATATATATATATATATATATATATACATACATATAATTTTTTGTGTGTATGATTTTTTTAAATTTTTTCAGCAATCCACATCCCATCCTCCATAACAGTGTTTTCGATTTTTTAGTTTTTTTATAAACATATTAAATGCCTATACTGGTAAGATGTAGAAAAAAATGAATATCAAGATTTGAGCCATGCAGATATAAAAGAGATGGGATAATTATAAGACAATGCTAATTGCTTCAATTTAAAAATGTCAGGCTGTAAGAATTGGTAGGAACATAAACGTTTGATACGAAGGCTCTGATTAAGCAGGATATTTCTATATACTGAAATATGTAAGCAGGAATTGAAGTTCGTAAAATTAATTACATTAAATGAAAATTCATTGCGTTTATCATAAATGTTGAATGTTAGGGAGTTATTAGGGAGAATATTAATTTTAGCATCCATAAAATGGATACTAGTATTATTTGAAAAGATAGTACTTAATTCTAGATTAGAAGGGTGCTTTACAGGAAGAGATATAGAATTATTATCTTTAACAGAATAAATAATTATATCATCTATGTATCTGTAGAGCAATATATTATTATTAATAAATTTAGGTTCATAAAAGTAAAGATATAAATAAGATAACATGCTTGATGAAGCAGCTCCTTGAGCGATGCCCTGTATTTGAATAAAAAAAGCATTGTCTTGGAAAATAAAATTATGAAATAGTAGAAAGTTAGTCAAAGATGTGAAGTAGTCAATATCAATTATATGAGGTAAATTTAATAAAGGAAAATATTCTATAAATAATGTATTGATAATAGAATGTAAGTCTTTAAGAATGATATTATTAAATAGGTCTTTGAAATCTAAAGTAATAATATTATTGACATTTGTTAATGACTTTATTTTATCATCTAATTCAAAAATGTTTTTAATGCAGTGAGTATTGTCTTTTTTAACTGATAACTCATAAATTTGTGTAAGAATATTTAAAAATAGTGTATTAGCACGAGTATTATAAGTATTACAACCTACAGTGACAGTGCGGAATTTAAGATCACTTTTGTGAAATTTTGGAATCATGACTACATAAGGATAATTTAGGTTGTTATTTTTAATGCCTAGTAATTTGTGATAGCTTAATATATGATTATTATTTTCCTTTAAAGTAACATGATGAAATTTGAAAATATTATTAGAAGTGACTGCTTTAGTTAGAAAGTGATGATAGTAATATTTGCAGAAGATAGCATTTGTTAGCAGCCTTATCTACATATGTAATGATGAAATTATTTTGAAGTTCTGCAATATGTGGTTTAAGGGTGGAGAAAGAAACTGAATTTTTGGCAATATGCAGATTTAATAATTGTTGTTTCAAAAGAAGGATGACATAATGCTTGCGATCTACAAAATATTCAGTAGATTTATTATAGCTGATAGCAATTTTGTAAATGAAGAAATCTAAATCATATGTGAATTGTTTAATGATGGACTCTATATTACACTGTGAAATAATACGATATTTAGTGCCATGACGCATCAAAGATCTTAAATGAATGTTATTGAAAATGAATAAATTACCAGTTATAACATGTCCATGATGGGCATTAATATATGTATTTAGATGGGGATCATTGCATTTACATGTAAAAGTATCAGTGTGTGTGAATTTGTTTAGAAAACTTATTATAATTGAAAATTTTACGACCTAAACTAATAGGATATTTAAAAGAGCTTTTTAGATTAACACTTTGAAGTGGGAATTTACATTGCTCGTTGCAAAATAATTGATTAAGTCTAATTTTATTTAAAAAAGAATTGGTAAAGGTGACGATTAAATGTGAATTACTTTTATTTAATTTTTGTGGGGTTTTTGTTAATATTGGCATTAAGAGCAATTAGCATATAATGGAGTAAATCAAAAAAATGTATCACTAAAGTGAGAATTGAATGTATTTGATGTAAATATCTTTGTGATATTGATTAATATGATATTTAGGAATTGCAAATATAATTTTACGAAGAAATATCCAGTTGTAATTACTACTGAAAGAAGATTGTAGGCGAATTAATGATTTATTAGTATGAGTATTAGTTAATTTAGATGACGAATGTTTAGTAGTAGATGATTTACCTCTATTTGTATGTGTGGTTTGCTTATATAATTTATGATTAAGAGAAAGATAGAGAGATTGATAGTTAATTGTATGTGATGATGTAGAATATACGACATGAGGTTTATTGTTTGAGAGCTGATTTAGTCCATATGGATAAAGTGTGTTATAATGTTTGATGTAAATAGATTCCAGGAAAAGACGTTCATGGAGTTTATTTTGTATATTAAGGATATGAATAGTAATATTACTAAATTTGTGCTTTTTAAAGTGCCTATACTCAACATTGCAGTTTAAAGGATTGCGAGAGCATTTATAATAACTGATGGCAGATCGATGCCGGTTGATGCGTTTATGAATTGGGCCACCAGTTTGATCAATATATTGCATGTTACATGAATTACATTTAATACGATAAATAACATTAAAATATTTACAAAAATTAATATGGGAAGTGTTACGAACAATTTGTGATGGATCTTCATGAGAGCAGGTCAAGCAGCGAGGAGATGAGCATTTGCTAAATTGTAAATGTGGTGAGGGAGAACAAAATGAGTAGCTGGATGACGATCCATGGTCAAACCTATAATGAACCATGTACAGGGCATTACGCTGATATATATATATATATATATATATATATATATAGTATATATATATATATATATGTTACATTATTACATCTAATTCCGAGATTTCCTTATCTTATTCTAAATTACTACTTTATATTCACTAAATGTTTATTATTAAATAATCTCTATCGTTAACTCTGATTCCCTTTAATTTAATGTCTCACTTGTCTTAATCGTTTAAATATTACGCTTTTAGTATTCTTAAACTAAATGTTCCATTCCCGCGCTTTTTTCTTTCGAGAATATTCTTTTAGCTTCCATTTTTACTTTCCCGCGCATTTCTGAGATTATCCTTTTTCCCTTCAAATTCATCCGCGTGCTCTATCCGCACTTTTTATATCACATGACATTCTTAATTATTCATTGGTTGAGAGCGCGATCTACGTCATATTTGTATTCTTACACGTGAGGAACAAAAAGTTGATACTAGCTGTGTTTCAGCAGATTTTGAAAGATTTGAGTCGATTTTCCAGTTTACATCCATCCCCTGGTCACTGTCCTTTTATTCGATTATCTGGAACTTTGTTTAAACCTAATTACTACTACGGAGAGATGGCTAATTATCTTGGTGGAAACTGCACCTTTTGCAAGATGTTCTAATAAAGTGCTTAGCTGATATTATAAGTTGTTTCAATTTCTTCTGGGGAAGCTTCACGGAACATTGTATTCCATTGTTTTCACTCGACAACTGCATTTCAACAATCTGTTCTGACCACTTCTTTTACGCCATTATCGCTGGATGTGATCCACAACTACTATCGTGACAGCCAGTACGGCATTTTCAACGATAAAGCCAATCCAATGTTGCTAGAATGCAACATATATATATATAGATATATAGATAGATAGATAAAGAACTGAACTGGGGATGGTTTGGGGTTCTACGGGTCATGATCGACGTAGATCTACAAAACATTATCAGAAATTCCAACATACGACAGAATGAAATTGGTGGTATTTCTTACGAAATAAAGCTACCTAAAAACAGAGTCCGTAAATAGTAGTTTTGATTCATAGTGATCAAATGTTTTATATTTAATAAATAAATGCGTATTGTAAAAATATGTTAATAAATGAACACATATTGTAACAAGAACAATTACTCATGTATCAGGCTTAGAATTTGAAAAACTTTCAATACTAGCAGAATATTATTAAGAAAGTCAGATACCTAAATAAACAATTGAAATAAAATACACAGCAAACATTTTATCCGCGACCATAATGGAACAGAATGGCCCTGTAAATGAACGATGAAAGCTACTCACTTAATTTTAAATAGCAAACGTTCTATATAGAGAACCTCATTAACAGATAACAAACTAGTATGTTGTGTCCATCACAAAACTTTCTTCTATATAAATCACGCCAATTAAATCATTTAAATAGAACAAGAAATTACACCAATTTAGCACCAATTCATATCAAAGTATATCTCAATTTGAAGTTTGATGAAAATTCGAGCATTAGTCGTTGAAATAGAGCTATAGCGGAAATTCTGAAAAATGTACCATAGCAGCTCCACCTGTTGTACGATTTACACCAAAACATAAACAGCACTAATTTATATCAAGGTATACCTGAATCTGAATTTTGATGAAAATTCGTGCATTAGTTATTGAGACAGAGCTATAGTAGAAATTCTGAAAATGCAGCATAGTAGCGCCACCTGTTGAGTGATTTACACCAAACTGTACAAAACGTCAATTCATATCAAATACTAACTGAATCTGAAGTTTTATTAAAATCCGTGAATTATTTCTTGAGATAGAGCTATTGCGAAAATCGTATAAATCCTGCAAAATGCAGCATAGCAGCGCCATCTGTTGGGAGATTTACACCAAAACGTTACCAGCAATTCATATCAAGGAATAATTGAATTGGAAGTTTGATGAAAATCCGTGCGTTTATTCTTGAGATAGAGCCGTTGCAGAAATCGCGAAAAATGCAGCATAGCAGCGCCTCCTGTTGGGCGATTTACACCAAAAACTAATCAGAACCAATTTATATTAGGGATTACTAGAATATATATTTCTTTAATTCCATACATTAGTTCTTGAGGTAGAGCGCCCACAAAATATGTGTCACATACAGGCAGACATTTTGTAAAAACATTTTTTTCGGAATCTCTGACCCCTAAAACGTGTAAATCCGTTGAAAACCGGAAGTCGAAAATTTTCATGAATCCAATACTTTCTTCTTGTAAAGATAGAAGAAAGTAAAAATTACATGCGAATCCGCGTACATTTATACGACTACGGACAGACCGACAAAGCGAGTTCATAAACACTTTTCCACGATCTTGGAAAGTTATATTAGTTATTATTTATTTATTTTATTTATAACAAAATTTTAATTTAGCCTATGGAAAAAAATTGAAACTAGAATAACCCATACATTAATATTTCCTACATTTGATTTACATGATATATTTTTATAAAGAGTGTTTTTAAAATACTTTTTTGTACAAAAAATAGTGCAGTGCATATGTGCACATGAAAAGAACAATGGCTTTTGTTGATATTATTTATTGTTTAGCAAAGTTCTGAGGATGCGTAATACGTTACATCATTGCCTATAGAAGAATAAATATAGTAGTACGTGCAATATTGTGTACGCTATCTTGGCACTAATCAACAGATATTTGATACAACCCCTGACCTTTTTGCTTGTTTTGGGGAACAACGGATTTCGAGCTTATTCTATCGACGATTATTTTCAGAATTTTCAAGCTATGATTTTGAGACTTTAACAAAAGTTGCTCTATATACTTAGCTAATACATTATGCACATTATATTTTGATTGCATTCGCGCATGCGCAGTGAAATATTTTTTAGTAAACCTGATCATTTTTCATCCAATTAATATTTTTTTTAATTCGGACTGCAAAGTATTGTGTACAATATTATTTGTCATATTTTTTGAAATGAACTTTTTCTTATATTAAGAACTCTGAAAATTATAAGCAAAAAACTTGGCGAAATTTGGGGCTGTTTTTATAAAAACCTTAATTTCTCTACGAGTATACATGTTATCCTCATAAAAATGAACACAGTATATTACAATAAGCCACTTATTAATAATCTCGTGTTTGAACGCTTTTGCTACATTAGTTTTTACAGATTTATCCAAAAGATATTCGTTTTTTTTCAATTTGTTGACGTTCCCCTATGGGGTTTCAGGAAAAAAATCTTCGCAGAAATATATGACCAATACTATACTGTTTACACACTTGCAGTTTCAGGTTAATTCCTCATGTAGTTTTCTAGATATTTAACAAAACGTCTAAAATCACAAGTGATCGATCGCCTTTGGCCATATAGTGTACTAATTAAAGTCTTTTTACCATAATATTAACAATAGAAGGATAAAAATTGCGTTAAATTACAGTTATGTAACCGTTTTCCATAAAAACGATTGAATGAATGGGCAGTTTGCTTTAAACAATGTAGTGCAAAACTATTTTTTTTTTCGATCCCTGGCGATTCCATTATCAGAGGTGTTATTGTATTAAAAAATGAAACATTTGTTACTTTTTTTCCTCCAATGTTCTTTTTTTATTGTTTTATGCAATTTATGTCACGAGAAGAAATCGAAAAGTAATACTATATCATCACCTATAATTTTTTTATTATTCGTAAAAAATATTTAAACAAAATTAAGTAGTGTCCATCAGTTCTTTTACTTTGTACTGGATAAAAATATACTGGATGCTAAATATAAACACTGTAAAAAAAATTCCGCAACGTTCCTGGGAAAAAATGGGCAGCTGAGTTGCCCATTATTTCCAAGAAACATTTCTTGAAAATGACTGGTACTTTACTGTATATGTTAAAAACTTTCTACAGAAATGCCAGTAAGTTTCCTGCGAAATACCAGGAATATTTCTGTTGACAGCAAAACATTACTGACATATTCAAGACTGGAGTAGCACAAGAGCGAAAAATGTCCAGACCAGGGATCGAACCTGGATACTTGGCGTGCCGTGCCAATGCCTTACCTGTCAGGCTATCCGGACCGATACCTGGCTGACATAATTCACTCTGGATGTTCGTTCCCTTCATTATGACATTACTGACATTTCACAGCATGCGGGATCCGCAGACGATTTTTACATTTCCAGTTGACAATTTTCGCTTTATTATCATTATTTGTTAGAATGAAAAAATATTTTGAAATTGACATCAAAATTATTATTTATAATTTACACGAAAAAATAAATTTTCAGTTAAAATTCAATAAAGTAAATATATATGTGATATATTATTTCTGAACTTTGCTTAAAATATAAAAATATATAAATGTAAATAATAATTAGAAAAAAAATCTAGACATAAAATATTTTGGATTTTCGTCAGTGATTATGTTAGTTTACAAGTTAGATAAAATACATATAAATTTTCATGAAAAAAAAACCTAAACGTAATTGTATATTTTTTCCGAAAATAAAAAAAAAAATTCAAATTTGCAGCAATTCAAAGTGTCAAATATATGTCAAATTTAAATCAAATTGTAATAAAGTGTTAAAATATAAAATTAATTAAAAAAGAAAAAAAAAGTCAAGAGGTAGCATCGAACCCGAGCCGTACAGGTGGCGTGCAAGCTTTCTGCTTCCACACCACGAAAGATACGTTGAGAGCTGCAAACTAATGGGTATTTGAAACGTATGCTAAAACTCGGCATCTAATTTCTGAAAATCTAAGGCCCATTTGAAGAAATCCTTTCACAAGAATAATTAGAGATAAGAACTCTAAAACATACTTTAAATTAATCAAAATAGGTGAGAATCATATTTGATTGTCCCCTGGTTAATGCAGATCCAAATAATAGGTGTATTTTTTTTTTACACAGTCTGCTCGTTAAAGATTTCACAGACAAGTACGAGAGATAATCTCTTAGTGATGTCACAGAGGTATTGTATTTTCATCTGAATTATCTTGACAATAGAGACGTAAAGGATTATGTCGTCTATTGATTTATTTGCATTCCATATTGATTTTTTTACATTCATTTAAGGAATTCGTTTTCGACACTCGCGCGCGAGCAACGGATTATAGGAAAAAAAAAATAATAAATGGCGGCCGCAGCGTTTTGCTGTTTCCAACTTTTGTTCAGGAACGTTTCAGATAAGAAAACCAGAATTTCACAGGAAAGAGCTAAATTATTCTGAAAACCTGATAAAAGGCGAAACGTTCCTGGATTTTACATGGAAAGTTACCATTTTTTTTACAGTGAATAGCGATTGAGTTAGATGTTAGGAATAAACTTATTAGAGAAAATAAAATAACACACCTGTAAATTTTAAAGAATTCCTAGTTTTAAATTCATTTGAATAATCAAATGAATCAAATGGCCCATAAAGTTTTGGAATTCTGTAAATTTTCAATATTTTTTTAACATTTTAAAACAAATCAATAATTTTAAAAAATTTCAAAGAACCTTTAAAATATTATGTCTTTCTATTATAATTTAATTGCCATTTCTTTAATAATTTTTTCAATATGGGTTGTTCTAAAGACGTTTTTAAAATCGAATTAATGCATTTCTATACTTAAACGGAGATTCTATTAATGGAAATTTTATGTTAGTAAGAATATAAGTTGACGTAAAAAGACTTCAAAGTGTTTAATTAATTATCTATTCTCATAAATGTGTAAATCATAATGAGCTTCGAACGGCCTATTATCATAAATCATAGCTTAGTGTTTCTTAAAGTATGCCAAAAGTAGCCGAGAACATGTTAGAGAACAGAGCTAATATTTTATGACGTTATCTGATGAGTTAATGTAATTCTCTAATGAGTTAATGTAATTATCTGATAAGCTACTGTGATTATCTAATAGTTAATGTGATTCTCATAGTGTTCTGTATATTGAAAAAAATTATTTGCAGAACGTTTACACATTTGCGAAATTGCTAGTTAATTTATATGCATGAATTTTGTATATATTTTTAATCTGTTGGATAGCCATGATTATTGGCAATGTCTTTAGCTCAAAATTATCATGATAGTAGACTATTTTGAAGTTACAGACATGTAATTTTTTACCCACTGCTCTTGGGCGTTCTTCCAAAGTCCTTTCAAAGTTCGCGGGGGGCGTCCTCTAAAAACTTTAACAAACCAAATCAGTGTTGCCAGATTGCGGACTTTTTTAATTCAGATTATGTGACTGTCACCACTTTTTAAAATAGTATAATTCGCCTTATTTTTCAGACTTTTTAATCTATTTTTAAATAGGCCGAATATTTCTATTTCAAAAAAGGAGTGACAATCATCAATCTGGGGACAAAAAAGTTCCCAATCTGGCAACACTGAACCAAATGCACAAAAGTGCTTGGAGGAAGTGTCAGTTGGTTTTACAAATAATTTCTTAATGGCGTCGACCAAACACTTTAACAAACCCAATGCACAAATGTGCTAGGGGGAAGTGTCAGTTGGTTTAGAGTTACTTCTAAAAATAGGATATATTTCATTCCTATTAGTAGATCTTCTTTCTCTAAATATGTGGGATTTTAAAAGGAAGGGTTCATGGTGGTTTTGTCTCTATATAGTCTTTATATGTCTTTTTCATATCTTTTTGTTTTTTTCATACAAAACTGTAATTTACTCTTTAAAACTGCGTTCGAAATTTCTTTGCACATAATGGAAAAAATTTAGAATTAATGGATTTTTTTTTATCCATCTTTGATAATAAATACACAAAATGGTAAGGATTGATCGAATAGAGTATATTCAGTTACGTATTTACAAAGAGTGTAACAACTTAAATAAAACAAAGAAACACCTTTTTTATAGATTTTCAAATGCCGATGGCAGACAGGTAGCGGACGTGGAAGAGAGCTAGAAAGCTAGCTTAAAGAACCAATCACATTAAAACAAAGAGTATTGCATAAAAATAAAAACTGAATTAATTACAATTTAATGTAATGCTGATTACAATATTATAAAAGCTTTAAACTACATTAAAAAAACATCCTACGATATTCATGAAATCCTTTCCAAAATTTTATCTACATCCACGAACCCATTTAGTTTGTATTTTTAGTTCCATTGTTTGTTTTAGAAATGTACAGTCGTGGGAAAAAAATGTAAACCCCCCCCTACTAACTCATCAACAAATTATCGTAGAAGAATGTTACTGGTACCAAACGAGTGGAAATAAAGTTTACTTTTAAATGATGTATATAAAATTTGTTTAAGGGGCCATCTACATAATAAAACGAATCATAACTTTGTTTTTTTCAATAGCAGGACACAATTCTGACACCATAAATGAACTCTACACCTTTCAATTAGCCTATAAACAAATTTTTATGCAATTCGTGCCATAAATTTCCGAGAAATTAATTATTTTAAAACGAGCTTATTTTAAGGGCTGTATCCAAATTGAAGTTCCGAACTCGATTGTTAACCGAGAGATTGTTAAGTTTTTTTTGCAAATTGTAGTGTTTTTTCGGCGCAGGTTACCAATAGAATATATTGATTGGTAAATACGATTTTTTAAATTTTAAATAAGGCGAGTTTTGAAACTCACATCTCATTTAGAGATCCAAATAGTAACAATATATGCACACACAATTGTTTAAAATAGACTTAAGGGGCAAATGTCTAATATATTTTTTTAAATATTCGAAAAGAAATAATCAAGATGGGATAATATAAAGAAAAATATTACATAAAGAGCGAAAAATTATTTTAATAGATTGTATGATGGCAACGAACACATTATAGGCATTTAAGATATGTAAATTTCCAACTGGGCGAAAAATGTCCGGACCAGGATTCGAACCAAGGATCTCCTGGCTGAAGCCGTCAGTGCTCTACCATCTGAGCTATCCCGGACGAATCTGATGGAACGTTTTCACCCAGTTTAACCTTAATGATTATAGCATCTGGTCTGAAACCTGGTTCAACTCAACAGAATAAATATCAGGCAATGGAACTCCAGAAATCGCTGGAAACGTAATTACACTACATTAATTTTAACATAATTATTCCAATTGTTTTAATTATTCCAATATGATTTGTTTACCAATTGGAATAATTATATTAAAATTAATCTAATGCATTTAAGAGTTTTTAAACAAAACTGATGAATTGAGACATTTAGTGTTTGGGAAGCCGAATCGTTATAGATAGAGATAATCATAGTTAAAGATCATCAAACAACTTTTTTATTTACAAATAGTTTTCTTTAAAAATATTTTTAAATGCTTATAGCGTTGTTAGATAATATTTTGGTTAAGATATCTTTAATAGTTCTTGAGAAAATCAGAATTTATAATTTTAAAATACCTAACAATTAGTAATCTTCAAAAATTTTCATACTCATTCCGTTTTTAAGTAAGTTCAACATTAAATAACCAATTTATAAATAAAAATGACAATTACAGTAGAGCCTCGATTATCCGAAATAATTGGGACCGACCCTCTTTCGAAAAATCGAAATTTTCGGATAATCGAAAAGGATTTAATTTTAAGATTAAAGAGGAATATATGCAATATTTCTTATTACGGTAACAAGTACTTAATAAAAATAAAGCAAAGGCAAAATAGAAACAAGAATAAATTACCTGAATTTTAATTTTGAAATTAAGTTCCTTTCACATGTATCAGAAGGTTTTGAAAAAAATGTTTTGTTTGTCGCAGTTTTGATTGCATTTGCTATGAAGCTCCATCACGGAGGTTTTTAATATTATTAGTTCGCCAGTATCACAGTCTTTCTGCAGCTCCAGCCCTGCCAAACCTTTTGCAATGAGTTATAATTGTTCAACATCTCTTTTTGAACCATTCTAATTATGACTGCAGGTTTTAATAATATTATGATTCATTTCGTAAATTTGCATTCATTTATGATAAATATTGCCAGTCTATAGGTCCATTATAACTTTTTCTGTAATTCTTGAACTATTAATATTTTCACACGAAGTATTTGCTCAGCAAAATTACTCACAAATATGTTTTTAATATATACAAACACACTAATTTTATTTCGAATAATCCAAAATTATATATGTATTTTATAAATGATCATAAAATGAAATTTAATGAAATAGCCTGAAATTCAAAGCTATGTTTAAGAAAGAAAAAATTATGAAATTTTAATATTTCTGTAACCTCATTTTCGAATATTGGTAAGTATCTGAAGTTATTTATAATGACATAATAAACATAATAACAAATATAGTTTTTATAAGAAGTAAAATCTGTAAATATTGAAGAATATCGTCTGCATAACTTGTTTGTCGATGGAAAAGCAGAAGTTAATCACCATTAAAAATGTTGCATTAATAAAATCAAATTTTTGGTGCGTAGTTTGTATATTTTTAAGAATATACTCCTTGTCAGAGTAAATATCCAACAGTTTAAAAAAAATGAATTTGCAAAAATAATTATTTACCTGAAGAATAAATCAGTGCAGTTCTGTCAGCAGCTTAAATGTCCACTTTTACGTTTTGTCGTTACCACTAAATTTTAGTGGTAAGAGAAAAGCGTAAATGTTGTCAACTATAGAAACGACGATTTAAATAGGTATAGATGTTAGTTACTCGTGTTGCCTGCGAATGTACAAAAATGTGCCTAGCTTGCTTAAAAATGATCCAACGGAATTTTGTTTGACAATCGTAAGCAGTGTCATAAATATTATTAATATTCTAATAAAACGATATTTTGAAGTTTTCAAATTTGTAAGTCTTTTGTGCCCTTAAATCAATTTAATTCTGTATGAAAATAAATATTACCAGTGTCATGCAATATTGAATGAGATAAAAACTACTTTTTAAAGTTTCATAAGTTGTAAGAAAAGCCTATTTTTTATTCTCTAGATAGAAGTATAGGCTTCACAAATTGACAGATAAATCATCACTTAAGAAATTCAGCAGAATACATACTCGGGAATTGTAAAACTTTAAAAGTTAAAGATAAGTAAATTAAGAAAAAAAGTAAACACTCAAAAAATGTTTATAGAACCAAATGTTAAATCATTCTATGTGTTTTAATTATTTTAATCTAATAATACCTTTTACTGAATTTCTTTGGAATAAAATACAGAGTGATTGAAAAAAGATGGGTCAACCAAAACAAACATTTTTTGTGCAGAAAACATGAGTAGTATTTCATGCAAAAACACACCGTGTTCAGTCTAATCCGACATAAGTATTGTTCGTAACCATAAATAAAGTAAAAAGTATTTGAAAGCAGTTTTCAACAGGCTTACCTTAATTGGTCTGAAATGTAATTATCCTCTTGAGACCCAAGCTCGCATATTTCGAACAAATTTTACCATTTTTAGGATTAAGGTTCTTTATGGGGCGAGAAAACTTTATATATATTCATTTATTTTTAAAACGGAAAAATATATAGAGTTTTGGCGTGTCCACTATAATGGACATTGGTTCTTAGTCCTTTAAAAACCGTATTATTGAATTACATGATTCTGAATAAAAAATTCTTAATGTAAAAATTATTTTTCATTATAAATGTGTTTTTATCGTTCATAAGTCACCTTTAAATATTGAACATTTATAGTTTTTTCATTATCAAAGAGAAAAAAGTATTTTTGGATGAGATTTATTTGAAAAGTATAAATCAATTTAGTGATTTTTAAATATTGTTTTTAAAGGAATAAAAAAAATCTATCACATCAATAAAAGTTTTTTGCTAAATAAAATTATAAATAGTTAGTGGAACGGTTATCACAATTGACATTTGATGCCAAAAGGAAATTTAAAAAAAAAAATAAAACGCTGTTTATTTATAATCTTAAATTATTATCTTCAGGTATATTGTCTTTCAGTATAGATGTGCTTTATCGTTCATACATCATCTGTAAATATTGCACAATTGTAATTTTTTCATTATCACAGAGAAAAAGTATTTTTGGATGAAATTTACTTGAAAAGTAAAAATCAATTTAGTGACTTTTTAAATAGTTTTTTAAAAAGGAATTTTTTTTTAAAACAATGGACATTTGAATGCCAAAGGAAATTAAAAAGAAATAAAATGCAGTTTATTTATAATCTTAAATTATTATCTTGAGTTATATTTTCTTTAAATTTTGATTTTCCTTTAAATACGATTAAATTAACTAATTTAATTATAAACAACTTACATAACAGTAAAATAATATAAAAAGGTTGCATTTATTTTTTTGTAGTTAAACGAATATATAAATACAAGTTGCATTTCAAGCTTACTTATTTTACATGCTTACTTATTTTATTTTGTACTTATCAAGTATGCTTACTTGTTTTACACGCTTACTTATTTTATTTTATACTTATCAAGTATGCTTACTTATTTTACATGCTTACTTGTTTTATTTTATACTTATCAAATAAGATGAGATCTCTACATAGGCTTCAAAAACCAGGTTTTTAGCGTCTCTTATTTCTTTCACTACAAACTTTTCTGAAGTGAAGTGTCAGAAAGTGTCAGAAAGTGAATCAGAAGTGTGTTTTTATCGTTTATACGTCACTTCCAAATATTACATGAACTCAATTTTTGCATCATCAAATAGAAAAAGTGTATTTTAACTAAGAAGCGTGTTGATCAATTTAGTAATAATAACAAAAAATTAATAAAATTTTGTTTTTTTAACTCTTCTCAACACCAGTAATTTGTTTGTTAGAATAATAATAATAAATAGGGGCACAACTACCACAGTTGGCAAGTAAATGCTAAGAAGAAATTTAAAAGAAATCAAAATGAGCTTACTTAAAATCTTATAACGTTATCTTTAACTATATTTTCTTAAAGTTTTTTCGGTAATTAAATATAATTAAATTAATTAATTCAGTTGTAAGTAGTATACTAACAGAAAAATAATACCAAAAATAGTTATGGATTAGAATAAAACATAATAAAGGCTTAAGTACCTATATTTACCAAAAAAAAAAAAAAAAAAAAAAATTACTGAAATCCAAAATTTAACAATGTACTGATTTAGAACAAGCATTTTATCAGTAAAATTATACATTTTTAGGATAATATTTAAATATTTTTTTTATTTATTTAAGAATATATATTTTCTACTTCTGTGTCTATTATTTGTTTCAATACTGTGTTGATTTTTAAATAAAAACTAGTGTCTCTCTTCATTGTGCAAAAAGAGTCTAATATGAATAAAAACAACCGATGAAGACCCAACGTCTAATAGAATGGACATTTAAAAAAAAAAGTTGTTTATTATCTAAAATATACATTAGATTACTTAAACAGCGGTGTCTTTTCATTGATACAACACTTTACATTAGATGTATGTAGCATTAATATCAAAATACTTAAAAAAAAAATAAAAAAAATAGCGTTAAAAACTGTCTGCTTACCTTCAACAGTCTTTCTCTTGTTGCCCAACACCTTCAAATGATTAAAATACATATTTAGTTGCAATTTTTTTTATTAATTCGGCATACAGATAGCAGCACTAGACTATCTAGTATAATTTGCAGCCAGTATTTACAAGTTCCAACTGAAATTTAATATTTTACATAAAAAATAGAAATGTCCAATAGAATGGACGCGGGGTCTCAGGAGGTTATATCATGGAAAGTCTTTGAAATGTAAAGCATTTCTGTAAGTGAAAGCGTATGAACTTTCAATAACAGTCGTAAACATGGAGCGTCTAGTTCAGCGCTTTTTTGGATAAGGATGGTAGCTTCGTCTACACTTTCTTGTGTCATACTCACATTTCACACAGAGGATAGACAGTCCGAATCATATTTTGTAAAAATATCTTTATTGTTCTTAAAGGCATGAACTAAAATCTAATTTTGGATTTGTCTGGAACAAACTTTATTTTAGACACAATAAATACATTTTAACTCTTGTTTCATATACAAAATTATTTGTCTAAAAGTGGACTACCACCTCCTATAGTACTGCCAATTTTTTTTCATTAGCCTGAATATTATACTCGAGTTACTTATATTTCTTTAAAATAAATCACATTATGTTTCAATACGGAATGACGAAAAGATATTTTTTGTTAAAAGCTTCAAAGTAGTTATTCTGCTAATACCTTAAATATATAAATAATGATGAGGTACAAAATATCAGTCCCTTTATAATAAATCATATCTTAATCATGTTCAAAACATGTCACAACAAACCACAAACTTATTATAGAACTGCATTAATATTTCCTGATAAATTAACTCTTATGAGCAAAGGTCCACTTCTTTGTTCCTTTCATAAACAACTCAAACTTCTGCAGCTGACGTACGAGACAGCAATTAGTGCATTCATCAGAGCACAGTTAAGTCCTTTATAAAATTTGAAAATTAAAATACTGAAAACGAGGACGAAATAAACTGTAAAAAAAAATACAAAATGAAAAGCAAAGATTTATTTTTTTAAATATTTAAATATATATAGGTGTGTGTACGTAAATTTTAAGTATATGTAGGTAAAACGTTTTAAGCAAAGTGTAAAGATTGCATTGTATCAATACAAAGTGTCTAGAAGTCAATTCACATTTTTTTACTGCCTGTAAAGAGCTGTTCAGACTAGAAAACCAAGTCTGTAGAGGACAGATGTCCCTCCCGGTTTCGTTTTTTGAGTTATTAGAAAAAATACAAAATTCAGCAGAAGCTGAGCCTTGAACACAGGGTGGGGTTGTAAATATAAAATATATGTATTATTGGTAAAAAAGAACTCTACTTTACATGCTGTGGTTTAGGCGCACAACCAGTGCCGAAAAATCCGAAATATTGTAGAAGTAATAAGACAGAAATAATATAACCGATGGTGAAATATGCACTAAGTTCAAAAGTTTCTACTTGATGAAAAGTCCGCTAGTTCAGATAGCCAAGTGCTACCCTAGCACGACACTGGACAGGTAATATATAGATCGGAAAACAGAAAGGATATTTTGATAGCACAATGATGAAACTCTTTAATGGTGACAATGATAAATTAATAACGCTTGGAATTTGCACTTTGCAGAGGATTAATATCGGATCGACATAAGGAAAAAATACACAATTATAATCACAAGAACTATTTACTTTAGGATGGGATACTATGTTAAGCACAAACGACTAACAATGAAAAGGCACTAATCGAAGCACTATCATGATACACAAATCAATGGATTTTGTATTTTAAAAAATCTTGATGATATACAAAACAACGATACAATATTACTATGTAAAAGTTTTAAATTTCTCTATGATTATACTTGAGCTATATTTACAGAAGTTCTTGGGATATCATTAAATTAGGCACATGTATAGAAAAAAATCTGAAAATTTGACGTATCCAAGAGCAGTTTTCTTTATAAGACTGTTCAAAGTGTGGGATTGTTTCTGCCAAAAGAACGAATAGTTAAGGGATATGCCTACGTTAAAATGGTAGTTTTGGTGTAATTTTTTTTAAATATTATCGCTTTATTTCAAAGAGCAATCTTTTACTTTTCCAAATCTGTTTTAATTTTAGTACTACGATTTCTTGAAGAGGAGTTATGACCAATTTAATAAACAAAAGTAATGAGTCAAATACCTGAAGTGCAAAAAAAGACCAGGAGAAACGTAAACAATGTTTCATTGCATAATTTTCTTACTTTTTTACATAAAAACACTCATAAACTTTAATTAATACTTATCGATTAATTTTATAAATAAGAAATAATACACATAAGAAATCTTTAAATGCGATTTCTGGAAAATAAACTTTTCCATGAACTACGATAATCTTCAGTGCATAAAATGTTTTAAACGTATTTCAGTTAAATTTTGTCGGAATGCTTTCCATATTACTCACGATGTTTTGAACTAGAATCTTAAGATATATGTGATAATATAATTATTATTTAGGTGCTCGAATATAAAATATGGTAATTTTTAGTAAAAAATATGTATTTTTTGACATATTTTGAAATATTTCAGTTAATTCTGAAGATATTGCAAAACTCCTAATTCAATGCACAGATAAGTGTAATAGTAGTATATATTACAAAGGAAATTGAAATATTCAGGGTGTTTCAGCACAGCGGTTACAAAGTTTCAGGAGAGATAGTGTACACCTAGATGACGGGAAATCGCATAGCAATGCAAATCGGAATCGCTGTCCTGATGCAGTAGCAACCATGCAAAACACAAGAGAGGAAGGACACGTAAAATGGGGATAAAACGTGTTTCTTTTTCTTTGAAAAGTAAACGACATTATGGGATATCCTGCATTTTCGGTCTGAATTGTTACAGTATGAGTTAGACATGTTTATATTACTTTAAATTCTAATTAAATTAGCATTAAATTCCAATACTAACAAGCAAATAACTTTTTTAAAGAAAAGTTCATGAATAATTAATAATATAAACATGTAATTGTTTAGATATCACCACTAATGTCACTATATCTCGTGGCATTTTACGGAAATATTTGAAAAACCTAAAAACAATTCTTACACTCCTTTTATTCACAACTTCGTGTAATTAATTATCAATTTATAAAGCTATATACAAATATTTTACAGACATATATACAATAAATACAATAAACCCAACTGTAGTAAACAAGTCGCCAGATCCAGGAATCAAACCTGGGACAACAGCGTACCAGGCTGTTGCTCTAACAACTGAGCCTCTCCGCCGATACCTGGGTCTGCAATTTTTCACCAATAAACCATGTTGGGAAAATCACCTGCCATCTATCACATAGCATTGGATGACGGGATAACGATGGATAGGTTTTACTATTCCATCGATCTGCAATATGTTAAAACACACATGCACACATAAATAACGCATGTATTTAACTCATAAATGTATATACAAATATTTTACAGCCACACATACAATAAATACAATAACTTTGCCGTTGGGTGTATTGTATTTATTATATGTAATTCTGTAAAATATTTCTATATACCTTTATGAGTAGAATGCAGGCGTTTTTTATGTGTGCATGAGTCTTTTATTAAACTATCAATGTCTTTAAAATATGTTTAGCTTAGCTTTATAATGCAAAATAAAGACATTAAGCTTTATTTTAAGCCTTCGAGGTCGAGTGTTGTCAAATAGCTTCCCAAGCTTTACAATATACATTATTCTTTTTTTTTATTATTCTACTCGCCCCACTATATTTTAAAGGTACAATTTTAGTAAATTTCTCTATCACGTGTTGTCAAAATAAATCTCTGCGATTATCCAATCACAAATTTTTAGCCTTTCCTATATCTGTTATCGCTTCTTTTTCTATGTAAATGCATTTTTTTTTAAAATCCTATCTTAATTTTATTATAGTACGTATGTCTGTAAAATATTTCTATATACCTTTATGAGTAGAATGCAGGCGTTATTTATGTGTGCATGTGTATTTTATTAAACTATCAATGTCTTTAAAATATGTTTAGCTAGCTTTATAATGCAAAATAAATACATTAAGCTTTATTTTAAGCCTTCGCGGTCGAGTGTTGGCAAATAGCCTCCTAAGCTTTATAGTATGCATTATTCTTTTTTTATATTCTACTCGCAACACTAAATTTTAGTAAATTTCTCTATCACATGTTGTCAAAATAAATCTCTGTGATTATCCAATCGCAAATTTTTAGCCTTAACTATATCTGCTATCGCTTCTTTTTCTATATAAATGCATTTTTTCGTTTTAATCCTATCTTAATTTTATTATAGTACAACTATTGTACTATAGATAGACTTTATTTTTATGGCTCCTCTATGATATGATAAACAATAACATCTACAAATAACAACAAACACCTACAGGGAGTGGAGATACACTGCTACTATAGGTATCCTATCAAAGAAATCACATGTTCACCTGTCAAAATAAAAATTTAAATATTTTTTAAAAAAAGAAGGTGCCAACCGAATAAATTCGTGTTAGAGATGCTTATGCCTAGGAGGAGCACTTCGATCGCAAAGGATCTCTCTTACTGTCATTATGTTAAATATTTTGAAAATTTATTGTTTAAACTACACACCGAAAACTGATTTTTTTCTGGCGATACTTTTACGCGTTTTACGATGACTGAGTTTCAAGAATAATGTAATAGTTTATAATCTGTAAAAACATGTATAATAAAAACATGCATAATGATCACTCATAAACAGATTAATTTAAATAATGCTATAAAAGGCGATAAAATATCTGTATTATGATTGACGATCGTTTCGTCGCACAAACGGCGACATTTTCAAAATCATTCACGATAGAAAATATTTTCACATAATTTAAAAAAAATTGTTTTTAATCCTCGAAACGATCGTCAATCTTAATAAAGATATTTTATCACTTCTTAAAGCATTATTTAACTTAATCGGTTTATAATCTTTTACGAATTTTCGATAAAGCTACCACAGAATGAGCAATTTCATATTTCCTTACATACCATTTTTAAACAACTTCGATATACAACATAATATATTCGAAATAATAGTTTGTAACCTTACTTTTACAACTTGATTAATTTTAATTGCTACTTTTCAAATTTATTACTGCTCAAGTCTTTTCGGTTATTTTTGGCGTTCAAGGTAGTTTTATTATTTTCAAATTAATTTTTAACACGTTATGAACTTTTAATCTGATACAAATTACATTTAATTGCAGAACAGAAACTCTTTGTCAGAAAATCTGTACATATCCAAATTTTTCAATCCCGATCAGTAAATCAACTTCCGAAACAAATCACGATCGTGTGTTTCAGAAATTCTTTTGCTAGATATGTTTTATTACGACTGAAAAATACATTTATCAGCAAAATAAGACCCAATAAATGTTTCATCATCTACAAAATCTAAAGAGTTTGTTCCTTTCTTGTTTCCATCACAGATCCCTGACGCAAATCTAGTTTATCAACTGTGTGAAATAACAGTGAGATATATTTATACAAAAAAGCGAGTGTAAATAACGTGAAAAAATTCCAAATACACTTAAAAACGCTCATATTTCATAATTTCCAATATGTCGAAATTAATTAAAAATAATGGCAATTATAAATTTTGGCTAAATTCTGCTGGGGTACTTTTATAATTTTTTCTGTCTTGATTTTTCTAAAAGTAATTAAGTGAACTTAATTATAAAAATACATAAATTGAGGATTAAGCCACACAGAAAATAGACGTTATAACAATGACAGAAATTAAATAGTCTCAGGTTATTTTCTTTCGTAAAATTAAAATGCATTATATCAAATATTGAAATACTTGAGTCTTAGGATACTCCCATTTACAGGCACGGCATGATTTGTCTTTTTTACAAAATCAATTGCAATTATTTGCCTAAACGAATTCTATTAGAAACATCACTCTTTTAGTATCAATTTAAGTTTTTTCCATATATTTTTCTCTACCACTGTAGAGAGGAGAACGCTTCCGGGTCATTCCATGCAAAATGAGCAAATCAGCTGTGGCACACATGTCACAGATTTTAATCAAAATCAGTATATAAGTAGATCATATCTATTTATGAGTAAATGTAAAATAATAGATTTCTGGATTGTTAATTTAAGCACAGTGGAACCTGGCTAAGACGCGTTTCAAGGGAGTGGACAAAAGTCGCGTATTAAGCGGGATCGCGTATTAAACGTGATTTGTTTAATGTTGCAGAAACTGGGCTTATTTACACATCTAATCGTCTAAATGAACTTTAGGGCTTTCGGTTAGATGTTTACGGTTGAAAATTTTATCTTTTAGGTATATTTAGATTGAAGTTTAATTGTATTCAACTGTAACTCATTATTATTTTTTTAGGAGCGACTAAGAATAACTACTGAAAAAAAAAGAATTTAAACGGCTTTAATGTAGATTAATACGCTACAACCAAAAATAAAAAAAATAACTTCAAGCTAGGCTAATTTACAACCAAAAATAAAAAAAATTAATTTCAAGCTAGCCTTTTTTTTTTTTTTTTTTTTTTTTTTTTTTTTTTTTTTTTTTTTAAAGCAGAGGTAAAAAATTTAAAATATTAAACTTTTGGAAGCACAACCCAGTTGTTAAAATCATATTTAGTACTTGTGATAATGAGTGCCATTATAATCTATCCTTTTCAATATAAAAGAAAATTATCCTTATTAATCTTTTTGTAAAAAATATTGTTAGTATAGCAAAAAGAACAGAAAACATAAAAGAATTGAACAACCTCAGTCGTATTTATTTAATCTTTACGAGTTTCTTTTTACCTTACCCGACTGCCAAGAAAGGTTATGTGTTTCACGCGTATATCTGGGTATGTGGATTTCTTTATACCCTCGAAACATCCGAACGGCTGGATGGATTTTAATGAATGAGGTCTCTATCGATTCGTCTTAACCGTCCGATGGTTATAGGCTAGGTGTTGTTTTTATAAAATGCAAAATGGCGGTAGAAACGAAAAAACATTTTTACGCTCTATATTGACCCAGCAAACACATACCTTTCGGCATACGATCGGACCGCAGCTGGCAGTGTCGGTTAAGTGTCGGCATTGGCACAGTTGTTTCGGTGAAGTGTCGGCAACATGTCGGCAACTGAAACTCAAGAATGTGCTTTTTCGACTGCCGGTTTGTGTAATCGGTCACCTTATGGTTATATATCGGCAAGCGACTTACACCGGCAAGTGACTCAGGACCGGTATGTTATTTCTGATAGTGGCCCGATTAGATTTGCCAACATCGGTCCAAATTCGGAATTTTTAGTCATAGCCGACGTTTTTTTTTTCTTTTTCTTAATTTTGTTTGAGTTTGAGTTTTGATAAGATTTGTATATTTCATGTATTTCATATAAAATTCTAACAGTGATAAACAAAAAAAAAGTCAAACATAGCCTAAATTTATTTATTTTTCAAAAGTTGTTACTGAATTCATTTTATAAAGGACTTACAATTATTTGAATCACCAAAAGTGTTTTTTATATCGCTTATTAAAATTATTATTCATTTTAAACTTAATCGTAGAAAAAAAAGCTATGTTTCTTTTTTTTAAATTTAAAAATCAAATTATTACAAAGTGTTTAAAATTATTTTACAAGCTATAAAAATAAAAATAAAAACTACCCAAATTTTTAGCATTAAAATTTAAAAGAAAGATTCAGAAAATTCTCGCTTCTAAAAAAAGGTTTACCACAGAAAAAAAAAAGAAAGAAATATAAATTGACATTTCTATGTTATTTGATGATTAAAAAATGTTGATAAGTAAAAGAATCATTATTGCTAAATAATCACTAAAAATATATTCTACATGAAATCATTCAATGACAAAAATGAACTCTTTTTCTAATTAAAAGTGATTAATTACCAACTTATATTTTTATTAAAATTAGTTTTTCTATGTTACAAATATATATATTTCTATAACAGAAAAAGCTCTGAAATTCACTTATTTTATTTAGTAAGCATTCTTAAATTTATAAGAAATATTCAGAAATATCCCCCATTTAAAAATTATCTTCCAAAAGAAAAAAATATGTAAATTAATATTTATTTTATTTTTAAATTAAAGATATTGATAAGTAACAAATTAATATTGCAACATACTCATTAAATATATGTTCTACTTTAAATCATCAAAAAAGACTGAACTCTTATTCTAATTTAAAATTAATTAATTACCAACTTTTTATTTATTAAAATAAATTTTCTATATTAAAAATATATATTTTATAAATTAACGCAACGCAACGCACGTAATTACATTATAATTCCTAATAAGAAAATTTGATTAACTGAACAAAACTTCTAAAAATATTTTTTATACTTAATTATTCTTAAATTTATAAGAAAAACCAATTCATTTGCTTTAACAAATTCGCTAAGATATTTATTTCATTCATTTAAATATTAAATTAACTTTTAAATACACGCGCATAAGACAATTACAAATAAATAAACAAAAAAAAAAAAATAAAAACACTTAAAAATTCTAATTTTCCCATCTACCAATTACCTTCAACGAAAAACGATTACTTATTGATATGTCTTCCCCTTATTACCTCATATAATCCTCCCCTGATCGAGTCTCTCTGGCCAAGTGGTTAAGGCATCTGGTTCCAGTCATTGGGTTCGTGGGATCAAATCCCGCCCCTTCCACCGCTGAAACACGTTCCTTTCGAATATACTTCCACGATGGCTCGTAGATGGCGCCGTGAAAACATTTTTTTTTTCAATTTATGCTGGTGTCGGGCTGCGGCCGGCATTCGTATGGATAGCTATCGGCGTGCTGTCGGCATAGTGTTCTGCCGATACCGGACCGGCTACGTGCCTCAAGAATCGGGCCGCATCCGCGCGGCGTATCAAAAAAGATACGGAACCGGTAGCGGCAAGCGGTATCGTGCCAGTACCGCCGGTAGTGGCAAGCGGCTGTCGCCCGATTGTTTACCAATAGCTATGTGTTTGCTGGGGAGTGGCATAACATTGGATAGGTCTTTCAAAATGAAGACGATGTTTCATTGACTATTTTACAGTCAGAAGCTCCGTTTAAATATTACACATCCTCGAAGTTGTGTAGGTAGGATCTCTAGCTTTACTGCAACTCTAACCTTCATAGACATCTATAGGCCTCACCAAAACAGTGTTTATAGATAGGAACTAACAATTAAACACAACTTAAAAGTAATCATTACAAATAAATAAAAAAATAGGTAAGTGATATAAAAAATAGCTTCACATTGATGAGAAATAATTAATTAGTTTGCTTTTTACTCAGTCAGGTTTTTTGAATGTAATTATTATTATTTACCTTTAATATGCATTATAAAACACATTAGGTATATAACTTAAAACCTTAAAACCTCACTAACAATAGGTATAATCTTTAATCCTAATTTTATGACATATCTGAGTACCCTGAATTCGTCTTTCTCTACAGTGAAAACATACACGAAGCGAAAAACACAGAAAGTTAGGACACGGGATCAAAGAATTCCAGTGTTTCTAATTTAGCGGGTTTTTTTAAAATTCAAATATCTACCGCTATTTCCGATTAGTAATGTTCGCCTTAGTTAATCTGTTATTAAATAAAGTAAATATTAGTATTTGAAGTCGCTGTTTTTCAATTTAATATAAAAAATCTGATAAATTGTCAATACTGGAAAGCAGACAAGGAATTCGCATCTTGATCAATGAATTCGCGTCTTAAGCGTGATTTTTTGCCTTAAAGGACCAGAAATCTCTCGCGTATTAAGCGGGATCGCGTATTAACCGTTCGCGTATTAAACGTGATATTTTTGCACTAGCCTTATAGGCGATGTTCAAGGGATCGAAAAAAATCCGCGTATTAAGCGGGATCGCGTATTAACCGTGAGCGTCTTAAGCAGGTTCCAGTGTATTAAAATTTACATTAAAAGTGAATGTAAAATCGAGGTATTGTCTACGTGCTTAAAATTTCAATTTCGATTATTAGCCTTAGGAATAGAAAGAATATATTAAAAATTATTTATAATTATGAATGAATGATAATTAACAGACCGGCGTAAGTTAGTAATTGTATTTTTATTTCGTATCGAGAAAAAAATTATTTTTGAAAATTTTTGAGGGAAAAATGCAATATTTCTATTAATCCTTTACACACGAAGGACAGCATTGACAAGCTGCAAATTGCTACACCTTATAGCTAAAAGTATATATTTGAAATATCGAAAGTTTCATTCTTGCCTTTTTTTATTCATTAATGAGAAAAAAATAAATACTAAAAAATGTTGAGGGTAAAATGCAATATTTCTGTCACTTTTTTTAAGTCAAGGAAAGCTTTATTAAACTTTTAAATTACTTGATATTACAGATAAATGTGTATACGTTAAATACAGAAACTTTTATTCTTGCTTTCAGTTTATTTTTGCCTCAAGAGAATTTTAAATTAGAGTAGAAAGAACTGGCTGAGCTAAACGAAAAAAACTATATATCAATTCTAAATTCAAATAAAAAAACTAGATGGCAGCACTAAATTTGTTTTCCCATGAAATCGTGCAATATTTTAAGATACGCGGGCGAATTCAAAGAGGTATAGCGAATGGAATGTAGAAAACATTACTATTTTGAACCGATTTTTCTTATGTTAGGAATCAAAAGGCAATCTTGATTTTTTTTTTTTTAACGTATCATGGACTTATTAATCTTTATGTCTGTGCAATATTGTTAATGTCGTGCCTGTCCTTTATTTATTTTTTGCTTATACAGAAGAGGAAAAATCATGATTTTGTAATTTTTTTTTAAGTTTCTAAGTTTTTTTGAAGATGAAGGAAATAAATGGCCACTTAAAAACTTGGGGAATTTGATTTACATATGACATACTACATCAGGCATTAATTTCACAGAGGTTTTTTAATTCCTTTGATTTTTATAACGTTTCTAATTTTCTCAAAATTCACAAATTTTCAATTTTTGCAACCAATTTATAAATAATCATGGTGTTACTAGATTATTATTACTCAGTAAATAAGAAGATAATTTTTCAGAGTTTACAAAATTATAAAAAAAATTCCTTTCTGTTAAACAGTTTTCAAGATACAGAACTTCAAACTTGCAACTTTCGACGACTGCGCACATGCCATTCTATATCATAAGTTTTTTAAATGTCCAAAACTTCTAAAAAAAATTATTTTTTGTCAAGATATTTTGCAGAGCATTACTTGAATATGAATTGAACCTGTGCATCGAATTTTATTAAAATTGGTTAGTATGTGGCCACGACATTTTTTAATTTTTGCTCATTTTACGTGGAATGACCCTTCCTGGTGTGGAGCAATTTCTGGTTGATATGCATCGTCATAGCAGTTATTAACATCATAAGTATAATCTGAAATTGTTACATAATGTTATGTATTCACATAATTAAGATGCTGATCGGGTGTTATTTGCCTGTAAGCAGCTCGAATGTCAGTTTACTACACATAAAATTGAAACAAAATGTTTTTGTTGGCATCGACTAAAATCGTAACTTCTTTCTTTGTAAAAATTCTTGGTGCATTTTTCTGCATTCATTGCAAATATGGATTAAAACAAGATTAATTTCCTGTTCATCTTTTTTGCCTACACAACTATAATTTTAAATTTAATTAAAAAATAAACAGTTTAACACTATTTCGACCGGCGTTAAATGACACCTTTTAAAAGTCTTCGATTTATGATTTTACATTTGTAATTTTTAGATTAAAACAATTACAAATCATTTTTATCACATTGAAGACTTTTTTTATGTTTTACATTAAAAAACTACGAGCAACGTAAACATAAATCAAAACTTTAAAAAGGTTTCATTTGAAACCGGCAGAAATAGTGTTAATGTATCAATTTCTCTTATTTTTTTCTCTAACAGACTTTATAAAATAAAATCCATTTCACTGTGTTCTGGATAATGCATGGTAGATACCTACACGTGTCCCTATTTTTCAAATTAGCTTGTAAGTATAAGAATCGTTTATCCTTCTTCTCAAATTTTATATGTTTTCTAAAAGAGGGATTTCCTAATGTCTCTAATTTCTCTGTTCTATAATCTATGTTTATTGTAATAGATGCACCCATAAAAAACTTTAAAACCTTTAAAATTCACATTTCTAAAATTTCGGATTTCATATTTTCAATTATTCATTTCATATTTTCTATTGTTACAACACCTTTAAGCTAATAATTGAAAAACATATAAAACACAAATAGTTGTACAAAATTTATTTTCAGGTGCATAAATATAATATAAAGATATTTAAAATACAAATTAAAAATATCTTAAAAGACATCAGACGAAAACCTAGAACGTTTTCACTACGGGGCTGTGCATATATAACGTTATCAACTTTTTTGAAATTTTGGACCCCCTCCACCCCCCCTTGCGATATCATACGTTATCATTCCTCGATCCCCCCCCCCCCCCCGTAATGATATCGTCATCAATGTATAAAAATTCTTTAGATTTTTGGAATTTTTTTCTCTTGTTTGGAATGATATACAAACATGATTACATTTATTTTTCGCATACTTTATTAATTCAAATGGAAAAAAGTCAATAAAATATCAGTTTACATATTAAATAACTTTATATCAAATAACACTTAAAAGAAATAGTTATTATTTAAATATATTTAATAATAGCTTTTAGTTATATAATGCATTAAACAGTAATAATATCTTTTTGCACTTGCCCCGCAAGAAGTAAGGCAGACATTACTTGTTATCAACAAAACAGGTAGACAGTATGTTTTCTCTAGTAAATACAAGTATCATTTCAAACATACTTCGCCTATGGTTTGTAGAACAGCAGATTATATATGCATACACGTATGACAGAAGAATAGGAATTCCTAACGTTAGGAAATGAATATTTCGGAATTAAATAATTTTATAATCTTTAATGATTTTAATAATTACTTAGTATTTTCATAAAAATAGATAATATACTATAAAAAGGTAACATACTATTTTGTTGTAAAGACCAGGTTACAAATAAAAAGAAGAAAATTGGTTGAATCAAAAATGATAACGATAGTAAAAGACAACCCCCCTCCCCCTTGAGATATCTCACGATATCATGTGCCAGACCCCCCCCCTCCCCCCTAAAAAGATAACGTTATATATGCATAGGCCCTACTACTAAATAAAAACTAATATCTTTATATTATATTTATGCACCTGATGGAAATTTGTGTGCAATTATTTGTGTTTAAATGTATTTAATTATTTATCTCAAGGTAAATATAGCACTTGAATTTTAATTTTCATTTATCCTTTAAGCTAAAGTTTTGTATTTTACTACTGAAATTAATGTGCTATTTTAACTATTATTATCACATTAAATAATCACTCTCGATATCTTCATTTTCTTTTATTTGACATACATTTTCATTTTCAAACACGACATAATTGCACGACAAATTGTCTTTATTACAAAATCAATTGTAATTATTCCCCAAACCAAATTGTATTAGAAAACTAATTCTTTTAGTATCAATTATTCAAAACAAGGAAAGAAAATTTATTTCGATGACATTACCGGTCTTCATAAGACATTTAAGTAATTTTAACTACGCCCTTGAGACTTAAATAGTATGAGAAATTTTGAAAAGAAAATGAGGATAAGAACAAGAAACTTAATAATTCATGTTTGCTTTATGTTAAAAGAATAGGCTGTGATGTTAAAAATGGTCTTTTAAAGATAACATCTTCTAGTGAATAGTAAATACACGATAACCACTGAAAAAAAATCGTTTACGAGGTCTGGTTATTTACACTAAAAAGTTCAAACTATAATCAACTTTTGATAAATCATTTTATCAAATATACAACTGCGTTTATTTTTGTACAATTTTTTACCTTTAAACAAATAGTTCATTTTATAAATGTATGTTTATGTTTTCACCGTGAGAAGCAATTAGCTTATAAATAGAGTAAACATCGATTAGAGTAAACATCGTGGAGTAAACATCGATTTCATGATCTAAAAAATAGGTGCTTCGTAGTTATCCCGTCCACCAAATTACTGTCGCTAAATTGTAAGATTAAATGCCAATAATGGTTGCCATTAATTAATTAGCTGTAAGATTAAATGCCAATAATGGCCAATAAAACCATTAATTCGACTTTTTATTAATGTTTTACTAATTTATTTGTTCTTTCGTTATTTAAAATAACTATTATGTCAATGTGTATAATATGGCGAGTGGTTTTGGCGATTTATATAATTTGGCGAAATTGGTCGACGGGATAACTAAGAAATAACAAAAATTATTATGAATGCGATGCATTCAAATAATATTATGAATTTAAAAAGGTTATACTTATTTTTTGTAAAATCGTACAAGATAGCTATCAGTAGATGGATAATAAATCGAACGCGATTGGCTGGCCAATTAGGAAATAAATATTGGCACACTGTTAGGTAATAGAACCTTTTAAAATATTAAAATAGAAACTTTAAAAATATTTAATTAATTACTTTAAAATATTTAATTAGTTATTCATTATTCATTATTCCAAATTCAGTTCCAGTCAAATTTTACTTTGAAACAATTTTATTTTTCTACAAAAAAGATCGTTAATTAAAATCAATAATAAAATAATAAATTTTAATTTTAATAATTTCAGCCAAAATTAATATTTCTTTTATAATTTTCAAATATTAAATTCAAAATTTAAACATAACGATCTTTTCATTCAAAATCTTTAACCTAATGCTCTTTTATTTAAATCTCTTCTCTTCTCTGTGTGGCAACACCGTCACTCGCGCGCTCAATGGTTTTTGATGTGAGATCGCGACTCCCCGGGGCGTCTCTCACTCTCACGGGTAACGGACTTCAACATGAGAACAAGTGCGGGTTGATGCTCCGTGAAAGGATTTATTTTAACCGTTGGATCGAGTGGATTCCTCGGGCAAATAATTTTCATATATTTATATCATCAAATCATATCTTATTTATAATGTATTACATATTTCATTTGTAGTTCCGAAGTGGTTTCGTAGGAATGCTGGAGATTCAAGGCCTTTGAATACTGATATACTATGGGTACTACCGATCTCCTTTGTGATCAAAATATCCGTTCTAATCAAATTATCCATTTGAAATTATGGGTGATGATAAAAAGGAATAATGAATGTCTCAAGAAAAGTACCCATATTAATGTACAGATGTTGTCGATGATCATAATATCTATTTTTGATATATCGTTATGGCGAAAATCAACTTAAGTACGATGAAAATGCATCGATTGCTTTCCATACAGTGATGTCATCGCTGTGGTAAGATGTCTCTTTTATTTTTGTTTTGGAGCATATTACAGATTTGAACATTTGCTCAAATTGACAATCATTAACTCTCCAGTATGAACTATTCCTATAAATAAACTTTGATAAAGACTATGAACTGCATTTTTCTATGTACCGATGTTTCATTAATTAAATTAAGATTCTCAATATAAATATATTAATAACTGTGTTCTCAATAACATCATTTCCATCTTCTATAAAAGAAATGTCAATTTAGTTGAAAATGAAATTTAGATCTATGCAACTCATGTAAGAATTAATATTGATAATTTATGTATAATTAGAGCACTAAATCTACCCTCCCCATCCCCTTTTCCTTTCATTTATATTTTAATAAAATAATAGCTTTAATAACTGTGTGTTAATTGAGTTTTTTTTTTTTTTTTTTTTTTTTTTTTTTTTTTTTTTTTGTATGACATATTTATTGACTATAATGTTTAATGTGCCGAATCAATAGAATCAAACAAATAAATATTGAATATTTCGATTGATAAAATAATTATCAAAGAATTATATTGGCACTTCTGCATTTATGAGTTAAGTGTTTTCAGATGAATACTGCACAGTTCGGTGAGTACTGCTTCAATTATTATTTAATATCCATCATGTATTTTACTCCTTCTTTTTCATAATGCAATGTACTCTTCTTTATTTTCACCACTTTCAGATCACGTGCCTCTCTTCTATTAAAATCAATTTTAAATTAAATAATTATATCTTTAAAAACCATTTAAAACCTAAATCTTTTTCTTTTATTTTTCATTATCTTACACCCACCATAATCAGCTAGACGCAAAATCTGGGGGCTTCGAGTAAATTACTTATACAATGAAACCATGAACACAAAATTATTTACAAAAATGTCGATTACTCAACTAAAACTTTGAAAAATTAGTTAATTTGAAGTCCATTCCTATATTTCACTTGATATTGATTTTTACTGAACTTGATGCGAGTATATTAAATGCTGCTTACTGTAAGATAGAGATGTCCAAAGCGGCTCCCATGCAGATCTGCCAGTTTGGCCCTTTTTTAAATTCCAAATTTTGCATTCATACCAGTAATTCCCTATTCTTTTCTTTATAAAATGAGAGACAATTCGCGATTTTATGTAGTAAAAATTCTTCATATAGAGTTTCCGGTGTGAATTCAATTTTTGAATTAAAAAAAGGACAAACCGGCAACCCTGCTCCCACGATTGACGTCATTATCTTGTCAACTTTTCCAGTGTTTTCTGTACCTAACTTTTATTATAAAATGAAAATCCATTTTAAATCACAATTTTCTCGAAAATCATTAGATTTTCACGTTTATGTTTCTTACAGGTGGCATTAATGAATTTGGCAACCCCTCTCAGAAAAAGAAAATTCTACATTTTCTATGATTAAAATTTTTCAATGAAATTTATTTTTATATGTGTCTCACGTACAGTCGTGGAAAAAAAAAAGGAAACACACCCTACTAACTCCTCAACAAATTATCGTAGACGAAAGTTACTGGTACCGGACTATTGGAAATAAAGTCTACTTTTAAATGGTGTGTATAAAATTTGCTTAGGGGGTCATATACATATTAAAAGGAATCCAAACTTCATTTTTTTCAATGGCAGTACCCAAATTTAACGAGATATTTCAAATCTTCGGTTCAAAATATGCCTAGAAACCAAATTTCAATTCATTCGAAGGATAAGTTGTTGAATTATAGACATTCAAAATTTAGTACATCTAATGTTAAATTACATTTTCATATTTTTATTTATATCTCCTGAAATTATGCTCCTAATGAGCTAATTTTTTGTGTGGCAATAATACTAATATACCCAAACATAAATAAGTTGAATTTGCAATTTTTATAATTTTATGATATGAATTATGAATTATGAAATTAATATTCGAAAAAATTATGAATTGCAACATACAATTTTTTTGATGGATGTAGATTTATTAAGTCCTGCTTTATGGAAATCCGAAATTTCACATTTTTCTTCCAAGTAGTTTTCAAATTATGCTTAAAAAACGGCAAAATGATGGTTTAAGGGGCCGTCTATGATAGAAGTGAATAAATTTTTGAAATTTATCCTGCTAACCTGTAATCAAACAGGTTTCATTGACGCTTAAACGTGCCTTGATCAAGACGGCGGCTCCTACGGTTAAGAATCGAGTTCGGAATTTCAATTTGGATAAAGCCCTTAAAATACGCTCGTTTTAAAATAATTAATTTCTCGGAAACTTATGGCACGAATTGAATAAAAATTTGTTTATAGGCTAATTGAAAGGTGTAGAGTTCATTTATGCTGTCAGAATTGTGTACTGCTATTGAAAAAAAACAAAGTTATGGTTCGTTTAAATATGTAGATGGCCCCTTAGACAAATTTTATATACATCATTTAAAAGTAGACTTTATTTCCAATCGTTCGGTACCAGTAACTTTCTGCTACGATAATTTGTTGAGAAGTTAGTAGGGGGTGTTTACTTTTTTTTCCACGACTGTACAACTCAAGTACTTATCGATACCATTCTGAGACGTAAGTGTATTGTGTATACGTACTTAAACTGTTATTATTATTATACTACAGTGAGATAATACTGTTGAACGTCTCCGAAAATGTAAACATTGGCTCTTACGAGTGTTTCCCCCCAACTAAGGTACCCCCAAGATTAAGAAAGATTGGACGTTCCCTTTGAAGGGACAAGCATATTGTTAAAATTATTCAAAATTAACAGAAAGATTTTTAACGAAAATGAAGAGAGTTGTTTTCCTTAGGGATTAATATTGTGTGCAAAGTCAACTGTATTTCGGATTATCCAGAGTTGAAATAAATAAAGTAGACTTCATTAACAATTATAAAGGTAACGGGTGTTCTAAAAAGGGCTGATTGATTTTAAAATTCAATAACTTGCAAACGGTGACAGATATTTAAAAAAATTTCGCAGGAGCGTTATGTATGATATCAGGAGTTTTTTTACTGTGATTCTCAAATTTAGTTCGAATTACAAACAAATGATGGCACTGCGAGCAATGTGCACTAACTCCGGGCACGATTTTTGGTACGGGACCCACTCAATACCTTTTTTGGCATGGGAGAAGAGAAAGGCCAGAAAATCCAGCTTGAATTTAGCGCTTAATGCTTGCAGCGCCATCTATTGTTTGTAATTCTAACTAAGTTTGAGAATCACGGTAAAAAAAAAAACCCTGACATCATACATAATCCTCCTGCAAGAATTTTTTTTAATATTTGTCACCGTTTGAGAGTTATTTAATTTCAAAATTAGTAAGTCCTTTGCTTTGAAGCTCTATTGCGGAGTTTTTAAATATTATTAGTTCTCCAGCAGTACAGTGTTTCTACAGTTCCAACCAAACCTTCATGTCAAACCTTTTGCGAAACATTCAAGAGCTTCAGAATTGCTAATTTGTTCGTTTTCTTCGTTCCACTCAGCAGCTTACGGGATCTCAAGTAAAATTCGTAGGAACTCTAAGAAAAGGGATTGAAAATATTTATATATACTCGCAGTTCAGAAAGGACTGCTTGCACACAAGTAATATGATAGTTAAAAAAAAAAAAAAAAAAAAAAAAAAAAAAAAAAAAGCTTTCAAAATGGATTTCGGTTAACCGAGAGTTTCGGGTAAAAGATGTTCTACTGTAGTGCTATTCGATAATATATCTACATTGTGGGAAACCTACCTGGTCTGGATCTCTGCCAACGAAAGAGATAAACCGCGGCAATTTCAGGGGTATGAGATATTAATGATCAAGGTTTGTCTGACTTACACCAATATTGGAACTTTTTTAGCGTACTTTATTCACATGACATTCAACTATATAAGCCAGCCTTTATCGTTAGTTTTGGTATGACAAACATTGTTAACGCATTTAGAACTTCTTGGATCATTTTATTTACATAACCTCTTAGGAAAGAGAAGTGTAAATTGCATTTTATAATTTTTCTGTACGTCAAAAAATATTAATAATACATAAAAATATTTATAATAAAATAGTCGAATAATGCTCTAGAAGATTTTTTTTCAAGGCTCTCCATGTTTCAGATCTGTCAGAACTCTGTAAACGAATATAATTTATCCAGATATTTTATATTTCGTTCCATGTTCGGTAAGAAAAAGTTTAATGTAATTGATTAGTGGATTTCTTTTATCTACTTAAAAAATTAAATAATTTGTCTCACCAAATAAGAATACGTTCTTAATAAAAATATTTTTATAATGTTTGCTAGTGAGTAATTAATGAGGGAATTTCTTTGAAGTTTATCAATCGGTTTGTGAAAGATGTCTAAAGTAGATTTTATTTTATTTAGGCCATTTAAATTTAAATTTTTACTTCTTCCGAAAATAACACAGAACTGTTCAATTATAACGTAAATATTTCTTACATTCAAATATTCTTTAATTGCATTATTTTACTTGCATTTGTTTTGTTATTCATTGCTAACATTTTATTGATATTATCGTTTATAAAATTTCTACAAACAAGCATTATAAAATGCAATTTACACATTTACTAAAGAATTTTAATAGCTTTGCTGAATAATATTACAAAATAATTACATTCATCCATCAACGATAATTAATTAGTTTATTTCTCTTTATTCATTAACAAATAAACGTAGAATTAGAAAAATAAGTACAAGAATTTTACTTAACAAAGATTCATTTAAATTTGAAAATGGATTATATTTCCAATTAAAGTAGCGTACATAATTTAAGATATTATTCTTCATTTGCTATGTATTAACATCTTTGGAAAATCCTCTTATTGTAATCGATTTTGAAAACTTTTTAATAAAAATTCCAACTTGCCATTATACGTTTGATTTCATTCAAAGAAGGCGTTTATCACATTATATTCTATTATATGTTATCTTTGGAAAATCCTCTGATTGTAATCGATTTTGAAAACTTTTTAATAAAATTTCCAACTTATATTTGATTTTATTCAAAGAAAGCATTTATCATATTATATCCTCTTTGAAGTTTGCTAAAACCTTAGAGAATGTTTTTAAAACTTTATGGAATGTTTTTAAAACTTTATGGAAATTTTCTGAGGTGGAAAATTAATTTATGGTTTTAATCAAATATTGTTTTGTTGATTTATATATTGCGATGTATTCTGAAAATACAAAAATTTATATCTCATTAAATACACAGAAATATATATCAATGAGTACAGTTTAGGAAATGACAAGATTTATCTTATTGCGTTTCAGAATATTTCATAAACAAGCTAGTAAAATAAAATTTTTATCTTTTATTTTAATATTCGGGTATATTTTAAAGTGTTATTTGATTATTTAGATTTCTAGTAAGTTTAGTTTTAAGTTCTTGAAATATGGATAAAATATGTTCGAATTTTGTTATGCCGATATAAAAGAACATTGGCCATTTGAAACTGTTCCATGGGCGAAAATTGAGTAGCTTGGATAATAGATTACTAGAATAAATAACAAGCAAAGTGATTAGATATTTTGAAAGATTTGTCTTTAAGTTTAAACACATACATGATGGATACTTTTGGGAAATATATAAATGTATACGGCAATAAAAAAAAATCATAAAATCCATACTTATTCGACTTCCATGATAGAATGGATTGCAACTTAAACTTAGTATTTTTTTTTATTACATTACATGTTAATATTGAATTTTTAGTTCTTAAAATACTTCCATTTAACCCTTTGTTGGTTAATCCGCTTTTTCTTTGTGTGCATGATGCAATAAAAGGCTGTTCTAATAAAATATTAATATTTATGCATTAGACTATTGCATAAGACAAATAAATATCTATTTAAATACCAATAGTGTATCATCATACATTGAATAACTATTATTTTATGAAGCGTTTCACAGACATGCAAAAATATTGTCTAACGGATTAAAGGAATTAATTAAAATGGCAAATATTTATTAAATACTAAATTTAATGTGAGGATTTATCTTAAAATGTAGGCAGGGCTCCCACTCGGTCCGTTTTTTGAACATCTCTTTTTTTTTTCAAAGAAGAATCTTTTTTATAATTTTCGTCGAAACTTATCCCGAAAGGCGTATTTGTTGGTATTGTTGTTGCAAACACTACCACGAATTTTTCTCTTAAAAGAACTGTTTAAAAAAACTGATCATTGGGAGCCTGTGTATGTTAAATCGAAATTACAAAAATTTAATTTTGCAGATTACATGATATTTGTGCAATCTCTATAATAGCCTAAGTCCTGTGATTGTCAACAATAGTGACGGGCTGACCGCTTCGGTATTGATATGTCAAGTGGCCATTTTTACTCAAAATTATTTTTTTAATAAAACTGCATAAAAATTAATGATTTACAGAGATATTTAAAAAGTACATAATGTTTAAGCGATGAATTACATTCAAATATGTACATATTCTGAAATAACTTCAGTTGAAAATATATTGAAAGCTTAATTTCTCATCCCATCAAAGTAAACAACACAAGAGACTACTTCATCGTGAGCAATCAAATACCTTATACCCTGTAGGTAATGATACGCAAAACAAGTTCTCCAACTATTTTAATAAATTTGATAAATTCATTCTTTAAGAAATACTTTAAAAGAAAAGGATTTCTTTTTGTCTTGTGATGGCCGCTACAATCTTAATTCAGAGCGGCCCGGCTTCTCCCTAGCCCACCCAAATGGCACTACATTGCTAACAGCACAAATGAACCCTTTTCTACTGACATGGTATTAAAAAGCAATTGAGGTCAAACAGAAGCAAATTCACTTAATTTAACCGTTCACTTTTAATGATGAGAAAAGTAGTAAAAATATAAAAAAAAAGAAAGAAAAGAAAGATATATGAGAAAAAAGGGGCAACTTTTTTTTCATTTTTAACGCTTAGATTTAATAAAATTTGTCTAAGATAAATACTGACTTTCATATGATAACTGGAGAAAATTGAAAGTGTGAGCTTCGGAGCACATAATTGCTGAAATTGTTGATTTTTTAGCAACAGTTGGTCCCCTGTAAGATTAGAAATAAAATATATCTGTTTTTAATGAAAAAAGTAGAAAATATAAGATTTGCGGGAAAATCTAATGAATCCCCCCCCCCCTCCTCTTCCCTCTCACTTCCATTCCGCTGTAAAAATTAAGTTACTGGACTCAATAAATTAAAACTAAAATATTTGAACGCTACCCATGTATATGAACATTAATTTTTCGTCAAAATAATGCATAAAAATATAAACTGAAATTAGATGAATTTCGATTTAAACCTTAGGACTTTATTTTTAATTCAGATATAAATAGTGAACCAGTTTCAGCAAAATACTCTCGATTGCACAAACGTCAAAATCAAAACTGCGCTAAACAAACAAATTCACGTGGCCGGCGTTGAACCCGGACGTGAAACGCGATGCATAACGCTATTTTAAAGTATTTTACAGAGTAATAGAAAATAAAGAACATATATTACTATACCTGTCAAACATACCAAACATGTAGAAAATGAATTTTTCATAATAAAAATGTATAAAAATAAAAAATGAAATTCGATGAACTTGAATTTTAAATATAAAACTTTATTATTTTTTCTCAACCACAGATATTCAAACAATTTCAGAAAAAAAATATCTTAATTGAAAAATTAATATATTTCAAGCGGATCACATTCAAATCGAGATCCACGTAACAATGCAGGACTCTATTTTAAAATATTTGCATTAATTACAAAATATAGAAAATAAAAAAAAATATTAAAATTTTACCAAAACGTGTAAAAAAGGAATTTTTCATCAAAAGAATGCATAAAAAAGTCGATGAATTTGGATTTTAAATATTAAACTTTATTATTTTTTTTTAATCATATAAATACTGAATTTGTTTCAGGAAAACATTTTTGTAACAATGCGGAATTATGCTTTAAAATATTTTATTTTATTGCAGAACAATAGAAAATAATAAATTAGAATTAAAATATTATCCAAAAATGTGAAAACTTAATTTTTTATCATAAGACAGCGTTAGCATATAAACTGAAATTTGAAGAATTTTCATTTTAATTATTAAACTTTACTTTTCTTTTTCAAACTTTCAAGCATATAAGAGCTTAATTTCCAAAATATATACATTCTAATCTCATAAAATCTATATCTTACTTGCTGAAAAAAAAATAATTAATGTAAAAAAAATAATTATAAATTTGTATTTAAATCGTGTTTTTCTTCAACCACCCTTTTCTTAAATCGTCATTTACTTAAATCATTTTTTTCTTCGATCAGAAAGCACCGATGCTTGCGATGTTTAATTAAATTTTTTCCTGCAAAATCGATAACATCATATTGTCACGTATGAGGTAAATACACTATATTGCCATTAATGACCGGCAACTTTCAATTTTAGACATTTTGTCGAATATTTAGAAATATACTTGACAGATTCTTCTGGAATTTCAGGATTGAAAAGAACAGGTACGACCTCATATTTAGCAATGTCGATTTGATAAGGAGGGCAATTAGGGGGCCAACGCCAACAAAAAATCAAAGAAAAAAATAATACTTGGGATCACCTTGTAAAATAAAATGCACGAAATGATCTATCGCTGCCGAATATAAATAAACAGACATTATGCAATATGGGTATTCTTTTGTGTAAGAATAGCATGTATATTAAAAAAATTAAAAAAATCTTACATGTTTTTTGCTTATAACATGGAGGGTTTTGAATCAAAAACAACTCCGGTTTCAGAAAAATTGACAAAATATAGCAGAAACAATGTAGTGCAATTGGAATATAAATATATTAAATATTTTAAGAAATATGAGCAGTTGTATGAAATAATTTTTATCTGCGCATGCGCGAACGATAACAAGCATCATTTTACATAATTTAATAGTAAATTCTATGGAGCAACTTATTAAAAAAATCTAGTCAAATATCGTAAAAATTTAGAAAGCTATCGGCGTTAGAGTGAGCAAATTTTTAGTTGTTCTCTAAAAGCAGATGAATGATAAGGGATTTTCCACAAATTGTAATTTTTTATTTTTAATATTTTTTAATTTTCATTTTTTACTGATGCTTTAATTGTTCTTGGATAACCACCAGAACGAGCCTATACCATGATCAAAAGACGTATCAAAATCGAAGCATTTTTTCCAAATCTACTTATTGATACTCATTAAATTCTAACTTTTTTCTGAAAGTCAGTTAATAAAAAATGACAATTTGCGTAAAATCCCTTACCATTCAGCTGCTTTTAGAGATCAACTAAAAATTGGCTCACTTTAACGCCGATATCTTTCTGAATTTTTACGATATTTGACTAGATATTTTTGATAAGTTGCTCCATAGAGTTGACTATTAAATTATGTAAAATGATCCTTGTTATCGTTCGCGCATGCGCAGATAAAAATTATTGTATATAACTGCTCACATTTCCTAAAATATTTAGTATATTTATATTGAAATTGCACTATATTGTTTCTACTATATTTTGTCAATATTTCTGAAACCAGCGTTAAAGTTGGTTGAAAATCCTTCATGTTATAAGCAAAAAACATGCAAGAATTTTTTTAATTTTTAAAAACATACCGCTATATCTCTAATAATATAAGTGCTATTCATACACAAAAGAATACACATATTGCACAATGTCTGTTTATTTATATTCGGTAGCGGTAGATCATTTCGTGCAGTTTATTTTACAGGGTGATCCCAAGTAATATTTTTTCTTTGATTTTTTGTTGGACCCCTAATTGCCCCCCTTAACAAATCGGTATTGTTAAATATGAGGTAATACCTGCTCTTTGTAATCCTGAAATTCCAAAAGAATCTGTCAAGTACATTTCTAAATATTCGACAAAATGTCTAAAATTGAAAGTTGCCGGTCATTAATGGATATATAGTGTACATCATTCTAGATAAATAATCTCTGAATCAGTATTTTGTTTTAACCAATAGGTATTTTTGCTAATAGATAAATCAGTTTTCTAATATTAGCTTTAAAACAATTTAAGACCATTGGGTAATTTGGATTTCCGATGTTAGATTAAATCGATTTAAGACTAATGGTTAAATAGGATAACCGATGATAGCTATATATCGATTTAAAACTTCAATCGATTTAAGGCCCAGTCCTACTCTTCAATAAAAACATTTCGGTAAGTGACTGTAACAACATACTAAAATTACATTATCGTAGCACTGCAGAAACTGGCATGTAACATATATTCATTTAATCAGTCGTTTTATAGAATATTTTCACAAATTAACATTATAAAATCGTTGATTATATCTATCTATCTATTTTTATTTTTATTTTTATTTTTATTATTTTTTTTAATGAGCACATATACAGTTATTACCCAGCAAAGAAAGAAATAGTGGGCCATCAGCTGGAAAAAAGATGGCAGCCAACACTGCCATCAGCGGTAAAGTGCAATTGTGCCATTACTTATCCCAGTACCGTGCGGATAAATGCGGATCCGTGCGGAATGCAGCTGGCCCATCAGTGATGGCAAACGGTAGGCCAGCATTGGTATGCCATCACATTACGTCAATCCGGCACTTTCTCTGCAGTGCTAGCACCTATCCTACTGCTATTCCTTTGCTGGCCTAGCAAAGGAACATTTCCCTTACAAAAATTTCTTATAGAATTCTATAAAAAATAGAAAAAGTATTATAGAATAATGGCCCGTTTTTCTATGAGCTAGTTTCACCAACAGTTATAGAAGTGTCTATAATAGAAACGTCTTTTGAAATATTCGCACTTGCATCTGTTTCCATGTGGTCTTCCTCCCAAGTACTAATCGCGCTCGGTGCTGTTTGGTTTTCGTGATCGGACATTAACAAGTACATTCAGCGTATCCTACGACCGCTCGTTGTTTTCAAGCTCTTATTACACTACTTCGAGTTTGTTTCTTTTGTGATTTGCCTTCCCAGTCATTAAAATTGTATAGAAATTATTGTATTGTATAGAAATCCTATATATTTTATACGTTGATTGATTCTCAACTGTATAAATTACGAAATCCGAAATCCTTTGTAACTTAGTAAAAGCAAATTTAAGAAGAAAAAAAGTGCATTGAAGTAAAGAATTTATTTATTTATTCATTTACTTATTTATTTTGTTGGTGGTAGTTTTGCTATATTATTTACAGTTTCAATAAAAGAAAAAAAAAGGAAAAAGAAAAGAAAAAATCTAGACAGCTTAAATTGTGTTAAGATATTCATTTTAGATTTATGTTCAAGTTCATTAATCTGCCGCGGGGTGATAAAAATAACTTAATTAATAAAATATTTTAATATAGACTTGAGAAAATATTTAAAAGTCTAATAATTTATTATTTGTTAGACTTGAAACGTAATTGTTTAAGTATTTTTACACTTCAGATTAAAATATTTGAAAAAATTTGGTGAATGAAATTTGGTGAATTGAATTGGTGAATTTTTTTTAACTTATATGAATTACGCCACCTAGCGCAAGGGTTCCCAGTAATAATACTGCAAAAGTTTGTGCACTTCCATGGTGTGGTGGACCAGTGCAAGAGATTAAACAGAGGTCCATGAGAATTTTATCTGATAATTTCCTACAGCAAAGTTGACTGAAGCTGTCCAGCAGTGGTCATGCAGTGGTAGACCCTTAGCCAGCACTTTTCCATCATTGCCAGCACCTATTTTGTTGCTGGCCAGCAATTTCTTCTTTGCTGAGTATATTCATATATAGTTTTCTTTTTTCCAAAAATGTTCTGAACTTTCTTTTAAAAAATCGTGTCATATCGAGCCCGGATAGAAAGAGTCAAAAACCTATTCAAAACCGTACCAAACGGGAAATATTTAAAGACGACCCGGTCTGAGATAAGACCCGATGCAGGGCACAAACAGCGATCAAAGATGATTAAAACAGAAGAAGCTTGAAAAAATTATAAAATAAAGGACTCAATGCCAGAAATACACATGAAGTTTTTAATCACTAATCCATAATAAGATTGACAATTTAGATCGACTATTTAGATTGAGTATTGATTTAATCGTAAACAAAGCAAGCGACTACATCAAAATAATCATTGATCATTAGTCTATGAGTAGGATTGAATTGATTTAATCATAATCAAACAATTGATTGCATCAAAATAATCACTGATCGTTAGTCTATGAATTGGATTGAAACTAAATCCAATCTTTAGTCATGATTAAAAAATTAATCGTTAGTTTTCATTCGTTAATCTAATTAAAATTTTGCACAACCCTGGTTGTGACCACCTCATATAACAGCGCAAAAACTACCCAACTGAATTGTTTGAAAATTAACATATATAATCGTTTCTGAATTTTGTCGAGTCAATTCAAATTTTATGAAAACCAAATCAAAACTTAAAAAGATATTAATAAAAATATTTTTCATTCTATTAAATCCTATCATACGTAATTGATGCAATTATATCCCACGGTAGGCAATGATTCTAGGTTGCCATCGTGATAGCGTCCTATTTAAAATGGAGTCCTATCGTTTCGGTAGTACTGAACATAACATATGTAATCGTAATAAATTTTGTATTAATGCATTTTTGCATTTGAGTGCAACAGTTATTGCAATCCATTAACTGAATATATATATATATATATATATATAACTGGATATAGTCGAACGTACCTCATTTGCCACGTTTGACATACAATTTCAAACTTGTTTTTATAAGCTGAAGCAAATTGTAAGGTTTGATATTCACAATCGTTTGGTTATACCATAAAATTATTCTTTTAATTAATTTTTTTGTTGTCCCAACAGAAAAAGAAACAAATGCAATAGAAAATATCAATGATCTCACAATAATAACCTAATAATAACCTATCAATAATAGAAATTTCAAATTTCTTTCTTTCAATTGTGCTCGAATCACTAGCAAAAGAATATTTCTGTTTTAATTATTTATTTTCAATGATAACTTTCCTATAGAAAACTAATCACATTATTTAACTCCAGCAAATTGAAGAGTAAAAAAATACCAAAAGCAAATAAAATTGCTTGATTGTATTTTGTGTAAAATAAAAACATCACTCAAACTGTCAGATTTTTCAATTAAATACTAATAATGCATTTATTTTTAATTTTGAAGCCTTATTACAGATAGATTGGATTTTGGCATCGCAATTTGTGTTAGTAATATAATCATACTAATGCGATTTCTTAAAAGAACAAACGAATTAAATTGAAATTAAGTAATATATAAATAATGTAATACATAATTTGCATCTTTAATAAATAAAGGAGTTTTAAAATTAATTGAACATTTAAATTGGGTTAAGTATTAATATTCCGCATTATAGGTATTTAACTAATTTTCGATTCCATTAATGTATTAAATTATTCAATCACGCAACTTCAGATAATAACATTGAAAAATGGCAAGTTAAAGAAAATCTGCACATACATACACGATTGCATTAAGCAACACCTAATAAACTTGATTATGACTTTTATTTTTTATTCACATGTTGCGTTGTATACCTCAGTCCTACGTTTCATTAATTAATTCAATATAGCAACTCTGAATGTTTTATTTTGCGACGACGTATAAATGACATTTTATGCTTTTAAATAAGTCGTATACAGGTCGAATTCGACCGAGGAATTCAGATTAGTGATAGTAGCATAGCATTAACTTCCTCAGTTCTGAAGCTAAAATAATAATACAAATGCTTATTCATTGGTTTTTTCGAAACAAAATGACATCGTAAATGACAGAAAAAATATCTTTTCTGAAATTGACCCTTTAGGCGCTTAGTAATTTAGGTTAAAATATATGGATCTAACACTACAAACCCCCTTAAAAACATCACTTTAATAACCATTAACGTAAATTAACGCAATCACAAATTTAAGAGCTTTAAACAAGTAAATAATCTACAAATCCTCAAAAATTTTTATTGAAAAAGATTTAAGTTAAATACTTGTGAAAATTTCTTACTTTCTTGGTCATACTGTCTTTTGGGAATTTTTAGGCATTTTGCAAACTCAAATGAAAATAACATTTATTTTATGTGTAAATCAGCCTAGTTGCTGCCATTTATTCGTTTGCTTTGAACGCAAAAAACATTCAGCTATTAAGAAGTGATGTAAAAATGTAAAAAAATTGGACATTTTAGTTTTTATAAGGAAAAGATCAGAGGTCCCTGTACGGGGATTGAGGGACCGAAGAGGTTATGAGGAGGAAAAACTGCCATAGAGCACTGGATCGTAAACCACTTATTTAGACACAAATATAGGATGCTATATCCTAACTGAACTTAGGTTGACGATGATAATTTTAAGAAAAACAAAACCATTGCAATGAAAATGCAACGTTATGTGCCATGTTTTGTATGCAATGTTATAACACCACAAAATATTATGAAAAAACAGTTTACCCACGCAATCAATGCCCGCATAAACTGGTAATCGCAGTCCAAAATGGGAAGCGTCAAGTGCATACTGCTGGTGAGTACAATGGATACTTTTACAACTTTTTTATTTTATATTATCACATTTTCAACAAAGGTGAGAATGTCTATAAAAAGTTTTATTATAATATACTTCAGTTTTCTAAAATTGTTACTGTCCACCCAAATTGAGTTAGGGTGGAACACGCAGTATTTTTCATTAAATGAATGGTTTGTGACCCATGTTCTGTGGTAATTTTTCATCCTCTTTGATGCCTACAATCAATCCTCTCAATTTGTCCGTCAAATTTGGCAACAACGTGTATTCATTTATTGCTTATGTATGTACAGACAAGCAGTTAAGTGGTGGGTTCCTTGGGTTCAAAACATACCAATTTTGCATGGAGCGATTAATAATAACGATCAAATTTAAGACAATCGTAATAAATTTCAAAAGAGATTACTGTAACAATAATTAAATTTAAACAAGAAAGAAAAATCATGCATCAAACATAGATTATGAAACACTTTCCAACGCATTGAGACTACAAATCCCATCTTGAGAAAAATGACTTTAAAGTTATCTCTCTTCATTTTGTTTTAAAGTATTCAGAAAGGATTACTTTTAATATATATATCTTTTCGAAGATTGAATGTTTTGATGCTTTTAAACTCCTATGACGCTTTAATAAGATGAATGATGACAAATCTTATAAAACGATTTGTAAAACGTAGAACTTATTTGAAAATGAAATTTTAACTATGGTCGAAAAATATCTGAATTATTTTGTTGTGCCTTTATGCAAAGGCCACAACTTGTATGGGCCCATGGGGCCCGTTCCCACCCAATAATTTGTTCTTCTAGATAAACCACCGAATATTCATTATTTTATTTTCGTGTTTATTTATTTTTAAATAGCTAAAAAGAAATTATTTCGTTGATGTTCACAAAATTATTATTTTTTTGAAAATACGGTATAGATAGCAATAGCAGACACACATGATCCTAAAACACAGCATGCCCTCTTTTCTCCTGAAAGACGTACACTCTTCTCCCCAAAAAGAAATTTTCTGCATATTCGCGAATTACCTTTTTTTTCCTAAATTCACTAAATTTGCAGTTGTTATTATTCAGATCTTTTGTGTTAAAGAATCTTTCAGAAAGTACTAGGCACCAAAGCGTTTTAAGACAATTTTCAACATGTTTCACCTCTGGAGTGGTCATCATGCGACCAATTATAAGTGAAGATGTAATATACACTGGTTTCCAAAAATTAAGGAAAAATCACAAAAAGAGCAATAACTCGTTCAAAAATTAACCTATCCTTATGAAATTTGGATATGTTGTTAACTAAAAAATGCTGATTAAAATTACAATATGTAAATTAGTGGCGCTGTAATCGGATTGCGTCATCTACGCGGAGCATAAAAATGCATGCTAGAGAGTACGGCAGCTGGTGTCGCTGTGATTATGAGAGAAGAAAACTGAGATAGCCAATTCATTAGTATGACCTTGAGGTATCATTTGCCCCCATAACTGCAATATAGAGCTATTGTAACATTGGATGTAGGCCAAAGTGAGATAGAGGTGGCCAAATGGCTAAATATGAGTCCTTCTGTTGCTCATAGGCTTTGGTAACACTTTCAAACACCTGGTTCGGCCTCCAGAAGGTTCAGCAAAAGACGAGCAAGAGCTACGACAAACACCGATGACAGATATTTGTGGTTATGTGTACGAAGGAATAAAACATCAACCCCCTCTCATCTTAAATCCGTCCGTGCTGCAGTCACTGGAAGGTTGGTATCAACGTCTACTGTGTGTAGAAAGCTTCATGAAGGTGGTCTTTACGCGATGCGACCAGATATTTTTGTGCCGTTCACCTCATGTCTCCGGAGGGAACGTTTAAGGTGGGCACGTCAACATGTCCACTAGACGGCTGATCAATGGAGGCGTGTTCTCGTCATAAATGAGTTCCAGTTTAGCCTCCAAAGCGATAGCAGGCATTGTTTGATTTGGAGAGAACAGGGAACACGCTGTCATCATCAAACATTCGTAAAAGAGATTCGTATGGAGGAGGCAGTGTCTGTGTTTGGGATGGTATCGTTTTGGGCGGACGTACAGACACCCATGTCTTCCCACGTGGAACTGTAATTGAAAACATAGAGGTGACATTCTTGATGCTTACGTGCACCCCTTATGCCGGTGCAATAGGAACAGATTTCCTGTTACAGGACGATAGTGCTAGGCTGCACAGGGTTCACATCGTAGAAGATTATCTTCAGCACCAAACAATTCAGCGCATGGAATGGCCAGCGCGATCACTTAACTTAAATCCCATTGAGCATCTTTGGGATGGTTTAGGAAGACGTGTCTCTGCTCTCAATCTCCCTCCTCAGACCCTTGCCACGCTTACAACTGCTTTACAAGAGAAATGGCTCGCACTTCCCAGCAAACTTATCGATCGCATAATTGACATTATCACACTTCGCTGTATGCGCTGCATTGCTTCTGGGGGTGATCATACTCCATATTAAAGGTACTTTTCCTATACCAAACTGAAACATTTATTTTGTTTATTTTATATTTGTATTAATTTCTGAAACACCACAATCGTCTGGTAATTTCTGTTAATTTTATTGTATACCTTACTATGGGTTGTAAATTGTGCTTCAGTTTTATTAAAATCTACTTGTAACATTTTGAGTAATCACTACTTTTGTTGTTTTTCCTTAATTTTTGGAAACCAGTGTATATATATTTATGTTTAATGAAAAACGCTTTTCGATTCCAAATCACTTCAGGAGTCGTGGCTACGAATTTTATGTTTTTTAAGCATTAAAGTGACTCTGTGACTATGTCAGAAAGTGCGTGTTGTTGAGTGAAGAAAAATATTTTTTTCGGGATTCACTTAATTTGAGAGTTTGACTTCTAAACGCAAGCACATGTATATACTTATTTAGTTAGTTACTTCAATGAAATTTCCACTAGAATTCGATGTTGCAACAAGATAGAAATATTTTCTCCCTGACTTTAGTAAAATAGTTAAGCATATAAATGTATAAATCCTCTCCTCAGGGATAAAACTGAAAACATTTTTGTGCTTTCCACTATATCAAAGAAAGGGCGGGATCAAATTACTATTTGAAGCGTGAATAAGAACAGTGAGGATAATTCATTTAAGAGGAAGCTAGTGATGCATTTATATAGGAAAATATGGAGTTAACAGATTATATTTGTAACATGCCGTGCTACATAAAAGATCGGTTCACTTTATTAAAGAATTCTTTAAGCACTTATACATAGGAAAGTCGCGTTTTTAAGATCTGAAAACAATGAAAACTAATAAAATTTCATAACGGAGAGTGCTCAGCCCGTTAAAGAATTTTTTATCTTATCTTTCTTAGCACTTTATTCTGATATCATTCTTTTTCTAAATATACGTTATATTAAAATCAGGCCTAATAAAAATTTAATTTCTTATTTTAATGTGCATGTCCTTTTCAAATTAATGCTATATCTGAAAGATGTACTTGGCTTGTATACTTTTTGTAACTTGAAGGATCTTTCTATTATCAGCGGTTCAAAAAATTGTATTTGGATCATCCTGTATAGTTTAAATAAATAGTTATATTTGAAAAAATAATATAAATACAAGCATTTCAGCGTATTTGCATTAACTCCCATTTTTCATATTTTTTAGTCCTTGGCGTTTTAATTTGTAATCAAATTCATATTACAATAGTAAATATTTGTGTTATGGTGCAGTAGCAAATATTACATGGAGTCCATAAAATACAGACCCCATGAGAATATAATAAAATAACATCGCAACTTTTTATTCTACTCTAAAGAATTCTAACTTCTTACAACTTGAAGTATCATCTTTTCCCAAACTTTCAAAGAAAGCAAAATGACAGTGTCATTTTACCCTAAAATGGTTTTGAGTCCATCCGATATTTTTCAAAAGTTGGCGCCCCTTCCTGTATGTTATTTACAGACTTGAACATATACTACACTGGCCTCCAAAAGTTAAGTTACAGGGACTGGATGCTTTCGATTGCACACGTTTTGCCGAATATCTACAAAAATTATTGGCGAATTGTTCTTGAACTTCTGGGATGAAAAGGACATGTTTGATTTCATATTTCTTGGTGAAGATTTAGTTGGGAGGATAATTAGGGAGCTAATAATAAATTTAATAATAAAATAATATTTGCGATCATCTATGTAACAGAAAATGCAACAGATGATAGGGTCGATATAGTGAGTTGCTTCCTAAAAATAGCTTTATTATAAGGGATTTTCCACAACTTTTGAATCAGCTCACTATATCTTTCTAAGTTTTCACAACATTTGACTGGGCATTTTATAGAAGTTGCCCCAAAATATTGACTATCAAATTATGAAATAAAAATTTTGTAATCTTTCGCGCATGCGCAGTTAAAAATTATCTTATAAAAATGCCCATATCTCTACATATATTCAATATATTCATGTTTTAATTGCAGTATACTGTTGCTACTATTCTTTGGCAAGTTTTCGGAAAGTTGTGTTAAGTTTGGTTGAAAACTCTGTAGGCTATAAGCAAAAAACTCTTGAATTTTTCACAGACTCAATAACATCTTCACGAATATGAGTGCGATGCTTACACAAATGCACACAAACGTTGAACAAGACCCAAATAGTCATTTAACACAGTGACAAACCATTTTCAGCATTTTCTATTACACAGGTGATCGCAAATATTATTTTATTATTACATTTATTATTAGCCCCTATTTGTCTTCCCGACTAAATCTTCACCGAGAAATATGAAATCAAACATGTTCTTTTCATCCCAGAAGTTCAAGAACAACTCGCCAATAATTTTTGTAGATATTCGACAAAACGTGTGCAATCGAAAGCATCCAGTCCCTGTACCTTAACTTTTGGAGGCCAGTGTAGCATAGTATGCAATAATCTAATTTAGTTAGGAAATTGAGAACACATATGAAAATTCCCTTTTAGCAATCTCTGGCAATAAGCAGAAATGTACTCAAATTATTTTGTGCAGCTCTGTGTATGACCTATACAGGATGTCCATGAATTTAGGCCAAACTGTAAGGGAAGGTAAAGTGCACATAAAGAAGCAATTTCGGTATAGAAATAAGAGGTCGGAAATGAAAAGTTTTGGGGACAACAAGACAAGCGGAGGTAATGAAAACAAGTGTATTATTGACAATAAAATTACAGTAAGCGCTCAAATGTGCCACTTCTAACATCTCTACATACCTGGCATCGTTCAGCAAGTGATTGGGATACCCTTTCAAAGGTTCCAGATGTCACCACTTGACTCTGATCAGGACCTCATTGCAAGACTTTCAGTTGTTGCTGCAAATGTTCTTAAAGCCCTTGAAGTCAGCAAAAAGGTACGCCAATCACTTGATAAATGCTACCAGTGACACATTTGAGCACTTACTGCAATTCCTATGTCAATGAAACACTCGTTCTAATTCCTGAATTTCTTGTTTTTCACCGATAGAATTTATACACACCAAGGAATATGGAAAAATATAGTTACATTTAAAAATGCACACAACAAATAAAAACGCACTTCCAACATTTATTGTTCACAGGCAGTACTTTGTAACCGAATATCTTTGTGTGCTCGTGTAAATGAATGATAAATCTTATCTATACCCTGTTATACAATAAGCATCTCGTTGTGCATCTCAGTGATGTATATTCATTTCAATATATCATCTTAAGCTACACTCCAAATGAGATTTTCCCATAGACCTTAAAATAATGTATTGTTTTGAGTGCTCCTGTGAGTACTCCATTTTATATACCAAACATGTTATGGTATACAATTCTCTATAACAAATGTCAATTACATGGAAATAGTCGGTAAGTGTTAAAAAGATTAAAAATTTCCCAATTACAGCATTCGATATGTAGGCAGTAGATACAGAGATTAACTGAGGTGTGAAAAATACACAGAATCCAGAACATCCAAAAGTATTCAGTATTATTCACCATATATTCTAGAATTAGTTAATATATTGGAATGTGACATAACAATTCACCGATATATTAAAGGCAGAACTTTTAAATTTAACATTTTATATCCCAAATTATAATAAAGATATTGCTAAATCTGAATAATTATATTTCTAAGGGTTAAAGGTATATTAGAAAAAATATTTAATGATAATATGGAAATTAGATATGTTTTTTTCGTTAATAATATCGATATCTACCGGTCTTTTCGTAAAATATTTACAAAAATAGGTAGATTAATCTATAATGGGCTCGCAATTCTTGTAAAAAATATGTAAACGAATAATATCGCAATCCCATCTGTTGATGAAAAGGTTTCGGTAGTTGAAATTTTTCATATTATATTTCTTAACAATAGCAAAGCTACACATATTTAAACGATTTAGAAAATAACCGCTGAAAAATATTTAGCTTCGACTGTTACGCTGTGCTTTCAAAACGTAACCGAACAACATATTTTGTGCGAAAAATAAATTCTCCATTTATAATCAGACGGACTAAATACTTTTTATATTATTTTTTTTTAATGCTACTTAAAAGTGTTGTCGTTGCAAAAAGGGTTAATATACCAATGTGCATTGTAAAAAAAAAAAAAAAAAAAAAAAAAAAAAAATCTGTAATTCTACTGATGAAAAGTGACAGAAATCTGTATGTTTACTAAAATTTTACCTGTATACTGTACAAAAAAAATTTAATCCACAAAACTAGTTTTTGTAAAGATACAGAAATCTGTAGCTTTACAAAAGAATCCTCTAAAATTACAGTAATCTTACTAAAATTTTATCTGTAACCCAGATTGCAGTTACATAAATGTTCTAGGCATCCCACTTTCCTAAAAAGTTTTTAATAATCTTACAGATTTTTTGATTTACATTGCAAAAGTGTATCTGTTACATGAATTTTTGTTGTTGCCCTTACATAAAAAGTTCTAGGAATCCCAGTTTCCTAGAAATATTTTAGTAACTTTACAATTTTTTTTCACAGTGTGGAACATTCAAGACGGGCATCACTGGTCATCGATGAATCCATAAACAACAGAATTTTTTCCGAATCATCTCTTTATAAGCAGTGCTCACCCCACAATTTTAAATTACGTCTTTATTTTTATCTTTATTTACCTCATTAGGTGTACTATCTAGTTTTGAAATCAACTGTATTCTGGGAAAACGTCAGTTACTAATAAAAAAAAAGATTTTGTAGTGGATTTTTGCCAAACTAGAGTCCTAAAGTCTCCAACCTCTTCACCGACAACAGATATAACAGTGATTTTATCCGGGACTCATCTCGGAGCAAGCGTTGAAGTGGATATTTATAAATTACTTCATTATTTATTTCTAATTCATTATTTATCTCTTATTTATAAATCTTGACTTTATAAATCAAAAGAACAAAATTAAGGTTGGCCATGATTACAACAGCACAATCATGACTGTTCGTGTTTAGCCAATTTAGGATCGGGAATGGTTGAGAACGGATGGGGAAAATGGATGAGAAATGGTAGGTGTGGTGATCCAATGCCACCTACAGACAATGCCGACGAGTTCGATTTCGGAAGAATATGGGTCCTATGAATGACCTGCTGATGGCTGATCTACCGTGACGTCAAAATCAAGCTCGTTGGCATTGTCTATAGGTGGCGTTGGTTGCTCCCTCTAATATTGTTGATGTCTTTGATACCATGCATCACGGATGTGATAGAAATATAAATAAAATTCTTTATAAAAAAATCATGCATTTTTGTTCTGAAAACATTTCGTATTTTCTTCATTTTTATTTATTAAAATACACTTCTGAAGATAAAAAAATAATTCCGTCATTTTTCGATAGAAGAAAATGTATGAACTTTGCAAACTGGGATTAATTCGATGATTCATTTTTTATTACATTATGCAAAAAAATAAACGCGGACATCCATCATCCATCTAACACATTTGCCATAGAATAATACAAGAGATTGTAACACATACTTCGCTTACTCAAATAGTAATATAACTAAATCCTACAGGTATTAATTTCTTTGATCTTTAAGGAAAGGATAAGTAAACGATGTGCAACTAAAAGTATATTTAAATAATACATATGCTCATCTACGCATCACGTTACTTAAGTATCATATTTTGAACATTCACAATTCTCATCATGTATCTAAAGCTATTTAGCTCAATTGTTTTGTCTTTTACTCGTCATACCCGAAACAATTGCAGTACATTATGCAACAAACGTGATATAATATGTGGTATAATAGCTGAATAATTTTTAAAACATTGTAAATTTATGAAAGTATTATAAATAACATTTATCCAGTTTATGAAAACAAAACATCAACTTACCAAAACATTGTCTTTCGAAAAAGATTATTCTATAATATAATTTACCTTTCTTTATAAAAGAAAAATAAAAAAAAAGTAAAAAAAAATAAATTCGTATATTATCTTTCGCCCACCAAATTTTTTAAGATATACTGTAATACGGTATAGTTAGCCAAAATGTTTTAATTGTACCAAAATTATTGATAAAATTAGAATTTTGACCTGAAGTGTGTTTCATTAATAGAAAAAAACATTGTTGCATAGAAAAAGATATTGCTTTAAAAAAAGAAGTTATTGTATTTTCTTCTAAATAATGACTATATTTCTTCTGTTTTTTCTTTATTTGTAAGTATAAAAGACATATATCACACAGTTCATTAAAAAGGAATGAATACCTCTTTCATTGATAAATACAAATAATGCGTTAACCTGGATTCCTCAGAAAGAAATAGGTGATTTATATTTAATTTCGTTTGACAAAAAATAACCAAGGACATCCATCACCAATCCAACACATTTGCTATAGAATAATCCAAGAGATCGTAACACACGCTTTGCTTATTCACATAGTAAGATGAACATTCTATATGTATGATCCTATATGTATTAATTGGTTTGATATTTAATGAAGTAAACGATATACAACGAACGGTGTATTTAAACAATACATATACTTACCTACACATCACGATACTTAAGTATTCTAAACATTCACAATTATAAACATGCAACTAAAGTTAATCTGTTCAAATTTTGTCTTTTATTCAAGAAATCTGACACAGTTACAACACCTTTTGCAAAAAACACAACGAAAAATGTATCATAACAATAGAAAAGTTGAAAATCATTTGTAAATTATGAAATTATTATAAAAAATATCTATTCAGTCTTAAGAAACACAACATCAACTTACCAAAACACTGTGTTTCGAAAAATATTATTCTATAATATAATTTACCTTTTTTTTCATAAAAAAATATAAAAAAAAAAATTTAAAAAAATCCGTAAATTATCTTTCGTCCGCTCCATATTTCAAAATTCTCGGTAATACGTTATAGTTAGACAAATGGATTTAACTGTGCCAAAATTATTGTTAAAACTAGAATTTTGACCTGAAGTATGTTTCATTAATAGAAAAAACATAAATTTAAGGATATTGTTCTAGAAAAATAAATTATCGTATTTTCTTCTAAATGAAGACTATATTTATTCAGTTTTTCCTTTCTTTGTAAGTATAAAAGACATATATCACGCAGTTCATTAAAAAAGAATGAATACCTCTTTCATTGATAGATATAAAAAATGAATTAACGTGGATTCCTCAGAAAGAAATCAGTGATGTATATTTAATTACGTTTGGTAAAAAATAAACAAGGACATCCATCACCTATCCGACATATTTGCTATAGAGAGATAGCGCAAGAGATTGTAATACATACTTCGCTTATTCAAATAGATGCACTGTAAAAAAAAAAAAAAATCTGTAAAGTTACTAAAGTTTTTCTAGGAAACTGGGATTCCTAGAACTTCTAATGTAACGGCAACAAGAAAAATTCCTGTTAGAGACGCTGTTACAGGAATTTTTGTTGTTGCCGTTACATGTAAAGTAACCTAGAAAAACTTTATTAACTTTACAGATTTTTTTTACAGTGTGAACAAATCCGACATGCAAAAAACACTTTGATCATTAATGAAGTAAACGATACACTGTAAAAAAAAAAATCTGTATAGTTACGAAAGTTTTTCTTGGAAACTCGGATTCCTAGAACTTTTTATGTAACGGCTACAACAAAAATTCACGTAACAGATACACTTTTGCACGTAAAATCAAAAAAAACTGTAAGGTTACTAAGAAGTTTTTAGGAAACTGGGATGTCTAGAATTTTTCATGTAACTGCAACCAGGGTTACAGATAAAATTTTAGTAAAATAACTGTAATTTTAGCAAACTCACTTGTAAAACTACAGATTTCTGTAGCTTTACAAAAAAATAGTTTGCAGATTTACAGCTTTTTTGTACAGTTACAGATGCAAGTTTAGTAAGCATGTAATTTTACATCTGTAGAACTGCAGATTTTTTTTTTTTTTTTTTTTTTTTTTTTTTTTTTTTTTTTTTTTTTTTTTTTTTTTTTTACAGTGTCGACGAAGTGTATATCGAAAAGTATTTAAACAATGCACACGCTTAACTACACATCATGGTACTTAAATATTCAGAACATTAATAATTATCACGATGTATCTAATGTTATTCTGTTCAAATTTTGTCTTTTATTCAAGAAACTTGAAACAAATGTATTGCGTTATACAACAAACTAACAAAATATAACAATAGAATAATTAAAAATCATTTGTAAATAACGAAAACTTTATAAATAACATTTATTCGGTTTTGGAAAACACAACATCAACTTACATTGTATTTCGAAAATGATTATTCTATAATATAATTTACTTTGCCTTTTTTTGTTGAAAAAGATTCGTAAGTTATCTTTCGCCTGCTCAATATTTCAAGATTCTCTATAATACTTTTTAATTAGAAAAAAATAATATAATTGTCGCAAACTTATTGATAAAACTGGAATTTTGATATGGAGAACGTTCCATTAACATAAAAACAAAACATAAATTTGTAGATATTGTTATTAAAAAAGACATTATCATATTTTCTTAAAAATAGTGACTTCAGTGTTTTTTATTTGTAAATATAAAAGACATATCACACACTTCATTAAAAAAAGGAACGAATACTTCTTCCATTGATCGATACAAAAAAAGCATTAATGTTGCTTCCCAGAAAGAAATGGGTAATTTATATTTAATTACATTTGGCAAAGAATAAACAAAGTCATCCATCAAATATGTGACAGATTTTCTTTGGAGTATTCAGAGGAATTTTTACATACTCTTTGCTGTTAATAAATTAGAAAGATGAATAAAACCTACGTGTATAAATTCTGCCTTTTTTTAATTAACTAAACGATATGCTGTAAAATGAATTTAAATGATGGATGCACTCTGACATATACACTATTGTACTTAAATACAAAAAAATATATTTCTCTTAGAAGAATACGAGACATTAATAGTTGTCATTATTCATGTTATTTTGCTCAAATTTTGTTGAATCCGAAAACAAAGCACACTGTACAATGAAGATAAGAATACATATGTTGTATTTAAAGAGGAATTGAAAATCTTGCATAAAATTTAAAATGAATATAAAGAATATTCATAAAATTTTTAAAAACATGTCATCAACTTGTGAAAAACTTTAAGGTCTTTTGACGCAAAAGAAAAAAATACCCTCTGGTATTATTTCCCTTACCGCGGAAGAGAAAAAAAGATTTGCAATTTTTGCTTTCGATGTTCACAATAATGCGGCTCAATTAGTAAATGTCATTTGAGCATATTACAATACTAATAAAATTAGAATTTTGATATAAAACATATCATAACGACTCCTTTGACCACGTCTCATTGAATTTCCAATTTTAGAGTGACACTATATACAAATAGTAATCTTTCACTTACCTAATCTCAGAATTTCTGCCAATAAATAAGACATCTTTGACTTACCTAATCTTAGAATTTCTGCCAATAAATAAGATGAAGCTTACTGTTCGCAAATATTTGTTTTCAAAAGTAAAGACCAGTGGTGTAGTGATAAAAACCAGATATATACACTATAAGCATTGCTTACTGTTCGAAAATATTTCTATTCAAATGTAAGAATCAGTTATTTAGTCATAGAAAAACACAGAAAATACACTATAGGTGTTGATACAGCCAGAATTCTCCTATAGGGCAACACTGGGCTACTGCCTGCCTTCCACAAGAATGTTCAAATTTTCAGTCATATTTAACACATTATTATTCATATTTAACACATTAACCATAGCACATTATAACATTATAGAATATGTAATTTTCATTTTGGAGCTAGCCCTTACAAAAATTTGCTATATAATTCTATAAAAAATAATAGAAAAAAAAATTTATAGAACAATGTAGAATTATGGCCGTTTTTCGAAAAGCTAGTTTAACTTAAAGATATAGAAATATCTGTAGAAGTTCAATAGAAATATCTGTAGAACTTCTATAAAAAAAACTATAAAAATAATATAGAGTTTCTATAAAAATATTTGAATTTCACTAACACCACACAACTGTTTCTAAGAGGTCAGTCCCCAAGTACTAATGGCGCTCGTTGCTGCTTCTGCTTCGGTGATTGAACTTGAACGGGTATTTTCAGTTTGGTATACCTTTTGAAATTTCTTTAACTGTTATTATACTATTTCAAATTTGTTTCTTTTTTGACTTGCATTCCCAGTCATTAAACCCGTGTAGAATTTACTCTGATTCTCAAACTGTGTGAATTAGAAAATCGAACCCATTTGTAACTTAGAAAACCAGATTTAAGGATTGAAAAAAAGCCTGTTAAAAGCCTGTTTATTTTTTTACTTATTTATTTTGTTAGTGGTGTTTTAAAAATTAGTAAATCAAAAATGAACTAATTAACCCCTTGTGATTGGGAATATATTTGAGAAAAAACGTGCCAAAAATGAAAAAAAAAATCTATTTAATTCTGTTCGTTATTATCATCAAAAATATTAGAAATAGATTACTAAAAAATTAAACGAAATAATTACTATATTCAATATTTTCACATATATGGGAAATGTTAATGGATCATAGTAATTTTTGCTCAAATTATAGCAAATAAATCAAATGGCATAATTTTCAAGATAGATATAATAAACTAATACAACAATATTGTTATTTATATCAACTATCATGAATTCCATGTTCCTCGGATTCCTTTGTATTTCACAAATCCTTTAACACTTTATCTACTGATGGTACTTATAAGTACCATTAAAATAACTTGATATAAAATTCATTTAATACATCAATTAGTTTTAATACAGTTTAGAATGAGTTATAGATACATTACTTTATCTTGTTCCAAAAGCATTATGGGTTACACAAAACAAAAATATATTTAAAAAGATGATTTCTTTTGCCTTTGCATCTTTTCAACTTACTTGGCGTTGGTGGGGGGGGGGGGGGGTATTTTTCAATTCGGAAATCTATTGTAAGAACACTATATTTGTACATTTACTAATTCTACAAAATACTAAGAAAAATATTTGAAATAAAGGATTTGAGTAGGGTTTTAAATATTGCACAAAATTCCTGTAATTTAAATTTAATGAATCCTTCTAAATCCTCCAGTCATTCTAAAATCCGTCTAAATTTTATTAAATGATTATATGAATCTTCTAATGTAGTTTTAACAATTCACGAAAGATGCTTTAGAAGATAAAATTTTTATGAATTCTTAATTCAGTACATAAAGGGTTAAAGTATGGCATATACGAAATTTGAGAAGAACTACAAAATTATAAAAAAATCCGCCAAATGGCGCGGAAGGGCCGCAATTTTCGCAGGAAAGTATCTCTATGTATTGGGAAAATGGTAAATTATATATTATACATAGGACAAACTGTGTTCGGGCTTCACAGATTTGAATCAACGATTTTCTTCTTGCTCGAACTCAGATCGGGCATGCCAAAATTGGTGCATTTGCGTTGCCCGAACTGAGTTCAGGCGTCACAGGCAATGAGTTATCCATCATTTAAATCAGCAGTTCGACTGATACATTATTACATTAACTATTTAATCACAATCTATTAGAACTGAATGAAATTATAATCCTATTAAATATATGGAGTGCTATTATATTAAATTGATGTAATAGAAAGATAATTATTTTCTTTAAATCTTTAATATATAGGTGTAAAAAAATTATTATACATGAATTTAAACGACCAATAAATATATATATATAGTACAAGGTGGCTATAATTAAACTGACAGTAGCAGCTGCTGTACCCGTAAAGCGATGTGTGGAGAGGTTCCATCTTTCATAAAAATTATTTTATCCAGGCATTGCCTATGCTAAAGTGCCGGAATGACAATGCTTTTTAACATTTGGCGATATTTTTCTACGGTAGCAGAACCTATTACCGATTCTGTCGGGGTAATGTTCTCATAGAAGAAAAGACCTATGATCACTTCCGATGTGAAAGGACACCAAACAGTTACCATTGATGAATGTAAGGGAATTCCTTTGAATGCATTTGGTGATTTGTTATCCCAAATTCGGCAATTCTGACTATTTACATTTCCATTCAGATAAAGTGGACCTCGTCTTCTCATAAGATTTTACGTGGACAAGCATCATCCAGTTCCATTCAGGTAAGGAAAGTGAGAGCAAAAGTCAATATTTTACCTTGATTGGCGTGACGTAGCTCTTGAGCACGAATGATCTTGTACGGATAGAATAGAATAATACTTCGTATCACTTGCCATACCGTACTATAAGGCATATCTAGATTCCGAGCTACCTAACTCTAGCACTAGTAGTGGCAGCAATATTGTCTTGCATTGTGTCGACAATCGCTGTTACAACTTCTTCGATTTCATCCTGTAGTACTTCTTTTCGTCCTCTGCCTGAGTGAACTTTCAGAGAACCTGTTTTTTCCAAACTTCGTAATCATTGCTTTTAAACCATTAACTGACAAGGGGCAGTTTACGCATTTTTTGTGTTCTAAAAGCACGACGAGCAGCTGACGCGTTGCACTGGTTCAGGTAAAAGAATTTCACAAGTAACACACGCTCGATGAAAGAAAAAGACATTATTGCACATAACTTTCAATCAAATGATTTCTAAAAGTAACACATTGCCTTTAAAAGTTCAACAAGATGGCACTGTGCCAAAGGATGTAACGTGAAATTTGAATAAAGAACCTCTTCTTCTGCTGGTGCTTCCTTTGGGACTCAGTAAGCGAAATTGCAGATAAAGTGCCTTTATAAGTTGTTTATGTAAAGTTTATCTTTTTTAAAAGTCATATTCAGGTTGAAATAAATCGTTAAATGTGCTAAATAAAAGGTAATTTTATTTCAGTATTGATTCTGCATTTTTTAAAACTCTTTTTTTCTATTACACAGCGCCACATATTCCCCTAGCGGTGACTTTTAGAACTAATTTTTTTCTCGCGGAATCCTTCGTCTCTCGTCTTGTTTAATCTTCTTACAAAATTTGGCGTCTTTCTCTCAATTAGATCGCGCTGCAGAACACTCTGAATACAATCAGTTTAATTATGACCCCCTTGTATATTGATCTAAAAAAAAAACAATTCTATATATTCATTAATCTATAGAAATTCTATAATGTTTGTGTACTCTATAGAAAAACTGTTCTGTATAATTTTTTTTTACAGAAGTTCTATAGAAATATTTTCTTTAAAAATCCCATTCTATAGAACTCTTCAAAACTCTATAGAAATAATATTCTAGAGAATTTTTAAAGAATACTATAGAGTTCTATACAGCTCTATGAACTATTTTCTTAAGGGATAGGTTGTAGATCCAGTCATTAAAAGTCGTTTAAGAGACTCTCGTCTCGAAAGCTTTAATAAACAAATGATATAAAATTAAAGATTTTATTTTTAAAAAAGCAACTTTCGCATTTTTGTTTAAAAAAAATTCCCTTTAATTTTCCATTATTCTTAAACGGAAAGACTCACCGTTATTGTAGAGAAAATTAAGCATTACTTCCGTTGATCTCTGGAAAATAACATTAATGCGGCAGAAAAAGAAATACATCAGTTATTTTTTTATTACATTTCGTAAAGAATATGCAGGATTAAACATTAACAACGCCAAAGCTTTAAATTGACAAGTTTCGACGCATGTCATGCTTTTATTTAATTAAAAAGATGAAAGAAAGTCCTATGCGTATACACTGTATAGCCATTACTCACCGGACGCATTCAATTGTGGACCTTTTGTCGAATATTTAAGGCTATACTAGTTGGATTCTTCTGGAACTTCAGGGTAATAAAGAAAATGTTTGTACTCGTATTTATCAATGTCGATTCGATAAGGAGGACAATCAAGAGGCCAACAAAAAGGCAAAAAGAACAATACTATTTTGGATCTGTAATGTAAAATCCACGAAATGATCTATCGCTAAAGCACAAGAATATGTGGATATTGTACAATATGTGTAAGAATTTGTGTAAGAATAGAACGTATATCATGGAGATAACGTATGGAGATACGTATGGAGATAAAGCGATTTTTTTTTAAAGTTCAAAAAATTCTTTCATGCTTTTTGCTTATATCATGCAGAGTTTTCAAGCAAATCTAACGCCACTTACAGAAAATTTGGCAAAATGTAGTACAAATCAAAATAGTACAATTGAAATGCAAATATACAATACATTTGATGAAATATGAACAGTTGTATGAAATATTTCTTACCTGTGCATGCGCAAACGATATTAGATATGATTACTTATGATTAGATAGTCAGATGTATGGAACAACTCATATACAATCAGCCAGTCAAATATTGTGGAAATTCAGAAAAACATCGGCAATAGCGTGAGCTGATTTTTAGTTGCTCTCTAAAAGCAGCTGAAAGATAAGGGATTTTCCACATATTGTCATTTTTTTATTAACTGACTTTCAGCTGAAAAAAATTAAAAATGACAATTTATGGAAAACCCCTTATTATTCAGCTGTTTTTAGAGAGAAATTAAAAATCAGCTCAATTTGTCATCGATATCTTCCTAAATTTTGTCGATATTTGACTGGCTGATCTATATATGAGTTGCTCCATACAGTTGACTATTAAATCATGAAAAATTCTTTGTCACGTTCAGGCACGCACAGATAAAAAAGTATTTCATACAACTGCTCATATTTCATCAAATATGCAATCTATACTTCCTATTATAAAGAGGAAAAAATTGTTTATTTGTAGGAGGTAAGCTCAGGAACTACCGAACCGATTCCAAAAGTGATGGTATCAAAATGATGGTGTTAGTCCAACTTAGAACATAGGCTATATCTTATGTCGGTGCCACAACCCCAAAGGGGGTGCAGGAGCAAAAAACGTTCTAAAAATGCGATTTTTGCGTTACTGAAGGGCCTAGATATATGAAATTTGGAAGATTAGTTACTTATAAGACATAAATATTGTCTAAGAACAGTTCTTAAACAATTCAAAATTTAAAAGCGGTGAAAATGCACAAAAAACGTTCTAAAAAACGTTCTAAATGGTAGTTTCTATAAAATCTCAGGAAATACCAAATCGATTTAAAAAGTAATGGTATCAAAATGATGGTGTTAGTCCAACTTAGAACATAGGCTATATTTTATGTCGGTGCCACTACCCCAAAGGGGGGTGCAGGAGCAAAAAACGTTCTAAAAATGCGATTTTTGCGTTACTGAAGGGTCTAGAAATATGAAATTTGGCATATTAGTTACTTATAAGATATAAATGATGTCTAAGAACAGTTCTTTAACAATTCGAAATTTAAAAGGGGTGAAAATGCAAAAAAAGCGTTCTAAAAAACGTTCAAAATGGTAGTTCCTACATAATCTCAGGAAATACCAAACCAATTTAAAAAGTAATGGTATTTAAATGATAGTTACAACGCTTGCTCCAAGATAGGGTATGTTTTATGTCGTTGCCACTACTCCAAAGGGGGTGCAGGAGCAAAAAACGTTCTAAAAATGCGATTTATGTGTTACTGAAGGGCCTACAAATATGAAATTTGAAGTATCAGCTATTTATTAGATATTAAGGATTTCTAAGAACAGTTTTTAAACAATTCGAAATTTAAAAGGGGTGAAAATGCGCGATTAGCGTTCTAAAAAACGTTCTAAATGGTGATTTCTACAGAATCTTAGGAAATACCAAACCGATTAATAAAATAAAGCCGTCAAAATGATGCGCAACCCTTGCTCCAACATAGGCTATGTTTTATGTCGGGCCACTACCCCAAAGGGGGTGCAGGAGAAAAACGTTCTAAATTACGGTTTTTGCGTGACGGAAGGGCCTTGAATCGTGAAATTTAGAATGGTAGTTAGTTATAAGATATCAATGATCTCTAAGGACATTTCCTAAAAAAGTGGAAATTTAAAAGGGGGGGGGGTCAAAATACCCAAAAAGCGTTGTAAAAAAAAAGCGTTCTAAATTGCGATTTCTAGCAATCTCAGGAAATACTGAACCGATTTCAAATATTATGGTGTAAAAATGATGGGGACAGATCTTGCTCCAAGATAATATCTCTTTCCACTACCCCAGAGGAGATGCAGGAGCAAAATGAGCGAAAAGCGTTCTAAAAACGTTCTAAATGCCGATTTGTCACCAATATCTCAGGAAGAATCAACTGATTTCAAAAGTAATGGTAAGAAATTGATGCTGACAGCCTCTTCTCTAACATAGATGCTATTTCAAGTCGGTATCACTATCACCTAGACGTTGCAGGAACAAAAAAGCGTTCCAAATTTCGATTTTTGTGATCGGTAGAGGCTAGCAACTTAAAATTAGGCAAGGTACATATTTATTACATATAAATGATCTTTAAGAACAGTTTCGAAAAAATTGGAAATTTAAAAAGGGGTGAAAATGCGCGAAAAGCGTTCTAAAAACGTTCTAAATTGCGATTTCTACTCAATCTCAGGAAATTCCAAAGCTATTTCAAATGTAATAGTTGCAAATCAATGGTGTCAGTCCCTGCTATAACATAGGTTATATTTTATGTTGCTGTCACTACCTTCTGAGGGCTGCAAAAGCAAAACATGTTCTAATTTGCGTTTTTTGCATAACTGCAGGTTCTAACACTTTGAAGTATGACATGGTACTTACTTACAAGATGCAACTGCTTTCTAAGAACTGCCGAAAGAAAATTTCAAATTTAAAAAGATGAAGTGAGCGAAAAGCGTTATAAATTACAATTTTTATGTAATCTTATCAAATACCAAACCAATTAAAAAAATAATGATGACAAATTGTTGGTGATAGAACCTGCTCAATCATAAGCTATATTTTATGTCTGTGCCACTACCACCACAGGGTTGCAGGAGCTAAAAACTTTCTAAATTGCGATTTCTGTGATACTGAAAAGGCTAGAAACTTTAAATATGGCATGGTAGGTACTTATAAAATATAAATGCCCTCGAAGGACTGTCGAAAATAAATTCGAATTAAAAAGGGGTGAAGTGAAGGGGAGGTGCGAAAAGCATTCTAAAAAAGTCCTAAATTACGATTTCTACGCAATTTCAGGGAATATAAACCAAATATAAAAGTAATAGTTGCGAATCAATGGTAACAGTCTCTGATCCTACTCAGGCTATATTTTATGCCGATGATTCTACAACCTGGGGTTCACAGGAACTACAAACGCTCTAAAAAAGCCTTTAAAGCCTTTCTAAATTACGTTTCTGTGGAATATTAGGAAATAACAAATCAATTTGAAAATTAATGTTGGCAAATTAATGGTGACAGTTCCTATTTCAACATAGCCCTTTATGTTGAGAGAGGTGGTAGGACTTGGAATTTGACATGATGGTTAATTTTAAGATGTAAGAAGATGGTTTCTAAAAAATTCAAAACTTCAAATGAATACTGAAATGAGCGTATTAATTGAGCATAAAAGTTTAAAAATATTTTCTTAATTATTATTTATTTAGTTTTATTTCGTTTTATTAATTTAAGTCTCATTTCTACCTTATGCAGTGTAACAATGATGTTTAATCAAACTGTGTTTTAAATAGTAATTTTTTAAATTATTCCTAAAAGTAATAAGTGCCTTTTAATAAAATAAAATATTACCTTTTAATAAAATAAAAATTTAGTTAGTACCTTTTAATACAAATTAGACATATAAATATCACTTGGCATATTTCAAATATTACGCGAGCAAAGCCGCGGGGTTTGCTAGTATACGTATATTCCCATTGCACTTTATTGATTCTACTATATTTTATCTAATTATCTAAAATTGGCGTTAAATTAGGTTGAAAAACCCTGCATGATATAAACAAAAAACCTGCAAGAGATTTTTGAACTTTTAAAAAACGTTGGTTTATCTCCATGAATATTTGTACTATTATTGCACAAATGAATACACATCTTGCACAATATCCACATATTTGTATGCTGAAGCGATAGATCATTTCGAGCATTTTATATTACATTATTCCCAAATACTATTCTTTTTCTTATTTTTATTTTTTGTTGGCTCTCTAAATGTGTTCCTTATCAAATCAAAATTGATAAACATGAGGCCAAACACATTCTTTATAATTCTGAAGTTCCAGAACAATCCGACAAGTATATTTTTATATAGTTGACAAAATGTCTAAACTTGAAAGTGTCCCGGTGATTAATGGCTATATAATATATATCTGCTTTCTATTTTATGAAGTAAATGATATGCTTTAAGAGGTAATTCACTAACACACACGCTTACAAATATATCATGTTTCACAAATATAAAATTCTCATAACTTATATTTCTCTTTTTCCGACTAGCAAGACAATATTTGTAGGAAGGCAGTCTTTGTTCATCTGTATTTCATACACAAAGTAATAAAACAAAAGTTAAATGAGTTTTATTATCGGTACTATATACATTTTCCTTTTTATTTTTTAACGATTAAGTTGTATTATTATCAATAAGTATATTCTATCTAAATCACTGCTTTTTGTTGTGTTGTTATTCCTATATATTCACCATATGGGTGAAATAGACAATGTGGGAAAATTTTGTCTAGCCTTATTGTCGCTAGTCGTAGAATTAAACCCAATAAACGTCCGAAACTGCCGCCAAATATTTTATGGTGTGCTTTCTTAAAATTTATATTTTCTAACTTGATTAAACTTGATCCCGTGTTAAACAAACCAATTTCCATATTTTTGTTGAAAATGAATACTGGATTTTCTCCGCTTTTAAGCATAATACATAAACATTTTCTTTTAAAGAAAAGTATTTTTTTTTTCCCGTTGACTGAAATAAAAAATATATTAATTTCGCAACACAGGGATTCATTTATAAGAATGGTTAAAAATAAAAATGGTAAGTTACATGAGTAAAATTGAATTATTTCTTTCATAAAGTCATTAATAAGCTAAATGAAATGTTTGAACACAATAGAAGCTCTGACACAGATACGATGGTACTCGAGTTTAAAATTCTTACAAATTATTATTCTTTTAAACATACGAAATATCCGAAAATATCATCAGGAATCTAATATCAGTTTAACCAATATTTTTATTTTATTTTTCAAACTTGATTAAACATAATTATGCACGAATGGATAAGGCTATCAATCAGCTATGCAAGAATTCTCTTTAAAAAAATCTAACATATTTTGACACATGTTTAGTTTTTATTAAATTTAAAAAAATAATTAGTACCCGTCAAGACTTGACAGGAACTTAAAGGTTCCACAGAAAAAAAATTAATAACATCATCGAAATATCAGAAGCTCTTACAATATATGTATTAACAATAGTTGAAAGAAATAAAAAGTTCTCCCTTTATAACTTCGCTGCAGATCAACTATATATTAACTGTCTTTACACGGATACAGACAACAGAATTTTTTCAGATAATTCAGATTTCAGATTAAAAAACACATCTCCAAGGTGGTTTTACTTACACATTTAACAAATATAAAAAAAAATTTGAATCTCAATTTTAATAATTTTCTCAAATATAAACATTTAACTGCATTATAATACCAATAGATGACACCACAGTTTTCTTATAAATATTTCTCCTTTTTTCGGTTTTTATTCTTTTTCGGGGAAATGATGACTTACCCTTCGTATTAAACATACCCTACTGAAATTCAATAAAAAATATAAGAAAAATTGCATATCATTTCCATTTGTTTGATCGAGAATTACACGCCAAAGCTTTTCACACAAAATTGTGTTTACAAAAACCATTAATTACAAAAAATATTGGGCATGGTAAATTTTCCTTAATAAAAATGAAGAAAAGCAATCTGTATAACTTCCCATCCTGAAATTAAATATAATTTAGATTATTCAACTGTGTTCGCTTTCTGGCACCTCATACGGTTCAACCAATTCGACTATGCTCAAAGTCCGTATTGCCAGTTCAAAACTGGTTTCCCACTCTGTTTAGTGACAAAAAGCCCCCTAAAGTACTCATGGCGCGTGCTGAAATCTGTCAAAATAGGTCTTAACAAATCCGCTTTGAGTTTTGCGTACATAGGTCAGCCTTATGCATAAAATTCCGTTTATTTTCATTAAAAAAACAAAAACTATATCTGCTGAAAAATGTCCAAACAATATATCCACCAACACTTGAATCATGTTACTTATATATAAAATTCTAATAAGTTATTTCTCTTTAAAACACAATAAACATCCAAAAATATTTTGACGCAATTAATTTCAGCTTAGCGAAAGATTTTATTTTACAAACTGATTAAACTAATTGACTACGTCCCACAAAACAGACAATGCATCATCATGCGGTATTAATTTGAAATATTTCTAGCCATTTTGATGCATTCCACGTTTCTATTCATTTATAAAGGTCCATAATTCCTTTCTGTTTAATACATAAAGTAACACGTATTCAGACATTGGATATACTGAAAATAATCGCCATATTATTTGTACGTAAAATCCTCGCCATTTACATTTTTAAGCATACTAAATGCCGTAAAAAAGTTTATTGTATATAAGAGTACGAAAGATTGTCAGAAAAGCAATTATACCTGTTTATTGCATTCTGCAAAAAATTAACACTATCCATTTCACATGTGATAGCATTACTTTAAATAGTCCAAGGTAAATTGACACATGCTTCTTTGATTCAACTTTGAATATAAATAAAACTTGCTATCTCATTAAAGTAAGCGGTACGTAATACCACGTGCCCAAACAATACAAGCATAATATTCCTAGTGATGATATCACAATAAGTGTATTTTATTTTCAGCATATTAAACATCCAAAAGGTTCGCGAGACATCTAAGCATAGTTTGCCTAAATTTTGTGTTTTAGATTTAAAAGAAGTCTGCAAATTATAGTACACTCTAAAAAAAATATTAATATATGTATCATATTTAAAAAAGAATCAAAATCCTTTGTAAAATTTAAATGTGATTATAAAAAATAAGTATCGTGTTTCTATATCTCTTTCTTTGTTTAATACCTTTAAAATAACAGGTACGAGTTTTTTGTTTGTTTGTTGTTGTTGTTGTTGTTTTGCGCACTATGTAGCACGATAATCAGAATAATTGTTCAACTCTCAAAAATGATATATCATACCAGAAAAATATTTTAATGATTTTTATACACAAATACTTCTTGATTATAATAGGAAATAAACTCATATACTGTTAAATGTCACTTCATATTAAGTGACTTTAAAAAGTACTAACTTGTAATTCTTTTTTAATACTCTTATACTGTGCATTTTTAGGTGCATTAGTAATTATATAAATACGTAGCACCTATAGTCGTCGTCTGGTCTGTCCGCCTGTCCGCATATAACAGAGCAAAAACTACCAGACCGAATGGTTTGAAATTAAATATATATAATTGTTGCAGAATTTTGTCGAGTCATTTGAAGTTTTAGGAAAATCGAATCGAAACTTAAAAGATATTAATAAACGTTTTCTTCATTCTATTAAATCCTCTCATACGTCATTAATTCAATGATATCCCGTGATAGGGAATGGTTCCAGGTTACCATGGTGATGACGTTCTATTTAAGATGGAGTCCAATTATTTCCGTATCACTGAATTTAAAATATATAGTCGTAATAAATTTTGTATTCATATTATTTTACATAACAGTGCAACAGCTATTGCACCAAGATCTGAATATTTATAAAACTAGTTATTGTGCAAACGCACCTCATTTGCCACGTTTGACGTGCAACTTCCAACTTGTTTTTCATGCAATGAAGACCTGAGAATTTATTTGAGAACGATCATAGGGCATTTTATTATTTATTTTTATAGTTTCTTAACGAATCTTTAATTACTTCTGTCTGTTTCTTCTGAAATCTAGCTCGATTGTGTTGTAAAATTAACGTAGAAATTAATTATCCAGAATTTGTATTATTATTCATTTTCTTTTTTTTAGAAATATGAAAGAGAGGGAGGAATATACATTAATAGCTTGTAGTTTTTTTTTTTTTACCTTAAAAAGGAAAAATCGCTAAATATTTTGAATAAAACTCATATTTTTAATTAGTTTTTCCGTGCATATGAAATGAAAATAAAGAAAATAATTTCAGAAAAACTGAAAATAAAGCTCCTGTTAATAGATATTTTCTGTTTTTTAACGAATAATATTATACTCGTTGTTTTATTTGTTTTAAAAGATTAATAAATATTTCTCAAAGCAAATAAAAGCTTGAGATTAAAATTACGCATATTTGAAGTGAAAATATATGCGATAACAACAAAAGTAATAGAGCATCTATTATTAATTTTCAACTTAGCCTTACAAATGAACACGTGTGTGCTTTTTGCTACGGATTATCCATGAAATCCCTCTGTTTAACCCTTTATCTACTGACGATACTTATAAGTACCATTAAAATAACTTGTTACAAAATTCATTTAACACATCGATTAGTTGTAATACAGTTTAGAATGAGTTACAGATGCATTACTTTACCTTGTTCCAAAAGCATTATGGGTTACACAAAACAAAAATATTTTTAAAAGGATGATTTATTTTGCCTTTACGTCTTTTCAAATTTCTTAGCGTTGGGGGAATTTTTCAATTAGGAAATTTCAATTGTAAGAACATTATTTTTGTACATTTCCTTATTCTACAAAATACTAAGAAAAATATTTAAAATAAAACATTTGAGTGGAGTTATAAATATTGCACAAAATCTCTATTAATTCAAATTTAATTAATTATTTTAAATCCTTCAATCCTTCTAAACTCTTTCTAAAATTTGCTAAATAATTATGTAAATCTTGTAATGTAGTTTAAACAATTCACGAAAAATGGTTTAAAATAAAATTTTCATGAATTCATAATTCAGTACATAAAGGGTGAAAAGAATGTCATAGCATTTAAAATGCATTAAATAAATTAGAGGAATTTGTAAGCTCCTTCCTACTACTTATATTAAATAGACATTAGTGAAGTAATTACAAGTTGTATCTTGCTTTATTAAACACATTTAACCCATTTATTCCTGAATTTTTGTGTTCGCAAATTTCTTGGTAAAATCACTTTAAAATGTTACAAAATGAACTGGAAAATTACTAAAAAAATTACGCTTTTTTTAATAAAATGTAAACAGACTAAATATGGGAATGTGCATAATATTCATAATAATATAATACGCATAATTATATATTTTGTCTAAACTTATATAAAATAAACTTTTAAATTGTATATTACATACAATAGTTAGTATTTTTAGGAACTACTAAAAAATTATATTTCTTTCTTTACAGAGACTAATAACATTAGAAGTATTATTAATAATAAAGTAAGAATAATCGTATTTGAGGCTTATAAACAACCTGTTTCATAATCATCTTGAAAAGAGCTTTACTCATTCAAAAGTTACTTATATTATTCATTACAAAATTTAAATCTTTTATCTAGAACTGCGCTTCGTTTTCCATAAGTTGTAACTGACATTGTAAAGTTAACTATATTCAAAAGTTTTCTTTTGAAAATATAAGGCATACTCTTTTTAAATATGATGTAAAATTAATCGCAGCCCCTACCGCAAAGTCAAAAGATCTGTTAAATACTAAACTGTAAAAAAAAAAAAAAAAAAAAAAAATCTGCAAAGTTACTAAAGTTTTTCTAGGAAACTGGAATTCCTAGAACTTTTTATGTAACAGCAACAACAACAATTCCTGTAGCAGCGTCTGTTACACAAATTTTTCTTGTTGCCGTTACATAAAAAGTTCTAGGAATCTTTAGTAACTTTAGTAACTTTACAGATTTGTTTTTACAGTGTACAATTGATTCTGTCCAAACAATCAAAAAATCCGGAGTATACATTATAGGGTCAGATGGGGTAATTATGACAAGAGGGTAATTATGACCGCCGTCATACTGGAGATAACTGTGATGGTAACATTTTATTTCAAATTTAGATATTAACCTCATAATGTATATTTCATCTTAGGTATTCTTTATTACTAGTCTGAAGCCTTTTTGAGATCAAAATAGCAATTTGAAACTAAGTCTATAAAATTTTTGATAAACGGATTTGTTACTTTGGAGTTCAAAGTGGTCATAATTACCCCAAACATATGTGTATTGGCAAGTATAAAGAGAAGATATAGTGGTCATAATTTCCCCACTAGTGGTCTTAATTACCCCAAACTTGTGTGATTGTGAGTTTTTGGTGGGGTAATTATAACCACCCTTTTAACTTTAAAAGAAAAACAGCTATGATAATTAAAACTTTTAAAATGTTTTCTTAAAGGATCAAAGTTACTTCCTATGTACTAGAAACAGCACTTTTCCAAATAGAAATAAGCAAAAAAAAAAAAAAAAATAGAAAAGTTGAAAATGTAAAAAGTGGTCATAATTACCCCTCCTGAGTATACCTTTCCAAAGAAAAGTAAATATTTTATTTATGTTGGTATCACGATGAGAAAATTTCGTGATAGAATTAAAGACCATGAAGATTAAATAGACCCCATTCTGCATAATCAAGATTAGCTCAAACTCAACCTATAAAACTAGATTTTAATAAATCGAAAATTATCTTTCGCACAAATAAATACGAGGAAGCCATCATAAGAGAATTAATTGAAATAATTGCTAACAAAGATACAGCTTGTAACGATGACGTATCATACGGTACCCATGGAGTATGGAGATATTTGCTGCATAATAGATGAAATTTGAATAACTTTATCATCTCATCTGACGTACAAACTTTAAATTGCAATGTTTTCTTCTGGACCATTCTCGAATAAGCGCAAAGAAAATAATAATAATATTTAAATCCTACTGATGACGGCCTTGTAACGGTTCAAAACGGTGTGGGTTTTTCTAATGTATTTTAATATATTTTTAATTTGTATTTTAAATATATTTATATTATGTGTATGGACCTGAAAGTAATTGTTGTGCAATTATTTGTGCTTTTATATGCATTTTAACTATTTAACTCAAGGTGAATATAGCACAAGAATTTTAACTTTCATTTATTTAAAGAATACCTTTTCTGTGAAACAACTGAAATAAATAAAGATAACAGATCGTGCCGATTACTTATAGAGTAATGGACAGCCTAAGTTTATTATATACGGATCATTAAATTCAACCGATATTTTTTTAATATAAATCTTCCCTTATGCAGCTATATACTGTTTTGCAGTACGCATGCTTTATAAGCCTAATTTAGTCCTTTATATTAATTTAATGTATAAGTGCTCATCTAATTGAAACTGATACATAGTATATTTGTTATATGAATTTGAAATAAGATAACATAGAATATTAATAACAGTTTCTTTTATATAACTACCTTTATGTATTACGTTAAATGTTCACGATACTTCAGTATTTAAAATAATTTCGAAAGATTTGCCATTTATTTCATAGCATCAAAATTAAATTTTTCAAGACGTTAATATAAATGCAAATTAACATGGACGTTTCGGAGAATATTGTATCCTCTAAGGATCATTCATTTGAAGTATTTTGGAATTTAAATCTGTGTTTATACACCGGTAAACGTCTTTACTTTATGGATCTTTTGTAGTAAGTGAAATGGAGTCCTTTATATAATTTTAAACATAACTACTTATGTAATTCAAAATTGAGGCGTACTATATTTATAATTTGTCTTTAAAATAACATAGCACGGAGGATAATAATGATTTTTTTTTAAATATTAGTAACATAGTGTATTACTTTAAACATTAATAGCATTTTTATATTTAAAAAATTTCAACGTAGTTTATCATAAATTTTATAGCAACTTAATTGACTTTTTCGAAAAAATAATCTAAATGTAAATTATCACTACTGTTCATGCGAAATTAAGACACTAATTACTCGTATATTTCATCAAGTGGTCTTTTATTTCAACGCACATTTTGGAAGATAAATCTGCTTTTTAACAAAGTTAAACTACTAACATTCTGTTCCTGAAAGAGACACTTATTCTGTCATTACTTTCACTTTCGGAAAGTACGATTGAATCTTCCTGAATCTGATTGAGAATTTCTGGGCGGGGCTATTTGACCTGAACTTTTTTTTGGTAGGTCACCACAATGAAGTTATGAATAAAGAGAGGACACATATCGTTTAGAGTATACCAGTCGCGTGTGAAGTAACTGAAGAAGTTGTGGCGGCGGATTTGTTACATCGGATCATAAGTTTCTGGTTACCGCCGAAGCAAACTTCTACCAGTAAATTTTGAACATAAATTTTCGCTTTATTTTAGGGGTTATTTATGCAAAATTTCTCTCTCAAATATGATAAAAATTTCTATTCATTTTTACCGGTGGAATTTGGCCCGTGTATTATTATCTCTTTTAGTGACACTGACAAAAATTTATTGGGTTGTCACAATAAGGTGGAAATGCAAAGGCCGACTACCGCCAAAGTAAACTTCTACCAGCAAAAATAAATATCTGTTTTTGGCCATAATTGTGGCTGAAATTGTACATTATTAAGGCGTTTAAATAAATAAAAAATTTCTAATTAAATTTACTTGTGTAAGGTTTCCCCGGCGGTAATGACCCACTGCATAAACGGTTACAGATGTAGCTTCACTGTTTTGAGGATATGTCAATTCCTGATTATTCATAGTTGCATGGACACAACTTAAACCTGCTCTTCGATTTCATCAAATGACATTGGCCAGTGCCAGTTTGGGTAGTATTTTCTAGTTTAATATTCGACCAAGAACTTAAACATCGTGGTAAGACGTTATCATTTAGTTTTTAAAAATAAAGATAAGTTGGATTCCACGGGACTTTTTTTAGTACCATTGCAGAGTTATGTTAGTGACTTAATTATGCAGTGGTTTCAATGCATCTAGAGATCTGATGGGAACTTTTCTCCATTTCTATCAAAATGCCAGAGTAACCATTTTAAAGTTTCAGAGTTTGAATTTAGTGAATCCCGTTCAGTGTTGTTTACTAAAACTTTAAATTGATCTTCTCTAACCTAAAAGCCTAGCTCCCTTACTATCCTCAACAGTTATTGATTTTAAATAGTGTATTTTAGTCTAATAGTTACTGATTTAGTACATGGGTCCCCAGGTTCCGCCATATAGTTTCTCATGCAAAGACACAAAACACCCCGGACCTGTTTAAATGTAGTTTAAGTGTAGTTTTGTTTTAATTACTGTATGTACATGACTGATATATTAAAATAATGCATGGTAAGCCAAAATGAATGCCTCTGTTTCAGAGGTTTACTACGCAAAAGTGTAATCCACGTACTTATTCAAAATATACTTACATATAGAGGTATTATAATCAAGTTTTGAATGTACTACTCACAAACGTTCAATATGCACTCCTTTTGTTATGCGACATGTATCAAGTCTGTCATGTAATTCTTGACAAACCGTGTGCACCGTCTGTATCGATGCTTGCGACAGCAGCTGTGATAAGAGCTTTCAAATCAGTCATACTTGTTAAACTTGGAGGCACATACACGCGATGCTACACGAACCCTCACAAAAAATCGTATGGTGTACGATCTGGAGATCGTGGTGGCTAAGGCAACAGTGCTTTGACTACGGCAAATACGCAACCAATCCACCGTAACTTGTTCTATTCGTAACTTGTGTACATTACCTTTTACAGTGTGTATATTTTGAACAAATATATTGATTACAATTTGCGTAGTAAACCTTTGATATTGGGGCGTGCATTTTCACTTAGTCTGTATTCTAAAGAGTCCTAAAGAATTTACAAAGTCATAAAATAATTTCGATAAAACGCAGCTTTTCTTCTACAATAAAAAGAGCATGAAATTGCTCTATTTCTTTTTCGATACCTATTAGAACACTTTTCTGAGAGGTGTGTGTGTGGGGGGGGGGGGGTTCAAGTATACATGTATTTTTAAACGTTTTGTGAATGTAACGAGAGAAAATAAAAATTTAGCTAGGGTATATTCATAAGTTACACAGTTAACAAAAGTGTTTGATTTTAAAACTTGGTTCGGGGGATCTTCTCTTAACTTTTGGTGAAACGAATATAATAATTTGGTATTATAGACTTTTACTTCTTGAAAACTAAATTTCTAAAAGATTTTCAATTGTATGTATATTGCAGAAAAGAAGATTCAATTACCTCTTATGCCTCTTTTGAACGCAATCAAGAAAGTTTTATTTTCGTTAAATTATTACGAATGGAATTTCATCTCAGTAATGATCTGTAGTTTAAAGCAAAAGCATGTCCGTGAGTAAGGCTGATGTCATATCGATTGTGGCAACAATCTAAACAACTATTTTAGCTTTTATCGGAAATTTACTGCTTGCAAATGTCACAGAAATGCAATTTTAACACCGCCGAATAAAGAAAAAACTGCACTTAAATGCAGTTTGTTTGAAAACAGCATTATCATTTACTGATTGTTAATGGTTTTTAAAATAATCTTCAAGTATGATTTTTTAGATTTATCTCTATCACGTGTATCTCTTTTAAAACGTTTGCATTCAAAACAATATGAATAATTGAGCATTTGTTTCCTGACAATATTCCATCGTGAAATTAACACTTCATCACTTCATGAATAAATAAATAAATAATATAATATAATATAACAAATCCACAAATTTAACAGATATGTAACCAAAGTACCTGCGTAAGAAGGGAAAAAATCAGAATCCAAAAGTCTGCTGTAAGTAGCGAAATCTATGGCAATTTCTGCGTCTGTTAAATTGCATGAGGCTAATACGAAAATATTACTACATTTCAACACTGTTTTTAAATACATAATTAATATACATTTTTCATATAAAAATGCTTTTCGGTGATGTTAGTGGACAATTTAAATACAGAGAAAGTACGGGTATTATGGAATACCATTTAAATTGTTATTTGTAAGTCAAAAGAAAAAAAAATCAGATACATTAAAAATCAGATAAGAACAAACTTTGACTACTTCTTAAAACATTTTTAATTCGCTTGAAGAGCAAAATAAATATCAATAAAAAAATTTTTTCGAGTAATGGCAACCAGTCGCGTAATCTGGAATACCGTTATAAGGAATAAAGTAATTGCAAGAAAAACCACAATTTAAAAGAATAACTAACATTATTTAATGAGCAAATCTTAGTACATCATCTACAAATCGTCAGATTTTTTAAAAATTTGTTTTAATTTTTAGACCTGTCTTGAAACAGTTTTCTAGGTGATATGCCAATCTACCTATGATGATGTTGAGGGGCGGTTTATTATGGCATAGGTTGCAGTTGAATTTTTGAAAAATGAGAAGTGATCGTAAACATAGTTCCGTTAGTACAATACACTGTATATCCATAGCAAACCACAGTCAGGTAGGATCCGTTTCCTGTACAAAGTCTACCAGGCAATAATTCAGCAAAAATTCCATGGAAAAATACTTTATTATACGAAACAGACTTCTTTCTAGTGGTGCCCCCCCCCCCCTTACTCAGAAAGCATTTGAAGGTGTTACCAGCACAAACATCATCGGCGAAGTGTCTTCAATCTGCGTAAGTTAATAACGACAAGCATACATCAGTGTTTTGCCAATGCGCCAATCAAGAAATATTCGTTAGACAAGGAGAGATATTAAAATTTGAACAAGACCACCAAGTAAATAAACTACATTTTGTTATCCATTAAAAGAGTTAAATAAAAAGGCAAACCTATAATTGCATACAGAAATCTAACGACAAGAATAATTAATGACCAACTTTTATTTAATGGCAGAAGGAAAAATGAAATGTATGTGTTATTTAATGATTATCCGAGACGCCAGGAAGCTTAAATTAAATTTATGATCTTTAGATTACATAAACAGGTTTGTAAAATGTGGCCGTTTAACAAATAAAATATCAATAAAGAATATTTATGCGGGGAAAAGAATTGTGCTTAAATTAGGAATAAAGTGAAATCATTTTTGAATGATAGCTTTTAACAGAAGAACGAAAAGTCGTTTACCTAATAAAATTTTCCTAATAAAAGGTCAATAAAAGAATATTTATGTGGGTATAACGATTGCACTTAAATTAGACATAAAGAGAATTTATTATTGAATGCTAGCGTTAAACAGAAGAAATGGACATAAATTTAGAAAATAGATAATTTCGAATGCAAATCTGATACAAATATATGGTCTCACCATACTACCCGACACATCATATTAAAAAACTTAACCTCTTCTCTCGTCAAGATGTTAGCATAGAGGAAAACTGACTAATACAGCAATAAATATAACTGTTTAACTTTATACTGAACTTGAGACACTGACAAAAATTACTGACAATGAGATTTTATAATTTATACGAATTTTATAAAATTTATCTGCAAAAAAAAATGCCAAAATTGAGAATAAGGTTTTATTTTTCCGCGTCGTTCCAACGACTGTTATCCAAACAGATCCGAGCATAATGATTCATGGGAGCAGTTAAAAGTCGTGTGGCAGATTTACGATTGACTGCAACACCGTATGCGCGAGATAAGTAGATTGAAGTAATCCATATTATCTGACCATTCCATAATACCCTAACTTCTTCTCTTATATGTTAGAAATGATTTCGGACACACTTTTCGGACCCCGGAGCCGCTCGAGCACGACGGTTTTAAATCTGAGCCCGCTCGAGTCCGATTCCGAGTGGCCTCACCAGTGGCTGAGAGGTTCTGCTCTCGAAGCTGGTAGATGGGAGATGCTGGGTTCGAACCCAATCGCGCCCGTCGGCATAAGTGTTAAAAGTTTTCGTGGTTTTCTTCAAGCCATGGATTTCCATGCGTAAATACGGGTTAGGTTCCCTTAGAATGATCCCCACGGAGCATTCCTCCCTCGGGCCTATATCCCTAGAGTAGATAATCGGCCGCCAAAAATCAACCAACCAACCAACCGATACCGAGTGTAAACAAAAAAAAAAGTACAAAAAAATTGCATAATATTTAAAAGTTGCTCCAAATGTAACATCTCATTTTTTAACAACTTCTTACATGAAAATAACTGCTAATCCCTAGCATATACTTAATTTTACGAAATTTCCATTCAATTTTGTCAAAAGAGCAGTTTAATATCAAATAAAAGTATACATCCCTAAAGAGCTTTTCATATTTTTCTCCCACAACAAGCAAATCTGATGGACACATTAACGAAGTGCGTTTAATGAATAAATGAATGAAATTTTCAGAAATTACTACTTTTATGACGAAGAATCGAACAACGTTTTTCTATATTCTATAAAAGGTGTACATCTAAAATTATAATCAATTCCTTCCTCAAAATAATCTTTCAAAATTGTCGTGTCCTTGAAAATCGGGGTAAATTATAAATTTTACAATGTTACCTGAAAGACCCGATGCTTTTATAGGAAAAGAGGAAACACTGCTTTGTATCTGGAATTAAATACATGCAAATTTTATCTACTTACGAAGTGACTTCGTGAATATGAAGAGCACAACCACAGCATGAACAGAGTTTAGGAACAAAAATTTATAGAATCTCAAACGTTATTTTCATATAAAGAGCGATTAGCACTCGCAGACAAAAGAAGACTAAACATTTGCAGACCTTTTCCTAATGCTGATTGCCTTAAAAGAAAATATTCATTTCACAGATCAATAAAAAAAGTAATAATAAATAAACATTCAAATTAAAAACAATACTAATGGCGCCAGTCAACAGGTCCGTCTCTCGCCGTCGATGCCAGACATAAATCTGCAAATATCACAAGTTTTATTTTAAAATAGCGTTCTACTACTACTAGAAAAAGATAAAAAAAATAATTCTGATCAAGATAGCATTATAATGATTTGAAATGGAATAAGTAATTTTTAAGAGGGGCAAAAGTTTTTTTTTTTTTTGTTTCTATATGAAAATATATAAAATTGTTAAATTCAGAAAGAATGAGCCAGAGCCTGAAGGCTATTATAATAATCGAGCCCGAGCTCGTGTGGGGCCTAGGCCTATGCTCGGGCTGTGGTCGCCCCATCTCTAATATATGTATGTGAGAAATGTTAAAACACTATTAGAGTTTTCAATTTAAAAGAAATAGTTTTCACATCGGTTATGCGCACCGGGCAGTATACTCTGAAATCAAAGAAGCCCAGGATGGATCGTCTGTATTTAATAATTACTCTAATAAGTGCTTCACTGTATTAAGCACTTTTGTAAATTTAATGTTTATAAAATTGCACTCTTAAAACATTTTGCTAATTAACATGCATTCTTCCTTTCACTATCTTTCATTAATTCACAAATATTTTTCATTTTGGTTTGCACATTTCACCCTTAAACATTCACAAAAGTAATTTTTCTGAAAAAAATAAATGACCTGAAATTAGAATCGAAAGAGATTTGAATGGAATTCTCCATTTTCATTTAAAGGAATCATTATATATTCGTAAATATATGAACATACGAATCTTTTAAAAACATAATATAGAATTTTGTTTTAATTAAACGTTAAAAGTTACACATATGACGTTTGTTATGTATGAGATGGTTATTTACAAAACTATAAACAATGTTGTGACAACATATCTAATAATAAGTATTTATTAAAATAATCCATAAACAAAAATATGCATCAAACGGCTTTATTTGTGTTTAATTTTTTTAAATGTTTCCTAAATATATATTACCATCATAATTTAAATGCAATAAATTGATCACACGTCTATTCATGTTTTTTCTTACATGATTATAAATGCTCATTACCAATGCAAGCATAAATATCCGCTTGTTTAAACGAATTTTAACAATGTACGTAACTTGTGTGTGAAACAAGTGAAATAAATGAAGTATAATAGTTCTTGACACTTATTTCCTCGGAAATTAATGACTTAAATTTATCATTAAAATATCACACAAATGAACTCGTATTTACGAATATAAATCAGCTTTTAAACTAGCTTTCATAAACAGTTTTAGTATATGCATCTTTTAAAAGAACATTTTAGTGATTTATTTTAATTTAACTGTAACTACTCATGCAAAAGTCTTTGTATATTTATAATTTCTGTTGAAACTGGAATCTGAAATTGAAAGATTAAAGAAGTTTTCTTTCGTATAAATAATTTAATGCAATATTTTGAAACTTTCATATTTAAACTGTTTTCAGAATATTTATCATTAATTAAAGAGTATATTCATTAAATTTATCGAAAAGCCATGCTAAATGTAAATTGACATTTTAGTTCTTGAAAAGAAAATACCTGGGTCTATTATGGAAATACCTTTCAGTGAAATACTCAATTTGCAATAACAAACTGACTTTATATATTTGTAAATGTTGTAGCACAAAATGCTTTTCATAGCTACATACAAAGTGCTATTTTAATTTAAAGATGAAGATTTACAGTTTTATGACTGTTATTTAATACGATTTACGTTAATAATAAATAAAGTTGTAGCAACATGACTATAACTATATTTATAATAAACTTAAATTCAAAACTGATTTATATTCTTCAGATTCCAGTATAATCTTGTTGTTTTCTTAAATGTCTAAAAACTATTGGGTACTGTTAGAAAGTTGGTACGTGTTTTTCATTTTTCTAAAATACTCAAGTTCTCGGAACATATATGAATATAAGAAAATTGGATATTTTTGGGCATTCCTTTCCTACAACACATGACATAGGTCGAAGTCCCAAGGATAAAATCTTTTAGGATTTCCTAAATGTCTAAAAACTATTGGGTACTGTTAGAAAGGTGTTACGTGTTTTTCATTGTTCTAAAGCACTCAAGTTCTCGGAACATATATGAATATTAAAAAATTGGATATTTTTGTGGATTCCTACAACACATGACATAGGTCGAAGTCCCAAGGATAAAATCTTTTAGGATTTCCTAAATGTCTAAAAACTATTGGGTACTGTTAGAAAGGTGGCACGTGTTTTTCATTATTCTAAAGCACTCAAGTTCTCGGAACATATATGAATATAAGAAAATTGGATGTTTTGGGGGATTCCTACAACACATGGCATAGGTAGAAGTCCCAAGGATAAAATCTTGTAGGTTTTCCCAAATGCGTAAAAACTATTGGGTACTGTTAGAAAGGTGGTACGTGTTTTTTTAATGTACTAAAGCACTCAAGTTTTCGGAACACATATGAATACAAAAAATTGGATGTTTTTGGGGATTCCTACAACACATGACATAGGTAGAAATCACAAGGATAAAATCCTGTAAGTTTTTCTAAATATTTAAAAGCTATTGGGTACTGTTAGAAAGGTGGTACGTGTTTTTTATTGTTCTAAAGCACTCAAGTTTTTGGAACACATATGAATATAAGGAAATTGAATGTTTCTGGGGATTATTATGACACATGACATAGGTCGAAGTCCCAAGGATATATATGTCATGTGAATACGTAAGATGTTCAAGAACTTCTTGATGCCGACATCGGCAGCGAGCTGTTACATTTTGTACAATCCTCTATAATATACGGTAACGCAATAATAATAGTGATAATAGTCAGTGAGGCAACGCCATTTTTATTTATCTAATTCATAGAAGTTGATTTTCAAAAGTGTAACAGATCTTAACCTCTTCACCGTTTGCCCCGAGATAAGTCGGGGGCAAAAGCACTGTTATATTAAATGACAAAGATAGCGATGGATTGCAAAGATAGCGATAGCGATGGATGTAAAGTCTAGGGCTTCCATATTGCAAAGTCAAATCTGTATGTACTCTGTCCTTATTACTGATATTCGTGCGACTGATGGCAAACATCCGTAATCGGACACCTTTCATTTCTCTCTATTAGCTCCACTGACGTCACATCCTTCACCACTATCTCGACAGCTGACGGCTGTTTTTGTGATTAATTACTTAAGACCAATTAAGCATATGGAGATCAGTTTGTATGAAATAGTTAACTAAAAATATCACTGGCTGCCGTACCATAACATACCCATACTTGTTTATTATTTTAAACAGATTTTAAAGTGAGTTCGTTGATCATATTTTGTGACATAATTTGCGAATGTTGCAAACAACATTTTCCACGCCAATCTCATATCTAGGAACTACCCCTCTGAATATAATGATTGCTTTATTACCTGAACACAATACAGCGATCCTTTAGTACAATGTTTCTCAATGTTCCCCTCATCCTATGCCTTGTGGGTACGAGAACAGGTTCTAGCGGGTACAGACGAGTCTATATTCACAATTAGCATGCAAAGAGAGAGAGTTAATGAAGCCCGTTAGAATGAGTTTTCATCTCATTGACTGGTTTAGAAACAAATATTTTAAACATACTAAATGCTGAAAAGAACTTACTACTCTGCTTTAGCAAAATAACACCAAATATAGATTATGTAACACTTTACAACACATTCAGAAAACAAAAATAAGTTTACAGTTTATTATTGTCGTGAATAGGCGGGAAAATATCCGTTTTTTGTGCAACCCTGTATATGACCTACAGATTTGTATGCATACTACACAGTATGCTAAAAGTTAATTCGGTTAAACTAATAGCACAGTTACAAATTTCTCTTCAACAATTTCCGCGAATAAAAGTATATGTTCTGGAAAACTTTTGTGCAGCCCTGTATATGATCTATAGAATTTATACACACCAAGTAATATAAAAAAACAGTTCAATTTAAAAACTTATAATGTATTTGAAAACCCATTTCAGAAATAAACATCAATAATGAAAAAAAATCCGATTTTTTTCTGCAGCCCTCTATATGATCTATGGATTTGTATGCATACTACAGAATATGCTATAATTTAATTCCGTTAAACGAATAGCACAGTTGAAAATTTCCAATCAGCAATTTCTGTGAATAAACAGAAATGTTCTTCAGAAATTTTGTGCAGCCCTGTATATGATCTTATGAGGGAGATGAAAGGGAGATGAAATCCCCACACATTTAAAATTGAAAAGATTTTGGCCAGTTGTACGAGTGAAGTACATTGCAAAGTTTCACAAAACCATATTGTGAGCTCTTATCCCCAAGAATTTGACTGCAACACATCAAAAGTTATACGATGTTATTTATTGGAACTTCCGTGAAAGCAAATTTGATGGGGTGGTCCGTTAGACAAACATCTCTTTACAATATCAGAATATCAGTCCGAATGATACACCTACATATGAATCGCATGCCAACATCCACGCGAATACCAAGCCAATATGAGAGTTTAAGTAAGCGCCAAAATTATCCGTTGCATAAAAGCAATGGGAGCTAATTTAAATTATTGGCGAATAAACTGATAAAAACAAAATCGCGAAATCACTTCACGCAACCCTACATAACATTTCCAAAATGTTAGAATCTACTTATATTAAAAATGACACATATCATTTCCGTTAAAATTTATTGCTTGACAATGCAATAAATGGATAAAAACACCTTGTTAATAACAATGATAGCTTTCTTTTAATAAACAAACGTAAGGAAATTACCCACTTAAATCACTTAAAAAGATTTGCAATTATCGTAAATCTTGATATATAATCTAAGTTCGATGAATGTAGCATATAAAATCATAATGAATCAATCCGCTTAATGTTTATATTTTTATAACTTACATCCGAAAGAAAAGAAAAACATGAAAATGCATTTCGCCCTGAGATTACTTTTTAATATTTCCAGTTATAACTGATTGAATAAAAGGAAAGAAAGAGTAAACATTAATTTAAAAAAATAATAAAAGGACAATATATGATGCGTCATCATATATCTATATAATTTATACGCACCAAGCAATATTTAAAATAAAAATAGTTCCATTTAAAAAAGCGTACGATAACTGAAAACGCGCTTCCAGCAATTATTGTTCGTAGGCTTCAATAGTTCACTTACTGTTCTGTAACCAAATCCTTTTGTGTCCGTGTAAATGAACTGTAAATTCTATGTACACCCTATTCTACATTACGCACCGTGTCGTGCATCTCAGTGACATATATAAACTATAGTATGGTTAAAATAGTACAATATCACTAAAATACACCGCAAACTATTTTTACCCGTAGGCCGTAATGTAACGGAATTATTTTGTGCGTCTCCGTAAATGAACCGTAAATTCTACACTCTTGAGTTTCAATACGGAACATGCCATAGTTATACCCAACAATATCTATAAATTCAAACAACGGCCAATCGGACTATATTTAGGCGAGTTAGAACACGGGGCGACAGACAGACAAACCGAATTCATAAATACTTTTCGACTTTGTTGGACAAAATGACATGGCAAATCAGGCATACAGCAAGGATGAAAAATCAATTAGGAACACAGGGTCGTAAATCACTTATTTAGTCAGAAATAAAGGGTGTTTCACTAGGGTGGTCACAAGAAATCAATTTTCGATTTTTTCGGGAGGACCCCTCAAAAAGTTGCCAATTGGTTAGAAAATGAGATTGGCTAAGTTTCAGCTCATTTGGATAATATTAACCCGTGCCTCATTGAGGTTTAAGTTTGAAAAAAACGTGATTTTTCGCAAAAAAATGCTGTTTTTCCTTCATGAAATGAATACAATTGAACCTAGAAACATAATGCAGGTCTCATTTTATAAACAAAAGTTTTGCTTTGAAGAACCACACACCATTTTTTTCTAAAATTGTATAGATTTAAAAATATGCGCATTTTTCAGGACCAGACTTCACCTGAATCCTAAAAATTGACTTTTTATGAAAAAGCGAAAAAAAATTTGTAACATTCCATTTCATCTGCTTTCCATCTTTTGTTTTTATTTTTAACGTTTTGTGAAGTCCAATAAAGTGTTTGATTAAAAAAAAATTCCAAAGAAAAGGAAAAAAATCGAATTTTAAACTGAAAGATTTTTTTAAAAAAGGGAGGACAAAGGAAGTATAGAAATGAGAGCAAATAATGCTCAATTGCATTTTATTATCAAAGTTGTGTTAAAAGAAAGGAGGCATACTAATGAAAATAAATTATTTTCCCTTACAACTGTCACGTTAACCCTTTCCGGCACATAAACTTATGTTCGTAAAAGGATGAAATGATTGTCTACCCCGAAATTTACAAACCACTTTTTTAGAAATTAAAAACACATTACTTTAACCTTTCATTGTAAAAGCAAAATTTTATTAAAATATTCTTCATGCCGTTTGTAAGTTTGGAATTAAAATTAGGTGGTCCCAACGTGGGACACTGCGCCGAAAAGAATTTAAGTGGTAATGGTTTAGATAAGGTGGCTTATGTTGACTTTTTTTTATCAAAGTATTATCTAAAAATGAAAATGCAACTTGATCCGAGTTAAGATACCAAAGGCGGTTTGTCATTTTAGCAAGTGCTTTGTCTGTAAGCTATTTATCAAATTTTCTGTAGTGAACAAGCGATTTTATTATTTGCAGGTCTTGAATTAGGGGCTAAAGTGGCAGTGGAAGTATTGAAGCACGCTTTTACATAAATATTGATTAAAAATAAGGAAAGATCTCTGATACCTTCTTTTTCTAAATTTGTTATTGAAAGATGATCCCTGAAACAATATATTTTGAGAAAATGAATGGCCTGTGCCGCCATCCATCTGACATGATTAAAAGCACCAGGTGCTCTGAAAAAAAGTCTTTTGCAGGGAAGAGTTCTATAAAAATTTAAACAAAGTTGGATAAACTCTTTATAATCATCCCTGAGCTGTTAATTTTTAAAAGTTCCTGTAAGAAAATTTGAAATTTCTTCTGAATTAACTATTTATACCTAGTATTTCATATTCAATAGCATTTGTATACTTACTCTGGTTTAATTTAGACCACCCAATCAGAATTGTTTTTTTTTAAATATCTGGCTGAGGGGCAGCGATTATGCCCATTTTACAATCAAGAAAAGCTTTTAGGAAAATTTCTAAATTATACTGGCGGCATGGTAAATACAGAAGACTTTTCCTTTAACAATTGCTATAGAAAAAGGCAGGTTCCTCTGAGGCGACCTGTGTTTACTGCAGTTGTATCAAAAAATATTGCCTGAATTTTACCAACTTCTTCCCACTCTTCAACTGCTGAAAATACAACTTTCGCCTGAATTATTCTGATACTATTTTCAAGTTGAGGAACTCGTAGTAACTGTTCTTCATCCCCACAACTAATTAAAACATTTATCCACCCTACATTTCCTTTATTCAAAAAATGGTGTAGCAGTTTTCCAACCCAGTGAACAACAGTTCTCTCTAAACGGGAATTTTAAAATCTGTTTTTGATGAGCTCAGTTTTTTGTTTACGAAACTGTTATTTGCAGAGTCGATGTATGTGGTTAGCTAGTGGATGTATTCTAAGTCTAGCAGCTTCTCTGGCGTTCAGTTCATTTTGCGAATATTATAAAATAAAATACATAAAACTTGACAATTACTTGGCTGCTTCCTGTCGATAATTTCATGAGACATGTGGCCAATTTAAAAAATCTTACACTTCTGCCATCATATCAAGAGGGGGAAGGGGTTTTACAGAATGTTTCGTCAATTCTAAAAATAGATAACCATAACAGATAACAAAAACAGCCTTATAATAAAAAGAGAAATTCAGAGGTTCAATTGCAATACAAATCGAGAAGCTCTTTCTTACTAGACACAGAACTAGATAACAAATAATCAATTATAATTCGGGAAATATTTTTAAAGTTACAAAAATTATTCACTTATTTTTGCCTATTAACAAAAATAATACAAAAAAAATATCAAAAGTAATAAAATTTTTAATTTGTCATTTTTTACCTATATTTCAAAAATGCAGAGTTTGAGGGTATGGTTCACTAGCTGTCCTGGAAAATACTAAATGTTCATTAAATATAAGTTTTCATGAGGGAAAAAGTTCAGAGCAACAACAGTTTCTATGAAATAAAACAAGAATCAGGTTTCTAAGACAAATATTTTTCACGTAAAGAAAGAAAAACGACAATTTTTTGCCAAAAATTGCAAATTTTCAAGAATTCAACCTCGATGAGGCACGGGTTAATGTTATTTATTTGAGGTGAAACTTTGCCAATCTCATTTTCTAAGTAATTGGCAACTTTTAGGAGGGTCCCCTCGAAGAAAATGTTAAAAAAATTTCCCCCATGTTGCTTGTGACCACCCTAGTGTTTCACCCTAACTCTATTTGTATTGACAGTAATAAATTTCAGAAAACTGAAGCCTATTATAATAAAATATTTAAGAGGACCGGAAAAGCAAAATTCAACTAAAAAATCGATTTTTACTTTTTTATATCATTAAATAGTTTAAACTTTTATCTTTCCAACGATGTGTCACACATATTTATACATAAAATAAATAAGTGTTGAAATTATTCATACTTTCTAAGAGTACTTCACAGCTTAATGGCCATTAAAATCTTTAATTGACTTTTTCTGAAAACTTGGATTTTTCATGTTTATGTTTCTTTTTTCAATATCTATTAAACTTAAGAACTCAGATTTTTATTTAATACTTATATTATGATATATTGTATATTTTAACACAGGGATTTAATGATTTGTTGAGAATTATTTATTTTAGGCAGTGAAATATTACCAAAAGTGCTAATTTAAAAATGACTTTCAATAAATAATTAATAATTAATTTTGAGTTTCACTTAGAAAGAAAATGGTCTGTTAAAATACGTAAAGCATGTTATTTTAACTACTCAGAAAAATCCAGATCTCTATCTTTCACCATTTCTGAGAAAGAGGTACATAAATTTGGTGAATTTAACATGGCGGAGATAGGTCTTTCCCGGTCCTCTTAACAGATTTTCTCACCATTGTTATTAATGTGATGACGTTAAACAAAAGCGGTAGCAGTTTACATTATACCCGCCAGCAGTATGCACTTAACGCCCCACATTTTGGACTGTGATGATCAATTCATACGGTATCATCGCTTGCTTGAGCAACATGTTTTTCCAGATCTTTTTGTGATGTTATCACATTTCATACAAAACAAGGTACACATCGTTGCATTTTCATTACAATGTTTTTATTTTTCTCGAAATTATGACAGTCAACCCAAATTCTGTTAGGATGAAACACCCTGTATTTGTTATTAAATAAGTGGTTTGCGACCTTATGTTCCTATGTGATGTTTTATCCTTGCAGTATGACTGATTTGCCATGTCATTTTGTAAACGTTGTTTTAAATCACCCTGTAACCATATCAATGTTAGACATGTCGTACATACCCGTCTTCACGTAAAAACTACAACTAATTAAATTTTTTTGCAAGTTTACAAAAGGGGATACATAACACCATAGAGACCAATAGGCATCACTTTGGCTTTTTCATGTCTTGCTTACAAATTTTACATAAACGTATTAGAAATTAAAATTAGGCATGTTTTACCATGTGACAATTGTTATTATTTTTTAATAGTGCTAAATAATTTTCCATGAATAAAATAGTCTAAAAGCATTCATTTTTAACAGGTTAGAACATAGTTGAAAACGTGAACTTTTCATTTGTATTCATGAACTTGACATTCTTGAAGCATTCCATATTTATGAAAATCTTTAAAATGTTGTTAATTGTGGTTTTGCTATTCTTCCATTGTCAGATTGCTGGAAAATTTTTATAAAAACCTCTTGTTCATAAATTCCACTTACATGTTTTCACGTTACATTTATTACATATTATTGACTGTTCTTTAAACTATTGGCCAAAAAACTTGGTCCTTGAATCTGCTCACATGGCCCGTTTACTAAAATTTCCTATCGTAATTCTATTGGCTAATAAATTTTATCTTTGAATCCACTTCTCTTTCATTGGCTGTTTCCTGTAATTTTATTGGCTAATAAACTTTATCATTGAATCCGCTTCTCCTACATATATTTCAGCAATTTTCTTTTCTGAGCAATCATATTTTGCACTGACGACGCTACTGAAACTAGTTTGCAACAAAAAATAAAGTGCTTTGGTGCTTTAAACGTTGTTTTTATTTATATTTATATATAGTTGAAAACGGTTTCTGATTTGGATTTATCTGGCTTTCTGTCTGTGAGTTTGTCCGTGCTCTAACTTGTGCAAAATATACTCGAATTCATGTATTTGACATATGTTATTGACGTTAACCATGGCACGTTTGGTATCGGAAAATACAGTATGTTCACATCAGGGACACAGACAAATATTTCACGTTACATTACAGACGATGGGGGAAAATCTTTTTTAGTGTATTTTAACAATGCTACATTATTTCAAACATAATGAAATTCATATGCATTACTCAGATGGATGACGAAAATCGTTCTGTAGATTAAGCTGCAATTATGCTTCGTGTACAGAGGCATTCACAAGAATTTCATTACCATTATGATCTAGGGGTAAAATCTATTGCGATGTATTTAAATGATGTTACACTATTTCAATGAATAGTATAACATCATAGTCATTATTTTAATTTTTTTAACAATATTATTAATAATTATTGTACATAATTATTTAATTTTAAGCATTTATTTTAATTATTTATTATAGTAATTGTTTTATTCAAGAAGTCAAACTAAAAGGTATTTCACATTTCAATTCCATAAAAATTAATACCTGCATTTCATCATCGAAAGAGCATTCAATTAGATCCGAATTTTGTAACAGAAATCATCCTCTGTATCACCATAACACGTGTAGGATACATATCTTTCGAAACGGAAATGTAGTCATTTAAATTAAATTAAAAATCAGATGCTCATTTGTTTGAAAACTAGTTATTAGTATACATATAGATTGCATTTCAACTGTAGTATTAACAGAAATAATCTTCTGTATCACCATAATACATTTAGGATATATATCTTTCGAAACGGAAATGTAGTATTTTCATTTAAATTAAAAATCAGATGCTCATTTGTTTGAAAACTAGTTATTAGTATACTTATAATTTGCATTTGAAATGTAGTATTTGAAAGTAAAATGAATATCTATATTTTCGTTTGTATAATGAAACTGATTTGTCATTTTATATATTCACTAAAATTGTAAATTTAAAGAGCTGAAATCTATAAGTATTTATATATTGTAATGATTTAAGTTTTGAATAATTCGAACATTGAATAGGAAATCTTTCGCTTTACGAAGATAATTTATATAATAAGTTTATTTTTGAAAATATTCATAGAACCATTAAAATTGGTGATTTATTTAAATTCATTAAACAATCAATTGATAAATCTATAAATTCAAAACAGTTTCAGAATAGGTTTAATTCGGAAATTGAAAATTTATTAAATATTTTTTATTAAATTTGAGCGATAAAATTATTTTGCAAATATATAATTACTAGATTTAGTAAGGTAAATATGTATACATTGGAATTCAAGGTAAGGACAGACAAGATTATTCAAATGATACGGAATTATTTCTGGTGTCTCGTTTGCGTAGGAAAATTTCAATAGTTTATGAATAACCGAAGAAAAATAAGAACTAGATAATTAAATGTTTCTGTTATCGTTAAAATTGCTTTTAAAATTTTCTGAAAACTTTACCGATATTTTATTTAATATCTGCCAAATGCACTTTCTTTCTTGTCGAAAATGTTTCATTTGTCATGCCTTTGTAAATAGGGTTATTTAAATTTAAAATGAAATGACATTCCTAAGAAAAATAAAATCTCTTTACCATAATGTTATTATTAGTTTAGTTTATTAACAACTACTTAATGAATAGTAAATTTAAATGTCTTAAAATATTTCTACTTACTGTACTTTTTCAGATAAATTTGTTTAGCGAAATTTTATAAAAGTAAAACTTTTCAAGAACGTCATAGCATGATTTATTCAAAAACGAACTAAAGAATTCGTAAAGCCACAGAAAAATAACTTTAAAAGTTTAATACATATGTCAAAATATAAATATATTCAAATGTAAGTGATAAATGTAATGCATAATTAATTTAAAAGTTTGTCTGAAAGTGTAAGAAGAATTCAAAGAATTTTTTCAAAGATCATTTAAGTACAGAAAAAGAATTTTAAAGCCGGATAAAAATACAAATTTTTATGCAAGAAATGTTTTAGTTCAAAATTTATTGAGAATAGCGAAATGATTGATGAAAATTTTCAGACGCGGTAACTGTATTTTTGAAGTATATTTCTTTCTTCAAATTTCAATTTTAAATCCATCATACCGACTAATTTTTAAAATGAACACTTATGTATAATTAATAATTATGCGTCATATAAATTCATATTTAACTAACATTTAAATGTGCAAATAAATCAATTATGCGTGCAGACAAAAAAGCAAGAAGCCGAAAATTGCACGTCAAACGTGGCAAATGTGGTGTGTTCGGACTATAACTAATTTTATAATTATTCAGACATTGGTGCAATAACTGTTTCACTCTTATGCGAAAATGCATGAATACAAAATTTATTACGATTTTATATATTAAATTCAATAATACGGAAAAATAGGAATCAATTTTAAATATGACGTAATCAACATTACAACCTATAATCATTATCCATCATGGGATATCATTGAATAAATTACATACGATTGTATTTAATACAGTGAAGAAAACTTTTATTAATATCTTTTTAAGTTTTTATTCGATTTATCAATGTCCCGATAAAATTCTGCAATGATTATGTAGATTAAATTTCAAACTATTTATTTGGGTAGTTTTATCGTTGTTACATGCGGACAGACGGACAGAACGACAGGTGGACGGACAGATCATACGACTACTACAGGTGCTACTTATTTATATAATTACGAACGCACCTAAAAATAAACTAATGAAGACGTTTTGAAATTCAAAAACAATATTGACGAGACCAATTTGACTAATAGTTAAAATCATATATTTATAAAAAAATGTATTTAAAAAAAATAACAATTTGTTTCTGGTAAATAGTTTTTTTATTTATTTACAAGTTTAAACAAGGAAACTACCCACACATTATACGAAATTATAAAAGCAAGAAACGAAAATTAGCGGTGCCTTATAAAAAACGCGCATCAGGGAATTCCGTATTTCATCTGACTAAGAGATATAGCTTTCAGGAGAAAAAAACTTCATTAAAGGTAATGTAATAAGTCTGCTGAAGCGGTAAAAAATGCATTAATTAATTTAAGAAAGTGCAAGTTAAAACCTGGATAATGCAATTTAGTATGCAGATCACACTAAATATCCCACCAGTAATTTTTTAATGAGAAATCAATTGACGAGTAAATTAACCAATGAGAAAAAATAAAGAATTTTTCTTTTCTAAATGTTTAAAGTAATGGATATGATCAAAATGCTTTTTCTTAATCTTTCACTTTATACATTTAAACAATCGTAAGTATTTTTTGTAACTTTCAAAACAAACAATAATATTTTTAATGAACATTTTGACATCTGATTAATATTTTAAATAATGTTTCTTTTGGAATAGTTTTTTATTAAGAGCATGAGTACATCCCAAAAATTCTTAACTTAGGAAAACTATTTTTTTTAAGCTCATAGCTACAAAAATCGTCCTTATAATTAAATTTAAGATTAAGAAAAATATTGTTAATAAAATGTTTTTTTAACTGCATAAAGAAAATGATTGACCTTTGGACGCATTTCATTAATGCACACTACTAGTTTATTTTAATAACAGCTTCTTATTGAATAATAAAATTAAATATCTTGAAATATTTGAACTAACTGTACTTTTTTTTACCAAATTTGTTTATCGAAATTGTGTAGAAATTAATGTTTTCTAAAACTTCACAGTATGATTTATTCCAAAACTAACTAAAGAGATGGTAAAGTCACAGAAAAAGAACTTTAAAAGTCTAATACATATGTCAAAACCTCTTTTATACGAAACTCTTTTACCCGAAACTCTCGGTTAATCGAAATCCATTTTTAAAGGGTTTTTTTTTTTTTTACTACCGCATTCTTTGTTTGAAAAATCCATTTTGAAAGTATTTTTTTTTTACCTATCCTATTCCTTCCTTGTGTGCAAGCGGTCCTTTCTGAACTGCGAGTACATATAAATATTTTCGATCCCATTTCTTAGAGTTCCTTTGAATTTAACTTGAGCTGCGGAGTAGAACGAAGAAAACGAACAAATTTGCAAGTCTGAAGCTTTTGAATGTTTTGCAAAAGATTTGGCATGGCTGGAGCAGCAGAAAGACTGTGATACTGGTGAACTAATAAAATTAAACTCTGTGATAGAACGACAAACAAAACATTTTTTCAAACCCTTGTGATATATGTCAAAGGTACTTAATTTCAAAATTAAAATTAAGGAATTTTATTCTTGTTTCTATTTTGCTATTGCTTTATTTTTATTAAGAGCTTGTTACCATAATAAGAAATATTGCATATATTTCTCCTTAATCTTAAAATGAAGCATTCTCGATTATCCAAAAATTTCGATTTTCCGAAAGAAGGTCGGTCCCAATTATTTCGGTTAATCGAGATTCTACTATATATTCAAATATAAAAATATAGAATGTTATAGTTGTCATGCTTTTGTAAAAATGGTTATTTAAATTTAAAATGAAATGACATTCCTAAGAAAAATTAAATTTCTTTTCAATAATGTCATTACTAGTTTATTTTATTAGAAAGTTCTTAATGAATGGTAAATTTAAATATCTTAAAAAATTTCAACTTACTGTACTTTTTCTAGCAAATTTATTTAGTGAAATTCTGTAGAAATAAAAGTTTTCAAAAACTTCATAGCATGATTTATTAAATGGTTAAAGATAACTAAAGAGTTCGTAAAGCCACAGATAAAGAACTTTAAAAGTCTGATACATATGTCAAAATATAAATATATTCAAATGTAAATGATAAATGTAATGAATAATTAATTTAAAAGTTTGGCTGAAACTGTACGAAGAATTCAAAGAATTTTGTCGAAGATCTTTTGAGTACAGAAATAGAAAATTAAACCCGGATATAAAAATATAAAATTTCAAAGCAAGAAATGTTTGGGTTCAAAATTAAAAGCGAAATGATTGATGAGAAATATTAGACGTGGTAACTGTGTTTTTGCAGTGCATTTCTTTTCTTTCTTATTTCAATTCGTGTGTCAATTTTTCAAGTCACTTATTCCGACTAATTTTTAAAATCAACAGTAATGTATAATTAGGAATTATGCGTCTTATTAATTTATATTTAACTAAAATTTAAATGTGTAATTAAATTAATTTTGCGTCTAGACAAAAAAGCAACAAGTCGGAAATCATACGACAAACGCGGCAAATGAGGTCCGTTTGTACTATAACTAGTTTTATAAATATTCATAAATTGGTGCAATAATGTTGCACTCTTATGCAAAATGCAGGAATACAAAATTTATTATGATTCTATATATTAAATCTACTAATACAGAAATAATAGGTATACATCTTAAATAGGACTTCATCACCACGGCAACCTATAATCATTACCTGTCATAGGATATCATTGAATTAATTACGTATGATAGGATTTAATAAAATGAAGAAAACATTTATTAATATTTTTAAAGCTTTGATTCGATTATCATAATATTTGAAATGAGTTAATTCTGGAACAATTATATACATTAATTTTCAAACCAATCGGTTGGGTAGATTTTGCGCTGTTATATGCGGACGGACGGACAAAAGACAGAAAGACTACGGATGGACCAGACTATTACTATAGGTGCTACGTATTTTATAATTACGAACGCACTTAAAAATAAACTAAAGAAGACGTTTTGAACTTCAAAAACAGTATTGATGAGACTAATACTAATAGGTAAAATCACATATATGTATATAAATGAATATTTTAAAAATAGTATGCACTCATGATTTTTCAAATAAAGGGATATTTTGTTCTTAAATTACATGTTTAAACAAGGAAACCACCCACACGTTTTACGAAATGATGAAAGCACGCAACGAAAATTAGCGCTGCATTATAAAAAAGTATATTAGGGTATTCCTTATCTTGTATGACTAGGAGAAATATCCTTAGCTTTCAAGAGAAAAAACTCCATTAAAGATAATGTAATAATTATACGTAAGCGATAAAAAAAAAATGTGGTAATTAATTTGAGAAAGTGGAAGTTAAAAGCTGGAGAATGCAATTCAATGTAGATTACACTAAATATTCATCCCACCAGTGACTTTTTATTAAGAAATCAATTGACGAGTATATAAACCAATGACTTAAAGTGATGAAGTTTTGCTTTCTAAATGATGAAAGTAATATATATGATCGAAATATTTTTTCTTCGTCTTTCACTATCCACTTTTAAACAATATTAAGTATTTTTTTTTATAACTTTTATAAAAACAATGACGCCAAAACACACTATAATATTTTTTATACATTTTGACATCTGGTTTATAAAATAATAGATGTTTCTTTCGGAACATTTTTTAATTAAGAACAGGATGAGTACATCCTAAAAATTCTTAACTTAAAAAAACATATATTTTTTAAAGCTCATAGTTAAAAAATATCCGCATAATTAAATTTTAAGAAGAAGAAAAATATTGTTAACAACTTTTTTTTTTTTTTTTTTTTTTTTTTTTTTTTTTTTTTTTTTTTTTAACAGCATGAGGAAAATTATTGATCATTGGACTTATTTCAATAATATCATTATTAGATTATTTTAGTAACAACTTCTTAATAAATAGCAAATTTAAATATCTTAAAATATTTCTACTTTCTGTAATTTTTCTAGCAAATCTTTTTAGCAAAATTCTGTAGAAATAAAAGTTTTCAAAAACATCATAGCATTATGTATTACAAAACTAGCTAAAGAGTTGGTAAAGTCACAGAAAGAAAAGTTTAAAAATCTGATACATATGTCAAAATATAAATATATTCAAATGTATGTGATAAATGTAATGCATAGATAATTTAAAAGTTTGTTTGAAAATGTAAGAAGAATTCAAAGAATTTTGTCGAAGATCTTTTAAGTACAGAAAAAGAATTTTAAATCCGGATAACAAAATTCAAAATTCCTATGCAAGAAATGTTTGGGTTAAAATTTTATTGAGACTATCGAAATGAATGATGAGAGTTTTTAGTCGTGGTAACTGTGTTTTTGAAGTGCATTTCTTTCTTTCTTATTTCATTTCGAAATTTCGTATACCGACTAATTTTTTAATTCAATAATAATATAATATTTATGAATTATGGGTCGTATCAATTTATACTAGCTAAAAACGAAAATTAGCAATGCCTCACAAAAAAAGTGCATTAAGGAATTCCTTATTATGTCTGATTATGTAAAATATCTTTAGCTTTCATAGGGAAAAACATCATTAAAGAAAATGTAAAATTGATGGCTGAAGCGATCGCTGAAACTGACGCCTGAAGCGATGAAAAATGCATTAATTAATTTAAGAAAGTGCAAGCTAAAAAGCTGGAGAATGCAATTTAGTATGTAAATCTGCACAAAATGTCCCACCAGTGACTTTTTAATGAGTAAGTTAGCCAATGAGTAAAAGTAATAAACTTCTATATGATTATTTAAATATGATTAAAGTAATAGATATGATCGAAATGTTTTTTACTTCTCCTTTCACTTTTCACATTTAAACAATCGTAATAATTTTTTTATCTTTTATAAAAAAAAATGACGTCTAAAACAATCAATAATTCTTTTTAATTTGCATTTTGACAAGTGGTTAATAAATTAATATATGTTTCTTTCAGAACATTTCTTTAAATTAAGAATATGAGTACATTCCAAAAATTCTTAACTTAGAAAAACTGAATTTTTTTTTTAACTCATGGTTAAAAAAATATTCCTTATAATTAAATTTTAAGAAGAGGAAAAATATTGTTAATATATTTTTTAACTGCATGAGGAAAATGACTGATCCTCGGACTCATTTCAAAAATGTCATTATTAGTTTATTTTATTAACAGCTTCGTAATGAATAGTAAACTTTATTATCTTAAAATATTTCAAATTACAGTACTTTTCCTAGCAAATTTGTTTAGAAATAAAAGTTTTCAAAAACTTCATACCATGATTTATTCTACAACAAACTAATGAGTTGGTAAAGCCGCAGAAAAAGAATTTTAAAAGTCTAATTCATATGTTAAAATATAAATATATATTCAAATGTAAGTGATAAATCTAATGCATAATAAATTTAAAAGTCTGGCTGGAAGTGTAAAAAGAATTCAAAGAATTTTGTCGAAGATCTTTTAAGTATAGAAAAAGAATTTTAAAGTTGTATAAAAATACAAAATTTCCATGCAAGAAGTGTTTAAGTTCAATATTTCATGAGAATATTGAAATGACTGATGAGAATTTTTCTGACGTAGTAACTGTGTCTTTGAAGAGCATTTCTTTCTTTCTTAGTTCAGTTCGAAATCCATTATAGGGACTAATTTTTAAAATAAACACTAATGTATAATTATGAATTATGCGTCATATTAATTCATGCTTAATTAATATTTAAATATCTAATTAAACTAATTATGTGTCTATACAAATAAGCAACAAGTCGGAAATTGTACGTCAAACGTGGCAAATGAGGTGCATTCGTATAATAACTAGTTTTATAAACATTCAGATATTGGTGCAATAGCTGTTGCACACTTATGCAAAAATGCATGAATACAGAATTTATTATGATTATAAATATTATATTCAGTAATACGGCTCCATCTTATATAGGGCATCATCAACATGGAAAACCTTGAATCATTACCTATCATGGCATATCATTATTACGTATGATAGGATTGAGTAGAATGAAGAAAACTTTTATTAATATATTTTATGTTATGATTCTATTTTCATAAACTTTTAAATGATTCGATAAAATTCTGCAATGATTATATATATTAAATTTCAAACCATTCAATTTGGTAGTTTTCTCGCTTTTATATGCGGATAGATGGACGGAACAGAAAACCAGACGGCGACTATAAGTGCTACGTAATTTATATAATTACGAACGCACCTAAAAATAAACTAATAAAGTCGTTTTTAACTTCAAAAACACTATTGATGAGACTAATTTGACTAATAGTTAAAATAACATATTTATAAAAATGTATTTAAAAAAAGTTATGGACTCTTAAGTTTTTGAAATAAATGGATATTTTTTTCTTTGATTACACGTTTAAACAAGAAAACCACCCACGTGTTATACGAAATGAGAAAAGCGGGAAACGAAAATTAGCAGTGCCTTATAAAAAAGTGCATTGGGGTATTTGTTATTTGGACTGACTTGGAGAAATATCTTTAGCTTTCAGGAGAAAATACTTCATTTAAGATAATATAATAATTCTGCTGTAGCAATAAAAAATGTAGTAATTCATTTAAGAAATTGCAACTTAAAAGATGGAGAATGCAATTTAGTCTGTAGTTTGCACAAAATATCTCACTAGTGAATTTTAATGAGAAATCAATTGATTATTAAATTATCCGATGAGTAAAAGTGACGAATTTTTTTGTTTTCTATATGATTAAATAAATGGATATATTCGAAATGTTTTCTCTTTTTCTTTCATTTTTCGCATTTAAATAATCGTAAGTATTTTTTTATAATATTTATAAAAAACAATGACGTCCAAAGCTTACATTAATGTTTTTTAATGTAGATTTTGACACCTGATTAATAAATTAATAAATGTTTCTTTCGCAATATTTTTTTTAAAATTAAGAACATGAGTTTATCCGAAAAGTGTTTATCATAGGAAAACTAATTTTTTTAAAGCTCATAATTAAAAAAGTATTCTTTATAATTAAATTTTAAGATTAGGAAAAATATTGCTAATTAATTTTTTTTTTAATTGCATGAGGAAAATGATTACCCATTGGACTCATTTTAATAATGACAATACTAGTTTATTTTATTTACAATTTCTTAATCCATAATAAACTTAAATATCTTGAAATATTTCAACTTACTGTACTTTTTCTAGCAAATATGTTTAGCGAAATTTTGTAGAAATTAAAATATTCAAAAACTTCATAGCATGATTTATTCCAAAACTAACTACAGAGTTAGTAAAGCCACAGGTAAAAGAACTTTAAAAATCTAATACATGCGTCAAAATACAAATATATCCAAATGTAAGTGATAAATGTAATGCATAATTAATTTAAAAGTTTTGCTGAAAGTGTAAGAAGAATTCAAAGAATTTTGTCAAAAATCTTATTATGTACAGAAAAAGGATTTTAAAACCGATGAAAAATGCAAAATTCCCGTCCAAGAAATGTTGAGTTCAAAATTTATTGGGAATAACGATATGACAGATGAGAATTTTTAGACATGTATAACTGTGTTTTTGAAGTGCATTTCTTTCTTTCTTATTTCAATTCGAAATCCCTTATACCGAGTAATTTTTAAATTGAACACTAATGCAATAACTGTGAATTATGCGTCGTATTAATTTTTACTTAACTAACATTTAAATGTGCAATTCATTTAATTGTACGTGTAGACAAATATGAGAAAAAAACAAAATAATCATGACGTTTTGAATGTAAAAAGCATTTATTTATGAAAATAATTCGACTAACAGTTAAAATACTATATTTATAAAAAATTATTTAAAAATTTTAAGAAATCTTGTAATTCTGAAATAAGTGGATATTTTGTTCTTAACTTACATGTTTAAACAAGGAAACCACCCACACGTTTTACGAAATGATGAAAGCAAGAAACGAAAATTAGCGATTCCACATAAAAAAGTGCATTAGGGAATTCCTTATTTGGTCTGACTATGAGAAATATCTTTAGCTTTCACGAGAAAAAACTTCATTAAAGATAATGTAATAACGCTGCTGAAGCGATAAAAAATCCATTATTAATTTAAGAAAGTGAAAGTTAAAAGCTGGAGAATGCAATTTAGTATAGAGAAAATCCGCGATTTATGCCGTACATTTTTTTTTTCTTAATTTGTGTATAAAGTCCCATGGTGGACATAAAATAAAGAAAATCACGCTGCGCTATTTAATGTTAAATATACAACGCATGTACGGCAACAAAAAAATTCAAAACAAATAATTAATATTTTAAAACTATTTTTTTTTTTCTAAAACATTACAATGCGGCGCGTCACCCGTACATTCAGGCTGAGACGCCGCACTTGTGCGGTAGTTATGCCGCACTTTTATAAAGAACAGAATGAAATTATAAATAAAAATATTTTAAAAGTATATTCATATTTGGACTATAATTAACGACGTAATAACAAAATGAAACTAAATGAGTACAATGAAACGTATTAGTAGATTCAAATAAATAATTGTTTGCCTACTTTCACTATTAAAATTACCGACTTATTTTTGTACATTAAATTTTAATTGTTATTTCAGTAACAACATAACATCAATGTATTAGTGAGGGAAAAGCAAAAAAGTAAAATTGTGGTTACATAATTTATTTGTTAACACTTTCGCGACCGGTGGCTTTTACACAAATTTTATTCGGTTGGCACCACTTTTTTAAAAGAAGTTACCTTTACTTAAATAATCATGAAAATACTCTAATTAAAGAAAGTAAATATTACTTTTCTTTTTTACAGGTGCCAAAAACAAATTTTGTATGCTGTTTATGAATGTGCTTATATCACCGATGGTCCCGAATGGGTTAAGAGGCCTGTTTTTTCGACTGCAATCTACAGAAAAAGTCCAGTCTTTATGTAACTACATTTGACACATGATGCAACGAAGCCAATTACACTTCCTCGTTTTGGAGTAGTTTTCTAAACATTCCTTGCAAAGAACGTCTGCGTTACGCGTAATCCAATTTTTTATTATTATCATCTTAACTTGCATCTTTCTTGCCCTTCTTACTTTTTATTTTTCATTTTTTCTCCTTTGCTTTTAGTAAACTTGATAACATGCGTAACATGGTTAGTCTGTGCAAAAAGAAAAGGAAAAGTTAATAACACTTAATCATCCCGTACAAAAGAAACTGCGGCATGTATACCGGAATTGCAGTGCGTCATGTATCCCATTTTGCATGGTGCAAACGTCGGCCATCACAGTTAACTTCCATCGCTAATGGGAATGGCGTAACCATACACACAATACTCCATACAAACGCTACACTTAGTTTTGACTTCGAAATCATGCATTAATTTAGTAATTAGTGTATGAAAAGTATTTAAACGTAACGTGTTTAAAAGTTTTGACAGTGAAATCATGCACTTACGTCAAAATAAGTATTGTACTTCTCAAAGTAAACATCGAAATGGGATTCACGCTATATACTGGTTAAAATAATCTCATTGCGTAACTATACTATGCGTTTGACGACCCTATCGATAATTACAAGAAATACAAGGGGTGCGGCATCTATCCCGCATGCGGCGACTCTCCCGGAGTTACTCTATAAGTTACACAAAATATCCCACAAGTGATTTTTTAAATAAAAAGAAACTGATGAGTAAGTTAACCAATGAGCAAAAGTAATGAACTTTTATTTTCTACATGATTAAAGTAATGGATATGATCGAAATGTTTTTTCTTCATCTTTCACTTTTCATATTTTTTAGTATTTTTTTAGAACTATTATAGAAAAATGACGTCCAAAACACACAATAATGTTATTTAATGTACCTTTTGACACCTGATTAATATATTAATAAATGTTTCTTTCGGAATAGTTTTTTAATTAAGAACATGAGTATATCCCAAAAATTCTTAACTTAGAAAAACTAATTTTTTTTAAAGCTCAAAAGTTAAAAAAATATCACTTATAATTAAATTTAAGATTAGGAGAAAAATATTGTTGATTTTTTTTAAAACTGCATGAGGAAAACGATTGTCCATTGGACTCATTTCAATATTCTCATTACTAGTTTATTTTATAAACAGCTTCTTAATGAATAGTAAACCTTAAAAACTTTAAAAAATTCAAATTACTGTACATTTCCTACCAAATTTGTTTAGGAATAAAAGTTTTCCAAAACATCAGAGCATGATTTATTCCAAAACTAACTAAAGGGTCGGTAAAGTCACAGAAAAAGAGCTTTAAAAGTTTCATACATATGTGAAAATATAAATATATTCATGTGTAAGAGATAAATGTAATGCATAATTAATTTAAACGTTTGTCCGAAAGTGTAAGGAGAATTCAAAGAATTTTGTCTAAGACCTTTTAAGTACAAAAAAGGAATTTTAAAGCCGAATATCAAAATACAAAATTTCCATGCAAGAAATGTTCGGGTTCAAAATTTATTGAGACTATGGAAATAAATGATGAAAATTTTCTTCTTGGTAATTGTGTTTTTGAAGTGCATTTTTTTCTTTGAAATTCAATTTGAAATCCATTATAATAACTAATTTTTAAAATAAATAGTAATGCATAATTATGAATTATACGTCATATTAATTCATATTTAACTAACATTTAAATTTATAAATAATTAATTATACAACTAAGCAGATTAGAAAAAAAATCTAAAATAATGAAGACGTTTTGAACTTGTAAAACAGTATTGATGAGACTAATTTGACTAATAGTTAAACTCATATATTTATAGAAATGTTTTTTTTAAATTATGGACTTGATGATATGAGTTTTATAAAAATACAAAATTTCCATACAAGAAATATTTGAGTCAAAATTTACAGGAAATAGCGAAATGATTGATGAGAATTTTTAGACGTGGTAATTGTATTTTTGAAATGCATTTCTTTCTTTTTTATTTGAATTCGAAATTCTTTATACCGACTAATTTTTAAATCCACAGTAGTGTATAATTATGAATTATGCGTCGTAATAATTCATACTTAACAAACATTTAAATTTCTAATCAAATTAATTAGACGTGTAGGCATATAATAATAAAATAAATAATGAAGAAGTTTTGAACTTAAAAAACTGTATTGATGAGACATGTTTGATTAATAGTTAAAATCATATATTTATAAAAATAGTTTTTTTTTTTTTCATAAATGTTATGCATCCTTGACGCGTAATTATGAGTTATCCGACGTTGTAATTCATCCTTAACTAACATTTAAATATCTAATAAAATTAATTATACATCTAGACAAAGAAGAAAAAAAGAAACTGATGAAGAACGCTTTGAACTTGAGAAACAGTATTAATGAGACTAATTTGACTAAAAGTTAAATTCATATATTTATTAAAAAGTATTTTTAAAAAATATTATGCACTCTTGAAGCATAATTATGAATTATTCGTCATATTAATTCATATATAACTCATATTTAAATGTTTTATTAAATTAATTATACGTCTAGAAAAATAAGAAAAAGATAAATTAATGAAGACGTTTTGAAGGTGAAAAACATTGATGAGACAAATTTGACTAAAACTTAAAATCATATATTTATAAAAATGTATTTTTAGAAATAAATTAAGGAATCTTGATAGATATTTTTTTCTTAAATTACACGTTTAAACTAGGAAACCACCCACGTGTTATACGGAATGATAAAAGCATAAAACGAAAATTAGCGGTGCCTGATAAAAAAAAGTGCACTAGGGAATTTCTTATTTTGTCTGACTAGCAGAAGCATCTTTAGCTTTCAGGAGAAAAAACTGCATTAAAGATAATGTAATAATTTAGCTAAAGCGATGAAACAAAATGTAGTAATTAATTGAAGAAAGTGCAAGTTATAAGCTAGAGTATCTAATTTTGTATGTAGATTACACAAATTATCCCACCAGTGACTTTTTAATGAGAAATCAATTGAGGAGTGAATTAATTAACCAATGAGTAAAAGTGAGGAACTTTTGTTTTCTAAATGATCAACGCAATGGATATGATCGAAATGTTTTTCTTCTTCTTTAACTTTCACATTTAAACAATTCTAAGTATTTTTTTTTTATAACTTTTATAAAAAGAATGACATCCAAAACATGCAATAATATTTTTACTGTACATTTTGACACCCGAATAATAAATTACAAAATGTTTCTTTTGGAACAATTTTTTTAATAAGAACGTGAATAGATCCTAAAATATTTTTATTTAGAAAAACTGGTTTTTCTAAAGCTCATAGTTAAAAATAATTTTCCTTATAATTAATTTTAAGATTAAGAAAAATACTGTTAATAAAATGTTTTTTGAACTACATTGGGAAAATGATTGCACATTGGAAAGGCATGCTAATAGCAAATTTAAGTTACATTTTTTCAGGAACTTGTGGAAATTGCTGCTTAATATATCTCGTATTGTTAAACAAAAAAGGGCCTTTTAAAATATATTCCGATATTGTAAAATACTTTGATAACGATTACAAAATATTCTACATTTAATTTTAATTCTTGTAGTGTATTTTTAATTGATTCAGTTAAACTTTCCGTGGTTTTAAATGGTATCATATTCCAAATAAAGCGTATTTAAGTATGAAAATATAAAATAAATTGCTGGCCTTTTTAAATTGTTTAATAGTGCCTTATAATAACAAAAAAAAATTTAAAGTCTGCTTGTTTTAAATTTAAAAAAAGTAAATGTAATCTCTTTTTATACCGGGCGTCTCAGCACAGAGGTTACAAAGTTTCACGAGAAATAGGGTACATGTGGCCGATGAGAAATCACGCAGAAATGCATTGTCGGAAACGCTTTCCTGGTACAGTAGTGATGACACATAACACAAGAAATGAAGGATACGAACAGGGTGAGAAAACATCTTTATTATTTTTAGAACTGCAAAAATTCCGGGACAATGTTGGAAAGTGCTGAGGAACTTATTGCACGCATCATGGCAGCTGCTGGGAAAGTCTGCGCCTCCTTCGGTATTTTCGAGAACATTGGATCTTCCATGCGCCGGAGATGTGAGGCCAGCACCACGTCCTGGGATCGTAATTTCGAACACCATCTTTGTTGACGATCGTTGTCTCTCTTTTTTGTTCTTATTTCTTAGTTTTCTGCTGTACTAAAAATAATAAACATGTAAAAATGTAGTTATCTACATTTGAAATTGAAATGTCTGTATTTATAATTGCCAGTACCAATTATATACCAATATATATTTATATACCAATATTACAATTATATACCAATTTCAGGCATTATTTCATACTTTAAAGACAATTTTAAGCACTGTAATATATACATATACAGGTCTGTTTAAAATATATTTGATGTAACATTTAAAAAATATATATTAGGCGCTACATTTATAAAACATATTAAAAAGTTCACCACAAAAACGTTTTCGTTCCTACTGGAACATCCTCAGTTTGGTTGACTGAAAGTCTTTTGTTTCTCTATATATCCTCATCGGCTAATCTCGAGAAACGAAAGACTTTCAGTCAACCAAAATGAGGACAGCGAGAAGGCTGCACAGACCATCACCTCATCGAGTTCGTGGCTGAAATTCTAGGATTAGACAGAATTCGATTCGCATATTAAAATACACTGGTCTGTCAAGTCATATTTTGGTGGAAAACACCTGCAAACACGATTTTAGTTGTTGACTGGTAGATTTGCCATTGCATTTTCCTGCTCCCAATCTTCCATGTTTTCATATCTTAGGGTGCAGAAAAACATAATGATAAACCTACCAATCAACCCCTAAATTCGAGTCTGCAGGTGGTTTCCACCGGGATATGACTCGACCGACCATTTGCATTTTAATATGCGAATCGAGTTATGTCTAATCCTGGAATTTCTACCGCCAACACGATAAGATGATGGCCTGTGCAATCGCCTCCCTGTCTAAAAGGGATTACGTGATATTTTCGTAAACTTCATTGAATTTCGTAATAGCTTTTGACAGATTCATCTTTTTTACAGTGCACTACCGTATCATTTATTACTTTTTTAATGTTTCATATCAAAGAAGGCGAATACATTATATATTACAGTGATTCTAAAAGCAGGGTACTCACTTGGAGGTAAAATTGAATAGAGAACGAATCCCTTTCTTTTCTCCCCAAACCTTGAAGCATACATGTCTGAGCTTTTATCGCCAAAATGGTGCCGTTTTTTGGCGGTGATCCCTTTATTGGCAAATTTCTGTTTCTGCTGTCATCCGGATGTACGCAAACAACATACCAGTCTCGGTGGGAGCGGCAATTTCCAATGACAGTTTTTGAAGGAAATGACAGTTCAATGACAGTTTCCAATGACAGTTTTTGGGGTTTGGCGCGCAGTCCATCCACCATCACGTGATGGTGGGAAGCATGATATCTGCTTCAAGAAAAGGTTACCATTTCTGCTTTTACTTATATTAGAAGTGTATGGGTACACAACAAGTTGGTATAACAAAGAACTTAACAAGAGACAATGTAGAAGATTTTTCATTATTGAATACTTTAACCCTTTCGACCCTGGCATCCTATTAATTGCACACGTCTTTCAATGAGTATGATTTTAATCTTAACAATTATTTTTATTAATATCAACATCAAATAGATGTAGTAAATGCCTATACATTTATTGGTGTGGAATCATTTATGTTTCAGTATTTAGTAATAATAATAAAAGTTTCTTCATTGTCGTTAAACCTTTTCTTTTATTTCAAACATACTATGTTTCACTCTTATTTAAACTAGATATTACTTTTCCAAACTAATTATTTGTGATAATATATAAAAGACACTAGTAAGTTTTTATGTTACGACATTTTCCAAACGTCTTCTAAAAACTCTTCCTTAGTCTAGTGTCATATGAAAATTACCCAAAAGAACTACATTCCTTCAGTTTCAGCAAATAACTTATTCGTTAACCCTTTATGTACTGAATTATGAATTCATGAAAATTTTATCTTATAAACGATTTGTCTTGAATTGTTTAAAATACATTAGCAGATTTACATAATCATTTAATAAATTTTAGAAGGATTGAAGGCTTTAGAAGGATTGAAGGATTTAGAAGGATTAATTACATTTGAATTTATACGGATTCTATGCAATATTCATAACCCCACTCAAATATTTTATTTCAAATATTTTTCTTAGTATTTTGTAGAATTAGGAAATGTACAAATACAATGTTCTTACAAATTTAGAAATATAGAAATATTTCCGAATTGAAAAATCGCCCCCCCCCCCAAAAAAAAAAAAACCGCCAAGAAATCTGAAAAGATGCAAAGGTAAAAGAAATCAACTTTATAAAACAATAATGCTTTTGGAACAAGATAAATTAATATATCTATAACTCGTTGTAAACTGTATTACAACTAATCGATGTATTAAATGAATTTTATAACAAGTTATTTTAATGGTACTTATAAGTACCGCCAGTAAATAAAGGGTTAAATTTATGAAAATTCAGTATAGAAAGGGTTAAATTAACTAAACGTTGAGAGCAAAAATATAATTATGTGTATAAAAATGTTAGTTATTATATCATAGCACCAGTTTCAATATATTATAGATTGAGAAATCGTTTATAAATTTTATCTTTGGATACAAACCTTAGGCTAGATGGAAGAGTGTAAAAAGATAATTGGTAGATTAAGTTGTACGTAAGTTGTACGTACGATTAAGTTGCGTGTAATTTTTCTAAGGAGACGCAAGGCACAAAGTTTAGGAACTCCTGATCTGTTCGATGTTTAAGGACTAAAAATGACAAACGTTGAAGGTAACAAAAAAACTGAAAAAAAAAATATCTATATGTATATGGTATAATGTCAGAGTTATGAATTGTAGCTAATTTATTAATTTAATTTTAGTAACTGGAAATCGATGATGATTTCTAATTACTAAAATTAAATTAATTATATTAATTATATAATGTTTATATATATATATAGATAACCATTATATATAACAAATCGTCATCGATTTCCAATTATTGAAATTAAATTTATAATTTAGCAAATATTCATAACACAAACATTACACAGAATAAAGATGGAACATGTAACTAGTAATACAGAATCTTACTAAATTCCACTAATTCACTAGCATATTGCTGGCGATAAATCTATATAAAACACATGAAAAAAACCACCAAATTTTGACAAAGTCGTATTAAAGACAAATTATAATAAATCCAGCTAAATAAAGTTGAACTAGAAAAAGCCGTAATAGAAACATACGAAAGATCAAATGGATGAATGATGCCGGAAGCTTATAAAGTATTTCACTTGTTCACGGGTACATAATATGCATTTATAAGCAAAAAACATAGTCGATTTCTGTAACGGTATTCAGCAATAAGCAAAAATTAAATTCCGTTATGTACCCTATCGACTAATAACCAGAAATTATTAAACAACCATGTAAAATATTAAACAATGTGATATACGCAACCATGAAAAACTTTAAAATATGAAACAAATTAAATCATAGACAAACCTAGCTAGAGAGCAGCCAAGACATAGTAACTTTGACACAAACAGATAACGGAATTTGGCATGAAATCCCGCTCAATATAACTTACACAGTTAAAAGCTTATGCCACGGTTGCCGCAACAGATAGTCCATATAATAATTATCATTATATACTACAAAAATGATCCCGTAATAAATTACAAGAAGTTGTTTAAAATTAAACAATTAGTAATTGAGAGATAATAACTTATATAAGTGTAATTTAAGAGTCCAAGGCAACCTTATAATATTAGAACAAAATAAATAGTTATTTAATGCTGCCGTCTGCCGGAAATTATAAGAAATTATATTTAAGATAGACAATATATGATTAAGTACAGGACTAAAATAGTGTTTAGTGCTGCCATCTAGTACAGAAAACCGAATATAACAGTAGAAATTTTTTTAACCAAATATGTCATTAAGACTGCGCATAAATATCATTCTAAAACATGCATCATAATATTGATAATTATCAATTAACATTTTAATATAATGTGTTAAAATGGTTATAATTAAATTTATTTTTTAATATTTACATTTAAATTTAAGTAAATTAATAATTTCGAATAAGTAACTTTATTAATAATATAAAAATTTTGTTTATATTAATCACTTAATAAAATTAATGTATCATTACTAATACGGGGCGGTGGTGGTAATATACCAACAAAATACAACATAGCTACAAACTATAAATACATGTATCATAAACTGTGTAAGCGTATTATCATTACAAGGCAAAATAAAATGAAATCAAATAATAAATTAAAATGATGCAAATAAATTTAATTCATAGATTGTTATACAGAAGTTTAAAATTCAACAATTAATAATTAAGAGATAATAAATGAGATAAGAGTAATAAGAGTCCATAGCAACATTATAATATTAGAACATAAGAATTATTTAATTCTGCCGTCTATCGGAATTATAAGAATTTAATTTAAGATAGTCAATATATTATAAATTATAAGACTAAAATCAGATGTAATAGTGTTCAGTGCTGCCATCTATTACATTATACCGAATATAACAGTAGAAAAAAATGCTTTTTTTTTTAATATTGTAAATATTGGAACCTAAAATGTCACTGAGATTGCAAAAATATATCATTCTAAAACAGTGAATCAGAATATTGATAATAATCAATTAACATTTTAATATAATGTGCATTTAAAATTAAGTGAATTAATAATAGTATCGAATAAGTTGAAATAAATCAATAATAGGAAATTAAATTGATGCAAATTAACTAAATTTAATTTATAGATTGTTATACAGTACACAGGACAGCGACCTCACAAGGACCAAAACTAATCATAGATCCATGAATATTCAACGTAGCATTCCTACATTTTTTTAAAGTAAATGTATATATAATCAACATTTGCGTATAAATTATCCAGACAACTCCGCCCTGCTCCTTAATTTAACATCTACCCATCCAGCCATCCTATTCAATTTTTTTATATATATTTTGTATTTTTTATTTTTTTTTTGGTTTATTTTTAGTTTTTTGTAATTTTTTTATATACTTTTTTATATACGCAAAATGTGAATAGTAACATACAATAATATATATATATAATATGAAATCATGTCTTAAATGCAGAGCTTAACAAACAGATAACGCTTAAAGTGGCAACCCTATCTGTAATGTTTCTGAAAAGAATTCAAAGATGTAGCTGGTTTAAAGGGCCACTCGAAGTGAAGTGGAAAACGCCAAAAATGCCAGTGATGAGATACGCGGAAAATGGTGGTCATTACACAACTTACTCTTGTTGTTATTGTTTGCATCAAAGGGATATTTTTAAGCAAGTTGAAAAATATAAACTAGAAAACAGGAATTCTGTTTTTTCAGAATTTAGTGTCGCTCCCGATGAAAAAAATACATATGTATATAAATATAGATAATACAAAATATATTTTAGTTTTAAGACTTAAAACACACGCTTTTATTTTATATAAAATAACGTCATTCGCATCCCCTGAAGAATTCCTCATTTACAATCCAGTCTTAAACAACATCTACAGTAAAGTATTCAAATGACGTCATTATCGCTGAATAATACACAAATCCAAAAGACAGATGCCACTCAAGAAACTCGACAAGAAAAATGGGTTCTCTAATGATTCATGTGCCTTCATTTGTTTGTAATATAGATAATTAAATTAAATATATTTTATAATAGCTCCATGTTTTATGAGAAATCATTCATTTATATATTTCAAAATAGCACGTATTTTAATTACATTTTTTCAGTAGTTATGAGGAAAATGGCAACAAAAACATATACGTAATTACTATCTTCCAACTATTTTTTTCTTTACTTTCTGCAGAAATGGAGAACTTGAGTTGCCAAAATTAAACAAATGCCGCTAAAAACTACAAAAAATTTAATATCTCCAAAATAAATTGAGATGCAGTTTTTAAACAAATTGCATTAAAAAGTACTTTTTTCCCCCAATACGACGGTATAAAAATGGAAAATGTGCTATGCTTAGAAGTTTAAAAAATCGCAGTAGGGTTGTTAATAATACAATAATACCTCTACTTTGTTTTACGGCTGGTTTATACAACGGAACGTTATTTTTTGGAGACACACTTTAATTGCTGGGAGAAAGAAATAGCATATCGGGAGCTAAAAGATAAAATAAATATTTACAAACAATAATATTTAGTATTTAAACACTAAATGAAATGCAGCTATGTATATACATTTTAAAGTACTGAATAAGAGCAAAAAAGAAGGGAAATAGAAAACGCTGTAAGTACCAGAAGTAGGAGTTTTCTTTTTTCCGCTATCTTGAAAACATAATTTCTCTTTTCGACTTTTTAGCGTTTTCCGCTTTTAGTCCTTAATTATTACGGGGATAAGGAAAGAATTAACGCATAGACAATTTGGAGAAAAAGAAAAGAATTAACAGAGTAAACTGTTCAAGGTAAGTTCATTAGGAAGTTATTTTATCCATAATGCATAATCATTACGAATTCATTAATCATCTTAACGTGAAAATGCTTTAGCATGTTCATCAGAATTTAAATACTTTATCTCTTTTCAATATGAATAATGAATAAGCATCATTCTTTCAAAGAGGCAATTTGAGAGAAAAATTTATATAAATTTATTTATGTAAAAAAGGCGTCCTAGTTCGTATTATGGAATACAAATAAGAATTTACGTAATTTAGGACTGTGTTTCAGAATTTGTGTTATCGTAACTTCTAACATTTTATACAAATATCGTGCATCTTATTAATTAAGGAGTTTTAAGACTCTTTAAGCTTCCAAATTTTCGAAAATTTAATTTTTTTAGATGTTAAACTACTATATTTTCTGAACACATTAATATAATTTTTTCTTGAAATTCATATTAGAACAAAAGTTATGACTTTTAGAATTATACCCGCTGAATATTTGAAGCGGCGTTTCCGAAACTTTGAAATCATTTTTCTCCAAATGACGTGTTTGGGCATAACTTGCACGAAATCTCAAAAACGATTAAATTTTTTTTCATAAAAGTTTCGAACATATGTTTCATGTTAATCTGTATAAACTGAACCTAAAATTTCCCTTTCATTGTTCAAAAATATATATTGTTTTAGGTGATTATGTTGTTGAAATTTTCAAAATTTTGCATTATTTAAATGCAACTTTGTATTAAAGATAGAAAATTGCTTTAAATACAAATTTATTTATGTTCATGGTAATTATTATAATCTGATGTATAAGTAGGCATCAAAATTTTCATTCTAGTTGCATTATTTATTTTGTAATCACGCGCGTAAGCTATTATAACAATTTTCTGCTCGTCAAATATCTGACAGTTTGGAGCCCCCTGTAAACGCTAATTCTGCACCTTGCAATTTTTTAAAGACATAAAATAAAAGAACGTACTTATATCTTTCATCTCATTAAAAATTGTGTTTTAAAACCATATACATTTTAAGATATTAAAAGTTGAAAGTGGTCTCTTTTTTTTTTTTACTTTTTCGATTTTAAGATTCCTGAGACTCCTTAACACAAATCATCACGGTATTTGTTTGCTGTTTAATATTATCCGCTCAACCCCCACTGTGCAGTGGTGTATGCATGATTTAATTAAAGTTTAATCTTCAGTAATTACATTTAGTTGTCTTCCACTGTATTTAAAAGGTCATATTCGTCTTATGTAATAGAGACGCCTGCTATTAAATAAAAGAAAGAATTAGTCTATAAAATTTGTATATTCTAACCCTAAATATGTACGTAAAAATATACCACATAAAGATAAAAATAGGGAGTGCAGAACACAGGGGAGGTTATGTATCCCGGAAAACTTTTAAATAATCCATTTTTTACGTATATTTCTTGATCCCTTAACATGTTTAGGTTATGCACTGAAAACCGCTTTTTGTTTCGCGCAATATATAAGTTTGTGACAGTCAAAATTTAATTCGGGTTATAACCAAAACAATTTCACATAAAAATTTGGAAACACCTTTTCCTTTAAACTAGTTTTTTTTTTTCAATCGGTGTAGATTCTCGCACTTAAACCCTTCAAGTTGTCGACGTTTTTGTTCTTATATATATTTTTTATTAAAACTTCAAACGATTGTCATTCTGTGAAAGTTTCATTTATTTTATTAATTTTAGATTTGGTCTCGAAATAATTTATTATATTTTTACGAATCAATAGCATATTTTCATTTGAGATTATTGTCATTAATATCCCAGTTCCAGACATTACTTTATTGTGCATGCAGTTCGTGTAGTTTGGAAGAGTTTAGATATTTTATGTTTATATGTTAGACCTAATCAAGAGGGCACTTAAAAAAGGTTTACCTCATTAACTGAAAACCGCACTAACCGAAACCGCACATAACGAAGGAAACTTATGTATAAAACTGAACAAAATATTTCGAAATCAGTTAAAGTAATACCACATTTGTCTCCAGTATTCTTGCATATTTGTATCATTTGAAAAATATGTATTTAAATATAAATAAAATGAAAAAAATTAAATTTGAATGATAATAAAATGTTCGTGTTTTAATAGATGAACACTAAAATATGCATTTTCGAAAACATTTTGGAAATTGCACGTCAAACGTGGGCAAATGAGGTGCGTTCGTCTTATAACTAGTTTTAAAAATATTTTTTGACCGCATATTGTAATGAATGTACACTGGTGGACAAACCTTAAGGACCACTGTTATTTTCAACGATTACAGTTAGAAATAGATCCGCAGCAGCACGTGTAAATTTTCATGAATACAGGATGTACTCTGTTTTGTGAAACTTATGCAAATTTTGCACTTCGGCTTTTGTCGATCACGTGACAGCATAGATAAAGAGATTTTAGGCAATCGGAGAGTGCTGTGAGTTGTCATTAGATGTAAAAATGGGAGGAGATGGAGTGAAGCTTGAACATTGAAATTTTGAACATCTCTTCGTGGCATCATTTAGATGATATTACTCGTGGTAGAATAATCGGAAAGTTGGAAGAAGGACGCAAAATGAAAGATGTTGCCCGTGAATTTAACATAGCGCACAGTATTGTTTCTCGGCTATGGGAGGCATTACGAAAGAGAGGAATATGTACAAGGCGCACGGTAGGAGTTCGTCCTTGCGGTACGACATCCCAAGAGGGTCGCTATATTTTTATTTCGGCAAAAAGGCACAGCTGGTCAAGTAGCAAATCAACTCTGTGCTGCCACAGGAACTAAAATATCGGGGAAAACTGTTGCAAGACGTTTGATAAAGGGTGGACTATACGCCCGAAGACCTGCTGTATCTGTCCCACTCTCGAGACACCAACGTAGCGCCCGTTTAGAGTGGTGCCGTATGCATCGCAATTGGACTGATGACGACTGGTCTACCGTGCACTTCTCAGATGAGAGTTGATTCAGTCTATCGTCTGAGTTTAGCCATAAACTGATATGGCGCGAGTTTGGTAGTGCTTAATATCTCGAAAATATTCTAGAAAGAGATCGATATGCGACTTCAAGTATCATGGTATGGGTAGGCATCATGTTCAGTGACCGCACGGATCGCTATGTGTTTGACCAAGGGTCCAAGACCGGTAGACGGTACATTGAAGATGTCCTGTTGAATTTTTCGAGGTGCTGCCGGCAAAAAGTTTTGTTTTATGGACGATAACTCACCTTGTCATTACACACAGTCTGTAAAAGACTGTTTTGAGGCCAAAGATGTACATCGCATAGACTGGCAAGCACGTTCCCCTGACCTGAATCCCATTGGAAATGTATGGCATGCCTTACGGAGACGTATTGCCGCTCAACAATTTCTTTCCACAAACAAGGAAACCCTCAACCGTGCACTGAAGGAGGAATGGGGCAACTTGCCTAAACAGCTACTGAATCATATTATTCTGAGTATGCCATACTGTGTTGAAAGTTGTCTGGCATTACACGGTGGCCACATTCCTTATTGATATGGCACTGACGATAGTTAATTGTAAGTATTTTTCTTTCTTTGTATAGTCATATTTTCGGTCAGTATTCACGTTTCAGAAAAAGAACCTCTAATAATACCCTGTATGCACACTTTCAACAAAATTTTTATATTAATTCATGTGTAACATTTTGTTAATACTATTGTTTGCTTCTTAACCCACAATCTCATGTACATTCTCATTTACGCGTACATTTCTTCTTGGTCCTTAAGTTTTGTCCACCAGTGTATATTTTAAGTGCCTTTCATACGTGCATAATAATTTTATTCTGTTCGAAAGGCTGTAACATCATTAAAATGCAATTGAAATATTTTTTCCCATTGGCCGTAATGTATCGGAAAATTTTGACTGTCCCTGTAATTAAACTATTCATTCGATTTTCATAAAATTTGAAATGACTCGACAAAATTTTGCAACAATTATATATTTAAATTTTCAGACCATTCGGTTGGGTAATTTTTGCACTGTTATATGCGGACGGACATACAGACGGACCGAACGACGACACTAGGTGCTACTTATTTATATAGTTACGAACGCATCCAAAAGTAGAATGAAGATACCGATTTGATGCGTCGTATTTTTTTTTTTAAATCGTACATAGAAATTTATCTAGCTAAGTATAATTCTGGATCTGAAGTAAAATCGTGTATTCAAACTCTGAAATATAAATGATGTCTTAAAACAACATTTACCAGAATTTTTGAGTTCATATTTCAATATGTGCATTTCTAGGATTAAAAAAAGAAAACTCTCCCTTTTCGTTCAGTATAGATGTTTACTTAAATATTTGTAACATAAAAAAGTTCACAGAGTCCAGCGAACATTATTTCATTTAATTAAATTTCCAGAAATTGAAAAATGCACTTTTAGGAGTTTCATTTCGACAACTGTGTACATCAACTAGGGGGTCCATCTGCTGATTCTTTTTTATTATGAATGAAAACACATTTTCATGAGTGAAAATCGAAATTCTTTGATGAACATGGAAGGCGGGTCTATGCCATTTACGTATGGAATACAATGTCGCACATGTGGCCACCGCGGCTCGACTTACATGCCCTCATCCGAACATCGTAATGTTCGATTACTTTTCCCAGAATGAGCGGATCCATGGCCAAAATTTACACCTGGATGTTACGTTTGAGGTCTTGGATTGTGCAGAGGCATTGGCGTACACTTTACATTTCAACCCCCCCCCCCCCCAACTGTGTACATCTACAAGGTGGTCCATCTGTTGTTTCTTTTCTTATTATGAACAAAAACGCATTTTTATGAGTGAAAATCGAAATTCTTTGATGAACATGGAAGGCGGGTCTATGACATTTACGTATGGAATACAATATCGCACATGTGGCCACCGCGGCTCGACTTACATGCCCTCATCCGAACATCGTAATGTTCGATTACTTTTCCCAGAATGAGCGGATCCATGGCCAAAATTTACACCTGGATGTTACGTTTGAGGTCTTGGATTGTGCAGAGGCATTGGCGTACACTTTACATTTCAACCCCCCCCCCCCCCCAACTGTGTACATCTACAAGGTGGTCCATCTGTTGTTTCTTTTCTTATTATGAACAAAAACGCATTTTTATGAGTGAAAATCGAAATTCTTTGATGAACATGGAAGGCGGGTCTATGACATTTACGTATGGAATACAATATCGCACATGTGGCCACCGCGGCTCGACTTACATGCCCTCATCCGAACATCGTAATGTTCGATTACTTTTCCCAGAATGAGCGGATCCATGGCCAAAATTTACACCTGGATGTTACGTTTGAGGTCTTGGATTGTGCAGAGGCATTGGCGTACACTTTACATTTCAACCCCCCCCCCCCCCCCAACTGTGTACATCTACAAGGTGGTCCATCTGTTGTTTCTTTTCTTATTATGAACAAAAACGCATTTTTATGAGTGAAAATCGAAATTCTTTGATGAACATGGAAGGCGGGTCTATGACATTTACGTATGGAATACAATATCGCACATGTGGCCACCGCGGCTCGACTTACATGCCCTCATCCGAACATCGTAATGTTCGATTACTTTTCCCAGAATGAGCGGATCCATGGCCAAAATTTACACCTGGATGTTACGTTTGAGGTCTTGGATTGTGCAGAGGCATTGGCGTACACTTTACATTTCAACCCCAACCCCCCAACTGTGTACATCTACTAGGTGGTCCATCTGTTGTTTCTTCTCTCATTATGAACGAAAACGCATTTTTATGAGTGAAAATCGAAATTCTTTGATGAACATGGAAGGCGGGTCTATGCCATTTACGTATGGAATACAATATCGCACATGTGGCCACCGCGGCTCGACTTACATGCCCTCATCCGAACATCGTAATGTTCGATTACTTTTCCCAGAATGAGCGGATCCATGGCCAAAATTTACACCTGGATGTTACGTTTGAGGTCTTGGATTGTGCAGAGGCATTGGCGTACACTTTACATTTCAACCCCCCCCCCCATTAACTGTGTACATCTACTAGGTGGTCCATCTGTTGTTTCTTTTCTTATTATGAACGAAAACGCATTTTTATGAGTGAAAATCGAAGTTCTTTGATGAACATAGAAGGCGGGTCTATGCCATTTACGTATGGAATACAATATCGCACATGTGGCCACCGCGGCTCGACTTACATGCCCTCATCCGAACATCGTAATGTTCGATTACTTTTCCCAGAATGAGCGGATCCATGGCCAAAATTTACACCTGGATGTTACGTTTGAGGTCTTGGATTGTGCAGAGGCATTGGCGTACACTTTACATTTCAACCCCCCCCCCCCCAACTGTGTACATCTACTAGGTGGTCCATCTGTTGTTTCTTTTCTTATTATGAACGAAAACGCATTTTTATGAGTGAAAATCGAAATTCTTTGATGAACATGGAAGGCGGGTCTATGCCATTTACGTATGGAATACAATATCGCACATGTGGCCACCGCGGCTCGACTTACATGCCCTCATCCGAACATCGTAATGTTCGATTACTTTTCCCAGAATGAGCGGATCCATGGCCAAAATTTACACCTGGATGTTACGTTTGAGGTCTTGGATTGTGCAGAGGCATTGGCGTACACTTTACATTTCAACCCCCCCCCCCCCCAACTGTGTACATCTACTAGGTGGTCCATCTGTTGTTTCTTCTCTTATTATGAACGAAAACGCATTTTTATGAGTGAAAATCGAAATTCTTTGATGAACATGGAAGGCGGGTCTATGCCATTTACGTATGGAATACAATATCGCACATGTGGCCACCGCGTCTCGACTTATAAGCCCTCATCCGAACATCCTAATGTTCGATTACTTTTCCCAGAATGAGCGGATCCATGGCCAAAATTTACACCTGGATGTTACGTTTGAGGTCTTGGATTGTGCAGAGGCATTGGCGTACACTTTACATTTCAACCCCCCCCCCCCCAACTGTGTACATCTACTAGGTGGTCCATCTGTTGTTTCTTTTCTTATTATGAACGAAAACGCATTTTTATGAGTGAAAATCGAAATTCTTTGATGAACATGGAAGGCGGGTCTATGCCATTTACGTATGGAATACAATATCGCACATGTGGCCACCGCGGCTCGACTTACATGCCCTCATCCGAACATCGTAATGTTCGATTACTTTTCCCAGAATGAGCGGATCCATGGCCAAAATTTACACCTGGATGTTACGTTTGAGGTCTTGGATTGTGCAGGTGCATTGGCGTACATTTTACATTTCAACCCCCCCCCCCCCCAACTGTGTACATCTACTAGGTGGTCCATCTGTTGTTTCTTTTCTTATTATGAACGAAAACGCATTTTTATGAGTGAAAATCGAAATTCTTTGATGAATATGGAAGGCGGGTCTATGCCATTTACGTATGGAATACAATATCGCACATGTGGCCACTGCGGCTCGACTTGCATGCCATCATCCGAACATCAAAATTTTCGATTACTTTTCTCAGAATGAGCGGATCCATGGCCAAAATTTGCGCCTGGATGTTACGTTTGAGGTCTTGGATTGTGCAGGGGCATTGGCGTACACTTTACTTTCTTCATCCCCCCCCCCACCACCACACACACAGAAAATAATCCATTGGAGTTAAATCGCACGCTCTTGGCGGCCAGATCACATCAGAATTTATTGAAATTACGCGATCTGGAAATTTCTCGTTCAATAAGTTGACGGTTTGGAGAGCAGAATGTGCCATTGCACCGTCTTGTCATACAAAGAGCATACATAATTACAAATGGCATACATTTAACAGTTCATACATGCACGACACATGACAGCTGACACAAATAACCTGTGAAATATTCATAGTTCAAAGAAGAACAAACAGATGGACTAGCCAGTATATTCAAATAAAAAATTAGCTTTTTTTGAATGCAAATTTTGATTTTTCTGAAACATAGAGTTATTAAAAAGCAGAAAAAACAACGTTTAAAAATGCACAAATAATACATGAAAATCAGCAAACAGCTGTTTCGAATCTAGCTGGTTCGAAACAGCTGTTTGCTGCTTTTCATGTATTATTTGTGCATTCTTAAACGTTAGTTTTTCTGCTTTTTAATATTGCTGCACAAAGGCTTTATTTGCTATTTTTACATAGAGTTTTTAATTGGTAAATTGTCATAAGGCATGAAGCTTATATAGACAATTAAATTGTGCGATAATGGAGACATTTAAAACCATCTAAAAAACTTTACAAGTTTTATAAAGATGTAAAAATAAACTCTTGAATCTTTACAAAATTATAAATAAAATAAAATAATAATAATTCTTGAATAGTAGCATTGCTTTCGTACTTCTTTCCTTTCTTCTGCCACGAGAAACCATGTCTCCCCCCCCCTAAGAGGATTCGTAATTGATTATTATTTTTTTAATACTTGTCAGGATACCTTTATGCAACAATGAAATGTTATTTTTATTAAATGAACGCATATTCGATTTAGATGTTTTAAGAATTGTTGGAAGATATAAAGAATTCCAATATATAATACAACCGAGAAAGAAAATCTTAATTCTTATAAAGCAATTATTCATCAAATATATAGCATTTTATTAAACTATTTATTGCATAAGATATATGTAAAATAACTTAACATCAGATGTTTTTCTTGGAAAGCACAAATAGTAGATTCAGTAAAATTTTAAAATCCATTTATTTTCTAATAATAGTTAATCGTTTAATTTTATTTCTTCTCTCCATTATACAAATGCTACACGCTCTAGCTGCATAAAAATATCATAGCATCAGAACATTTTAAAATTAATTTGTGTTAAATGCAAAATATATATCTACAAATATTAACGTTTCCCGGCAGTCATTACGTGTAAAAATGAAATTTTCGAATTATTCAAGATTTTTTAGAGTAAAAAGTTTGAAATTCAATTTAATGGAATTGCAGTTTTTTTTAATTTTATTTATTAGAAATAACGTTTTGTAAAATTCATACTTTTGTATAAAAGGAATTTAAAGGTACTGAAAAATGTAATTCACTAATATTTTTTTCTCAAATAAACTCTGTCAAATTTTTATGCACGAAACTTTTTGATATAGAAAGTATGCTATATGTATGAGGCCTACAATAAATGATAATATGTTTAAATTGGATATTTTTTCCATAAACTTTTTTATACTGAAATAAGGTCATGCACGCTTCTCACATCAGATACGAGGATGTATCAATAAGTTTTTGAAAAGGCATGTGACCAATTATTCATGCTATGAACCTCTCGAGCTCTTCCCCCCAAATTTGCCTCTCGGGATCATGAATGATGTCCGCAAAATTTAGAAAAGTGCCCCTCCCCCCCCCCCCCCGGAGGGCAAATTTGAGGGAGGGACTCGAAAGGTGCATACATGCCTTTCCAATAATATTTCACATGTGGGGGTCGGTAAAAGTTATAAAAATGGCGGGTCTACTATCGCGCCTCCTTGAATACATCCTCCCCCTCTCTTTGAAATACCGGTTGCACAAATGTGTTACTGTGCACACTGACTATATATAAAAAGACTCATAAAATGTAGCAATTTCATAAAATTTACTCAATTATTTCTATGTGAGGGTAAAATCTTATTGATACACCCTCGTATCAGCCAAATTGGAATTTTAATTGCTTGTTACTTTTTTTAACTTCATGAGAAAGTACAAGTACAGTCGACCAAATAAAAAAAAGAAAGAAATGAAAAGATGAAAAAAAGGACACCTCATACAATTTTAATCTCAAAATTAAAACGGAAAAAAACGGAAATAACACTGATGTCTGTGTCGTTTTCTGTTTCATGCTAAGAAAAATAAAGTTAGGAGATCGCCTTCATACTGAAATTGTACGTAACTCTTTTATACGATCACCTAACTTTGGCATCATATTTGGTTTTAATGAAATTGTACCTTTATTTATCTTTTGCTTTCGTATACAAAACGGTAAGTCATTTAGTCAAGTATCTTAGGAATTATGAGCTTAATTCATTTTTAATCGTTCTAAAACAGATTGCACTGAAATTTGAGAAAAATTGAGAAGAGGAGCTTACAGGCATACATCAGAATTAAATATAAGACTATCGATCATATTTCATCGGAATATTTGGACATTTATGGCAAGCTATCAAATTCAATGAGTAGCTGTGACTTTGATAATTTTCAGCGGGTTTTAGATCTCTTTAAGGATATCCAAAGACATACAGAAGAAAGAACTCTTAACAATAAACTTATTAGATTAATATCGTCAACGCCTTGTATATCAGTCAAGAAATGGGTCCCCTACATTAACTTATCCGAGAACAGTTTTTAATGAAGATGAAGATAATATTTTACAGCTGGGCCCGAAATATATGTTTAGAAATAAAATAAATTTGAAGTCTATAATCACAAATTGTGAAAGGATCGCACAGGCAACCCCATCCGCTATGAAGCATGAGGTTAGAAGTTTACTACACAATTATGTTAAAACATATTTAAAGAATGCTTTCAATCAACAAAATCCCAACTTCAGAATTATTAAAAGGTTAAAATCTGACAAGGACATTACAATCATACACACTGATAAAACAAATAAATTAGCAGTTTTGAATACTGAAGATTATTTGAGCAAAATGGAGGCATGTACTGATAATATGGATTGCATTGAACTAAAGAAGGATCCAAATGTTAATATATCTAGGAAAGCCAAGAGTCTCATTAATAATGGAAGTTGGCCTAGTGAAATTAAAGTTAAATTATATGTTAATAAAACTGCCGTTACTCCAAGATTAATCGGTCGTCTTAAAGTCCATAAAGAAAACAACCCACCCCGCCCCATTGTAACTAAACTTTCTGCTCCTACCTACTATATTGAAAAAGCCTTTCTTCCATACTTAAAAACTATTCTCCCACCATCTGAATATGTTATTGACTCAACTACTGATTTTGTCAAGAGGATAAAAGACATCTCAATTAACCATAAGAACATTCTTGCCAGCCTGGACAATGTATCTCTTTATCCTTCTATAAATAGTAATGAAATTGTTAAGATAATTGAAACATCTATTGACAATAACCCAAATATTAATCAAGATATTCGTACCACGTTAAAATCAGCAATTAGCCTGATTACACAAAATAATGTTTTCGTTTTTTACAGTAAATATTACAGACAACGAAATGGTGCTCCTATGGGATCCCCCATTTCAGGATATTTAGCCGAATTAAACAAAGATTATGGAAGATTTTGAAATCAAGCCATCAATTTGGATGTAGATGACATTTTCATAATTTGGAATCACGATTTGCGTTAAAACTTAATGAGTTGGATACAAAGATAAAGTTTATGTTAGAAATTGAGAAAGAGGGTATTTTACCCTTCCTTGATATTAAATTAAAAAGAATAGTTATGGAAATAAATTGGAGCGTACTATTTATAAAAAACCATGCAGATCTAACAACACTATTCCTTTTGATTGTAACTCACAATTTTCATATAAAATTGCTACCTACAGGTTTTACTTTAAACGTGCCTTAGAAGTTTGTACAGATAAATATCTAGAAAACGAGATTAGTATAATAAAACAAATTGCTATTGAGAATGGTTTTCCTCCTCAACACGTTAATAAATTAGTTAATCAAGCAAAACAACCAAGACAGAAGAATGAATTAAGTTTGACCAAGTCTATTTATTGCACATTTGATTATATCCCACAGCTTTATAAGAGATTAAGATATGCATTACTAAAATATAATATTAATTTAATAGCTAAACCTCCAACAAAATTGAAAGAATTGATTCACAGCAAAATTGATTCTATTCCCGATTATGAAAAAGCTGGAGTCTACATCATCCCATTCAGCAGAGAACAGCATAAGAATTTATTTTATATTGTTATGACATGTCGAAAATTTAAGGAAAGATTAAAAGAGCACATTTCTGATATCAAGTTTAACAAACCAAATACAGCATTATCCAGATTGCATTAAACAGAGAATATTAAGATAAACTTCGAAAAAGCTAAAATTATCATTTCAACTTCTAACCACTACTCATCAATAATCCGTGAATCCATTGAAATTTTACTTAGAATTGATAAGGTTTGTAACGACGTCCTTTCCTATAATATTCCCGCAATTAGGTACAATATCCTAAGTATTTCACGACCTCCTGATAATATGAACTGATCTTTTCACCCCTCTGCAGAGAAATGAACTGAACTCCGCTTGCGCATGCGTACTATTTTTGTTTTTGTTTTTCAAATGTATTTCTATTCAGTCAATCATCTTTTATCCCTTTGAAAATGAACGCGTGTGTGTTCGAAAGATCTCGGGTTACATTAAATAATATTTTTATACGTTTTTTTATGTTTTTGTCACCTTTTAAGTAGTTATAAGTATATTATAAAGGGTTAATATATGCTAGTGATTGTATTTAAGTTTATCACTTTATTAAATTTAAGGAAATTTCTGGGAAATAAATCGAAATTAAGGCATTGTGAAATTATTTCAATTGTCACTGTGCGAAAATATAATATACTTACTGAGTATTACCTAATAGCACAAATCTATTAATGTTATTGTCGGTAATTTACTTATCTGGCTTATAAATTATATATGAAAAATTACCTTTTTTAACAAAGTGCTTTTAAGAACTTTTATTATTAAGTTATTATTCTGTTAATTTAAAATTTTTTATTATAATAAATTTTAATTTATTACGCAACAAGACTAATAATTAAATTAATTACGGTAGCATAAGCATTTAATTTTAAAATTGTAAAATATGAAATTCTGTAGCAAGTTTGTGTTACGTTTTTAGAGAAGAGACCTTTATATAAATAAATCCAACTTAAAAGATCCTGAAAAACGCTACAGCAATAAAAACGTCAACTACTTCTGAATAAATCGATTTGCCTATATAAAATTAACGCCATCTGAGGGCGAAGGAGTTAATGCATATATAGCAAATCTGGAATGTATTAGGGGTACCTACAATTTCAGCAGTTCTCTTTTATCGTGGATTGAATGTTAATATATTTTCTAAACTGCAACCATCTGCTTAGTCATACTTAGTCATACTTAGTCTTACTTAATCATAGGATTATGTTACACCCCGCCATCTATTTATTAAGTTTTATATTCCTGTTTAGGCAATCTTGGAGAAATTAATAGATTAGAAAAATATTTTTAAAAGTAATTATGGTATGACAGTAATTATGGATACCAGTAATGCTCATAATACAAAGTAAATTACCCAAAATCTGTCGCCTGAATCGGTCCCGCTTCTCAACGTTCTGTCTCTTGAGATAGCTTATGTGCCAGTGAGTTGTTTTTACCATAATATTTTCGAAAACGCATTTTAGGAGAAACTAGTTGCAGTTTTTATTCAAATTTTAAAAGTTACGCTGAGGCCTTAACCCGTAAGCAGATGCGTTGGAATAAGTCAAATTTTTTCTTCATAAAAATGATAAATTTTTTGAGGACGCTTCTGACCTTTCAAGGTCAAGGACGAGAAGGGGTGGGAAAAGCAAAGTCATTTCTTTGTTCGCTAGGAGGGTGATAATATTCCTCTTGGGATTAAGTTATCCCGAGAGTGTACAAACGTTTCATTTCGATACGTTCATTTCTTACAGGATAACACACTCTAAAATAAATTACTAACTCATTATTTAAAAATTAACATAAAAGCTACTGGTATTGATGAAAGGGTATTAAATGTAATTAATATAAATTTTCTGAAATAATTCATATTTTAAGGTGTAAAACAAATCATTTGCATATTTTCTAAAAAAAACGTGACTTTTACAGAAACTGCTACAAAATCGAAATATAAATATGAAATATATGATTTTTTCCCCCAAATAAGTAGTGTTTATGCATTTTACAATATAGAGCAGTAAATTTGTTTTTAAAATGCATTTAGCCAAAAATATAATGGGTGACAAAATAAGGTGAGAATTGTCCCACGCGTGTATTAGGAAAAGAACGCGTGTACTGACGGGTTAAAGTACTTGTGTTAGCATTGTATCATTAATGTTTGTAGACGAGAACATCTTTTTCATCTAAACAGTCCTGTCTTGTAAGGTTGATTCTTAGGCCAGGACCGACCAACATGTTTAAGTTAATTGTTGTATTATGTTCTTGCCCCTCAAATTCCACAATCAAATGGTCAATCAAAAGTCACCAGTCTAGAAACCGTGAGTGAAGTTTTTATAATCCATCATTTCGCATCTTTTAGAGCTGATATTTCATTTATTATCTAGGACAGGATCTCGCCACAAGGATTCGTGAAAAATCTCACAATAAGGGAAATATCTTGAAAGGTATGCAAACAAACCACTCAATTTGCAGAAAAAATATTTATTTCAAAAAACTACACCGTACATTTTCGAATGGAAATCGATTGCTGTTACGATTCAATTTTGTTTTTAAATTAAATTAACAATATATTTTTTAGAATTGTATTTGGAAGCAATTATTAATTTCAATCTATAAATATTTTAATAGATATCCATTTCTAAAAGCTTAAAATATGCGAGAAGAAAATTACAGCTTATTCCGCTACTTAGTTCTTGAGTTATCTTTAAAAAATTTACCCGAATTCAATTTCTTTTTCAATGATTACAAAAGAATTTACATTAAGAGTACAAAACTTTCATCCTTCACTACCCTTCACTAAACTACATGACCAAATGTCTTCTGGATTGTTTTTTTCTGCAACAAATTGGATGATTAAAATATGTTAGGTGAAGACTTTTTTCCCGACTGTACATTCAGAATTTTTATATAATTCCATGGTAAATATTTAAATTTTCCATGCTAAATTTTACCTATTTATTTATTTATTTTTTTTTTTTTTTTTGGCTGGCCAACAGCAAATTGTTTTCTTATTAATTATTTAAAAACAACGTTTAAACACACAATAAAGTATGTTGATTTGATCAGACGTACACGTTTCGTGAGTACTAGGACTCACATCCTCAGTGTAAAAAACTTTAAAAACAATATCCCCCCCCCCCAACTACATGAACGGTGAAAACCCAAATGTCAAAACAAAATACCAAAAACCATCAAGTTCTAACAGCCAATGAAATTAATGCGGAAGTGAAGTGTCGTGACACAACAAATCCACCCAGAAAGTTGAGAGGTATGGTGTACTAGATAAATCATTAACCAAGGATTCTTTAAATTTATGGATATGAACAGCCTCAAAAAAGTCTAAATCCAGAGGAGTAATGCATTTCTTGATAATGGTAGCTGAATTGGTAGCCATTACTCCTCTGGATTTAGACTTTTTTGAGGCTGTTCATATCCATAAATTGAAAGACTCCTTGGTTAATGATTTATCTAGTACACCATACCTCTCAACTTTCTGGGTGGATTTGTTGTGTCACGACACTTCACTTCCGAATTAATTTCATTGGCTGTTAGAACTTGATGGTCTTTTGGTATTTTGTTTTGACATTTGGGTTTTCACCGTTCATGTAGTTGAGGGGATATTGTTTTTAAAGATTTTTACACTGAGGATGTGAGTCCTAGTACTCACGAAACGTATACGTCTGATCAAATCAACTTATTTTATTGTGCGTTTAAACGTTGTTTTTAAATAATTTATATTTCCATACAAGTTCTGTATTTACTGTTTTCTTATTGTATGTTCAAATATAATTTTTGAACAAATACCTCGAATAACATATTTCTTTTTCTGTTGGAGAGATCACATTTTGTAGGTTGTCTCATTTTAACTTCATTAGGGTACAAAAGTGATATGTTTCTCTGCCTGACTGTTTTTTGTTTTTGTTTTTTGATATTTCATGGATCATAAAATTCGTTAAAACTGGACAAACATAACGAAATCTAAATATGTTGCTAAGAAACAGAACGTGTTTTAAAGTAGTCACCGTTTCACATATAGTTTTTTTACAGTGACGCGTCAAAACTTTTTAATGCAGAATCATCGAATGCTCATAAAATATGCGACGTTAACAACGATGGCTAGAAATTTACAAGAGTAAATGATGACATAATTGCTTTCCCTCAAAATATTTTATTATGACAAACACCTCTCACTAAAATACAACAACTTATATGCTAAATGTATACAGGGTCAGCACAGCTGTTTTAAAGTTTCAGAAGAGATATAATACACCTAGACGATGGGAAATGACACAGCAATGCATGGTCGGAAACGCTTTCCTGGCGAGGTAGTGATGACAGAAACACAAGAAAAAAAGGACATGGACAGGATAAGAAAACATGTTTATTATTCTTAGTACCGGAAAAAATGCTGGGACAGTGCTGGACAGTGTAGAGAAACATGTTGCACGCATCGTGGCAGCTGCTGGAGGAAGTTCGGGACACGCCAGGAATTTTCCAGAGCATTAGATATTCCATGCGCCGGAGATGTGAGTTCTGCATCACGGCGCATGGTCGTAATTTTGAACACCTTATTTGATGACGATCATTCTTTCTCTTTTTGTTATTATTTCTCAGATTTTTACTGTATTAAGAATAATAAACATGTTTTACTAACCTGTTCGTGTACTTCCTTTCTCGTGTTTTGTGTCGTCACTACCGCGACAGAACAGAGTTTCCGACCTTACATTGCTATGGGTTTTCCCATTGTCTAGGTGTACGTTATCGCTCCGGAAACTTTGTAACCGCGGTGCCAAAGCACCCTGTATACCTATGTAATAAAGTAAGAAATTAAACCTTAATGTCTGTTTCTTTCTCCAAAAGAAATGACTTCGCAAATACTATTCAAAATCAATAGAATTAAAATATGTAATTTTATTCATTATAATAGCCTTTGGACGCTATTTATCCATCATTTTCAAGTTTCTCTGGTTTATTTAAGTTATTGTTTGGGTTTCGTTATTTCGAAATTCGACTCAATATAATAAAGAGATCAGGGTATAAAAAGTACGTATTTTATTCAAAATAAATTTTATTTTGTGTTACTGAAATAATACCTTTAAAGGAGTCGAAATATTCGCAATGAATTATTTCAATGGCATTAAAATGCAATTATAAATTTAAATAAAAGCGAAAGTGTGTATTTCCTCAAGTAATCCCTCATAAATGAGTTTTGAAAATTTTGTAAGTAAGATATTTCCTCTTTTGTATAAAATCTTCTCATATCTTTGAATAAGTGATGAATCTAATTAAAATACAAAATTTCTTTTAAGAGCGTAACATATAAAGTGTTAAAAATCGTAAGCAACGTAGAAAATCCTTTTAATGTAATTCTTAATAGTTTCACATTAAAATCAAATTTGATTTACAATTTGATTTTATATATTAATTTATATTAAGAAAAGGATTTGTAGAAAATATGGCTCATCGTTAATTTAAATTTTCGTTTTCAAAAGACTTTATGAAAATTATTATTAATTTGTAATACAAACAGTACAATCTATTTAATATTAATTTTTTTATTTTAAAACATAAAGTTTAGTTTATTGGTATTTTCTTACATAGCAACAGATAAGTCTTTTTGTATTAGCCTGATCAAGTAGATAAACGCATTAATATAAAGATTTGTACACAATATGAAAATAAAAATATGTTTATAAACAAATTCTTAAAAACTCTGCATCATAGTCCCACTTCAAAATTAGTTAAAAAGAAATCGAAGCAAAGGATACTGCACTGAAAATTTTGAGTAACACTTTTTATTCACTGATAGATGAATTTTCTTGTGTGATGAATTTTATCGAAAATAAATTCTATTTATATGAAATTTAATGAACAGAATATCGCCCACCTACATAAAAATAGTTCCAAAACATCTATTTTACGTATTATTGAACTAATAGGTCGGATTTTGATGCGTCTTGTTATAAGAAAGGTGCTTTCGACCTGTGCTGGGAAGAAAAGGTAGCTTTCATATTCCTTGTTTTTAAAAACCCAGCTTATTTTACTCAAACACACAAAGCTAAAATTAGTGAACCCGATTATAGAAGATTCAATACCAGTTTTCGACAACTCGGAATATGAATGAGAATTCCGCTAAATCAGTCAGGAAGATCCAAGTTCGCTTCATTTAGAACGATTTATGTTAGGTCGCCAATTTTGGTGATATCTTCAAGTACCCGCCATTTTAAAACAACACGAAGGATGAAGCTAATCAAAGAACTTGGTTAAGACTGAGACCTTTGTAGTTCCTGCATGCATGCTGAATCGAAATCGGATAATATATATGTGTGCTATCGCATGACACAAATCAAATCGTTTGAAAATGCCAGCCACCGTAGAAATTCAAACTGCTATATCTCAGCCATTTTTTAAGATAATAATGAAACAAAAAGTGCTTCGGAATCCTTGTATAAAGATCAAACACTTAAGAGAAAAATTATTTTTCATTTTCTAATTTTTTGTACCTCTTTTTTAAATTTTAATCTAAAAAAATTGAAATGGTCGCCATTTTGAAACAAAATGCTGCATGAAGCTGGCCAATGAACTCGGAAGACAAAGGTATATACTATGTACATGTACATACTAAGAAGACGCATCCAAATCGGTTCATAAAAATGAGAGGTAGAGCATTAGAAAAATCAGACTGTTGCAAAATGTCAGCCAATCTAGAAATTCAAACTGCTATATCTCAACCATTTTTTAAGTTAAAGACAAAATAAAAAATGTTTCGAAATCCTTCTATAAAGATAAAACATTTAATAAAAATATATTTTTCAATTTCTAAATTTTTCGCTAGCCTTTTTAAATTTTAAATATTTTTAAAATCTTGAAATCGAGGCCATTTTGAAACAAGATGCCGGATGAAGCTGCCCAACGAACTCGGTCGAGACATTGTATGTAGTATGCACATACTAAGTGAGATCCAAATCGGTTCATAAATTCGAGAGTTACAGAATGACGAAAATCAATATATATATATATATATATATAAATATATAAAATCCTAATGAAACGATTCTTTGAAACGACTGATTAAACAACTGATTATGTTTCACGGCGATTTCTCCTAAAGTATGGAATACTTTGCGATGAAATTAACATCAAAAATCCATATTGATCAGCAGATCTGAAACTGGTATTAGAATTTTTAAATTCGAATTAGTTTTCGAAATATTAATTTTTTTCTAATTTTAAATACATTATTCTAATGATGGCAACTCAAATTTTAATTAGAACAGATATATTTTTTTTCGTAAGAAAAGACTATTATTTTAAACTCATTTGGATACCAGTTAGGCCTCCCTTAAATATATGCTAAGAAATGTATTATGCTACTTTTATTCATAATTCAATTTACTTGAACAATCTTTCGCCAAATCGAAAGATTCTGATTGGCGTCAAAATGGCATTATTTTGATTGACATGGTAACCCGGCTATTGTTGTTTATTTAATAATAGATGTTTATTTACTTTTATTTCTTTTTTAAAATTTATAAATTATTTTGTTCTATAGTTATTAATTATTTGTTTTGTTATTTCCTTTTGAAAATAATAGAAAATAATTAAAAAATACGGTACTACTTAATTATTCCGTCGACCAATTTCGCCAAATTATACAAATTGACATAATTTTTATTTTAAATAACAGAAGAACAAATAAATTAGTATAACATTAATAAATATATAAATAAAACGTCGAAATAAAAATCACTTGATGACGTAAACATGTGTAACTCACTTAAAGTCAAGTGAATGTCAAAGTGAAGTTGGCGATAGATTTTTGGTCGACGGGATAACTAAGTAATATCAAAAATGCATATGTAACTGGTATTCGAAAACAAGGTTATCGCCAAATTTTCGTAAAAAAAAAATTACGCCAAACCTGCGGTGCGTATATGGCATCTGGCCAAATGTTAAATAATGCGGGAAGAGTTCCATATTGTGTGCTGGCTTTTTTAGAGATCTTTTTTTGGCATTAAATGAATCGATGTGGTTGCGATCTTCAGCCTTTGGGGTTCCTATTTTCTGGAATGGACTTTATTCAAATGTTTTTTGCGTAATTTTTTGCATTTAGCCTATATTTTTTCGGAAAAATATATAACACTTGTTTTAATTTGACATATATAATAAATATAATAAATACATAAAATTATATATAAATGCATAAAATTTATTTATAGGGTATATATATTATGTATGTATAGGGTATATCTCTATACGTAATATATACAAAACTATGTGTATAAACATCGTATTTTTTTAACATGTGACATATATAACATTTATTAAGTATATATATATATATATGTTTACAAATATTTAAAGACCATGTTTTTCCGCCATCCTGAAAAATTTTATAAAATGATAAAAATGGCTTTTTGGCGCCATCTTGGATTTCTTCGCCAGTCACGCCAACCAGCACACAATATGGAACTCTTCCCAATAATGCAACAAACCATGACATTTAATTTCAACTTCAAATCAATGTTTTAATTTACCACTCGAAAAAAAAAATGCTAACTGGCAATTTGAAAAAAAAAAGCTATTGGCGAGATATGCACCCGGCTAGCGTAACAGTATCAAGAATTCTTTGCGACCATGACAACTTTTATATAGTTTTATTCGAAAAAAAATTTGATTTTTTAATCAAAATGGAAAACTTTCGGCACAGATGTTATATACGGCCCCATATTGGCGCGATTTTTTTTCTGACGCCAATGTCATATACGCAACGGGTGTTTAACTGGCGCCAAAGCATCGTTATTTTGCTTGATATGGTAAGCCGGATGTTGTTGTTTATGCTGTTCATGCGTTCCTCAAATTGGCGTCGGAAAAAATCGTTCCAATATCGTATATGACATCTGTGCTAAACTTTCATATGAAAGGCGAAGCGATCAGACCGTATTTGTTTATGACAGTTGATGACTTGAACTATTATAATATAGATGAAATGATGGCGATAGAATAATATTTGGCGACTTATCACCTGTGCAAAACTAATATTAAAGTACCAAAATGGCACCTAGGGTATAAAAAGCGAAGTGGTCCGCCCGGAACTATTGGTGATAGTCACATGACTTAGGCTATTGCTATAGAGATTGTTTTAAAATACCGGGAGACAAACACTCTGTATTCTTAATTCATTTTATTTTAGCTACTTTTCAAATGTTTAACTGTTCCTCTTTAATCAAAAACGAAAATAACCATTGTATGTCTTAACAGCAACTGATTCGCTCTTAAATTTTTGCAATCAAAGGGAATTGAATGGAAACCCATTTACAGGGAGATCTGCACAGCTTTTTTTCAGTATAATTCAATCTTCTCTTATATTTTTAAAACCCATCAGATTAGGGTGTTTTTAGAATCTGCGGTGTCTGAACGGGGGTTGGCGAGCGTAGCTTGCAGGGGGCAGAGCCCCGTAGTGGATATATATCTATATACATATACATATGAATATATATATATATATATATATATATATATATATATATCAACATTTGAACGGAGGGTTACATTGTGCTGATCCGTGAAAATTACCTAAATTTTCCGGAAGTGCTTTCCTCCGAACTGCTTTTATAGGTAGCTTTTACATTTTATAATGGCAGCTACCTAAAAAAGATATACGTGTAATTATTCGGAAGCCCGTTAGATTTCGCTATGTTTCATTTTATCACCCCTAAAGGGTGACAAATAATGGCGGAGGAGGGGGGGGGAGGTTACTAAATCTCCATATCTCTTCTACGTCTTGATTATTAAGGAGTTTACTATTTTATGTATTCTACAAAAAAGACTAGGAAAATATATTATATCCACACACGGTAAAATACAGCAACCTCTTCTGACTTACTCGCGATTCCCAAAACTGCTCTTTATCATTTGAATCCTCAAAAATCAATATATTTTTTTAAGATTTAAAGACACTTTTATGAAAACAAAGTTTCTTTTGCTGGCACTGATTTTCGGAAACGCTTCATAGTAGTTTTTATTATGTATTAACGAGTTTTCACTACTTAAAATATAGCTTATTCGATGCTATAAATTTAGAAGTAGACATTTCCCTGTTCAACAAACACGCTTTACAGAAATAAAAAAGTTAAATTAGTAACATTAACATAAGCATTTTGTTACTTCTGAATGTATAATTCAAATACGCAGTTACAAAATATTTTACTGAAAATTGATAATATCCTAAAACCTATATTCTGGTTTTAGAAAACTGAATAATACACAGAAAAAACTACTTGAAAACATGTCAGTAACCAGTGGCAGCAAAAGTAACATGGTTTTATTAAATATTTTTTTAAATCTCGAAAATACATTGGTTTATGAAGTTTCTACAGATAAAGAACTATTTTCGGATCCTGGGTAACGTGGAAGGATATTGTGGAAGGAATCCAGGGTATTTTTTCTAAATGAATAACTTGTTTTCTTTTTATTTACATTGGATACGCTTTTACAGTTGCATACAAAGCTATACGATAGAGTTTGATATTACAGTAAACATTGCCAATCTTCTTTTGCTATTCTTGTAAAATGTAGTATTTGTGATTTGTGCTACTTTTCATGTGGACAAGCGATATTTTATTTTGTTCCATTAGTTTAGATAGATTATACTTATGGGTTTAATATAATGTTCAAAATGCTTTTCTGAAACATTCATGTATTATTTCTACGGAATGAAGAATGTTGTATCACCAAAATACACTAATATAATTTGATATCATATATTTGGAAATCATTTATCTCTGAACATAAAGTGATTGTATACCGTCTTTAAAAAATAAGACACGTGTTAGTAATCATCATAGTTATTGAATAGAGAACCAGGATTACAAACCAATTATAGTCTACCAAAAATTCGGCGTGTCTCACTCCAAGCCGAAGCTATATTTTCGTTGATAAATTTAACAATAATGAAGATGTGGTAACGATATTTACCATAGAATAAGTTTTCTTTATGTGAATCGTGGTAACACCACAAGACATGCTGCAAATGACCCGCATTCTTTCTGATACAACACTAAAAATGCGGTTCAGTAAAACTGAATGTAACGTATTGTACACAAGGCTGAATTACGATGCATTTCCAGTTCTTCCCTTAATGTCTCTTCACATTTTACACAAATTAAAATTTCTGCGAAAATTTTGCTAAAATATATTTAATATTGATAAAGTTATCATCTTAGGGTTTGTGGAACTTTTGGGTTTTGGTCATCTAGTACTTTTGATTTTATAAGTTGTTAGTGATAATAGTTTCCTGTACAATAAATATTCGCCTGGGTGAATACTAGCAACTCTCTTTTATTTGTAATGACAAAGTTTACAAATACCATTAATAACTCGACTTAATATACAAAACGTTCGAGTGACTCTTTCGAGAGTTAGAAAATGAAAGATTATTAATTTTGCTAAAATATCATTAATATTGATAAAGTTATAGCCTTAGGGTTTGTGGAACTTTTGAGTTTTGGTCACCTAGTACGTTTGATTTAATAAGTGGTTAGTGATCATAGTTTCCTCTACAATAAATATTCTCCTGGGTGAATAATAGCAACTTTCATTTATTTGTAAAGACAGAGTTTACAAATACCATTAATAACTCGACTTAATATACAAAACGTTCGAGTGACTCTTTCGAGAGTTAGAAAATGAAAGATTATTAATTTTGCTAAAATATCATTAATATTGATAAAGTTATGGCCTTAGGGTTTGTGGAAATTTTTGAGTTTTGGTCACCTAGTACGTTTGATTTAATAAGTGGTTAGTGATCATAGTTTCCTCTACAATAAATATTCTCCTGGGTGAATAATAGCAACTTTAATTTATTTGTAAAGACAGAGTTTACAAACACCTTTAATAACTCGATTTAATATAAAAAACGTTCTAGCGACTCTTTCGAGAGTTAGAAAATGAAAGAGTTGCAAGTTTTAAAATGAAAATTTTGGTTATTAAGAAACGAGATATTCTTCTCATTTTACACAAAAGAGTAGACAGAATTTTGGTATTTTAAGCGAAATAAATGTTGATTGTTTTAAATATTTAACTTCGTCATGAAGGCACACCTCATATCAGCTTTAATTTAAAATACAACGCCCAGCGGGCTGTGCAAACTTTATATTTATTCCCGTATCACATTCAAACGTCACATGAAGTTTGGTAATGCTTGTGAAGTTAAACTTTAAATGTAAAACAGTTTTCTTTACAACTATTCAGTTAGAAAATAGAATTAGGACAATTGTTTTTCCTTGAGTGAAGTTTTTTTCTTAGATCTAAACTAAATCATAGCCAAAAATGTTTTTTTAATTCTCTCTATGTGATAATGCGTCCAAAGTTTAAATTATCACATGGAACTATTTAATAGCTATTGATAATCATTACATTGTGCCTATAAGCGGTTTAACAGGAATTTTTGTAACTTTTCAATAAATGTAAGATGAAAAAAAAATCAATATTATAACGCTCATCAGCAAGAAAAGTGACAAAACTCCAAAAATGTTATTTTGTGTACAATTGAGCTAATAAGTCTGATTCAGGTTCGTCTTTCTACAGGAAAGGTGTTATAAGTGTAGTTATCCGGAAATCCACCAGATTACGCTGTAAGTCACTTTGCCATCCCAGAAATGGTGAAAATTGTGTGTGTATGGAGCAGGGATCTGATCAAAGACTGATCAGATAAATGGACTGATAATAAGACTGATCAGATAAATGGAAAAACATTGCAAGTTGGCAATAGCGCCTTTTAACGTTTGGTGTTCTTTTTGTATACTCGTGTATCCGAAAAACATTTACATAATGTACGTTTGCAAGTCATTTCTATTTTGCACACCAATCGCAAGGTGACGCTAGCATGCGCTAACAAATTTAATACGTACTGAACCAACGCACCCTAGATATTTGAGAAAGTCTGGACACGGGTCACGAAAACATCAGACAAAGCAGGTAAAACAAAGAAAAAATTCCGAACACCTTGCAAGTTTCGATTTCATTGGAAATATTCTTATTTTCTAGTAATAATTAGTAATTCCACGTGCCAAAGAAAACGAAACATGCAGGTACACTGTTAAAAATATCGTGAAAAATTACCTCTTTTTTTTTAAAGGCTATCCATTTTCTGACCAATGAGAACACTTCACATAACGCCTAGGGGTGCGTTCTCATTGGTCGGAAGATAGATTGCCTTTAAAGACAGATGTAATATTTTACAATATTTTTAACAGTGTAGTTCAAATTTTTTTCTTTGTTTTGCCTGCTTTGTGGGACGTTTTTGTGACGTGTATCGCTCTGGAGCTCATACATTTACTTTATCTTCCCTGTCTTTTCTATATCATTTAATTCTTAAAGGGACTGAGACGTCTGCGACAAGAAAAAGTTGGAAAATCTGGCTATATCTTTTAAAACAGACGTTTCATCCAAATATGCATGCTTCATTATATTTTTTTATCTTAGTTTAGAAACAACTTTATAAATATTGTAAGATAAAAATTACTATTTGGGTTTTCATTGGCTCGTGGAATTATTTTCTAGTAATAATTAATAATCCCACGTGCCAAAGAAAACGAAACGTGCAAGTACACTGTTAAAAATATCGTAAATAATTACCTCTGTTTTTAAAGGCTATCTATTTTCTGACCAATGAGAACACTTCATAAACGCCTAGGGGGGCGTCTCGTTGGTCAGAAGATAGATAGCCTTTAAAGACAGAGGTAATTTTTTACGATATTTTTAACAATGTAGTTCAATTTTTTTTGCTTGCTTTGTGTGACGTTTTTGCGACGTGTATCACTCTGGAGCTCATATATTTTTTTTTCTTCCCTGTCTTTTCTATATCTTTCAATTCTTAAATGGACTGGGAAAGAAAAAGACGACAAGAAAAAGTTGGAAAATCTGGATATATCTTTTAAAACACCGTTTTGTCTAAATATGCATGCATCATTATATATTTTTTTTATCTTAGTTTAGAAACAACTTTATAAATATTGTAAGATAAAAATTACTATTTGGGTTTAAAGACTAATTTAAAATAACAATGCAAACAAACATATTTTTTCCTTGTGAAAGTTTCAGGCATTTACTTTGGTATGCTTAAAAAAACAAATGGGAATCTAATATTGAAATCCTGTGTGATGATAAAAAAATACTTGATTTTATATACAGAACTTTTTTTCAATCTTTATATCATATTCTGAAAAAAAGTTTTTTAAAAAAGGATGAATTTCACTTATTGGAAATCTGCATATTTGTGTCATACCTATTCTCCATTTACAAAAATATCCTAAGGTTTTCAAATAAAAATATAGATTCAAAACAATCACTAACACTTACTCTATCATATTTTTAAATTACTAGGGTGGCTCCGAACCTCTGCTCGTTACGTTCACCAACCGTCCCGCGTCATCGCTTCAGGATTCCATTGGGTATCGCGAAGTAATCCCTATTTTCTAGTCAACCACAGACGTAATTGTTTCGCGTTTCGATTCTGGATCGGTTCGCGATCCCTTGTTTTTTTTTATTAAAAAATCTTATCATGTAAATCTCCTCTTCTCAAAAATTTTCACTTCGCCGCCTTTTCTCCGTCAACAAATATGTGTAAAATTATATATATAGCGTTACGAGTATTGTAAATAGTTAGTGTTTGTGCTTAAAAATAATGTAAATAGTTCAACTAAGCTCTATTCATAAGCTAATATTAGCTTTTGTTGCATTGAATTATCTCAATTTGTTGATTTTCTAGTAAACCTAAGTAAAACCTATTGTATTTCAATGGTAATCTATGGAAAATTGGCGAAATACTGAAAATAGCGTCAAGTTGGCATCACTTATGGCGACTAATTTTGGTCACCAAATTTGGCGATAAATTGCTAAGTTGGTGACAAACTTGGCGGCAGAGGCAGGTCCCCCTTTAGTAACCCACCTTATAGCGACAGAAAGCTCTGACCAATCAGATGCTTTTTGCGGTATCTACGCAGATTTTCATTGGTCCATTTTTTTATATGTAGATGGACAAATATGTAGTTGCAACAGATGTTACACAAAAACCTGCTGCAAGTACAGACCAGCCATTATATGAAATATGTACCAGTATATAAAAAAAGCACATTTTAAGAAAAATGAAAAAAAAATGTCTCTTTAAATGGAATTTAAATGTTTGTATACATTTTTCAGCTTGTAATAATCAGTGTTAGAGGGCTAAAGGGTACATAAATTATGTATTTGTAATCTGCAAAATCTGCTCTAATTTTTTAAGCCACAATTAGAAAAATCGATTTTTTGACGGTATTTGATGTCGCAGCCCACCAAAGGCTTTAGACATTTATGTACGTTTTTACAGTTGCATGCAGATCTAAGTGCTTTAATTATATGTTACAGCAAAAAAATGCCATACTTTTTTTGTCTCTCGTATGAATTGAAGTATTTTTCAATTGGATCAGTTTTCTTGCGGGTGATCTTGTTCTTAAGAATTCACTTTAAATTTATTTAAAAAGTAATATGTGCTTTTCATCGATTAAAAAATAAATTGAACATGACAGAGTCAAATAGATATTATATGCATTTGGGACACAGAAATGTTATTTTATTAAAAAAAAAAAAAAACTTTTTACTCTATATAATGATTAAAATAACTTTAGCAAGTAATTATCAGCTCTTATTATCAGATGACAGCAGAAAAAGTAGTCTTACCTGCAAATATAAAAACACGTTCTTCGAGGAAGTATTTGTTCCTTTGGTTTAATTAGGAAATAGAAAAAGGAATGAATACGGCAAGCAATAAAACTATCAATGCGGTGCAGAGTTCAATGCAGCCATCCTCAATCTTCTTTTATTTGGGACAGCAAACTTATGTTTTCTACGTTAAGTAGACAGCAGCACACTATATTTATACTTTCTTCTATCTACACTATATAGCCCTTAATCACCATACACTTTCAATTTTAGACATTTTGTCGAATATTTAAATATATAATTGTCGGATTTTTGTGGAACTTCAGAATTATAAAGAATATGTTTGACGTTATATTTATCAACGCCAATTTGATCAGAAGGACAACAAAAAATCCCAGAAAAAAAGCATGAAATGATCTATCGCTATACATTACGAATATGGATATTGTACAATATGTGTTCTCAATTGTGTAAGAATAACACGTATATTCATGGAGCTATATCGATTTTTTTTAATTCAGAAAATTCTTGCATGTTTTTTGTTTATATCATGCAGGGCTCCCTGCCAAATTTAACGCCAGTTTCAAGACAATTGACAAAATGTGCTAGGAATAATATAGTGCAATTGGAACGAAAATATGTTAAACATTTGATGAAATATGAGCAGTTGTATGAGATATTTTTTTATCTGCGCATGCGCGCATGATAACAATTTTTCTCATGATTTAATAGCCAAACTTATGGAGCAACTAATAAAAAAAGACCGGTCAATATCGTGAAACATCAGAAAGATATTGGCGAAAGGGCAAGCTGATTTTTAGTTGCTGACTACAAAGATGCTGAATAATAAAGGATGTTTCACAAATTGTCATTTTTTATTAACTGGCTTTCAGCAAAGTAGTTGGCATTTAATGTATGTCAAAGAGTATTAGTAGAAATGTTTAGATTTTGGTACTTCTTTTTTTCTTCGAATAGGCTGGTTCTGGTGGTAAACGAAAATTTATGGAAAATTCATTATCATTTACCGGTTTTTAGAGAACAACTAAAAATCAGCTCACTCTATCGCTGAAATCTTTCTAAATTTTCAGGATATTTGAATGACTTTTTTTGTATGAGTTGCCCCATAGAGCACTACTAAATATAAATACTATTACATCTACAAATACTATTATGAGTAATACAAATACTATTAAATCATGAAAGAAAAATATTTCTTATCGTACGCGCATGCGGAGATAAAATATATTTTATACAACTACCCATATTTCATTTAATGTTTATTATAATTAATTTTTTATGTTTAATTTATTAATTTACATTCCAATTGCACTATATTATTTCTACTACATTCTGTCAAATTTTCTGAAACTGGCGTTAAATTTTTTGGAAAGCCCTGCATGATATAAACAATAAAACATGCAAAAAATTTGTGAATTTTTTTAAAAAAAATCGATATATCTCCATGAATACACGTGCTGTTATTACGCATGAATGCATATATTTTAGAATATGCACATGTTCGTAAGCTATAGTGATAGATCTTTTCGTGCATTTTATTTTACAGGATGATCCCAAATATTATTTTTCTTTGATTTTTTTTTCTTCCGCCTTCTGATCAAATGACCATTGGTAAATATGTAATCAAACATATTCTTCATAATCCTGAAGTTGCAGAAAAATCTGACAAGTATATCTTTAAATGTTCGTCAAAATGTCTAAAATTGGAAGTGTCCGGTGATTAATGGCTATATAGTGTATAAGAAGAACTATAAAAAGAACTATCTAGAAGAAAGTATTGTAGTCAAGTATTGTAGGCGGATTTGCACATTTTATTGGGTAAGAGATACAACAAAACACATTTTTATAAGATGTCTGTCTGTGTGTCTTCTTGTATCATCGAAAAGCGTATGAAGTTATGCATAGAATTGAACCTAATGTCATATGCATGTTTTTGGCTACGGCTTGTACGTCTCAGTCGACATTGGGGATATTCCGACAGAAGAGGTCGCTGTGATACTAAGTTTTGCCCGATTTTCTCGATTTTTTACAGTTTAAGGTTTTGAGGAATTTATGAATATTTTTCCAGGAAATTTTATACGGTTCACTTTAACTATATACAATGATGTAAAGTTACATTTACATAACGTTATAAACACTAATACTATATCGGATTGAGAAACTTTTCTCTAGTAATTTACATACACGGATACGCATATAAACTAAATACAGAAACGGGCTTTTATAAAAACTTTTTGATTAAAAAAATTTGTAAATTCGGTTTGTTAAATTATTTAGCGGTCCTATTTAATACACATTATTTCTGCAGATTTGAATAGTTTTTGAGAACTAAAAAAATAAAATATTCAAAAGAAAAAAGAATAAATTGCTGAACAAAGACAGATTTAATGAATAGGGAATGTTTTTGTCATTAAAGAATGCAAGAAAGAGAAGTGCGCATTGTTGTTTCTTTTTTTTTCTATCAAATACATAGTCATGTTACGAAACTAAAACTTTTGGATTTCGAAATAGTTCTTTAATTGTTTTACCCTTAGTTGCTGGAAGTATTTTGGAAGAATTTATATATTTTTTAATTAGCAGAAAATTCTTAACATTCACAATTAGTAGTAACGATTTTTGTTTTTATTTTAGAAGAAAATAAATTTATCAAATAGCTATAAATGATTATTGTTATGGAGGCAATATGGAGTTTGTGAAATAATACATTCATAAAAAGATGTATATCTATTTTTTGTGTGTATGTGTGTTTGCTTAGAAATTCTGTATTATTTTCACATACGGTTCTGTTTTTAGAAAAAAAATATGTATATTTTAATAATCTTAATGTGGTTGAATTATGTAAATTAATTTGAATATAATTTTTAAATTATAATCTTGACAAATTATAACTGAAGGAACTTATGCAATACCGAAACATCTTAATTTTTCATAATTATTCTGCAGATAACAAAACCTATTCTTTGCAAAGAAAAAAGAGTTTTTATGATATCCTTCCAAAACATTTGTTTTTTCCACCTTCCCCTCCCCCTACTTAATTTTTACCTCACATTCATGATTTTTCGTTTTAAACACCCTAGGCCTCAGCCATCCCCGTCTCTATTTTTTGTTTAATTCAGAGAGTAAATTCTAGCTAAATTAAAGTTCGCCTTTTCTTTTTTGGTCCCTCATCTCCCCTTCTCTCCCCCACCTCTTAACGCTTGAGGCAAATCGTTCTTATTTTGAATATTATTGTCTTCTCAGTATTCAGTCTTGTCCTCCCCTCTTTTCTACCTGGCTCATTCCCGCAAGAGACGTTGGCGATATTAATTTCCCGATTGCCCCCTATTCCTTATATATATTTTTGTAACTAAAATAAACCTTCAGTGAAGTACACGTGTAGTATAATCTATTGTAGTAGTATTTGGTATTCGTCCTTAAATCTACTTTTAGTTTTTCGCTAGGGGTGATACTTACCGCATCATAGGGCTTCTGCCGCCCCACCTCCAACTTTTTATTTTTTTCACTTCCCGCCTTTATTTTTATATCAAATTCATGTTTTTTTTTTATTTAAGCCCCTCGCCTTCAGCTATTCCTTCCTCTAAATTTATGTTAAATTTGCCCAGCAAGTTTTACCTAAATTCCAGTTAGCCCTCTCTTTTTTGCCTCCCACAAACCTTTCTTCCCAAACTCTTAGCCTTTGATGTGAATCGTTATTATTTTGAATATTATTGTCTTATCGCATTCATTCTTGCTCTAATCCCTTTCTTTTTTCGGTAACTTGGCTCCGTAGGCAATGGAGGTCGGCCGTATGCATTTCACAATTGCCCCTTCCCATTCTTATACATATTTTACAGCTAAAATAAACCGTTATGTGTCTCTCAGGATATCTGAGACCACACTGGGACGTGAGCGTGAACTCTGCGTTTAGTTTTTGTCTATGGGCCATAGATTCAGTGATGTAGGGAGTTTCTGCCACCTTTAAAAATTTTATTCTTCTCCTTATCCCCTTTAATTTTTATATCACATTCGGGATTTTTTATTTAAGCCCTTCGCCTTTCGCCATTCCTTCTTCTCATTTTTTTCTTTTAATTTAGCAGCAAGTTTTATCTGAAATACAGTTAGCCCTCTCTTTATTTGTGCACTCCCCACCACCAGTCTGTCTTCCCCATTTCTTAGCGCTTGATGCGAATCGTTCTTATTTTGAATATTATTGTCTTCGGGAGATTCGGTCTTACTCTCCCCCTCTTTCTTCCCTGGCCATTTGGCTCCATACGCAAGGGACGTCGTCCCTATGCATTTCTCAACTGCCCCCTCATATTCTTATATATATTTTTAATTAAAATAAATCTTCTGTGGACCTATTTGCACGGTATCTTGGTATGGGACCATTGAGCCGTAGTAGTTAAATCTGCCTTCAGTTTTCCGCTAGGGGCCGTATGTTTTCGAGCTTTTGCCCCACTTTTTGTTGTTCTCCTGCCTTACACCTATTTTTTTTTTCTTCGTCATTCATGACTTTTCATTTTAAGCAGCTTAGATCTTCCGCCTCTAAATTTTTGTTTAATTTCGGTAATTTGAATTCTTGCTAAAATGGAGTTAGTCTTCTTGCTTTCTTTTTTTTCTTTTTTGCCCTAAGCAACCCCTTCGCTCTCTCTTAGCTCTTGAGGTGAATCTTTCGTATTTTGAATATTATTTTCTAAACGGGATTAATTCTTCACCCTCTTTCAAACGTCAATCAGGAGAAAATCATGGCGATAACGGAATTATCGAGCATCAGAATTATCGAGGGCAAGAATTATCGAGCGCAGAATTACCGAGGGATAGTATCGGTTGATAAGAGGTATAGGAACTAAATTTTAGCCATAACTTACTGTCCTAATGCTGAAATATCGATCCATACTATTTCTCGATAATTGTGATGCTCGATCATTCTTCTATCACTATCGCTCCTGATTGAGATTTGAGAAAAAGTGATGCATGAATCCCGAGAAAAAAATAATATTCAAAATACGAACGACTCGCCTCAAGCAAGTGAAATCATGAGGGTGCGGTGGCGCAAAAAGAGACCAGAATTTTCGAAAACTTATTTGAAAATAAGGACATGCAATTTTACTTTTTTTAACAAAGTTATAAAATTAAAATTTTATTAAAAGATTCTGGATTTTTATTAAAATTAAGTAGGGTATGATGTATGCCAGCGCCCCTCAAGGGGTTGAAATGCAAAATTTTGAATTTGAGAGAAAAATTTAAAAGGGAAACGAAACATGGTGCCAAATGCACTCTAAATTAAGAAAACTATGGTCCTTAGCGAAAATATCTAAAGGTAGATTTAAGGACGACGCATTAATGGTCCAATATTAAAAAACCCTCCAAGTGGTGTGTATTGAAAGTTTATTTTAGTTATAAATTATGTACAAGGCAGGGGCGGGCAATTGAGAAATGATTAGGGTGATTGTGTTACTTGTTGATTTCGATTTTTAGGCAATCGGTTAGACAATCAATTGTAGGACATCACGATTGTAGAGTTTGGGAATTAATCGATGACTTTCTTGATTCTTCTGTTGTACGATCGTGCTGTTTATCTATTGCTGAATTATCGAAAATATCCCATCAATAACTTCTATGCTTTCTATTTTCTAAAAAAATCAGTAAAAAGAAAACTTAGTGTAAACAATTGATTGAGTTCAAAAACAGCCTTTTACTTTCACCAAAAAACTTCTCAAATTTTAGAAACATTGCATTTTTTAATACCTGTTCTTTAAAAAATATACATAATACTGTTTTTGAAAAAATATAAAAATAATATATTTAAAAACAACAATTCAAAACAAAATTTCAAAAACTTGTTAAACGATATTTTTCCAACTATTCTTTAAACTATTTTCATTTATTTATGTACTATCAGTTTTGTATAAAATTTAAACGAAAATATCAAATCATTTGAATACTTGTTAGATTTGACAAAAATGAATCTTATAGGTACTTTTTCTAATATAAAGTCAATTGCTACCACTGTTATCTGGCGTCTCAGACATAGCCTCCACCTCAGTATCGAAGCTCTGTCCCTTCATTGTGTTACGCAATGTTTTATTCACCTTAAGATCTAGTGTTTATTTTCTTGATTTTTTGCAAATTATTTGAAATTACTATACTTTCAAAAGCCTTTTTAACATAGAAAAGTAATTAGAAAAAGTGGAAGTTTGATAATAAACTTTTGTTACTTTTTCTTGTGTGCGTGCAATTTAGTCTTTTTTCTATCACGCGAAGTTGAAAAAATGATATTTTTAATAATAATTCTTGAAAACAATCGTAGCTAATTTAAATAGCTCGATAAAATACAACGGAAACAATTAAAATTCGTTGAGACGTAAAAAAAAGAAAACTATTGAAAAAAACTTAAGTTGAACGATCTTCAGCGTCGTCTAATTTACAATGGATTAGTGACATCGTGATTCTGAGAAGATTTGGTGATCCTAGTTCAATATATTTTTGATTGTGTGATTTTTAAATGTCTTATTCATTTTAACTATTCATTCAGACATTACTGTGTTTAAACATTTGATATTTCTTATTTCATTTATTAAAGCGAAAGTGGTTCCGATAATAATGTTGAGAAATATATTTAAAATACATTTAAGTGATTGGATAATTTAAATGCTTCAGGCACGAAAATCTTAAATTATAATATAATGAGTTTATGCATTAAATTCCGTCTTCACGTGCCGAAATTCTAAAAACAAATTAGGTCTTTCTAAAACTCCATTCCATTCGGAAGTAATTAGGTCGCATTGACTCGATTGGAATTTAGTTTTGTTGAATCATTCATCAAAACAAACTCATTATCTCTCAAACTTTCCTGGAATAAGATACGTATATCACGTTAGTTTTAATAAGTTTTATTTTGTTGCGTAGTTCAAACTATTTATATAAATATATAGTTTTGATTTAAAATCAAATAATTTTATGTTTAGAATGTTTCTATGCATATAATAATATACCCTATTAACCCTTTAGGTATCAAATTAATAATCAAAAATTACCCCACCTCAAAAATTACCTTCATTAATTTCGAAGGTATATTAGGAAAATTAAAAAATAATAATATGAAATTTAAATATGTTTTTGCTTAAAAACGATTTTTAAAAAATCTGTAGTTATAATTATTTTTGTCAAATATTTACAAATTTGATTTTTTTTTTTTTTTTCAGTCTAAAAAATCTATTTTTTTCTTTTTGTGTTTTTCTACTACTTTTAGTGTGTAGATTATCACCGTAAAACGATATGGCCAAACTCTATGTTCTTTTGTAGTCAATTCATGCTTGAGTGCAACGCGGCTGACATCTTAAACCCCGGTTTGGACCCCCTATGCGATCTGGGGCTCTATCTTCTTCGACCCATGCGTGAAATTTAATCTTGTTGTTATATACGATGGGCTTCAAGTATCACTCTAAGAGTTTGTTTCAAAACCTTTACACATTTTGCGTAAAACTGTAAACGCATTTTACGCAAAATGATTTTTTTCATACTTGGCGGGATAAGAACACAAAATGATTTTCTTTCAAGCTGGGCGTTATCAGAACGGAAAATGATTGAAATGATGACAGAACGCAGAAATTGTTAAACCAATCTTGCTTTTTATTATTATTTTTTTTTAATTTTTTCAATATTTCCGAACTCTAAGTTCTTTCGTAGTTATTTCATGCTTGAGTGCAACGCGTCTGCCCGGCTTAAACCCCGTTTTGGACGGGGGTGTGCTTGGAGGTATTCAGGTGCGGACTGGCCCACCCCGCTACCCCGCGATCGCGGGGTTGGCCAAACGTGTGTAGTGGGCCAAAATAATTTTTTAAGTTTTGTTTTTCTTTTCAATAAAACTTTAAAAAAATAATTATTATGAAATTCACCTTTTCCTTTCCCTTTTTTTTCCGTAAAGCGTGTTTTTTTTTTGTTGTTGTTGTTGTTTGTTCGGGTACGTCCTAATTTCTCATATTCCTCTCCCATCAGCAATCTGCGAAGAGATGGAGAATAAAGTAAAGAGCAGATACGGTCAGTGAAGTGTGGAAAGTTGTTTTCGTATGATCAGTCTGCCTGCGGACATTTGTGAATTAACAAAAGATAGGCAAGGATTAGCTTACATAACTAGGAATGATCTTCAGAACAAGGATTTTGGAAGGCTTGGATTAGCTTATAGAGAAAAACAAGAGGAGGCAGCTGCAGACGTGAATAATAGAGACGTTAACCACGGCAATTTTTTTGGATTGGTAATGCTACTGTCTAAATATTATCAAATTTTGCACTATCATGTAGCACAGTCCATGAAGAAAAGCCAAAAAAGATCTTCAGAAAATATGAAGAAGGCTAGAATAGAGCAGAAAAAAGAACAAAATGAAAATCCTAAACGGCATGGAAGAAGTGCATTGATTACATTCCTGTCCATGTCCTTTATTAATAAGTTAATGCATCATATCGGCATTTAGATCCAAATAAAATTGCCGATGAAGTAAAACAGTCAGGTTAATTTGGTATTTAACACTAGAACGGCGGTAGGGGTCATTTTGACACCTGAGTGCTTTCGTCCGTTGATTACTTTTGTTTGCTTGGGCGAAATCGTTTGAAATTTTTTGACTTTTCCTAAATAGATAACATATATTTCTAAAAAAAAATTCAGCTTTCTAGATTGGTTAGTTTTTGAAATATGGGCTTGTATTCCTAGAACGGCGGACGGGGGTCATTTTGACCCCTTTAGTAAAATACTCTTTGTACTCGAAGCTGCTTTTGTTGCTATACTATATGTTCGAGGAGCAATAAAAAAAGGCTTTAGATTTATATTCATTGTCGTCCAAGGCATGAGGAATACTATTTTGCAAAGAAACTATCTCAAGAGATAGATTCAAAGAAATAAAAAGATTTTTTAGGTTGGGTGAAAAGACAACAAGATCTGGCAGACTACAGACTGATAAATTTGCTCTTGTATCTGAAATGTGGAATAAATTTATTCAAAATTGCAAAATATGCTACCGACCAGGACAATATATTACAGCTGATGAACAATTGTTCCCATCTCAGGATAGATATAAATTTACGCAATATATGCCAAATAAATTGGGTAAATTTGGAATAAAATTTTGGAGATCTGTTGACATTGATACTAAATACCTCTTGAATGAATTTATTTATCTAGAAAAAGATGAAACAGCCAATCCTTAATTACGTTTATCGGAAAATGTTGTCATGAAATTAACAGATCCCCATCTAAACGAAGGGAGGAATATTACGACAGATAGCTATTTTACTAGCATCAAATTAGCAGAAATGTTAACAGCTAAAAATACCACTTTGGTTGCACAATGAAAAAGAACAGAAGAGAAATTCCTATATCATTGAAAAATATGCGCAGTACTCTTTATTCATCGAAAACAGTGGTATGTGATAATATGACACTTACCATCTATCAAGCCAAAAGAAAAAAAGTGTTTTTCTACTGAGCTTATTACATTCTACTGTAAAAACTGAAGACGGTCTCAAGAAGTTGCCCGATTCAATACAATATTACAACGCAACGAAGTATGGTGTGGATATCCATAATCAGATGTGCCGAAAATACTCCTTGAAATCGGCTAAAAGACGATGGCCTGTACATATCTTTTTCAATATTTTGGATCATACAGCTGTAAACGCCTGGATAATTTATAAAAGTGTAACAGGCAAGCCTATCAGTAGAAGAGATTTTCTATTAAATTTAGGAGATGTGTTCAGAATGGATTTTATGGAATAAAATAGATATGAAGAGAAAAAATTTCAAGTACAGACATGCAATGGAAGCAAATCTCATGAATTTTGCGCACCATGTTTCAAAGTTGTGTGCGGAAAATGTACTGGAAAAATTGCTATTTTTTTTTGTTACAACTGAATTAATTCCTAATACGTGTGTACAATTTGGAGTATTATAAGCATTAAATAAAATTGAAACAGAATGCTTAACATATTAACCATTCAGCTACACTTATAATGAAATAACGGAAACAACACAACATATTTCTCATTTATGGATTTAGAGAGTGAATCATTCAGCGAGTAAGTAGATGAAAATATATATATATATTATTTTATAAATTGTGTTTTATTTTAGTTAACATTAGTTTTAATTTGTGGAAAGATTAATTTTAAATCGATTTTTATATTAAATTAATGAGTTTTTTGAGTAGTTGTAGTATGATCCAATTAATCGCCCTGTAGGTGTTACATATACAGTACTTTAAAAATTCAATAAATTATCGAGTAATATTAAATATAAATTATGAAATACACGTAAATTACATATTTTTGCCAATGTATGGCATTTAAAATTGTTTTAGCGTTGTTATTTCAGTAGTTTCATCCAGGGGTCAAAATGACCCCTTCCCGCCGTTCCAGTAGTTAAGATTTTCCCGCCGTTCTAGTGTTAAGTAAATTTCATACAAGATATATCGATAATGGAGCAGTTGGCAGGCTCGTTATGTGCAGCAAGATAAAGTTTAGGCTTTTAAAATTGGTTTATGCCCTCAAAATAACATGGGAAGACCTCTATCTTCAATTAAAAGAAGAGTTTAAAAAGTTTAAACTCCCTTCTTCACAAATAGTTGGCATTTCATTTGATAGTGCAGCAAATATGAGTGGGAGGTATAAAGGTCTGCAGGCACAAGTGAAAAACGACAATTCGAATATGCAGCATGTGCATTGATATACACATGTGCGAAATTTGGTCCTGATAGATGCAACAGAATGTTGCAAATTGACAACGGACTTCTTGGACTTAATGATAGCTACAATAGTGTTTAGCTCAGAGTCATATAAGCGAATGAAAGTATGAACTTCAGTGAATAAGGAGTCTGTTGGTGGAAATAAACTTCTTCGCCGATTACAAAAAGTAAATGCTATTAGATAGCAGGATAAGGATCGAGAAGTTAATAGCATGTTTGACAAGTCTTCAAAACCTTTTAAAGATAGATATAAGTAGTTAACACTGCTTAAGTGTCTACAAGCTATCACCAAAATTGTCAACTTCCTGTGACATGTATCTTTTTGGGCAAGATAACTGGTTAATAATTAGTGCAAGTTTCAGTAGATATGTCTATGCCCACATGGAAGTATCTGCTGATAAGCGGCCGGGACTACTTAACTGCTGCTAATAAAATCCAAACATTGAAATCCTATCTGCTACACAACAGAAATAATTTTGATATGGTTCTGAAAAATGCTTCTGAATTTGCGGAACATCTTCAGAAGTAACGTATAGAAAAGGAGTAATCTATGGAAATTGAGAGTTTTCTACCGGAAATAGAGAATATCTATAGCGAAACATCGATGTGGCGAATATTCTCACGATGAGACAAGAAATATTGTCGAGTCACCATCAGAAGTATTTAGAATAAACGTTTATGTCATCTTGAGACACAGCTATTTAGCAGTTGAATACATGATTTACTAAAATGACTTGCTCATGAAAGACATTCCCTGGTCCGATTCTCACCGCTTCAGTGAGGTTAAATTGTTGCATGAACTTACTGAAGAAGCTCTTAGTACTCTGTCTGGCTTAGCGAAAGTAAAGAAAGACTATGTCAGAAAAGAGTTGATGCAATTTTTCTGGCACTATACTGATTATAATCACTCGCTATTGCAGCAACAATCTCAACGTAGCGAGCTCTCAGCCGCTTACAGCAAAGAAGTGGGAATCGTCGTAAAATTAATACGAGAAATGTAATGTAATCGTAAGAAATGTAAAAAATGCTTAGCTTGTGCATTAGAATTATTGTGCTAGTTGAATGACTGGTCGTATATATCCAACCATGTTTGATATGGTCGTATTTATCCAACGTTGTACATAGCTTATAAGTACGTCCTAACTTTATCATAGAGTGAACGAGTGTTCTCAACACTTAAAATTATAAAGAATCGTTTATGTTTATCTCTAGGACAAAAACTGTTTGATGATTTTATCCTATTCAATGTTAAACGATCTTTTGGCTACGATTATGATAAGATGATAGATGGAGTTGCCTGTAGTTCAAAAGAATTGTCCAGATATTTTACCTTGTTATTGGTTAATAGTGAGAGTATAAAACAAATTATTCAATTTCCAGGTTCTAAATTGATATTTTAAACAAACATTAATAAATGTATAAAGTGCACACTATCAGTGCACTAGTCACTGAGCCGTTTATCACCGGACACTTTCAATTTTAGACATTTTGTGGAAATACTTAAAAATATACACGTCGGGTTCTTCTAGAACTTCAGGATTATAAAAAATATGTTTTACCTCATATTTATCAACGTCGATTAGATAAGGATGATAATTAGGGGGCAAATAAAAAATCAAAAATATTTGTGATCACCCTGTAAATTAAAATGCACAATATCATCTACCGCTGTAGAATACAAATTTGTGGATACTGTACAACATTTTTACTGCTTTGTATAAGAATAGCACGTATATTCATGGAGATATAGCGATTTGTTTTATGTTTTAAAAAAATCTCACATGATTTTAGTTTATATCATGCAGGATTTTTAACCAAATTTAACGCCAGTTGTTGCGAAATTGTACCTGTTTTGCTTTGGGAGAAAACTAAAATAGCCAAGATCACGTGGCTCTGTACATGTAGAGAGAGCGCGCGCAGCTTGATGCTAGAATTCTTTTTATAAGTAAAGAAAACTTGAAATGCTTATTCGGGAAAAAATGTTTTCTCAGAATTGTAAATATTTATATGAACAAGTGTGATTTAATAATGAAGTGATGCTTGAATATATTTTCTCGAAATGTTCAGAATATATTTATACTAGGCTGAGATGCATATTTATATGGCATTCTCGGAAATTATTATCTTATTTTTAATGTTAAATATAAATGTGCAATGTGTCGTCTTATGTGCTGTCAAAAATAAAATATAAAAATACTTTCAAGATTTATTATTTTTTAAGAATTGGATTCAACGAAATATGTTTTTTCTCGAAATCATTTTATTGCTACGAAAGATATTTCTCGACAGTTTTGATTATGAATACGTTTCACCAGTTTAAGAAAATTAGAAAAGTTCAGTAGAGACAATATAGTGCAATTAGAATATAAATATTTTAAGAAATATGAGCAGTTGTATAAAATAATTTTGATCTGCACATGCGGAACGATAACATTTTTCTTTTTCAAAATTTGATAGTCAACATTATGGAGCAACTCATAAACAAAATCGAGTCGTATATTGTGAAAATTCAGAAGGATATCGACGATAGATTGAGCTGATTTTTAGTTGCTCTCTAAAAGCAGCTAAATGATAATGAAGTATCAAAATCGAAGCATTTATTCCAATTCTACTCAGTTATATTCATTAAATACTTTTTCTGAAAGTCAGTTATTTGTGGAAAATCCCTTATCATTCAGCTGCTTTTAGAGGACAACTAAAAATCAGCTCACTCTATCGATGATATATTTCTGAATTTTGACTGGATTTTTTTTATGAGATGCTCCATACAGTTGACTATTAAATTATATAAAAAAATCTTCGTTATCATTTGCGCATGCACACATAATATTATTATTTTATACAACTGTTCAGAAAACATTTAATGTACGGTCGAACTTCCTTTTAACGAAGTTTTTTTCTTAACGAAATTTTCTGCTGAACGTTGACTTTGAGCCAGTGTTCTCGCTGGCTTTTGAACAACATTAGCGATTTGGCGAATTTGAAATAAAAAACAGTATCCAAATTAAAACAAATGTTAGCAAAATGGATTCGTCTTGAAACACTGAAAAACCTATCTTTAACCCCTTATTGAATCTCTTTTTTTTCAAAATGTTCTAAATTAACCTAACTTTTTGTAATTGCTTATAAAATAGAAATTCGAGTAACCGCTACAGAAACTATTAAGAACAAGTACATACTAAATGTCTCCTAAATGTGTAAATGTTTCAGAGGTTCTTTTAGCATTCTAAATAAAAGTTAAAAACAACTATCTTTGATTTACCGTTGTTAAAATGTACACTAAAAATTGCTATCAGATTTCAACTCGTGGTCGATAGAAAAAAAATGACGCTTTGCATACAACTAATAAATAGTATGGTAAATGGCTAATTTCAACAACGCATTCCAGAAAAACATTTCTCTATTTGGCGCTTGGTGCCAGTAATTTTGTTTGTGTTTTTATCGGCGCGACGCCGGTGCATAGATAGTGATTAACTGACAATAGAGAAAACCTTTCTGTGTCTTGGATTGTTGCTAAACTGAATTGGTGTTAAGTCAGTATCTCTATAAATCGAGCAATGTGAATGGCACGGTGCGATTGAACATGTAAAGTGACATTAAGCGTTTAGCAACGCGCATAAGAATCTTTGACTGTATGGCGCACCGCACACACACACTCAGAGAAAAAGAGCAAAAATTCAGCACTCTCAATTTGGCGATTCTGATTGATCTTTTGCTCGCCAAATGGATCATTTTGTCGTGATTTGGCGCAATGGCGAGCGGTAGCGAGAACACTGCTTTGAGCACCAGTAACATGCAAATTAATCTCCGTATAACCAAAAATATATTCTATATAACGCAGTTTATGCCACTTTCGTGCGTGTACAGCATTTAAACGGAGAGGTTGCTGTTGCGATGAATGTATAACTTTATTTCAACGGATTGTATGTAAATAAAATTATTTATTTATTTAATCATTTCCATACAAATGAAGAAATACTAAAAACCTTCGATACAAAAAGAAGGGAATTACAGTTTCACGAAAATGTTACAGATGAGTTATTGGGATACGTACATAAATGCGAAAACTTTTATATGAACAGTATATTTGCCAAAAGAAACCTGTATAAAGTAATATTACAGACTTTTTTAAAGTTAAGAATTTGAGAAAAACAGAAGGAGGGAGGGAAGTCCTTTTCTCTTTAAGGAAAAAGAGAAAAGGTACGTTATGCTTCAGTTTTTGTTTACCTCTGTTTATTATGCTTTTTTTTCTTTTTAGACATTATTGTAATTAAATTTTTCTCTAGTGTCTACATTACATAAAAAAATTTATTGCCCGAATTAAAACATATTTTTCCAATATTTCTATTTTAGGTGCATTTTTCATTTTATGCATGTGTATTTTATTATGTAAATTTCATGAATTTGAGTTGATTTATGTTTAAGGAATTTTCTTCATAACGAAGTGTTTAAGTGCAACGATGAGACTTCGTTAAATCGAAGTTTCACTGTATTTATATTCCAATTGCAATATATCGCTATATCTGCAAAAATCGCTATATCTCCATGAACATACATGCTCTTCTTACAAAAATCAGTAAACCTGTTATACAGTATCCACAAATTTGTATTCTGCAGCGATAGATCATTTCGTGTAAGGTGATCCAAATTATTATTTTTTCTTTGATTTTTTGTTGGTCCTCTAATTGTCCTCCTCATCAAATCGACGTTAATAAATTTGAGGGCAAACATATTGTTTATAATCCTGAAGTTCCAAAAGAATCCGATTAGTATATTTTTAAATATTCAAAAAAATGTCTAAAATTGAAAGTGTCCGGTGATTAATGGCTATATAATGTATATATGTTGGCAATTTCAAATAACAAAGTAAAACGTACAAATAATGATATTTCAAATAACAAATTTATTAATGTATGTGAGTCAATTTTAAAAGTAAGCACTTTCCGGTCAATATTAACAAATTCCAGTAATTTACAATGTAGTGTACAGACAAGTTTAAAATATTTTTGTCGTTATAGTGATTAGCATGTGGTGTTAGCTGTCCACGCAAAGGGGCTTTGGGTCCAAATTCCGGGTGAGGCATGGATGTTTCTAGATGTTATCAATGTGCATAGGTTAGGGTCAGCGATTCTCTATTCCCGTCGGAAGCCCCTTCGCAAGTAGCCATTATCTATTCTAACGATATCGTTGGCTGATGCTGACAGCGCAATTGACCCACCATGGGACCAAACATTTTTTTTAACACAGAGAAAAAATATCTGTACAGAATTTCCATAAGAAATTTCAAAAGTTTTTATTTATTACGTGTATACTTATTAATTGTTTGAAGTTTACATATTCAAAAAATAAATAAAAATTAAGCAAGTTAATCTCCACCCCCGCATGAGTTTTTTTCACGATGAAATTACTACCAATTGAAAATAAACGGTTACAAAGATGCTAATATGTCCCGAATTGGAATTAGTCATCGTCATAGAGTTAGAGCAAAGATCCATGTTAATAGTCAGTATTCAAACATTTTAACAATGGGGTTATGGATTGGTGGGCCTATGCATAAGTCTAGCGGGGTGGGCCAAACTATGCCAGTCCGCCCCTGGAGGTATTTAACTTTCTTCTTCGACCTACGCGTGAAATTTTATCTTGTTGTTATATAGGGGGGGGGGCGGGGGGGGGCTTCAAGCTTCGCTCTATGAGTTTGTTTCAAAACATTTACAGAGATGGCGTAATACTGTAAGCTCATTTTGCGCAAAATGATGATTTTCAAACGGGGCAGGATCAGAACAGAAAATGATTTTTGTCAAACTGGGCGGGACCAGAACGCAAAATGATTTTTTTTCAAACTGGGCGGGATCAGAACACAAAATGATTTTTTCTTTTGTTCAAATTGGGCGGGATCAGAACGGAAAAATTATTAAACGGATCTTGCTGAATTTTTTTTTTCAAATTAAAGGAGACAAAAGAAATCTGTTTAAGTTTGGAGCACTTACAGCCGTTTTTATAAAACATAAACATTTTTAGAAGCATGCCAAAATGTGGAAAAAGGACTCAAAAATAAATTTATTTTTCAAATGACCTTCACTTTGTTGATTTTCAACTTTTTTACCTCAAAGTGCTTGAAGCTCCAGACAATGTTATCTACTTTCACAATCCTTAACGGAAATTAATTGCAGACGAATTTGGTGATGTATCGGATGTCGCCCGTTTGGAAGTACATGCCCTGCACGCTAGGGCATTAGGGCTGCCATAGGCGGCGACTAATTTTTAATTCTACCTCATACCACTTTCTCAAAACAAAATTATTGACATACAGTTTGAGAACATTTGCAAGAGAAACATACTACAAAATCTTTTTTTTTTTTTTTTTTTTTTTTTTTTTTTTTTTAATAGCGGTGCAAATAGAATAGAAAATTAGTCGCCTGTGGCGGCCCCCGCACTTGAGCCACGTCATCAAAATTTTTGTAATGTTCTTCAAATACTAATAAATGCCATACAGAAAACCCGGAGCTAAAATCTTAATTCTTATTCCAGAAAAAAAGGCTGAAAAACACCTTTTTTTTTTACTTCTATAGACAAATCTCCCAATAAGAAAAAAATACTGTTATGGAAATCTCACAATTCTTATAAAAACAATGTAAATAAATCCATTGTGATCTATCTGTAAATGGAACAGTTTCTATTGTTGAAAATTATCATATAACATTTTATTTTTCAATAAGAGAAAAGCTACACCTATTTAATCCGTTAATGGTTGAGAAAATAACCACTTTACAAAATATTTAGCTTCGATTGTTTCTCTGTGATTCCTAAATGTGATCGATCAAAGTATTTTGTATGTAAATTACTATTTACATTCATTAATAGACGGTCTAACCCTTTATAAACTTATGAATTCAAGAAAATTTTATCTTCTAAAGCATTTTTCGTGAATTGTTTAAACTACTACATAATCATTTAATAAAATTTTGGTTGATTTTAGGAGGATTGAAGAATTTATAAGGATTAATTAAATTTGAATTTTTAGGGATTTTGTGCAATATTTATAACCCCACTTAAATATTTTATTTTAAATATTTTCTCAGTATTTTGTAGAATTAGGAAATGTATAAATATAATGTTTTTACAATAGAAATATTTCCGAATTGAAAAATCCCCCTCCTCGCCCCCAACACCAGGAAAGCTGAAAAGATGCAAAGGAAAAGAAATCATCCTTTCAAAAATATTTTTGTTTTGTGTAACCAGTAATGCTTTTGGAACAAGATAAAGTAATGTATCTATAATTCATTCTAAACTTTATTACAAATTATCGATGTATTAAATGAATTTTATAACAAGTATTTTATGGGTACTTATAAGTACCGAGAGTAGATAAACGGTTAAACAGAGGGGTTTCATGGATAGCACGTAGCAAAAAGCAGACACGTGTCCATTTGTAAGGCTAAGCAGAAAATTAATAATAGATGCTCTATTGCAGTAGCGAAAGTGTTAAACAAGTTCTATATGATTTTTTTAATGGTACTTAAAAGCACCGTCCGTATATAAGGGGTTAAAAAACTGTTTTTTTTTAATTCTACACATGTTTATTAGCTTAGTAATTTTTTTCTAAAAGGCTATATAAAAGTGCCTAGAAGCTAAAGAATTATTGAGAAATTTAAGTAATACATGCACTATTCATTCTAGTTCCACTAGTGGCAAGTACTAAACAGATATTCTACTCACAAAGCTCGTAGGCGATACGTGCTGGGTTTGAGTCCATGTCGCGCTCGTCGGCCTCACCATTCAGAATTATCCGTTTTTCTAAGGTCCTTGCTTAACTTGTTTAAATAGCAGTTAGTTTCCCTGAGAAAGATTCTTTTCGAAAATATTCTTCCCTTAGACTTGTATCCGTCGCGTAGATAATAGGCCGTACAAAAATACCCAATTAGTCATTCTATATCGATAATATTTTTACATTTAAAAAGATAATTTGTATGTAAGACACGTGTATTACTTAGATATGTACTTAGTGCCGGCAACGTCCGGAATTTCCCAAACGTGAAAGAATCATAACTTGGCGAGATTTCTCCTAAATGAATAATAATTTGTTGTACTTTTCTGATTGAGAAAATGTGGAGACTTTTTTCATGGAGAAGGTTTTTAAACATATCTTATGTGACCCAGGTACTGTATAAAAATAAAAAATAAATGCCTCACCGTGAAAATTAATGACACTTAATAATTAATGAAGTTTTACAGGTAATACAAATCTGAAGTCTGTAATAGTTTTTGTTTTTTTGTTTTTTTACTTTTTTATTTTTGTTTAGAATAGGGCTTTTCTAAATTTTTCCTTTTTTTTAAAGACATTTTGAACTGAAATACACACAGGAAAACATTTTTGATCTTATAAAACTTAAGTTCTCCTTTTTTGTAATTTTCTTAGATATTAAGAACAATTTCGAACATGGTAACTGCTAAACTTTAAAAGAAGTACCATTTTATATATTTTCTACAGAAAAACTGCAACAAAAAATATTTAATTATGTATCACCATCGATCACTATCAATCTCCTTGAACCTACGGAATTAGATTGATTGTTCTCTGTAAAAATGCTATCAATCTTTTTTATATAAATCAATAAATTGTTTCTTTATAAAGATAAAATTATAAAATATGTCATGAAAATTCTTCACATTTTCAATATTATACTAATTTATAATGTTACGATTAACTTGTTGAGACATCATTTATTAAATATAATTATGATAAATAATCATTACGGTTGGTACCAAAAAATAACGCAAATTATTATGCAAATGGTTATAAAACGTCCAACACTTAAAAATTAGTATTGATGGCATACTTGTCGTATATTACGTGTCTGTTCCATGTCATTAAAATTTAAAATTTTCCAAACTCATAATCTATTTTGTATTGTTTTTATTGATTAACCTTTCATAAATTATATAGTTTAGATACATGCAAAATTATTCAATTAAACATATTTAAGTATTCTCCAGCTTTTTACTTACGAATTATCAACAGAAAATACTGTGTATAGAGTATTTGTACATTAGGAAGGTTATATAACGTACAAATGTTAAAAGGATGTAAAAATGTAAAAATGTAAAAATGTAAAAATGTAAAAATGTATAAATGTAAAAATGTATAAATGTAAAAATGTAAAAATATATAAATAATGTAATAGTGTAATGTATAAATATAAGTAGTTCTGTTATACATTCTGCTGACGACTCAGTGAAGGAGTTGAAACATGTCAATATAGGTTTCAACAACAACTTAAATCTGTTGTAGGAAAAAATATTTTAAACAGAATTGTATTTTAAAATGTATGTCCAATAAAGAAGCATGAAATGTATTATAGAAACGTATAGGGAAAGAAAATTTAAACTGATTATTTTTATAAGCATTTTTATGATAATGCAGGAAAGACCTTAAGGCGCTCGGAAGGTTAATATACTTTTAATGTTACAATAAGAAATTACTTGGCGCAATACAATATAAATAAAAAACAGCGTTTAACCCTCCGACTGTCTTGGAAAAGGGCAAAATTGTAATGTTGTTTTCTCCTCATTTTGTTTTAAATGCTAAAAATAAATGATTCTTCGAACATTTTATAAAAAAAAAAAACTTTATAAGGAATATGAATGCAATCCTTGGAAGTATTAATCATTGTTCAATGTATTAAAAATACATTAAATCAATAGAATTATATTACTTTAAATATTGCTTGTATTGCAGTGAAACCTGGCGCTTAGTGAACGTATTAACACGGTCTTGTCAGTGAGGGGGTTGAAGCACCAAAACACTTTATTTCTTATCGCAAATTAGTTTCAGTAGCCATAGCATACTATCATCAAAGCAAAATATGATGATAAATCATAATTTGCACGGATGGTGGTACGCTATGACTATTGAGACTAGTTTGCAACAAGAAATAAAGTGTTTTGGTGCTTTAAACGTTGTATTTTATTTATATATACTTTTAATGTGTTTTTAGTAAAGTAATTTCTTTTAAGAAAATAAATATTTATAATATATATTTTTGACTTTTCCGTTCAGAACACATATTGTTATGATATCATCAGGAAGGTTTCAAATTATAATGTTAAACAAATACCATTTTTTAAAAACATCTTTTAATACTTCTAAGAAAATATACCTATATTTTAACATGTTATTTATAATAAGTTTCCCTTAATTTAATATTTATATTTTAAAAATACATTACAATGTTCTCTAGTGGGTTACTACATTTGACAAATTAATTATATGATTATTATTCTTAAAATTGCAGTTTCCAGCAAAATTATTGATTCATAAAATTTACGAAAAAGAAAAATTGAAAACCAAATAATCATGTTAAAAGGGAATCAGGACATTTCAGTCCCGAGAATTCGGTTCCGATGCCATTTTGGTCCCTTGCAGTTGTTGGAAGCAGTTATATTGTTAAATAAAAAAAGTCTCAAAAAGTAAATTATTTTTATTAAAAGTATTTATTGATATCAATTCAAAATTATTTCAATTATAAACTGTTTATATAACTAATTTATCAATTACTTTCTTAAAAACTATTACATGAAATATAAAATATTTATTACAGGGAAAATGCAAGTGTATATATTTTTAATTTCGGTTACTACCATGCCCTCGGCAACAAGGTAGCTGAATTTCACTGCATTGTCATTCCAAAAAATAAGTTTTCCTTTTTTCTTCTAAATTTTTCTCACATTTTACAGAATTAGAAATCCTGGGCAATTTCTATTACACTGTGGGAGTTTTTTTTAAATTTCCAAACTGATTATTTTTCACTTAGATTAAACAAATTCTCCACCAAATTTACACTCGTGCATTAGCTAAACGATCGTCCTGTGCATTAGATGTTAAAATATATATTCTTTATCATCCAAACTCTTCAAAAGTTTTATGAATTACAAATATAATGTTTCAGTAGCCTGCTTAAAACATTCTCTAAAAAATATTGATATTTAGTTTTAAAACCTTTAATAAGAAGATCTTTTTTGTACTTCTGCTCTTTCAGTAGGTAACAACAACAAAAAAAAATAGTTCTCGTCGTCCGACCCTTTGAAATTTTTATAGGTTATAATTATGACTGTTATGCAGCCCGTCTCAAAAATTAAAAAATTATACAGGGTGTCCGGTCTTAACGGTGTTCAATGGCTAATTCCTAAACCATTAGTCATAGTCATATAGTTCCGATTACAAAAATGTTTTAAATCAGGTAAAGAAATATTTTAAAAGCGATTTGGGTCAATAAAAACTTTTCTTAAAAAATTACGAAATTTAAATTTTTATACGGTCCCCCGGTCCTATAAGTTATATTTAGTAAAATTTTCCTTTTAGACTGGTAAGTAATACAAAAATAGTCCCGTTTTATTCTACGATTAAAATTGACCGAGTAATAGCTGTTTAAAGTTGGAGCATATTTTTTGCTGCAAATTGGGGGTCATTCACAAATTTAGTCGAAATATAATTTCGTTAGATATATTAAAAAATGGTTGAGAGTAAAATTAACATTGCAATATAAACTTAAAATCTTTAATCATTCTGACATATTAATGCAAAATATACAATTTGTAATAAACATTTAAGAAGAAAGAGAAAACAGAATTTTTGTAAAATAAAATTATGCTAAATTAACAGCCTCAATTCTTTACAAAATGATACGTATTTTAAAATATTATCAGATTGCTCTAGCCTGAAAAAGTTGGGTTATGTCATGTTTTTTAGCTTTTAATAATTGATTCTTATGTATTCTGTACCGCTGAATCCGAAATTGACCTTCATTTTTAACTATTACATCAGGATTTATCACAAATTGCAAATTTCAAAGGTAAAAAGTTCAAAGTTAAAATTGAATCTCCCATCTCATTGGACCACTCAGCTGTTTAGCTGTAAGAATCCCAGGATAAGCAAAAATATCGAATAAATTATTGAATAAAATAAAATAAAATAAACAAAAAATGTTTTACATATGTTTTATAATATGAGATTTTCGCTATATTTTAATTTACACATTTACGATTTGCAAAAAAATTCTAACGTGATGGTTAAAAATGAAGGTCATTTTCAAATTCAGTGCTAAAAAGTAAAAATCAATTATCAAAAGTTAAAAAACACGACCATCTCCTCCACTTTACAGTTTTCGATTTTTTTTATTTTTTAAATTTGATTATTTATGATTTGCGAAATATCCTGACATGATGGTTAAAAATTAAGGTAATTTTCGGGTTCAGTACTAAAAAATACATAAAAGTTAAAAACCCAACAATCGCAGTCTTGTATTATCTAATCTAAAACTTTTTCTTAAACTTCTTGGTGGTAATATATCCGAAATTTTTTGTGTTAGCCTGTAAAATAAATATAAATGGTAACCACCGAAAATCATAATAATATTAGATTGTTATCGGATTTGCGCCAGTATGTAAAAGGTAATCTCGATCGGATATTTGAAAGCGAGTTAAAGTTCGAGTACAAATTTTGAACTGGAAAAACATACATACGATCGTTGACGTAACATAAAAGCTTATAAAAACGACATAATTTTTGTTAAAAGAAATCATAAAAAAAACCGTCTCAAATCCTGAGAAAATAAAATATATGTTATTTTAGCCTATCTGAATCTTAATAAATGTTAACTTAATCGTAATACTTGTAGGATTTTTTTTCAAAGCGCAGATACACATGAAATAAGATCTTTGAATACTTTAAGTACTTGGCATGTGACCCCTCAAAGTCAAGCCAAACTCATTTGTTTTCGCAGCAGAAAAGTGGCATAAGTCATGCATTTTTAAAGTTTCACATTTCGCTCAATTTTAGTGTTATATGAGTTGGACTTTTTTTGTCTTACTTGTCAGTGTAATAGGAAAAATTTACTAAATAGGACCGGAGAACCGTGTAAAATTTTAAAGAAATATTTTTATTGACCCAAATTGCTTTTAAAATATTTCTTTACCTGATTTAAAACATTTTTGTAATTGGAACTGTATGTTTATGACTAACGGTTTAGGAATTAGCCATTGGACACCGTTGAGACCGGACACCCTGTATATTGATATCTAGTTGTGGATTTTCAGTCAGTCGGTATCTCTAAAATTGAGATCGATGAGAGCGTCGGGGTAAAAGGAAAAAGAAAACCGCTAAATCGAATTTTTTTGAAAAAGATTAAACGCAAAATGCAAAATTTCGGAATATGTGCTCCATTTTACCCGAGCGCTTTCAGCTATAGGCGCTTCGATAAAACGCAGATAAAATAAGCGTTCGTTTCTTTCCCGCTTCGGGGCGCGATAGCTACAACCTGCTTTATAAGTACCTGTGTTACTAAATTTCTCTTTTAAATTAAAGGGCAATTAAGGGACGATTTCTGCCACATTAATTTAGTTGTCATAGTCGTTTTTTAATTTACCTGTACGTAAAATGTGCACCAAATTTTTCAAACCTTTTACAGTTCATGTTTTAATATAGAATGTACGTTTAGCATAAAGTTACTCGTGTAAGTTACTCATGTAGTAAGATGCAAAATTTCAAAGGTTTTTTATGATCAGGCTTTTATTTAAATTATGGTATGCTTAATATTAAAAAAAACAGTTTTTTGGTAAAAAAACATTAAAATTAACTTTATACGCAAAATTTTGTTTGCTTTCCCGAATGTTTGTAGTAACCGCTGTCCAATTTGGGATTTTTGGAAAAATAATTTTAATGGAATTTGAAACATTTTAATATGTTTCTGGCAACAATTTTTTTTTTTTAAGATTTCAACATGATACGACCTCAGCAGACCATTCAAGTGACTATCCTCACCCTTCAATACAATAACTGTCAAAATGTATATGCATACGATATACATTTTTACATGTCAGATGTTTCTTAAGCTACAAAAATTTACTATAATCACGAATGAAAATGTTCTATAACCGCTTGCACGGGACCCAATATTCCGAAAAGCGTTATTTTATCTTTAGAAACATCAGAAAACATTTTTGTTTTAATTTAAAAAAGTATGTATAAAAATAAATTTTTATTAGCTGCCCGTAATTTTCGGAAACGTTTTCGAATAGCTTTTACAATGCATTCATCAGTTCTCTCTACTCGTAAAATCGACTTTTTGGATGCTATCAGCTTTCAACTAAATATTTTCAGCTGCATAACTGAAATTGTGCATACAATTGTACAAGAATAATTTTTTTTAATGTTAATGCTGTTAATACTCTATGTTTGTCAGTTAAACAAGTGGGAAGAGTTCCATATCCTGTTCCCCCCCCCCCACGTTTTTTTTTAAGCGATAAGTGTTTCGATGTGGTTCTCCTATCTTCAGCCTTTGAGGTTGCCTTTTTTACTAGTGGAATGGACTTTATATGCAATTTTTGCATAATTTTTGGCATTTAGCATATTTTTTCAGAAAAATTCATAACTTTTCGGTTTTTAAGCATTATTTTTCTGCATATGTTCTTGCGTTAATATGTTTTTGTCATTCTTGTATGTTTTAAGATGCATATAACGTGAACGTGTATAATATAATGTTTTTAATTTTAAATATATAAAATATCAAACATGGGTCATTCCACGTAAAATGAGCAAAAATTTAAAAAAAGGCGTGGCCACATACTAACCAATTTTAATAAAATTCGATGCACAGGTTCAATTCATATTCAAGTAACGCTCTGCAAAATATCTTGACAAAAAATAATTTTTTTTAGCAGTTTTGGACATTTAAAAAACTTGTGATATAGAATGGCATGTGCGCAATCGTCCAAAGTTGCAAGTTTGAAGTTCTGTATCTTGAAAACTGTTTAACAGAAAGGAAATTTTCTTGTAATTTTGTAAACTCTGAAAAATTATCTTCTTATTTACTGAGTAATAATAATCTAGTAACACCATGATTATTTATAAATTGGTTGCAAAAATTGAAAATTTGGGAATTTTGAGAAAATTAGAAACGTTATAAAAATCAAAGGAATTAAAAAACCTCTGTGAAATTAATGCCTGATATAGTATGTCATATGTAGATCGAATTCCCCAAGTTTTAAAGTGGCCATTTATTTCCTTCATCTTCAAAAAACCTTAGAAACTTTTAAAAAAATTACAAAATCATGATTTTTCCTCTTCTGTATAAGCAAAAAATAAATGTAGGACAGGCCCGACGTTAACAATATTGCACAGACATAAAGATTAATAAGTCCATGATACGTTAAAAAAAATTCAAGATTGCCTTTTGATTCCTAACATAAGAAAAATGGGTTCAAAATAGTAATGTTTTCTACATTCCTTTCGCTATACCTCTTTGAATTCGCCCGCGTATCTTAAAATATTGCGCGATTTCATGGGAAAACAAATTTAGTGCTACCATCTAGTTTTTTCTTATTTGAATTTAGAGTTGATATATAGTTTTTCGTTTAGCTCAGTCAGTTCTTTCTGTTCTAATTTAAAATTCTCTTGAGGTAAAAATAAACTGAAAGCAAGAATAAAAGTTTCTGTATTTAAAGTATACACATTTATCTGTAATATGAAATAATTTAAAAGTTTAATAAAGCTTTCCTTGACTTAAAAAAAAAATTGATAGAAATATTGCATTTTACCCTCAACATTTTTTATTATTTATTTTTTTTCTCATTAAGGAATAAAAAAGGCAAGAATGAAACTTTTGATATTTCAAATATATACTTTTAGCTATAAGGTGTAGCAATTTGCAGCTTGTCAAGGCTGTCCTTCGTGTGCAAAGGATTAATAGAAATCTTCCTTTTTTCCCTCAAAAATTTTCATAAATAATTTTTTTCTCGATACGAAATAAAAATACAATTACTAACTTACACCAGTCTGTTAATTATCATTCATTCATAATTATAAATAATTTTTAATATATTATTTCCATTCCTAAGGCTAAAAATCGAAATTGAAATTTTAAGCACGTAGACAATACCTAGATTTCACATTCACTTTTAATGTAAATTTTAATACTTAAATTAACAATCCAGAAATCTATTATTTTACATTTACGCATAAATAGATATGATCTACTTATAGACTGATTTTGATTAAAATCTGTGACATGTGTGCCACAGCTGATTTGCTCATTTTGCATGGAATGACCCACATATAAGATTATAAAAACATGTGTAAGTATATATTATAGTATTTATTTATATAGGTATATATTATGTATTTATATATGTATATCTCTCTATATATAATTACATCTAATATAGGTATAATATACTACGTAAAAGTAATACGTATTTATATGAACATTATACTTATTTTTTTCAACATGTGACATACATAAAGTTTATTCAATAAATATATGTTTATAAATATTTAAAAACCATGTTTTTCCGCCATCTTGAAATATTTGATCAGATACAACGGCCTTTTGGAATCATGTTGGATTACTTCGCCAATCGCGCCAACCGGAACAGGATATGGAACTCTACTCAAACAAGTTCGCCGAACATGAAAATATTTACTTGAAACGGGATCGCATCTGAAAAACCGATTTTCCGGGTAGAGGGAACTGATTAATTCACTGTAAAAGCTATTCGGAAACGTTTACGAAAACTACGAGCAGCTAATAAAAATTTATTTTTATTAATTCTTCTTTAAATTTCAAAAATAAATTATTTTGTGAAGTTTCTAAAGATAAAGGAATATTTTTTGGAATTTTGGGCGACTCGGAAAAGGTTATTGTATATTTTCATTCCTGATTATAGTACATTTTCATAAATTAAGAAACATCTGTATGTTTTACGCAGATAAGAGCAAGAATCTAATAGAGTAGTGAGCTTCGGCAACATTAATTGTAGTCATAAATCTAATTGAAATCTCATGTCTATTTATAATAATGGAATACCCTTAATTAAAATAACTTTGGACATCATATACATAAGGTCAACTGCAGTGATGTACATTAAATTTCGGCAAGAGCCAAAATTAAATAGGGAAGTCATCTCGAAGTTTATTGTGTGTAAAATTTCCTTTCCTTATAAAATCAGATAATAATATGTGTCTTTAGTAAAAAGTCTGAAAGTATACTTCAAACGTGGCAAATGACGTGCGTTCGTACTATAACTAGTTTTTAAAATATTCAGATCTTGGTGCAATAGCTGTCGCGGTCTTGTTCAAAAATGCATGAATACAAAATTTATTAAGATTATACATATAAAATTCAGTAAGAAAAATAATGACTCCATCTTAAATGTATCATAATCACCCTGACAACCTAGGATCGGTACCTATCGTGGGATATCATTGAATTAATGACGTATAACAGGATTTAACACAATGAAGAATACTTTTATTATTATCTTTTTAAGTTTTGATTCGATTTTCACAAAATTTGAAACGACTCGACAAAATTCTTCAACAAGTCTATGTATTACATTTCAAACAGTTGGGTTAATTAAGGCTGGGTAGTTTTTAAGCTGTTATATGCGGACAGACGGACAGATCAAAAGACGACTAGAGACGCTACGTATTTATATAATTACGAAAGCACCTAAAAAGTACTCAAATAATGATACTCCGTTCTTCATTTTATATTATGTTGGCTTACACAAATCTTCACATGCACCCAACGTGTTTTCAATAATAAGAAAATAATACAACATACTACGCTGTTATTTTTCGTATATATGTCGGATCAATTATTCAGAGCGCATTCGAGAATGATGCATTGCTATAAAACAATGTGACTGATGATCTTTTAGATAGGCTATAGGAAAATTTTTTTACAAAGAATATTTTCAAGAAAACCCCGTAAATATATAAAGGTTCCCGAAAGATAAACTAATACATCATCGAGTTTTCTGACATGTTTTTTCGCATAAAACGGATTGCATTACCTTTATTGAATCTTCTATAAATAAATTTAAAGTAAGACAATTTATTTTTAGGTATAAGTACATGATTAAAACTTTTATGGAAATTTATGTATAGGTATAATTGAATTTATCGTTGATGCATAAAAATTGTTACAAATTCAAATTGAATATTTTAAACGAAACGACTCTATTAAAAAAATAAAATAATGCATTTTAAAGTGACATAAAGTAATGTAAAAATATGGAATAGTATTATTGGAAATTTATTGCATAATACAAAGACCATTTCACTTTACATTTTACTTAATCGGAAACGTGATGTTATGTCATTACATAAGTTATATCAAATGAAAGTACACTTTTTTTGTGAAGAAAAAAAAAATAAAAATCTAGTCATCTGAATGTCAGGAGATGTAGGCAGTTTCGTATAAAAAAGCATGAAGATTTCTACCAGAAATCCTTATATTAGCTCAAAAAACTACCAATAATGTGTTATATATTTGTACAAAATATCATAACATAAACTACACAAATTTTCCGTTTAATAATAGCAAAACATATTCAATTTCAAGGTCATCTTTCTCTTCCACCACCAGGAAAAAAAGTCCTTCCGGCCAGTGCCGGGAGGAAGAGGTAGCTTTCATAATCCTTATTTTAAAAAAGCCAACTTATATCATGCAAACACACGAAGCTCAATTTAGCGGAAACCGAATATAGGAGATTCAATACTAATTTTTATCAATATAATGAATGAGAATTTCGCGAAATTAGTCAGCTTTATCCAAGCTGCTTTTCTTTAAAGTAACTTATATTTGGCTGCCAAATTCGGCAATTTCTTAAAGTGCCTGTCATTTTAAGACAACATGGTGGATGAGGCTAAGCAGTGAACTTGGTCGAGACATTAGTAATTGCTGTGCACATGCTCACTCACATCGGAATCAGTTAATATATAGGAGTGCTGTCGCATGCAAAAAATCAGATTTTTCAAAATGTCACTCACAATAGAAATTGAAACTGCTATATCTGAGCCATTTTTTAAAGTAAAGACAAACAAAAAATGCTCCTGAATCCTTATATCAAGATCAAATACTTAAGAAAGAAACCTTTTTCAATTTCTAATTTTTTTGCACATCACTTTAAATATATATATATTTTTTAATTTAATGGCCGCCATTTTGAAACAAGATGGCTGATGAATCTGGCCAGCGAACTTGTTCGAGGTGTTGATGTATACTATCCACATGAATTCTTACATCGAAATAGGCGAATACGTGTGATATCGCGTGACAAATACAAGATCGTTTCAAAATGTTAGCCATGCTAGAAATTCAAAGTGCTATAAATCAACCATTTTTTAAGATATCAACAAAAGAACAAATTTTCAGAAACAAAAACTGCTCCGGAATCTTTGTATCAAGGCCAAACACATAAAAAAAATCTTTTTCATTTTCCAATTTTTTTAATACCTCATTTTGAATTTTAAATTTAATTTTTTTTAAATGGCAACCCTTTTGAAACAAGATGGCGAATGAAGCTGGCCAACGAACTCGGTCGAGACATTGGTATGTACTATGTACAGACCAAGTTACATCCAAATAGGTTCATAAATACGCCTGTTATCGCGTGACAAAAATCAGGTCGTTTTAAAATGTCAGCCACAAGAGAAATCAAAATGCTATTACTCAGCCATTTTTTTTTAGATATAGACGAAAGAAAAACTGTTCCGGAATCTTTGTATTAAGGTCAAACACATATAAAAAAAATCTTTTTCATTTTCCAATTTTTTGGTATCTCATTTAAATTTTTTAATTTTTTAATTTTTTTAAATGGCCGCCATTTTGAAACAAGATGGCGGATGAAGCTGGCCAACGAACTCGGTCGAGATATTTGTATGTACTATGTACACACCAAGGTACATCCAAGTCGGTTCATAAATACGCCTGTTATTACGTGAGAAAAATCAGGACGTTTCAAATTGTCAGCCACGCTAGAAATTCAAAATGCTATAACTCAGCCATTTCTTAAGATATAGACGAAACAAAAACTGCTCCCGAATCTTTTTATCAAGGTCAAACACATAAGAAGAAAACATTTTTTCAATTTTCAATTTTTGGTACCACATTTCAAATTTAGATTTTTCTTAAAAATTTAAATGGCCGCCATTTTTGAACAAGATGGCGGGTGAAGCTGGCCAACGAACCCGGTCGAGACATTGGTATTTACTATGTATAAACGAAGTTACATCCAAATCGGTTCATAAATACGCCTTTTATCGCGTGACAAAATTCAGGACGTTTCAAAATGTCAGCCACGCTAGAAATTCAAAATGCTATAACTCAGCCATTTTTTAAGATATAGACGAAACAAAAACTGCTCCGAAATCTTTGTATAAAGGTCAAATACATAAGAAAAAAATATTTTTCCATTTTCAATTTTTTGGTACCACATTTCAAATTTTAAATTTTTTAAAAAATTTTAAATGGCCGCCATTTTGAAACAAAATGGCGGATGAAGCTGGCCAACGAACTCGGTCGAGAGATTGGTATGTACTATGGACACACCGAATTACATCCAAATCGGTTCATAAATACGCCTTTTATCGCGTGACAAAATTCAGGACGTTTCAAAATGTCAGCCACTCTAGAAATTCAAAATGCTATAACTCAGCCATTTTTTAAGATATAGACAAAACAAAAACTGCTCCGGAATCTTTGTATAAAGGTCAAATACATAAGAAAAAAATATTTTTCCATTTTTAGTTTTTTGGTACCACATTTCAAGTTTTAAATTTTTTAAAAAATTTTAAATGGCCGCCATTTTGAAACAAAACGGCGGATGAAGCTGGCCAACGAACTCGGTCGAGACATTGGTATGCACTATGTACACACCGAATTACATCGAAATCGGTGCATAATTACGGGAGTTACAGTGTGACATAGGTCAGATATATATATATATATATATATATATATATATATATATCATGATCGATGAAAATATACCAAAATTTTTTGAAATCGCTTTCCTCCGAACGGCTGCAATAGGTAGCTTTTTTGTAAAGAAAACTACCTAATAACATAGAATTTTCAGTGATTGATTGCAGTGTCGGAATGTTACGCATATGGGGTACTATGGATCTTTAAAATTGGACACAGATATTTTGTGATGACGGAAGATTGACATTATCTCGTCTGTACTAAACTTTATGTATAGATCTATTATAATTACTGAAAATAGAGGAGGAAAAATTAATGTCGCCGCCGGGACGAATATTGAACTCGAAGGGGTAACGGTCGTTAGGCGAATCAAAATCCCAGACCAAACTAAATTTTAACGTCTTTAATTTAATCAAATTAGCTTTCAATATTTTACGGTTTCTTGGCCAGTGCTTAAAATAAAGTAGTCAGTCTTCAAAAGTAACGTTGAGAACATTTCATTGTGTCATTGCAGTTTCATTGAATTAAAGACATCAAAGAGCGGCAAGGGACTAGCCCGGAACTCTGAAGACGCCGGACCTCCGCTGCGGCTTCGAGTTTATAATGTTCGTCTCAAATCAAATGCAAGAAATAATCGAGATACAAACTCCACATTTACACGAATTTCAATAAGGATAAAAGAAAAAAAAAAAAAAAAAAAAAAAAAAAAACATTTTTTAAAAGTGTATTATCGACATCTTTAAGACTTTCCAAGAGTCAAAAATTGTATACATTGTAAAAAAAAAAAAACGACATTTTTACAGTACAAAGTACTGTTCATCTCGCGCATAACCTCGATAACAGTGAATGTGCTGTATCTTTCTTTGGTTTCCTGATTATATAAACATGAAAAATACAGTAGTTGCGTAAAACTAACAATACAATGGTGCTGGCAATTTTACGCAACTACTGTATTTTTCATGTTTATATAATCAGGAAACCAAAGAAAGATACCGCACATTCACTGTGATCGAGTTTATGCTGGCAAATTTACAGTGGTTTTTTTACAGTGTAGAAAGTTATCCTATTTTCAATACACGATAGGTCTACTCTTTTATTTAAAAAAAAAACGGATTTTTCAGAAATTTTTATATCGTAAAATAAATTTTTATGTTAATTGCTGCCAGTTCACCGGATTGCATGTAGAACAGATTATTTCGGATATTTGGATTTTTAGTATAATTATGATATTTGCACTTTTTCTCTCACTTTGTCAAGGTAATTTTTTTCAATGTCTTATGAAAACTACATTTATATAAAATAAATGCCGTCATTTATAAATGTAGTTTTACAGAAATGAAACCTATACTGGAATTCAAAATTAAAAAAAAATAAAATGGTTTATTTCACATATGTTGATCTCTTCGGCATTGAAAATTATAAATATTTTTCCATACATTTTTACCTAATATGAAAATATTTTTCATGTAGAATAAAGTATCATACGAACTGAATTTTTACAATTAATTAAGTAAATATCTACGCTCGGAGTCAAGCCCAAAAATTTTGACTTAAATTGCCAATCTATTGAGCTACCTGGGCCAACAACCGGCGGACAAATTTCAATAAGATATATTTATTGGCAATAGTATCTGATCTGCCACGTACACAGCTCAACAGAATATACCTCAGTTAATGGATTACCAGCAAAATATCGATACATAGATACAATTTATTATTATTAATTTAATCATACTGATTGCTATAGATATCACACCAACTGAATCTTTTCACCAGAGTCTAAAAATGCACAGGCCAAAAGGAGGTAAACTGCATGTGAATTCAGATATCGCCATTGTAGGCGCATTCGTAATTATTATATAAATACGTAACACGTCTGTCTGTTTGTCCGTCCGTCCGCATATAACAGAGCAGAAACTATCTAACCGAATAATCTGAAATTTTAAATATATAGTTGTAAAGTTTTGTCGAGTCATTTCAAATTTTATGAAAATCGGATGCATAATTTAATTACAGGGACAGTCAAATTTTTCAGTTACATTACGGCCAATGGGAAAAATTATTTTAATGATGTTACAGCCTTTCGAACAGAATGAGATTGATATGCTCTTATGAAGTGTACTAAAATATGCATTCAGTAATGCAATACAACAATATGCAGTGCAAAAAAATTTACAAAACTAGTTATAGTGCGAACGCATCTCATTTGCTACGTCTGACGTACAATTTCCAACTTGTTTTAACAATATTACAGGAATCGCAAGATATGAAATTTCATTTTATATCTCAATTTTTACAATTGTTACTTCATTAACGTCTCGTTTTTTGGATATTGATATTTTATTAGTATTAGTATTAAAGTTTTTTAATTTGTTGCATTTGAGTGTGGGCAAAAGTAATCAACTGCGTTACACTTCCATAGAAAATTTCAGTTCAATCCCTTTTCAATAATATTGCTACCAATTTCTTTTAACTGGTAATTTTTTTTTAGTTTAAACAAAAGGATGTTTAATAGCGCATAAGTTTGACGGTAGGAGGTATAGAGAAATATTTCAAAGTTTTTAACTAGTAGCGATTTGTAATGATAGTTCAATAAAAGGTTTAAACGATATCCGCGAAATAGCTAGAATATGAATGTTTCGGATATTTAAAAAGTTATTGCAGTTACAGTGAAATACCCTGTATTTTCTCCTTACTAGTTGCAATTTAATCGTCTTACGTTATTGTTTCTTACTTTTTGTGGTTTTGAAATACCAGTTGCCATTGCAATACCATTGCAAATTGTTTAATTTTAGTCAGCCTGTATATTTTTTTTATCCATGGAAATTATTCGTTTAATAGAGTGCTGACATCGTCTTGAGTTTATCTAGCTTTTTTAAACAATCACATCGCTCCATGATGAGTATTCTTTGTAATATCTATCTCATATCGAAATAATATTTTTATCGATATAAACTAGATACTGTAACTAAAACAAACAAAAAAAAGGTAAATCTGCAACATGTATAGGTACATAAATCTATGTCAATAAAATAAATTATATATTTTTAAATATTCTACAAAAATGTAGCTTTTAAAAAAGATGAATTGTATTTAAAAAACATATATATAGTTACATTTAAATGATACATAAACGGAATATCATGCTTTAACAGAACAGAAAAGTTTTTGTTATAAATGAGGCATCACAGAAGTATATTTAGTTTTTCTTTTCCTAACCGTTGCATTATATCTAAGAAAAAATAAATAAATAACTTAGTGTTTGTTACAAGCTCATTATCAAAAGGACAAATGGAATTTGCCAAAACTCGAGAAAAACAGAGTGAAATAAATTAGATAACAAAGACAAAGAAACACATTTGTGTTGTTGTAATACATGGTAACAAGAATAACTGACTCAGATGTTATATTTCCTATCTGTGAAATGCATTTGTTATTTTCAGGTATAATAGTGACTTTTACATAGATAATGAAATCTCAATATACTCTATTTTTCATGCATTTCTATGATTATTTTAAATTTGTAATAGCCTTATTTACGTAAATAATGAAAACTCGGTATGTACTCTATTCTTCATGCATTTTTATGAGCATTTTAAATTTTGATAAATATTTTGTATGTTCTAGAGTAATATATATATATATATATATATATATATATATATATTTAAAATTTGATGAAAACGAAATTCCAGTCGTTACCATATTCACCAGTCTTATATATTTAAATCAAACAGTACAATTGAACTTTATTTTATTCCAGTTAATTTAAAAAATTTTAACTAACATTAAAAATGTTATATAAATTCCTATTTAGAACATCTAAATTTTATAAATTTATTTTTCAAATATGATTTTTACAAGTATTTAAAACAAGGGTATTAACAATTACCTTAAAAAGTTATTGTTATTTTTTTTTAATCTATGAGTTATCATTCAAATACACACTTATATAAAAGGAAACATTTTGTGCAAAATAGTTAAAAGACAAAAATATTCTAATAATTAATAAATTAATTTGAAGTTTGTTTCATTTGAATCTAAAAAAAAGCTGTAAAAAATAAAGAGTCGAAACACATAAAAACATTTTTTTTTTTTTTTTTTAGCTTAAATTCGAATTCATTCCCATTACATCTTTATGACTACAAATGTTTTACGAAATGTTGAAAAACAGATCAAATAGCGTGGCATACGTAATACTAACACTTTCAAGCACATACTTATGGAATGAAATATTTTCTGCCTTCGCTATCTGTAACGAAAAAAATTTTAATAATGGGAAATTAAACAAGTTTAAACTCATAATGTATTTTATAAAAATATAAAATAAACAGCAATTGTATAATATGATGATGGGGCCTCCGTGGTCGAGTGGTTAAGACACCACGCCGCTAATCATGTGAGAATATAGGTTTGACTCCCACTGGTTCCGTTGCACACTCTTTGTGGAGCTCCCAGCTGTATTTCTCTGGTTTTGTTAATTTCCTTGTGCAATCTTGTCCTTGTATATTGTAGAAATTGTTATGTCTGATTTGTGTAATTATTTCTGTATAAAATAAAGGATCATTCGAGGTGACAGCCATTGTAGCTATAGGTCACAAAGCAATCCCCGCTTCGTAGTCCAGACAATAGGGAATTTTACCTAGCAAAATTAATGGTAGTACTGGAAATCGGCTTTCTAGATGTTTTTGGGGTCGCTGAATCCAAATTTGTAACTTCCCACTAAAATTTCACCCGGCAATCTCCCCAAATTTTGGTAAAAAGCCCCCCAAAAAAGGTTTTTATTAAAAAAATCAATTTTTTTATCGTTTTAGAGAAAAAGTGTCTAGAAATTCAGAAAGTAGACAAAATTTCCAACAAATTAGATATATGACATTATGACTTAGGATGAAGGGGAAGGGGGGATCTGCCTCGGAACATGCGCGCGGTGCTGCGTAAACTAAGTTGCGCAATTCCACTTAACCACTCAGACGTTTACATTCGCCCTCCCATCACCCCTTCGAACTTTCTTCTATAAGTTTTACTTTAAGATTTTTGGGTCGCTGAATCCGAATTTTTAACTTTCCCCAAAAATCCCCCCGAACCCCCCCCCCCAAAAAATAGTTGTTTTTAACTTAGTAGCCCCCTCTCTCCCCGTTTATCCTACGTCATAATGTCATATATCCTACTTGTTGCAAATTTTGTCTAGTTTCTGAATTTCGTAATGTTTTCCCCCTAAAACAATAAGAAATTTAAGTTAAAACAACTATTTGGGGGGGGGGTTCGGGGGGGGGAATTTTGGGGTAAGTTAAAAATTTGGATTCAGCGACCCAAAAAACTTAAAGTAAACCTTATAGAGAAAGTTCGGAGGGAAGATGGGAGGGCTAATATAAACGTGTGAGTGGTTAAGTGGAATTGCGCAACTTAGTCCACGCAGCACTGCAGCGCATGTTCTGAGGCAGATCCCCCTTCCCTTTCATCCTAAGTCATAATGTCATATATCTAATTTTTTGCAAATTTTGTCTACTTTCTGAATTTCTATCTACTTTTCCCCTAAAACAATAAAAAAAATGGAATTTTTTAACAAAAACCCTTTTTGGGGGGCTTTTTACCAAAATTTGGGGAGGTTGCCGGGGGAAATTTTGATGGGAAGTTACAAATTCGTATTCAGCGACCCAAAAAACATCTAGAAAGCCGATTTCCAGTACTACCATTAATTTTGCTAGGTAGAGCCCCTATACGGTCTCTATTGCCTGGACTATCGGTAGACTTCAAAATATGATGATACAGTGTATCAGTGTACGGACGTTAGGGCGGACTTCCAAGGGAAGCCATTTTTGTCCACAGTAAACGAAGACCGCATTAAGTTGTAAACATTTAAATGACGTAAAATAATCCCTTAAGTTTATAAATTGAATTAAATTTGTGACAGAAATTATTATGCTACCAACTTAATGCCAAAATAAACAACATTTTCTTCAATTTAGTAATTTTGTTTAAAAAGCAAGTTAGAGAACACTTGTTAATTCAAAATAAATTATTATGAACAAACAAAATAAGCAAAGAATTAACCTTAATTATATAATTTCACTTTAATTAAAGTAACCTGTCACTTTTCTTTGCTTTACTTGAAAAAAACGATATTTTTACCACGCTATTGTGGAGTTTTGCGACATACTTGAAAATTTAGAATATCATATGACATTTTTATTCGAAATATCAGCGAACGGTCGTTAACAAATTTTGCACCTCTCACTTTTATGGTGGTACGTTTTTTCTTTTTCTTTCTCTTCATTATTATCAGTGACAATTTCTTAAACTCTCAACAACCACAGTTTCATCAAAGTTGCTTTAAAAAAATGTAAAAGAAGTTTTGATTCTGCTCCGCCGTTTGCGGAAAAATTGCCTGCACTACCCGATCAGTAGTACACTTTGAGCAGTATCTTTAAGATTAATTGTAAATAGGAAATGTTGGGGGAAAACAAAATTGTCTTTATTAATGAGTGATGTCTTTGAAACTGAGATTCATTAACGAGAGTCCACTGTACACGTCTGGGCTTAATCTACGAGAGTTATTCGATAAGTAAAATCTGCGATGTATGAATTTCAACACTCCACAGATGGCGCTAATATGACTATTAGGTATCGCGTTCTCACTAACTCAGGAATGCGTCATAACGAAAACCTTGGTATGGTGAAATGCTGATACATATCGATTTTGTTCTAAAGATGTTTAAGACAATAGAAGGTCCCGCCAACTGTGAAATTTGATCTGCAATTCCCTTTTTGAATGCATGGATTCATTTGGCATATCATCCTTTTTATCTCTTCCCCAAGATCTCGCCCTACCTATTTATAAGTTTGCAAAACAAGTGGGTGATTTCGCTTTTTCGCTAGAGAGTATTCTCATTCCTCTTCTTTATCATTATTATCAGTATTATTATTATTATTATTTATTATTTGTTTATTTATACTAGTTGGAAAGATGTTGGCTGATCAGCAATTGAAATTAGTCACATCATTGTGTTTTTCTTCACTCACACTTTCAACATTGTAATGTATTCTATAAATAAAAAGATTAAAAGTACTGTCCCAAACTTTAACAAACAGATGTATAATGACGCGTCATTTCTTTTTATGTCAAATAATGTGCTTGCTAGACACACTACTTCACCTAAACTGAGAAAGCTATAATATTCATCATCAACCGAACGAAACAATCAGTCTAGTATATAAAGGATTTTTGTAGGTTTGAATTGCGACCAAGCGGTTTTGAACTATGCAAATAAAAATAAAATATGATGTACGTTTTCATTTGGACAGCCTGCAAAAATGTACAAAATAATAAAGACGAAATAATTCAATCTCGTTAAGCATAGTTCAGATAGATTTCATCTCGTAAATGTTTTAATATTAGATGTGATGCATTCTCACATAATTTTGATTTTTAAGTCCCTGAAAAATAATTTTTATTTTAGTACACATTCTTGGTATTTTTTTTATTTCTTATATTAGAAAACATTTCAATGTATGGCTGCTTAACAATATTAACTAGATAAATAAGTTTTGGACGATGTTGGGGGTCCAAATATACCACGAAATTCCTTATCAACCCGAGTACCTAATGCTGATTTTTAAGTTTGGAGCTGTCTGTATAAAAGTGTTTCAATAAAAGTACTTCGATGTAATTTTTTTACAAAACTGGGACAATTTTTTTTTATATAAATATGGAGCAAAAAATTAACCTGCACACATTTTTATGGCTGTTATTATTTTTTTAACTCTATCCCTGGATTTTAGATTCCTTACAGTCCCTCTTGCTAAAACTATACAGAAAATCACTTCGGATGCAGCCACAGAATTTTTTTCAACTTTTTTCTCATGCAGAAGTATGCTAGACAAAGAATGTCAAAAATTCTTTGCCAGGAAATTTACTGCAGAATTTAAATCAGCATTTAAATATCAGTTTCAAGAATTGTGGCTTTATTGGTATTCTTACCGTCCCCAAGGTTTATTCTTGCATTTTCCGAGGTAATTTTATTTTTATTTAATCCAATGTAAATAACTATTGCTATAAATATAAGAACATTGTGGCAATCACTTAGACTTTCCACGATTTGCCTAAAAATAGGTGATAATTTTCGTTACCGTTCCATCATTACCGTCCTTTTTCTTCCTTAGCGTCCCTTTTTTCCTTACAGTTCCTTTCTTAGCATTCCTTTAAGACAATGTTATACGAAAATTTTGTACTGAAAGTACAAATTTGTTATTATTTCTTATTTAAATATTCTATGGATACTATACAAATTCATTATAAAGTAAAATTTTGAAGAAAATAAAAATTTAGAGGTAAAATGTCAAGGGACGGCAAGGAAAATTAAACACGCAAGATTAACTCAAGCGTCAGTTAAATAAAAAAAAAAATCGTCCCGTCTGACCATTCTTTTCTTTATTTTGAATCATTCGTCAATCGTAGACATTCCTCTACAAGTTTAAAATGTTATTTTATTAAGTTTGAATTCAAAAGATTTTTATTCCTAAAAGTTACAATTTTGTGAGAATGCCTCATATATGTGATCCAGTGATAATAAGGATACAGAAAATAATTTTATACAATAATTTAGTACATTTACCAATCATAGGAAAAAAGAGAAAAATACACACATTACAATAAATTCTTTCACGACAATTAATTACATTTCTATACTTCTCTAATTGGAACTTCATGTTGTAGATGCTTTTCAAAATGTTTTATGAACTATTACATCTGTAAGTTTACAATAGACATTTTCAGACGCTTTTAAACTACCTTACAATTTTCTAGTTTAACATTTATAGTTTACACCAAGTTTATTCTAAATCACTAAAGTGAGATGTGACAAACTGTAAGTAAAAGGTCATGAAAAATTAAAAAACAATTATCGATGGCGTGAGTTTTTAAAAATAATTCTATTATGAAAATAACTCGAATATAAAGAATTCGGTTTTCAAAACCATGCGAATATAAAGAGTTCGTTGTCAGAACCATTCGATCATGCTAATGGCTAACCTACGTCGATTTAAAGCACATAAATATTATGAAATTTTATAGAGAGTATTCCATTGTATAATCGCTATAATTATAAGAAAAGAAAAAACTCAACAGTTCCATCATGTTAATTTTTTTTTTTAGAATTACAATTTTTTTCTGACTTAACTATTAACCTTCGCAATGTAGTTAGCAATTGTTATAGTTTCGTAATTTAATAAGTTATAAGACATTTTCTTAATAACAATACAAAAGAAAAGCTAATGCTTTTAGAAACTAATTTAAAAGCAATTTTCTAAAAGCCTAATATCGAAACACCTCTTAAAAATCTCTATAATTTGGGGGGAAATATTTGTTTTGTACAGATTTGTTCCGACAAAAATCTTTTCTATACTACACTAAATGTTCGTCTATTTGATTATGAATATTATAGACTTCTCATTTTACTTGAAGAAGTGTGTCTAGCAAGCACAGTACTTGACATGAAAGGAAATGGCGCGACATGATACACATGTTCGTTAGTAAATAAAGCATAAATTGTATTATCTTAAATAACTTTGATGTATAGCCCTAATACAAGCAGCACAAATCACTTTTACAAACATAAACGATTAATAAGCACAGGTTTAGCTTGTTTATTGATTAGAAAAGTTTCCGAAACTCGATTAAAGTGTCAATTTAGCGACAAAGTTGGCGGTGCTTGTGGATGTATAGACACACAGCAAACAATTAGCCGTAAAAGCTTTTAGTGAAAATAGGATGTTTAACAATGTCCTTTAGCCTGTAGCATAAAACAAGTTATTCTAATAGTTAAAGGATATGTCTGGAGATTTTGTAATATAGATTCATGACAATAAAATAAATTAATGGTGAAAATGCTTCCAAAATTGCAATAAATATTTTTATGAATATTTTAACATGGAAGTTACATAATACAAAGCAAATCGAAAAATATTGAAGGCAATTATTAACCCCTTTTCTGTGACTCCCGAACTCAGTTCGGGCAACTCAAATGAGCCAATTTTGGAATGCCCGATCTGATTTCGGGCAAGAGAAAAATCGGTGTTTCAATTCAAATTCATTCGGCGTTCTATTGTAAATACTGTGATGTAGGCTTGTGTGCTGTGCCGTGTTTTCGTATATACCATACTGTAAAAAAATTGTGATACTGTAAAAGCACTTATTTTCGCGAGGCTTACTTTTCGCGATTTTCGCGAGCCCGTAGTAATCGCGAAAATTTAAGCCTCGCGAAATATATATTTTATTTTTTCGCCTCAAATGATAATAAAAAATTAGAAATTTTTCACTTATCCAAAATTTAATGATTACAGTTACTTAAATAAAAAATAAGTACAAAAATTTCTTGAATACTTACAAGTATTTCTTGAATACTATAAAACTACTTCTTGAATAAAAACAATTATACAACTAAGAGAATGCAGCTCATTCACTTACAATATTTATATCAGCTTCTTTGAAGCCATTCATTTTTAGAGCGATGGTTAGAGGAGGGAGGGGAAAGGGTGAAGAACTTTTTGGACAAAAGGAGGTTTCTTTAATTGCCTTATGCAAAAGGGGTTCTATTTAGGTAGTTCGGAATTTTTCAACTTTCGATTCCGTTCATATAAAATTCGCGAAATTTTCAGCTCGCGAAATCACCGATATCTTCGTTTTCGCGAAAATTACGGCTCGCGAAAATAAGTACTTTTACAGTATTCAAAGGAATCTGGGGGACATGGAAATTATGACAGTTGATATAAATAATAATATTGTTGTATTAGTTTATTATATTTATCTTGAAAATTATATCATTTGATTTATTTTGCTATTATATGAGCAAACATTACTGTAATCTATTAACATTTCCCATATATGTGAAAATATTGAATATAATAGTTATTTCGTTTAAAATTTCGCTTTTTTAATAATCTATTTCTAACATTTTGATGACAATAACGAACAAGATTAAAGATAGATAAAATTACATTTTTTGGCACGTTTTTCTCAAATATATTCCACGGGCAAGAAGGAAAGTAATATATTCTAAAAGCGTGTTTGCAATAAAATTAAGGCATAGATTATTAAAACTAAAAACAGCAAGAAATGGATAAACATTATTTTAAACATCTTAATAAAATGAACTTTCCGATTATTAGAAAAGCAAATATCCGCATTTCTAAGGTAATTTATTTAATTTTAAGAATCAATAATGTAATTCAATGATAACACTAGTTTACAAAATTAAACTTTTTGTCTGTTGCCGCGAATTCTGTGGTTGATAATGTTTACTTATAACTTGTTTTTGTCAAATATAACCGGAAAATTTTTTGAGCAGCTCGAGTTACTTTGTTTTTGATTTTTATCATCTAAGCATATATATTAATCGATAACACGCGTATTTTACTGTGTTAAGATTAGTTTCTCAAGGTTTTGCGTCATGAGTAGTTCAAGGAGACGTTGTTTAAACAATCCAGATCATATTTGCTATATATGCGCAGAATATGTGTTTAACAAGTGTAGAAAAGTTATATCAGAGTTGGTGAAAAATACCTATTTTGAGTATTTTGGGATGCTCTTAGATAAAAATGAGAAGTCTTGGGATCCCAATTGTGTTTGTAAATCGTGTGTGGAACATTTAAGATTATGGAAAAGTGGTAATAGAAGTGCCTTTAAATTTGGAACACCGACTATTTGGCGAGAACCACGAAATCATCTCGAAGACTGTTATTTTTGTAGCGTGAACGTAAACGGTTTAAACACTAAAAATCGAGCTAAATGGCAGAACCCAAGTACTAGTTGTGTTCAACGTCCAGTGCAGCGTTCATCTGACTCTTCAGAGCCTACAAATATATCTGAACCATTAGAACAAGACATTGAAGGACCATGCTCATCACAAAATGATGCTGATTTTGAAGGTTTGTCAAATGAGCCAAAATGCTTTTCCCAAAATGAGTTAGATGATCTTGTAAGAGATTTAAATCTTTCTAAACAAGCTTCAGAATTGTTAGCATGAAGACTAAAAGAAAAAAAATTGCTTTCCTCAGATACTAAAATAAGTTTTTATCGTGAAAGAGATACAGAATTACGGCGTTATTTTTCAGAAGAAAACGGTATTACCTTTTGTTCAGATATCAAAAACTTGTTGATAAAAATGGGCTTGAAACAATACGAACCAAACGACTGGCGTTTATTCATTAGGGTGGGCCGAAAAAAAAATTATTTTTATTTTCGATGATGGGTAGTGCGGAAAAGTGGCCACTAGTGGCACCAAGTTCACACAAAAAATTTGAGATTTTTAGGACAATTCCTATATTTGCCGCTTTTGGCTTGAAGTTTTGCTAAAATGCTGATTTTTGAACTTTTTTAGCAAAAATTTAAAAAATGTTAAATTAAAATTATTTTAATCGTATTTACTTTTAAAGGCATATTTAATGTTCCAAATGTATAAATATGCTCTGATAATTTATTATTTAATTGCTATGTGTATTTTAAATTAGATGATTTTTATAGCCTTTTCGTGTTTAGTGAGCAAAATTTGCATGTATTGTTTGAATCTTTCAACAACCTCTCCTTTGTCTTGTTTATGTCCCTTGGTCTTCCTTATTTTTTTCAATACTTTAAGGGTCATATATTTGGGTGACGGACAGCAGAATCCCCCAGAAACAGATCTGGATGGAGAGAAGGGTGTGAGGCGAGAACTTAAGCGAATGCAGTGACTCGTCGCGATGTTGGGGGAGTGAAGGAGGAAATACAAGAGGGGAGAAAGTGCGATAAGGGATGTTTATTATTTTTCAGTGCTTGGTTTCCCTGTGACATTTGTTCAGTGTAAAAGTAAAACCTTTTTCTCGTGCAATACATTGCTTTTTGGATCGTTTAACGTGACTTTACTGTGTTTTGTGCGTTTTATTACGACGAGTTTAGAAATGGCTATTGCGAAAGTTCATGATCATGTAAAGACATGTGATAGCGTGAAAAGTAGCCATTTTGGAGCACCATGCAAATTGAAAGACTTGCAATTGCCAACTATTGCTGACATCATGCGCCACTACTATTGGTTGTGAAACGATATAGAAGAAAATTGAGATATTTATCTTCAACCAGTGGATGATATTATTAAAATGGCAGGTGAAAGAGTTTCTGAAATCTGGATAAAATCTTCCATACCAGTGATTTCCCAACGAGCAATTAACGAAAAGATTAAAAACTATTACAGTAGACTCCCTCAAATCCACACAGCTTGGGACTAGAGGTTGTGCGGATTTTAGAATTTTGGGAATTTCTGGTCATTGATTTGTTTACATTTTTGAAACATTAATTTGATTGGTAGTTAAGCAAGGGAAATTATAATGAATGCTTACAATAAAGTGAAACATTAAAATAAGTAAAATATTAAAATAATTTATTAGAATAAAAACATGTATAATAATCACTTATAAACAAATTAAGTTAAATAATGCTATAAAAAGTGATAGAATATCTTTATTAAGACTTACGGTCGTTTCATCGCACAATCGGCGACATTTTCAAAATCAATCATAATAGAAAATATTTTCACATAACTTAAAAACAATAATATAGTAAACAATGTCACGAGGCATGAAACATAATGAAAATATTGCAACCATAAAATAAAATAAAAATTAAATTAGCTATTTGCGAGCGTGGATTAATTTTCACATAATTTAAAAACAACATGGTAAACAATGTCACGAGACATCAAGTATACTGAAAAACATTGCAAAACATAAAATAAAATAAAATTAACTTGGCTATTTGCGAGTGTGGATTAATTTTTACTATTGTTTCTACAATTACTTAGTATCTCTTTCCAAATTCTAGGTAAATCAAGGGACACAGAATCATTGCAAATATTCTCGTTGCGTAAAAATATTTCTATTGATTCTCGGACTATGGATGGTAAATAAAATCTTGATGGATAAATTAACTTGCTATTTTTAAATTCAATCTGTAAAGGTTCTTCGCTGCATAATCCGGCCAAAGCTGTGGTTCTTCTATTGTATTTGATGTCTACTATATGTTCTTTGATTCTAGTTTTAAGTTTTCTGCTTGTCATACCTATATAAAACTAATATATCGTAAAGATATTCTATCACTTTTTATAGCATTATTTAACTTAATAATTTATTAGTTTAAAAGTAAGTAATTATTAAAATAATTATGTAAAATAAAAATTTAGAAAAATATTAAATTATTACCGATGAAATCGATTCAATTCGATTCCAAAAGTCCTATGCAGCCATCTAGTGGTAAAGTGATCGTAAGATCGACACGTCATCATATAGATATGCTAATTTATATCAAAATAAAAAGTAATGTAACTTTATTTAGTAATAAATCAGCTGTAATAACCAAAAGAGAATGATTAACAAAATATTTAGTTAGAAAAACATTGCGGTAGTCGCTGATTTCGGCGCCATCTTGAATTTTGTTCCTGCAACTTAACTGTAAATTTCATTGTTTACATCTGAAAAAAATACGCGGATTTTAGGGTCACAGATTTAAGGGAGTCTACTGTACAATGAGCGTAGATCATTGGAGAAATCTTGTAATCATATGGGCGTTAAAAGCAAGGCGATCTGCGAAGATTTCTTACGAAATGCAGAAACCTCTCTCTTTGACATTGCAGCTTGTAAGTGTAGAGGCTTGAACAATTGTAGCTGCGACATCAGACGTAAAGTTCCACATCGGGAGGTGAACTTCTTGAAGGATCAAAGAACTGTTCGAAGAATGTTTATCGGAAATATTGATTTAAAAACAAACAAAATTCTTGCAAAGAAAATATCGCGGAAAATGAAGAAGGATATAATTTCAACGATTAATAGTGGTTCTGCGACAAAGCCTTCAACGAGTGGAGTTAGATCTAGATGGAAGACAGTTATATTGTTGGAAGATTCAAATAATGGGAGCTTTCAAGCAAGCAGTTCGATTGAATCTGAATTTGAACCAGGCCCTTCTAAGCCAAACACTCCTAAACGCATATTCCTGTCTCACACAGAGTCAGCCATGTCTCAGGGAAACGGAACACTGAAAATAATAAGCATCCCTTATCGCACTTTCTCCTCTCTTGTATTTCCTCCTTCACCCCCCCAACATTGCGACGAGTCACTGCGTTCGCTTAAGTTCTCGCCTCACACCCTTCTCTCCTTCCAGATCTGTTCCTGAGGGATTCTGCTGTCCGTCGCCCAAATATATGACTCTTAAAGCATTGAAAAAAAAATAAGGAAGACCAAGGGACATAAAAAAGACAAAAGAGCGAAACTGTTGAAAGATTCAAACAATACATGTAACTTTTGCTCACTTAAACACGAAACGGCTATAAAAATCGTCTAATTTAAAATACACATAGCAATTAAATAATACATTATCAGAGCTTATTTATACATTTGGAACATAAAATATGCCTTTTCAAGTAAAGACGATTAAAATAAGTTTAATTTAACATTTTTAAAATTTTTGCTAAAAAAGTTCAAAAATCAGCCTTTTAGCAAAACTTCAAGCCAAAAGCGGCAAATATAGGAATTGTCCTAAAAATCTCAAATTTTTTGTGTGAACTTGGTGCCACTAGTGGCCACTTTTCCGCACTACCCATCATCAAAAATCAAAAAAAAGTTTTTTTCGGCCCACCCTATTATTCATTGACAGCTCAAAACGTAGACTAAAATGTATTCTATTACATAATGGAAATAAATACGCTGGGGTACCTATTGTCCACAGTACAAAGTTAAAGTAAGAATATTGTAACATTTCGCTAGTCTTGAACAAAATAAAATACAATGACCATAAGTGGCAAATTTGTGTCGATTTAAAAATAGTCAACATTCTTCTCGGTCAACAAAGTGGTTACACCACGCTTCCCTGTTTTATATGTCTTTGGGACAGTAGAGCTAAACAAATGCATTGGGTGAGAAAAAACTGGCCCTTGAGAGAAAATATATGGAGCCTGGAAAGCACAATATAATCCACAATTCATTAGTAGCTCGTGACAAAATTATGCTTCCACCATTATATATAAAACTGGGCATCATGAAACAGTTTGTAAAATCACTAGATAAAGACGGGAACTGCTTTTCTTACATTTGCCAAAAATTTCCTCAGCTCACTATGAAAAGATTAAAGCCGGTATTTTTTATGGCCCCCAAATCAAACAACTTACGAAAGATTTTAGAAATTCTATGACTGAGTTAGAACTAAAGGCTTTGGACAGCTTTCGTCTCTGTGATGCATAATTTTCTCGGAAATAAAAAATCTGAAAATTATAAGATCATCTGCTACAATTAAAAAATATGAGGTGCAATATGAGAATAAAACTCCACTTCCTCCATAGTCACCTGGACAGGTTTCCGGAAAATTTAGGAGATATGAGCGAAGAGCAGGGAGAGCGTATGCATCAAGACTTACACGTCATGGAAGAGCGCTACCAGGGTTTCTGGGATATGAATATGATGTCTGACTATTGTTGGTCTCTGATACGTCATTTTCCAAAGTCTACACATCGGAGAAGAGCTTTAAAACGAAGTTTTTTGGAACTCAATGATTAATTATTTTTTTAGTAAAGTTTTTCTTAGTAAATACATGATTTTTTTCTGTTTAATACCTACATAGCTGAAACTTAGAAACTAGAGGTGATTAAAATATTCTAATTATATTTTTGAAAATAGCATATCATATGTAGTCAGCAACAGCTAAAATTTTTTCGGCAACAGATGTACTGTAAACTAGTGTAATTTATAAGTCATACACTAAAAGTTATAGCATAAACTTTATTCAAGCATATTGAAAAAAAAAATGCTACAAAAACATACTTTTAAATGCTATATTAAGAATGAACTAACATTCAAAAAACATCCAGGAAACTTTTTTATAAATCAAAAGATATAAACTTAAGTAATTGTAAAATTTGCATTTATGAGCAGTTTAGGCTAAAAACATCATAACTGTACATATACATTGCACATATGCATTGAACAGGTATATTCGCAACGTGTAACGTGTATATATATGTGCGTCAGACGATATTTAAAATTAAAAAAAATTCATTGAAAGGAAGAAAAAATGGTAACAAATTACTATTGATAAGAATGCGAAGGGAGGAAGAAGATTGTTTTAAACTGTTGTAGTTCTACATGTCAAGGATAGAGGACGCTGTCATGTAATTTATAAAGCTGATATCTGCTAAACACGGCATCGGAAAAGCTTAGAAGCACGTGGATTTTTCATTTGATCCCGGCATCATGCTATCATTGACAGATCAACGGTGCTAGTTAGCATATTTTACATGAACGGTGAACCTGTAGCAGATGCGTTGAAACTATTTTGCACGACAAAATGACTAAGAATGAGAAAATGATCTTTCTTGTCCTAGAATCTTGAAGCTTTTCAGATGCTTGGAGGATGGAGATTCCTCCAAGATGGAGAATGTATAGATTTTCTTAAGAATTAACACTTTTCACCATTGTGTATGGTGAGAATGCCTTCAGGGAGAACTTTGTCAAAGGTTGGTTGGTTGGTTGTGTTTATGACGGCCAATTATCAACACGTGGGATATAGGCCCTAAAGGGGGGAGTGCCCTCCGTGGGGGTCTTTCTAAGGGAACCTAACCCGTATTAACGCATGGAAATCCATGGTTCGAAGAAACAACGAAAACTCCGAACGATTAGGCCGACGGGCGCGATTGGGCTCGAACCCAGCACCTCCCGTCTACCAGCTTCGAGAGCAGAACCTCTCGGCCACTGCTGGGGCCTTTGTCAAAGTAAATTAACCCGAATTATTCTCGTAGAAGGAACTTTGAATTTGCACATTCAACCAGCTTAGACCGTGCTAGTATCTAATCATCAGTTCTAGCTTGTCCTTTAGTGACCAGCTCTTTAACCATTGGATTGAGTGGACCTCAGATGATTTGTGCAATCGGGCTGATTAGGCAGTGTTCTGTTAGCAGTTTTAACTTTATTTCTGGACAGATGTGGGATAAAGGTGTTATGGAAGATGAGGCAGCTGAGTCATGCATGGATAGCAGCAGTTTACGTGAAAAACAAATGTTATTCGGGGTGCCTGAATCATAGACTCGATGCATACTTTACAGGATATTTCATTGGTATCCGTATAAATTCCAGACATCACATTTATTGCTATCAGGTGCATATGTACATTTTATACATACAGCTATATTTTTTATCATAAACTGCTGATAAGATTTCTACGCACCATATATATAAAGGAGGGAAAGTCAGTAAGTAGGTTAAAAACCGAAATGAGAGGTCGGAAATTAGTTGTAAATTGTTTCCAAATATGCCATTAATTGTTTCCAAATTGTTTCCAAATAATAGATGGCAGCACTATCCAACTGTAATGTATGAATCTCGAATTTACAAGACAATAGTTCTGCAAGATGATCATCTTTCTTGAAAATGGCAGCTGTGCTCCAAGAGTGTTCGAGGATGTGCTTGAAGAATTTCGGTCGGAACTTCTTCAATATCCACCATATAGCCCAGACTTAGCTCCAAGATATTATCACCTGTTTGGTCTGCTGAAATTGCATCTCGACGGCAAGAGTTTCGCCACTGAGCAGACGTTGAATGTGAGGTATATAGTTGGTCCAATGAGAGAGTAGTCCAAAGACTTTAGTGCATCAGGTGTTGTGAAACTCACAAAGAGATGTGACAAATGTATCAATGAAAATGGCGATCATATAAAGAAATAAACATGTTTTTCAAGTATGTATCTTGGTTTCCCTTTTTTTTATTGGTTTTTGTAACCCACTTCCTGACTTACCCTTGTAAATGCACCATTATCTCCCTTTACGTTTTTTCTCGATTTAAATTTTACTTCACTGTTTTAATTATAAAACGTGCACAAAATGCATTCATTTCTTTTATTCTCATTAAATTGCTTTGATAGCTACGCAGCTGGTGTTGTTAACAAACAATTAATGATAATACATGTATGATGTCAAAAATCATATATTAATATAATCCCCCCTTTCCTTTATTAACATACAATTTTCCCTTTTTCATTTTATTTTAACTTCCAACTCCATTCAAATCATTAAAGGATAGCTTAATAAACCTTTAACATAACCGCTTTTATTTAAATACAGTCCCTATCTTTAAAATTCGCAATAGACATAAAACCCCTCCGAAGTTAACTGTTATAGAACCAGATGCCAAGTTTCGATTTCGATTCATTTTATCTGAATTTTTTCATGACCATATATGGTTATCGATAATTGGCCGCTTTTTCCGACCGTTTTCAAGCTAAGCAAAAATTATAATCATATACTTATTTGGTTCACAAGTCTGCGATTGAAATTCCAAAGTTATCTTCACGAGCCCCCTTGTATTGTCTGTGTACAGCATTATAAAATTATTATGGGATTTTGAAATGAATGCAAGGATAAAGGCTTTTCCTTTTTTTGCCTGTCCTGTGTGGATACACATTTTTTTTTTTTTTTTTTTTTTTTTGGTTTTCAATTACAAAGTCTCATACATTTACTTAAGCACTTTTTTTCATCTTGAACATCCATTCATCTCATATCTTTTTTTTTTTAATAAATATGATTTACAATTTTATATATACTCTTTTATATTTTATACAACTTTTATTGCCTCTGTGTTTATATTTTTATTCGAACAAAAATTGCTTATTTTTCGTATGTTAAAGGTATACCTATATTTCTAATTATACATATAAATGCTGGTGTTAAAAAAACATAACGAAACAACATTAGCCGGTAATATGCCTATCCAACAATGACTGTTCCAGAACACAACGATACAAGAAATAGGCATATAAAAACATGGCACCTTACAATAATAAAATAGAACTGTTACAAGTTATTTAGCCATGTAATTTTATACGAAATTTTAACAAATACTTTCATGTTCATTTTTTTGTGTATTGTCATTTATATTTTTTTCATGTAATTCTGAGGGAGATTTTCATATTTTTCAATGACCAGTGCAAAAAATTTCAAATCCCAAACAAAAGGGGGAAATATATGATGTCAAAAATCATATATTAATATAATCTCCGCTTTCCTTTATTAAATCATAAAATTTTCCCTTTTTCATTTTATTTTAACTTCCAACTCCATTCAAATCATTAAAGGATATCTTAATAAACCTTTAGCATAACCGCTTTTATTTAAATACACTCCCTATCTTTAGAGTTCGCAATAGACATAAAACCACTCCGAAGTTAACCGTTACAGAACCAAATACCCAGTTGTGATTTCGATCCACTTTATCTGAATTTTTTTCATGACCATATATGGTTATCGATAATTGGTCGCTTTCTCCGGCCGTTTGCAAGCTAAGCAAAAAGTAAAATCATTGACATTTGGGTTTTCACCGTACATGTAGTTGGGGGGATATTGTTTTTCTAGTTATTATACACTGAGTATCTGAGTCCTTGAACTCACGAAACGTTTACGTCTGTTCAAATTATTTTATTTTATTGTGTGTTTAAACTTTGTTTTTAAGTAATTTATAATCATATCCTTATTTGGTTCACAAGTCTGCGATCGAAATTCCAAAGTTATATTCACGAGCCCCCTTGTATTGTCTGTGCACAGCATTATAAAATTCTTATGGGATTTTGAAATGAATTTAAGAATAAAAGTGATAACCTGCCAAATTTTATATGAAGATCTCGCTATCAGAAAAGTATTATCGAGAATTTGTAACCTTTTGGCGAATTATTTGGCGAGAATGTAATTAAGGAGAAACATGCAACGTAGCTGACACTCGCTCCTTTGCTTCCGTCTCTGAAAGATGTATTTTACGCTTCCTCACCTCGAATAAACATTTCTCATTTTTTTAAGACCCTGGGTCACGAATTATTTATCGGTATAAATGTATCAAAGCAATTCCATGGATCAACAACATCTTTATAACATATGAATTTAAATATGTTTGTTGTGATTTATACAATTTCCATCTGATTTTTATTTGTGTACAGACGCATAATAATAATTGAGTTATCAAATAATCCTCTTATACTCAGTTTAAGGGGTATCAGGACTCTTAAAGGTTCAAATTTCCGAAACTTTATTTTTTGTATATGTTACACTCCTTATCTTTTCTGAAATTTTTGATATATGTTTATTTAGAATTCAAATTAGAACAGAAGTTATGCCTTTTAAAATAGTACCAATCAAACAACTGAAGCAGCGCTTCCGAAACTTTGAAGTCATTTTACGCAAAATGACGATTTTGGGCATAACGCGCAGGATATCTCAAAACTTCTCAAATTTTTTTCATGAAATTTTCAAAATATATGTTTCACGTTAGTCTGTATAAACTGAACCTAAAATTTCTGTTTCATTGTTCATATATATATATATATATATATATTAGGTGATTATAATGTTGAAAATTTTCAAAATTATGTAACAGTTAAATAGAACTTTGTATTAGATATAAAAATGGTTTAAATACAAATTTTTCTAGGTTCAGTGTATTTACTACAATCCGAAGTATAATTAGGCACCAAAAGTTTCATTCTAGTTGCAAAATTTATTTTACAATCCTGCTCTTAAGTTCTCAGACCAAGTTTCTGCTCGAGAAATTTGTGAAAGTTTGAATACCCCTATAAATATTAATTCTGCATCTTGTAACTATTTAAATACATGAAATGAAAGAACATACTTATATCTTTCTTTCCTCTTAAAATTTTGTTTTACAATGATATACATTTTAAGATATTAAATATTCAAAATGGTGTGGGGTTTTTTTCTTCATTTCTTCCAATTTTAAGAGTCCTCAGACCCCTAAATGAAAATATTTTTCCTTACATCCACAAATTGGAAAAGTTGAATAAATAATTAGGAAAGATGTGAGTTTTTCTTTTTCCCTAGTTTAAAATAACATTACTTCTGTTTCTTCACTCTAATAGCATTTGCTCAGGAACACAGGAAAAGTATTAATGTAATCAGCCTGTCCATGTTTTCTTTCCTACTGTTACAAATTTAGAAGAAAATTTTTGTTTTTATGTCTTAATATGGTTTTAACAAGTCACATTTTTATAAATTATTTTTATAAAGTCTAAAATAAAATTTTACTTCTGTCCTTTATATTTTGTCGCCGGAAACATGAGAACTTTTGAAGTAACGTATTATTTTTGTCGCTTTTAAAGGATGGCAACTTAAAAAGTACTAAGCAATTTTATTTAAGGGTTTACAAGGGTTTTAAAATTTCAAAAAAACAATTTTATTTTTATTTTTGTCTAATAGTACAATATGTTTAGAATATTTAAAAGTCTAGGAGAGAGAGCCTTTTGAAACTCCTCTCATTAGTCTAGATCAGAGGGGAGCGACGAATATATAGAGATGCAACTGTTTAGCTATTGTTTGTCTATCTCTCTCGCTTTCTAAGGGTCACCTATTTTAAATATTTTCGTTTAACTCCTTGCGTACAGATTTATTTGAAAAAATTCTTACCTTTAAAATGGATTTAATTTATTGATGGGAAACCCCAAATAAATTGTGGATTCTCCGTTAGATGCAAAATCAGGCCTTTGGGTCTGACATGGTCTGGCATGGATATGAAAGTTGGCCGAAATAGCCACGAGTACGCTCGGAAAGAGGATGAACATCGCATAAACTTAGCTGAGAAATAGCTGAGACTGGGACTCGAAAAGAAGAATTCGTCTCAGGCAGCAGTAAAATGATGCCCTGGGCATTCTATAGAAAATTCACTGGTTTTTTTATGCACGGTAGAAATCATGAACTTTTGAATTTATTATTAAAAAGTAAAATTTTCTGTATGTTTCTTTTTAAAGATATGGCAACAAAAAAGAAAAAATGAAAGATTATTCAACTCCTTGCGTTAGTATAAGTGTGTCTTAGCTTGAATTAATCTATCTTTTATTAACACTTTCCAATAAACTTGAAAAGTGTTTATGAATTCGGTTTGTCTGTCCGAATTTATTATTAAGATGTATTTTAATATAACTGAATGCTTATTATGCCTGTCCCTCTGTTCACGGTCTAACTCTCGTAAATATGCTCGGCTGTTCAAGCAATTGATGAATACTAATGATATTTACAATGGCGTGTTTCGTATTCATTGATGTGTAGCCTTATTATTATTTTTTTTTTAATATCAAATGCAGAAATAATAAACAACTATTTCGAATTATTTTTATGGAAAATAAATGATAATCACGTAAGTAACCTTTTTGTGTCTGTGTGATTAAACATTAACTTTAAATTTTATTTTAGAAATACGTAATCATTCTCTTAAATTGATTTTTATAATTATTTATTGTCAATGTTTATTTAATACGAAAGTAAACAAAACTTAGTAATAACAGTAATAATTGTATTGTAAAATTTCCTTTGAAACCTTAATTTTCATAAACACGATTAGAGTTTTTTTAGAGTTTATTTTCGTTCACTTCCGTTATAGCGACCTTCCATTATAACGACCCTAATCTTTGGCACACGAGGGGTGTCTATAACGAGCGCCGACTGTATTGTCAAGTAGCCGTTATCAAAAAAAGGTCGAACGACTGCGAAGAGTTTGCTGCATATATTTAACAATTTATATTAAGAAACCGCTATCGAATGACATTTATTTCGAACTTTGGTAAATATTTTGTTTATCGCATGCTTTAAATAAGTATAAAAGTAAAAATAGTTTTAACCCTTAGACTTCCAGTGGGACACTATGTCCCAGTGCAACTTCAAAAATTACCACTGGGCACAGCAGTCCTTGAAACGCTTGGAAAACCATGTCTGTTTGACCCACTGATGATTTGGTATCGCAGTTCTGTGGCTTTTAGACATTATTAAAACACTGTGCTAAAATTGATTAAAAATATCCCACAAAAAAATGGCAGTCAAGGGGTTAAATAAAATCTTTTATAAGCATTCAGTGTTAATCTTGAAAATTACGTCTAATATTTTGACTGCAATTCATGTTTTTTCCCCAAAACTTCCCGTTATAATGCATTTATCTCGCGTAATCACCAAACTCGATCATGAAAAAATCATTGCTTTTGTACGCTTAGTAGAAAGCGCAAGCAGGATAATTTAATAAAAAAAACACAAATTCTGCTCTGTTTCTCTTCAACAGGAAAAAAAACCGGAAACATTATTTAAACTATCTTTTTAAGATTTTTTTATTCATTTCTCAACGCATAATCATAAATTAATTCACATTAAGACGGCGAGCGGTCATTTTGACCGCTACCAAATGAATATATTTTGGTTCGAACCAGAAATTTCTTTATAAAACTAATTTAAAAGATACAAAGAAAAGAATCTATTTAAATAAATAAGTTACTAATTTGAAATAAAAATTCTGGTGTGAAATATTTTTTATAAAATTTGAATAAAATTCCCGTATTTCTAGTGTTAAACTAAATATCACAGTCTTCAATTTTTATTTATAATTCATTTTCTACTGTTTCATTGTTGCAGTTTCGAAGCGATTTTGCATATTTGTACGAACATTTATTGGCGAATGATTCAATTCATTGTTTTTTCATCACATATCCAAATGTGCGAAATAAAGAGACTATTTGGTGATTTATCATCTGTGGCGGGCTAATTGAAAAAATGATTTTTAAATATATATCAATCCATTGTTTTTTTTAACTCACATCCAAATATGCGAGCAAAAGAGAATATTTGGTGATTTATTATCTGTGGCGGGTTAGTTGAAAAAATGTTTTAAAATACATTTCAATCCATTGTTTTTTCAACTCACATTCAAAAATGAAAGTTAAAGAGACTATTTGGTGATTTATCATCTGTGGCGGGTTAATTGAAAAAATGTTTTAAATTATATTTCAATCCATTGTTTTTTTTTTAACTCGCATCCAAATATGTGACTTAAAGAGACTATTTGGTGATTTATCATCTGTGGTGTGTTAATTGAAAAAAATGTTTTAAAATATACTTCAATCCATTGTTTTTTCAACTCACCTTCAAGTATGCGAGTTGGTGATTTATCATCTGTGGCGAGTTAATTGGGAAAATGTTTTATAAATATATTTAAATCCATTGTTTTTTCAACTCGCATCCAAATATGCGAGTGAAAGAAAATATTTTGTGATTTATCACCTGTGGCGGGTTAATTGAAAAAATATTTAAAAATAAATTTCAATTCGTTTTTTTTTTCAACTCACATCCAAATATGCGAGTGGAAGAGACTATTTGCTGATTCATCATGTGTGTCGGTTAATTGAAAAAAATGATTAAAAATATATTTCAATCCATTGTTTTTTCAACTCACATCCAAATATGCGAGTTAAAGAGAATATTTGGTGATTTATTATCTGTAGCGTGTTAGTTGAAATATTTTTTTAAATATATTTCAATCCATTCTTTTTTCAACTCACGTCCAAATATGTGAGTTAAAGAGACTATTTTGTGATTTACCATCTGTGGCGGGTTAATTGAAAAAATGTTAAAAAATATATTTCAATCCATTGTTTTTTCAACTCACATCCAAAAGTGCGAGTTAAAGAGACTAGTTGGTGATTTATCATCTGTGGCGGGTTAATTAAAAAATGTTTTAAAATATATTTCAATCCATTGCTTTTTCAACTCACGTCCAAATAATCCAAATATGTGAGTTAAAAGACTATTTGGTGATTCATCATCTGTGGCGGGTTAATTGATAGAATGTTTTAAAATATATTTCAATCAATTGTTTTTTTTACACACATCCAAATATGCGAGTTAAAGAGACTATTTGGTGATTTATCATCTGTGGTGGGTTAACTGAAAAAAATATTTTAAAATATAGTTCCATCGATTGTTTTTTCAACTCACATCCAAATATGCTAGTTAAAGAGACTATTTGGTGATTTATCATCTGTGGTGGGGTAATTGAAAATAAATGTTTTAAAATACATTTTAATCCATTGTTTTTTCAACTCACATCCATATATGCGAGTTAAAGAAACTATTTGGTGATTTATCATCTGTGGCGGGTTAATTGAAAAAATGTTTTAAAATATATTTCAATCCATTGTTCTTTAAACTCACATCGAAATATGCGAGTTAAAGAGACTATTTGGTGATTTAACGACGGTGGCGGGTTAATTGATTTTTTTTTAATTAATGTATTCATTTATAATTAAGTTGTAAAAATATTAAATTATAGTATTGTCAGACACATCTTTGTACATAATGTTTATAATTCAAGCATTTCAGGAAGTAGGTTACAATATTCGTTCAATACATACAAAAACCCGGTTGAGATAAATAAAAGAGTGTAAAATTCCCTTTTCAGGTGCGTTCGTAATTATATAAATACGTAGTACCTAAAGTCGTCGTCTGCTCTGTCCGTTTGTCTGTCTATCCGTCTGTCCCCATGTAACAGCGTAAAAACTACTCAACCTGATTGTTTGAAATTTAATACATATAACCGTTTCAGAAATTTGTCAAGTCATTTCAAATTTTAAGAAATCGAATCAAAACATAAGAAGATATTAGTAAATGTTTTCTTCATTCTATTAAATCTTATGATACGTAATTTATTCAATGATTTCCCATAATAGGTAGTGATCAGTGGCGTGGCGTCCGGTCATCGCTGGATGCGGCGATGACCAAGCAATATTTTAAAACTCTTAATAAGCTTTTAAAACTCTACGATCCAGTTTTAGCAGAACATTTGGAGTTCATGTATAAGTGAAGGTAAGATTTAAAGTTTCTTTTTTGAACATTCAACCATTGAATTTTAGAGTTAATAATTTTTCACCACAAACTTAAATAATTGCGATGACCACCGAAAATTTTCACACCACGCCACTGGTAGTGATTCTAAGTTGTCATGGTGATTGCGTCCTATTTAAGATGGAGTCCTATTATTTCCGTATTACTGAATTTAATTTTTACATAATCGCAATAAATATTGTATTCATGCATTTTTGCATAAGGGTGCAACAGCTATTGCACCAAGATCTAAATATTTTTTTAACTAGTTATAGTGAGAACGCACCTCATTTGCCACTCTTGACGTAGAATTTCCGACTTAATCTTTTTGATATTTTAAACCACACAGTAGCAAAAATGCCAAGAACATCGAAAGAACTATAGTCAAAAAATAAATAAATAAACGACTGCCAATTTGGCGGCTTGATTTTATTTAAGCAAAGACATTATTCATATAGTTTTTGTATACTTTTACTATTATTTACTTTGAACAAGCTTCAGACAATATGACAATATGCAGAAACGACAAGTGCTTTGCAATTCGACTGCTTGAAATGCGAAAACTATTGTTTCTTTCCCAGGAACATTTGCATTATAAAGCCGAGTTAAGAATAAAAAATACAAAAAACAAATTTTAACAAAAGTTTCAAAGGCGTAAATAAATGCATGGGAAAAAATTGAAGCATTCAAATTGAATATATTAAAACTACTGTATTTTATTGTTCAATTCTTCGGTATAAAACAGACGATGACTGTACGTAGAATAAGTATTATTGGTGTTCAGTGTTACTTTGTATGATTTCAAACTTTCTTCTGGTTTTGTAGTAACTAACTGTGAATAAAAATTGGAATCTAATTAAGCTTTGAGAGATACAGGATGAAACACCTACACTGTAAACAATTTGGTGCAACATTACCCCATAAAATTGGTGGCAGCATTACTGCCACAATTTTATCGAGTAATTTAACAAATATAATTGCTATTATGCTACACCGTAATAATGTGAATTCTGATATTTTCACGTTATTATGATGTAATATTACACCAATTATATCAGTTTAAATATAACTATTTATATCAATTAAGTTAGTCATTAAAATTGGCGAAAACACTCTGCCACTAATTTTATGGTGTAATGTTATACCAATTTTTTATAGTGCAGTAACTGACACTTTAAGGATTATGTCTTATTCAAATCACTATTACAAAATTGTAAAACCATTTTTTACCTATCGTTCTTTTTGAACGGATATTAGAATTCATTAAAAAATTATAACTGACAAAATTTTGAAAATTTATGCATTCTATTATTAAAAATTATGAAAATTTCCATCAATATGTCCGATAACTCAAGCAATTGACACCAGCTCTATTTTGAAAACCAATAACGGACACAAAATGAACCAGTATCTTTATACTGTCTTATTCAAATCACTATTACAAAATTGTAAAACCATTTTTTACCTATCGTTCTTTTTGAACGGATATTAGAATTCATTAAAAAATTATAACTGACAAAATTTTGAAAATTTATGCATTCTATTATTAAAAATTATGAAAAATTCCATCAATATGTCCGATAACTCAAGCAATTGACACCAGTTTTTTTTTTTTTCAAAACCAATAACTGACACAAAATGAACCAGTATCTTTATACTGTCTTATTCAAATCACTATTACAAAATTGTATAACCATTTTTTACCTATCGTTCTTTTTGAACGGATATTAGAATTCATTAAAAAATTATAACTGACAAAATTTTGAAAAATTATGCATTCTATTATTAAAAATTATGAAAAATTCCATCAATATGTCCGATAACTCAAGCAATTGACACCAGCTCTATTTTGAAAACCAATAACTGACACAAAATGAACCAGTATCTTTATACTGTCTTATTCAAATCACTATTACAAAATTGTAAAACCATTTTTTACCTATCGTTCTTTTTGAACGGATATTAGAATTCCTTAAAAAATTATAACTGACAAAATTTTGAAAATTTATGCATTCTATTATTAAAAATTATGAAAAATTCCATCAATATGTCCGATAACTCAAGGAATTGACAACAGCTTTTTTTCGAAAACCAATAACTGACACAAAATGAACCAGTATCTTTATACTGTCTTATTCAAATCACTATTACAAAATTGTACAACCATTTTTTACCTATCGTTCTTTTTGAACGGATATTAGAATTCATTAAAAAATTATAACTGACAAAATTTTGAAAAATTATGCATTCTATTATTAAAAATTATGAAAAATTCCATCAATATGTCCGATAACTCAAGCAATTGACACCAGCTCTATTTTGAAAGCCAATAACTGACACAAAATGAACCAGTATCTGACACATTATTTCCAAAGATTAAAAAAAGAAAAATTATTTCAAGGAATATATGCGTTAAAAATTGTTTAATCTTTATTATAAAAATAATACTAAACTTTATTTATAAATGATATTATACTACACATACATGTGTTTTTTCATTCATATATTAAATTATCATTAATGCAGATATCCAATAACTCATATTTATGAACCACTAACTGACGATCGGTGTCAGAAGCTGATAGAACAACTTAAATTTAAATTGTGTTTCCTACTTTCTTTGAGAGTTTCCTAACAGAATAGAGCAGGGGAGTTTATTGACCGTCATTTTTAATTTGCCATCAGAGTTAAATTCATTGCCTAAAAAGGCACAAAGGGGTTTAAAAACTTAAAAGTTACCGAAATAAATAGAAAAATCTAAACTTGGTTTAGAAGTTTGAGAAATAATGCGCTCTTCAGAATTATTTTTCTAGTAATAATTCTTCAAGATACCAGGAAAAAACGGAATTTGCTTCATTTTCGTCAGAAAAATTGGTCGCTCATGGAGGCAGATCAACTGGATGGTCTCTGAATAGACGTAAAATTGGTATTGAGCTTATGGTAATAAATTTCGTTCCATGAAAAAAAATGGTCGTTCAGCGTGTTGGTCGCTTAATGGAGGTGGTCGCACAGGGAGGTTTCACTGTGGTTTAATTCTCATTAACTATCTTCTTGGCTTACTAGTGTGAAATACATTGACTCCAAAATAAAAATGAGCGTCTAAAATAGCATTAAATAATGTAACTTTGCAGAATTTTACAAGAAAACACTTATTTGAGTTAGATTTTTGCTGAAGTATAAGTTACTGGTTAGGTGTCAGAAACTTGTGATTTCACCTTATATTTAAAAATTATACATGGAATTTTCCAATTAGGCATTGTTAAAAAAATAAATTTTAGTCGTTCAGCGTGTTGGTCGCTTAATGGAGGTGGTCGCACAGGGAGGTTTCACTGTGGTTTAATTCTCATTAACTATCTTCTTGGCTTACTAGTGTGAAATACATTGACTCCAAAATAAAAATGAGCGTCTAAAATAGCATTAAATAATGTAACATTGCAGAATTTTACAAGAAAACACTTATTTGAGTTAGATTTTTGCTGAAGTATAAGTTACTGGTTAGGTGTCAGAAACTTGTGATTTCACCTTATATTTAAAAATTATACATGGAATTTTCCAATTAGGCATTGTTAAAAAAATAATTTTACTAAAACTCATGAAATTAATTATGCTGAAAATAAAATTAAGTACAATTCAAAATTAAGTACATGAAATAAATAAAATGTAAAAAAAGATTGTTTTTTCTAAGGAACAGAGTAACTTACTCATATTAACTTGACAAATATTCTTTTTAAACATTTGCTTATTTAGAAGTAATAAGATTATAAAAAATAATTTCCTTTTGTGTTAAACATGAAATTTTTTTAACAAATAAATAAAATATACGAATGAAATAAACGAAAGGAATATGTTTTCTAAAGAACACAGGAATAGATAATTTAATGATGACTTGTCAAAAGTACTTTTTAAACATTTGCGTATTTAGAAGCAATAAGATTTTTAAAATAATCTGCTTTGTGTTAAAAAAAAAATTATATGGACATCTTTTAACAAAGCAAATCTCACTTTTTTTTCTTATTAAATTAAATTGTACGTTCTGGTGTAAAATTGAAATACTTACGTGTATTTTAATTAAATAAATTATGCATTTTAAATGTTGTTTTACATTACATTTTACATTATATTATTCGAATAAAACGAACAGGTCTTTCTTATACAAAAGCTCTTGAATTTAAAAGTTTTGCGCAGAAGTACTTTTTGGGGTTTTAAATAAACATACAAAATACCTAAAAAGAAACAAATTTTAAAGATTTATTTCCCGTTTAAAAGGCTTTTATTGTGAAAAATCGTTTTGATGCAAATTTTGTAAAAAATGTGAAGCCGTATATTTTGGGAACTGTAAAATATGAATGTATTTTTACAATTTTTTAAAATATATTTCTCCATATGAGAAATACAGGACAAATTGTATAAAGATTCGAAGTGTCTCATATTTAACAAGCAAGAAAAAAAAATATGCGTTGAGCACAGATTATGAAACACCTTCTAACACATTCTTAATGATGTAACAAAAGATTTATGTAATGATTTAATAAATTTTAGAAAGATTGAAGTATTTAGAAGGATTAATTAAATTTGAATAAATAGGGATTTTGTGCAATATTTATAACCGCACTTAAATCTTTTATTTTAAACATTTTTCTTAGTATTTTGTAGAATTTAGAAATGTACAAATATAATGTCCTTACAATATAAATATAGAAATATTTCGGAATTGAAAAATACCTGATATATTTAATTGAAATGAGCAACACACGCATAATGAATATAATTTTCTGTCTACATTCAAAATTCTATTAATTAATTTTATCTAAATGTATTGTAACACAAAAATAAAATTACCGCAATGCAGTTGAAAAGTGAGCATATAACCAATGTTACTGCATCGAATTTTTTCACGGTAAATAAAAAAAATAGCTGTAAACTATTTTGGATTTTTCTGAAACAAATGTGAAATTAAACTTTATACATTTTGACAAGCATTTATCTACAATAAAATTAGTGTCAACAAATGTTGAATGGATTTGATAAACTAAATTCATTTTGCATTATTACACGTTATTTCCATTTCCACAAGAAGTTACTTTTTATTTTTAGTTCTACACTTGTGTTGCCAGTCTGCAAATTGTAAAACATTATAATGAAGGGAACGAATATTTTTTCCAACTGGATTAAATCATATTCAAGGCTGGAGTAGCACAGTTGAAGTTTATTCCAACAGAGTGAAAAATGTCCAGACCAGGGATCGAACCTGGATACTTGGCAATTAGTCCAACTAATAAGAGTGAATCGTGTCAGCCAGGTATCGGTCCGGATAGCCTAACAGGTAAGGCATTGGCACGGCACGCCAAGTATCCAGGTTCGATCCCTGGTCTGGACATTTTTCACTCTGTTGGAATAAACTTCAACTGTGCTACTCCAGCCTTGAATATGTAAAACATTATTTGCTTCAAAGAAAGTATTTGTATTTCAACAAATCTTTCTATTCCGATCTTCTCACATTTATAATACAGGCCTGCGGTGAAATTCTTTTATTCAATTTGCATCCAGTTTCTTATGTATATTTTTCTGCTGACTTAGGGAAGAGTACTCAAAAATGCCTTTCACATACAAACAATAAATCACTTTAAATATAGATAATTGATAATTTATTTCTAAAATAATACCTTATATTTTATGAATTTATTTATATTTTATCCATGGTTTGCACCACTTGATACCTTTTCGGTCTTAAATGAAAAGAAATTAAATTAATCAAGTCAAATATATAAACTTTTTAAATCATATAATGAATTATACTTAACACTGCATAAACAAAATCATAATAAAACCTTCTATTCCAATTTTCTCACATTTATAACCCATGTGGTGAAATTCTTTTATTCAATTTGCATCGTGTTTCTTATGTATATTTTTATGCTGATTTAGGAAAAGTACTCAAAAATTCCTACCACATATACACAATAAATCACTTTAAATATAAATAATTGATAATTTATTTCTAAAATAATACTTTATATTTTATGAATTTATTTGTATTTTATCTATGATTTGTACGACTTGATACCTTTTAGGTCTTAAATGAAAAGAAATTAGATTAATCAAGTGAAAATATATAAACTTTTAACTCATATAATGAATTATGAAACAAAATCATCCGTCTTCCGTTCTTTGAAATTTTTTGTATTAACACTTTATATGCCAAATTATGAATTCATGAAAATTTCATCTTCTAAAGCATTTTTCGTGAATTTTTTAAACCACATTAGAAGATTTAATCAATTGTTATTTAGTAAATTTTAGAAGTATTTCCGTCAATTAAAATGAATTAATTAAATTTGAATTTATAGGGACTTTGTGGAATATATATAACATCGCCCAAATCTTTTATTTAAAATCAATATTTAGTATTTTGTAGAATTAGGAAATGTACAAATACCACTATAATGTTCTTAAGTACTATAATATACAATGTTCTTAAAATAGAAATATAGAAATATTTCCAAACTGAAACTGCTCCCCACACCAATCTTTCAACGTCAAGAAAGCTGAAAATATGCAAAGTCAAAAGAAATCATCCTTTTAAAAATAATTTTGCTTTGTGCAACCAGTAATTCTTTTAGAACAAGATAAAGTAAAGTATCTATAACTCATTCTAAACTATATTATTTTTAATAGATGTTTTAAATGAATTTTATAATAAATTGTATTAATGGTACTTTAAAGTGCCGTCAGGGTATAAAGGGTTAAGCTCCGCAGCTTTATTTTAACTTCAAAAAACATTTTCTGAATGGAGGAAATTATGTTCATAAATTTAAAGACAAGGAGTGCTCAAAATTTATAGCAAAAGTGTAATTACTTTCCCAATAAGAAGAGCTTTAAATCAAAAGATATTAACTTTTAAATCATAACAAATTTGCACTTCTCTGCATAAACAAAATCGCCACTTTTATTTCCTTTGAAATTTTTAGTATTAAGCTAAGTAACTTCAATTTCCCTTTAAAATACAGTTTCAGAAAAGAGCAAATTGTGTTCATAAATTTAAAGACGAGAAGCTCTCTAAATTAATAGCAAGTGTGTTCTTTTTTTATTCTAATAAGAGGAGATCTTATGAAGCTGTTTGCAGGAAATTGGTTTGTTTTCGCTGAAGAAAATACTGAAATGAAATTCCTGTTTCTAAGCCTTTTGAGATATGGTAGTGTATATGCCCTTGGAAGAATGTAAAGTGTCTCATTAACGGAATTTTAAATAACCAATAAAGGTTTATATATCCGAAAAAAAGAATTAAATGGAGATAAATAGTTTTATTTCAAAAGGTCAGAGCGTTTCTTAGGCGATACTTGTTTTCAGAAAATGATGGCTGTCTGTATGTTTCTTTAAAACATCGAAACATTTTAATCAACTGCAACATTTTCTTATGCATACATAAAAATCAGCAACAGATATGTACAATAAATATTTACTCAAGACTTCTGTATTCATAGTATACATGCTAAATCGCTTAAAAATAATGCAAATGTGTTAAAATTAATTTCCGTAGCACAAAGTTTTAACCAAAAGATAAGTAAAAATTCCCAATGGCTTTTGATTAGAAAGTATGACTTATTTAAGTTTCGTATAAAGTGCCATAAGGAAAAAAAATACGAATTTTTATATTAGTCTTTTTTAACTTATCATTAATGCATCAACTAACTTATAATAATCCCAATTTTATAACAAAAGTATTAATAATGTTTAGGGATACTTTGATGATGTACGCTCGATAGAAAATGTTTTATAACTGGTTTATATTTTATAAGAGAAAATTGTGTTCATAAATTTAAAGACCAAAAGTGTTAAAAATGAATAGCAAAAGTGTAATTTCTTCTCCAAAGAGAGTATATCTGAATCAAAAAGATATTGACTTTTAAAACATAATAAATTTGCTCTTCTCTGCATAAACAAAATCATCAGTTTTCCTTCCCTTGAAACTTTTAGTATTAAACTAAGCAACTTCAATATCACTTCAAAATACAGTTTCTAAAAAGAGAAAATTATGTTCATAAATTTAAAGACAAAAAGTGTTAAAAATTAGTAGCAAAAGCGTAATTTCTTCTCCAAAGAGAGAACATCTGAATCAAAAGATAGTAACTTTTATATCATAACAAATTTGAATTTGCTCTTCTCTGCATAAACAAAATCATCAGTTTTCCTTCCCTTGAAACTTTTAGTATTAAACTAAGCAACTTCAATGTCACTTCAAAATACAGTTTCTAAAAAGAGAAAATTGTGTTCATAAAATTAAACACGAGAAGCGCTCCAAATTAATAGCAGGAGTGTCATTTTTTTAAATTCTACTACGAAGAGATCTTATTACGCTGCTTGCAGGAAATTGGTTTGTTCTTGCTGAAGAAAACTTTGAGAATAAATTCCTGTTTCTAAACCTTTTGAGAAGTGGTAATGTCTATGTCCTTGGAAGATTGCAAAGTGTCTCATTAACGGAATTTTAGATAACCAATAAAGATTTATATATTCGACAAAAAGAAATAAATGGTGAAAATTAAATAGTGTTATTTCAAAAGATAAGAGCGTTTCTTGGGCGATACATTTTTTTAAAAAAATAATGACTTTCTGTATGTTTCTGTAAAACTTCGAAACATTTTACTCAAATGCAACATTTTCTAATGTATAAATAAAAAGCGACAAATATATAAAATAAATATTTACTCAAGACTTCTGTATTTATATTATGCATGAGAATTTGCTTAAAAATAATACAAATGTGTTAAAATTAATTTCCTTAACACAAACTATTAACCAGAAGGTAACAAATTCCTAATGTTTTTTGATTAGAAAGCATGACTTATTTAAGTTTCGTATAGAGTGCCATAAAGAAAAAAAAAGCGGATTTTTATCTTAGTAATTTTTAACATATCATTAATACATCAACTAAATTAATATTCCAAGTTTTATAAAAGTGTTAATATTTAGTGATACTTTGATGACGTTCTATAGATAATACCTTATAAATGGCTTATATGTTATAAGAACAAATTGTGCTTATAAATTTAATGGCAAGAAGTGTTTAAAATTAATAGCAAAAGTGTAATTTCTTTTCCAAAGAGAGGACATATGAGTAAAAAATTATTAACTTTTAAATCACAACAAATTTACCCTTCTGTGTATAAACAAAATCACCACTTTTTCTTCCTTTGAAAATTTAACATACTTTTCACTTTCACTTCAAAATACAGATTCTGAAATGAGCACGTTGTGTTCATATAAGTAAAAACGAGAAGCGCTCTAATTTAATAGCAAGAGTGTCATGTTTTTATTACAATAAGAGGAGATTATTCAGGAGATTATTAAGATCTTATTAAGCTGTTTGCAGGAAATTGGCTTGTTGTTGATGAAGATAATATTGAGATTAAATTCCTGTTTCAATGCTCTTTGAGAAGTGGAAATGTCTACGTCCTTGGAAGATGGTAAAGTGTCTCATTAACGGAATTTGGAATAAACTAGAAAGGTTTATATAATCGAAAAAAATACAGGGTGTCCCAAAAAGGACCGCCTATTTTTAAAAATGAATAATTAACAAACGAATAGAGTTATTAAAAATATTCTTGCAGAAAACGAATATGTGAAGTCTGGAATTTTGTTTAGAACTCTTTATTATAATAGTTCAAAATCTGACCAACAGATGGCGCTACAGCACATTTTGATGGCTATATGAAAAAAAATAGCATGCGTGAAGACCAGACAGAAGTAAACATGGTCAATGAAAGTTCAGTAGTAACCATATCAAGGGAAACAATAGATGTCGTTGCGTAAATTCTTCAAAATGGTGTATTCGTTGGCGATATAGCCACCAAAATGTGCTGAAGCGCCATCTGTCGGTCATATTTTGAACTATTATAATAAAAAGTTCTAAACAAAATTCCAGACTTCACACATTCGTTTCCTGCAAGAATTTTTTTAATAACTTTATTCGTTTGTTAATTATTCATTTTTAAAAATAGGTGGTCCTTTTTGGGACACCCTGTAGATAAATGGCGAAAATTAAATATATATTTTTAAGCGTTTCTTAAGCGATATTTGTTTTCAGAAAATAATGATTTTCTTTATGTTTCTCAGTCGAAACTTTTTAATTAATTTCAACGTTTTCAAATGTATAAAATAATAATCAGTGGCAAACATATAAAATAAATATATAAGAAAGATTTATATATTCATACTATGCATGGAAAATTCCTTAAAAGTATTATATATGTGCTAAAGTTAATGTTCGCAATACAAAGAATTAATCACAAAAAAATAACAAATTGCTAATTGCTTTTGATTCGAAATATGATTTACTTAAGAAATCTATAGCACACTATAACTAAAATAAAATATGAATATTTATCTGAGTAAATTTTAATTTTTCCTAAATGCAACATCATCTAACTTATTATAATCCCAAGTTTAATTAAAAATAATGCATTAATAAATAGTTTGTAATGATACGTTTGGTTCGTATCTAGTTTGCAATGATTGTCAAATCCAAATTATTCGTGTGCCAGAAAACTTGACGTCGTACCAAAGTTTCGCCGTCTCTGGTCTAGCGAAAATTAATTCTTGCATGTACGTGTTTTCGAATGCGTTTTTGTAGAGTTTTTATGTTATTGTAATATATATAACTCTACATTGCATCCCATAAAATACCGTTTATTTTGGAATAGAGGATAAATTTTGTGGTTCTGGCTGCAGCGACCGAAACCAATATCTCAAAATTCATGTCGTGAAAAATTATAAATATAAGAAAATATTAATAATAAAAAAAAACCTAAAGTGTAAAACGCGCAATTTTGCGTAGAATATTTCTGCTGCTGTTAATAGTTTAGTAGTTCAGCTTTAAAATTGTTGTGGAATTTCCTATTTGTGACGTGATATATTATATTAAAATCTTAAATAAATTTATCGTTATTGATAACGCAAAACTTATCTTGCATATACAGTCGAACTCGGTTAATACGAGAAACAATAGAATTATAAAAGTCCTCAATGAGGACCAATCAATGAGGACCTGACGTCCTAATTAATCTCAGTGGCGGCAGAATAATAAGCTCAAAATTTACGTCACTGATATGCATTCATAGTAGTATAATTCAGTGTTATCGATGATAAAGAAACTGGCTTATATTTAAAATATATCGATCAATAGTGACAGATTATTGTCTAATTACTTGGATTTAAACGATAAAAAAAATTCATGTGAGCTACCATTGTCCTCTTTACAAGAAACAAAAATTGTAATATCTTAACATAAATTTTGATTTTCATTGACTTAAAAGATTAAAATAAATAAATAAGCAAGATTTAGATGTTCTTTCGCAAGTATAAATAAAATTGAATTATGAAGATAATTTTATTACATTAAACATACAATTGATATGCAGAAAGATGAAGATGAAATACCAAAAACCTTTTGGAGTAAAATGTGTCCTCCCGCGACTGATCATACCTACCATCCACACAAAAAAAATTTAAGTTCTTGAAATCAGTATTTGTTAAAACATTCACTGGTTACACTTCGTATCATTTTTGAAAATTTATTTCGGATATAGACACTAATATATACATAGATTAATTAACATTCGAAAAAATATATGAATTGTAACTTATAGATTTTTTACAAAAATTAGTTTTTAGAAGCTTCAAATATACGAATGAAAAATCACAGCTCATTCCGCCAATTAGATTTTGAGTTATACAGTAGCGCTCGAAAGTATTTAGACAAAGATAATAATTTAGTTAATTGAAAAGAATAATAAAATACAAAAATCAATAATTTATGTTATTTAACCGTATTCAATGTTTTAATTTTAATAAATTAACAATAAATATTAATAAAATTATATATATATATATCCATATATACATATTATTTTTTAAACTGAATTTTGTCATGCTGTAACTCTCGAATTTTTGAACCGATTTGGATGAAATTTTTCATATGCATAGTACATACTAATGTCTCGACCAAGTTCTTTGGCCAGCTTCATCCGCCATTTGGAATTTTTGAAATTTTTTTATGTTTTCTAACGTTGTATAACTTATTACGTTTATAAAATATTACGTTTCAGAAAATGCAAACTCTTATGTTTCATTTTAAACAGAATGTTAGAAACATTAAAAGATATTTTAAAGACTCACACAGTGTAAGTTAACAACATAGGTCATTTTAAAGAGAAAGTTATGAAACCTAAAAATTTTCAAACGTTTTCACAAAATTCAAATGGCCGCCATTTTGAAACGAGATGGCGGATGAAGCTGGCAACAAACTCGGTCGATAAATTAGTATGTACTATGCATATGAAAAATTTCATCCAAATCGGTTCACAAATTCGAGAGTTACAGCATGACAAAATTCAGATATAAATATATATATATATAGCTATATATATGTATATATATATAATTTTATTAATATTATTAATATTTATTGTTAATTTATTAAAATTAACACATTGAATATGGTTAAATAAAATAAATTATTGATTTTTGAATTTTATTGTTCTTTTCAATTAAGTGAATTATTATCTTTGTCAAAATACTTTTGAGCGCTACTGTATATAAAGAACTGAATGCAATGTAATCTGTTTTCAAGGATTACAAATGAAGTGGAGGAATCCTAAATTTTTGACATTCATAAATCCTAAATTACTTGCCCGAATGACCGCTTGGTATCCTAAGGTAAGATTTACAAAAAGAGTCAAATATGTTAAAATTATGTGTTCGTATTCAAAATTGCAGATTTTTGGTACAATTTTGGTCCGAAGACGAGCTCATATACTCAGTTTTTAATATAACTTAAAAGAGGGCATAATTTTATTCAGTCAAACGGCTATTTCCTTTTTTTTCCTTGGGTAAATTTGGTTATTAAACTATACGAGATGTTTTTATTTTTGGGGTGTGGCTGTACATTAAGTGTGCATATCCATATATCCACTGATTTAGACACTAAAAGAAAATTAAACCAGAACTTTGAATATTTGACATAGATATTTTGAGACGACGGATTTTGATACAATCTTCAAATTCCCGTTTTCAGAATAAATTTTATACACAAAATCCTTAGTGTATATCTAAGGCTATTTTAATTTTAAATACAATATATCAATAATTTAAAAACAGACAAAAGTTGAAGTGTTTTGCATATGATGACATAAAACTACTAAATAAATGGCATTTACTGAACCGCCATAATGTGAATAAAAATAATTTTATCACTAGGAATAGTGCGAACTCATCTTAAAACAATTTTTTCACTGAACTTTATATTTGGTATCACAGTACGTAATACAAAAATTTCACTGTAATAATAATGTTGCAGATAATTAAAGGTTATAAATATCCTTGATTCATCCCCATATGCCCCAAACATCAAAAAATCCTCCAACAAGGAGAATATTACTAAATTTTCGGAGTAAAATATTATTTTATTTTATAATGAATTATATCAAATTCGATTTTTTACTCCAATAATACCAGTTTAAGGGCGCAAAAAATAAAAAAAATCCGCGAAAAGTACTAACATAGATATTCATTTTCTTTTTTTTTTTTTAAGAAATAGTTGATGTAATTATCACAGGTATGAAGAGCTTGATTTATTAACATATAGGTGTTTTAAGACATAAGAAAGTTGATTTTAAGAAGTAAATGTATATTTAACAAAATAAGCGGATTAAACAGTTTCAACTGTACCAACTAAAAAAAAAAAACTATTTCATCTATCTAAAGGATTTACCATTGGAGTTACTATTGGAATTTTTACTTATTGAAAACTTATACATTGCTGTAAGAATTGTGTTTTTTTATGTATTTATTATTTATTATTGAAAGTATTAGAGGAGACCGGGGCAAGATGACTATGTTAACAATTTTTGTTGTTTATTTATTTATTTTTAAGTATTGTAAAATTAATTTTACATGAACTGTTAGAGTATTCCTTTGTAGTATAAATATATTACCATTTAATTTTTGAACAAAAAAATAAAAGATAATTTTATTTTTACATAACATTAAGAAATCGTCATCTTGACCCAGTACTGGGGCAAGATGAAGACACTGAAAAAGGTTGAACATATTTTATCTTTTGAATATGTTACATGGTCTAATAAACGATAACTGTGTTTTTACAACTTACAAAGTATCAAACTAAGCATAATGCATTGTAATGTAATGTTGAAGTGTTTAGTTGTGCAGCTAACAATAGTGACAAATAAAAATGCCATTTTCATAATTGGAACATTCCTCATGCCACCACTCTTGGCATTTACAGCACTGGATCCATTATGATTTTGGTGGGTCACAATATTCCTCGTCTCAAGCAGGACATCTGAAAACACCAAACTTTGAAGTTGATGCAACTGGACTGTTTGGCCTGGGTTTAATAGACTTAGGCCTACAAGAACTTAGTTTGAGTTTTTTTACTCCTTTTTTAAGTTCACGAGCATCTTTTCTCTGTTTTTTTAAACGTTCCTGTTCTATCTTCTGCTTTTCCCTTTGTTCTAACATTTCTTTGATGGGTGTGCTTGTAAGACTGCTTGAGCTCAGTGTTTTGCTTTTTTTTCTCACATTGTGTTGCTTTAGGCAATGGTTTGAAATCAAAAACACTAACAAGCTTCTTTGGTTCATTGGAATCAGCATTTGCCATAAGTTCTGGTTCTGGAGGATTTATACGTTGGTTTTCTACTATCAGGGTCTGAGGATGACGAGCTCGTCATTTTGCCTCGGGCTGCCTGTTTAAAAAGATTCGTTTTCATTGCCATGAAGGAAGGCGATTAATTGGCATTTATTCATGGTAATAGGTAGTATTTAAACTAAGTTACTCATAAATATTAAAGAGAACCGATATATCTTACCTGTATCTGTAGCAGAGCTTATTTACACATGCATAAAAGTTATAACGTGGCAGCGGTAAACAATCAAAGCTTCACAACTAACACAAAAATCGCGATTTCAGCGTCTCTATACTATTGTTTAACGAACGGCCGATAGGAGAGCCAGTAGTGTCCGGTTGATGCTGCCACCTAGTGGAAAACAGAAAAATTAAGACATTCGTCATCTTGCCCCGGTCTCCCCTACTTAGAAAATAATATCTTTCAAATATTGACGTTAATCTTATTTTGTGTAAAAAACCGAACTTGATATTAAAAATGATCAAAAATAGGATTTACATATATTTTAAATAATATAATATATATATTCAAAATATAATACATTGAATACTATGATGCATAACAAAATTTTGGGACAATACTTTCCCTTTTATGTACATTCACTATAAAACACGCTACCTATTTCGTTGAAAACAAACCTTCATGAAATATGCAGTATGAAAATGCATTAAAGAACATTTTAAACTACACTAACTTGAGTGAACATAAAGAAAAATATCAAATGCGAAGCGAGGTTATAGCCTATAACCAAACTCCTCAGTAAATATGAAACATTTACTGAGGGAGGACAAACGTGTTATGCGTCTCTTGAAATAATGTAGCAGTAGAAAATAAAGGCATGGAATAAAACAAGACCATTTTATGAATGTGTCGTATATTGAAAAGTCTAGACGGAAAATAAAATGTCTTCACTCTAAAAAATAAATACTCACATTTACATAAGTATATATGTAAATTTGTAAAATTTCGCCTTTATTTGTGCGCGTTTATTTGCTTGCTGAAAGTGAATAACTTGTTACCCCTTCGAAAACTCAGACAAGTGTGCAAATGTAGAAAAAATTATGTATTCAGCCGAACTGGCATATTATTGTAAATTTGCACATTTTACACATTGCACGAAATCCAGTGTATTTTACATATTATGCAGAGCTATCAGTAAGAACAGAATATTACACAATAATAGGTGTAAGAATATTACACAGAAAAATGTGTAAAAGCGAAATATTACACAGATATATGCGTACTCGGGTGCTCCTATAAAAATGGTAGCTTGCGTAATCGTAGAAAAATGGTCAAGAGGGTGTTCTGGAAAGTCACAGTTCCAAAGTTCGTATCCCGTTCCAGGTAGAGTATTTCTCATATTCACATACGTAAAGCGACCAGCGGTAATACTGCCTTCTGATTGGTTGAACGAACGGCAGATGTTTGTTTACTTCCGCAGAGCAGTTCTGCCGCTATAAATACGCGAATATCTGAACTAAAAACGTGCTAAAAGATAGTTACGCAAAGATGGTCTTTTTAATTAAGGTTTAAATTTTAATTGCAGTCAGAAATTAGTTTTTTACGCGCAATTACATGTCATCTACAAGAAATGCACACCAATTGCATGTCATCTATAAGCAGTGCTGTTTTACATCTCAAAATATTGTGAACAGAACATTTTTAACGGTTTAAAGTTAAACTTCTCTATAAATTACTTTTTTAAACATAATTGTACTGCACTATAAGATTTTGGCAAATTAAATTCTTCATGAATTTAAAAATATTTACTACATTGAAAGTTGTTTGTCTACAAAAAAATAAGCCTTCTCGCTAAAAAAAACAAACCAAAAAACTACTTCTATTACACAATCATGAATATTTCACACCATCACTTAAGCTGTTATTATTATTAGTTTTTATTCAAATTAACGTCACTTACTTTACTTCCCCTCCCCTTCCTCATCCTTTATTTATTGCATGTCACTTATGTTACTATTGGGTGAGTGCAAAAGTTCTACCTGTTTTGAGTATATGTAAATTTTGAGTGGAGTACGGACGTTACAGCTGACGTTTCGAGGAATGGAAAGTGGCCAATAATGCGTGGAGCTGTAGAGTATGTATAGGCGCAACGTTTGTCTGAAGAACTCATGCGGAACGGGAAATAACATGGAAAGCAAGAAAGACCACATCAGGCATTGTTTACTGTACGAGTGTGATAAAAACGTTACAGCAGCCTTAACTTGCCGCAGCATTTGTCAAGTATATGGGGAGAATGCCGTGGACGATAGCACCTGCTGCCGTTGGTTTAGGAAATTCTGGGACGGAGACAGGAGCTGTAAAGATCATGCCCGTTCTGGACGCCCATCAGTTCTTTCTGACGAGGATCTGAACACAACCACAACAAATTCCCCTCATCCAACAGTCGAAAAACTAGTGAAAATGTTCTCGGCACACAGAACAACAGTAGAAAAACGGATGCATGCGCTTGGCTTCATCACCAAGTTCGATCAGTGGGTACCACACCAGCTTACAGTAAATCGACGAGAAGAGAGGATTAGCACCTGTGTTTCTTTGCTTTCCAGTAAGAGTAGGGAATCATTTTTGAACCGAATTGTAACGGGTAATGAGAAACGGGTACTGTACCGTAATGTGAAGCGCCGAAGAACCGTATGCCAATGTTGAAGAGGGTACTCCAGCGACCTAAACAGGAGGACTCCATCCCGAACATGTTTTGCTCAGTGTATGGTGAGATTCAAAAGGAATGACCAGACCAACACGGATGGCAACCCCTTCCCCCTTTGGGGCCATATCCCTCGTGTTGATAATTGGCCGTCATAAACAACACCAACAGCATAATATTCCGAAACAAATTGATACCTTAAAGTTAAACCTCTGCATTTAATATTTAACATAAAATTAATTTAAATTAACAGTTTAAATTAACATAATTGTACTGGACTAACATATCATTTAAGTAAATTAAATTCTTCATGACGATAGAATTAATTAGTATAAAAAAGTAGTTTATAATTATCTATTTCTTCCCAAAAAATTAGTCTTTCTCGTTTATAAAAAATAAAAATAAAAAATAAAATAAAATAAAACTTTTTACTTATTTTAGTCATGACAATGTCACATTATCAGTTAAGCCAATACTTTTTTTAGCTTGAAAGTAAATTGACTTCACTTTCACAACACACTCACTCCTCCTTTATTTATTGCACGTCACTTATTTTATTTGTTGCTACCAAGTAAAAGTAGCAATGCAGTTCATTAATTATTTCAAAATTATGTTGCTTTGATTTACTTGAACCCTCCAAGGCCTTAGGCTTAATTATAATTCGAGACCCTTTCTGCTTGAAAGGTCATATAACAAAATTTTGAAAGTAATAATGAGCTTATAGAATTTAACTCTTTTTATTGTGAAAAAACGGACATGGGGAAAACCGTGGATTATTTGTTGATGCCCCCTCAATTTGTTTTTTATGATTTATAACAAGCCTACTCAAGCACAAGGCAGTAGCTAAGAAAAGAGGGTATTGGAGTTCAAACCCCTTACAAAAAGTTTCAAATTTACATTTGTCAATATAGCCAAGGTACGAAATATTAGAACGCTATATATTGAACAAGGTAATTTTTCATTTGAAACACACGTACTTTCAATAACTTAAAAATCGAAATCTGATAGCAAAGGATCTATTAATTCACCGCGGAGATTTCTATCACATTTCTATTATAGCGCAAACTTAAACAAAATAAACATTTATCAGTAGTGATGAAATGCGTTTAAACAATCAGCTGGCAGCATTTCCGCCGGTCGCTATGTGGATATGGATATGTGAAATACGTTTCCGGGTAAATATTGATCGTTTAATGTCCATTAAATTAAATAGAGGAGTGTCTCCTCTTGATTTAAAAATGTTTTTGCAAACACTTGGTTGAATCACGGAAATAGCTCAGGGGTCACGATTGACAGTATGATTTCCGTATTTTAACGATTTTTTTTCAGTATATTCATTCCGATTATACAGGTTCCGTGCATAGATTGTGACTATATACGATTTTTGGACTACAAAAGAACTGTAAAAGGACGATGACATACAGTAACTGTAATTTCAGAACATCGTGTATCTTGTAAATTCTGAATACACTGTTTTGTGATCGTAAAACTAATCCATTAGAAAGAGGACAAACGCACCAAGGATATGCAAGAGCACTTCGCGTTACCTCTTCATGCAATTTGATTTTTCGACCATAAAAAATATTTATTTCACAATTTAAACCCGAAACAATAAGATTAAGCTATGCACACAAAAACCCATCATTTATACATATTATACAGAAATATATATATTCATGTGCAATTTACACATTAAAATGTGTAATTCAGAAGAATCTGATAACTTTTTACTCTTTTAAAAAGCTTGAAGTGTTATAAACAAATTTTATAGGGCTATATGAATTTTGAAATTGACACACCAGCTGTGTATTTGGCAATTTTGAGGCCACGCACTATATACAGACAAATGGTTTTTCTATCATCAGCTTATCTATTTTAATGTGTCAATTCGTGTATTTTTTTTCTTTCAGCATATTTATAGATGGATGGTAGCGATTGTGATGGGGTGGATAAATATATATCTACACTATCTATCTATCTATATGATAAAGGACAAACTCTATATTATGAAGGGCAAACATACCTGTGCGTAACGCATACGTCATTCTGCGAATGGCAACACTCTGAAATTTTAAAAGAAATTTCGATTTTTGCAATTTTCGCTACTGCAAATTTTTAAACTTCTAAACGATGCACAGTTTCAATTTTTACACCGTAAAATAGGGGAAAAAATGTAATTTTAAATGCAATTTATTTAAAAGCGCTATCTCAATTTATTTCTGAGATATTCATTTTTTTATAATTTTTAGTACCAATTTTGTAATTGTGGCAACTGAAATACACCATTTCTATTAAAAAGAAAGGGAAAATAGTCATGGTTTATTTATTTTTATTGATTATATCCTTATTGATGCCATTTTCACATTAGAAATAAAACTAACTTTTCTTTTTATAATTTTTGAACAGAAAATGACGCCAGCCGTTTAAAAAAAACACGCATTCTTCTTCATAAATCAGTTACATTTCAATATTTTTACATCATGCTGATACTGAGTTTGAGACGCTAGGCAAAATGATTCAGTGAGTAAAAATCATGCCATATTTAAAACAAAACGATAACTTTATTTGATAAAACTATAAATATTTGACAAATACTATGACAACTAAAGGCAAATTTCTGAATTTTTTATTCGCGGGTACTGAGATTAGAACTTAAGTTTGTGAGAATGTTCACATTCAAAGTTGTATCGGATAAACGTGACTTTAAGTTTGTAAATACATTCATTAATAATCTATTGCACATTAAAATACTTTTAAATTGTGAGCTTGAGTGGTGCGTATGTAAATTTTGAGGATGTGAAAATAACGTACAGTTTAGATTTTATGGGGGAAATTTTTATGATGTGGCAAAGCAAAATCCTTTTTACTGATTTTTTCATCCCTTAAAACAAACGTAAGGGCCTCAATCGATAACTTCATCATAATTATTCATCTTGATTACGTATTCTAATACAGTTTAATTTTTCAATAGTTTAAGCAGTTGAAGATTGTATAAATAAAATTTTGATAATTTTAGGTTAAAAATATTATTTGTTTTAAGAGTTAGACAGTCAACGTAAGATGAATTTTTTATTGTAATTATTTTTGTAGGTTTATCATAAATTTGATCGAACAGTTTCTTTCTAAACATTTTAGTTCGTCGAATTTCGACGGGTTCCAACTCGTATATATAAAATTCTAATGAAACGAATTTATGAAACGGATATTATGAAACGACTGGAATGTAACGAATTTTTGAAACGATTCTATGGAACGACTGATTAAACAACTAATTATGTTTTACGGCAATTTCTCCTAAAATATTGAGTACTTTGTGATGAAATTAACACCAAAAATCCGTGTTGATCCACAGATCTCAAAACTAGTATTAGAATTTTTAAATTCGAATTAGTTTTCGAAATATTATTTTTTTTTCTAATTTTTAATACTTTTCTCTAATGAAGGCATCTCAAATTTTAATCATAACAGATGTTTTTTTTCATATTTCAGAAAAGGTTGTTATTTTAAACTAATTTGGCAATCAGTTTGGCCTCCCTTAAATGTATGCTAAGAAATGCATCATGTTACTTTTACTAATAATTCAATTTGTATTTCATTATCATTTTATTTAATACAAAACTTTTATTTAAAACTGAAACATTTAAAATAAATGGCTTTCACTTCTTTCTTTTTTTTAAACGAAACGAAAAGAAAAATAATATTCATGACATTTAATTTCCACAGATGTCATATACTCAACGGGATACCTAATTGGCGCTAAAATGGCTTTATTTTGCCTGACATGGTAACCCGACTATTGTTGCTTATTTATTAATAAAGGTTTATTTGAATTTATTTTCTTTATATTTACAAAAAATGTTATAAATTGTTTTGTTCTATAGTTATTAATTAAACTTTTTTTTATTTATTGTTATTTCATTTTAAAAATAACAGAAAATAATTTAAAAATACATATGTAACTGGTATTCGAAAACGAGGTTTTCGCCAAATTGTCGTAAAAAAAATCACGCCAATCCCGGTGCGTATATGACTATGTAACAAATCATGACATTTAATTTCCACTTCAAAGCAATGTTTTAATGGTACTACTTCTCCCATCGACCAATTGCGCCAAATTATACAAATTGACAAATTTTTTATTTTAAATAACGAAAGAACAAATAAATTAGTATAACATTAATAAAAATACAAATAAAACGTCGAAATAAAAATCACTTGATGGCGTAAACACGTGTAACTTCCTTAAAGTCAAGTGAATGTAACATTTACGATCAACCCTTAATGGCATTTAACCCTTAAATGCCCGACTTTTCAAAAATCATTGTAATAATGTTTTTCGGCTTTAATTTTTTAAATAAATCGTAGGAAAAATACTTCAAAAATTCATATTTTGTTTTAAGTATAGTTTACGGCTAAAAAACAGTTTGTTACTAATAGGCAATACTGGTGTTTAATTGAAAAAATATTTTCCCTTGATAAAATTCTATAATATAAAACACACAAGAATTTTAGGAACTATAATAAGAAATAAATTTTACTTTCTTACTGCAGGTCAAAATAGGGTATTTTGCTAGCTCCCAAACAAAACAAAAAGAACAATAATAAATAAAATAAATAAAATAAAAAAATAAAAAAAGAAGTAGCAATATTTGAAAAAATAAATTTATCTTTATTCTTAAACAGCACAGGTGTTGACATCTAAATTTTGAAAATCGACTTAATAATATTTTCAGAATGTATTTTATTGGCAACATTAGAAATTATAGCTTCAAAATTATTCTAATAGTATTTTGAGCCTAAATTGGGTATGTTGCCGTAAAGCAACACCAGGCATTTAAAGGTTAATCTGATTGGCGACAGATTTTTGGTCGATGGGATAACCAAGTAGCACCGTTTTAATTTACCACTCAAAAAATAAAAAAATGCTAACGGGCGAATTAAAAAAAAGCTATTGACGAAATTTGCAGACGTAACATAAAAGTCACAGGAATGCTAACATAAAAGTCACAGGAATTCTTTGCGATCATGGCAACTTTTATGTAGTTTTATTCGAAAAAATAATTTTGATTCTTTAATCAAAATGGAAATCTTTCTTATGAAAAGCGAAGGGATCAGCCCGTTGTTTATGGCAGTTACATGACTTGCACCATTATAATATAAATGAAATAATGGCGATAGAATAATATTTGGCGACAACACCCCTAACATTAAAGTACCAAAATGGCCGCCTGGAATATAAAAAGCGAAGGGATCCGCCTGGAACTGTTGATGATAGTCACATGACTTGGGCTATTATTATAGAGATTGTTTTCAATTCTAAAAACAACGCAAAGAATATTTCCTAACGATTAAAATTTTATTTACACGTGACTATTAAAAAGAGAAAAAAAAAAACTTTAAAATTACTATTAAATGAATACATGTTAAAAGCAGGAAAATATTGAAAATTATGTCTTGAAAATTGTATTTACACGTGAATATTAAAAGAGAAATGAAACTTTAAAATAATAAATACATTAATATGTGTTTAACCCTTTCAGGGGCAAGGTACTTCTATTCGTAAAATCTTTAAATCAGTGAATGGCACCGGAATTTACAAAGAAATTGCAAAATACAAAAATGCTTTGTTCACTTACTTAAAAAAAGGAAAATTTTCATCCCAATATTCTGGTGCCAATGTGGCATTTAAAAATTAAAATTAAGTGGTCCGAAAATTATCCACCGCCCTTGAAGGGGTTGAAGCCGCAAATTTTAGTAATTGTAGTAAATTGTATTATGTCAATCGTTTTTTAACGCTGTTAAAAAATGCCAGAAGACAAAGACTGTTTACTTAATTCATTTTATTTTAGCTTTTTTTCAAATGTTTAACTGATCTTCTTTAATCAAACACGAAACCAACCATTGGATGTCTTAACAGCAACTGATTCGGCCTTAAATTTTCTCAATCAAAGGGAATTGAATGGAAACCCGTTTACAGGGCGATCGCTACAGGTTTTTCAGTATAATTCAATCTTCTCTAATCTTTTTAAAACCGATCAGATTAACGTGCTTTTAGATTCTGCAATGTCTGAACGGGGGTTGGCGAGTGTAGGTTGTAGGGGGCAGAGCCCCCTAGTATATATATAATGTGTTAGAAAATATAAAGGAAGACACATTACAAAAAAAATTCGTGTTATCCCATACCAGTATTATTTAATTAGTTAGCGATGACTTATTTGTAAAAAAATAATTTGTATATTTGCGAAAATAATCTCATATTTTATGCTCATATTTTCTGAATTATTTCATCTTTTTCATAGTCGGCGTATAGCACACACCAGTAAATTTTTAATAATGTTTTATAACAAAATTTTTTGTTAAACTCCGTGATATTCGTATATATTAAAACGTATGCATAGGTGCCAAATTTTACGCTTTTTCCTGCTATTATTGATAAGGAGAAGAAAGTGCTTTATCTAAAGCTAATTTTTGAGATTAAATAAAAAAAAATGATAAAAATCATTAAAAAATTCATAAAAATTTCCGGCTATGTATATAGTTTTTTTTTTTTATGTAAAACGAAAAGTTGGTTTAATATTAAGAAAAAAATTAATTCAAAAAGACCTTGTGTTTCTATCTTAATCAGAAACGAAGTATTTGTAATACGAACATTGAAAATAATTATTCTTTTGTACTTCATTTCAGTTCTGTATGTAAATTATCAGTTCCTGGCGAAGTGATTTAGTTCTCATTTATCATTTCCTAGTCGAGTGAAAATGAGTCATTAGCGAAGAGACAAATTTGAAAACGGAGTTCCCTTTGAGAATACATAACTTCGACTTTCATTTATATTTATTAGGGCTCGGTTATAGTTAAATATAAATAAAATTCACTATACTGTCAAGGTTCATCAATGCTGCAATTAAACGTGTCATTAATAACGTCTAGAAGAAAATTTATTTAAAGAAACATTCTTTTAGTTAAAAGATTACAAATTTAGTTTAAATAAATAGTATAAAAATATAAGTTATTTTACACATCCATTAATCATTTCTGTTTTCATTTAATAGATGTTGTAAAGACATTTACAAAAGCATTGGTTTTTTTTTTTTTTTTTTTTTTTATTTTAAGGTGTCTCAGGAGTCTTACTTTTTACCTGGCGGTACAATTTAGTAACATGTCACATTTAATTTTTTTTTCTGCATCTCTGAAAGATAAATGCATAATTTTTTTAATATAGCCAACCTAATTACTCTTCTATTTAAAATATATTTTTTTAATATTCTATATTGAATTTTTATTTTATTTTATTTTTGGTTAATTTTGATTAAAAAAAAATTTAAATTGTTTTTTGACTTGCATGCACTGCGCGCAAGAATGTAGCAAAACTAGTGATTGAAGAGCCCCCAAAAATATTGATAATGATGTAAAACTAATGTATCTTTAACGTATACTTCATTAGTAAGTAATTTATTCATTTATTTTATTTGAAATTTAAATTTAAATTATAAAATTTTGAAAAAAATCATTCTTTTATTGCAAAATTGCCAGTTTTAAATAATAAATGCAGTTATAGTACTAAATTTCAAGTATAAGTTATTATTTTTCTTAAAATGATGATATTTACCAAGTTTCATGCAAATTGCTTTATTAGTTTGTGAAAAATATTGCACGCAGTGCATGCAAGTCAAAAAGAATTTTAAATTTTTTATCAAAATTAAACCAAAAAAAAAAAAAAAAAGAAAAAGAAATAAAAATTCAGTATAGAATATTTAAAAAAATATTTTAAATAGAAGAGATATTAGGTTGTCCACATTAAAAATTTTATGCATTTGTGATGTATAGACGTTGAGAAAAAAATTAAATATGACATGTTGATGAATTGCACCGCCAGGTAAAAAGTAAGACTTCTTAGACCCCTTAATATTTTATGTAGAATTAGCCCGTTGATTATTATGTTTCTTTTTTTATTAAATATGATAATTTCGAATGTATCTTTGGGTATTTATTGATTATAAAATAACGACTTTAAATATTTCTACCATTTCATATTTAAACCATTTCTATAGAGAATAACTTTCTATTAAATGTTATTATAGCATAAAGTCACAAAAAAACCCTTCTCTCATCATAGAGTAATAAATTTCCGCTTTGAATCAATTCTTTATCCATTTTGGACAGTTTACTCAATATCGCAATGTATGACCATTTAACAAGATTTATGGGGCTAGCACAGCAGACCTTTACGATGACAGCTGATGCAGCTGCATTCTTCCTCTGGGGAAAATAAGGGTCTAACGCACCCATCTCTCCATTGTTCCAGAAACTTAACAATGGGGGGAAAACGGTAGATATAAGGCAGGATTTCCCTTCGCAGCATTAGCCAGATAGATTCCCCTGGCTCCTCCAACATATCTGATACTACGAAAAATATTATCCCAGACTTATCCTGATAGCTGTTCTTGTAGCGCCACGAGGGCGTCAGAGGATATCCACTCAAGCCCCTATATAAGGAAACTGCCACAAATGGACCCAACTGGCTCCTAGAGACGGAACGCCAAGTTTCTCTGGAATCCCATGTCTACCAAATAGACCAGCATCGCTGATGTTTCGTCAGCACTCTCTCCCAGTAACCGGAACACATTCTTAAGATACGTTGTTTGAAATAGACATTTTTAATTCCAGGTGGAAGTCCCTATGTCGTGTTGTACATACATACCTCTTGATACAGTATGTGATATCCAAAGTTTTGTGAGAGTAGTATAATTAATTTTTTTCTAAGACTATTTCATATATCTAAGAAATTATTTAGCTATTTTGGTTCATGATTTAAAGAGATACATAATTTATAGAATGATAATATCAATAACACTATAATATACACACATAAATAAATAACACAGTCAATAATAGTAATTAATTAATAATATTTCGAGTTATATCGATTTTAAAATACCCCACTCTTTTAATAAACTTAAACTTTTAAATTATTTATAAAAAATATGAGAAGTTTTATCATGTGATTTTGTTTACAAATGATATGGTTAATTGTCACAAAAAATTCAAAATTTTAACTAACTAAATAAAAATTATAAACTATACATAAATTCACTTCAAAATATCAAAATACTCAATTTGATAAACATAAATTTAAAAAAAGTAAAATACCTTTATTTATATACATTTCGATATGTTTTATTGCATCTGATGGCAACATTCTCAAGAAAATAAAATAATAAAAATATTTTTGCAAAATTTCAACTCGAAAAACTAGTAAAAAAAAAAAAAATAAATAAAAAATCACCGGAACACAAGGATAAGGAAATTAACTGAAATATTAAAATGGAAATTTGTGAACGTGAATTATTTTACATTATTGGTTCATGATTCTGTGCAGCATTTCTTTCCATTTTTTAAAAAAATTATTTTTAATCACTTATAGCAATAATTGAGTATTTTGATTTTAAATAAAAATTATTTTTAAATGTGTCTCGGACCCCCTTAAATGTGTTCTATATTGATTTTACTATGTATAACCATAAAGTAATTAATATTAAAATATCAATTGATAAGAACATATTTTTAAGAAATAGATAAAGCACTCTTCATTTTTTATTTATAATTTATTTTTTCAGGCATTAAATTGTTTCGTTGTTGCAGTTTATAGGAGCCATTTTGTATATTTTGGCGACCTTTTACTGGCGCATAAATAAATGTATTGTTATTTCAAGTACCACAGAACTGTACCCGTTGCAGATAATACTCGTATATGTAGTTTATCCCCTGTTATTAACGGGAAAAAACTTAAAATTAATATATTAATTTATAATTAAATTAAAAAAATACTAAAATGTTTTATTGTCATCGGAGACACACCAGTTAATCTAATTGATATAATTCTGGCCTATCAAAAAGTAGTTAAAAAAGTAATTACAAAATTGCATCTTTACACACAAAAACAAGATTGAGTTGAATAAAATAGTGAAAGAAAGAGATCTTTTTTGCTTTTAAAATGCAATTTTAAAAGAAATGCGATTTTTGTCCTTTATTTCCACACATTACAGTGGTAGGAATGTTAGTTTAGATACACTTTATCATCACCTAAAGATTGCTTATAGAATTGAAAAATAACCTAGTCCACGAAATTTGTATAATCATGTAAAATAATTTTTTCTCCTACAATTTTTAGATCGCATGTTTAAAATTGAAATCCATAAAAAGAAAGTGAAACACTATTGAATTTATTCTTTAAATATACATTTTAATTTATTTAAAGATAAATTTCAATATGCCGAGTAAATAGCTACAAAATTATAATCCCTATTTTCAAACAAATATATCAAATCAATTTTGTGAAGAAAAACCACGAAAATAAAAATATCTAGCTTATTTATTATCCACATATCTTTTGGAATTCGGAATTTTTTATAAATACGTAACTTCTTTTATTTAAATAAAACTTTCTTGTGAAAATTAATATTTATCATTTTATTGAATAAAATGTTTTCACACTTGCCTCAAGTTGAAACCACCAGTGAGATATCGTCTTCTTTGCATGTCTTGATAGAGCTGTTAAAATTGTATTTCGGTATTCTGATGTCTATAAAGTGCTGCATCACGTCTGATCGTAAAAAGAAATTGCTTTAGCACAAATCCTCTTTCTGTCGCCGAATGCATGATTGTCAAAATTTGCTAAAGATAATGCAGTCGGGTAAAAAATTATGCTTCCATTTTTTTATAATTCGGAAGAGGAAAAAATATACAGGGTGCAATATGTTATCTATCGCCGACCTTTAATTTCTCAACCGTTGGTCATAGACATATACCGGGTGTCCCAAAAAGGACTGATTGATTTTAAAATTCAATAACTTGCAAACGGTGACAGATATTTAAAAATTTCTTGCAGGAGATTTATGCATAAGGTCAAAAGTTTTATTACAGTGATTTTCGATTTTAGTGCGAATTACAAACAATAGATGGCGCTGTAAGCAATAGTCGCTAAATACAGGCTCGATTTTTGGTCCTTTCTGTTGTTCCATGCAGAAAAAGGAGATGGAAATATATTATCCGGGCCACGAAGTACCAAAAATCGAGCCTGAATTTAGCGTCTATTGATCGCAGCGCCCTCTATTGTTTGTAATTCGAACTAAAATCGAAAATCACTGTAAAAAAAAACTTTCGACTTTATGCATAACCCTCCTGCAAGAATTTTTTTAATATCTGTCACCGTTTGGAAGTTATTGAATTTTAAAATCAGTCAGTCCTTTTTGGGACACCCGATAGTTCCAGTTACAAAAACGTTTCAAATAAGCTAAATATTCATGTTGTGGCATTATTTAAAGTTATTAAAAGGACATTGCACCCTGACTTTGATCTCGAATTACTTTAAGTCATCTTTTAACTGATCCCTCAATGAAAGACATCATGTGCAAAAATCTCAAACTTTGAAATTTAATAACTATGTCAATTTTTGCAATACACATGTCAAACTTTTTGTGTTATATCTGTTATGATACGTGTAAACTTTTGCTAAATATAACTATATTGACTGGGGGACCGTATAAAAAGTTAGATTTCGTAATTTGCATAAAATTAATTTTTCACTTTAAATAATGCCACTACATGAATATTTTGCTCATTTGAAACGTTTTTGTAATTGGAACAATATGTGTACGGCCAACGGTTGAGAAATTAAAGGTCGGCGATAGATAACATATTGCACCCCGTATAAATTTCCAACAGCTTGCTGATAAGACTTAAATCATAATGACAAGATTTCTATTATTAATACCCATTACCATTAATTTATGAGTGATAAGTGAATAATAGCTTAAAAATTCTTATAGATGTTTACAATTGTGTGTAAATATCAATTATAACCTTTTAATATTTTAAATATTTAATTGAAATTTTGAAATAGTTTATTATTATCCGGTAATAGCGTAACACGATTTGACAATGATACTTTTTAATAAGACATTGAGTGTATTTGAATGTAATGTGCGTATATGAAATGTAATGTGTATTTGAAATGTGTATTGTGTGTATTGTGTGTATTAATAATGTAAATAATGTGTACTGTGTGCACCAACTTACATGGGCCGGTGGGGACCGAGACCACCCAATAATTTGTTCTACCAGCGCACCGAATCGTCATTATTCAATTTTCGTGCTTATTTATTTTTCAATCGCTGAAAAGAAATTGCTTCGTTGACGTTCAAAATATTATTTTGTGTAAAAGTACGGTAAAAAAAAGCAATAAAAGACATATAGGAACCTAAAGCACAATGTGCTTTCCCATCCCCCCTTCAAAGACGTACTTTCCCCAAATGTTCTCTCAAAAAATGAATTTCCTGTATATTCACGAATTAATTTTTCTCCCTATAATCACTAAATTTGCAGTTATTATTATTCAGCACTTTCCATTATTTTTTTCCTTTGTTTAAAGGATCATTTAGGAAATGCTGCCAAAACGTTTTAAGACACTTTTCAGCATGTGTCAGCCCGAGAATCATTGTCATCAGACAACAATTAATTATAAGTGAAGATGTAATATACAGGGTGTCCATAATTAAACGACCCCACTTTAAAGTTGTCTACAGATAAATCTATTAGTCAGACAATTCTGAAATTTTGTGACGGACATAATAATGGAATGGGAATTTGTTTGAGCGAAAAAAAATTTAGTTCAAAATTTTGCCACCGAGGTTCTTTTTTTAATGAATTACACATTTTTAAAAGTTTTTACGTTTTATTTTTCTCAGATTAAATAAGACAAATATACAGACCGCCGCCTGAAAAAAATAAAGCGTAAAAAGTTTTAAAAATTATTGGTGTTCGAATTGAACGGACCATACAAACTCTGAAAAAAAAAATCCGCCTACAACAGCCGCCATTTTTTTCACAGAGATCAGACCTAGTACTCAGTAGGTGGTGGCTAAATGTGTAATTTATTAAAAAACGCCCTCTGGTGGCGAAATTTTGAACTAATTTTTTTTCGCTCAAATAAAATCCCATTCCTTGACCAATAGTTTCGAATTTAGACAACTTCAAAATAGGGTTGTTTAATTATGGACACCTTGTATATGTATATGTATATGTTGAAGGGAAACCGCTATTCCATTTCAAATCACTTCTGAAGTCCTGTCTACAAATTTCACGGTTTTTACGCACACCAGCGACTCTGTGAATGTGTCAGAAAGTTCTTCTGGTTGAGTGGAGGAAAATATTCTTTTGGGATAGCTTTAAATGGAGAGTTTGAGTTCTAAAGGTAGGGTTAACCCTTTCGCTGCGCAACCCGAGGGTTTCTCCAACAACTTAAAAGTAGCAAAATTTGCGCAACCCGAGATTTCATTGGGGATGCATTTTTTCCGGCTAATTAACCCTCCTTGATCATCCCCACCAGTTACTTTTTATTGCAAATTTTGCTTTATCTAATCGAAGCATTTTCCCGATTAAATTAGACAAAAATTTTTGTTTTGAAAAATCGGTGACAAAAGAATAAAAATTCTTAAAAGACGCTCGTCGCGAAGGAATTAAATGCGGAATTTTTTAAGCTATTTTGATAAATAATTACGCAGCGAGAGGGTTAATGCAAGCCTATGTATGAACTCACTTAGTTATTCCAGTGAAATTTGCACAGGAATCCGAAGGTGCACCATGATAGAAATATTTTTTCTGTGATTTTAATAAAACAGTTAAGTGTATAAATATTGAAATCATCTGCTCACGTAAAAAACTGAAAAAAAATATTTTGCATTCCACTATGTCAAAGAAAGTAAATCAAATTACTATTTCAAACGTGAATAACAACAGTGAGGAAAATTTGTTTAGAGGATTATTTTGATGCATTTATTTGAAGAAATGCAGTTAAAGAGATCATATTTGCAATATAAAAGATGGGTTCATTTTATTAAAAAAATTGTTAAGAACTTTTAAATAGGAAAGGCGTGTTTTTGACGCCACAAAGCACTGAAAATTAATAAAATTTTAAAACTTAGTATGCTTTGTCCGTAAAAGAATTTCTTTCTCTTTCTTAGGACATCCTTCTAATGTTATTCTTTTTCTTAATGTACTTTATTCGAAAACAAGACCTTGTTAAAATTAAATTTCATATTTTAATGTGCATGCAGCGTCTTTTTAAATAAATATCTGAAAGATGTATTTCATTTGTATCCTTTTTGTAACTGGAAGTACCTATCAGCAGTTTAAGAAATTGTATCTATTTTGAATCATCGGTTCAGTTTAAGTAAATAGTACTATTCATTCAAATATTTGAGTATATTTACATTAAATGCCCATTTTAATATTTTTTATTCCTTCGCGTTTTAATTTGTTGTCAAATTCATAAAATGAAGACCCCATGAAAATATAATTAAATAAAATCGCAACTTTATATTCCACACTAAAAAAAAAAAAAAAAAAAAAAAAAAAAAAAAAAAAAAAAAAAATATTACTTATCGTAACTTCTTGAAATATCATCTTTTCCAAACTTTCAAAGAAAGGAAATGTCAGTATCATTTTACCCTAAAATAGTTTTGAGTTCACCCAATATTTTCAAATGTTGGCGAAACTGTTTGGAAACACCATGTGCAATCATAGATACACTGAGAAAAAAATATGGTTCTGGCATCTAGAATCTAAATTGTGGCTCTAGAAAAAATAGTTCCATGTTATCCTTATAAATTCTAGTTCCCTTCGCTATAGAGTTTTATAATTTCCTAATAGAATTCAAAAGCGTTTTCCTGAATTCTCGTGGTCAAACTTATTTAAAAATCTCTGCAAATAGATGCGAACACAAGAGGTTAGTTTTAGTAACAATAATTCTAGTTTATGAAACCATTTCAAAAATCAAGCGATAATTTCTCGCTACTGAAACGATTCATTATCGTTTCGTCACCTAGAAAACAAGCGAGGCTAACGAAAAAGACAGGCTGCCGCGGTGAATCCTAAGTGTAATTTTTTACAGACCGCTAGAGTGACGTGTTGCTCGTTTCGTACACCTGCATTGGTGCATTTGAGCATCACGTGACTTTAGCGGTCTGTAAAAAAAGATATGTAGAATGTACCGCGGTAGCCTGTCTGTTTCGTTAGCCTCGGAAAACAAAAGACTAGAAATTCTAGATCATTTCGTCTATTCAGCCTAGCTGTTTACCTTATTCGCATAGCTAGGAAATCTATATTTCTAGTTTAGGGGTTCAGAAAATGACTACCTATTCATTCTAGGTGGAGGCGGCATTTTTTCTCTTAGTGTATTATGGTGATTATCTGTTCGACCGTTGATGGTAGAAAGATACTTCTAGTTACGAAATGAATACAAATCAAATGCAATTTTTAACAATTTCCAACATAATTGAAAAGCGGTTATGAATTCGGCTTCTCTGCCCGTCTGTCAGCTCACGCTATAACTCGCGTAAATATACTCGAATTTTCACGCAATTGATTTATGTTAATGATGTTTACGAACGCATATTCCGTATTGAATATGAAGCGTGTAGATTTAAAAGTTCATTTACAGTGGCTATCAAAAGAATTCCTTTACATTATAGTCAATGGATAAAAATCGTCTGCAGTGTATTTTATTAATACGTTGAACCATAGTTGAAAAGTGTTTATAAATTCGGTTTGTCTGGCTGTTTGACCATCTGTCTGTCTGTCCACGTTCTAACTCGAATAAATATACTCGGATTTTCATGCTATTGAAACATCTTAATGATGTTTTTCATGGCGTATTCGGTATTGAATATGAAGTGCATAGAGTTAATAGTGTATTTACAGGGACACACAAAACAATTCCGTTACATTATAGTCAATGACATTACACTGTTTCAAATGTATTGAATTTGAAATAAGTCATTAAATTTCACTACAAGACTGTATAGGGACTGTTTACTATAAAATAGGACATTCATAACATTTATCGTTCATTTACAGGGACACACAAAACAAATCGGTTACAATACTGTCTTTGAGCAATAACTGCTGTAAATGAGTTTTCAATTTCGGTATGCCCATCTAACTAATTTTTCGCATGTTACGCGTTGTTTAGAAATTAGATTCCTTGTATACAGGGCTGCACAAAATAATTCACGTACCATTTTCCTTATGAGAGGAAACTGCTAAATGGAATGTTTAACTGTGGTATGTATTTCCTAACTGAACTAAATTTTTGCATGCATGTAGTTTATAGATACAAATATCTACATCATGTACAAGGCTGCTTAAAGAATTCGGATAATTTTCCGTCTGTAGATGAGAAATGCTGAAATCGGTTTTTCAAATTTGTTATGTCTTTCCAAATGGTTGGATCAAACACCCTATTTTAACATATTAGACGGTGAAGCTTTGTTACATTTCTGAATATGTTGGAAAGTATTTCATAATCTATGCTTGATGCGTGATTTTTTTTCTTTCTTGTTAAATCATATATATTAAAGCGTAAACCTGACTGTAAGATAAGACTAAAAATTCACGCATTTGCGCATGCGTGAAGTTAAATTTACTAGATCTTCCATTTAGAGGAATGGTAGAGCAGGTCTGGTCTAAAGCACCAGTTTAAAGATCTGAACTTTTATAGACGACGCAGGTTCGATCCCAAAGCCCGGCAAAATGATTTCTGTACCATTTTTGGCGATAATTCATTTCGATAATGGCATATTTTATTAAGAGGAGAAGTTATATGATTTTGATTTTATTATTATTTGAATGGTTTATCATTAAATAAAATTTATCACTTAAAAATATTCTGAAAAAATAATTTTATATTTAAAATATTTAACCTGAAAATATTTGTATGTAATTATAAATTAAATAAATTGAGCTGATCTACAAGTTTTGTTTATATTTTTTAACCATTATCAATAATATATAAGTGTGTGAGTCAGAAGGAAAAGTTTGCCATTCTTTTCCGTTAAAAAAAAATTATAATAAATAAAATGGAAAGAAAGGAAAATATTCATATAAGAACTATAAAGTAAATTATATTGATATCCATGGTTTAATATTTAAAAAATGAAGAAAAAAGAAAATAAAATTCAAGTAATAAAAAATGTATATTATAAATCGTTAATTGCATTAAGTTTCAAATTAGGCTTTTAGAGAATGAGACTGATATAAATAAAATTCATGGCAGTTTTAATGATTGTTATATGTGTTGGTTGTGTAGTTAAAAAAAAATAGATATTGTTATTTTTTCAACAACAACAACAAAAAAAAGAGATTGTAGTAAGTAAAAATAAATGCACTTCCCAGTATTTTTTGGTAAATTTCCGATAAAAGGCAAGCATAATTGGTTGTAAATTAGAAACTTAAATTTCTTTCACTTCATTCAATAGGTTAGACTGACAGCACCCTCTAGCTCGCCTTCAAGAAATAGGAATCACTTATGCAATATAAAAATTTCTCATGATTTCAATAATTAATTTAAAAGCAACTAATTCAAAATTCAAGAATTTTTCTAACGGAACATTCAATTTATTTACCGTCAAATCTTGACGGGTACTATCTAGTATGTCATTTATTTTTCAAGAAGACATATACATAACATATTAAAAAATTAATTTTTATACAGTATCTTATTCCTAGAAGTTGTGTAAGTTATATTTGGAAACATTTTCTTCGTCCTCTGATAAATAAAACATAACAAGTTCAATTCTTCTACGGTCCAAGGTGACCAGCAGTTTGAATTTTATGAAGACTTGTCAGTGCAAGAAAACTTTGAAATATCATAAAATTAAAATCATCATAATTCGGTGAGCTTTGGTTGTGAAAGAATGGGATCAGATTCAAGAGAATCGGGAAAAGTATCTTTAAACAATACGTATATGACCAAAAGATAAATGTAATTCTGAAACATGTAATTCTGAAAAATACAACTTAAATTAACCTTAAAAGAAAAATATTCCTTTCAAGAGCTGCTGTAAATAAATGCAATGATTTTAAGGTATCATTACTCACACAAATATTCTGAATGCATAAAGGAGAAACCGAAAGAAAATTACATATTTAAATATGAAAAACGTGCTTAAATGAAATGTGAAAAAGGAAAATAGTGTAAACTAAATGTAAAAGAAATCCGCCATCTTTTAAGTATTCTCTTTCTCCAATCATTTTATATGCAACATCTGGTATTAAGAACATAATTCACGCCATTGTCTGATATTAACATCATTATTTATGCTTTAAGAATGTGTTCCAATGCATTCAAATAAACGAATTTATCAGAATAGCAATTTCAAAGAAAAAATATCGATTCAAAAATATTTGGTTCGTGGTTGCGTTTTAAATATTGTAGAATGTAATTCGTGTTTAGATTCTAGAATTACATCTGCGTATCTGATTTTCGTGATATACATTTTAGTAAATGTAGTTCATACGTAATTAATTTTCTTTTTAAATGCTAAGGGATAAACCAGGGCTTCCTGAGTTACAGAATATAGGTGAAAAGCGGATTTCGATATAGTGTATAATATAGTGTATATAGTGTTATATAGTGCTATATAACGTATATTTTTGATATAATCCATGTTGACTATTTTATAACGTAAAATAGTGCAGTTGTTAGCGAATTGCAGTACCACACTACATGTTTGAAAGTAATCACCAGATTTGGACAAAGTAAAATTATGCTTACATTTTATGTAGTACAAAAATGCATTCTAAGAATTTTTCCTTCTGTCGCACTTGCAGTTGCTTAACTTTAATTATTTTGACATTTAACTGTATCCTGCATCTTTGAGGCTGAAAGTTTTATTTATATTCAAAATTAATCATAATCTATGACTTTTAAAATATTACATTTCAGCTTATCACAATTTAAATATTCAGCAGCATTTTCTTACTAAAACCACTCTTTGTATATGTCCTTAAAATACATTATTGTCAGGGTTAGTACGTTTTTGACACATGTCAGTTTATGTCGGGTTTAAACCATGGTTTAAACCGTCATGTCAAAAAACTCTTGTCAAAAACCATCTGTCAAAAACATCGTCAAAAACCTCAAATGGTATATTGAACTGTAAAATTTCACATTAAAAAAGTCACACATATGCAACATTACACGTAATATTTAAAATTCACTATCACTGTATATCAATAATTAATACATAGTAAAGTATTATTGTTAAGTGCAATATTTTTACAGGATAAAATTTTTTTTTTTTTTTTTTTTTTTTGGTAAAATTGTGATTTTTAAAAAAGTAGAGATAAGCTCACATGAACTGCACATAATTTCTCTTACTTAAAATCTTTTTAATTTCTCTATTACTTTAGAGATCTTAAAACTTTGCCTAGCATTTTTTTTTTAAAGAAAAACTTTAGAAAAGTGCAGATTTTTTTAAATGTAATTTATAACAAGATAATGTGCATAAATTTTATTCTAGTCTATGCAATAACCATTGCATCAAAATTTGATTACTAATGTTAAACATTTACAAAATAAGAGAAGTAATTTTTTTTTAAAGCTTAAAGTCAAAATCTTCTTAAAACATGCTTTCTTTATACATATAAAAATATGTTTTCGATTTTAAAACTAAATAAAATTGGCTCAGTCTTCTAAAAGAAAGTTCACTTAAAATCCCCATATTGAAAAAGTGAATAAAAGAAGAGATCAAATCATGAAACTATATCATTTTTTGGCTTATATTTTGCATCCTAAGTATAAGGACTAAGGGTTGACTGATGTACAAGTTGATTCACCTTGAACTTGGGCTACAGAGATTATTGATGGATGCTTGCATGTACTGATTGTGTATGAAGCTGAAGAATCCCCTCTCCCGTCTTCTTATTTCAGTGCTATAGTGAGGACTCCATTACTTGGTGGAAAGGTATCATTAGATGCAATAGCTTTTTGGCTGAGCCTGCTTCAAAACTTGCTCATCTAGCAATGCTTTTGCTGTCAAATCTTGCTAGCTCAGCATCAATTAAGAGACAGACTATTTTATAAAGTTTCATACACTTCAAACTCAGAAATCATTTGGGTGTAAATAAATGTACTAAACTGGTTATGTGCTACAGCATGCTGCGGGGTAAAATTGATCTGGATTATTAATTGTACAAAATTATTTTCTTCTGATTGGAAATTCTACAAAAATAAAAATATTTTATTGTACTTAATAATTTAATTTTTTTTTAAATTATTAAATTACTATAATTTTTATTAAAAGATTACACACATCATTGACTTATTTAATGTACACCTATTGTTATTAAAATATTTCAGTGAGTTACATGTTTTTGACAGTTTTCGACGGTTTAAACCAGTTTTTGACGCTTGTCATGTCAAAAACTAGTTTTTGATGTCAAAAACTAGTTTTTGATGTCAAAAACCCAACTCTGATTATAGCCCTTCAAACTATCTGGTAAAAAACCCAACAACCTTGATATATATATCAGATTCACGTTTTTATATGAGTTTTAAAAATTGTTTTAAAATTTTCGTTGAATCAAAATCATTTTTTTAAATACTAAACTTCATCTGACCACAATTTTAAAATAAAGCCAATATTGCAATTTTTTATTACTAAAAGTGCTCCTTGCTTATTCCTTAAAAGTCATTGTAGCCTCTGAAATATCTGAGAGAGTTAAACATTGATATATACATTATTTTCACATTTATATATATATCTATATTTTTATTTTCTTCTTTCTTCTAAAAGGAAAGTATCGTAATCGACATATATTTTTCGACTTCCGGTTTTCGACGAATTTGCACGTTTTAGCGGATAGATATCCGGAATAACATATTTATACAAAATGTTTGTCCGCCCATGTCCGTGTGTCCTCTTTGTGTGAGCGAAAAGTGTATAAAGGTATGCATAGAATGTCAGAAAAAATTATGCGTATGTTTTTGGCTATGGCCAGTAGGTCCTCACTTAATTTCGAAATATTCCGCCACACGGGGGCAATGTAATAGCGACTAATGTGCAATACCCATTATTGTACCACGGAAAAGTGGATGAAGTTACGGATAGAATGGAACAAATTTTTTGTTTGTTTGTGGTTATGGCCAGCAGGTCCTCATTTAGTTTGGGAATATTTCTCCGGACGGGGCGCTGTAACAGCGACTTTTGTGCCATATCCATTATTGTAGTACATGGAAAAGTAGATGAAGTTATGTATAGAATTGAACAATTTTTTTGCGTACGATTTTGGCTATGGCCATCAGGTCCTCATTTAATATGGAAATATTCCGCCAGACGGGGGAAATGTAATAGCGACTAATGTGCAATATCCATTATTGTACCACGAAAAAGTTGATGAAGTTACGCATAGAATGGAACAAATTTTTTGTTTGTTTGTGGCTATGGCCAGCAGGTCCTCATTTAGTTTGGGAATATTTCTCCGGACGGGCGCTGTAACAGCGACTTTTGTGCCATATCCATTATTCTAGTACCATGGAAAAGTAGATGAAGTTATGTATAGAATTGAACAAATTTTTTGTGTATGATTTTGGCTATGGCCATCAGGTCCTCATTTAGTTTGGAAATATTCCGCCGGACGGGGGAAATGTAATAGCGACTAATGTGCAATATCCATTATTCTACCACGAAAAAGTGAATGAAGTTACGCATAGAATGGAACAATTTTTTTGTTTGTTTGTGGCTATGGCCAGCAGGTCCTCATTTAGTTTGGAAATATTTCTCCGAACGGGGCGCTGTAACAGCGACTTTTGTGCCATATTCATTATTGTAGTACCATGGAAAAGTAGGTGAAATTATGTATAGAATTGAACAAATTTTTTGTGTATGTTTTTGGCTATGGCCATCAGGTCCTTATTTAATTTATAAATAGTCCGCTGAACGGGTACTCTACAATAGTGACTTTTGTATCATATCCATTATTGTACCATGGAAAAGTGGATGATGTTATGCATAGAATTGAACCAATTTTTTGTGTATGTTTTTGGCTATGACTAGCATGTCCTCATTTAATTGGAAATAGTCCGCCGGAAGGGGACGCTGTAGTAGCAATTTTTGTATCGTTTCCATTATTGTACCAAAGAAAAATGGATGAAGTTATGCATAGAATTGAACCAATTTTGTCTGTGTTTTTGGCTTTGGCCAGCAGGTCCTTCTTGAATTTGGAAATATTCCGTATGAAGGGGGCACTGTAATAGCAATTTATGTTCCTTTTTCATTTTTTTACCATCAAAAGGGCATGCATTTATGCATAGAATTGAACCAAATTTCACTTGCATGATTTTGGCTATGGCCAGTAATTCCCATGTGAATTCGGTAACAAACTGCCAGAAAAGGGCACTTTAATAGCGATTTTCCTAGATTTTTCATACTTCTATTGTACATCAGCTGCTTATGCAGCAACGAGCAATTCGCATCCAGATAACCCAACGATTCTCAAGCAGCTAATGTACAACAGAAAAATACTGATTTTATTAAATATTAGGATTGAGATTAACTCGTTTTTACTTCGACTTGCAAAATGAAGGAGAAACTGATGAAAATCAAAACGGGTGTAATATTGGAGTAGTAACACTGAAGTATTTACATGCGTAATAACTTTCTAAAATCTAACATGTATGAGAAAAAAGAAAGTTTTGGGATTGGCACATCCGACTAATATTTTTTAGGTAGATTTCGTAAGAAATACTACCTATTACATTCTCCCCTATATTGGAATTCCTGAAATTTTTTTGCAGATCTACGCCGATCATGACCCCTAGAAACCAAGTCCACCTCCAGTTCAAAACTTTAACCATCTATCTATCTATATGTATATATATGTGTATATATAACCATTATATAATATTAAAATTCATCATCTTTTTTTTTATAAAAATTAATAAATTGAGTGTCAATACATTACATAGGCATTATACATAATAAATCTGGATTAACTATTATTAAATTAACTAATCATTATTGATTTTTTAAACCAATATTCCAATCACCAATATGAAGTATTAAAAAATTAAAACATTCAAAATTGGCGAAAGGAAAAATCAACAGAAAGGCCAATGCATAAAAAGAACAAATAAATAAAGATATATATGTAGGAAATCATAAATATTTTAAATGTTTTGTAAAGCTATTTGTAACCAAAACAATTTAACTAATGAAAAAAGACCAGAAATAATGAATCATTGTCAGCATCAACAAATCCTTTGCACGAAATGTATGATCTCAAAATTGAAAATTCAGTTATTCAAAAAGAAAAACTACAAAATGAATTTAAAATGAGAGAACAATTATGAATAAAACTGGAACTAATGATTCGCAACTCGTTTTCAAGGGCAATATTGCGAAATCATTAGTAAGAAGCGGTTAATTTCTAAGGTAAAAATAATAAGCTACTTAGAGGAAATCTAGGTCAAGTTCGTTAATGGGCAAAATCAGACCAATGGTGTGGAAATAGGAAGGGATTTTGTAAAAACAGAAAAAAAACTCTATAACTTCTTAATTGTAATACATATCAAATCAGTTTAAAGTTAATATTACTTCTAAAAAAAGGTGGAAAAAACTTATATGTATCACAGACTTTTGATAAAATTAAAAATAAATTCAAGGAGAGAAAAAAAACAGGGTTTTAGGGAGAAAAAGAAATTATAACTTCGTCAATTCTCAAAATATCTAATCCGGTTAAATTTATTATAAATCTTCCTAATATTATCTACAACTTTTATATTGACAAGTTTTTGATAGGACCAACTCTTACAGCAAAAACAAATTAAACAAAAATAAGGGTTGACGAAAAAATTATCGTATTAGAGGCGTACTCAAATCCAAACTGTTTCTTTTCTGACTCATTTTTAAACTCATTTTTGCTCTCAACAGCATCCGATTGCCAGGTTCTCAAATTCAGAATCGGTATATCGGTATTGGTCGATTTTTTGATAAAGTCAGATTATATTTAAATAAATGCTGTCAAAAGTGGGCATTTTGAACCGAATTTCCCCGAAGCGATAATGCTGAAAACGAAAAAAAAAAATGGTCGTACTAAGAAAATAATTGGTTGTAGATCAAGTCCTAATGAATTTAACGAAAAATAAAAACACAGATTGTTTATAAATACCTACAAAAATCATGTCAGCAAATTTCATGTTTTTAATTTTAAAAATGAGTATGAAAATGTGTGAGAAAATTTCGAGTTGTTGAGCGTGCAAAATATTTTTTGGAATACCGTCTTAATACGATTCTCATAAAACCAGCTCTTACAGAAAAATGAAATTAAAAATTCGTCAAAAGCAGCCAGATAAAATTGTTAAACTGGGTTTATCTCTAAGCTAGATTTAGTTTTTGTTGATGAAATTAGTACTTAACTTCGAGATCTTCCCCCGCCTGTAGACCGAACTGGAAGGGATTTTCTGTGTAATGATTACAACATACTAACTTACATAAAACCTACGACGTTTCATTTAAATAAATATTTAAATCAAATTCCTTTTTTAAAAGTAATTAATTTCAGCTGAGCGCAAATTTGGAAGAAAGCAAATATCTCTGTTTTTTCTTATTAAGAATATTCTTTTTCTATTTCTGTAAAACACATTATATCCTAAGAAATATCTGATAGAGAAATCGTTTTAATATGCATTATTCCCACATTTATTCATTTATATTTTTATATAGTTTGCTTAATGATTACAACATACTAATTTACATAATAACTACGACTCATTAACATTTACCATAAAAGGAATTGACATGCAAAATTACTTAAACTCTGTGAACTAGTTCTTCCTCAAATTGAACTACTTTATTGGGACAAACCAAAGCTTAGGAACAAACAACGATTTCCAGAGATATCTTTTACGATCCATGAAGACCTCTTAATGTTTGTCATAAACAGTTTCGAACAGTGCGAAACGTGCTTAGAATGTACTTTTAGTACCGAAGTAAAGTTAAAATGTTAGCAGTATTCCTGAAAAGTGTATGCAATGTAAAAGGGTATTTCTGGCGGATAAACTTTTGCTACATACTGATTATAAACATAGATATATATGTTATTATGTCTATATACAATTCGGAATAAATAGCATATTTGTTGTAAGATATTTTGAACTGTTTTTTTTAAATTAATGTAGCATTGTAGTTTTTGAGGTTTCTAAATATTGCATTATTTTTGTTTTATTCATTCAACAGAGCAAAAACCTTTGAATATTTTAACAGTTATTTATTTCTTTGTTTTTTTTAAATAATGAATACACATATACGAGATATACAATTAATTATTATACAAAATTAGCAATTAAAAGTAATAGAAAGTTTGAAAAAAAATCAAATACATGTCAAATTTCTATCATACCTAATGGGATAATTTTTTTTGTACTTCATAATATTTTAGTATATCTAGTTATATCGATTATAAATAGTAGATGGATCTTTTATTACCAGTTCTGAAAACATTGAATTGCATATTTTTTTGGAAATATTTTGAGACATTTTTACATTCTTTCTTTCTACAGAAGAAAGTCTTGTAATCGAAATTCTTTTGACTTCCGGTTTTCAACGGATTTATATAATTTAGGATTCAGAGATTCTTAAAAATACAAAATGTCTGACCGTCCATACACTGTAAAAAAACGGAGATTCTACTGGCAATCGAGAGGCCAGTAATATTTTCGTATATTAACGAAAATTTTTCCCCATAAATTCCAGAAAAACGGAAAATGTTCTGTAATTTATGGGGGAAAATTTCCGTAAAAATACGGATTTCTGAATTTTTTAATTTTTTTTGGCTATGGTCAGTAGGTCCTCATTTAATGTGGAAATACAGTCCAGTGTCTATATAACGAAATCAATTGTTCTTGTAAAAATTTCTTTGTATAGAGAATTTCGTTATATAGAGAATGAGTAAAAATTCCTATTTAATGTGTAAATTTTGAACAAAAATTACTTTTGAGGTGTTTAATTAAGAATTTGAAATGTTTAACTATAAATATTAACCTAATATTGCATTACTTAATTATTTAAACAGTTTCAAAAAAGAGAACAGACATTTATTTGAAAACATAATAAAAATCACATAAGAAAAACTTACATTAATTTTAGACGAAAAAATGTGTAATTTTTCGCTGTTTTGATTTCAAAATTGTTACACTCTCGAAAAAATGTTCACACTTTAGCAAGGAATGAAAAATTGTATCTGGAACATTTTCCTCCATTTGAATTCTCGTTCACCTTAAACTTCAATTACCTCTCTTATCCCGCTCTTATATGTGTAACAATCCAATTGACACTGTTTTAAGAAGTACGTTGGAAGGTGTGTGGGAGGGGGGGGGGAGATGAATTCGTTGGGCATAAAAAAACAAGGAGATTCAAAGTAGAAAAATGGATAAAAAACTCAGCACTGAACGATAAATCACTAATTAGTGATGTAAAATTGATTCCATATGATTTGGAAGCTTTTTTAAAACAATAAATAAAGAACATTTTATGAAAAAATTCGTTATATGGAGATAGATATTTCGCTATATGGAAACTGTTTTTAATGAGATCATGGGAAAAAGGGACCATTCCTAATAAAAATTCGTTATATAGAGAAATTCGATTTATGGAGTTTCGTCATAGAGAGAATCGACTGTATTCCGACGGGAAAGGGTGCTGTACTAGCGATTTTTGTGCTATTTTCATTATTTTACCATTTAAAAGTGCATAAAGTTATGCATAGAACTGAACCAAAATTTTCGTGTACATTTTTGGCTATGGCCAGCAGCGTGCCCTTCAATTTGGAAATATTCCGCCGGAAGGGTGCGCTTTAATGGCGATTTTTGTGCCATTTTCTTTATTGTATCATCTAAATGTGTATGAAGTTATGCATAGAATTGAACCAACTTTCATTTATATGTTTTTCTATATGACCAGCAGTCCCCGCGTGAATTTGGGAACAATCCGGCAGAAGGAGTCGCTGCAATAGAGAATGTCTCGATTTTTCATAGTTCTGTTGTACATTGGCTATTCATGCAGCGACGGGCATTTTGCATCCAGCTTCTCAAACAGCTGATGTACAATAGAAAAAAGAAAATTCTTGATGTTAAATAATACAAGTATTATGATTGAGATTAACTCGTTTTTATTCCGATTAGTTTTGGCTGTTCATGCAGCGACGGGCATTTTGCATCCGGCCTCTCAAACAGCTGATGTACAATAGAAAAAAGAACATTCTTGATGTTATATAATACGAGTATTATGATTGAGATTAACTCGTTTTTATTCCGATTAGTTTTGGCTGTTCATGCAGCGACGGGCATTTTCCATCCAGCTTCTCAAACAGCTGATGTACAATAGAAAAAAGAAAATTCTTGATGCTATATAATACGAGTATTATGATTGATATTAACTCGTTTTTATTCCGACTACTAAAATGAAGTAGAAACATAAGATGATAATCAAAGTTGATGTAGCATTGAAGTAATAACGCAGATAGATTAGCATGTGTAACAACTTTTTTAAATATTAACTTGTATCAGAAAGAAAAAAGTTTTGGTATTAGCATATCCGATTAGTTTGAGTACATGTACCAATCTGGTATTAATATAGTTAAATATTCCTTCTTATTTTTACAGATTAAAATAAAAATAACACCCCATGAAAACGTTTTTAAAGAATATTTCTCCATTAATAATTTGAATTTAAACGGTTTTGAATGTAATCAAAAGTGGAGATGAAATTAAAGAAAATAATAACATTAGATTAATTTTGAAATGTTAAGTTTTACATTAATCCAGAAAAAGCTTACTATAAAATAGACAAAATCCGAATTGTACGTAACTATGCCACTTCCAAATATAAATAATTATATTCATGCATCAATCTAGCCCTCATAGTATTTACATATTTTTTTCTAATATTTTTACAGATTAAACAGAAAATCACACCCTATGAAAATGCTTTAAATGTATATTCAATAAGCTTTAAATATATTAAACAAGTCAGAAATCGTGTGTCAAAAGTGGCAAATGAGGTGCGTTCGCACTATAAATAGTTTTATAAATATTCAGATCTTGGTGTAATAGCTGTTGCACTATTATGCAAAAACGAATTAATATAATATTTATTATGATTATGTACATTAAATTCAGTAATACTGAAATAATATGACTCCATCTTATATAGGACGTAATTACCATGGCAACATAGAATCATTACCTATCATGGGATATCACTGAATTAATTACGTATGATAGGATTTAATAGAATGAAGAAAACTTTTATTAATATCTTTTTAAGTTTAAATTCGATTTATATAAAATTTGAAAAGACTCGACAAAATTCTGCAACGATTATATATATTAAACTTCAAATCATTTGGTTGGTTAGTTTTTGCGCTATTATATATGGACAAGAAGACGACTATAGGTGCTACATAATTATATAATTAGGAACGCACCTATAAAGGGGAAATTACTTTAAACAAATCCATAACGTCAGATTAAATTTGAAATGTTACATTCTGGTTAAATCTATAAAATGTTTCCTGTAAGATAGATAAACTAGTAGTTAAATTTTGAATCCTTTTAGATAAATACTTTAAAATGATTAAAATTCCCACAAACTTTCAACATAACATGTATATAAAACTATGTTTTGAGTAGCAGAAGATCTACTACATCGTTGATTTGTATTGTTAGTATCTCAGTACAAAATAAAATAAAATTTGACACCATATACAAAGTGATTCCACATAGCGGTTATGTCACGTATCTCTTAAATCACTAATGATACGAACGTACTTCCGATTACAAAAAGTATACAGTTCAAGTATAGCTTTTACATAGAGTATTTGGTTCAAAAGGAACTGCATCTATATGTCTAAAAAATCTAAACCTGTGGCTATACGATCCATGAACAATCAGGGTCTTGGGTCTACAGTGCCCAACTCTGCTTACCTGACCTTGGGCCCCGAGCAGCTATGCAGCATGTCCCCTAGGCTGGTCGGCTCAACGCGAGACCCTCGGTATTTCGTTCCCAAGCTAGCTTGGTACTCACTTTATTGACCCCAAAGAGATGAAAGGTTGAGTGAAACTTGCCTTCCGGGAGCAGAACTCGCAACCTGTAGCGTGGCAGACAGGCGTGCTGACCACTACGCTACTGGGCACCTCTCTGTATGTCTATTATATTAAAATCTGACTGTTTGTATTTCACAAATATTCCTCACAGAATATGGAACGCAGTGCAATGTAATTAACATAAGTTATCCTCATGAATCTGAGTATTTCAGTTTAGCTATCAGAATTTTAAAATTTTGAATTAATTTCCCAGATATAATTTTTTTTTAATAACTTTTAACGATGTTTCCCTGAAGAGGACAAATTCATTAGTTTATTTTGTGGGTAAAAAATGGAAAATGACAAATATAAATGCGAAATCGCCAGGAAAATTTGAAAAATATCACATTAAATAATATTATTCTTTATGAAGGATGGAGCAGTCTTAAATAATAGAATCTAAAGTCTTTATTTTAAATTTTACAGAACAGTTGAAAAACGGAAGCTATTTTATTGATTGTAGTATCACAGTTCTTGTATATTTATCTATATTTAAGCTATCTTGTTTATCGAATACAATGCCATCTTCAATATGACATAAAAATATAATTAAAACTTCATGATGTGTACCTTTTTTAAATGACAAATATATAAATTTATTTAAAAAAAAGATAGCTGAAATGCAGAACAATTTACGCTTCCTTCAAATGATGTGCAGCATGTGAACTTCTAATCAAGCGGTCATTTTTCTCACGATCCAGTCAACTAGAACCAATATTTGTGTCACATTAGGAAAGAATATCATATTCTTTGAAGCTTATAATAACAATATGTAGGACGTATTTCAGTTTATCCAACAAAGTGTTTGCGCGAAATTCGTTGATCCCCACAGTTTATTTTTTATTTATATCTCAATAATAAAACACAAGTCAGTTAAAATTGGCTTACCTTGTATTTATATTATTTATCCATCTTTATCTGGAATCCTTCATCAGGTAATTATGTCAGAAAAGGAATTTCCTTATTAAGATAGGCTATGAAACAAATCCGTGTTATTTGATTACGCATCATTTCTGTATGTAACTTTTATAAAAATGCAGTTATTTCTATGCTTTAAAAAAGAAAACAATTTAATTAGTTACAATTGCAACATATTATCGCCGCATCTCTCCTTTTGAAAGTCTGAAATACCAGTAAGTATAGAAAAAACATATATAATACATTATTGATATGAAACAGGATGTTAGTATCATTAATCTTAATATTACAGTATTTATATTACATTCATTTATATAGTCTAGTTTACTGATTGTTCAAATGTCAACAATTATTAGGATATCCAAATTATTAAATTTGGATATCCTAATAATTGTTTATATTAATGTTTCACTTTTAATCGTAAAGTTCCTTGTTTAGAATATCAATGTCTTTCATAATAGCTTTTATGAATCATGTTGATAGATGAAAGTAATTTATTGAGTATAATTTATTTTATCTTCATCATTTGGAGATTACATTTCGTTACATCTGTCAACACAATATGTATCACTACTTATAACTGAATATTTGTTAAAGAATTAAACATTAAAATAAATACTACAAATAATCTTTCTTGTCCAATAGGATTTTGGTTTCAGACAACTGCGTCGCACAGTTTATTTCAATCATAAAACCTGGTCTAAAATGCAAAACTTAAAATTAGCTCAGCAACTGTAAAACGCATATTTCATAATAGCTGAGTAACTGGTGCATCGTTCTATGTCTATTTCAGGGGCAAGAGACCTAACCAGCAGCTTTTAGACTCAGTTACAGAGGAGGTTCCTTTGCGAGAAGACGTGTTTTATCGTTACGTTTCAACTTTGTTATTATGTTTAATTATGTTTAAACATAATAACAAATAGCATAATAGCAGACATCAAATACAACAAGAAAACTACAGCTTTAGCCGGACCATATGACAAAGGACAGTTACAGATTAATATCAAAAATAGTAGAAAAAATTTATCCATCATGAATTTATTTGCCATCCATTATCCAAGAATCAAAAGAGATCTTTTTACGCAGTGAGAATATATGCAATGATACAGCCTCCATGGATCTTCATAAAATTTGGAAAGAAATGCTCTCCAGAATAATGAAACAATAGTATAAAATAATACGCGTTCACTAATATCCATTTTTAATATTGCAGTTCATTTCATTATGCATGAGTTCACGTGATTTTTGTTTACCAGTTTTCAATTTAAAAACATTTTTTTTTTTTTTGTGAAAATATTTGTATCAGCATAAATATTGAGAATGTTGGCGTCAGTGCGGTGAAACATGTCGATCTGAATAAATAAAGGTATTTATTTGCCTTTTAAATGGATTTTTACCACTTTTGGCAAATATTAAGTTAGTTTCATCAATAAATATACAAAAACTGTGATATTGCAATAAATAAGTTAGCTTCTGTTTTCCCACTGTTCTGCAAAATTTAAAGAAAAAACTGAAACAAGTGGGTAAGTGTGATCACAGATCGCACAGAGGATTTCATTTAATATTCATTCAAAACACGTTATCCTTTTGCCAAATCTGTTCGTTTCACATTTCGCAACCAGGGGTCGCACTCTATTCTAAACAAACCTCTATCAGAACGAAATTCCGTTTTACAGACTATCCGTGGATATATTAGTCGAGGAGATCGGGCCCATAGAACCCGAGATAGGTAGGCGCCCCTAGCGGTAAAAATTGGAACTAAAATATTTACGGCTATTGTGCATAATATGAAAGAGGGGTCAAAGGAGTGTCGGCAAAAGTTAGAAAAGTGCCCCCCGAATGAAAATGGTGGAGGTTAGAAAAATTGCTAAAAATACAGAAGTTAGAGTCCGGAGTGGTAAATAATATAAGACTTTTTGAATTTTTTTGATTTTTCGTTTGATTGCAATTGTGCTGCTATAAATATTCAAAATTTAACATCTCCAACTTAATTAGGGGCTTGCTTAGAAAGAATTGCTTCAAATGCATATGAGGTAGCTCAAAGGGTTAAACGTAAGACTTTTTCAAGATTTTATGATTTGTCGCTTGACCTCAGGTGTTCTGCTATAAGTATGCAAAATTTAAAATCCTCAATTTAATTAGGGGCTCAGTTAGAAAGAATTGCTTAAAATACACGCGCTGGAGTTGAAAGGGTTAAACATAAAACTTTTTCAAAATTTATTATTTGACGTGTAATCTGGGATGTATGCAAAATTTCACGCCTCCAACCTAATTAGGGGCTCACTTAAAAAGAATTGTTTAAAATACACATGTGGGAGCCCAAATGGTTAAATGTACGACTCTTTCAAAATTTTATGGTTTGTTGTATGATGTGAGGTGTTCAGCTATAAGTACCGAAAATTTCATGTCTCCAACATAATTAGGGGCTCACTTAGAAAGAATTGTTTAAAATACACATGTGGGAACCCAAAGGGTTAAATGTACGACATTTTCAAAATTTTATGATTTGTCGTTTGATGGGAGGTGTTCAGCTATAAGAATGCAAAATTTCACGCTTCCAACTTATTTAGACGCTCACTTAGAAATAATTGTTTAAAATACACATGCAAGACCCCAAAGGGTTAAATGTGCGACTTTTTCAAAATTTTATCATTTGTCGTATGATGTGTGGTGTTCAGCTATAAGTATGCAGAACTTCACGCCTCCAAACTAATTAGGAGCTCACTTAGAAAGAATTGTTTAAAATACACATGCGGGACCCTAAAGGGTAAAATGTAGGACTTTTTCAAAGTCGAGTCAGGGGCTGAGTTAGAAAAATTGCTTAGAATACACAAATTAGAGCCCAGAAGGGTAAATGTAAGATTTTTTCAAATTTTATGATTTGTCATTTGATGTGAGGTGTTCAGCTATACTCAAAATTTCAAGTCTTCAACTTAATTAGGGGCTCAGTTAGAAATAAAAACAAGCTTAAAATACGCAAGTTAGAGCCCGGAGGGGGAAATATAAGACTTTTCAAAATTTTATGATTTGCCGTTTGATGTGAGGTGTTCAGCTATAAGTATCTATAATTTCAATTCTTAAACTTAATTAGGGGCTGAGTTTTAGACAAAGCTTAAAATAAACAAGTTAGATCCCAGAGGAGTAAATATAAGGCTTTTTCAAAATTTTATGATTTGTTGTTTGGAGTGAGGTGTTCATCTATAACAATCCGAAATTTCAAGTCTTCAACATATACAGGGTGATTCATAAATATCGAAACAATAGGCTATTTCCTTAAATATTGCCCCTAGACCCATACTTCCAATTGCAAAGTTTCTTAAAAAAAGGTTCAAAATTTAATGACATAAGTTGCAACTCCATGGGGTGTCTATTTGAAAAAATACGAAAATTAAATTTTTTTACGGACTATGTAGAAATTGAGTCAAGCCGGGCCAGACTAGATTTGAACTTTTTTCCAAGTAGGGCCGAACTTTTTTTACTATGGGTCGGTTTGGGACCGGACCTAGATATTTCGACCCGTGCAGACCTGTAGTGCAGACCACCAGCATACTTTGAAAACAGGTTTAACGTATACGCTGCCTATTTTATGTCAAAGGAGAGGCACTGTCTTATATCGACTTTTAATAATGTACATTTTGTGGATGATTCCTATCTTGCATTCAGATTGAGTCAAAAACTCGTCGCTCAAAGACATGGATAAATGGTGTAAGTCACGAATTTTGGATTTTGATATCTCTGTGAATTTTGAAGATATCGAGATGAATTTTTTTGTGTTTAATTCAGGAATGGACAAGGAAAAATTTCCTAATTGGGAAATTTACTCTACGGGGGCCGTATAAAAATTTAATTTTTGTATTTTCTCATATAGACCTTCCATGGAGTTGAAACTTATCTCATCAAAATTTGCACCTTTTTTTATGAAACTTTGCAATTGGAAGTATGTGCCTAGGGGCAATATATAAAGAGATAGCCTATTGTTTCGATATTTATGAATCACCCTGTATAGTTTCTGAGAACGGGCTCTGTGACGGACAGACAGAAAGACAGTAAGAGGAGCGAGACGAATAGGGTTTCGTCAGATGAACGAAACCCTAATTAGAGATTTTTTTTTTTCATTTTCTCGATTCTTCAAGAAATGGAACTTTGTTTAATCAGATATGTTTCATATCTATTTCGAAGATTTCCATAATTTTGCATTTTTGTTATTGGGAAATAACGAAATATTTGGGAAAAATCAAATTAAGTTTCAAGTGAAATCGGTAAAGTCATTATTGCGAAATGCAATTCTTACTTGTTCCCATGACTAAGCATATTTATTTTAGTTCGCACACGGTTTTATCGGAAATTAAGCTGCGGTAGTGTTTATACTGCCTATGTTTTGTTTTTTTTTAATTCGGTTGTTCCACTTTTAAAAATGAGATAAATATGGAAAGCACACAGTCACAGTTATGAAATCTATTTCCGTTACATCCTATGATATTTCCATTTATTGTTTATATCTAAGGAATGGTTAAGAAAATTTCCAATACTGTATTGCTTAAATGAATTAAATCTTATATTTAAGTTCGTTTAAGCAATACGATATTGTTTAATGTAAAGCATTCAATAGAAATTTCAATAATTTGCATGACTTCGTATTATTATTATTATTATTATTATTATTATTATTATTATTATTATTATTATTATAAAAGTAAAGAATTATTTGGAAAAAATCGATTTAAGTAGAAATTGGAATCGATAAATTGATCGTTGTGAAACACGGTGTCTAATTTTCCCCATTGCTCAGGACGTTTAATTTAAAGTTTTGAATCATGGTCAGTATTATCGAAACTTCGGCTGAGCAGGTGTAAATAATTTACTTTTTTAGGGTTCCGTACTTAAAAAGTAAAAACGGAACCATTAAAAGATCACTCCTGTGTCTGTCTGTCTGTCTGCCGGTCACTGCCATTTTACTCGTAAACTATGGAAAGGGGGAAGTTCAAATTGGGAGAAGTAGTAAAGACTATTGACCCACATATTTACAGATTATTAAACATTTACAAATGCTTTTTAGGAAAAAAGTAGAGGGCTAATTAACTTGAAAAAAAAATATTTTCTTTGTATATCGTGTGACAGCTTTCGTAACGTTGAACTCAAAAATACATTTCTTTTAATTTTACGTGTTACATTTACAGAGATATTTTCTCGAAAAGGTAGCGCAAAAATATGTCCCCCCCCCCCCATCTATTTCCGAATCTACTGAAATTAAAATTAGGAAAAAATTAGAGGAAGTAGACGTTATTTTTAACCTTGCAGGAAAATTAAAGCGATTATCCTATGTCACATAGTTTTTGAGAAAAGTGCATTTTTCCGTTACACATAAATTTCTATTTGCGGTCATTCCGCAAAGGTGTTGAGGAGCGCTGGAGGTACTTATCCATAGCAAAAGTATAAAGCAATGTTGGTAATGATTGTTTGAAAAAACCGTCGGTAATTAGCCGAGATAATAACCCTTAAAGACACGGACGGTTTGGACATATATAATGGCAGGGGCGGCGCATTCTATGTAGCACCGGTTTTTAAAGCATAGATAACAATTTTAAATGATATATTTGTGTAATACAAAGTCAAGTAGCAGTATAAAAGCAAAAAACGTCAAATTGTTAAAAACAGACCAATTTAATTCAAATTAATCACATCAATACTATGGGATTCGCGAGTAGTATGCATTGAGTAGATCTCTCAATACGCCTCCAGTGTCTTTAAAAGTTAATTAAAAACCTACCTGGAAAAAGGCGACGAGGACCAAGGCAGCGTTGCTACTTTGCAACCTCTTTTCGAAACGCACTTAGCAAAATGCCAAGTTTAAACTTTGAACAAGGTTTTTGTTTTAGCTACACTATAAAAAAAGATTATTACGACGCTGAATTTAGTATTATGAAACGCCAAATGAAATTTAAATATGCACTACTTTTATTGTCAGAATAAAAATAAGTTCATCATAAACGTATAAGGTATAAATAATAAGTATGGTATAAGGTTTAAATAAGAGTTATACAGAATAGCAATATTTGATATTATTTAAGCTTCATATCTCTGTGAACTTTTACGGTATACCCATTCATACTTTTCTAGTATATGTACAGCTGTACCAAACCCTACGTTTTATAGTTTTTGACAAAGTGTTACTTTTTCTTTTTGTAACAATTATTTTAATAATACAGTTAATAATTCACATATTTATTGTACGGCAACCTCTATGCGCGAGTAATACTCGTACTTGACAGTTTATTACTTATTCTAGCGAGCTACAACTACAATTACGTCATCGAAAATGTAGTTAACCACGACTACAATTATTTGTTTACAAATGTATTGATTGCAAACTACTTTTTAAAAAACACATTTTAATCATAGTCAGTTTTATCGAAAATTACGCTGAGGCAAGTTTCAGATAATTTACTTTTTTATTGTATCGAGCAAAAACTACAACTAATTTATCGAAAATGTAGTTCACTACGACTAAAATTATTATTAAAATAATAAAACTTTGTAAAAAATCACCATAAAATTAAAACAAAACACAGGACGCGTTTCGAGCTAAAAACATAACAGCTCGTCATCAGCTAAGCATACACGTGTCCGAAAACGGACAAGTTCAAAAATGAACTGAAGAAAAAGAATGTTGCGAAGAATGCGACAGATGGCGCTACCTGATAGAGGGAAATGTGTTGAAAAAAGATAGAAGAGAAAATGAAATGGAAAAAATGGAAATAAAAGAAAAATTAAAATAAAAGAAGTAAATTAAAAATATAAATAAAATAATAAATAAAGAACTATAAAAGAACAAGAAAAAATCCAAATTATTATTATTATTATTTTTTTTTTTTTTTTTTTTTTTTTTTTTACAAAATAAAAAGAAAAGAAACAAGAGAAAAGGGAAAAGAATTACAAAATTAATTTCCACGCTGGAGATAGGAAAGGAGATGATGGGAGATCATTGACAAGATTAGCAGAATTTTTAGAAATAAAATATGCTTCATGAAAATCCAAGTGAGAGGGAGAGGCAGGGGAAGAAATAATTTTGGCCATGGAGAAATTGAAACAATGACTGGAAGACCAACAGTGAGAAGCAATCGAAGATTTAGAGATTTCTTGATTTGCAATATATCTCTGATGCTCGCCTAATCTGAATTTTAAAGCTCTCTTTGTTTGACCAATATAACCTAAATTGCAAGAGCAAGGAATGAAATAAACACCCCACCGGTTCTCAGTAGGAACAGGATCTTTTAGAGAAGAGAATTTAATTTTATTCATAGGTTTGAAGATAACTTTAAAGTTAAAACGAGAAAGTATTTTAGCAATTTTGAAACACAGAAGAGAATAAAAGGGCAGAACTATTATAGAATTAAAATTAGGAGGATTATTTGAATCAGAAAAAGGACGTTTAGGCTTATTAAATTTATACAAAGCTTTATCAATTAAAGAGGGATTATAACCACGAGCAAGGGCAAGAGATTTCAGATAATTAATTTCATTATTCAGAGCAGAAGAGTCAGAACAAATGCGTAACGCCCTAAAAACAAAAGTATAAAAGGACGCCACTTTTTGTTGAGGAGGATGATTTGAAAGGGCATGAGGGGGAAGGGAGACAGCGAAAGGTTTTCTATAAACGGAGGTAGAGAACCGATCTGGGAGTTTTGAAACCAAGACGTCAAGGAAAGGAAGAGAATTGTTCTCTTCGACTTCGAGAGTAAATTGAATACAAGGATCAACAGAATTAACAAGAGAAAGGAGATTAGAAAGATCAAGGTCAGATGGAATTAAAATGAAAGTGTCATCAACATACCTAAACCAGAAAGGAAATTTATATAAACTGAAGAGTTTTTCTTCAACAAAATGCATATAAATATCACATAAAAGAGGAGACAATGGATTACCCATGGCCAGACCCTCAGTTTGAGAATAGAAAGAATTGTTAAACTGAAAAGCAGTTTGCCTGACACAAATACTAACTAAATGCAGGATTTCATCAATCTCAATGGAAGAGTAATGAAATTCGCGCAACCTTCTTTCCAAACAATCAATTGCCCCTTGAACAGGCACGTTAGTGAAAAGGGATTTAACATCTAAGGAAACCATTATATAATTGCAAGGAGAAAGGCGTTTAATTTTATACGCCTTAGATGTTAAATCCCTTTTCACTAACGTGCCTGTTCAAGGGGCAATTGATTGTTTGGAAAGAAGGTTGCGCGAATTTCATTACTCTTCCATTGAGATTGATGAAATCCTGCATTTAGTTAGTATTTGTGTCAGGCAAACTGCTTTTCAGTTTAACAATTCTTTCTATTCTCAAACTGAGGGTCTGGCCATGGGTAATCCATTGTCTCCTCTTTTATGTGATATTTATATGCATTTTGTTGAAGAAAAACTCTTCAGTTTATATAAATTTCCTTTCTGGTTTAGGTATGTTGATGACACTTTCATTTTAATTCCATCTGACCTTGATCTTTCTAATCTCCTTTCTCTTGTTAATTCTGTTGATCCTTGTATTCAATTTACTCTCGAAGTCGAAGAGAACAATTCTCTTCCTTTCCTTGACGTCTTGGTTTCAAAACTCCCAGATCGGTTCTCTACCTCCGTTTATAGAAAACCTTTCGCTGTCTCCCTTCCCCCTCATGCCCTTTCAAATCATCCTCCTCAACAAAAAGTGGCGTCCTTTTATACTTTTGTTTTTAGGGCGTTACGCATTTGTTCTGACTCTTCTGCTCTGAATAATGAAATTAATTATCTGAAATCTCTTGCCCTTGCTCGTGGTTATAATCCCTCTTTAATTGATAAAGCTTTGTATAAATTTAATAAGCCTAAACGTCCTTTTTCTGATTCAAATAATCCTCCTAATTTTAATTCTATAATAGTTCTGCCCTTTTATTCTCTTCTGTGTTTCAAAATTGCTAAAATACTTTCTCGTTTTAACTTTAAAGTTATCTTCAAACCTATGAATAAAATTAAATTCTCTTCTCTAAAAGATCCTGTTCCTACTGAGAACCGGTGGGGTGTTTATTTCATTCCTTGCTCTTGCAATTTAGGTTATATTGGTCAAACAAAGAGAGCTTTAAAATTCAGATTAGGCGAGCATCAGAGATATATTGCAAATCAAGAAATCTCTAAATCTTCGATTGCTTCTCACTGTTGGTCTTCCAGTCATTGTTTCAATTTCTCCATGGCCAAAATTATTTCTTCCCCTGCCTCTCCCTCTCACTTGGATTTTCATGAAGCATATTTTATTTCTAAAAATTCTGCTAATCTTGTCAATGATCTCCCATCATCTCCTTTCCTATCTCCAGCGTGGAAATTAATTTTGTAATTCTTTTCCCTTTTCTCTTGTTTCTTTTCTTTTTATTTTGTAAAAAAAAAAAAAAAAAAAAAAAAAAAATAATAATAATAATAATAATAATAATTTGGATTTTTTCTTGTTCTTTTATAGTTCTTTATTTATTATTTTATTTATATTTTTAATTTACTTCTTTTATTTTAATTTTTCTTTTATTTCCATTTTTTCCATTTCATTTTCTCTTCTATCTTTTTTCAACACATTTCCCTCTATCAGGTAGCGCCATCTGTCGCATTCTTCGCAACATTCTTTTTCTTCAGTTCATTTTTGAACTTGTCCGTTTTCGGACACGTGTATGCTTAGCTGATGACGAGCTGTTATGTTTTTAGCTCGAAACGCGTCCTGTGTTTTGTTTTAATTTTATGGTGATTTTTTACAAAGTTTTATTATTTTAATTGCTTCATATCGCCAGTTTTCGGTGCTGTTTCGCTAAAATTATTATTTTTATTTTTATTATTATTTTTTTTTTTTTAACAAAAGTATTGACTGCAAACTACTTTTTAAAAGTAGTGACTGACAGATTTTGTGAAAGGATTCCATTTAGAGACTACCTTTGAATAATGATTTTGCATAGGATAGCTGTTGACGATCTACAACCGGACTAGTTTTTTCTTTTTTTTGATTTTCGTTTCAGATTTTTTAAAAAAAAATTACTTTCACTTTCGGAACCGGCTGAAACGGCTCCAGAAATTGAAACTATCCTAATATAAAAAAATATGTATATAAACAAAATCGAAAAAATCCCTGCCGGCTCGGCCTACAGGCGCAGGTAGATTTCGAGGTTAAGTGCTCATTTCAACAACAAAAACTAAATCATACTTAAAGATAAACCTACTTTAACAATTTCATTTGGCCGCTTCTGACGAGTCTATATTTCATTTTTATATAAGAGATGGTTTTATCAGAATCATGTTAAGGCGGTATTAAAAAAAATACTTTTCCATGCTCAACAACTCGAAAATTTTCGGCACATTTTGAGATACATCTTTAAAAGAAAAAAAAAAGAAACTTGAATGCGTTTTTTTTAAGCGATTTATAAGCGACATGTTTTTTATTTTTTGTTCAATTAATTAAAACTTGATTTATAAACAATTATTTTCTCAGTAGGACAATATTTTTCATTTCCAACGCAATCGCTTCGGGAAATTCGGTTAAAAATGCCCAGTTTGACATCATTTTTCAAATATATTCAGCCTCTATCAAAAAGTCGACCATTATGGTACATTATACAGTTTCTGAATAAGATAATATATCAATTGGATGCGTTTGAAAGCAAAATTGAATTTAAAAATGAGTCAGAAAATAAGCAGTTTGGATTTGAATACGCCTTTAATACGATGATTTTTTTCTTCAACCGCGATTTATTTTATTTATTTATTTATTTATTTATTTTGCTGTAAGAATTGGTCCTACCAAGAATTTGTCAATATAAATGTTGTAGATAATATTAAGAGTATATATGATAAGTTCATAGGATTTTATGTCTTGTGAATTGACGGAGTTATGGATTTTTTTCTTCTTCAACCCCCCCCCCCCCCTTTTTTTTTTTGTTTTCGTTTTTAATTTTTTTTTCTTTTCTTTCTTTTTTTTTTTTTGCGGTACGAATTGGTCCTATCAAAAATTTGTTAATATAAAAGTTATAGATAATGTTAAGGAGATTTATAATAAAATTAACTGTATTTGATATCTTGAGAATTGACGAGTTATGAAATTTTTTCTCACAAAAACCCTATTTTTGCGCCCATTGAGCCCATTTTTTATTTTATCAAAAATCTGTGATATATAAGTTTTGGCCCTATTTTTAGAAGTAATAAAAACTTTAAACTGATTTGATATGTACAAAAATTAAGAAGTTATGGGGGGGGGGTTCGGTTTTCACAAAACTTCTCCCTATTTTCATCCCCTTCGTCCGATTTAGCCCATTAATGTACTTAACCGAGATTTTATACCTCTTGATTTTATGTATCAGTTTGGAAGAGATTTGTGCAGAATTACAGAAGTTATCGTGTCCATAAAAAAGTGATATATATATATATATATATATATAAAGAGAGAGAGAGAGAGAGAAAGTTTTTTACTGAGGTTGGGTTTGGGTTCTAGGGGTCATGATCGGTGTAGATCTTCAAAAAGTTTTCAGAAATTCCAACATAGGGGAGAATGTAATAGGTAGTATTTCATGGGAAATCTACCTAAAAGTAAAAACTAGCGCGATTGTAGATCGTCAATCACTATCCTATGCAAAAATATAATTCGAAATTATTAAGATCAAAGCGAGAAATTTGAAAATAACGCCCCGATAGACTTAACATTAGCGTTTTGCTTTCTTGCCGCGACTTAAATAGCCTCTTAACACTCGAAACTGAAGACACGTATTAAAAAACTACAGTGGCCTCTCTTTTTATCGCGCATGCCAGGATACAATTAAATAAGTGTGATATAACCGAAACTATTAAAATTTAAGAAAGATAACATACAAGAAAATGTTTTATGTTTGTCTCCAAAATGTTAGTTTATGCACATATTAAAAGTTCTCAGCGAAATTAAGAGTGATACAGTATACAATCAATTGCATTTTTTGCTAATGTTAAATGCATGTAACATAATCCCTAAATATACTAGAATATGTTCATTAGATTTTGAAGAATTTTTATTACTTGCCCTTTTTCGGTTACCAAAATGTACCTCGAGTTAGTCGTTTCCGACTTACATCGCTAGTCTTGGAACGAATTGCTGACGTATACATTTATTTTTTTTTAAAAAATGAGTGACTCCACTCGATTTGTCGAGGACTTTACAAAATACTTTAAATTAAATTAATAAGTGATATAACAAATATAATATGCAAATACATAAAAATTTAACACCTTGAAATAATATACGAATTTTAATTGCTAAAAGGAGTATGATTAAAACACTAGCTCTGGCAAGATTATATCAAGAGGAAACCATCCAAATAAATTCCAATGAAAGTATGGAATATATAATTAAACGTAGAAGAAATCTTACGTTCATTCAGAAAAATCTTGATGGTTGAATAACATATCAAATGCAACGCAGATACACATAAATGAAAATAAGCAGCTTTTTAAGCATAATTCTAAACATTTCACACGTACCAATGCCTACATTGCATTTCTCTTTATTATTATAGATAATCTAACAAAATGTGTAATCATTTAAATACAAAGATGAATCGTTAAATTGATTATTTTGAAATGTAATGCTTGCTTGTTTCCTGCATTCAACGCATTTAATTTGAAGATTTAAATTACACCACACTACTCACTGAAAATTGAGCTGAATACGCATTGATACATTTTATCGTCTTTCAAATTCGGTTGCCCCACTTTTGTAAACGAGATAAACAAGAATCAATATGCCTTTCAAAGTACTAAATCTGTTTCCGATACATAATCTTGAAATCTAAGAGCAGTTTATTATATGTTCCGATGAAATTTTAAACAAAATATTTCTAGTAAATCTGTAAGAATGTAAGTAACAGAACAATACACATTCAGATATTTTATAACATATTTCTCTAACAAATATTGTATAGGGAAAGCAATTTTGGTTATTTTTAAATAATTTTTATTTCAGAAACTGTTGCGATAATTCTTAAACTGTATATCTTTTAAAATATTTCGATGCAATTAAATGTAGAAAATTCAGCGAAAGAAATCTATTAAATATTGAATAATAATTATACGCAGTGCTTCTAAACCCTTTTTAGTCTGTGAGACATCTTTATTTTAAAAAGAATTCTATGACATACCTCGATATTTTACTGGAAATTAATAGAATATATGAATTTGTACATGTTGTTCATGAGTATGTAGTACAGGCTCATTACGAAAGGCATAAAAAATGAAAAAAAGTAATTAACCTTCCATCACTCGCGCCTGTTTTTGTTATACGATCACTCGCGGGGGTGTTGTAAATACCCCAATACTTTTATCACTATTTTTAAGTTATAAAGATTTATAAATATTTTGTAATTTACTCGTAATTAAAGTACCTTACTCTAACTTATACTAAATAGATACAATTCAGAAATACAAAAAACATACAGTTTTATAAAAATTATATATTAATTGTTTACATGTACTACTACAATACTGCTGAAATTATATGAAAAAGATTTATATTTATTGCTTATATTACTTGTACTCTAAAAATGTTGTCTTATGACATTTCGTCACTCAAAGAACGAGTGCGGGGGTGTTGTAAACATCCCAATACTTTTATCACAATTTTTATGTTATTATGGTTTATAATAATTTTGTAATTTACTCTAATAAATGTAGCTTAATTTATCTTATTCTAAATACACTATATGGCCAAAGGTGACCGGTCACTTGCGATTTTAGACGTTTTGTTAAATATCTAGAAAAATACATGAGGAATTAACCGGAAACTGCAGGCGTGTAAACAGTATAGTATAGGTCATATGTTTCCGTGAAGATTTTTTCCCAAAACCCCATAGCGGACCGTCAACAAATTGAAAAAGAACAAATATCTTTTGGATAACCCTGTAAAAACTAATGTAGCAAAAGCGTAAAAACTCGAGATTATTAATAAGTGGCTTATTGTAATATACTGTGTTCATTTTTATGAGAATAGCATGTATACTCGTAGAGAAATTAAGGTTTTTATAAAAACAGTCCCACATTTAGCCAAGTTTTTTGCTTATAATTTGCAGAGTTCTTAATATAAAAAAAAAGTTCTTTTCAGAAAATATGACGAACAACTTTGTACAGAATACTCTGCAATCAGAATTAAGAAAAGTTACAAATTAGAAGAAAAATGAGCAGGTTTACTAAAAAATGTTTCACTGGGCATGTGCGAAAGCAATCAAAATATAATGTGCATAACATGTTAGCTAAATGTATAGAACAACTTTTGTAAAAGTCTCAAAAACTTAGTTTGAAAAGTCTAATAATAATCGTTTATAGAATAAGCTCAAAATCCGTTGTTCCCAAAATGAAGCAAAAAGATGAGGGGTTGTGTTCATATATCCATTGTTTACTGCCAATATAGCATAACAATATTGCACATACTACTGTATTTGGATACAGTCCCTCATCTTTTTGCTTTCTTTTAGGAATAACGAATTTTGAGCTTATTCTATAAACGATTATTATCAGAATTTTGAAACTATGTTTTTCAGACTCTCACAAAATTTGCTCTATACAGTTAGCTAACGCATTATGCAAATAATATTTTGATTACTTTCGAACACGCGCTGTGAATCATTATTTAGTAAACCTGCTCATTTTCCATACAATTTTTATTATTTTTTAACTCTGATTGCAGGGTGTTATGTACAATGTTGTTTGTCATATTTTCTGAAAAGAACTTTTTTTTTATATTAAGAACTCTGCAAATTATAAGCAAAAAACTTGGCAAAATTTGGCACTGTTTTTATAAAAACCTTAATTTCTCTACGAGTATACATGCTATCCTCATAAAAATGAATGCATTATATTGCAATAAGCCACTTATTAATAATCTCGAGTTTGAACGCTTTTACTACATTAATTTTTACAGGGTTATCCAAAAGATATTCGTTCTTTTTCAATATGTTGACTCAAGACTTCTGTATTCATAGTATACATGTTAAATCGCTTAAAAATAATACAAATGTGTTAAAATTAATTTCCGTAGCACAAAGTATTAACCAGAAGATAAGTAAAAATTCCCAATGGCTTTTGATTAGAAAGTATGACTTATTTAAGTTTCGTATAGAGTGCCATAAGGAAAAAAAAATACGAATTTTTATATTAGTATTTTTTAACTTATCATTAATGCATCAACTAACTTATAATAATCTCAATTTCATAACAAAAGTATTAATAATGTTTAGGGATACTTTGATGATGTACGCTCGATAGAAAATGTCTTATAACTGGTTGATATATTAAAAGAGAAAATTGTGTTCATAAATTTAAAGACCAAAAGTGTTAAAAATTAATAGCAAAAATGTAATATCCAAAGAGAGGACATCTGAATCAAAAGATATTAACTTTTAAATCATAACAAATTTGCTCTTCTCTGCATAAACAAAATCATCAGTTTTCCTTCCCTTGAAACTTTTAATATTAAACTAAGCAACTTCAATGTCACTTCAAAATACAGTTTCTAAAAAGAGAAAACTGTGTTCATAAATTTAAACACGAGAAGCGCTCTAAATTAATAGCAGGAGTGTCATTTTTTAAAATTCTACTAATAGTCCAGGCAATAGAGACCGTATAGGGACTCTACCTAGCAAAATTCATGGTAATTCTGGAAAAAGGCTTATTATACGTTTTTTGGGTGGCTGAATCCGAATTTTTAACTTTCCCACCAAAATTTCCCACGGTAATCCCCCCCCCCCTAAAAAAGACGTAGGATGAATGGGGAGGGGGGATCTGCCTCGAAACATGCGCCGCGGTGCTGCGTGGACATAGTTGCGCAATTCCACTTAACCACTCGCATCGTTTGCATTTGACATCCGGTCTCCCCTCCGAACTTTCCCTATAAGGTCTACTTTAAGTTTTTTGGGTTTCTGAATCCGAATTAATTAATTTTTTTATTATTTTAGGGGAAAAGTATGTAGAAATTGAGAAAGTAGACAAAATTTGCAACAAATAGGATATATGACATTATGACGTAGGATGAACGGGGAGGGGGAGGGCTGCCTCTGAACATGCACTGCGGCTCTACGTGCACTAAGTTATGAAGTCCAGGCATTAGGGGATTTTATCTGACAAAATTAATACTAGTTCTGAATTTCGATTCACTTTTTGTTTTTTGGGTCGCTAAATCTAAATTTGTAACTTCCCACCAAAATTTCACCCGGCAACCTCCCCAAAAATTGATTTTTTGAAAAAAATTGGTTTTTGAGAAAAGCGCGCGGGGAATGTTCCGAGGCAGCCCCCTCTCTCCCCGTTTATCCTATGTCATAATGTCATTTATCCTATTTGTTGCAAATTTTGTACAGTTTCTGAATTTCGTAAAGTTTTTCCCCTAAAACAATAAGAAATATAAGTTAAAAACAACTATTTGGGAGGGGGGGGGGGGTTCGGGGGGGGCGAATTTTGGGGGTAAGTTAAAAATTCGGATTCAGAGACCCAAAAGACTTAAAGTAAACCTTATAGAGAAAGTTCGGAGGGAAGATGGGAGGGCTAATGTAAACGTGTGAGTGGTTAAGTGGAATTCCGCAACTTACTCCACGCAGCACTGCGGCGCATGTTCCGAGGCAGATCCCACCTCCCCCTTCATCCTAAGTCATAATGTCATATATCTAATTTGTTGCAAATTTTGTCTGCTTTCTGAATTTCTAGGTACTTTTCCCCTAAAACAATAAAAAATGTAATTTTTTAATAAAAACCTTTTTGGGGGGCTTTTTACCAAAATTTGGGGGGGTTGCCGGGGGAAATTTTGGTGGGAAGTTACAAAATCGGATTCAGCGACCCAAAAAACATCTAGAAAGCCGATTTCCATAAGTACTACCATTAATTTTGCTAGGTAGAGTCCCTATACGGCCTCTATTGCCTGGACTACATGTAGTTAACTAGATATTTAACAAAACTTCTGAAATTGCAAGTAACCGGTCACCTTTGGCCATATAGTGTAGATACAATTCAGAAATATAGAAAACATATAATTTTATAAAAATTATATATTAAATCTTTACATATACTTCTACATTACTGCTGAAATTATATGAAAAAGATTTATATTTATTACCTTACTTTTGTACTCTAACAATGTTGTCTTATGACATTTTTTTGCTCGAAGAACAAGCACATATGGAATTTTTACCTTTTTTTGTACCATTTCGTGATTTTGTCCAATCGTAAGTAATATGGAGAGTCAGACTGTAGTTCGGCATCAGAATCTTGTTCCAATATTTCATGAGCTTCTTGTTCTGATTTTTAGTATTGACCAGAACTTTTCTAAAATCATCCGATCTTCATCATCCGAAAAATTATAATCTGAATGCCTCCTGCCTCATCCTCTTTAGAATCTGATAAAACAGAAGCAAAAGATTCCGCAAAAGCTGTTGCTGCTTTTCACATGAAGGTTTCGACATCTCCTAGAAAAAAAAAGCAAAAAATCGATGTAAACGACTAAAAATAAATTAAAAAACAAAAATTATTCATAAATTTAATTATTTCTGTTATAAAAAATAAAATAAATCTGTAAATGTAACTTTTTTTTTCAGTCAAAGAATATTCCGCGATTAATCGCGGGGTGTTCTCAGCATCCAAACTGAAAATTTTTACGTGCTCACTCCTTTGGAAAACAAATGGTAGAATGGTGATCTGTTGCCCCTACATCTGTTGCCAGTAGGGGTCAGGGCTTTTTGTGCTCAAGCCATAGGTAGGCCTCCCTACCTGACCAGAACTTGAACTGTTGCCAGTAGAGGTAGCATCTAGTAGTGTGCAGCTACTAAAATTAATTTACTTTGAGCTTGATTAGTTCCATAATTGTGCACATATTTTTACTCGTGAGGTGTTCAGAATACCCCGCGCGATTAATGGAGGGTAAACTGAATAATTTAGTCTCTAAACTGAAATCTCAGAAAAGGCATCCACTTCAAAACATGATAAGGATTTAACTAGTGCAATTAGAAGCTGGTACATTCTGTCTAAGTTTTAACATTAATGTATTTTTTTTTTCTAAAAGAGAACTTTATTATATATTCTACATTATAACATATGCAATTTTCTACTCAGCTAATTTTTCGCTTTAGAGGCCAAGAAAAGGAGTTACATTAAATATAACTCTGCAGGCAAAGAATATCGTAAATCCCTCATTGTGAAATTCTGTATTTTGGATATTTTAGATTTGTAAATGTGATTTTGTTAAAAAGAGTTAAAATTACTTTAAAATGGAATTTTTTGAAGATTTTGGAGGTATGATGGCTAATTTTGGGAATATATGGAGATGTAATTAAATTCTCATTACGGACAGAGTCAACGTTCGAATTGGTAGGTTTAATAAGTTTATTGTGGATTTCATTTGGAAAATCTCGATCCATTGCAATAAATTTAATATAGTCTAATAATGCTTTGAGTAAATTATCACAAGAAGAAATATTTAAGCCACGGAGCACATGAGTATTAAAAGCAGCCAACTTCTGATTTGGAGAGTGGGAAGAAAGACAATGACAAATTGTCAAAGTAGAATTGGACTGTATTAAATAGCATTGGTAAAAAAAATGGTATAAAATAATTAAATATAATTGGCAATTGATATAATTAAATTATAATAAAATGTGCGAAATAAGTTTCCGATTTTATATAACAGATTTACACAATTTTCAAACAAAACTCAACCAAATAGGCAGTAAACATAGATCTGTAATTATATTAAAGGAAGTCCTTTCGACTCAGTCTGAAGACAAAGTGAGTTTCTTTGTTTTTTAAAGTAAGTTCACTAGATTTAATAAAATATAAACAAATTGATCGTACTCATATTAAACTCATTTTTAAAATGTAAACCATGGTCCAAATTTGGTACAAATCAGTACAGTAATTTGGACGTTATCGTGATGATACAAGGCTATAATATAAGATGATATTAAAGTTGGATTATATTTCCGCCGAGCAAATGAGACTCAAAACCAAACCATTAATGAATGTTGACAAAATACTTTAACTACCTCTTTGACTTTGCCAAAGTAAACAACTCCTAAAAATTTGATTGAAATCGAAGAATTTTAACATGCATTAAATGAAGTGAAGACATAGATCTTTTGACAGTAATATTATTTGGATTTTTAAAGGGCTGTTATTTTACAAATAGATTACCGAACTTATCCAATGCGTAAGACTAAATGATTCATCGGTTTTCAAAACACTATGTATTGAAAGGCATACGACCTACAAAGACGGGTGATACATGACACGATACATGCACTCAGCAAGTTTAGAAACGCACGTCGCGGCTCTCATTCAGGTACGCATTACTGATGCTATGCTGTGATGGACATTGACAGATGCATGCTATTGAACATGGACGAAACTGGATTACCGTTGATATCTGTGCCGGGCGAATAAGGGTGCACACATTGAAAATTTGTAGTATGTACCAGGAACTTGGTGAGTGTATGTATTTTTTCATGTATCACCGGTCTTTATACGACGTATACGAGGGCACATTAATAAGTTTTTGCCCTCACATAGAAATAAGTGAGTAAAATTTATGAAATTGATATATTGTATTACCCTTTTCTATAAAGTCACCGTGCCCTGTACCACATTTCTACAAACGGTATTTCAAAAAAGAAGGGGAGGATGTATTCTAGGAGGCTCGGTAATGGACCAAATGGGAGGCATTTTTCTAACTTTTACCGACCTCCACATGTGACCACTTATTCATGTTATGCACTCCCCGAGCCCCTCCCCCTCAAATTCCCCCCCCCTTGACATGAATGGTGTCCGCAATATTTAGGAAAGAGCTCCCCCCGGAGGGCAAGTTGGAGGGAGGGGCTCAGGATGTGCATGACATGAATACGTGGTCACAGGCCTTTCCAGTAATATGTCACATGTGGGGGTCGGTAAAAGTTAGAAAAATGCCCCCCTTTGGGTCTACTATCGCGCCTCTTGGAATACATCCGCTCCCCTCTTTTTAAAATACCGTTTGCAGAAATGTATTACTGTGCACCATGACTATATAGAAAAGGCCTAATGCAATGTAGCAGTTTCATCATTTTTACTCAATTATTTCTATGTGAGGGCCAAAACTTACTGATGCACCGTCGTATTTGAAAATAAACAGTCTTTTGAAACTCAATAAATCCTTTAGGATCAATGCACTGTCCCGATTTACTTCCAATATTATCAGTATTTTGAACATCATGGTGTACGTGAATCGTGGTGAATCGTGATGAATCGCATTATATTTAGATATGTAAACGAAGTGATTGCAATATATAATTTTCTGGAAACATTACTTTAATTTAAAAAAAAAAGCAGCTTGTAAAAAGGATAACTGTAATCTATCATGCCAAAGAATCAATGCTTAGCTAACCATTTCCATTTCAGGAAGATTCGATGAAATATTTCTGAAATAATGATTATATATTTTATTCAAAATTAGCCGAAGTTAGTTAAATGAAATGTTATATATCCAATCTTTCGATCATAGTAAAGTCAGTTTTTAAATGTAAAGATGCAAGTTATTTAAAATGTATTCTCATAATTCCATAATCAAAAATTGTATTTCGTATTGTTTATTGATACATAATTAAAAGAATGACTTTGTTAAATCGTATAATTTATAAAAGAAACAATGTGCGAAAACGCATGATTAATTTTTCATAAAATTATAAATAAATGAAACATGTTCCACCTGAATGCTATTGTAGTTATGTTTGTTTATACAGGGTGTCCAGTTTCAACGGTGTCCAATGGCTAATTCTTAAACCGTTAGTCATAGACGTATAGTTCCAATTACAAAAAAAATTTAAATGAGGGAAAGAATTATTTAAAAATCGATTTGGGTCAATAAAAGCATTTCTTAGAAAAAAAAAAAAAATACGAAGTTTAATTTTTTATACGGCTCCCGGTCCTATAAATTATATTCATTAAAAATATCCTATTACAATGAGAACAGACACAAAAGTAAATAAGTAATACACAAAAAGACCCATTCTTCTACGATTAAAACTGACCGAGCAATAGCTGTTTGAGCATATTTATTTGCTGCAAAATCGGGGTCATTCACAAGTTGAGAGTAGAAATATAAATAATCGTCAGATATATTAAAAAAACAGTTCATAGTAAAATTGACATTACTGTATACATTTAAAATCTACAATCATTCTGACATATTACTGCAATATATACAATTTGTACTAAACATGGAAATAAATAACAGAATTTTTGTTAAATATAATGATGAAAAACAACAGCTTCAATTCCTTAGAAAATGATACATATTTTAAAATGCTTTAGATTACACTAGCATGCAAAATTTGGGTTGTGCCATATTTTTTAGCTTAGATAATTGGTTCTTATGCAGTTTGTAGCGTTAAATCCGAAATTGACCTCCATTTTTTTCCATCACGTAAAGATTTTTTGAAAATCGTTAACTTCAAATTCAAGAAAGTAAACAACAACAAAAAATATCGAAAATATGATACTATAAAATAGATGTGATTGTTGCGTTTTTAACTTTTGATAATTGATTTTTATGTATTTTTTACTTCTGAATCCGAAAATGACCTTCATTTTTAATTATCACGTCAGGAATTTTCACAAATCGTAAATTTCAAAACCCCTGAATTGTTTAGCTGTAAGAATACCGGTATAAGCCACAAAATTGAATAAATTATTGAATTAAATTAAATTAAATTAAATATAAAAAGTTTTACATATGTTTTATAGCATCAGATTTTCGTTATTTTTTAACTTTGAAATATACGATTTGCGAAAAATTCTAACATGATGGTTGAAAATGAAGTTCATTTTCAGATTCAATGCTAAAAAATACATAAAAAGCAATTATCAAAAGTTAAAAAACACAACTATGCCCTCTATTTTATAGTATCAGAAGTTTGCTGTTTTTTAACTTTAAAATTTAACGATTTGTGAAAAATCCTGACATGATGGTTAAAAATTAAGGTGATTTTCGGATTCAGCGCTAAAAAATAGATAAAATAAATTATAAAATTTTAAAGACACAACCATCGCAGGCTTGTGTTATCCAATTTAAAACTTTTTCTTAAACATCTTGGCGGTAATAAGTCTGAAACTTTTGTGTTATCCTGTAAAATAAGTATAAATGGTAAACATCGAGAATCATAATTGTATTAGATTGTCATCGGATTTACGTCAGTATGTAAAATTTAACCTTGATCGGATAAAGTTCGAGTAAAAGATTTTAACTGGAAAGACGTACATACGATCGGTGCAGTTAAATAAAAGCTCATAAAAATAACATAATTTTTGTTAAAAGAAATGAAAAGAAACAGCTTCAAATCCCTACAATCTAAAAAATATGTTAAAATACATTTTTTTTTCAATTAGAAACTTAATAAAAGTTAACTCAATCATGATACTTGTACGATTTCTTTCAAATCGCTTTCATTCAAAGCGCAGGTACGCATGAAATAAGTTCTTCTAATACTTACATCACTTTGTGTATGACCCCTCAAAGCATGGCCGAACTTATCTATGTTCAGATGCAGAAAAGTGATATAAGTCATGCATTTCAAAGTTTCATAACTCAGTCAATTTTAGTGTTAGATGAACGGGACTTTTTTGTTCTTTCTTTTTAGTGTAACAGGAATTTTTAACTAAATATCTCTTACAGGTCCGGGACCGTTTTAAAATTTAAATTTCGTAATTTTTTGAGAAATATTTTTTCGACCCAAATGGCTTTTAAAATACTTCTTTATATTTATATCATTTAAGACATTTTTGTAATTGGAACATTTTATGTATAACTAACGGTTTAGGAATTATCCATTGGGCATCGTTGAGAGTTGGCACCCTGTATTGCTGTTCATTTAGTTCCTCACAGAATGAAAATGAAATTAAATTATATACGAGTCATATATGGCACCAATTTTGTTTTCGCATAAAGTTCTGATTAAATTGCTGATAATTATGTTTTAATGCGAAATATTATTACTGCTTGAAAAACTCCGAATAAATGAATTAATATGTTAACTAGTCTTTCTCGGTGATAGTAGACAGTATTTAATAAATTTAGGAAGCTAATTTATCCTACAGCCTGAAATAAAATTAATAAGAAAATAGCCCTTGGGGAAAAAATTCCGAATATTTAATAATAATCTTCAATGAAAAATATTTTATAGCATGTTATAGAAATAACTTTATTTGACCTAAGGAAATTTTGTATACTGACTTTTAATTTTTACCAGAATGATTTATTACCTGTCATTTTCAGATTATAACATTCGAAATTTCTATTTACTTTAAAAGAGGCTTATCTATTACTTACTATGTTTACAATATTGAGTGAAAGCTAGCGAACAAGTATGCAAATAACCCAAAATAAATAGAATTTATGAATAAGCTAGTATTAAAAATCCTCATATTTAGATTTTTTTTTTATTATCATTATGACAGGTTTTTTAATAAGCAGGAAAAAAACCGAATCTTAAAATATTATCCTTATTTCAACATGATATATGCTATTATATATATATATATATATATATATATATATATATATATATATAACATTTTCCAAATTATGGAGATTGTGTACCCTCCATTTAGCAAAAAATAACGAGCATTTCAATTTTCCTATTTTTTGATTGAAGTAAATTTAAAATTCCGTTGTATATTCTGACAAAGCTTTCCAATGATCCTATATATAAAAGTAGGCAAAAAAGACATTTTATTCCATCCATTTCCCTTTAAATATTTCAGAATTTCAATAATTATTTTTTTTTTCAGTTTATGTTTTTTCAAGGTATGCAGAATCTTCAACATATATAATTTCAACTGACTCGATATTTTTAATGGATGATCCTTGTAACACATTTCTTAAAATTAATGATAGGGCTTTCAGTAATATAAATATTTACAAAATAATATGTTGAATACATAAGAGATTTTTTGCTGTATTTTTACGTATTTCAAACATTTTATTTAATTTTCAAAGATACCTGCCTACATTAAACATTTTGGAGGAAATGAATGCAGAATTATGCAGAATCTTCAATATATACAATTTCAACTGACTCGATATTTTTAACGGATGATCCTTGTATTACATTTTCTTGAAATTAATGATAGGGCTTTCAGTAATATAAATATTTATAAAATAATATGTTGAGTAAATAGTGATTTTTTGCTGTATTTTTACTTATTTCACAACATTTTATTTATTTATTTTTTAAATATATGCCTACATTAGCCATTTTTAGGAGAATGAATTCAGAATTATGCAAAATCTTCAACATACATAATTTCAACTGATATTTTTAATAGGTAATTCTTATACATTTCTTGAAATTAACGATCGGATTTTCAGTAATATAATTATTTACAAAATAATATGTTGAATAAATTGGGATTTTAACTGTATTTTTACTTACTGCACAACATTTTATTTATTTTTTTAGATATCTTTCTACATTAAACATTTTGTAGAAAATTTTTGAAATTTGTTTATGTTTAAAAAAAAATTATTATTAAATATTTAAAAAAGCAATCTCTTACAATTCCAAATCTGTTTTAAATTTATTCCTACGAGTATTACTGTGTTAAGTACTATTACTAAGGTATTATTACCAAGGAACATGCGTTATGGCCACTTTAAGGGGTCTCAGGACTCTTAAAAGTTTAAAATTTTCAAAATTTTATTTATTTATTTATTTATTGCAGATGTTAAACTGATATCTTTTCTGAACATTTTGAGATAATTATTTCCTTGAAATTACCACTAGAACAGAAGCTGTGGCTTTTTCCATTATACCTTCTCAATAGCTGAAGCGGCGTTTCCGAAACATTGAAGTCATTTTTCTCCAAATGACGCTTTTGGGCGTAACGCGCAGGATTTCTCAAAAACTTATGAATATTTTTTCATGAAATTTTTAAAAAGTATGTTTCATGTCATTCTGTATAAACTGAACCTAAACTTTTATTTTTATCCTTCAAAAAATATATTTTTTAGTTTATCGTACTTTTGAAGATTTCAAAATTTTGCATTAGCTAAATACAACTTTGTATTAAAAACAGGAAAATGCTATAAATATAAATTTATTTAGGTTCAGGGTACTTTTTACAATCTCAAAATTAGGCATAAAAAACGTCATTCTATTTTCAAAATTTATTTTGTAATCCTGCGCGTAAGCTATTATATCTTTTTTGATCTCGTCAAATGTCGGAAAATTGGAGTCCCCTGTGAATAATAATTCTACATCTTGCAATTTTTTAAATACATGAAGTGAAAGAACATACTTATATCTTCCATAGCAATAAAAATTGTGTTTTTAAAACATACACATTTTAAGATAATAAATGTTGAAAATGGTTTTTTTTTTCAATTTTACGAGTCCTGTGAGATTCCTTAATAAACAGGAAGTAATGAGTCAACTACCGGAATTGCGTCTAGGAAGGCCAGGAGAAATGTAAACAATGTTTTTGTGCATGATTTTCTTACATTTTTTTACATAAAAATACTAATAAAACTTAATTAACATTTCTAGATTAATTTTACAGATATGAAACTACATAGATAAGAAGTCTTTAAATTCCTGGTTATTTCTGGAAAATCACTTTATTCGTTATCTCCTTGTTCGTTAAACTCCATAACATAAAATAATTTAAACATACTTCACTGAAATTTTCTCAGAATGCTTACCCTATTATTCACTATATCCTGAACTAGAATCTAAGCATTATGTGATAATGTAATTATTTTATAGGTATTCGAAAAAAAACTATAGATAGATCAAGCCAGAGAGATGCTGAAAAGAGAATTGGTGAAGGCAAAAAAGCAATAGGAATGTTGAATTCTGCTCTGCGGAGTAGTAACATTCTACCTAAAACTAAACGATTAATCTTTAATGCTATTCTGCAAAGCATTTTGTTGTATGGCGCAGAGACATGGACTTTAAATCTCCAGCTAAAAAAGATACTCCTCGCTACCGAAATGGTCTTACTTCTGGCGAAGATCAGCGAGAAAGTCTACGCCGGCTAAAATTAGAAACTCAAGAATACGTGAAATACTGCCAGTCAAACAAAATGTTTTTAATACAGTCGAGTATAACAAGCTCAGATGGTACGGACATGTCCGCAAAATGAAAGAGGGACACATCTTTGAATGGTGTCCGGTATGCAAACGTAGGAGGGGCAGACCGAGGAGGACTTGGCAAAGTTATATTCGAAAGACTATAAATTTATATAGGTTAAATGATAAGATTACTCTGGACAGAGAGAGATGAAAAGGATCTCTCTGAACTATTTTTATGGGTCGAGGCAACCCACTTTTTAGTGGAAATTCCTGAAGAAGAAGATGAATGAAAAAACGGTAATTTTTTATTTAAAATATGCATTTTTGACATAGTTTGAAATATTTCAGTTAATTTTGAACATGTTGTAAAAACTAACTGAAGATATTGTTAAACTCACGGTTTAGTGTTCAGGTAAGAGTAACAGTAGTATGCAGTACAAAGAAAATTTAAATATATTTAGTTAAATGGACCGTTTGCTGTCTGGCGCAAGCATGAAATTTTGCCAAAAATATGTAAAAAACCTTTACTTTTTAAAATGCTATGGAGATATTGCTAGGATTTTATTTTATTTTTTCTTTCTTCTGTGTTTCAATTGAACTAAAATATATGCGTATTTATTGAATATCGTACATTTTTAAAAAAATCACTCCGAATTTAGGCAGATAACTTAAAATAGTAAACTTATTTTAAATCTGATCCTTAGAGTTTTAAATAACGCTTGTAAGAACAGTTAAAAAAGAAGGATGGGTACGAAGCTATATTTTATTATTTTTTAACTCAATAACACAGATTTGAAATATAAATTACATTCATCGACTCAGAACCTGTATTAACTAGAAACTTACTCTCACTTCTTTGAAAATACAAGATCTCGTATCAATATACAAATCTCTTTATTGAGAGCATTTAGTATAAAACTTAAGTAATAAACATTAACGGAAACACAGCAGATCACTATAGAATAATGTAAGGATTCTTCCACTTATGCGCACCATGAAATAATACCTTCAGTGATTTTTTTCGTATTTCACCGACATACTCAGTAATCTAATTCATAACATGCTTGACTGTTGTACACTTAGAATATGCGTATCAACGACCGTATTGTAGAACGCTTTAAAAAGGTCCAAAACCTCATAAATCGAGCCTTTAACTGCTATGTAGATAACGCAGATGCATCTTATCTGTAGGCACCCATGTCTCAAAGCCCAAAAGCATATTAGCATAACATATTATACATATTGTTCATTGCATAATAAATATAATTATAATGCTACAAATGTAGAACATATTCCATCGCATACAAGTTTTCCGTGTTTCACTTTGAACAAAAATTGGTACGTACAACCTTCTACGACTTCGTTAAAACAGTGTTAACTTAGCGTTAAAACAGCGGTATTAAGAGGAGAGAGAAAAATTATTATATAATTATTTTGATATTCGAAATATTTTGCCACATATAAAAAGATTGAAAATATATAGTTTGCAATAAATTTTAATGAGCAACTAACTTTCAGGTCCAAAAAAGTACTTTTTTGTAACTTCTAACTGAATGAGCATCCACACTTAAAATGTTGTTGGAGAACACTACAAATAAAGCCTCATTTAACATCTTCAGATGTACCTGTACAAACACAAATTTCGTTTTAAAAATGTTTGTATATCACTGCGAATGACTCTCCCCATAATCAAATTTCCATTATCTATTACAAGATTTGTTATTATATGTGGTGCGAGTGTCGAACGCTATGAATAGCCAGAAATTTAAATCGCTCTCGTGGAACTAAACTTAAGAAATTATTAGTTTTCAACACCAAAAATGGTGTAAGGAAAAACCCCTTCTAAATTGGTGTAATAAAACACCACTATAATAATTCTTTGATGAATTTATCAATGTCTAGATGCCGATTTAATGTTTGAACTTAAATCCTTAAACATTCATTTCCTTAATTGCGTATAATAAATATGTCCTACATAGATTCATTTCTTTCTCTTTGTTTAAGAATTAAAGGGTCTAGCCGGATAAGCATAGCAAAATGGCCCCCACGGCTGATGTTTGAAATAGCATATGTGGTACTAAGGCTCACCATGGGAATACAATATAGAGTGTTTTTAGCCTCTGACCTTGAATTGTCCTTGAGATAAGCGAAAAAGTATGCGCCGGTGCTACTATTTTTCAAATACGTTTTTCTCAAAAACTACGAAAGTTAAAAAAATGAAACCAACGCCAATTATTGAAGAATATATTAGTTCACATTATATATTTTTTTCACCTTTTTCCACAAATTTTAACATAGAAAAATAAACAAAAATATTTAAAAAAAATTATTAATATAGTAATTTTATATTTACACCAACCAAAAAATTACAGAATAATGTTCAAAGTATGTACTTTTAAGAAAAAAAAATTGTTAATATCAAAGATGTGCTTTTTGAGTTATAGAAAAAATAATGCTATCAACTTAATAAAATATTCATAACTTTCTCTGATTGCATTTGCAGAAATACGCTATTATCAATGCATTGCTCGAATCGTGACATTTCCACTCGGTCAGGATGCGCAGTGCACCAAACTAAGAGAATGTTTCCCTACATACCACTTCTTTATAGGTTTGTTTTGTGTTCGTAAATATTCTGTTATCCCGCCGTACTGCGCATTCTTCTCGCGTAATAATATCAAGAACTGACAAATAAAATGGTAACTTTTGCCTATACGATGAATTTCACATAGAAGAAGTACGGTGTACATATATAAGGTATCACTTTAGAGTGCAGTGTGTGTGTGTGTGCGTGCGTGTGTGTGTGGGAGGGGGGGTTCTGGCACTTGACATCCGAAGATATCTGTAGGGAGAGGGGATTTTGTCATTTGATATCGTTATCATTTTTGATCAAACCCAAATTTACTTTTTTGGTATCTTTTTCTTTACATCTGTCATCTTAATTTTTTGTGTACTTTCTTCTTTTTATGAAAATACAAAGTTATTATTAAAACCATTGAATGATTATAAGACATTTCATTCCTATAACTCATATGGAATAATATTCTCCTGCCATATGCGTATATAGTTCGTTGTTAGAGAAACCAGATTCGAAATGATACTTGTTATTCGTGCTAGTAAAAGATGGGGATGAATGTTGCCCACCTGATTTGTTTACAAAATGTTCAGTTTAGCCCTGTGCAAAGGCGAAGTGCATTCAATGCATTATGTTCAATGTATTGTGTAACAAAGAGCAATTATTAAAAACTTTTAAAGAATAACTATTTCTTTAAAATGTTATTTGATATAAAATTATTTCTTATATAACAGTGACAAACATTAAAAAGAAAAATAAGGAAAAAAATTGTAAAAATAAAAAGAATTTTTAGACACTGATAACAATATTATTAGGGGTAGGGGATTCAAGGAATGATAACGTATGATATCGGAAGGTTGGAAGGGTATCCGAAATTGCCAAAAAGTTTATAATCTTATATAATATACTTACAGACCCTATTTAGCTTCACCTGCACAATCGACTAGACCAGTGCTTCCCAAGCTTTTTTCTTTTACGCACCCCTTTCTTAGGCTTTTCATTTCGGAGTACCCCCATTTCTTATAAACACGCCCCCAACTTTCACCAGCCTACACTCAGTTAGATAACGAAAACATGTTTTTATTTTCATTAGTAATCTTCTTATCTCAACCGTTTAATAAATCGATACAAATTACATTGTCATTTCTAACATTTTTGTGAATTTATTAAACATTTTTGTGATTTCTGTCATTTCCGATATTATTTTCACGTACCCCAGGAGTACGCGTACCCCAGGTTGGGAACCGCTGGACTAGATCGTCGACTTGATATTACCATTACGTGGGAAGGATGCTCAGTTCGCCAAAATAACAGAATATTTACAAACACAAAACAAACCTATAAGGAAGTGGTATGTATGGAAACATTCTCTTATTTTGGCGCACGGCGCATCCTGCCCGAGTGGAAATGTCACGATTCGAGCAATGCATTGATAGTAGCGTATTTCTGCAAATGCAAAACGAATATTTTAGTAAGTTGCTAGCATTATTTTTTCTATAACTCAAAAAGCGCATCTTTTATTTTAACGAAATTTTTCTTCTTAAAAGTACATACTTTGAGCATTATTCTGTAATTTTTTGGTTGGTGTAAATATAAAATTACTATATTAATAAATTTTTTTAAATATTTTTGTTTATTTTTCTATGTTAAAATTTGTGGGAAAATGTGAAAAAAAATATATAATCTGAACTAATATATTCTTCAATAATTGGCGTTGGTTTCATTTTTTTAACTTTCGTAGTTTTTGAGAAAAACGTATTTGAAAAATAGTAGCGCCGGCGCATACTTCCCCGCTTATCTGAAGGACAATTCAAAGTCAGAGGCTAAAAACACTCTATATTGTATTCTCATAGTGAGCCTTATTACCACACATGTTATTTCAAACATCGGCCGTGGGGGGGCCATTTCGCTATGCTTATCCGGCTAGACCCTTTAAGGTAGGAAAAGAGAAATTAGAACTGAGTTCTCAATCATCCCATTTTAAGGAAGAAATAAACAAATAATTTTTAACTAAAAATGAAAACTACTTCAATCAAGAATTGCCTAATCCGTGAATCCATTCATCCTAATTCCTGTTTTCCAACCTTAAATTTGTTTTGGAACAAACGAAAGAAATGAATTTAACCAAACTAAGCTAAAACTGGTTTGCGATGAAGCTTATGCCGATCTAAATAAAGGTATTATGCATTTTTAGGTAGATTTCGTATGAAATACTACCTATTGCAATCTCCCGTAGGTTGGAATTTCTGAATTTTTTTTTTGCAGACCTACACCGATTATGACTCCTAGAATCCAATACCACCCTCAGTAAAAAGAAATTATATGACTATCTATGTATCTATAACACTTTTTTATGGACACGATAACTTCCATAATTCCGCACAAATCTCTTCCAAACTGATACATAAAATCAAGATCTACACCGATTATGACCCCTAGAATCCAATACCACCCTCAGTAAAAAGAGATTATATGACTATCTATGTATCTATAACACTTTTTTATGGACACGATAACTTCCATAATTCCGCACAAATCTCTTCCAAACTGATACATAAAATCAAGGGGCAGAAAATGTCGATCAAGTTCGTTAATGGGCAAAATCAGACCAAGCCGGTGGAATTAGGGCAGGGTTTGTGAAAACCGAAAAAAACCCATAACTTCTTAATTATAATACATAACCAGTTAAAGTTATTATTACTTCTAAAAAAAGGGCCAAAAATTTATGTATGACAGATTTTTGATAAAATAAAAAATGCGTTCAAGGAGCGAAAAAAATTGGGTTTTGGGGAGAAACAAATTATTAACTTCGTCAATTCTGAAAATATAAAATCCAATTAAATGTATTATAAATAGTCTTAATATTATCTACAACTTTTATATTGACACGTTTTTGATAAGACTAATTCGTAACGCAAAAAAATAAAAGCGGAAACAAAAAGGGGGGGGGGGGCGTTGAAGAAGAAAAAAATCCATAACTTAGTCAATTCACAAAATATAAAATCCGTATCAATTTATTATATATCTTCTTAATATTATCGACCACTTTTTTATTGACAAATATTTGATAGGAGCAATTTTTACAGCAAAAACAAATTAAAAATACACAGTGGTTGAAGAAAAAATCACCGTATTAAGGGTGTATTCAAATCCAAACTGCTTATTTTTTGACTCATTATTAAATTCATTTTTGCTCTCAAATGCATCCGTATACGAATAAGAAATCGGTAGGTTATGTTATTCAGAAACTATATAATGTACCGTAATGGTAGATTTTTTGATAGAGGCAGAAAATATTTCAAAAAATGGTGTTAAAGTGGGCAATTTGAATCTAATTTCGCTAAGCGATTGTGTTGAAAACGAAATATATTGTACTACTGAGAAAAAAAATATTTTTTTTTTAAATCAAGTTCTAATTAATTGAACAACAACAAAAAAAAAGTTCGCTTGTAAATCACTTCAAACATCACGCCAGGAAATTCCATGTTTTTTCTTTTAAAAATGAATCTGAAAATGTGTCAGAAAATTTTGAGTTGTTGAAAAGTATTCTTTTTTAATACCGCCTTAACATGATTCTGATAAAAACAGCTCTCATATAAAAATAAAATTAAAACTCGTCAACCGCGTCCATATAAAATTGTTAAAGTGGGTTTATCTCTAACCATGATTTAATTTTTGCTGTTTAAATTAGTACATAACTTAATAATCTACTTTCTCCTGGAGGCCGAGCCGGCAGGGATTTTTAAGTATATTGTTTTATCACTATTAGCAATTTTAGCTTAGTTTGTTTGCTTATAAGTGAAATGAGCTTATCTATGAAT